>OZ002729.1:3860371-5152630 GCA_963924305.1 Polygonum maritimum | reverse complement strand
CGGTCAAGGAAACGGCGACCACCACCATCAACTTCGCGGCGTCGTCGCCGGCGAACTCCTACATGTCGTCGGTCACCGGCGACACCGACAGCGTGACGCCGTCGATGTCGTCCGGGTTCCAGATAACCCACTCCTCCGCCGGAAAGCCCCCGCTCTCGACGTCGTCGTTGAAGCGCAAATGCAACTCCGTCGATGACAACAAGTGTGGCGGTGGCTCCTCCGGCCGGTGCCATTGCTCTAAGCGAAGGTAAATTAAATTTTACCTCAAGTCAAAACACAAAGTCTTTCTAAGTCTAGAAGTTACATTTTTTTTTGTCAAAACAAAAACTTTGACTTTGTTAATTTTTCTTGCGTAAGATTGACTTGATTAAATCTGAAGCGTTGATTTGGTTGACTATGAACAGGAAATCAAAGGTCAAGAGAGTGGTTCGAGTGCCAGCCATCAGCATGAAGATGGCCGACATCCCACCCGATGATTACTCGTGGAGGAAGTACGGCCAGAAGCCAATCAAGGGCTCTCCTCATCCCAGGTAATTAAAACCCTCCAATCCAAGGTTAACCGATTACAAGTCGTCGAATTTTGGATAACCGAAATTTTAGCTATGTTACACTGAAACGGCAAAACTTTACATTAAAAACGAGTTTCCGAGTTTTTGTTTCTAGCTTTCGTCAGAAACGGACAACGCCACCTTGTTAAAGTTTACGAGTGAGATAGATTTTTCGTAGGGGCGGTAAATTGGTAATTTAATAACGAAAAGTTCAACAACAACAATAATCCCAGTGTATTTCCCCTTAATAACGAAAAGTTGTTCATTGGAATTTCAGGGGCTACTATAAGTGTAGTAGCGTACGAGGATGTCCGGCTAGGAAGCATGTCGAACGAGCCTTAGACGACGCCAAGATGTTAATCGTAACGTACGAAGCGGAGCACAATCACACGCCGTCCATTGCCGACGCCAACATCCCACTTGTCCTCGAATCGTCTTAGCAAGTCAATGCAATGACCGATCGGGATGGGACGGCAACCTTCCAAAAAAACAGCATGTGGTGCAAGGAGTCACGAGAAGTTGCTTGTTTTTTTGGACGGGTTTGATTTTCTTGAATTTTAAAAATGAAATGGCAAGGTAGTAGGTTTAGATGGGAACGTTAGCTAGCAATACAAGAGTGAAGAAACATTTGTAATTCATCCGGTTAATGTGTTTCTTCTCTTGCTTTTTTAATTATTTTTTTGTAGTATTTGGGTGATTAGTGTATGAAAAAGTATAGTAAATTTAATGAAATTAAGGCGCTTTGATTAGTAGAACTTCCAACAAGTTTAATTAATGTAAATTAACTCATCCGACTTAAAGTTGTATATTTGATCCACTCTTATCTCTATTCTAGTGGGTTTATACTTTATATCTATTGCTATAAAATTATAAAGTAATGCAAGTCTTGTAGAAAAATATTGCACACATACAATTCATGATGATTCATTTGCATTAATAAAATCCAACTAAACACATGTATACTCAAAAGTCATTCAATCAACTATAGCTATAAATTGGTCTAGATGAATGACACGCTAGGTTTTCTTAGACGTTCATCTAACGATTCGGGTTTGAATCTAACTACACCTATGAAAAACTTGAATTCGAAGGATCGTTATCGTAAAAGTAAGTTTACGACATTCGATATGAATATAGATCAGGTCTCTTTGACTGATCGAACCGAACAAGAAATCAATCAACGAATAAAAATAATAATAGGCAAAGACATTATAAGAGTAGTAGTGTTGAAGATTTGAAAGTTTGGATCAAATCGTGATGGAGAATATTGTCTATTGTTTTTTGTGCTTGGAAAGTCCCATTCATTTCATTTAGTTTATACGCAAAACAACGAACTTGGTGATCTACATGTACATCAGAAGAAGCATATAATATCAATATCAAGACGGTGTAATATCATATAATAAACATTATACTAGAATTACAATTATTATTGCAAAAAGTCAAATTCTACAGGCGTTTGTGGGCCGTCGCCTGTTGATCACGATTCTTCTTGTGTCTTCCCTTCAAATTATAAAAAATTCGTAATAATGTATTTATTGTCTGCCATGCATTTTTTTGTTGGCGTCTTTCTCTATAGTGTGTTAATGATGAATGTGACTAATATATATTGTGAACATATATATATATCTTTTTTATAGCAAAGTGGTTGGAAAGTCAAGTTTTCCCATTTGTACGTATTCATTTGCCTAGTTTATTAGGTCATTGACTTTTGGGTTTTCTTGTTCAACTATTATTGAGTCGGCTTGTAATTATTTAAAATTGCATATATAGCCTGGACATGGAATATGCAGGCTTAATCACACGGACTTACATGCCCGTGTAATTCATGTCTTTAGGAAAATGAAGGTTATCATAGACTCCTTCGTTATGATTGTTTATTCTTATCCTATTAGTTTTTTTTTGCTTAATGAGCTGCCTATTGACCCTCTTTCTTTATTATTGGATGATGTCGAGAGTCGGACTCTCTCAACTTATTGCTTGTTAGCCCGTTTTCTTTCTTTCTTTCTTCGTTTTTTTAATGTAGGGCCTTGTCGTTTTTTTCTGACAAAAAAATAATTAAAATTGCATATAGTATTTGTTTATTGTAAATTATAGAATTACAACCAATCAATTTAAGTCATGGTGCTAATAAACATAATTTAGTTTAGACGTTTTTTTTTGCTCCATTAAAATGGTTCTAGATGCTAGTTAATCTAGTGTGATTAAATCAACCCAAATATCTAATACCATAACGCAAAGTCTTAGTCTTTTACTTTTACCAAATCCAAGTAGACTTCAACCTTAAAATTGATTAATAAAAGAATTAGAAGGACAAGAGTTAGTGGGTTTTAAAGTGAAGATAATAAAGCGCCCAATTAGCTTAATTAATCATGCTCATCCCAAAATTTGAACTTTAACTAATTCAACATCACTAATCTAGATGATATTTATAACTACTAAAATCGTGAATTTGAATTCCACTTACTTGTTATAATTACTTAATTAGTACTCCATCATACCAAAAAAAAAACAAGCAAACAACTTTGTTTGAGTCCTATACCATAACAATACCATCTTTCCTAACACGTTGCTTAACCAATGACTAATGGGAGTAATGACCAATGGCCAACGTGACTAACCAACCTACACTTGTATTGCCAACGGTCCAATACCTACTTAAGCTGCACCTTCTTTTTGTATGATCATTCCAATCACTAATTCTAACCAAGAAGTTTGTTACAACTAGATATATACACACATTTCTCATATGTTGAACACTCCAAATTATATTCAGATGAATTTAATAATCACATACTAATAGCTAATTTCAAATTGAAAAAGAGCCCATGTTAACATGAAACTAGCAAAGCCAAACCCTGGGACCAAGAATGTGAGCCCTAATATTCTGACCTTTTCAAACCCTGTATTATCATGACAAAATAAAACGAATGTGACGTATATATTATAGCCGAAACATTACATGGTCTCTGAGCCTGACCCATAAATTGGAAACTTCAAAGCATTAAAAGTTGCAAGTGAAACTAAGTCCAGCCTATAAGTCAACTACATGGGCTTTCTCATAACAGTCCATAACTCTTGGTCCAGTTGATGATTAAGTTTGGGCCACCTCATAAACAGCCTTAGCAACATGTTTCAAAAATATACTTGTCACTAGTTTACTAGTATGAATCTTCTACTATGATATTTGCCAATTGCCATGCACACCTATTGACAATTGTCTCTCAAAGTAAAGTACGAGCATCTTGCTTTATATGATCATTTTTCTTTAAATGTTTCCTGATAACAAGGAACCCTCTTCCCCAACAAGAACCACAAACTAGATAAATTGGCTTGTGTCGGCCAGCTTGCGCCAGTTGATGATTAAGTTTGAGTCACTTCATAAGAACCTTATCAACATGTTTCAAAACTATACTTGTCACTAGTTTACTAGTATGAATCTTCTACTATAATATTTTCTATGCACAACTATTATCTTTCAAAGTAAAGTAGTAGCATATTGCTTTATATCATCATTTTTCGATAATTTTTTCCTGATAGCAAGTAACCCTCTTCCCTAGCAAGAACAACAAACTAGATAAGTTGGCTTGTGTCACCCATCTTGCGCTAGTGGATGATTAAGTCTAAGCCACTTCATAGGAAGCTTGTCAACATGTTTCAAAACTATACTTGTCACTAGTTTACTAGTATGAATCTTCCATGCACACCTATTGTCTCTCAAAGTAAAGTAGAAGCATCTTACTTTATATCATCCTTTTTTTTGGTCTCTGATGACAAGGAATCCTCCTTGCCACGGAGGCCTAACCAATGAGTAAGAACCACAAACTAGGTAAGCTGACTTGTGTCAATGGAAAAAATTGGCAAGACTTGGATTTTTACCCGAGGAAGGGGCGGAAACAAAATAGTGATCCAAAGTACTTGCGATAACAATATCGATAACATATCTTGTTACACTTCAAATTATCCTTCAACTAATTAAAAAGTAGCACTAATGACTATAGCAAGCACTGAATAGACATGCATTATGAACATTACACGAATGGAATTCAAAATTGATGTCTTGAGGTTAATACTACAGTAACAATCAGGTATGAAAGCACTAGCTTGCAGGGATAAGTGGCCATGTTCAACAAAAGAAAATCAAAATTAAAAGCAACTCCAATCTTTAGCCACAGCTTCAATGAGAAGTCATAAACACAATGTAATCATGAGACTCCATTAACCATTTGGTGGCAAGAAATGAAAGATATCTCTACCCATGCGGACTAACAATTGTAAATGGCCATTAATTATAAGCTTTCAATCAAGAATGTGAAAATAAAAAAGTCAGATGAATAATCATGCCATGTTGAAGAGCATGACAATGTAGCCCCACGAGCATTTTTTTATGTTGGGTATATATCATATGTTAGCATTGTAGTGAACGTACGTACACACCAAATTTTTTTAGCTAAAGGTCTTGATGATGATATATATGTCATGCTGTTGTAAGAGAAAGCAACATAACTCTTGTTTAGTGCAATATAAATGATGTCATCCAAACACATCCTAAAGTCCTAAACATTAACATGGATTTTGTAACGTCTATAGTAACCTAGTGAGTATAGTAATCCAAATACTTGGTACAAGTATTAGAATCGATATATATATTTTATAAATATGATTAATATGTTGCCTCTGAGTTGTCTATCATTGTCGCCATATAACAAGGAGAAAAGTATTGGTACAAGCTGGACTCAATCATACTTCGTGGTTTTAAGGTCAACAAAATGGGAATGGCAATATGGCATGGCAAAGGAGCTAAACATAAGATATAACCCTAGCTCAAATATTCAAACTAAATTGACTCATGAACTCCACTTAAGCACTCTTCAAACTTAAACTTAGTGATCTAATTATGCAAACTACATGCCCTAAAGCAAAAAAAATGAATGTGAACACTAAGTCCACTAGTGGCATTAATGAGCTTTTCTCCTTAAAACCTAATCCACTCACACTTGACAATATAAAGAGGTCCAAAAAATGGGCCATAGCTAACTCAAAAGACAACAATTGAAAACTCATTTAACCTATAAAAGCAAAACAATCATCTAAGATCCACAAGGCCTAAAATTCTCAAGGCAAAGAATAATGTCCATCTCCAAACTTCTCATCATCCTACTTCTTTCCATTCTATCTTCCAAAACCATTGCTCTTGAGCTCGACCTCGACCTCGTATTCCTCGACGAGCGCTTATCTCTCGTCTATCCGATAATCCAAACTTTCAAGAACCTCATCACTTCAGACCCATTAGGGATCACCTCAACATGGGTCGGGTCCGACGTTTGCAACTACACCGGCTTTTATTGTGACCACCCTCCAAACAACTCAACCGCCACAACCATCGCCTCAATTGACTTCAATGGCTACCACCTGAGCGCGCCAACTTTAACCGGTTTCCTTGACCAATTTCCGGACATTGCTCTTTTCCATGCAAACTCCAACAACTTTGGAGGAATCATCTCACCGAATATCGCAAAGCTTCAATACTTGTACGAGCTTGATTTGAGCAACAACCTATTCACCGGCCCTTTTCCAACTCATCTTCTAGGAATGCAAAGCCTAACCTTCCTTGATCTCCGGTTCAACGCGTTTACCGGGTTAGTCCCTCCTTCTATCTACAACCAAAACCTAAATGTTCTATTTCTCAACAACAACGATTTCATCTCAACTTTACCTTACAATCTAAACCGAACCCATATTTTGTACCTTACCTTAGCCAACAACAAACTCACAGGCACAATCCCAAGAGACATCACCTCTTCCTTATCAGCATTAACGGAAGTTCTTTTGCTTAACAACCAACTAACCGGGTGTTTACCATATGAGCTAGGGCTCTTGAAACAAGTCACAGTGTTCGACATTAGTAACAACTTGTTAACCGGGCCATTACCGAATTCGTTAAGCTGTCTTAAGAGTGTTGAGGTGCTTAATTTTGGTGGGAATTTGTTGTCCGGAGCTGTGCCTGATTTGATATGTGGGTTGCCAAACATAGCAAAGCTAACATTGTCAGGCAACTATTTTACAAATGTTGGGCCACTTTGTAAGAACTTGATTAGTAGGGGAGTCTTGGATGTTCAAAATAACTGTATTTCGGGGCAACTGGGTCAGAGATCGGTTATCGATTGCGCGACGTTTTTGGCATTGCCGAGGCTTTGCCCTCATCCGGAAACATATAAGATCATCCCTTGTAAGCCTTCACATCTTCCTTAAGCTGTATATGCAGTTGTTCATTTTCAAAGTGTAAACCTAACGCATGTAGAACTTTTGATCTTTGTTACTTTAAGAAGTTTTTTCTCTTCTAAAAGTTAATATGCAATACCTATACATGGTTCTTTACACATGCGTATTTATCTGGTTTTATTGTGACAAATATATATATATATATATATATATATATATATATGCAAGGTGAAGTTGTTTTCGGTTTGAATGCGCATGCGCAACATTTGATTAAATGGTTGTTTTAGGTCTAAAAAAGTGAAATGGTATTGTTTTCTATTTTATAGAAAAAGTGACACGATAAGACTCTAATGTCTAGGTACTTTTATCAAAGAACTAGTCAAAGGAAATAATAACGGTTTGACAATTGTGAACCTCATAAAACCAAGGAAATCTGCCTTCGGGCATTTAGTCAATCGATTAAGCCTCCAAGGGTAGTACCCAGAGGTCATCGGTTCGACTCTCATGGCCTCATGGGCAGTCCCCTCAACCAAAAAAAAACAAGGAAATCTAAAAGGCAATGATATACACATAATGCCAATTTATTATATAGTTTAAATAGATAGCAAGCTAATGAATCTTATATAAGTTTGTCCGTAGGTAAGAAAATTCGATATAAATGTAAGAATAATAATAAATTGGATACCATTTTTTGTATGATTTGTTAACATTATTGTACGAGAACAAGAATATTGGTAAATAAATATGTTCCTCCAAAAAAAAAAACTTCCATATTGCCATATTGGACAAAAAAAAATAATGTACGTACATCGATCCCAATCAAAAAATTGATTAATTTTTGGAGCCCAAGAAAAACCACTACACAAGGTTTCTCGTTACGCACACGACGAAAGAGAACTCAACTTGGTCATTGTTACGGTCCAACCACAGCCTGCTATTGAACCCACTCCTCGTCCTAAACGTGAAAACCCCATTATACCCTCCATCGCTGGCCGTTAATCTCCCTCGATCCTCCCTCATCCAACGGCGCAGATCCCACATGACGTCCACCATAAGCCCATCCACGAACACCACCTGATTCCCCCTAAAGTTCCACCTCAGCCTCGCAACGTTCACAACCCTCCTCTCGTCGATCGTAACCGACAGCGCATCATCCGCGTCGCACCTGATCGCGACCTCATGGGCCGGGCCCGGATCGCAGAACTTGGCCCTGGTCACGAACCGGGTGACCCGGATAGATGCTGGCAACGGGAGACCAATGAGGGCTTGACAGGTGGCACGAGAGCAGCAGTAGCCGCCTTTCTCACGTCCCCGAGGAGTAGACACGGGTGCGAATCGATCAAAACGGCGACGTAGAACGACGCTACGGGCTCTGGGCCCGGGCCCGGGCCCCCGAACTTCGCATTCGAAAGGTCCCAGAAGACCTGTACCGTGGACCCGCACGCACCGAATGACTCCTCCCCCTTCTCGCCGCCCATTCGGAGCGGGGAGCCCGGCCTCGAACCGGGTTTGTAAATGCTGAGCCAGAACCCGGTTCCGGAGAGGGGCTTCGTTGACCAGACGATTGTGACGTGGAGGTGGTTGACCTTGTAGGTTGAAGCGACGACGTTTTGGGTGGATGCGATTTGTTTCGGGGAATGATAGGACTTGTTTGGATACGCCGAGCAATGGGAATCGGAAACCTTCAATGCATGGTCGTCGTAGCAAGCCGATAATAAGCTTCGCATTGTGAAGAATCAATGGCGGATTAAGGAATTTGGAACGAAGGGTCTTATTTTAAATTAAATTTCACATTACGTGATATAACGAGATCTTTTTTCGGGAGAAATAAGGGGGAGTTTGGTAAGTTTTTGCTGTTAGAGGTGTGTTACTATATCTTCTAGATTTGGGTAGATTTGCCCCCTAAACAATATTTTGTATCTGTTATTTCTTCTTCTGTCAAAGTAAAGTAAAACGTCCATAATTTCCATTGACAAGTAGAAGAAAATACCATGAACACAACATATTTCCTACTAAGCTTCTATTTTGTCCGAGTAAAGATACTTTTTACCTCTGTAAACGATCAATGGAGCAAGGACTTTATCTTCTAATTACAAAACCATACCACTAGTTATATTACAAGTAAATTATGGTACAAAAGAGATTAGCATATAGTAATGAGTCTATAATGTATAGTGCGAGTATTATTACCACTTTATGACATTAGCATATAGTGCATTGTAAATCTTCATAGAAAGAAATAGACAGTTAGCCCAAGAGTTTTGGGCTTCTAGCCCAATGGGCCGACTTCAGATTTGGCCCACATACGCAGAAATTACTAGAAACATCTGGGGATTGCAACTTGCCAACTTTCAAAAAACTCTCAGGAAAAGATCGGTATTATTCCGTAACAAACAACACTAGGCATTTGCAGAAATTGATTACCGCTCTTGGCGTTGTGCTACAAAAACTTGCTCAGAGTTCAGACGATGCCACCATGAATGCTCGTTCATCAGACATGGATATGATGGAGTCTGAGCACTCCAATTCCTCCGCCGCGACTTCTGTCCAAGAAGACGTCTCCAGAGGTCTGTTAATGGCGGCTCGTAATCTCGTCGATCAGGGCCAGCCTTCCCAGGCTCTTCAAGCGGTAATTCCAATTCGCCTTCTGTAAACTTCAGAAAACTTCCAATTCGCCTGCTTAAGAGCATAATTCCTGTGATTTAGCTTCGCTTAGGTTAAACAATGAGCTCGATTCGTTTTTCGTCTTCTTTCTGCACAAGAATTTGCGCCTGCTCAGTCCTATTTCCCCTAAATTAGTTCTTCTAGGGTTTGAGCTTCCATTTTATTGCAAACAGGTAGTGACGGCGATGAGATCGAGAGGCGGAGAAGGAGCGGTTGTTCAGATTCTTCAACGAGCTCGTGAGTTATACAGAAACAAAATTCAAGCGAGCTCTGATGCTGATCAGTTGGCTTCTCTGTTTGCTGAGTGTGCAATTGCTGAAGTTCAATCGCCATTGCCTAATGCTGTCTCGGATTCTTCGTCGATCGAATCCGACGCTTACAAGGCTTCGATTCTGGCTGAGACTGGCAGGAAGCAGATCATTTTAAATGCATTCAGCGATGGGAGCAGCTTCATCTGTCTGCAATGTGGTGGCCTTGTGAGTATGCACAGAAAAGATGAGCATTATGCCTATTGGTGTCAGTTTTGAGCCTGTCTCCTTTTGCTGGCTTTTCTTTCCAAACAAAAGCTAAAATACAGGAGATTATACACAGTTGAGATGGGTTTGATTACTGTAAATCTTCGTATTTGCTGTAAAATTACTCTTTTGCTTGATGAATAATTTCGTACACTTGATCTCTGATGGCTAGCAGTATAAAGAGGTGCTGAAATTTCACTTCCAGGTACTGATGAAGTAAAAATCTTGACATTCAAATCAATATTCACTGTAGTTGGTATTGTTCTTACACAAAATAAATAAATACTCCTAGTACAGAGAAATGACAGTCTAGATTAAGAGTGGAAAAATACAACACACATACAAGCCAAGTTCTCGAATCTATAAACAGATTAAACCCTTTTCCTTAAACATTCAGTGACAAAACCAGCAAAAGAAAAGGGGTGAAAAATTAAACACCTGTGACACACTTGTACAACTAAAAAATGCTTCCCTCGGTAGTTATTCACAACAAGAGGAGAAATGAGCCATGGTTGTTAGAAGCCATCATCATCAGCTTGAGCAACGAAAACAGCCTTTCTACATCTGACATCAATTATGCAATTCAATCTAATCCGTGGAACTCTCCTGTACTATGTGAAAAAATGATCTGGAGCACGACCTGAGACATCGTATGCGATGTCCTTTATACAGCAATGACATCAATGGATATAAAGTTGATGTATCTAATCTTCCAAAACACTAGAGCCCCACATCTTTATGACCCTTATTGCATTTCTTAACCTATAAAAGAGGGAAAGATTTTATTTTTCAAATTGTAGCATTTTGGATTTTGTGGCATGTGAGGTATGATGAACTGACCTGCACGCAATCTCTTGTGTTGTACATGGGATGCCAAATGAGAATGTACAGAGAATAATCAGGCACTGTGACAGAGGTTGTTACATCATCTGTGTCAATGCATGAGCCCGAGGCTTTGATCTCAAGGCGGTCTCATCACAGTGTTTAATCCATTCTGAGAGTTTCCATGGCTTCTGCCACTTCCACTTGAATTGTACTAGCCACTGATGATGGCTTCTCTTCCATCTCCATAGCTTCCCTGCATTTCCTCCAACAGTTGCTAATTTTTTCATGGATACTTCGCCAAGAGGTACCAACTACAAAAGAAAGAGCCAAGACTACTGTTGATCAAAATGAATACTGAGAAATTTGTAAAAGAACAGAAATAATAAGAGCACCAACCTTTCTTGTGTCGATAAATGTTGCTGATTCCCTGACAGAACCATTAGCAACACCTGGAGTATACTTCAACTGTTTATGAGCTGGTGCAGATATCGGGGAAAGTGGATCGCTTGTATCATCTGCTACATGTTTCAGTGAACCTTGAGAATTAGCCTGCAGATTACCAGATACGACATTAGGATCTTTAGGAGACTGTAATCGAACAAGAGAGCTAAGTTTCTATTAACTCTCTCCTGTATGAACATGTTGCATCTCTGTTTTACCTTTTTTTTTTTGATAAAACTCTGTTTTACCTATTCTAATATAAGTTATAAAGTATTATTGATGTAAGAATATAAGTTGTGTCGTGCTGAAATATGTTACATTATCTCTATGCCACATGCATTTTGTATACACACTACAAATGGTGTGTCATGCTAGAACAAAAGTTAAAAAGCTAGATGGTCTAACCGAAGGCGATGAGGCAAGAGCCATAGCCATAGCCTGCTCTCTCATTTTCAGCTCCTTCTCAACTTCCCTTCTCCGTGTTTCACTTTGGCGTAGCAGACCAACAAGTTCTTTCATTTGCTCTTTCATTTCGTTACTTTCTTTTTCATTCTCGTACAATTCACACCTGCAAAATTCATCCACTGCTACCTTAGAACCTAATGTGGTTCATAGAAAAGGAAATATCCATAAAAGATCAGTCATATATGATTAAGCCACCTTGTTTCAGCAATTGAATTAAACATATACTGGAGCAAATTCCTAGCATCTCCCATTGACCTCAATTGGTTCCAGCGCCCACGGCTACTTATGGCCCGCTCCCTCTCTTCAGCTTCTGAAAGTTGTGATGCCATTGCAACAAGTGAATTTGAAGATATGCTGAGCATGTTTTCCACAGAAGCTATTCTTGACATTCTTGAATTTGATGACATAGAGGACACTCTGTTGGCAAAGAAAGAATATAACCATCAATAAAATGGAAAGAATTGCTACCTCACTAAATACAATATTTTCAATGGTTAATCCTATATATGAAGGATAGGTCTGTAGTCTGTACCTAGAAAGACCGTTCTTTCCCTTTGGAGGAGTAAGTCCCTTTGAAGTAAGCTCTTCCACTTGCTTTAACACAGCCAACTCTTCTCCCAGCGCAGCACGACTGTATATTATCAGATTGTTATGAAGTTATTGGACATATTCTACTAATTGGAGGGAAATTTTTAAAATATGAAAGGACACATACACTTGATTTTGCTTTTCATACTCAGAACGGACTTCATGAACATTTACAATAACTTCAAGTTCATGATCAAGCCACCGTTGCAAGGATTTCTCATTGGTCTGCCCATTCATTCCATTCCCATTGGCAGTAACTATAAAATACAAAGTATGAAATTTGAAAAATCACAAAGGTAGAAGTACAACACATAAGTCACCAATTCTGAGTAATCATGTCGTAATTATCATCACTAAAAATGTACTTTGCCAAAAGGATCTGTTAATTCTTTATTTTTACTATTATGTTTTTTTTTTTTTGCTCTTCTATGCCATTTGAGTTGTGACTTGTGAGTATACCTGAATTATCACGAGTTGAAGATTTACGGGCCTCTAGAAGCTCCTTTAATCTCTTGGTGGCCATTGCAGCCTCTTCTGTTTTCCTCTGAAGAACCTGATTGAAAGTTTGAACTTTTAATAAAATCATGAACCCATCTTCTTCTACTAATAAGAGTAGCATAATATCCTACCAGTTTTTGGCGTTGATTCAAAGCCATAAGTTTATTCCTTTCATACTCACTCCTTCTCCCCTCCTTCCTCAGCTATAGAAATCAATTTGCAATCAGATTGAATACACTTGGATCAATTTTTGGAATTACTATAAGACCGTAAAATGAAAACAATCCAAACCTGCAGAAGTTCTTTCTCCCTAGAGGCTTTCCATACTCGAAATTGCTCTCCTTCTTGTTTAATTTTGTGTTGCAATTGAACCTGAAGTATATAAGCAAAATAGTTGTAAGGATTAGAAATGAGAAGCTTTCACTTGGTATCAAATGTGAAGGAAAGCCAAACCTTTTGAGCCTTGATAAATTGTATTTCCTCCTGCAAGCGCTTTGCTGCTTCCTCACTTTTCTGTTTCTGCTTTAATAGCTGAACCTGATTCTCTTGTTTCTTCTTAAGATCAGTAATCTGTGCCTCAAGTATTTTCAATTTCTGGGAATGGACATCTTGCAATTTATGTGTTTGTCCATCAGAGGAGGCAGCAAGATTTTCAACCTCAGCCAACAAGCGATCCCTCTCTTGCTGGAATTAAGATGATCAAGTTAAAATTCATGAAGATTTCTTATCAGCATTTCTATGAGAAAAAATCATGACAGAACTAACCTGTACATCTCTTTTCTCATCCTCAAGCTCTGTAATTTTCTTTCCAAAGTGCTGCTTAAGTGTCTCAGTGTCAGCTACCTCAAAAAGCTTCATCTCACACTGCAAATAAAAAGGATATTGACATATTAAAAAAAAAAAAGCTTTCAATATGGCACTAGAGTTTTCCCATGGATGCATTGAACAGATTTATGTGTACATACCTCCTTCTGCTCTAGGCGCTTATTTAGCTCATTCAATTCTCTATCCATATTAGTCTGGAGAACCTTATGCTCCCACTCCTTTGAAGCTTCTTCATCAATCTCTCTAGAATCACCTACTCAAGTTTTTTAACAGTCAGCATAACTTTTATTCTTATTTAGATTGTTGTATTATACTAAGACAGAAATTCTAAAAGAGAAATTTTTAAGCCAGAATAAAACAGTACCCATCACAACTTCGCCCATGTGATGGTCTGGTGAATCCATGCTATGTAGACCTCTTTTCGGCCCAACCGACCTCATCGAACAAGTATCATCTTCCTGGAACAAGCAAAATAGAAGTTAACAATGGAAGCAAGCATAAAAGCACATACTGTCTGGCAGAACATGTCTAAAATTTCCATGTTATACCTGAATATATGTATCAGAGTCTTCCAAATTATTGCTTCTACTATGGAAATAAGTGAGCTGACGACGAAGATCTTCATTGGCTGCTTCAAGACATGAAATCTTGTCCTTCAGACTCTGAGGTATTGCATTCTTTTAGCAAAAGAATTGGAATACTTGTTAATTAGAAATCAAAGATGGGCTAAGCCGTTAGAATACCTGCATTTCATCTGATAAAGCACCTCCGCCTCGGGCACAAAGCTCTGCTTGCAAGTACTCAAGTTTCTGGCGCATTTTTATCATTTCACCAGATACAGGATCTCTATTAACCTATTTAATAAAAAAAAGTTAGCTTCCTTGAAGGGCAATCCCAAATGACAAAGTTAAAGGTTCAAAGGGAAAGAACAGAGAAAAGGGTATATAGATCAACTTACAACAGGTTTATTTTGAATGTTACGTGCACGGTTTGCATACTTAAGTGTGTTGAGAGTTTCTTCCGCATTGATATCGGCTGGACTGATGCAAGCTGTAAAGAAAGCATTCAGCAAAAATTTAAATCTAGATTACGTAATATTAACTAAAGTATTAACAAAGTACAGTATAGAAACTCAAGTCACCTATCATCACGGTCCTGCTGTTTCCTCCAAGTGAATCCTGATAAAAGTCATGTGAAAGTCACAGAATTAGTGAGCATATTAAAGTATTAAGTTAACAGTCAGCCTTATCTAAATCTTTACAATCAAGCAACTTATTATAGCCAAAACACTCTATAGATCATTATAATAAACCATGTGAATTCTAATTGTGAGCAAACCTGCAACAATCGAGTGAGCTTACTGTCACGGTAAGGAACATGTGAACCTTCTTTCCTCTTTTTGTCATCACCGAGGGCACTTATGACGTTGCCAAGAGCAAGAAGACCCTTGTTAATGTGAACTCCTGCTTGAAAGAAAACACCGAGTGTGCTTTAAGTAAGAGCAGAAAGAAATATTTGAACTGGTACAAAGGTATGGACTTCTGCTAACCTTCCTTGAAACGCATGCCATCAGAACCCGTCCTTTTGGCTCGCTCTGATCCAGCAAGATCTACTAGATGCAGTTTAGCACAAAGATATTCTTCACTCATGCTATCAGCGGAATTGTCATCAACAAGAAGAGTAGGATTTAGCTTCCGCATTTGCTCTAATGTAATGGTAAAGATGGCATGTGAACGACTGCAAAATTAGAACAGGTAGTAAGAAAATAATTAAATCTTGACTGTTGCAGAATACAGACGGTACAAAAGACGTTTTACAGCAACAGCAAGTTGTCTACATGTGCTTTCTAATCAACTAGACTGATGTACAGTTAGTATAAAAACGACACCAAGGGTTTACCTGGATTGGTTGTTCATGTTTGTACCCCCTGTTGCCCTGCTTAGAGATCCTTGTTCTAGGCAAGAAGCCATTTCTTTCAGTGACTTAATCGCCACTTCAGTAGAACCCGCCAGCGTAATCACACCATTCGAAGATTCCCGTATCTGAATTGGCGGTTTTCCTGGTGTATTTACCTTAGTAGGACTTCCATTGGAATCAGGTTTGATGGATAAGGAGGGATCTAACAAGTCTCGCACTTCTTCTTTGTGAATCTTCACAAAATAACACGTTCCATAAAAAAAACAAAATTAGGTAAGATATACATTCTCCACCGACTTATCGTAGTACACTTTTACAATCACAGATAGGCAAACACATGCACAACACATGAAGAGGGAGAGTGGCCAACCTCGATGAAAGAAACATGCAACTGAAACTCAGTTTGGTGCTTTAAAGCCTCAATCTTGCTGAATAACAAGTTCATGACTTGCGGAATAAGTCCTGTTTGTCCCCCTTCCTTGATACCTGTACCCATGGTGTATGTTTTCCCAGAGCCAGTCTACAACATAATGACATTATCAATCATAAACATGATCCAAAGGCATGCACGACATAACCTTAAGAACACATCATGAAACGGAAGCTTACCTGACCATAAGCCAGAACAGTAGCATTATATCCTTGGAACAAACCATCAACAAGTGGAGCAATGCACTCATCAAATATAGAGGACGACGGAGATGCTGTACTCCCATAGACATGATCAAACGTAAATGAATGTGTACCAATCTGTATCTGCAAAAGCATAAAAGATACCACCCCAAACTATACTCAGTGCCTTGCAATCACAAAAGCAGAACTCCAAGCAAAATTAGTCAAGTCAAGAAAAAAACAATTGACATGTTCCATTGCTAGTCCATAATTCAATCAGTCACGGAGTTGAAGAATTCATCATCTAGTCCAATAAACCCCAAAAATCACAGCTCAAGTGAAACTATTCCATATATGAACAGTTCAATAATAGCAACACCAAACTATATCACTACATTGACAAAAACACAGATCTAACACTAAATTCAACCGGCTGAAACCAAATCACTCATTAGCCTCCACTACCAATGCAGCCAAGATCTAGATCCCTACAATCCAAACAAACTAGCAATTGCACCAAACGCATAATCGGAGATAATGCAAGAGCGCTCATCACCTGAGGCTTTCCCGTAACCACAGAGACACAATCTTTACATCCTTGCAATTTCTCGTCGCCGATCAACGGCCGAACATGAACGGCGACTTTAACACAGCAATCTTCGCCTCCTCCTCCTCCTTCCATCTCCAAATTAGTGTGTGGAAGCTTCAATTGTTAGGATGAAAACTCAATTCGACCATCCAAATAGGAGAGAATTAGAGTTGCTTCAATTTGTTGATTACCGACTCGGAATCGCTCGAAAGCGATGCCTCAACTGGAAAGTTTGAGAAAGAGAGAGAGCAATGGCGGGCGAGGAGATTGGTGTAGGGATTTTAGAGAGTAGTGTGGTTTTTCTTCTTTTGTCAGAGAGAAAGCGAGTTTACTATGACTATCAATTTCCTTGCTCCTCACTGCACATTCCGCCATGAAAAGGAAATAAATCTGACCCCCAGGAATTAAAAAAAAAAAAAAGAAATAAAGAGATTTATTTATTACGCTTTGATTTATTTTTGGTGTTTTCTACCACTTCTGGTCTACTACCCTGCCAGCTGGCTGTGGCTTCGTTGAGGCAACGCAATTGTTACAGCTCAGCAAGGTCAGGCTTTCGTTCCGCAGAAGAATTGGAAGGGGAGGTGAAATGACGATCGTGCCCCTCGTACAAACTAAAAACAGCGCATGTCCACGTTACCTCCAATTTGTATTGTACTATCGAAATGTTTCGTAAGCGGGCATGATTTAGTGGGAAAATTATGAAGTTTTTTACCAAAGTCAAATCTCATCCTAATTTTAGGGTTAATCATGATTTATTTGTATTTGTATATATATTCTTTTTTGTTTTCTGGTGGGAAAAGTTATATGTCCTTCATATGATGTTAATTACTCCCTCCGTTTCAAAATATATGATCATTTGGATACTTTTTCTTGTTTCATAATACTTGTCCATTTCACATTTTTTTCCATCTCTTTCCATTTATACCCCTAATAATTATCTTTATCATAATCATTACACTTTTTCATATTTCTCTAAACAAATTATTAACTCTACATTTCATAGGGGTAATATAGGAATACCATTTTTTTCTTAATATATGTGCAAAACCCAAATGATCATGTATTTTGAAACGGATGGAGTATAACATTACCAATTTTTCTAAGCATTTTTTTTTGGCAAGTTGCCTCTAGGAGAAAGAGAAAGCAACGAGCCAACGATCGATGAATAAAAACGTAGTACTATATACGTATATATTATCCTTTGTTTATCCAGTGCCAAGAAGAAAACAGAATCTTATATTATATGCAATACTTGTACATAAAAAATGACACCTAATTGAAAGGGATTAAATTTGTCTGTTGAATAGAATAGAGTAATGTGCAATACGTAGAGAGTCGGAATAGAACTTACGATATGGGAATCAACAACAATTTCAACAATCGTATGATTATATAATTATTATTTGGTTTACTCTTTTGATACCCATTAAATGAAAAATGAAATATTAGATGGGGCGGTTTAATATGATTTTTTTTTCTCATCAAATGGTGTATTTTAAAAAGCTATATTATATACGGTGATTTTGATATATTTAGAACAGATCATTGCTATGATTAGTTAAATATTTTTTTAGAGTAAAAAACATTGTTGCATATTTGTTTTATTTTGGTTTTTTCATTAACATGCTCTTAATTTTGTAGAGCTTGTAAAAAAAAAAAAGAGTTATAAACTTATAATATGTATATAATGTGATTGTTTAATTATTTAAATTATAACTAAATTGAAAAAAAAAGTATTTTTTTGATGTGCATTTATACTAAGATTCTAGTTTAACAATAACCTTCCAGATAGGGTCCTCCCTTTGAGTCTTTGACTCCTAATGTCCACATTAAATTTCTCTTGGTAGATTTGTGGTGTGTTCTCAAATGCCGGCAAATTAAGCCACTAGTACGTACACTTTTAACCAGTCCCTCCAGCCACTGCTGACATTTAGCCCCAGCCATAATATACGGCCAACCGTCCAATTATATTTCGTACTTTATTTTTATTTCACTTCAATCTCCATTCAGAGTACAATGATTTTTTTGTGTCATGAAAATTTTGGATGAGGAGATGGTGCCCCAATCTAAGAACAGACAAGACCCAAGGGCTCAAAAAACGCTCTGTTACAATGGGATTCATAGTACAATGATGAAATCACGAGTGTGAATCATCAAATACACTAGTTGCTACTCGCTCTCCATCTACGATTCAAATTATAGAAAGATCCAATGATAAGAATTATTGGCAAAAATTCCTTAACCGATGAATAGAAATCGTGACCCCGGACCTATTCGGATCAACCACCCTCATCGACACTTCCAACAAGCGGTCTCAACCGAGCCATTAAGTAAGTCTAGCACCCTATCCTGGAATGCTATGCGAGTATGCGGTGTGCAATATCTTTGAAGTCATTGTATTTTGTAGGGTTCAAATGAAGAAGTCATTGATCAGATATGGTTAGTACTTAGGTAAGTATTGAAAAATGCATGTGAAGGGTTGAAATAAGTTTGATATTGCATTTAATATTGCAGGCTTTAAGGAAATTCCTTGCTTGGGTCTCATCCTAGTTTCTTTCTCCCAAATAAATTTGGTCAAAATGACAACTTTGCAAGCATATACTTCATTATTTCATAGATTGAAGCCGGTTACACCGACACCAAACATAAAAACACCCAAAACATTTATTCGTACCTACTCATTCCACACAATAGAAAAATAATGCAAAAATAGTTACTAACAGTAGTTGTAAAATGTGATGGTTAGAGCATCCATTAGAGCATGTACAATGGTGAGGAATCACTCTCCTCTTAGCACTCTCTCTCCTCTATGAGGATGTCCTCTCCATTGTAGAAATTGTTAGAGGATCCTCTTTTACAAGAGGAAAGAAAGTAATCCTCCTTCTACCAAGGATTGTAAATTTTGGCTCTTGTGCCAAACTTTAACTTTTATCCATTTACCATGTGACACATGTTATCTACTACTACAACTATTTTCAATTATTTCATTCAAATGTATAACTAGTTATGTTATACCCAAATAATAATAAAATGTAACATTTTTTATTTAAAAAATAAATTAATTAATTTCCATCATTTTTTTCTCTATAATTTGAGTCTAATTTTGCATCATTTCTACATTAGTCATTTTTTTCTCTATAAATTGGATCATCAAGAATAAATGATAGCGAGACACTCATAGTGTCTCGAGGACGATATAATGAGCGAACTCTAAGAAGATTTATGGATAGGAGGGAGGAGTTTCGGAGTAAAGAAATGCATGTTGCTCTAAAGAACGACTTGGTCGATCACATATGGGAGAAGTTTCAAGACATGACATCGGATTCGGATTCTGATTGATTTTTTATGGCAATAGTATTAATTGTTATAATGTATGCTTAATGTTTTTACTTTTCATCTTTCGTCATTTGTAGCGTTTTTTTATGTTTAATCAAGTTTTTTTTACTGATAAAAAAAATCAAGTTTTTTTTTTCATTTGCAATTCAATCTATATTATCATAAGTTATTTACAATTTTATTAACTACACCGAATTAGTTAATTAAATATAGTGTAATTATTAATTAAGTTGAGTAATTAATTTTATCATACTCTTGATTGGATAGATTATAAAGTGAGTATATACATATAAAATAGGGTGAAATATAAGAGGATCCTCTCCATTGTAGGGAAAAATAAAGAAAGATGATGAGGAAGAGGAATGAAAAAGTAGAAAATGAGGTGGATGAGAGAGGAGATGATGTGTCAAATGGAGAAAAGGAGAGAGAAAATTGAGAGAGGATGATAGCTCCTCACCATTGCATATGCTCTTACGGAGAATACCTCCCACAATTTTTTAAAATGTTTTTTACCTTTCTCCCTCTTCTTCATTAGCCAAAATAAAATTCTACAGAGAAATGTGTCAGAATCCCTCTCTTCTGCAAGAGATTTCTCACTCAAATAAGAAATGTTTTTCTGACACAAATCTGAATTTTACTGAATTTTCATTTTTTTAAAACCTTAAGAAATACAACTAGTCTACATTGTGGATGCTCTTAGTGTTACTGATATACACGTGTAAAATGTGGTAATTGGACGGTAGCTAATATTTCTATACTTTTTTTGAAATTATGGTGTATCGAGAAGTGTCGAGTAAATTTAACTAGTTTGTATACAAGATTGAGACCTTCTAACTCAAAAGCTAATTAAATCAATGGACATAGTTTCACCTCTACTTACATACTCCCTATGTTTCAAATGACCATTTGGACATTTTTTCTTGTTTCATAATACTTGTCTATTTCACATTTTTTCCCCATCTCTTTTCATTTATACCTCTAATAATTATCTTTATCATAATCATTACATTTTTTCATATTTCTCTAAGCACATGATTAACTCTACATTTGATAGGGGTAATATAAGAATAACTTTTTTTTCTTAATATATGTATCATGTCCAAATGGTCATGTATTTTGAAACGGAGGGAGTATTAAACATTTTCACATGTTATGTATAGTAACTTGTTTAGATTGAACTAATGATATATGAACCTAATTAGATGTAATTAATTGTAATGATTAAAATGAAGTAGGCAAATGTGAAATGTGGTCTGGTCAAAGACAAGTAAAGGCACACGCAACCATCTCGAGAGAGCTAGCCTGCAAGAACGTGCATGTTTCGCCTTTTGCTGACCTTTTTTTCTCGTGTTGTTGAGCCTTTGGTGAGGGTAAACTCCAAGCTAAGCAATTTTAATACACAATTGTATATACATATATTTGGCAGAATTTTCCGAGTGTTCTTCTTTTATTCAGGATGAAGGAATGCTACTCTGCCCCAACATGAATTCATGCTCAAGAAATGTACACCCACTTCTTCAATATGTCCTTATTTTTGGCAACTGAGAACGTCGTTGCAAAAGTCCTTCGCAATGGTACCTCACATAATGAAGGTTTGTCGTCGTAAAAAATTTCAAATTGTTGCTAAAAAGCAATTTTTGTGCATCCTTATGTTACGAGGGCCAAGCAAACTAAGTTATCTCACTCATAATTCGCCCCAAATTGGCTTGTATGTTAAACTAAACTTGTTACGAAAGTTGAAGGTTGAAGGTAAAGCTGAATAGCTATTAGAGTTGAAGTTGAATCAAGCTGAATTTAGAAACATTACTTTATAAAAATGTGATTTAGCGTTGGGTATAAAAAACCTAATTTGTTTTTCTATATTATGTGTATAAGGTACGAGTATCAATTCAAAAACTAAAATCCAACTTAATGTACTTAACGGACCCGATTGTCTTCAATAATTACTTTAATAAATACGAACACTAGGACAAAAGTTAATAAAATCTTACATCAATTATTATAGAGCAAATCATTGCTAAATTTGACTTGTTAATTTGATTCATGCGCGTTAGATGAATATCATAGAGCATCTTATAATTGTAATTAAGGATAAATTGCAATTAATTATAATCTATTTCTATTATTTCTATGATGTGCTAATGCATAAGTTATAGTTTTGTAGTGCTAAAGAGTTTTGGTTAGTGTACCAAAAGAAGTGATAATGACGTTATGCATTATTGGACCAATTCCATGTTTGTGTATTCTTTCTAAATCCGACCGTCCGATGGTAACTTCGCAACTTCACAGGGCCCATCCATCACAGTTGAATGAGTAGTTAGTGCTTTCAACAAGAAAAAAAGACTAGTTAGTGCTAATTGTCTTTTAAAATAATGAAGCTCGCCTGGAGTACGTACATGCTAAATTATATACATGTTAAA
This sequence comes from Polygonum maritimum, assembly GCA_963924305.1. Taxonomy (NCBI): domain Eukaryota; kingdom Viridiplantae; phylum Streptophyta; class Magnoliopsida; order Caryophyllales; family Polygonaceae; genus Polygonum; species Polygonum maritimum. The sequence continues at coordinate 5,130,165 of OZ002729.1, read as the reverse complement.
AAATATATAACTCAAACTACCTTACACTACTTAATACAATAGTATCATAACGACATATAAGCAATTTAGAGTTAGAAACTAAAATCCTCTAAAATAAAATGTGCAAATCCATTACAAAAATATATTTAAATTGCTAAATAATTAAAAACAATAAACTTTTCTAAAATAGGATATGTATCCTATACTTTAAGAACATAGTTTAGAAAATTCGATCTAAGAAACTCATTACTCCATCCGTCAAGAAATACTTTTCGTTTTCAACTAAAAAAAGAAATACTTGTCGTTTTAGCCGCATTGGGTTATTAATAAATACTTGTCATTTTATATATTTTAGCACACTCTTTCCTACATTGTCCTTTACTAATAAGAAATAATTACCTAAATCAATAATAGAAAATAAAAGATCTTTATAAGATTGAGGGTATTTAGGTCAAATCATTTGACTTCTTAACTTTTAAGACAAAACCTAAAACGACATGTTTTTCTTAACTGAAGGGGTATTGAATAAATAATGTTGTCATAATCTCGTTATCACCAAGGTACCTGATTTTTTTTTTTTTGATAAAGGAAAGAATTAGGCTAGCTCCTACACAGCAAGAGACTATCCTATGACATCCAGACGGATGAGGTCCCTAAGGACTGGATCAGAACTGAGCGAGCAAGTCTGCACATGACGGAACGAGGCCGCTATATGATCTGCAACTGAGTTGGCTTCCTTGAAGACATGCCGGATACCCCAACTTTGAAAGTTACTGACCGAAAGCTGAATGTCCGCCCGAATAAGCTCCACTTCCCACGGACAGCTTCAATCCCCCAACACTGCATTTACCACCTGCAGGTTGTCACCTTCAATCACCAGAAGGGGAATGTCACGCCGAGTAGCTTCAATAATCCCCTGCCGAAGCGCATAAGTTTCGGAAAACACCACGGAACGCCGCCCGAGGAAACCACCATCATAAAGAACAGTGTCGCCTGCAAATTCCCTGATAATAAAGCCAAACGAGGCCACTCCACAGGAGTTTACGGCACCATCAAAGTTAAGTTTACAAAAATTACATGGGGGTTTGGTCCATCTCGCATTCCCCTTTTTGTCGGTTTGGGAGGCAGTTTTCGAGCCCACATTCTTTGCCTCTTTGTCGGACTGTTTTGAATCCAACGCTCTTTTCCAATCAGCCATTTGCTTACATGCAAATTCCATTGTTTCCTTGGGGTTTAGGTGAGGCTGGCCAGTCCCATCAAAAGGTGTTTTTGTTCCTGAGGTACCAAATGCACCACTAGAGGTTGAACACGGATTCAATTTGAGTTGTGTTGAGTCTAGCTCGCAACTCATTGACAAAATCCAATGGGTAACGCTTTTGAAAATCAAGTTGTCCCACTATTCGCTCCAATGCGGGGTTAAGCACCCTGAGAGCATGGCGCAGAACTTGAGAGCATGGCGCATTCGACAAAAAGGTGAAAAACATCTTCATTTTGTGAAGTGCAGAATCCACATCCTTGTGGTAATGCGATATGATTTGCAGCCAATCTGGATTTGGTTGGCAATCCATTACGGCAAAACTTCCATATGAAGTTTCTCTGCTTGGGAGGGATGTTTAATTTCCACAGCCATTTAAGATCGACTTTAGGACTTGTTTTGTTGTCTTGGATCCATTTCATTGTGGCATTGGTTGAATACCACCCATTTTTACTTGCTCTCCAGTATAATCGGTCAGTTAAGTTATTAACTGGTAAGGTTATCTTGGCGATCTTATCAACATCGTCAGGATTTAGAACTTGTCTTAGTTTATGCAAATCCCATGTTTTATCAACTCGTATATACGAGCACACAAGTTCTTCCTCATTTATCATATGGCAAACTTCCGCTTTGGGTTTTATGTTGAGATATGGAATCCAACTGTCCTTCCAGAACCGGATAGAATTCCCATCCCCAACTTGCCACAAAAGGCCCGAAAGGAAAAGGTCCTTTAGGCTCATAAGTTTAGACCACTACCATGAGGTGTTTTGTTGCTTGCTGTAATTCCAAATGTTTTTTGTTCTAAGGTATTTTTCCCTAACAATTTTGACCCATATGTTCCCGGGATCTGCTATTATTTTCCATAATAATTTCATTTGTAACGCTTGATTCATCTCCTCCGCTTTAGCGATACCAAGTCCACCGTGGTAAGTAGGCCTGCATATCGAATTCCAGCTAATCAACGGTTTGTACCCGCTAGCCTTATTCCAGAAGAAATCACGATTTATCTTGTCCAGTTCGTCGTGGGTGGCTTTAGGCAAGAAGAAGGATTGCATCAGGTAGTTTGGTTGTGCGGACAGGTACGGTTAGCCTTAATCAGAGTGGTCCGACCTTCTTGGGAAAGGGTGTTCGCTTTCCATTTCGAGAGTTGGTCCCTTGTTCTTGCTGTATAAGCATTGAATGTGTTTTTTGTAATCCTTTCATTAATTAGGGGACATTTAGGTATTTATCCAGGAATGTGGTGTTTGTTATATGTAGGGTTTTTCTAATCTGATTTTTAGTTGCATTATTTATATTTTTTGTAGCCTGGAATGTTGATTTATGAAGATTAATCTTCTGACCATAGGCACACCAAGGTACCTGATTGATTTCTAGCAGCCAAGACTAGTAAATTCAATTTCTAGCTAGTTTGCTTCAAATCTTGATTAATCTAATATCTCAGTTAATCTCAACATAATCGCATTTGCAGATTCAGCTCTTAATTTATTATCTATAAGGGAAATTTGCATTTAACCACCCATTATTTTACACTTGTTGCATTTAACCACCCTTTATATTTTTTTCTACACTTAACCACCCATTATTTGTAAATAGTTGCATTTAACCACCCATTTGACAAAAAATGGCATTCTCTCAAAAATAAACGACATTTTTGCCCTTAGTCCCTTAGTTTTAATTTTTATTTTATATAAAAAAAATAATTTATTAAGCTCATATAGTATCTCTCAACTAAAAAAATTACTTTTGGATCCTAAAACTCCTCTATTGCTGTGTAGTTGGTTCTCGAACTGTATCTCCCAACTAAAAAAGTACTTTCGAATCCTAACACTCCTCTAACGTTGTATAGTTTTTTGTGTTGAGATCCGATCTAAAATTAATGGGTCAAAGAGAGACTCGACTTGGTCATTTATTGGATAAAACTTAAAACCCAAGATCTGATGGGTCTACCCAAAACACCGTTTTGTAAAAATAGTATATCATTCGTAATTGAATAATCTAAGTACCTTATTATTAAGATGGATACATAAATAATATTTTTTTATTATAATAATTAAAAAAACTATTAATAGTTAGGTCAATCTAAACTCATACGAACTCGAAGTGAACCAACCCGAACATGTAATAGAGGGAATAATATATTTTATATAAACAATGAGTGGTTAAATGCAATTATTTGTAGATAAGGGGTGGTTAAGTGTAAGAAAAAATATAAAGGGTGGTTAAATATAGCAATTTGTAAATAAGGGGTGGTTAAATGCAAAAACAAATATAAGAGGTGGTTAAATGCAACAAGTGTAAAATAAGGGGTGGTTAAATGCAATTTCCCCTAAAATATATACTTGGGTCTTCTATTAGTTAGTTGTGCGCGCGTAGCCTAATCACCTTTCGGTTATGGATAAATAAGATCTCAACCACTTAAAGCAGAGCTAGCTATATTAATCAACTCTTAAACCCTGTCAGAACAAACAAGAGGGAAGATCACATGATCGACTCATCGACCTTTAATTGGATAACAACATTCTCGCTAGCTCAATACATCGATCAGTTGTGTAGTGTTTCTTCAATTTGGCCCAGTTAATCAGTTGTATACATCTGTCAATAGTATCATTAGACTTTTTCAAATTAAGTGTACGCTAACATGGTCACGTACCATAAATAATACATATCACATGCAACACAATTCCCTCTTTTCCTTCTTACAACGTACTTTACGTCCCACCTTTTTTTAATTAATACATATAAGTACGTCCTTTTCATTCCAACTCCATTGCATACACTTTTGCTCTTTTTTTCATTCCCTAATTGAATTGAATTAAATTAAATTCATACATGCAGTAGCTAATTCCCCTCTTTGCACGTACCAAAAATAAAAACCTTTCCCACTACATAAACAACTGTTTAGCATGAAATATTATTTACAAGTTAATATAAGTATGGTCTTTTTGGTTTCTTGTTTTATATGCCCTTAAGGGACAATATATGTATATTAGAAAGGAAAAAAAAAAAGAGGAGTAAAGCTAAAATGAAAGAGAAGGTGGAGTTTTGCTGGCAAAGGAATAATGAATGAAAGGGAAGAAAAAAAGTAGGCTTGAGTTACATACTTGGTTAGATATGAGTATGAATATGAATGGTATGAATATGAATGTGACGTTGTGGAAACACACCATGTGCGTCCAGTGAAAAATCGCTCATCATAAGTTTGCGTACTGGGGCAGCCATGGAATCCATTTTGCCTGATTTTTCATGTGTCAAAATGCGCTTTAAAAAGGCCTTTTTTGATGGCGAGAGACCTAAAATTAGGCGACAAATCTCGTACGAATGAGGTAAATCGGTTTGCATTAATCGACGTTCTCGATCTAGTAGACGAATTGGCAAGTACTCTATGCTATTCCTGTTTTCCCCATGAACAAGTACATACATTCATGCCCAGATTTAAATTTCACTAATGTATTAAGATGTAGTAGATTAGTATGACTAAACCTAAAACTAATGTGGAAATTTTAAGAAATCAGACATTAGACTATTAGAGATTCAGGCGAATTGGAGAAGTCTTTCAAACAGATATCTGGCCATTCAATAAAATAGGACAAGCTTATTTTGGCCCATATTTATCGGCCCATATTTCCGGCCCATTAGCAAAAAATGTCCCTGGATTTCTTTTTCTCAAAACAAATACAGTATACTGATACAAGAACAACAATTTGTGAACAAAATAAACTTGCTCATGGTTTGCTATATTTTGGGGGACTTGCCATTTTGACATCCAACACAATCTCAAACAAATCAGCTTCAGACTCCTCCTCCTCCTCCTCCTCATTCAATTTACTCTTAAACTCCTCATTGTTACCGCTGTTATAGTTATAACCACCATTACACCAACTATAAACATCACTATTAGTACTACTCTTGGTGTGGGAATGATTAAGCCAACCCGAATCGACCCTCCCCATCGAGAAAAGCTCTTCGCTGTCTTCGTAGCTCGTATTATTCATACGCGTACTCAGAAAGGAACCTACAAAGCATGGATTCGGAGTCCTTGTCGAATTCGCAGGCTCGTAGGAGAATCTGCTCTGTCCCATGTTCACAAGAATTGTAATGTCTGCATTGGCTGCTATGATTGGGTAAAGTGGAGAGCCAAACTCATCTGACTTGCAACTTATCATGTGGGTGAGAACTGAATCTGTTGTGAAGAACACCTTCTTCTGCTTAGGGTTGAACCCACAACCTATAACCTTATGTTGTCCCCAACTTTCCTTTTCGGATCGAACCGCCAACTTGATTCCTAAATGGACAAAGGAAATTTCTTGATACATGGCGTAACTCTAATGGATTCAAACTGAAGTTTAAGACTAGGAAACTCAAAGTTTAAGACTAGGAATTTCAACGTAGAAAAAGTATACTTTTTGTAAAGTAAATACTTTTTATGTATAATGATAGCAAGCCCATAATTGGATTCTTGTAACGTTTATACAAGGAAGACAAGTTTGAACTCTTTTTTCGGGCGGTACAAGATATTTAGGCCATGAAAGTGGGGCATGGTCCACGAGAAGATTCAAGCTTGTAACCTATGGTTACGAATGTCATCACCTATAAATTATAACGTGGCCTGATGGCCAAGTTTGAAGTCTATATTTGATTCTTAAATGCAATATAGTTAGGGTTTCTAAGTTGGACTTAAATTTATCATTTATAGAAACATCATCAAGGTCAAAAATTTAACAAAAAAGACAATAATAAGAGATTAAGAGGGTTACCATCAAGATAAACAGAACCATCAGAGTTGAATCCAACAGAGGCAGGATAACTCCCAGGAATCTTGAGAGGGACATGGCTTGAAGATGTTAGCCCAACAGACATCATCAAAGCTGTTCTTTCGCCTTCCTTCGACGTCGACGATGACGAGTGATTTGTGCTCTTGCTAGTAGCAATATACATTATGGAGTCTAAATTCCTCTTTTGTTCTTGAATTAGTTTGGTCTTCTCACCCTCAATTCTGTTCTTATCAATCCGAGAGGAAGAAGAAGAAGATGATGATGATGAAACAGACAATATGGTGATTTCAAAATAGGCTTCTTCCGGGAAAGAAGAGGTGGACCCCAATGGTGGGCCAGGGAGGGGTAGAATTGTCCTAACGACTGATTTCATCGCCATTGAAGAAGAATGGGAGGAGCTGAATTTCTTCAACCCGGAATTCAGCCTTATCTTCTGCATGAAATCAAGGGAATTCTCTCTTACTTCCCACGTTATCTCCATCTGGGTATCTCTGTAAATTTGCTGGTTGTGATGATGGTGATGAAGATCACCAACGCAGCCCAAGAGCGTTGATCTGGAGGGCTGAGAAGAAACGTTGGGCGTGAAAGCAAATCTGGACCATCCATTTTCGACGGCGTCGGAGACCAACGACGGGTGATCGGACCAGCTGAAAAGGGGTTTTGCCGACGACCCACGTCGGAAAACGGGCTGATTTGATCTGGGTCGGGTCTCGATTTTCGAGATCCTTTGAGGTCGCCGGAGCTCTGTTTTTGCCCTGTTTTCCGGCGGAGTCAGCGGTGCTGGCGTTGTGGGTGATTCCGTCGTCACCTTTGTGCCTCGTTTGGAGAAATTGTTGCAACGCCGAACTATTAGTGTGATCAAGATGGTTAGGAGGATTGCAACTGAGGCTGCTATTGCTATGGTTGAACGCAATCCAAACATTGCCTTAAACTATACAAGGACTAGTTTCTTGTTCTTCTTGGTTTTTCCACTGTTTTTGGATGTGATATGGAGATAGCAATTAGGGTTTTGGTTAGAAGTAAGAGCAATAATGAAGAGAGCTTGATAGCTAGGAAAGGAGACAAGCATGGAATTGGACAGTGTAGACTATAAGAATGTTTCAACAAAAGCAGTAGCTATGAAAGAGAAAGATTAAAACCACAATGGCTTAATTCTACTACAAAAAAAAAAAAAAAAACAATATCCCGACGAACACAAAAATTCACGCTTCATAAAACGAGATGCTTCATGATACGATCTATTCACGAATATCCTAATGTTGTTTATAGAAGCCGAACTAGAGTATGAAAACTGACGCATCACGAAATGTGACCCTTTTCAAACACGAACAAATCGGTTTAACCGATTGATGTTATTAATTATTTTATTTAAGAAATAAAAGTTACGTTAAATCAAATTTGCAAACAAATTGGCATATTACAGCATTAGAAGAAGTGTTCATAAAAACACTAGAAATAAGTGATTTAAGATGCTTTAAAAATTTTCCACCACAAGGAAACCAAACAAAACATGCAACATCAGAAAAAGTGTTCATAAAAAACGCTAGAAATAAGTTACCTGCTTAATGCAGTAACTTGCTAATTCCTTCTTTTTTTGGTCAAATGTTAATTCCTTCCTCACGTGGTTCATATTTTAATCAATGAGGACTTGGAGAATTGAATGAATGGTCCCTTGATGTTTGATTGTTTGATATTTGACCTTCAAGTGTCAAATTAAAGAAAAAACTCTTGATTAAAATCACAAAAAAATGTACTAGTCAATGAAGAATCAAAATCTAGGATCAGAATGACTTCATGTTAAAACACTCTAAGATCAAAATCTGTTGATTTATATGAAGAATGGTTAATCTGATAAAAAAATATCTAGTATGATCGAATGTATGATTAAAATCTTGTCTTGATAAGGATACAAAAAATGGTACTATAATTTGCCATTAATGCAATGAAGAATGAGTAAGGAGAAAGGAAAGAAGCATGCATACGAGAACAAATGTATAATGATTTATCATGTCTCTGATTGCCCAGACAGTGACACAAAAGTTTAACCCCACCTTTCATCAATTTTATTTCCTCCCATGTTTTGTGTCTTCATTCTTCATGTTTATTAGTTTTGCCATCTCACAAAAATCCAAAGATTTTGCATGGAATATTATATGAAATAATTAGTTCTATTGGTAAGATTTTAACATACTATAATTTGGTTTGCATGCGGAATTCTTTTCTTTTCTTTTCTTTTTTTGTTAAACAAAAAAAAACCTAAGATCAGGACCATCAAAACCATCCGGTGATGATCCATAAAAGGCCCATGAAATTGGGCCCAATAGCGGAAGTGTTGGGCCCATGGTAAATGCATTATTACACACAAATGCGCCTTAATGGCCCATGGTCAAATAGTGTAAGCATCAGATTAGGGCTAATAATCCGGGATTCATACATTTTGTTATTAATTCTACTCTTTGGGTTGTGCCTAGGTCTTTTGTTGCTAGTTCTTTTTTTTTTTTTTTTGTCAAGGTGAGAATTTAAAGTACCGGACACGTCCCGTAGATCGAGAGACCGAGAACGAGCTCGGTAGCCGGAAAAACCCACTAGACAGACAAAAAAAACAAAAACGAAACAAACAAAACGAGAACAAAAAAAAAAGCAAACAAGCAACAAGAACCTAACAGATAAAGTTGAGGATAAGAGAAAGACAATTCCTCGGGTTAGATGAGGATCTAACACAGGCGTGTAGAGCCGCCGGATAGCAAGACAGCAAGAAGCCGACTTGAGGAGGTGTGACAAGACGCCTGAAAAGGAAAAAAACCACCCGGACAACCTCCGAAAACATGATCTCGAACTCCAATAAAAAACTCAAACGATTGCCATGAACTTGAAACTTGTGGAGCAAGAAAAACAAACAAACTTGTATACATGTTAGTAGAGTTGGTTGAATCATATGGTACTAGAGCGGTCCAAAGTCGCCTGATCCAAACCCAACCGAGGATTTTAGGTTTGAAATCCGACCCAAAAATTAGTGACTCGAAGAAAAAACCGAAATCCCATACTCGAAAATATAGTCCACTTAATTAATACTTTTTTTTTTTCGATCAAAACTTAACTAATACGTAGTACTACGTAAGTGTTGCAATGTGTGTGTTACCAAGGTGGTCCATATTGACACGTGAGAAATGATAACATTTTATTTCACCCCCACCCCTAAATCAATTCAATAATAATTTCTTAATTTTTGCACCGTTTCACTGTTATTATATCAATCATACCATTCGACGTACTCGTCCACTTCAAATCTTGACCAGCGTTATGAATTAAGTAAAAACGTCATTCTTATAAACTCTTTATGACAAATATTATCCTATACTCTTATACGAAACATATAGAAAAAAACCGATCATATGTAGCCAAATCGACCAGATCAGCTCTTGAACACTATCATCGAGGCATAGATTAAATTCGTTTCTACCAAAAAAAAAGACAGGTTAAAAGAGGCAGGCTAGACACCAGCAAAAATATAATTTCATCATTTTAATTTTTCATTTATGTTCATAGTAGATATGTAAATTTACACAATTAAATTGCCCCCGAACCCACTCCTTTCCCTTCCCCAACCTCTGTTCCCTTCCTTTCTGCCGGACAACATCCACCTCATCGGCCGCCTTCTTTGCCATCGGCCTCCTTCCTTGCCGCCGGCCCCCCTCCATGGTTTTCACTTTTCCTATTGGACATTTCCATTTCCTAGTTCTCAATGTCTCCTCTTAGCTATGTTCATCTTCTAAATTTTAGTTTCAATTTCACGAGAATTTCATCTTATTGTTAATTGTATTGCTAGACTTTGAATTAATATGCCCAAATTTCCTAAACTGTGCTTTATATGGCTGACTGTAACTCAATTTCAACCCAATTTCCACTTCAATCAATTTTCCTCCAATTTTACACACTACCTTTCATTTGTTTTTATGTTGGAATTTTAGATATTTGTCGAAGGGTAATTAAGGTACAAACGGTGTGAAATGGTGACGTTGTACTAAAATTGCGGTTAGGTTTAGCATTTGTGGGTTAAAATCGTTTTAATTAGCTAGAACTTTCACCCTAATGAGGGAGGTTAACGATGGAATGTTGGAAGCCCAGTTGATCCCTCTTAATCTACTATAATATAGTATAAAGCAGAATCCAAGTCTGTGTAAAAATTTGCGCCACATCATCAACCTTGAATAAAATAATGATTTTATTTTTTTTACATTGTATTTTTCTAAAAATAAGTCATATATCTAGCTACTTGATATCTTATGCACTTTCCTTATATCTACTTAATAATTTTTTCCCAACATGATTTTCTTAAAATTATATCCTTATATGAATAAAAAAAATTAAGTGATTTTTATATCTTAACAATTTTTACTTACTAATTAGTATACATTTTTGTCATTATTAAATCTTGAAAAATAGTGAAAATCTTTCACATGTTACATATTTTACACATAGATTTTTTTAAAATTTTACATTGTACTCCGTATTAATAAAAGTACATATATAGGTCAATAGGTTCAGACTTCGGTCTATCGTGATTAGATTATAAATTCTCGAGTTATAACCGAATTCGTGTCAAAATTCGATCTCGAATCGGTTCATTCGGGTTTATATTCACATTACCCGTACATGGTACGGGCATTGTACTAGTTATTGATCATTTCTTCTTGTTCATCGTTGCTTAATTGATTAAATTTGTCCGATCCGTAACATTCTTTAAAAAAAATTACGGAGTACGGAGTATTTATTATTACCATGGTAAATAATTAAAGTGACTTTACTAGCTAGCTCATTAGTTGGTTGGTTTTACACTTATTGTTCTAGGATGGTTCGTTTAAATATAATTGTTTGCTTAATCATTTTTGTTATTTTAATTACTTTTCACTGCAAAAATTGATTTGTTTTTTTAAATTATTATATTAATTGAAAATTTCCTTAAATTTCATTTCTAAAAAAATCGTTTATCAACAGTTTATTGTAATTCGAATCGTTTAATCATGTACGTTATTAGTATAGTGAAAGATAATAATTCTAGAAGCCAAATCCTCTGTTCCTTTAACAGTCTTAAATGCGTGTCCTTAATTGGTTGAAATATTAAATTTAAATTTAAAAAATACAAAAATGGATATTAATTTGAAAATTTCAACCATCAAAGCCACATGATATAAATTCTCTATCCTCTTACCACGTCTAAAATTAGGGTGCGAATTTAGATCGTTTGTGACGATGAAAGGACCCGGATCAAATTAGGGTTTTACTCTAATGGCGGTGCAAAAAAAAAAAACAAAGTGGAAAAAAATGCCAAATGTATGTTGTCAATCGTGATTGATAGATATACTGGTCGTACATGAATCGGTTAAATGGAATTTTGGGACGGTCCAAGCAATCAATTCAATTAAGCATGCAAATTGTCAAAATTGGAATGATTAACACCTCAAAAGACAGACGTGATTGATGTTATTACTCCCTCCGTTTCACAATAAGTGTCGTTTTAGCTTTTAACACAGTTTTTAAGAAAAACAATCATTCACTTTAAAACTTACAACTTTTTCTTAATCTTACTACTCATTACATTTTTTTGGCCAATGAATGAACAACTTTAGTCAACAAATACACATTCCAATAAAAATTATCATTATTCACCCCTAATAATCACTTTGAAAACCTAAAACGACACATATTATGAAACAAATTTTAAGTGCTAAAACGACACTTATTGTGAAACGGAGGGAGTATATCCCATCTATCGATTACCCTTAATGCATGTCAATTGGCAGTGTACGGCTATCAAAAGGGCATTAAAAGATTTTTGTACCATTTTTTGTTTCACTTTTTTTTTTTATAGTTTTATACACTTACACGTAGAAATGTATAATCATTGGTTGTCATTGAGCTTTTAAAGCATCCATTGTTGTGCAGTAGAAATCTCTACTGAAAGAAATAAAATGAAAAATTAAGAAATGTTTTTCTGATTTTTTTGACAAATCTTCCTAATTATTTTATTTTATCTTTTTTAAAATTATTAAGAAATGGAGGAGCATTTCTCTATTGTGGATGCTTTTAGTTCAACCATCAAACTTTACAATATTAACATAAATTTGACTATAATCAAGATGGACTGGGTTTTGCTCTAACCCATCCCAAAACTAAAATCTATTAATATTAGTGGAAAAAAAAATCAAGAAATCTTAATAGTATAAGTAGTAATTTATACATTTTACCCTCCTCCGCTCTATTTTTCCCCCTTTTTTTTTCTATTAATTAAATTTTAGCTTATCCAAGTTTTTAAACCTGGATATCCTTCCTTGGCCGTACGGTAATATCATGTCTCAACTCTCAATCTTAGAGTTGATCGAACCTTATGGAATGCTTCTCACCTAGATCTAAAATTTTGTACTTAAATTTTCGAGCCAAAACTTCAATGTAACATCCATTATAAACGAGCAAAGTATAATGAATCATTTGTTCTCGAACCTCTTTATAATTTGTTAATAATAAACATATCAGAATAACATAACGTAGTAAACCCAGCCTTCAAATTGGCTAAAGCCAAATCTTCCAAGTGGTCTAGCCACTTCAACAAAGTTTAGCAACTAGTGAAGGGGCAAAAAAAGATTGTTTGTTGCGAAGAATTTTAAAGACAGCTAAAAGGTCTCTAAGAAATACTGTACAATAAATTAACTTGCATGATATGAAATCAAATCATCATCATTAGAATAATAATCACGAGCTTACATGCACTTTAATTTCAAGTTTCAACTAAAAGTATTTTCTAGACTTTTATTTCATGAATTTAATATAATAAAGCTAGGAAGAGTTGAAGTAACTCTCATTCTACTTCTCCAATCCTATGTATCCACGTCCAGGAATTTTAAGATTTTAAAATCCATGTATTTATTAGTGTATTTTAAAGTCAAAGATAAGTTTCATGGTATATAGTAGATGGATTACCTTATTAGTCAAGAATGATTTGAAAACCCAAACTTAAGGTATCTTATGGAATAAGAATTCAAAGCTATATACTTGTTTCATGGTAGTAGGTAGATATGATTAAGATTTGTAATTATATCCATTACCAAATTAACTTTTATGATTATGTGTTGTAGATCAATTCATTGATAATCTATACATGTATTTAATTGGCTACATCACGGGTTTTTTGGACAAAAAATTCAGTATCGCTAGCCTATTAGCCCCGTGAGTCCCATACTTCGAAATGCATTTCAAGAACTCGTACATTGTCTCCAAGATTTGAGCTATCATGATTCCAATCATCTTATAAGGCAGAGCCGAATTCTCGATCTTAGTAAGTAGAGAAAGACAATTTAATTCTACCTCAACCCGAAAACGGCCATTTTCCCGCGCCTCCTCAAGACCATTTTATTCAATTCATGAATCAACCCTAAATAATGCTCAATCCACTTGCTAGGATAAGATGTGTATCAAAGAAGAGCATCATATTATCGATAATCCGTAGTAAGATGGTTTTCTTTCAAAAAAACAATGATTAAAGTTTAATTATTTTCTCGACTATCGCACACATGGAGGACATAAATAATCACAGAGTGTCATGCTGACAAGTACCATTACTAAATTTAAAGAGTAATACAAAAGAAAAAGTTTGAGAAGTTGGAGGTACAGTTTCCAAAACAACAAGTATAACTTGATATGCACTTAAGTAAGCACACACGAGGGCCGTTAAATCCTCAAACTACATGCAATATTCTGCCGTTAATTGCTTTGCTAATTTGGGCTTTCAAAGTATTAGGTAATTTTGAGGAGTTCAACGTTTGAATTTGTGAAAAAAAAAAAACATTATGTTTATGTTAAATTAACACGTACACAAAGAAGACAACCATATTAAGTAATTAAGGTCCCTCCACATAGGCGGTGCCTAATTTGGGGGTATTAAGGAGAAGCTAGAGTAAAAATAGCCATGGAGGAATTCATGGAAACGAAATCAAGTACACGAAGAAAGCTTGAGACAATTTCTGTGTATCGATTAGTTGCATTCATCGTCTGACAAGCTAATAACTCTATTTAGTTTTTATATATGGTTAATGCTAACCAACTAACTAACTAAGGCTAACTAAAGTACTAAACTAACTAACCCTATTTAGACGTACTAACGCTAATATATACAGAAATGTACATTCAATAGCCCCTCTTCAAGTTAGACTTGAAGGAGGGGAAACAAATTCCAACTTGGACATTAAGAACTTCTGTTGATCCTCACAAAGAGCTCTGATACCATGTGATCATTGGAAACTGAAGTAAAATTAGCCATGTAATTCATGGAAACGAAATCAAGAACACGAAGAAAGCTCGACAAAATTTCTCTATATTGATTAGTTGTATTCATCGTCTGACAAACTAATAATTCCTATTTATATATATGGTTAGCGTTAACCGACTAACTAAACTGACTAACCCTAGTTAGTACTAACGCTAATTTATACAAATATGTGCATTACATAGCCCCCTTCAAGTTAGACTTGGAGGAAGGGAAACAAGCCCCAACTTGGACATTAGAAATTTGTGTTGACCTTAAAAGGGTTCTTATACTGTGTGAATTGAAAATTGAAGTAAAAGTAGTCATGGAATCCATGGAATGAGATAAAAAATAACACGAAGAAAGCTTGAGAGAATTCCTCTGTATTGATTAGTTGCATTCATCGTCTGACAAGTTAACGACCCTATTTATATCTATGGTTAACACTAACCGACTAACTAACTAAGGCTAACTAAACTAACTATCCCTAATTAGTTATAACGCTAATCAATATCTATTACTATATACTAAAGCCGAAGCAAATTCTGCCACCACATTGCGCCACATCACCCCCTTAACTAATGCAATTATCTTGGATAAAAAAACTAAAAAAAAACTATCTTATTATATATTAGTTTTATCATAATATAATCTTAATCTTATACATATAAATTTCTTATCTATTGTACAAGGTACAAGATAAATTTCTTAATAAGATAATGATTCGTTAATATTTTTTATTTGATATTTATATAATTCTTATTTAATTAATCTAAAAGTTTTTAATTTACTTCATTTTTTGATCAATTGCTTACTTAATCAATAGAGAAATCAAAAACATATTCGATTCACTTTTGTCGTAGTATGATATTGCTACCCCTTACTTTCTATAAATAAATATATTTTTTCCATTCTATCTTTTATAAACCCCCTTAATAAATGATTAATAGTGTCTTGCAATATAGATAGCAAAAAAAGAAAATATACGTACATAATATACGTACATAATAGTGTATTGCTCTATTTTATTAATTTAGTTTGTATAGACGTAATTAAATATAAATAAGAAAATATTTTTTTATCTTATAATAGGAGTAATAGTCAATAATTAAGTTTATGCAATTTAATTTAATGGCAAAATATTTTTATCAATTTTTAATAAAATTTGATTATGCATCCTTATCTTATGGAATTTTTAATCAACATTTAAATATATGTTTATGTATGTGTAAAACGTTAATATATATAAATAAAATTTATTTTTATATAAATATTTGATGTTCTACGAGAGTTATGCTATTTTACAATCTAAAAAATATGTACTGTTTTAAAAGAAATTAGACATATGATAATATTTGTAATTATTATAGTGAATTCAAATACAAGATAATAAAAACAAAAAACACTCCCGTACAAGGTGCGGGTCATTTGCTAGTATATTATAAAAGCCGACCGTTTTCGAGCCACCACGTTGATTCTGGCCCCACCTCATATTTAAAAATCTAAAATTTGATCATATTCTTTGAGCTTTTTTATTAAATTATTTTTTATCAATTTATGTAAAAAATTATTAAATTAGACTTTTGATATGATAAGATTATTTCCCATCTTAAAGATTGTTAAATTAGACTTTTGATATGATAAGATTTGTAATACTCGGTTCTACTCAGTCTCGTATCGATAAAAAAATAAAAATAAATAATTATAGTAATAAGTCTTAAAAATAGTATAAATAATAATACAAGAAAAATATCTAATTAAGCAATATACTTATCTAGTACGTAAGGATAAGGCCTTTCATATTCTTTGGTTGAGCCTAAACCTACTTAATTATAAATAATTAACCTAAGTAGCAAAACCTATTAGAGCCCATTATCGCTCTTCCTTTCCTGTGCACCGCCGCCGAGATTAGTTCTGTCCTCCAGCCTTAATGTTCCGCCAATAACCCATCGTGCTCCTCCGTGTTCAAGAGCGGTCGCTAGTCCTTGTCCGATAGCCTTCATCGTTTTCTTCTTCTGTCGAGGGCGGCGTCATTGCCGAAGTCCCCTCCTCTAGACCGTCGCCGGGCCGAAGTTGTCATCTCCGCGGTCTCTCTCGTTCTTTTGATCAGTAGCTTTCCGTAACCCAGAGATTCATCATTCTTGAGGTAATCAGGATCCCGTGACCGAGCCTCGACGCAATGGTGGTGCGGAACAGTAGCGCGTGTCATAGTATTGGGGTTGGGTGTTATTATTATTATTGCTGCTAGTTTTATTATTATTTGACTTTGGATTATATTAAGTGATGCAGGCGTTTGTCTTTCATGATGAGTTTTGGAATTTGAGTATTTGAATTTGAATTTGTTCTTGGGGATTAGTGCATGACAATTTATTTGAAATTAGGATAGTTATTGCATTCAAATACAATTTGGATGTTTTCTATGTTTTCTCGCCGTGCCGCGTTGTAAGATCCGAATGTCCGTTGTTGAACCAGCTTAGTAGTGCCTCGTGAGGTCTACTACCGAGTAATGCCTGGTCAGGAAGACGGGGTGTTACAAGATTATTTTCTATCTTATCTAATCATATCACACCTACAAGAATAATTATATTTATACTATACATTAAAGTACCTAATAAATATTTAGATTTACCCAAAAAGAAACTATAAATATTATAACGTGAATGGATAAATCTACATGAAATATATAGCTTTATATACTTATCTATAAAAATATGATTTTAGATTATATGGTAAAGTTATGTATTTAGAAAATATGATCCGCTAGGACATCAGTATTATATTTCTTTGTATAAAGTTTGATAAGAAATTACGATCTATTAGGACATAGCTATTATATTTATTATATTTTATATTTTATATTTTAGTTTGCTTTATAAGACAAATTAAGTATTGATATATATTAGGAGCAGAAATTTATAAATAAGAAAATGGGAAATTCCTTCTGGTACCCTTGTGGTTTTGACAATTTCTTTTGGTGCCCTAGGGAAAAAGTTATTCCTTTTGGTACCCTCTATGGTTTATACATTTTCCTTTTCATAGCCAAAACTCTATTTTAACCTATTTTTCATCCAAAAAAAATATTTTTCATTTAAAATTTGAATTAAAACGAATTTGCTATGAAAATATTTGAATATTTAAAATTTAAATAAAAATATTTTCCATCAAAAAAATAACTTGTGAACTTTGAATATTTAATAATGAGTTTTGGGATTTGTAATTGATTAATATCACATATACTCATGTTATCAAAAATATATTGAGAATGATCCAAAAATATATTGAGTTTTGAGATTTGTGAATTTGCTTAGTAGTATTTTTTTTATGATTTATTAAATTGAGAATGGTCCAAATTAATCCCAAAAAATTAAGGTTGTGAAATATAATCTAAAAATAATTGTTTATTATATAGTCTACAAATTGTAGCATTTTGCAAGAAAAAGTTAATTTGTTTGTATTTAAATTTTAACTGAAAAATATTTTTTTGGATGAAAAATGAGTTAAAATAGAGTTTTAGCTATGAAAAGGAAAATGTATAAACCATAAGGATACCAAAAGGAATAACTTTTTTTCTAGGGTACCAAAAGGAATTGTCAAAACCACAAGGGTACCAAAAGGAATTTCCCTAAGAAAATATACTACGTTCAAAATTTATATTAAAAAACAATTTAATTCGAATTATATATAATAATATTATCAATGTGTATTTTATTAATAAGTGTAATTACATGTGCATAAGTTCAATAATATAATGTATTCAAAATAATTTTAATATTTAAGACATAGTCGTACGTGGTACGACAGGTTAAGCTAGTATATATTATAAAACGCGACAGTTTTTGAGCCACCACATTGATTCTGACCCCGCTTTACATATTGATTTTAATGTTTTTTCTTATTCAACTTTATATCTTTTATTTTCCTAAATTATCTAATCTTGAATTATATCTTTTTTCTTAGTCATCTAATATCTATCTTCCAGGTCATACTATTTATCTTTAAAACTTAACTACCCCTCTTATCGATTTATTTTAAGAAATTATCTAATTTATCTTATACAATTTCATTGTTTTACAAACTAAAAATGTACCAGACCTAGATTATTTTATATCTAGGTGTGCCCGTACCCGTACGACATGCAAGACATTGACTAAAATATATCTATCGTGCCAGAATAAAAATTAACTAATTCAAAACTATTTACCCAAACAAGTTTATATTAATAAAATCATGCACGACTTGCTATCGTGATTATGCACGACTAATTAAGTTTATATTTACCAATATATATCTAATTAAGTTAACTATTATTTTAAAATAAACTTAGATATTTTACTAAAATTAACCAATATATTAACAATATTGATATTAGATATAAAAATATAATATCAGTATTGCTATAAACTTGATATTATATTTAACTTAATATCAATATTAGAATATAATGACTTAAGTTTAAAGTTATTATATTTTAACAATATTAGATATAACTTAATGATATCAATATTAGATATATATTTACCAATACTGATATCTTATGCAATTTAGATATTATATTTATCAAGATAATAGTTCACTAAATTAACCAATATCTTATATAATAGTTAACTAAATTAACTAATTCTAATTTGTCTAAGAATCCAATATCTTATATCAAGTTGTCGATTTGCATACTAAAATATAACAACAACTACAACATTTACCCAACATATCCCGCAAACACAGGATCTAGGGAGTCAAGATGGGAGCATTCCAGACTTAGATGGAATGCATCCGATAAAACCTACGGGAGGGAACCAACCAACAAAAGAAAAACTAAACAAGGCTTAAAAAACCACAACAAAAGACAAACTAGCCAAACTAGACGAGAAAAAAAATCCCTCAAAGTAGCTACCGATCTACCACCCTAAAACCACAACAAAAGAAAAAATATAATTTGCAATAATATGTAAGTTATTGACTATAAAATATAAGTACGTGATTTGCATAACAAATTAACTATATACTCTTAATCAATTATAGAACAATTAAAGACTTCTAATATTCGATGAAATTAAATTATGTCAAATTTTTTATTATATCTTTTCACACTAATATTCAATTTTTAATATTTTCAAAAAAAGTAAAAACCACGGGGTTACGCTAGTATATACAAATATGTATATTTAACCTAAGAACAAATTCCGTGGGACAACGTACGGTTGCCCTATTATATTAAATCTCATTATAAAGTATACAAACCCCATATAATTAATTCGTATGATTAAGAAAATGCTCAAAATATTGTATAACGATGGACCTATAAAGCTACAATTCATCCATTTCCCCTTTGTACTTACTGTATCATTTTTTTTTAGGGATTTGGAAAGGGAATTTGCATTGGCTTTTCCTTTTGCCTGGCTTATCATTCATTCATTCCCCTCTCACCTTTACTTCCAAGTTTCAACAGCTGATTATTAGCCTTTACTTTCCGACACTTTTTTTTTCCACTTATGAAGATGAAATGGATTTCTAGCTTTTTTTAAAAAAAGGGGGGAAGTGTAGATCGAATAGAAGGGCACCGAAAAGCAAGAGCAGGTTGTAATGATGAAAGCAAGAAAATGGGAGTGTGATTAGACGCCCCAACAGCAACAACACTATCTCACGCTTACATTCTTACCCACACGTCCATTAAAATCGCAATCGATCGATTAATGCTCAGTTGGACATCTTATAAAATCTTATCAGAACTTATTAGAACATACCATAAAAAATAAGTAAGTAAATATGTGTTCGGTAAAACTAACTTATCATAATTTAAAGAAACTTATAGAAGTTTAAATCCGCCAAAAAAATAATGAGTCATCCCTAACATTATAAGAACTTATAAAAGTTTTTTTTTAATCATATATTTATAGTATTTTTTTCCTATCCCAAACACCAAATTTAAAAAGTAATTTAAATTTCAACATCAACTACAATAATTTCAACTTCAACATCAAAAATTATAATTTCAATATCAACTTATATAAGTACCTAATTTGTCGAATGGAGCCTAAGTATAGTGTTCATATTTGATTGTACACTTCCATCACAAAGTTTAGTTAAGGTTAGTTTATTTACAATGTAACAAGTTTAAACCGTTTTAGATATAAGGTTAGGATCCATATATACTAATGGTATTAATTTGCTCCGCATGATCGGCTTGCAAAAGTCGGTTTTCGGTTCGATGCATGCAAAGTAATTAACACTTTAAAGGATAAAGTCATCAAATAAAAAAATACATGTAATCTAGTTTTCTAATAGAAAAGTACGTAATTTATTAAGTACTAATTCAAGACCCCTATCTCAATTAAAGATAAAACTAAAACTAAGCACGACTATATCCGGTGACGGGTGCAAAACGAATTGAAAGAGTGGTATAATTCGACCGAAAAAGTCAATAAACTAGAAATAACCGACGAGGTTAGTTACTTAATACAATTTGATAGACATTTATCAATAAAAAATTATATCCGGTGATGGGTTGAAAATCTATTTATATATATATATATAGGGCTGAGATACTTCGGTTCCTGGGTTTTTTTCAGTCTACCCGCAGGGTAAATTTTTTTTTTTAATTCGGTTCGGTTCTTACGAATTTTAGTTAGGAACCGTAATAACCGTACCCGAACTTTTTCGGTTCGGTTCTTCGGTTAATTCGGTTAACCGAACTTAGTCTTTTTTTTTTTGTTTTTCCTGTTCCTAAATTTGGTTCGGTTCTTATTACAATCAAGAGCTAAAAACTGAGCAGCCCAAAAATTCAAATCATAATCTTAAGGTCAAAAAAACTAAAACATCCATCAAAACAAAAGAAAATGAAAGTACAAAACAAAGTAACAGCAAAGACAGTAGGTAAAAAAAGACTCGTATCTTTAGTATCTTTCCGAATTTTCATCAGCTGAACACAAAGTACAAAACAAAACCCACACATGAGAACGCCCAAACATCTGAACTGATATGGGGTGTGTACTTTAAATCACTGCTTTCAATTGAAACACCCTTATTTCTATGCAACTCTAATAGCAACTCTGGACTCACAAGGGCATCAATCTTAGATATACTTTCAATAATTTCATCAGTTCGTGAATCATCAATCTTCTTGGTGAGTTTTCTTCCCATGACAATAATCTCACTCAAATCAACATAAACACGCCTGAATTCATTAAGACGCAAACAAGACATGCTCAAACAACCACATACAAAGCCATTGGATTGCAAACCAAGTAAAATTTCACACAACTCCAAACAAATACTTGCCAAACTAGAAACTCTATCATCTGTTGATGAATGCACTCCATCTTCTCCTTCTTCCTGAACTGCAATGCTAGCCAATGTATCATCCACTTCCAACAGACTACCATTCTTTCTCTCACTAACTAAATACAAGAAACCACTTTCATCGTCAAGCCACAGCCCATAAAGGTTGCAGATACGGACTTGACTTCGTAACGACACCATGAGAACTGAATCCAACTCTCTTCTCTGCGTTTCACTCATCCTACTCAAAACACACATACTTTTAGCCACATAACTGTAATCCAATACAGAGGCTGAACCATCCAATTTTCAAAAGCTTTACTTCCTGATCATCCTTCACACGACGAATCAAAGGCGAAACCGAATTCAAACTCAAACAATCAGAAGCCAAAACACTTACTTTACCTTTCTCAAGAACTTGAACGAGATTGATGAGCTGAGCAGAGGCGAGATACAAAGACAGCGGACAACCGAATGTGGGAAGTTAATAGAATTCGCCAAAAACTAACCAAGTAAAAGAGTGTAGTGCTTAAAATTTAAAAATTGTAAATTTGTATCACACGACATCCAAAAACAACAACAATTCCAATGCCAAATCGCTAAAAAATGAAACCATCCACGACCTTCAAGGCAATGAAACATCAAATTAAACAAAATTGATGAGGAAACTCAAGAATCCCTATCAGATTCCACAGATTGTGAAAACTAGGGTTTAAAATTAATCATCATCAATCCTAGTTCAACAATGAGCAATTCAGTCATTGTACACAAGCAGATCCCTCAAGATAATGCACAAAAGCATCTCGTAACCTACAAACAGTGACCATATATAGGGAAAAAAAGAAGCGAAATCGAGATTGAAAGACGAAGAAAAGGAAAAAGAAATTACTCAAATCCCGTGTTGAGGAAGAGTAGTGAACCGCCACACTCGACCGAGAAGCGAAGTGATGAAGGGAAACAACGGAGAGGCAACGGCATGGAGGGGCTATCGGCGGCGACGGGCGATTTGTTCGGCGGAGGAATTCAACGACAAAAGGAGGGCTACTGCGATTTGTTCGGCGGTGAACGACAGGGGAAGTCGGGAAGGAGGGTTACTGCGGTGAACGACGACAGGGGAAGAGCGGAGCCCGGCGACCGGCGACCGACGAGAGTTGCGGTGGAGAGCTGCTGCGGATTTGGGAAGGAGGGCTGCGGGGAAGGAGGGATGCGTGAACGTAATTTTAGGGCTGGGTAGGGTATTCTAAAAAAAATCGTAATTTTGTTCGGGTTTCATCAATACTTCGGTTTTTTTGTTTTTGTTTTTTTTTTAAAACCGGGAACCGAACCCGAATTTCCATCAAGAACCGAACCGAACTTTTGCCAATGTTTTTTTCCCATGAACCGGACCGAACCGACCCGAACTGCTCGGTTCGGTTCGGTTCTTCGGCTATTCGGGTCCTAAGTCCCATCCCTATATATATATATATATATAGAGGAGAGAAAAGTTATAAAATGAAAATAGAAGAAATTGAAAAAAGTTTTGGAGAATTGAAATTGATGGGATATGATGCACCTGTCAAAAGCTGACCCGATCTGCAAATCCGACCCGACCCGATTTTTTTGGGTTACAACCCGAAAATTTAGACCCGTGACCCAGTTTCAACCCGGCCCGATTGAAATCCGAATCCGTTGGGTTAAACCTGAACCCATTGGGCCGGACCCAATTTTTTATAGTTTAAACTATATTACAGTATATAAAATTTATTTTAGAAAATTATGATATATTTTATTATTTAAATATTTAAAAATTATATTTTATTATTTAAATAATATTTTATTTAAATTTTGGTAAAAAAATTGATACTCTTGACCCGTTGGGTTGATACGACCCGACCCAAAAATCCGAAGCGACCCGACCCAGTTTGACCAGTAACCCGATTGCCCCGAACCCAGAACGACCCAACCCGAACTCGTCCGGCCCGACCCGATTGACAGGTCTAGATGCATACAAAACTATATAATAAACCATCTAAACTACTAAATTGTCATGTTACAAAATTCAAATCATTTTTGGTATTGAAATAATACAAATTATTTTAAATATAGTAATAATATTTCAATTTAAATTCCAACTATATAATAATAACAATTTCATCAAATCCATCAAAAATAAGGGGCGCGCATGAGCCCCCTCATGCTCCTTATTGTTCGTCTATGGCTATATCCAGGCACAGATGATACGGTGAGCTGGGGTAGGCTTCAGCTCACTCTAAAAAATTAGAAAAAATAAAAATAGGGTAAATTAAATAATAATAAAATAAAAAATAAGATAAATTTAGTAATAATAAGATAAATTAAAGTAATTTAGCCCACCCTAATTATTTTGATGATAATTAGCCCACCCTATTTTACAATCTGAATCCGTCCATGACTATATCAGTTTTCAATCGTTTATATTACAACGTGATAATTTTGACCCAAAAAAAAACTTTACAATGTGATAATACGTGATACAGTGACATAAATAAAGTTAACAACACTACTTAGTGGTAATCCGTTTTTCAAATAGAGGTAGTTAAATCATAATGAAGTCAACCTCATCTCATCATTTGGTCTTGCTCCATCTAAACACCCACCTGATCATTTCCCACTTTCTTTCCATCTTTTACTTTGCCTTCTCATCCTCCTTTGTTTCCCTGCCATTCTTTTGTGCTATATAAAGCTGGTCCTTTTTATCATGGGATTCCTCCTCCTCCATCCCTACATGGTAGTTCATTCATTAATTGAGTTGTGACATATCATATCATAACATACAATATATCCCTTTAAGCATGAAGGTGCACCAACAATTCGCACGTGCAATTTGGGACTCCACGGACCACACTTGCAAACGCCTCCGCCCACTCGCTCCCTCCGACGAACCCACAGCCGTTGACCTAAAGAGCTTCATCCGGCCCAATGGCGGCCCTAGAAAGCTAGCTCCTCCACATCACACTCATGTAAGTTATATTAACCATTAACACAAAATGACGGTGTATGAACTAGCCGTTCTAAAAATCTTGCTTTCAACGCACCTAGGAGTCCATCTGAACCGCCTAAAATGTCTAAGCGTTAGCTAGGCAGCTCCTTCTTGTCCAAGGGTCGCTTAATGTTTTTTAGAACATACATTAATATGAACAATAAGCGATTGAGATATATGTAGGAAGCTACGATATCGTGTCAACAAGGGCAAGGAGGAACGCGATGGAACCCTACACAAGAGCAAATAGAGATATTGGAGAAGCTTTATAGAGGAGGAATGAGAACACCAAACGCCGACGAGATTGAGCAAATCACGATGCAACTTAGCAAGTACGGGAAGCTCGAAGGCAAGAACGTGTTTTACTGGTTCCAGAACCACAAGGCTCGCGAGCGACAGAAGCAGAAGCGATACTCGAAATCATTGCTCTCACTCTCTTCTTCTCCTTCGCCAACTTCACACCGTCTTAGCCACAACTATGACAACACCTTAACTTTGAACTTTCCCTCCTCTACCAACTCTAAGGTGTGTATACACTTGCCCTTGTCTATAACTCTTTGGCATAATTTGTACGTTAAGTAAACTCGAATTGTATGTAAGAAGATCGATATAAGTTTCATCTTTACTTTTTGGAGATTTTCGGACTGATAAAACAAAAAAATAATATAAATAACAACTCATGACTCATTCATCAATTACAATTAACACATTTAACAAACCTATAACTTGGGTGTAAATGTGTATACATTATAATGCAGGACGATATAGGGAGTGAGGAGCAAGCTAAGAGCAAGAGGAAGTGTAGGACATGGACGTTTGAGTTCTCATTGCCAGAAGAGAATACTACTACGGCTAATGATTATTGTTACCGTGATTATAATACTAATAAGCGTATAATCGCTAACTTTGTTAGCGAACGAGTCGACGAGGAAGAAGAAGAGGAAGAGATGGGACGCAAAAGGACCTTGAATCTTTTCCCTTTACACCCAGAAGGCAGATCAATGATGGGTGTTTCTACAACTTAATTAGTTGTTAATCTTAACTTTTAATTAATCAATCTTCTAGCTAGCTTCTCTTTCTTCTTTTTTCTTTCTTTCTTGGAGTTCTCGGGTCATTCTTGGTTTCATGGAGAAAGAAGAGGGTGAAGGTATCGTAATGATAATAATATGTTTTTTCCGACCCTAAATCTGTAACGGTCTCTCTCGAACTATGTAGTTTTATTAACGATGTTGGTACTCTTGCTTAATTAGTACAATGGATTATCAATAATCCTTAATACCTAATGATACATTGATAAGTAAATCATCTTCACTTATTTTTTTTTGTATTATACCCTAGTTCAATACTAATATGTTGTATGAATGGGGTGCAAACTCACACCAAAAATCTCTAGTTTCATCACATTACAAAAATCCTATACACACAAACTGACAAAATAATTTTTCAACCAAAAAAAGCTGACAAAAGAATTCAATGGTAAGAGTTTGAATCTGACTCATGGGGCTGGCCCGTTGTACCGATGTATCAATGTTATATTACGGGCTTAGTCTTGATAATAGGCCCAAATATTTTCAATTGTTTTTGCACTACGGAGGAGCTTGTTTAGTTGTTTTTTAATGAATCTTTCTCTGAAAAGTAGTCTTTGACTTTGAGGATTGATTTGGATGCTATTTTTGGATGGTTTTTGAATGCGTGACATTGGTTTTCACTACAAATGCAATGAACCGCTATTGCAAAATACTTGTGCGAGTCTCCGGTTTGAAAGAAATCTGAGGGCTCAACATGTGGTATGCCACTTTAATTGCCTTATCAAAATGGGTTTGAAAAATCATCTAAACATTGTTTTTGATACTAAGTAATGTAAAAACAATGGTCAGGGAGCTTTCTCATTAATCCTTGTCCTTGTATAAATTGTACCTTGCACTTAATTCATCACACACTACATCAAAAAAGTTGCATTTTCACCGAGACCTCTAAAGTTTACTATGGCCCCCATCCTTAGGCAAATCTCAGAGTGCTTCATCAAGCCAAATGACAACGCCAATAAAATTGTTCACTTAGCACCATGGGACCTCTTCATGCTCTCTATTCATTACATCCAAAAAGGCCTCTTCTTTCCTAAACCACATGTTCCAATGGAAACTCTCGTAGCTAAGCTCAAAGACTCTTTGTCCATAGCCCTTGTCCACTTTTACTCCCTAACCGGGCAATTCGAAACACGAGTTGATAAAGAAAGCCATACTAGCGTCGTCTTCATCGATTGTAACAAGGGCCCGGGAGCTAGGTTCTTGAATGCTAGACTTGACTTGACCATACGTGATCTTCAATCATCAAAGTATGGACCTAAAGTGGCCAACTCATTGTTTGACCACCACAAGAATGTGATCAACTATGATGGCCATACCTTACCCTTGATGACAATCCAAGTCACCGAGCTTATTGATGGCGTTTTCATCGCGTGCTCCATCAATCATGCGTGTGTAGATGGAGCGTCATATTGGCATTTCTTCAACATGTGGTCTGAGATCTTCATGGCACAAGGAGACATCAACACTCCAATCTCGAGGCCACCGGTTTACAACCGGTGGTTCCTTGATGGGTCTGGGCCGGTGAAGCTCCCTTACACGAGCCCGGAGGAGTTTGTTGGAAGATTCCAAATCCCTCCTTTCTTGGAGAGAACCTTCCATTTCTCAGCTAAGTCAATCGCGAATCTGAAGGCGCTTGCGAATTCAGACTGTGAGACTGCGAATAAGATTTCTTCTTTCCAAGCCTTGGCCGCTCTAGTTTGGAGGTGCATAACAAAAGCACGTGCCACACCACATTACAAGCACGTTTATTGTGGGTTGGCTATCAATGATAGAGGAAGGCTAAACCCTCCTTTGTCCCAAGACTACTTTGGTAACTCAGCACAAATGATCCATGTCATCGTTAAAGCTGGCGAGTTGATGTCGCGAAGCTTGGGATGGACGGCAATGCTCTTGCATGAAGTTGTGGTGGGTCATGATGATAAGAAGGTGAGGGAAAGTATTGAGACATGGATGAAGGATCCAAAGATAGCTCAAATCGGCTCGCCTTTAGATCTTGGAATTGTGCTTTTTGGGAGCTCGCCACGGTTTGATATGTATGGGCCCGAGTTCGGGATGGGGAAAGCATTGGCTGTTATCAATGGACAAGGGTGCAAGCTTGATGGGAAGGTGACGTCAGCCCCAGGGCGCGACGAGGAAGGAAGTGTGGACTTGGAGGTGTGCCTTTCTGCTGATTCCATGAGTGCCCTAGAGTTGGATCATGAGTTTGCTGAGGCTTGTCTCATTGTTTGAAGTTTATTTGTTTATTTGTATTTACATATATAGATTGGTTTTGTTGTGTAGGACTATACTAAGTTGATCAATGTAAACAAAGTTTTTCCTTCTTACCTTCACACTTATAGCTGGCTTTCAAGTTTCTCAACATAAATATTATGAGCTAGTTTACATGGGCCCCCTGGGTTAGCCCATTAATAGGTCCAAACGTTGATAAGTCTTCTACTATAATTATGTTTTTTTTTGTATTCACAGTTATTTTTTTTAATTTATCATGGGTATGGGTAGGGATGCACTTGGGGGCGGGGCGGGGCGGATAATGCATTTCCCATCCCATCCCCACCTCCTATTAGTCCCCCATCCCCACCCCGTCCCCATCTAATCCCCGCCGGGGAGCGAGGCGGGGAATTCCCATCGGGTTTGGATATATTAACGGAGCCCCATTTATTGATCTTTTTTACTAAAAGGTCTTATTTACTTTTAGCATTCCTAAAAGTTATTTCAAATTCTAAGCAAAATTAAACTATATATTTACTTTATAACATATATAGATGGATAAACTCAAATATTAGATACCATAATTATATTAGAAATCATTCATGTAAATTCCCTATACATTTTTATTTCCTATATAAAAGTAAAATTTATCATATTTTACATATAGAGTATAGTTTTAATATAAATTAAATAATTATACAAAGATAATATATTAATAATACCGGGGTCGGGGACTAAACGGGGCGGATAGTAGATTCCCCGTCCCCGCTCCATCTCCGTCGGGGATTTGAAACCCGATCCCCATCCCCGCCCCACTCCCCACTTAGTCGGAGGGAATCCCCATCCTGTTCCGTCCCATTAGGGGCGGATCCCCACGAATCCCCGTCCCCGCACGGCAAATGTGCATCCCTATGGAGACTACTAACACCTAACTAATTACAAAGACGATTAATATGATTACTCAGAGAGGGAAGTTCAATTATTCAATAGAATAACCAATATGATCTATCTAAATATCAAATCTTATTTAAGTAAGATATGACAAATCTTTGACTAAAAACTCGGTTTTCATTTGTAGATGTTTCAAACTAGTCTATTTTAGAAAAAAGAGATTGCTCCACTGCATGGGCCAACAAGGCAACAACTTTAGGGAAAAAAAAGCAATTAGTTCCCCCCATAATTGAAGGATAGCTAGGAGGCAATCTTGAAAACAAATTTTCCAATTACTTTCATCATCACCCTGGAGGTTGAGACCACATAACTTCTTTAACTTTAGCCTTATAATTTATCATTAACACAAGAATAAGGTCAAATCGAAAGAGTTTTTTTTCTTGTTTGGAGTATGTTGTGTGACAAACACAATCATATTTTCTCCTAAATTTTCAGCAACACAACTCTCCAATTTTGACAAATTTGCTTAATGGTAGGTCACATATATACATTGCAACCCTAAACTTATGGTATGATGATTTTGTGCCCTTCTTTTAGGTCAAATCATAGACTGAATATCGCTAATCAAACAGTAATTCCTTTGCACAGTTCAAATTATTTAAAAATAAAACAAAAGTTATATGTATTATATAGTGGGAAAGAGATATGGAAATGGAATAACTTTGACATTAGCTTCTGTAGTTGCCATATATTGCCAACCACCAGGAAACATTGCTTGAAAGTCTGGCTTTTGCTGCCTTTTTTTTCATCTCCCTTTAACCTATCCTTCTAGGCTTCTAACAATTAACAAAATAATGTGCTTAACTACCAAATCAAGAGAAAGTTTTCCATGCATGTTAAACAAAATTTAAACGTGTTTATGTTAGCTATGTTACACGGAAACGAAATGGATTATTTCTATAACTTTACACCAAGGACGATTTTTTGTTTTCGAGTTTCCGTGCTAATTCCATCCCGAAACGAAAAACGTTAACGTATTGGAGTTTTTGGATAACATAGCTCATCAAATAAGATTGAATTATGTCATGGAAACATTGTCAACTTATGAATAGTGCTCAACTTAGGGAAAGAGATGCTTATTTTTGTTCCTTGCTTGTTTTATACAATATTTATTAAATGAGTTTGCGTCTTGAATCTTATATTCCTTGGTGTTTTCATGTGAGGCCAGTTGTTGATTATCTCTGGTGGAACAAGCCTACAACTTTTGAAGGGGATTTCTTTTTTTAATGGTAATAAAAGTACCGTAAGTTTTGTCACTTGAATGGCCCATTCGGAATATTTTTGTTATTGTTGCTCGATTAAATGGGTTTATTTACAGATTACACTTGCCTCCTGGGATAATAATTGGATCTTTGTATCTTATTAGTCATAGAAAATACATATGTTCATAACGTGCATATCCGAGTTTCGAACAAAAACAAATGTACATATCCAAGTACATAAATTTATCTTTTTTTAGTGAAAAGGACTCGAGGGGTAAATCCCGGATGCCTAGGGTAAAACATGGTTCGATCAGAACCGAAAATTAGATTGAACTGAACTGAAAGCGATGATATTTAGTTCGGTCCTTGATTTAATAATTTTTGAAATTTTGGTTTCGATTCGAATTTATCTAGGAGAAACCTTATATTTGACGCTCATGTAGAGAGACATTTATGCTTTCTATAAAGCCATACATACATGTCCAGTATCACTACACCATTCGGACGAGTTAGCGTCCAGAATTTAGCGACCAAAACTTTTGATCGCTAATTAGCGTCCATATAGTCGCTGAATCGGCAAAGGAAAAAAGAAAATAAATTCGCGACCAAATGGTCGCAAAATTAGCGACCAGAATGCCTTTGGTCGCCAAGTCTTAGCGGGAAAAATAGGCGCTAACCATTAGCGACCAAATGGTAGCAAACTTTAGCGACCATTGTGGTAGCTAATGCAAGAGCCAAAATTGGCCACCACGTGGTAGCTAATTTAGCGACTAATGTGGTAGCTAATTACACATTAAAAAGTAGCGTCCAAATGGTAGCTAATTTAGCGACCAAAGTGGTAGCTAATTCCACATCTAAAATTAGCGACCAAATGGTAGCTAATTCATTGGGTAAAGCGCGCCTTCCATCGCGCCTCTTTAGCGTCCACATGGTCGCTAATAGTGTTGATCGCAAAAAAGGAGGGAAAATTCCCGCCCGAATAGCGACTATTTGGACGCGAATTACCATTTTTCATGATATATATACACATTGCCCTTCTTTCTTACTTCATCATACATATCTATCAATCAAAAGCTCAAAGAAAGTTCATTTCCAAGTCAATCTTCAAACTCGTTTTAAAGCTAAGAAGTTTAAGGTATGTAATAATATTTTTATTGTGTTGTTCTTAACAAGTTATGCACAACGATTCTCGATCAAGTATTGTCAATAACATTTCATATACGGAAATATTGTTTTTACCCTATAAATTATTATGAAAATTTTTCTGTAAATTTAGAGTAAAGATGTAAATTTAATATTTTAGAGGTTATGATTAATAATGGTGGAAAATGAGTTATTACTAAATTGAAATTAGTCCTCTATATTTAGCTACCACATGGTCGTCAAATGCACAAATGAATTCGTAGTCTTCATTAGTTCTATAGCTTGTTAAAATTTTATTAATTTGAATTGATATTACATGAAATTTATTGTAGAATTAAAAAGATAGAGTAGTAGTATTTAGCTACCACTAGTCGCCAATTGGCTACCATGTGGTCGCTAATTGGCTACCCTTGGTCGCCAATTAGCCACCAATGGACGCCAATTAGCTACTATTGGTCGCCAAATGGACATCGTAGTCTCCATCAATTCTATTGTTTGGTGAAACTATACAAATTCGAATTGATAACTACATGATATTTATTGTGTAATTAGAAAGATAGATGTAGGTTATTTAGCTACCATGTGGTCGCCAATTAGCTACCACATAGTCACTAAATGCACAAATAAGTTCGTAGTCTTTATTGGTTTCATAGTTTGCTAAAATTATATTAGTTTGAATTGATATTACATGACAATTATTGTAGACTTAAAAAGATAGAGTTACTGTATTTAGCTACCATTGGTCGCCAATTGGCTACCATGTGGTCGCCAATTGGCTACCATTGGTCGCCAATTAGCTACCAATGGTCGCCAAGTGGACACCGTAGTCTTTATTACTTCTATTGTTTGGTAAAAGTATATAGATTCGAATTGATAACTACATGATATTTATTGAATAAATGGGAAGATAGATTAGTAGTATCTAGCTACCATGTGGTCGCCAATTAGCTACCAGTGGTCGCCAATTAGCTACCACTGGTCGCCAAGTAGCTACCACTTGGCCGCCAATTATCTAAAAGTTAAGAAATTTCAATGAAAATATATTTTGCAGATATTATAAGAACATGCGTGAGTGGATGTATGTACGTCTTACGGGGGGATTAGCAAATGATCAGTTTGTTGCTGGAGTTGAACAGTTTGCGGAGTTTTGCATGTCGATGCCTAGATTTAACCCGCAAGAAGTACGTTGTCCTTGTAAGAGGTGCAAAAATAGGAAAATTTTTCCTATAGAAGACGTGAAGTATCATCTTGTTAAGCGTGGTTTCGTAGAGAATTATTACCAGTGGATTTGTCATGGGGAAACAGATGAGATGTTCGCTGCATTGATTCATGAGTGTGCACAAAATGAAGGTTGTACTAGTTCGTTTGGTGGTGCAAATGAGGCCCGAGCATATAACAATAATACTGATTCGACGCCAATAGCTGGACATGAAAATTATATGGAGCAAATGGTTTATGATGGGTTTGGAGTACCACCTAATTTCGAACCTAGACAATATGAGGAAGCAAGCCCTAGAGAGCAATTTTATCGCCCCGAAGATCCGAACCCTGATGCACAACGTATGTATGACATGTTAGCGGCCGCGAATAGGCCGTTGTGGCCTGAATGTAAAGTCACCCTGTTGGAGGCAGCGGCTGAGCTACTTAGCTTGAAGTCAAAGTTAAAGTTGACGGAGCGAGGGTATGACATGATTTCCGATTTTAGCAGACGCATTTCCCATCCAGAGACAACACTGCCTGCAACATTTTACGACACAAAAAAATTGGTTGAGGGTCTTGGTCTACCATATGAAGCCATAGATAGTTGCAAAAATTCTTGTATGATATATTGGGGTGCAGATATAGAGTACGTATCTTGTAAGATATGTAGTCATCCTCGATGGAAGCAAGGAAAAACGAAACTTGTGCCGTACTCTCGTATGTTCTATTTACCGATAACTCCACGGTTGCAAAGGCTATATCTCGTCCAGGAGACGTCTACATTTTGCTCGTTCTATTTTAATTCCCATGTCACAAGTAGTCAAATTGATCTGACTCGGAACGTAAGTTGCGGACTCAACATCGGGGTTGATGCGGGTGATTTATCGATCTTCACATTTCCAGGTAGGACATTAGGCAAAGCTATTCGGCGTCTGCTTACAGATGAAGAGTACCATCTTATCCAAACGTACATACTTATGAACTGCGAAGAAGTAGAGCCTTTTATAGAGTGAGTACAGAAATTTCTATCTTATATGCACTTAATTACTTGTGTATTTTTATTAAAATATACATTTTAAATTTGTGGGATAGGTTCTTTTTACAAAATTATGTGCGACCCTCAAATCCAAACTTAAGTGATGGTGAAGAGCAAGTCATATTGGAAGCACAATTTCGCCAATGGTTGTACAACTACGTAAGGCTTAACTATTTTAGATATCAATATATATATATATATGTGTGTGTGTTCGAGTGACATGCATGTCAATGTATTTAATCTAAATTTCAAGTCCTACATTTGTTGTGTTCTTCTAAATGTATAGGTTGACAATCCGGGAAACACCGTTTCAAATGATAACAATGCAACACTAGCTCGGGGACCCGGCAGAGTCGTCAAGATATATCATGGTTATTTTGTGAACGGCTATCGATTTCACACTAAGAAGCACGCATCAACGCGAGCAACTGATAGTAGTGGTGCTTGTGTTCTTGGAAAAAGTTTCGGAAATGAAGAGGAAGACTACTATGGGGTGTTGGACGAAATAATTGAGCTCGATTATGTATCTCCAACAGTCAAACGCATCAGTGTGTTCAATTGCACGTGGTTTGACACAAGAAGTCGTGGAGGAACCCGCATACATCCTCAAACAAATCTCATTGATGTGAACAGGCATAGACTATTGAGAACGAAAGACCGTTACATTTTAGCACATCAAGCGACTCAAGTGTATTTCCTCGACTACCCTAAGGTGAGACGTACAGATGCTGGTTGGTTAGCGGTATGTAAAGTGAAGTCTCGTGTGTGGCCCGAGGAAGGCGTACAACCTAATGAGCCAAATTCTACTCGATCGGATGGTAATGAAGCATTCCAACAGGATGCATCCATTCCGCGTGATATTGACGATCAAAATGATGATGATCCGCTTGGTCCGTTGCATGACCCAAATGGTCCGCTTTACGAGGATATTGATGTAGACGATGACATGACGACGTCTACCCCAACGTCAGAAGAGGAGTTTCAAACTGAAGAAGATACCGATGAAGAAGAATTGTAAAATGTAACGAAACAATGTATGGTTGTACTGGTTGAGATATATTTCTTTTGCTTTGCATTAATCAAAATTAATTTTATTTAATGTGTACTATTTCAATCTACAATACACTTAATTTGTTTCAATTAACTTATTTTATTTAAAGTTTGATATTTCAATAATTACATTAAAATAAGAATCACGTTTTTCATGATATAACACATAAATATTGGTGCAATCCGGAAATTATAAGTACAATTTGGTACGATATTTAATTATTTCATTATTTGGCGACCAGATGGTCGCTAATCATAATTACAATTTGGCGGTTCAAGACGTGATTCAGAATTTTCAGTGCGCGCGAGTAATATTTATTTCAGTAATTGGCGACCAGATGGTCGCTAATTAGCCTTCACTTGGTCGTAAAATTACAATTACAAATTGGCGTAAAGTAAAATTAATTGAAAATTTGAAGGCCCGCGGAAAAATTTAATTTTGGGTTTTGCCGACCATTTGGTCGCGGATTAACGACTAGATGGTCGCGAGTTTGCGGTCACGTGGTCGCGAATGTTATTTAATTTTACTTATTTCAATTTACGGATATGACCTCTTGTAAATATACTTTGCCCTTCTTACTTAAGCCTTCACACGCACAATAACCCTAACTCTTTTCGCTCCATCTGCTCCATCTTCACATCCCTCCAGCGGCACACAACCGACCCACCTTCACACCTCTCCAGCGGCGCACATCAACCGACCTTCTCCGGATTCCGGCCCCTTGTCCGATTTCCGGCTAGCCACCGTTCCTCGCTTCACCTCCCTGTTGAAACGCCGGATCGGAGGCGCGCGGTTCGTCGCAACCCTAGGGCTTCCTCACGCCGGATCGGAGGCGCGCGGTTCGTCTCTGACGTCGCAACCCTAGCCACCGCGTCCTCACGGCGGCTCCTCTCTCACGTCGCAACCCTAAACCGTCTCCTCACGCCGGATCTCTCACGTCGCAACCCTAGAGTCCTCGACGGCGGCTCTCACGCCTGCTCTCACGGCGGCTCTCACTCCTGAAGTCGTCGACGGCGGCTTTTCACCCGAACACCTCGACGGCGGCCCTCACGCTTGCTCTCACGGCGGCTTCGAACTGTTCACTTCTCACGCCTGTTGTGTGGAATCCGAGGCTGCTCTCACGCCTCCGCACTTGGCCTCTTCAAATCTTCGATCGCTCACAAGTCCTTACTCTCGCCTCTCCTCAATGTAAGCTCATCAGTCTCTCTATTCAAACTAACGAAAGCTGTTATCTTTAGGGTTTTTTTTTTGTAAAGTTTTGCTGTATGTCAGTCCAGTTGATATAACGATGTAAATGTGGTGGGAGGCTGAAGTATTCATGCAATTGGTCTGTATATTTGCCTCAATATGATCTTAGACTACTGAGGATTGATTTCTTTATGGGTGATTTACTGTGACCTACTGATGGTTGATTCTGGTAAAGAATGCGATTTGTGAGTGTTCATGTTATTGGTGTTTTCTTTTCCCCCACTATTGATTAGTAGAATTGGACTGGGATTTACTGCTTTATTGCGACTTCGTAGATTGAAATTGAGTTGGATGGAATTTGTGTGTTATTTGCAGATTTGATTATTGGAATTGTTTGATTAAAAATCTGTGCATGCCAAATAAACTATTCTTGTAAAGTATGTACTTTTATGTTTGTTGTTGGCCTGTAATAGAAAACTAATTATATTTTTTCTACACTCTTTGGGCATGCCAAATAAACTATATATATATATATATATATAAATTTCTGCACATGGTAATACTTGTATTAGCCGTTTCAGCTCATGATATGCGTATTTTGGCTGCTTGCTCCTATTGTCTGATATAGTTTTTAATGATTATTTTATGACCTTCCTACATTAATATCATGGTAAATTGATAGCTAGTACTTTTGACTCTTCCTTATTATGATAAAAAGCAAGACTGTCCTGATTTTCATTGTGCCTTTCATGTCAAATGCTAGTGAATACTCAATATGGCACGCAATCGGCCACCTCGACCTACAAACGATGTACCATCATCGACCAATGCATCGTCTGGAGGGGCTGTTCCTGTCTCCACGCAGAATGTGCCATCCTCTCTTACGAATGACGATACACTGAACGTCCCGAGCAGAAGTCCTCCACCATTGGCTGAAGACCAGGCTGCCAATGGTCTTGCAGCTGCCTCTGCTGTAGATGACGGGCCATCTGCGATCCCAGTTGCACCAGTGCGACATTCTTCACATGGGTTTGACACCAGCCGGGTTTGGGAGCTTCAAATTGATAATGGTGGGAGGTATGGAAAAAGATGTGAAACGTTTAGAATTTTACAGATTGTAAAATGTCACTTAGTTATTAATCAAAACCACATTTTTTTGTAAACCTACAGCTTGCAACCATCTAATGAAGTATCACGGTGGATCTCAATAATTGCCCAAAAACAGCCTGATATCAATGCTTGGGATTTCCAGCATGCCAGTCCAGCTACTAAAAATCGATGGTTTGAGGCTTGGAAGGTAAGATTTCGCGTTATACAATCAAAGTTTTTGAGTTATTTTATGGTTAACATTCACATTCTTTGGATCAGTCACACTTCACTTGGGATGAGAGTCAGCCAGGCATGGACATTGGTTCGATCCGCTTGTTGTGGGAGGCAAGAGCTATGTTGCGATACAATGATTTGGTGGGAAAGGCTCGGAATGCAGATATAAGACCGGAGTGGATAGAATCAGACCCCTGGAATAGCTGGAAGGCGATATGGGACTCGCCGGACTTCAAGAATAAGTCCAATAAACAAAAAGCGAACCGAGCAGCGAATCCTTCCCTCCACACTAGCGGATCCCGATCCCACCTCAAGGTTCGAGAAGATCTGGTAAGTTTATGGTTTTATTTTTCTGCATTTGCTGCATTCTCTTCATTTTTTGTATTTATTGCATTTTTTGCAATTTGTGCTTTATTTCTGTTTTGTAAGGAATTTCATGCAGTTTCTTGAGTTATTTAGCATACTTCTTTTTTATAAATGAATGGGCAGTTTTTTCTGAAGCATTTTTTTCTAAAGAAGAATGGACAACTTTTTTCATACATTTTCAGTGTATGACTTCTCCACTCTTTGTTGCATTTTTTTTCTAAAGCATTTTTGTATTTTATAGAAAAAAGAGCTTGGTCGGGAGCCGACGCCTTTGGAGTTGCATATGAGGACGCATAAGCGCAAAATCGGAGGAGAATTTGTAGACAATCGTG
This sequence comes from Polygonum maritimum, assembly GCA_963924305.1. NCBI lineage: Eukaryota > Viridiplantae > Streptophyta > Magnoliopsida > Caryophyllales > Polygonaceae > Polygonum > Polygonum maritimum. The sequence goes on along the minus strand of OZ002729.1, from coordinate 5,092,502 downwards.
CTCGTCAGATCGCTGTGAGTAGTGTACTTTGTGTTGGGGGTCGATTTTAAGATTCTTGCTTAATTTGTTTTAATTTAAAGATTCAACTATATTAAATGAAACTTGCATATACTACTTACTTGTTTTGGAGTTGCATATTTATAATGCTTGTTGTGTTGGAGTTGCATATTTAATTTGTTTTATTTCTGTATTGGTACAACAGCTTCTGAACTGATTTGTGTTTCTGGATTTGTGTCATATTAATTTGTGCATTACTATAACAGCTTTCTGTAAATTGTTAGGCAAATTGACTTAGTGTAAACTGATACAGAAATTCAGAAATGCAGAAATCAAATGAATTGGTTAGTGTAAACTGTTATAAATCAGTTTACACTAAGTCAGAAATGCACAAATCAGTTAGGAAAGTGTAAGGAAAATTGCAGTATAGCAATTTAACTAATGCAGAAATGTACAAAGCTGTTATTAACAATTTCCAGAAGCAATTGACTGAGTTTAAACTGATTTGTGTAAACTGATTTGTGCATTATTATAACAGTGTGTTAGTTAAATTGCTTCTGAGAATTGACTTACTTTAAGGATCAAATAAATTGGTTAGTTAGCATTTTGTATAATTTTGAGTAACTTTTGAACTGATTTGGTTCCTTCTTTGAATCTTTGAGCCACTGTTGATTGCTACTGTTTTGTACATTCCTATTGATGCTTGTGAGTTTTGTTGATTCCTATTGGTTGCTACTGTTTTTTGTTGTTGTAGGAGAGGTCTCAACAAATCATTGCAACGAAATCATCTCAATCCGACACTCCTTTATCATTTCAAGATGAGTGTGATGCTTATCTAGAGGCCGTTCGAGGTGTCGGGCCAGGAGGAGCTGTTTTTGGCCTCGGTTCTGCCGCTGTTGAATACTACAAAGATCGTATTACAGCTCCTCGAAGAGCGGCTCCTCGGGTGGTAGAGCTTGAGCGCGAAAATGTTACCTTACGTGCTAAAGTAGCTACTCTTGAGGAAACACAAACAGTCCAAGCTGCCCAAATTCAAACCACAAACACCCAACTTGAAGCGACAAACGAGGCACTCCGAAACCTCCAAAGATTTTATGAAGAGTTGAGGGCGAATCAAGCTTCGATTTCCACGCCACCAGCTACATAGTGCTTGATTAGCATATAATCTTTTGTTGTTATTTTTGCCTCTTTATGCAATATGCCAACTATGATCTTTTGTACCTATACATTAACTTTGATCTTTTGTACTAACTATGATCTTTAGGGGTTATATAACTATGATCTTTTGTAGCTATTAATATATATATGCTATTAATATGAATATATGCATTTAATATAATTAAAACAATATAAATAAATAAAAATCTGGATGTTAATTGGCGAGCAATAGAAATATATACTTTTAATTGTATTAATAAAATATTAAAAAAAATCTGGACGTTAATTGGCGACCATGTGGTAGCTAAATCAGCTCCCCCGTTTAGCGACCATCTGGATGCCATTTAGCGACCATATGGTAGCTAAATTAGGTCCCCCTAATAAGCGGCGAATTGGTCGCTAAGTTTTGTGGTCGCAAAGTTAGCGACCAACTGGTCGCTAAATAAATTGGCGACGGGTTATTTAGCAGCCACATTTGGCTACCAAAGTTTGGTCGCCAAATGCACTTAGCGACCAAATTTCGTGAATTAGCGACCAAACCTTTGGTCGCAAATTCTGTTTTTTTTGTAGTGTATTAAAATGTGATGTAAATTTTAGCCATTGTTTTTGCATATATAAATTATGTAAAAAATTCATAAACATTTCAAGAATTCATGCAAATATTTTGAGAAAAACGACTTATACATACCTAGTATAATAGCGGTGCGCATTTATGTCAAATATTTATACACTTTAAGCTAAAATTGTAGCTGTATTTCCCTTAATATGATTGTCAGATGTTTTAGTGCATATTTCCCCTTAGTTAACTATAAGGTCCAAAATAGTACCCAAAATATGGTAATTAAAAGCTGGTGAAGCATGCCAAGAAAATGAATAAATCATCAAAACATGAGAAGGGAAAAGAAAAAGGACCACATTGAGATTTGAACTATGCACCCATATTAAAATTTGTGTTAAATTCAGGAGAAAACAAAAAAAAATAAGGGAGGGGGCCAATGTTTCTTAGTTCTTACCCATCAAGTCCAAATATTCTAATACTCCCTCCGTTTCACAATAAGTGTCGTTTTAGCTCTTAACACAGTTTTTAAGAAAAGCAATCATTCACTTTAAAACTTACAACTTTTTCTTCATCTTACCACTCATTACATTTTTTTGGCCAATGAATGAACAACTTTAGTCAACAAATACACATTCCAATAAAAATTATCATTATTCACCCCTAATAAATCACTTTGAAAACCTAAAACGACACATATTATGAAACAAATTTTAAGTGCTAAAACGACACTTATTTTGAAACGGAGGGAGTATTAACTATTGATGATGAATAATCAACTTGATTGATGTAAAAGATAAATAATTAAACAACTACTAGTCTATGGATTCACACCTTCCTTTGAGCTAAGAACCTTGAGATTATGAAGATGCCAATCTCCACTAGCTAGAGAGTAGGACTACACACCCACCCATCTTTAGCATGGTGTATAATTGCCAACATAATCTATTGGAAGGCCCCCTTAATTAAAGAAAACATAGAGCTAAGATTATGTTTTGATTAATTTTAAGATATGCTTGTTAGGTATAAGTTTCTTTTTCTAGTCGAAGATTATTGATACAAGATGAGTATATTATGTGAAAGATTTATCTTCTTTAATTTTTTTCGATGCAAAAAATAATTCTCTTTGACCCGTCCGATTTTATCAAACAGTGTCGTGTTATATCTAGATTGAATATTTTACGGTCCCATTTTGGAAGAGTTCCCAATATCAATCTCTCTTTATATGTTCTGGAGTATTAGGTGATACTTTTCAAGATTTTTATAGAAGTGTAAGAATGGATACTTCAATTATCTATGAAAAAATATGTATTTTTTTTGGAGCAAGTAATTCCAAGAAAGCTTAAAGTATGAAATGTACACGATAATGACACTGATATAATGATGTGTATGGATCTATTTATCACCCATGGTACGTAGAAAGATATAGTGAATTTACAGGTGCATGCATGCCAGGTAATTCATGCACTAGTGGAGTAATGGTTTTAACACATTCACAAAAAGATACACATGGTCTAGTATCACAACTATCACCCTAACATTTTCTCCGGAAAAGGGTACTTAACTTAATCAACCCAATATGCGCGCTAAAAACGAATAAATTTTAAGAAAATAAAAAGCTCGAAGATAAAAGCATGTATATATTTTTCTGATGCAAATTGTCCAAAAAACATACCATTGATGCTAAATGTTAATCCTCATTTGTCAATATGCTAGTGATATATATCTTATTATTAAAGATATCTTCCATTCAACCAAAACAAGATATCTCCGATGTCTATACTCATACTCGATATTTGATATCACTAATCATTTGATATTTATATCGATGATGATTTCAAATATAAAATATCTTTAATATTGATACCAAATGAGACGTTAATGATACCAAACGAGTCTCGAACGTTATGTTCAATATATCAACTATTTTTTAGAAGATATTAAATCAATATTCAAATATTGTTTTGATGTCATGTTCCATTGATCAATAAAAAGAATGAGATATCACTATAAGTAAATAAAAACCACAAACATTGCATATATCATATCAATACGAACACCCGATGCCTAGATGTAGATACCAAAGGACCCTATAATGCTATCACTAATATTATAGTACTATACATAATACATCGCATATACTCCTCACTACTATACAACTTTTGTTCAAGTCAAAATGTAAATACAACCGTATTTATTCATTCAATTCATTTAAGTGCATGTTTATGGCTATATAGAGTCATTAAATATTTGTAGGTCAACCATGAAAATTCAAAAATGAACGGTCAAAATAAGCCAAGCCTACATCTCTTAATTATAACTTGCAACAAAGCCCTGTCAAGACGCGCATAAAAATGGCACTATGCACGCACTTCTTGTGAATCAATCCATCCACCATGACTCCACGGGACCCCACTCACATCTCAAGGGCCACGGTTTCATCCATCTCCGCCACCCTCAATTCTCAACCGTTGGATCATCTCTAATTACCATCACAATTTCACGGTGGATCGAACTCTCCATGAGATTCATAGAAGAAGGATTGCTAATTGCTCTACAATTACTAGTAGTTGGTATGGTAACAAACAAAACCCTAACCTCTTTTGCTAGTGCAATATCAAGTCATCCTAAACCATCCAAATTTCTAATCTAGCATTTATTATTTTACCATATATATTTTTTATACAATTGTTATATTTACATTTTCCCATACATATCTATAGTATATAGAGGCGTTTATACAGCTTAACAAACACGTGGTAGTTTTACGAAAAAAACGCTTGGCGAAATCATAAACATTAGAAATACCGTTGAATGAATACATAGAAATGGTATAATGTAGCTTAACAAACACATGGTAATTTGACCGAAGAAAAAAGTGACAAAATCATAAACTTTGGAACCTATTGAATGGAAAATTTTGGTAGATATGTTAGCTAAGATATGATCTTGAAGGAATTTAGCAAAATTGTTAGTATGGGTACTCATCTAGGAAATTAGTCTAAATCAGAAAATAGAACATTTTGTATTATGTACTTAAACTTTTGAATATCTAAAATGCATAATATTGTATAATTGAAAAATAGAGCATGTGAATTCGGGAGGATGGTGAAAGGAAGTTGCAAAGCGTTAGAGCATATAAACACAAGAAAGAAAGAGAGAGAGAGGTGGGTGGGCACAGCAAACGGCACGTATTGGAAGAAGCCAATTTTGCTTGTTTTTTATACAAAGGAAAGGCCTTTTCTTTCTTTGAGAAGAAGAGGGCGAAAGAACACAGGAAAGAAACATGAGGAGGAGGAGGAGGAGGCCATTTGGTAAGCGTCCCATTTCAATTTCTATGACCCCACTCTTTCTCTGCAGTTTTCACAAGTGCTTAAATTTCTAGCAATTTTATTAATTAATGCAGTGCATTAACGCAAATTTGGACTGCTAATTTGCCAAATCTCCGGTTATTTTTTTACCTTTATAGCAAAAGAAGAGAAGATTATTATTGCCCTCCATTTTAATTTCTCCCCCCTCACTGTCTCTTTCTTGTGGGTGGGGGTGTTTTGCTGTCTTTCTTTCTTTTTTCCCCCTTCGCCTTCGCCCCTTATTTCTCCAATCTCACCTCATCTCCAATTTGCAATTTCCCAAACCTTTCAACCCCCCTCTCTCTCTTCCTTTCATTGCTCTCTACATGGTGGTTTGATCTTTGATGTCTCTTTGAACCTTTCTTCACCAGAGGAACAATAAAACCAATCCAAACCCACTTGGGTAGTTGCTTCCTCATTCGGTTCTTCTTTGTTTTGGTGGTGTTGTTTGGCTAAAAATCCGGTCTTTTTGGGTCCTCCTAAGGCGGATCCATCTGGGTCTTCTCCATTTTGCCGTTTCAGATTCATCTCATTCGTGTTCTGGACGATCGGCGCCCGGATATTGTGTATGTGTTCTGAATTTGTTCTCTTTCATGTGGGTATGGAATATCAGGGTTGTTTTGACTTTTCTTTCTTCTGGGTTGATTGTAGATTTTTGCTGTGTTTGTTTTTGTTGGGTTTCTTCATGCAAGATTGTTCCTTTTTATGGGGGTTCTGAGTAATTTAGCCGCTTTTTTAAGAACTGAATCCAAAACTGGGTTTTGGCGTTATGTATGAGCAGATTCATTGCTTTTTGTGTTGATTAGTTATCCAATCTATGATAAGAGAGATTGAACTCTATGGATTTTTGCATATGAAAGACAAGTTTTTGAATGACAGGATGAGGTATATGTCTGCAAATTGTGAAAAGATATATGGATTGAGAGCTTGTTAGCTTGTGAAGCTAGTCTAAAGGTGTTCAATATGTTGTTGCTCTATATGCTGTTCTAGAAGGCCAAAACCCAGTCTTGATTCAATTTATTCACTTTTTTTGCTTGAATGTGAATACCTCTTTGCTTGTGTCTAGATGATAAAAAGTTTTGAAATTGCTTGCTTAGGATTGGGATAATAGTAGATTGTAGGTTAATAATCATGTATCTTCCAATGTTGTCATTGATAAACCATTTCCATTCCATTGAGTTTGTGTGGTAGCTATGTTTCTCTGGTGTCTTGAGGTCATCTACTCAAAATTTGTTAGCAGATCGATGAAGCAGTTTTGCTGCTAGTTTGATAGGCATTAATTGATCAGTTTATCAGAATCCAATGTGGTTACTGTATGAAACCAAAATAGTGTAGTTTTCGTGACTCAATTGCTTTTTAAACTTTTCTTCCGATTTTACTTCTATAATGACTGTTTTTTCTCCTGAATTATTCAATGTTTAGCAGTTTATGTGATTCAATTCTACCTATTGTTACAGTTTATCCAGCAGAAAACCATAAATTCATTGCTGTTTCTCCGAGTTTTCAGTGGCTATATTATTTCATCACTTGAAACATAATACCATCAGCCCTGATGCAAGGGAAGCGCAGTGCAATCGGTCCCCTGCCTGATTCAATAAACTTCGACTATGGATCATCATCAAATAATGTGGGTATAGAACAGCAGATTTGTTGGAATACTTTACTTGACCCTGCTGAACCCAGGCTCCCAGAGTTTCATACTTCACAGGGAACTATAAGTCAAGAAACCCGAAACTTGAGCAGATGGAACATCGGCGAAGCAAATCCTAGGAACATCCAAACCCTAATTCAACATGATGAGAGAGTTTCTCAAAATGGATGGTCTTCTTCAATGGCCACTTCTGTTGGGGTTGGCCCAAGGCTAGAACACCAAGTTTATGACCCTACAACCAATGTTGTTTCGAGAAATGGTGTTAATTTGAATCTGAACACTTCGTTTGTCCAGACTGCCAACAATGGTTCTACTTCACAGAGTCCTGAAATTAATTTATCCCGCAGGTCTAGTACTTCTTCGGATCCGTTTGCTTCTTCATCAAGAAGTGGTGGCTTCTTGGTTGAGGAAGATGATAGCAGGCCTGATTATTTACTAGATGGTAGAAGATTGTCCTGCAAAAGGAAGAACATTGAAGGAAGTGTTGGACAATCGTCTAGTAGTGGAAGCTGCTTTTCAAGGGACAGTAGTAGCATGTGGCAAGCACAAGCTCTTCCTCCACCACACTCAAATACCGAAGGCAGCGGCTTAAACGCTTCTACAAACCCGAGGCTTAGACTCAGCATAGGAGGAGTAGCTCCCAACACTGTTTATGCACCAAATACGACCATCAGTGGAGAAACGTACCGTAGAAACTATCGGGTCAGAATGAATCCAAGAACCGAGCAAGATTCCTTGTCAAATAACTCGGTTTTGCCCGTTAATCCTCCTGCAGCCCATAATAGGCCACTTAGATTTGTACCCATTAATCCTCCTCCTGTGGACTTGATTCAGCCAATCCAACCAGTGCAGAGAAATGATGCTTCTTTGCACCAGGATTTGAATTCAAGACCTGTGCCAAGAAATATCTCTGAACATCCTATGTTTATGCCTTCGGTTGAGGTTAGGACTAGTGTAGCTCATAATCCTACTTGGAATGCGAATGGTGGTGGATTAGGCACCTCTAGAAATGGTGCTTCTAGTTCCCGAGCTGGGACTGCTGGGCCCAGTTTTGGGCCCCAATCTTCATCCGGCCCCACCTGGAGCTCTCATCGTCACACATCATCATCTTCATCGTCGCTGTACTCTAGGAGACTGTCAGAATATGTTCGTAGATCATTAATATCTTCAGGTGGGTCTGAAAGCGGATTGCATAGTAATGGTTCTGCTTCTGTGCCCCGATCTTCTGTTCCTTCCTCTTCTTCCTCCCAAGAAGGGATTCTTCCTTCGTCTGGTGGGCCCCAGGGGCAGAACAGGCATGTCGACGGTGTTCCTGGAATTCCTTATTCTTTGCGGGCTTTGGCGGCTGCTGGTGGTGAGGGAAGAAGCCGGCTTGTATCCGAGGTTTGTTTTGGTTCTTCCTCTTATCCTTATCCAAACTGAATTGATTACAATTGACATAGGATGAATATTTTTGCTATTCTATTTTGCCATACTGATTTTTTTCATATGGAAGCATATGTGATGTATATCATAATCTCACTAATGGTTGATGGTTGATCGTCTTTGCAGCAAATTCGCACTGTCTTGGACATGATGCGTAGGGGTGAAGGGTTGCGGTTTGAGGTAAATTGTTCCTATTATTTTGGTACAACTCAAATTGAACCATTCTCTTTGTTTACCTATTATTTTGGTAAGTTGCGGTTTGGGGTGAAGGGTTTGTTTGGTATAAGCATGTTATGATTGAAACTGCCCTTATCATTCCTATGAAATGTCACATGAAGTCAGAGAAAGAGTGTATTCATAAATTTCCAAATTTGTTGTTTGCACATTCCGTTTTTGTTTTTTCTCACTAGAGACTGAATTGATCCATGAATAACTTCTGATTTCTGAATATCTGAACATTATATGTCCTTTTGGGTCAATGTGGAATGTGGATCCTGAATTTTCCTAGCAAGAATGTTAACAAAGTTTGGATATTTCCTCTGCATTTCAAAGCTTAAACACTCATATCCTTTGGATATCTACTTCTAGGAGAGCTGAATGAGACCGGAGAATTGAATGAGCACACACATGTTTATATGCCTTAGCCTCAATTTGTTCGACTTTCCTCTATACGCAACTTATTGTTATTATTCGTTATTATTGTATCACGGAAACACATGGCCTATCTGTGTTACATGTTTTAACCTGAGCTGACACTATGATTGTTTGTAATAGGATGTTATGTTCCTTGACCCATCGGTATTCTTCGGGATGGCTGATATTCATGACGAGCACAGGGACATGCGTCTTGACATTGACAACATGTCGTATGAGGTATAGGGATCGTCTCCCAACAAATTTTCCTTGTTTACAATTCCCCTAACCCCCCTTGAACTTTCCGTAATTTGTTGATTAACCGGAGTGAGATTCTTGTGTAATGCCTCAGGAGCTCCTAGCACTTGAAGAACGGATTGGAAACGTGTCAACTGGTTTACCCGAAGAGAAAATCGTGGCCCGTTTGAAGCAGAAAAAATATTTCGCAGCTATGAGGGAGGAGGATCAAGCCGAGGTGGAACCGTGTTGTGTTTGTCAGGTAGTAATAACTTTCCTGTTTTCTTCATTTATGACAAATTACCATACAATGATAGGCATGATCTCTGATTCTCATTTACATGACATATGTTCATTTGGCTTCTCGCAGGAAGTATACAAGGACGGCGAAGATATGGGCGCGTTAGACTGCGGGCACGACTTCCATGCCAAGTGCATCAAACAATGGCTTGGGCAGAAGAACTCTTGCCCCATTTGTAAAACAACAGGACTAGCTACATAAAGGAACAAGGTACAAGAAGCAAATGTGGTCTCTTAATACAAGGTAACTCAAAACTAGAGGGGGAAAAAAACAGTAAGAAAACTGGAGGAGGATTCAGAGTTTTAAGTTCTTTGGCTAATTTATTATATGTTGTCAATGTCATGGACAAACGTCCAGGAATCTTTTGTTGGAGATTTAAGTTCCTTTCTGATTTTCTATTCATCATCATCATTCAGATCTGTAATGATGCAGATGCATATCATGATCAGATTCTTTGCTCTTCCGAAAGTGTATTTTTTGGCCCCTTTAATTTCACAGTATAAGGCACAAAATCAACATTTACAAAAGAAATCATCCTGAAGAACACCCCAATTACCCAGCAAGTGGTTTTATAATGATTCTAGACTTGCAAATTTTTAATAATCCTCTTAGAGCATGCATTAGATTCTTGGTTACTTTTTCACTTCCTCTTTGAAATTCAGAATGTGGGTTTTGTTTAAGTAGCTTAATCGTTACACATTTGCCTTTGGGGTACAAAAAGGGTCGTTCTAATTTGAAGCCATTGATAAGGTTTTGGCATCATAATAAGTTGAACCATTCTGCTGGTTGCTGTGTCTATAAGCAAACAAGTTGGAGTATTTCTTTACTCCTTTAAAAGAATTATGATAAGGGTATGAAAAAGAGGTGACAATTTATGCGATTAGGTCATTGATATCATGTGAAAATGCGCCCTTTGAGATTATGATGCTTGAAAATGTAACTATAGCTCATTTGACCTTTTCTTTTGATTGCCAAAATGTTGTTGGATGTGCTCATTGATGGGGTGCCAAGTTATGACCAAGTTGGAATTCATAGGCACCAAACTCAATTATATAATTTATTTTGGCACTCCATTGAGAAAGTATGTAAGCAACGTATTCTTGACTCGACAGGTCCACCCGAATCCGTACAAACCCAGTTGCGACTCCACTGGTCCGGTCCAAAAGTTTGGTGCTGATGACTCAACCCGGTTTCGTCAGCGACGTCAACCTGCTAGCTAATGTTACCTACTCTTCCCCGAAGTTTTATAATCATACATGTATTTCCCATTATATCAATTGATCCATCTATACCTTATTTACAGTATGTTTGGTTGGTAGGTTTTGATGGGAAATTTAAGATGGGAAATGGTGGGGAATACTTTTCTCTTGTTTGGTTGAGTTTTGAGATGGGATTGAGTGTGATTTTACAGGAAAATTTGGAAGGAAATGAGGGGAAAATGAATCCCACCAATTTGGTGGGATTTGGTGGGAAAATGAAATGCTCCCTCTTAAACAAAAAAAGATAAAATAAAATTAATTCACATTTTCCCATCAAAACCCATGTGTATCCAAACATAAGAAATTCATATTCTCATCTATAACTTTCTCATCTTTTCTCTTCTCTCCCTTTCTCATACATTACTCTCCTTTCTTTTCTCACCGAATCTCATTTGCCTAACAGGCTGTTAGAGTTTTCTAGATTATTTTTCTAGAATTCACAAATAAAAAATCCTCTTTAAGTTTACTCCCTTCCGGAACGGGCCCAATCAACTTTCTCCCCGCCAATTCGTTTTTGGGCCTAAATGGGCTTCTCCCACTAGAGCCCATACTTTCTTCCTCGTTCTTTTGCACCTAAAGTCATGTATCATGAGGCAAGAAAAAGATCACAGCTAGAGATCAAAGAGTCAATATTTTGAGGCTTTAGGCATTTCACCATAGTCATAATATGCAAAGAAAACTAGTACACCTTATGAATCAGAGAGCCACCAAATTAATGTATTAATCTTTGTAAGAACATGACCATGCATGCGTAGCCAATGTAAGCATATTCTTTGCTAGATAAAAACAACTCATTCATGTCATTCATGATTCATTGTAGCATGATTTCATTTATACTTATATATGATTCAATCATGCATCAAATACGCTCTTACACATATGAAGGAACCCTGCATAGTAACTAACCTAAGACTATGGATGGCATGCATGAAAACGGCCTACATAATAACTTAAGCAGTCATGAGTCGCTCATAAGCCAATTTCATACCAATTTAATTACAAGTTACGTTTTTACCGAATATTTTTTATACTTCAATTTACCTCATGTGTACCGATTGCATACAATCCTCACCCCTTATGATGTCGTATTTGCCCCTAGTTGGGGTCATCGTCGTGACTGGGGTTTGGCCGGAGAGCAAGAGCCACAACAATGTCGGGTTCACTCTGGTTTTATCCAAGTGGTGAGGAAAGTGCGAAACCGTCACCAACTTCAGCTCTCGGATGTGCAACAAGAAAGTGATAGGAGCGTAGTCGTTTAACAAGGGTTTGTTGGCCAAGCAACCGAAGACAAAGGTGTTCAATGGCTATGTGGATCTTCTCTGCGCTGTCAACTATGTGGAGAAGTAGAGGAAGGTGTTCACCAAATCGGCGCCCTTAGCTAGACTGCTCGAACTTGTCCACTGATTTGAACTATCATTCCTTCATCATGGTAAGATCCACAACTGAGAAAATCTTTTGGAGGACCGCCACCCATGTCGGAGAGGGACCTGCAACGTACTTTGCCAAGGTTGAGCAAGTAGATGGTCTTACCGTGAGTGTGATGCCGGAAAAGCTGGTGTTCCAAAGAAGGGCGACAGGACAAGATTTAATGTAACGGTATCGGTGGCATGTAAGGTGGCGCGAAAAGTGTTGCTACGACTACGAAAGATATAGTTCTTCTTGGTATTGACCCAAATCAACAAACCTTGCAATACATATGCTTTTTTTTTTTGAGAGCGCAATACATATGCTAATATAGGGGGGCTCAGACAATACATATATATTAAAGGGCATTTGAAAATTTCTAATATATTATGATTTTACTTTAATGTAACGACCGTGCCTCTAAATTAATTCATAGTACGACTCTAAATACAACATTTTCATTCTTTACCATACACACTTTTTTTTGAAAATTTTACCATACACACTTGAAAATAAAGCAATTGGTGAATATATATATATATATATAGAGGAACGCTCAGGTGAGATGCATGTTGTGGTGCAACATGTAACATGATGTGGACCGTTAGATTAAGCTAAATAGAGGGTGAGATTTGAGGGTACACTATAGCATTATTTTTAGAAGGTGGATGTGATCAATTTGGCGTGGCTGCAAACATCGAAAGAAGCGTAATTTATGGGATTTTCAAGAGAGAAAATCGGGGGGGGGGGGCAATTCAGTTATGGTAACGATCAAGCTGAAAATATTTGATTGGATTTTTGAAAATCAAAACAAGAAAATCGTATTCATCAGCGTTATTTTGGGTCGATTAGAGGCATTGTCAAACCCTAAAGCTGTAGACGAACATTGTTCAACGAGTTACATGTATTAGAAACTTTCGCCATTGATGAGCAACAATAGCTTTCATGCTTCTGTGAAAAACATGCTATATCTTATTGAACAACTTTGTAATCTTAAAATATGCTATATCTGATTGAACAACTTTGTAATCCACCTCCGAAAAACGTTGTATCTTTTGATGAAAACGTTGATATATTTGTATAAAATTGACATGTTTCAATGACAATAACTAACTTATTCAATGTGCTTTTACGTTTGTCTATATGATGACTATATTGTTCAACGAAAATCTGCAAGTTGTTCAAATTGAACTAAGTGAACAATATATCGTAACATGTAGAAAAAGTTTATTAGTATTGCAAAAGTGTTCATTTAGTGTTGAACAACATTCTAATCTTATAAAAGGTGTTTTTTTTTGAAAAACATTGTATCTTTTGATGAATAAGTTGATATATTTGTATAAAAGTGTCATATTTTCAATGACAATAACTATCTTATTCAATGTGTTTTTAATATTGTCTATATGATGATTATATTGTTCAACGAAAATCTACAAGTTGTTCAAATTGAACTAAATGAATAAAAGCGTAACATGAAGAAAAAGTTTCTTATTACTGCAAAAGAGTTCATTTAGTGTTGAACAATGTATGTAATCGTAATGTTAGTGCATTGTTTTAGACTTTCTCTTGATGATTCGTCGTTTATTAGTTACAGATATCCCCTCCTCACTGTTGGAATCGGGGCCAAGATCAAAGACTTCGTTGTCCTCATCACTTTCCGATTGTTCCTTTGTTCGACGTGTTTGGGGCATAAACTTTGACTTTTTTGGGTCATCTCCAACACCTATAAACAAATAAAAACAGAAAAATCAGTATGATTCAGATATGGAACTAGGATTCTTCTAGCGTATTCAGAAAATTGAAAGATATTTTTCAACTAGAGCATTAACATATTGTATTGCAAAACAATTTGGTGTGAAATGCATAAGTATTTACAAAATAAACAACATTATGGTGTGAGTTGAATAACAAAACATATTGTATTGCAAAATATCATATTGTACTGAAAAACAGTATGATGTAAATTGAATAAAAAACAGATTATCCATATTGATAGATGTTTTTCAACTATCCTTTTCAACATATTCAATAAACAAATCTGAATGCTTGTTCACATTCCATGTAGCTACACAGGCAAACCGTATGATATTTACATGGAAAAACAACCACAGTAATCTCATAAACTATGGTATAAACATACTAAACTCATAGAAGAAAAAGATGGACAATCGAGTTGAAAAACAATGTCATCATCATTGTTGTATTAACATTCTATTCAGTTTAGAAGCATACTAAATCTCAGTTATGAGTTGAAAGACCTATAGAAAAACACAAAATAGTACCTCTTTCGACCTTCCTCTTCCTCTGAAGCTTGCCAATCGACTTCGCCATTGATCTATACAAAGAAATTGAAAAATCTCAGTTAAAACACTATTATGAAGTCGGAAAACAACCAAAAAGCCCAAATAGATGTTCGCGTATTGGGGAATTCCAAATTCGAAACCCTAGCATCTGAAATCCATGTTCGACTGGGTTTCTGATGCAAATAAATGAGAAAAAATTATAGAGGAGTAAGCAAAACTTACCAAGCAAACTTGTTTCAGAGGAAATCGTGGATGTTGAAGAAGGTTTGCTTCGGGCGAGGATGGAGGCATGCAAGTCGCTTCTGCGATGGTGAAGACGGAGAGAATGGTTGATGAAAGAGAAAAAAGGGATTGAACAATTTTGACGCGTTTGGAAGGCTTGAAGACGAAAATCAAGCAGAATATTTTTCTACCCAAAAAAAGGGATTTGCAAAATCTTTACCATATTAGGGCAGAACTTGTAGGATACGAGATACAATCCGGTGTGTCTCCACCCAAACCCATCAATGCACCCTCTTTTGGATAAATCTGGTCCGTTTAACTAAACTGATCCAAAGGCCCTCATTAAGACTCATGTTACACTCTAAGAGAGTGTTTTACTAGAGCATTTTTCAATATATATATATATGTATATATAGATTTTGGTACAAACATATAGGTGCACATACCTAAATAATGCATCTATCTAATTAAATGGGTGAACAATTGAACATACATATACATAATGCTCATAATCATATATGGGTGATTCGATGGGGTGTAAAAATTAAACTATCCTGCACATTCCTAATTTTTACTATTGCCTCTTTTTCTTTGTTTGTTTAACTTGGTGCAAAGTATGAGCTCCATGGTGAGCTTATTTTTTCGACATACTTTTCACAACAATCTTTTTTTCGACATATTTTTGAATTTTTTCATCCAATGTACAAATGATAGTTGCTCCATGGTAAACTTCAACATGCAATTCAACATACTTTTGGCCTATGTGAAAACTGGCTAATTGGCTAACATAAAAACAATAATTCAAAATTCAAACTCCCATTCCTCCCGTTCCAAAGTTATCGCATTTCCCACCATTATCCCTTCCATTGTTGTCATTGCATTAACAATGCAAGTCGTGTCCTACTAGTTCGTATCCTCCTCAAAGGTCATGCAATTTAAAAGTTTAGGTGAGAATGGTGTCCATGGTATAATATATTATGATTTGTACTTCATGGGGTAAGCAAAAGATAGACATGGATATAGGATATTCAATTGGTAGAACATAGTTTTGTTATTGCATGACGATGTCATTAATTCTTAAACTATATTATGAGTGTATGACCAAAAATTGCTGCTTTTGTACCTGGACTTGATCGGTCGAATGTGCAACTGATGCAAAAACCAACCATTAGCAGATTGATATATAATTGTCTTTTTCGCTCTCTTTGATTGATCTTCTGGCGGTTTTTGTGTGTGTAGACATGATGGGAAATTGATCCATAACATCTCCTTGTCCACTACTAATTAATTGCTTAATTGGGAAGGTTTTTTTAATTTGAAAATTAGAGGGATAGTCCTGATGTAGAGTAAGTAAGACTACAAGACCATAAAAAGGGCAGAAATTCAAGGTGAGATCTCAATCACAATCTGTTGATGGTATTCTAAACTAGACATGGATTGACATAAATTAACACAAGCATGATAGGATGTTAAGATCTCACTATAGTTTGTTTATTGAGGCATTATACCTAGGACGATTCACAGATTTATGTCATAATTTAACAAGATATGAGCAAACTAACCAAACAATTTTAAAAGCTCTAGCACCATGACCCCGTGAAGTTTATTTTAAAAGTGTGAATTGATCGAAAGAAAAAATAAAAGGCAAAACTTAAGATTACCTATTTAATAAGGCTTCTATAATAGAAGCAAACATGCAAGCCTATTGGCTACCTATGTAATAATAAAATTAAACATATTGTACCAAATCCATTTTACAATAATGTATCCCTAAACACTACGGGTTGAAAGTTTCATCTAATTTATTAACAACTACTAATCAGATCCATGTTTACACCCACTTTTGCCGAAATAATTCTAAATTGGTAATTTGTCGTCATATTCATAGTTTAGGCACACTCAAATGTTTTTATACCAATAAATAGAAGATATCTACCAAACAAATCAAAAAGAAGATAATGTATGTGAAAAATACTCTTATTTAATTAATCAAACTCGATTATAATTACCTTAAAAGGCTGCCGACGAACCAGACGAAGGCCACGGCGCGAGGATGTGATCACTTGGTGCCATTATGTCCGGCTTCAGCACAAACAAACACATTGGAGATGGGCCTCTTGGGCTGTAGTACGCCACCTTGGGCGCCACCACCGTCGAACCAATCCAAGTTTCTTGAAGGTTGAGGCTGACCCTCGTCTTTGTGGATCTTCTCTTAATGTTGTTGGCCATTATTTTCCCCGCTTCCCAATCAAGGAAAATCGAGGGGTAAGCCGTGTCAAGGTAAAAGGACGTATCGGCGTCTCTGGTGATGAATACGGCACCAGGAGGATTGGTGATCGATAGCGCGGACAACTGCTTTTGCAAGGTCACTTCGTCCGAGGCCGAGCACGCCACGACGGTGTCCTTTGGTACGGCTTTTAGGGCGTTGCCGTCGTCACAATCGCTTAGCAGGACGAGCGAGCCTTCTTCGGCGTCGTCTGTTTAGATAGAGGCTCTCTCCCTTGATTCTAACATCGTTCCCTAACACGATCATGCCTCCAAACTTCCGATCCACGGTTCCGGCAACCACCTTCAGCGCCCACGGGCTTGCATTATGAAGAGCCGGAAGGAAATTTCTAGTTGAAAGGGAAACAAAGATGCTCTTCTGGGTGGTTTAGGTTCTAATTCCCGATGTGGGATAGTTTTAGTCGGTCTCAACAAAAGCCCTAGACTTTGTTGGTAGGTTGCATCATATCAAAAACACTAGTTTCCCCGAGCTTACACATCTTCCCTTATCATACACACAACCATGGCTACCCACCTTTCCCTGAGCTTGAATATCTTCTTTTATCTTCTCACCATCATCTTTACTGTGAGCTTCGGGAGAGCAGAGCGTGCCAACTATATTGTCCATATGGACTTGACAGAGCTGTACTAATTTATATTCATAAAATTTTTGCGCCCCTCCCATTTATTTATTTGCGCACTCCAATTTGCGTGGATTCTTAACCAGCACATGTATTTTCATAAAAAATCGAGTTTCATTTGTGTTCATCTGGAACCTACACATTATGACTTGTGAAGTTCGTAGTTGGGTCTTAGTTACTACTATGTAGGATGTCTTGAAGAAATTGAAATCATCTTCAATAGTAGTGTAAGAGTATATATCTTCAACAAAATTGTTATTTTAGAGAAAAATAGAGATTTAGAGATGCTCTTACACTATTATTGATGATGATTCCCTTTAAGACACCCAACATAGTCCGGTCTAAGCATCACGAAGAAGGCTCCACTCGTTCTGCTGAGCAAGTGTGATGACGAGCCCTGCCAAAGTACACTGTTGTTGGCGTGCTCGGCCTCGGACGAAGTGACCTTGTAAAAGCAAGTGGCCACCCAATATATCTCCAATCCTTCTGGTGCCATATTCATCACAAGAAACACTCATTCGGAAGTCTACCTCGAGACCGGATATCCCTCAATTTTCCTTGATTGGGAAGTGGGGCAAAGTGTCCGAGATTACATTCAAGGGCTAGGGATGATATACTATGAGGCAAGTGTCAATTTCAAGCTTCAAGAGACTTAAGCAGGTTCGACGGTGGTGGACCCCAAGGTGGTGTACGACAGCGCAAGAGGCCCATCTCCATTGTGTTCGCTTGTGATGAAGCCGGACATAATGGCGTCAGGTCATCGCATCCTCGCGTCGTGGCCGTCATCTGGTTCACCGGTAGCATTTCAAGGTAATCCCATTTAATTAATTAAGTAAGCGTATATTTCATACATAGGTTATCTTTTTTTTGTTTAGTAAATGAATACATTATCTTCTCTTTTATGATTGTAGTATAAAAACATTTGATTGTGCTTATTGACTCAACGTAACTGCTTTTTGATTACGAATGTGACGATCGACGATTCAACAATTTAGAATTACTTCGGCAAAAGTGGGTGTAAACTAGATGAACTGTAGTATAAAAACATTTAGAATTTTTTCGTCAGTGAGTCACCCTATGTTTTTATACCACATAGTCGTTGTATTTGGCGTTGTAGACGTCCCTATGGTGGAGCGCCTTGTTTGGGTTAAGATGTCTGACACCCATGGCTAAAGTCGTTGCCGCCGTGTTGTTCATGCCAAGTCTTTTAGTTGGACCTCCTATGTTGTCAAGTGAGTTAGTTGTAGTCATCATTGTTGATCAAATCGTCGGGGACCACTCTGAGTGGACTCCTAGTGGGCCTACCACCCTAGTCGCGTGCGGACAAACTATGAACGTGTCCATCTGTACATCTTTCCCGATATATAATAGACATCTTCTCTACTCTGTCGTGACACTTCGCACAGTCTACTCATTACGTGTTACTTCAGCGCGCTTTGGTTCATCGTTTTGCTGTTTA
Organism: Polygonum maritimum; assembly: GCA_963924305.1. NCBI lineage: Eukaryota > Viridiplantae > Streptophyta > Magnoliopsida > Caryophyllales > Polygonaceae > Polygonum > Polygonum maritimum. Next base: position 5,073,641 of record OZ002729.1, on the reverse strand, counting down.
TATTTACTTGTATCATGTGTTTGCTTTCTCAGTCTGCTTTCTCCGCCTACAAATGTTTTTGGCCTCTCGGCTTACCTAGTACATGGAATGATTTCCTTTCAAGAAAAGGTTCAATTGTAATTTGTAGAATCAATATGTTATTATACTTGAACTTAGTTGTCTATGACTTGCTTCTACACAAAAGTTGAGGGTAAATGGTGCTTCCTTTGCTCTTTTTTCTATCGCATATTGTTAAAATTTATTCACCTCGAAAGCATTTGAATGTCATGGTGCTATATCGATCATCATGAATTAATGTAGGATTCCATGGACCACGTACGTACTGCATTATGTTTTATATACAGAGGATCATTTATTTGGCATTGAATCTTGTTTCGATATACTCATACTATAGGAATTCCATAGGTATATATATGTCTTTATATAAAGTTGATTTGGTAAAGTAATACTAGTAGATAAAAGGGAGTAAAGAGGCATGAAAGTTGGTGGCAAAGGCAATGGAGGAAAGATATATATCTCTTGTTACTTAACTTTGCTTTTAATTATTTTACCCTCCAAAGTGAAGTCTTTCAAAATGATCGATCTTTCTTTGCACAAGAAAGAGAACGGTGCATGGCCATATGTATATTGTTTAACGCTTTTGGACCTTTAATTAAAGAGATCACTCTTGAGCCATGGCTCAAGAGATCACTCTTGAGCCATGTACCGAATTAGGGCACACAATAATTCGGTCTTTTGTGTGCTTCCCATCCAGCGATCGATCTTTCTTTGCACATGAGCCATGTACCGAATCTATATACTATATAAGAAGTCAAGGATTGCTATCTCCCTTTTGTGTGCTTTCCATGCATACGTCCATTTCTCGTTCGAAATACGTACATGCACCTTAGTCAAACATAAGTTCTTACATATACACATGCATCCTTGTTTAATTAACATTAATAAGAAAAATTAAATCACTTTATCATGTGGCATTTTTGTCCTTTTGCACATTTCCTCTTTGCAAAGGACTCTTACTTAGACTCTTACAATGCACGAGTCTTGCTTAGTTGCTTTTGATATCTTCTTTTGTACTATCCTTTATATAAAGTCTTAAGATATTCAAAAGCTCAATTTATAATGCAACTTTAGAAATTGACTCATGTTGATTCAATTCTTGGCGGTAACATTTCAGCAATACCCTACCTACCTCGTTTTTTATTGGCAAAGTTGGTAAACAGTACGTATTTTTACAGCTAGTAAAAACGGAATAAGAGTACTTTGGGTCAAATCACCGCCATATTCAATCACTTTCTAGTGGACGTTAAAATTACAGAAGAAGAAAGAAAAGAACGAGAAGTAGAAATACGAGAGAGTCACGGGTTTACCTTGAAAAATCTCTTCAATTTCCCAACCCTAGACCACAGACACATATTCTCTGACTTACTACACCGACCGAGGCCTATACAAATTTTCACATTTACCCTAGCTTTCCCCACATTAAAAAAATGACGTACACTTTGATCTAGCTTTCCCAAACCTAGCCTCTACAAGACACATTTCTATATAAACTAGAATTCATGACCCGTGCTACGCACGGGTTTAAAAACTATTTTGAAGCTTTATTAATCAATTTTAATTCAAAATAAAATTGCATGATTGTGCAAAATGGACCAATGTATGATAATATAAAATATAATGGATTATATTATGTATAAAACAAATAAATATTTCATAAGAATTATATCTGTTGAACGGTAAATTTTAATGATGGAGGTAGTATTATTGGGCTTAAATTTTAATCAGGTTCAAGACTTAAATGGTCCAAATTTGTCTTTAGGAGAAAATAGCAATAAATCAAAGTATAAGACAAAAGAAAAAGAGAAAAAATAAATAAATTGAATTTGATGCAACTCCACATGTGCGTACAAATGTGGGGGTTACTTCTCCACCACATGGAGTGGACCCCACTTTAGCAACAAAAAAGAAAAAAGAAAAAGAAAAGAAAAGGGGCTTAGTGGGTGGTTGATTTGTAACCTCCACCAATTCTGGCTACATAGGGGAAGTTCCATATTTTTGTTGGTACGTTAGCAAGAGGTAAAAGAAGATAAGAACTGAAAAAGTGAGTTCTAGCAAGACAATAAGAGAGAAAGACACAAGGATCAAGAGAAGAAAAGGTAGGTTATCATACTTCTCTTAAAAATCCGTTTTGGTGGTTTGTTTTGTTCTTCAAAATTTCCCCCTTCAACCATCAAAATTTCAGATTTAAATCTATACCCTGATCTTAATTAAGGTCTTGTTCATGGGTTTAATTGGTATACCCAATTTCTCAAGTTAAATTCAAAATCTCCAACAAAAAGGGTTTAATTAAACCATGATTTACCCAAGCTTGCCTATCAAGGAGAATCAAGGAGGGAAGATCAAAGTACATAATTATGTACCAAATTTGATGTCAATTTCGACCTGGAACTAATTAGTTCCTGCAAGTTGGAAATTAATTAATTTCCCTTTGATTAATTAATAAAAAAAAACATGATGGAAGGTGACAAACATTTGGAACTAATTAGTTCCTTGGATAAAAAGCAAATGGGAAGAAACCTCCTCCTGTTTAGTGAATCGTACCAAAACAAATTGGGTATATAACCCATAAAATGGGTCATCGTTTGTTTGCTTAATGACTTGTTTAATGGGCAAAATTTCCCCCAAATCTTATTGAAACCGAAAGAAAAAAAAATGAAAGCAAAGAGAAGGAGGGAAGAAAGTTGTCACATGACAAACCAAAAATAGGGTGATGTGACAACACATAACTCTTGAAAAGAGCAAAGCCAATTACACATGGGGGAGGACCACAAGTCTTACATAAAAGAGGAGGAAGGAAAATCAAAGCAAGAAGTTAAATAATTTGTTAAATTAGTGATTTGGGAAGAAGATGAAGAGCACATAAATTGATCCTCCTTGTTTTTACGTAGAGAGAAAACGAAGCAAAAAAATCAAACTGAAAGTTCAAAGTAAATTGAGGGGAATCTGCACCTGTTGAAATTGGATGAATAACTTGTACAGTATGTTTAACCAAGTTTGCAGCCTGATGTCTAAATATATAGGGAAACCCCTATGGAAAAAAAAAAATCAAAATCAAATCAAGATATAATTTTATTTAGATATCTTTAACAAAAAATCTGGGCTAAAAAGAAAAAAAGAGGACGAACAGATATTTCAAAATTTTGTTCGGACAGATATTTGAAAATTTTGTTTTAAAACCTACACGGACGGTTATGGATCTGATTAACTTAATTGATGGGCTTACCCAAATCATGCATACGTAGCAGATATGCAACGTGTAAATTCAATCAAAATTCAGTCAAATATCCAACGTGCAAGTAATTAATGGGCTTAGTTAATTAATTAGGCCCAGGTCATTTGTACACCAAACCGTACAAACCTGCAAAATTCACTTAACATGCGTATGTCAATGGGGTGAGTTTGTTTTATAATAAAATTGACCCATCAATGTGAGATAATTACGAGCATGACCCGATAAGGGATTTAAAGAAACTCTTTTGAGTTAGTGGTCAACTATCAGTTATATAGTAATGACCATAAATCAAATAAAATTAAATTAAAAAAAATCAAATTAAGAACTACAAGTGATTTGATCCCTTCTTAAAAAGGGTATGTAGGACACTTGACATAAAGCTGATTAAGGCTCGTCAAGTTCAATCACACCCCAAATTAAATTAACATTTTTTAAAAAAAGAACTACGTAGACTTGATTCCGTATTATACGGATACGTAGGAAGTTCGACACCAAATTCAAATGGATATCGAATTCAGTTACAAACTCTAAATCAAATCAAAGTTCAAGAACTACGTATAGATTTGATCCCTTTCAAAAGGGTACGTAGGAAATTCGGCGTAAATTAATTTGTTTGTCGAGTTCAATCGCGATCCCAAATCAAATTTTTATGAAGAACTACGTAAAGACTTGACGCCCACAAAAGGGCTATGTAGGTAACTCGATCAAATATATCGAGCTCAGTCTCATGTCCCAAATTAAATCCAATTAAAAAATACACACTAAAAATTTTGTGCACGCTAAATGCAAAGGATTAGACGACCCTTCCTAGAAGGTGGGTTTAATCTCATTCGCGTCACGCAGATGATAGTTGGACCGAGCCTAGACAACCCTTCCTAGAAGGTGGGTCTGGTCTCGTTCCTCTGATGCGTGAAAACTCACACACACAAAAAATTAAAATACATCGAACTACATGAGGCTTGATTCTCCTTAAGGAGATATGTAGGCAACCCGGTCAAACATGGGTGCGGCCCAAATCTTAAGACAAACCAAATCATTCGTATTTGTACAACTTTTAATCAAAAGGATAACAAGAAAGGGTCGAACTCAAATTTAAAAATCAAATAAAATATGTTTTGTGATTTCTATATCTTTTTACTCAACATATTTTTGGCACGCCCGGTGGGACCTTTTCTTCCTTTTCATCTTTAAGTTGTGCATTTACTAATACTTGATCATGTTTTTGGTTGCAAGGAAATGGCATCAACGGCGATCGTGGAATTCAATGAGCTTCCCGCCACCTTTGTTGTGCAAGGAGGTCGTTGGGTCCGCCGAAAGTCCTTTTCCGTGGCATTTGACATTTCCAACAAGGAAATCCATGCTAGGGTCCCGTTGGAAAACTTCTTTGGACCGCTCCGCCACTTGGAGGAGCAAAATGACAACAAACCCTATGCTAGGAGTGCACGAAGGCCTATCATTCGAGTCATCAAGGGAAATGATAGGTTTGTTGCAAATCTAACGGTCCCGAAGGCTAAGAAAACCAACAAGAAAAGGGGCCGCAAGAATGGCTCTAATCGCTCAAAGGCGGGGCCACTTCGCAAATTGGCCAATTCTCCTGCTTTGGCCCAAGCCAATGCCACATTGTGGCGGGCCGCAAAGGATCTCTCGGGCCCTAAGGAGGTTACACCTACTCCTCTGACAATTGCTCCGAGGCAAATTCTCATAGGGTCTATCCCTATTATGCTAGGCCAAGCTGAACAAGTATGCATGGCTTCTTATGCCAAGGAGGAGGTGCAATCAAAGGCTCCAAAGATCAAGGTGATTAAGCCTTCAAAAGCCAAAAAGGTCCAAGCTCAAAAGGAGATAAAAAAAGTGGACACTCTCGGTGATGTTCCAAGGAAGGATGCAAATTTGTGTGCTTCTGGGAGCTTGAGTGTACAAACAGCTCGACCTCATGATGGCCCGATGACGAGATCAAAGGCCAAAATAATTTCTTATGCTGATGTAACTTCGAGACCGCCTAGTCCAACGAGCTCACATCATGAGGAAGATCCTGGCTCTCCATTATACGGTGATTTAACTTCTCTTTTTCAAGAGGAGGAGTTCCCTTCAATGGAAGGACGAGCAAGAATCATCGTACAAGATGAGTATGAAAATATGCCTGTGCTGATGACGGGCACATCTAGTGTTGAAGAGCAACTTCAAGAGTTGCGCGCAAGGCTTGCCGAAAGGGACGATCAAATAGCTTCTCTTATGGCCCGAATCAATAATCAAGAGCAAGAAAGTAGAACCGAGCAAAGGAGAGCGAATGATGAGGGTACTAGTGCTGGCTCGGCCATTTCCCCACAAGAAATAAGGGACTTGATTGCGCGAGGGATCCGCGAGTTCCAAGTCGCACAAAACCCTCCAGTTCTTGGTTATAGAAAACCTTATCCAGCGCATTATGATACGGTTCCATTTCCTCCGGGTTACCAAAGGCTAAGCTTTGATAAATTTGACGGTCTCCATGGGTCACCACATGAGCACCTTGCTCACTTTTACTCAGCTTGTGGTGAAACCGCTACGAGTGATGCCCTTTTGCTTAGACAATTTGTGCAGTCATTGAAAGGGCCCGCATTCACATGGTATACTCAACTTCAACCAGGATCTATTCAGACGTGGGATGACCTACAAAGGGCATTTTTCGCACAGTTTGTAAGCTCAAAAGCAAAGGTTTCCATTATGGATCTTGCAAACACTCTCCAACGACCAAATGAATCAGCAAATGATTTCATAGCTAGGTGGAGAATTTTAAGACTCCAATGCCCTGAAAAATTAAGTGAAGAAGCTTGTGTTCAAATGTGTACAAATAACTTGATTCCCGAGTTAGCTGTACATGTAGGAAGTGCTGAACCTCGAGCTTTTGATGCCTTGGTATCGAAGGCTTGCAACGTCAAAAGACAATTAGCTAGAGGAAAGTCAAGCACAAGTCGATCTCACAATGGAGATATAAAAAGAGAAGAGGGTAGAAGGCCCAACAAGAAGGGAGAGTCGATGGCTACCTTCATCAAACCCACTAGTAAGAAGCATGTGGGAAATGAACCTAAGACGCAAGGAAAAGGAACTAGGGAGTCTTTCAAGAGATTGACTCTACAAGAAAGAAAGGAGAAGAAATATCCTTTTGACGATTGTGATGTTCAAGGGATATTTGAAGAATTGATGGCCGCCAAGCTTGTAAATCTCCCCGAACCAAAAAGGCCGAACGAAGTTGGAAAGACCGATGACGCGAGATATTGCCCATATCATCGCATCGTTAGTCATCCGATTCAAGATTGTTATGTCTTGAAGGACATAATAGAGAGGATGATTAAGAATGGGGAGATAGAGATTGAAGGGACATCAACAAAAAACCCCACAGCTTCAACGAACACAATCTCTATGATTGAGATTGCCGATGCACTTCCATCACATCAAGAGCTCATAGGAACACTTGAGATGTTAGGTCAAATGGAAAATATACCCACAGTGTCGTTACCTCCGATCGCAATACCTGTGCAATTCAGGGTGCATGATGAAGTCCATATTGTATGGGCGTACCCCGAAATGCCAAGAGAAAGCCCTGAGGAACCTACATTGTATGAGGTCATGATGTGCTCAGACATAGAAGAGTCATACTCAACCGATGATGATCTTAGTGCATCCGACTGGCAAACTTGTGCGAGTCGAAAGAGGCCGCAACCTAAGAAGATTCAAACTTTGAGCTCTACAAGTCCCAAGGCGGTAAAGAGAAATCATGGGAAGAGAAAGAACAAGAATAAATTCAAAAAGGGGAAAAAGATAGAATCCGAGGTGTTTGACTCTGATGAAGAATATGTTCAACCGAGCAGGATGCGAGTCACACTAAAAGATTTTATCCCTAAGGAATTTCTTAAAGACGATTCGTCAGAAGATGACGCTTTCTGGGGTAAAGAGATCGCTCATTGTTTCATGGCCACTTGGGCTGATATGTGCGAGGAGTAAGAGTTAGAGGCCGATGAGGTTACTCTTCGCTCGGGTCGCCAACTTGCATCACCGAAGTCTAAAGAGAAAGAGAAGGATGAGTCGTCTTCAAACAATGACTCTAGAAAGACAAATTTTGATCAAGGAGTAGTCAAAGAAACTCCTAGTACATCCTTGAAAGAAAAAGAGAAGATACGAGAGTCGCAAAGTGGGCATGCTCATCAAATACCACCCTCTCTTCGCAAAGCCCCATTCAAGGAAAAGATCAAGTATGATGTAATTGGTCACTTGAAGCGCATTCCTACACGCCTGAGTGTATATGATGCATTGCAAATGTCGCAAGAGTTAAGAAAGGCACTTATTCAAGCTCTTATGGACCCTGAGGATTATAAAGACCAAGTTGAGCCGGCTGAAGCCAATGACGTGTCTTTTTCTCCACATACTCGTTGCGCCTCATGTATGGCATGCATTACATTCTCTGACGAAGATCTACAATTAGGGGAGGAGTATCACAATCGACCATTGTATGTCACAGGTCTTATTGGTGATACGAAAATCAACCGGATCCTTTTAGATTGCGGATCAGTAGTAAATCTCCTTCCTTTAAGGATCTTGAGGACCATGGGGTTGTCTACAAATCACCTGTCACCCACTTTGCTTACTATTCAAGGCTTCAACCAAGTGGGGCAAAAAGCAATGGGTACCATTGCATTGAAAGTGATGATGGACGACTTGTACAAGGATGCGCTGTTTCATGTGATAGATGCTGACACGTCCTATAATGCCTTATTGGGGCGACCATGGCTTCATTCTAGTAGATCCATCGTTTCCACACTTCACCAATGTTTAAAATACACTGATGAGTACGGAAATGAAAAAACTATTCGAGGGGATCAAAATCCATTTCATGGAGAGAGTGTCAATTACGCGGATGCTAAGTTCTACAAATCGGTTAACTTTGATCCTAAAGTATCCACGAAGGGAGTTGGAAGTAGCAAGAAACCTCGAGAAAATGAGCCAATCTTAAGCATTACTCAATCATCGAAATCCTCTCTTAGAGAGAGAGATGAAGGAAAGAGTGTGCACCCTAAAGTGTTGTTTAAATACACACCAAAGAACAAGAGACAAGCTGGTCAAAAGCCTTTAAGCTCAATTGAGAAGACCATACACTCTCTAATGACTAGTTATACTTGTCCCCTTCAAAAGATAAACCAATCTGTACCAGAAAAGACGTTGGTGATTCATAAGTATTTTGAAGACAATAAAAGAATGGTGATAAGAGGAGAGCCTTCTAGTTCTTCCATCAAATCTTTTCCCTTGCAATCACGCAAGTCAAAAATGAAGACGCGAAGGTCAAAACTCTCCTCTTCAAAGAGAAAAACTTCATGTGAATCTTGCGAACAAAGGTTTGTTGAGAATTTACAAATCTCTCATGAAGGAGGTATCTTGACAGCCAAAGCGTTAGAGCCCATGACCTTGACCCCGAATGAGCAAAGCCTGTTCTTAGAAGAAGGGGCAACAACACCTCGAGTGTCAGTGTTTAAGAGGCTCGACTTAACGTCAAGAAATGAAGTAAAGAGACCTTCTGTATTCAATAGGCTTGAGGGGGTTGACGACTCTGAAAATATGAAGAGCCACATCCAAGTCACCAAAAAGTGGAGAATCAAGAAGAAACAAAAGTCAAAACATCTCGTACAATGCTTGGATGATGTTGAGGATGAAATGGGAGAAGTGAACATGACATCACTTGAACAATCTTCGAGTCGTGAGTCTCCCGAAGAAGTCGCCAATGACGATGTGTCACAGGATTTCATTAACACAATCCAACCCGCGCCACCTGAAATGGAGGATGGTGGCCAAGCCACAGTTGATGAACTTCAAGAAATCAACTTGGGGAGTATTGAGGATCCTAAACCTGTTCTCGTAAGTAAGTTACTAACTGACGAGGAAAAGGTGGTGTATGAACAACTCCTTAAAGAGTACAAAGATGTATTCGCTTGGGAGTACCAAGACATGCCTGGTTTGGATCCGCAAGTTGCGATGCATAAGCTTTCTATCTCAGAAGACAAACAACCAGTCAAACAAGCACAACGTCGCTTTCGCCCCGAGTTGACGGTTCAGATCAACGTTGAAGTCAAGAAGCTTATTGATGCTGGTTTCATTCGAGAAGTCCAATATCCAATATGGTTGGCTAATATCGTTCCCGTGAGAAAGAAAAATGGAAAGCTTCGCATTTGTGTGGATTTCAGGGACTTAAATGAAGCATGTCCCAAGGATGAATTCCCTTTGCCCATAACAGAGTTATTGGTTGATGCTACCACAAGATTCAAAGCTTTATCATTCATGGATGGCTTTTCGGGATATAATCAAATAAAGATGGATCCCGAAGATGAAGAGATGACAGCCTTCCGAACACCACAAGGCATGTATTGTTACACAGTGATGCCATTTGGCTTGAAAAATGCTGGGGCAACTTATCAAAGGGCCATGACAGTCATCTTTCATGATTTGCTTCATCATTCTTTGGAATGTTATGTTGATGATCTAGTGGTAAAAACAAGGGAACGTGAGGACCATTTGAGCGACCTCCGAGAAATCTTTGAAAGGTTAAGAAAGCACCAGTTGAAAATGAATCCTCTCAAATGTGCCTTTGGTGTTACGTCAGGAAAGTTTCTTGGTTTCGTTGTTCGATGTCGAGGAATTGAAATTGATCCCGACAAGATCAAGGCTATCATGCAAATGCCACCTCCAAGAAACCTTCGTGAGCTTCGGGGTTTGCAAGGATGACTTGCTTACATTCGACGTTTCATTTCAAATCTAACGGGGCGATGCCAACCATTCCTAAGGTTAATGAAGAAAGATGCTCCTTTCATATGGGATCAATCATGTCAAAACGCTCTGAATAGCATCAAGGAATATTTGATGAGCCCACCGATCTTAATGGCACCAATTCAAGGGCGGCCGTTGATCTTATACACTGCAGCTCTTGAACAATCCCTAGGGGCCATGTTGGCTCAAAACAATGATGGAGGAAAAGAAAATGCCTTGTACTACATCAGTCGAACCTTGGTAGGAGCAGAGCGTAATTGCTCCGCCATGGAGAAGATATGCCTTGCTTTGATATTTGCCGTACAAAAATTACGACATTATCTCTTGGCACATCAAATCACATTAATCTCCAAGGCCGATCCATTAAGGTACATCTTGTCTAAAACCATATTGTCAGGGAGATTAGCCAAATGGGCTATGCTCCTAGCACCCTTTGACATCAAATTTGTACCTCAAAAGGCAATTAAGGGGCAAGTTATAGCTGATTTCTTGGCTGCTCATCCAACACTTGACCATCAAGAGTTGTCATATGACTTTCCAGATGAAGAAGTCCTTACGATAGAAGAAAGGCCATGGCGTTTGTACTTTGATGGTGCCGCAAGGAAAAATGGAGCTGGTGTTGGCATTGTATTTGTTACACCATCGGATGGAATAGTGCCTTATTCATTTTCTCTCCTAGAATTGTGCACCAACAATGTAGCAGAGTACGAGGCACTCGTCATCGGTCTTGAGATAGCTCTTGAGTTGCATGTTGATGCATTGAAAGTGTTTGGTGATTCTCAACTAGTCATCAGACAACTAAACGGTTTGTATGAAGTCAAGAATTCAAATTTAATTCTCCTTCACCAAAGAGCAAAACACCTCATTGGCCAGTTCCGCCAAATAGAGGTAGTGCATATATCAAGAGCTGAAAATGATAAGGCGGATGCTTTGGCCAAATTGGCAGCTTCTTTGACGTTACCTGATCAAAGTGAAATCCAAATCACAGTTGGGGAACGCCACTTACTTGCTCCTGCTTTAGAGCGGCTTAACCCAATTGAAGAGGTCAACGTCGTCTCAGTCTATGAGATTGAAGAGGATTTTGATTGGCGTCGGCCAATAGTTGAGTACCTTCAGCATGGTATATTGCCAGATGACATAAAAAAGAAAGTTGATGTCAAGCGACGAGCTCTAAGGTTTGTAATAAAAAATGATACATTGTATCGTAGATCCTTTGATGGAGTACTCCTTCGGTGCTTGTCAATAAAAGAGGCTCAGCATATTCTTGCACACACCCATTCGGGTATATGTGGGGCACACCAAGCCGGCCCTAAGTTAGCCGATCAAATCAAACGATTGGGTTATTATTGGCCGTCTATGGTGAAGGATGCAATGGAATTCGCTAAGGCATGCCATGCTTGCCAAGTTCATAGCGACTTCATTCATCAATCACACCAGTTGCTCCATCCAACAGCTTTGTCGTGGCCATTCAATACATTGGGTCTCGATGTTGTAGGGCCCATCAGCCCATCGTCATCCCGTGGTCACCAATACATTTTGGCCGCGACCAATTATTTCTCAAAATGGGCCGAGGCTATATCATTGAAAGGGGTAGGGGCAAAAGAAGTGGTCAATTTCATAAGGGTTCATTTAATCTATCGATACGGTGTTCCCGCAAAGATAATATCAGATAATGCCCTGTACTTTAAGAATCAACAAATGACAAGATTAGCCGAGAAGTTTGGGTTCAGTCACAGCTTTTCGTCAAGTTATAACCCTTCTTCAAATGGCCAAGCAGAGGCTTTTAATAAAGTGCTCTGTAAAATTCTTAAGAAGATGGTGTCAAGATCGAAAAGAGATTGGCATGAAAGGTTGCCAGAAGCACTGTGGGCCTATCGAACTACCGTTCGAACAGCTACGGGATGTACACCCTATAATCTAGTCTTTGGTTCAGAAGCCGTCTTACCTTTAGAGGTTCAACTTCCGTCACTTAGAGTTGCGGCTCAACTTGGAGAGCCCGAAGAAGGTGTGAAGATTCGCTTAGCGGAGCTTGAAGCTCTAGACGAGCACAGATTAGCAACACAACAAAGGCTAGAAATTTATCAAGCCCAAGTAGCTGGGGCATTCAATAAAAGAGTCAAATTTCGCTCATTCATGGTTGGTGATTTGGTTCTCACAGTGAGACGACCAATTGTCATCAATCGAAAATCACAAGGAAAATTTGAGCCAAAATGGGAAGGCCCGTATGTCGTAACCAAGGTGTTTCCTAAAGGAGCATATGAGCTCTCACGAACCGAAGGCAAAATTGCATATCCTTGTGTGAATGGCAAGTTCGTGAAGAAATATTTCAGTTAAGGCCCTTATATGCAGATGATAGTGAGATGACTTGAACAGCCCTTCCTAGAAGGTAGGTTTGAGTTATTTCAGTGATGTATGGGAATATAGGCCTTAATCTGTAAAAAAAAAAAAAAAAGTGTGAGAGAAAGGGAACTACGAAAGGCTTGATCCCTCACAAAGAGGGTACGTAGGCAATCTAGTTTCCCAAATTACTAGATGCAGCCACACAAACAAAAAAAAAAATTCTTCTCTCCCGAGGAGATGTCCAATTCACGAATCTTGTAGTCGATATTGATGGTTGATCGACATAAGCTCAAAATTTTGTATGCATAAATGATTAGTTGACAACCCTTCCTAGAAGGTGTGTGTAAACTAACTCGTTGATGCATACTAAAAATGAACTACGAATGGTTTGATCTTCCAAAAAGGAAGTACGTAGGCAATCTAGTTAGTCAAAGTGCTAGATGCAACCACCACAACAACAACAACAACAACAAAACACTACGGTGTATTTCCCGTTAGTCATTCTGAGATAAGAATAATGGAAACAATAACCTTTTATTAATGGATGATTCAACGAGGAGTACATTCATGAAAAAAAACGGAAACTAAAGCTAGAAAATGACAATCGAAGATGTTTAGCGGCTAGAAGCAAAAGAAGTAAAGACTGCAACAATGCCATCGACGATTGTCTTCTTCGCATGCAACTCTTCAAGTTTGACTTTAGCATCTTTCTCAATTCCTTCCAAGTCCTCACGGATTGCTTTTTGAGCTTGAATGCACTGCTCTACTTCAGATCTACTCTTCTCTAAAGCTTCCTTGTCAGCGGCAAAACTCTCTTCCATTCTACGAAGCTTGGCTCTTGCATCCAAAATATCTCTTTCCCGCTTCTCCATGGTAGAGGACTTCTCATGCAATTGCAACAATTCAGCTTCCTTGGAGGTAAGTTTTGTCTTGCAGAGGCAGAGATCAGCAGAAACTTTATTCAAAGAGGCCACATCAACTACACTCGTCAGTTCAGCTACTGCTGCAACTCCTTCAAGAAAATTATGGACTTGAGCAATAATCCAAGACAAGTTGGACTCATTGATCTTAGCAGCTTTGGCCATGATTTTTAGCGTCTCTAGATCATCGGAAATTTCACCCCTTATAGACGACACATCCTGAACAGTCTGAGCCTTCAACATGGTCTCAGCGATTTCACGCAAACTAGCTAGAAAGGCTTCGCGAACGTGTCCTTTGACTGGGGCAGAAAGCATGCTATTTATAGATAATGGCACGATTTCAAGAGGCACAACATTCAATGGGGCAGGTGATGACTCTGGAGGTTGGGCTTCAGGGATCGTTATGAGTGCCGTATCAGTATGATCCATAGTAGGAGATGAGGTCTTTGCTACATCAGTTGTGGCACCGTGGTCTTCAAATGTAGGATTGGGTTCTGGCTCATAATCAACCTCTTCTTCAAGATAAGGCTCTTCGGACTCTTTTGGAGCTTCCACGTGGTTAACGGAGTTAACACATTCAGAAGTTTCTCGAAGAATGTGGTCGTTATTTCCTTGTAGATTGGGTCTTTCAAAATCTCTTGGTTCGCTCGTAGCGTCCATGTCAACAGCAGGTGTAGCGAGGGAGTCGAAATCATGGTTACCCTCGTTCCTCAAATCAGATTCATACGACTCTGTTTGTTTTCGAGGCTTCTTTCTTCTGAAGTGCACATCATCACTTAAAGATTCCTCCATGTTGGGTCTTTTATTGGTCAATGGAGAAATTGCTGGCTGGACTAACGACTCGCCTGAGGATGCTGAGCCAGGGTCGGAAGCTTCTACATGACCTCTTATATCAGCAACGACTCTTTTCATATCGGTGATGATGTAGGTTATCTCTCTCAAGTGGGTCTCTTTCCCGGTCAATATAGTGTTGACTTTCTGAATCGATTGGCCGAGATAAGGTTTAGAGACCTTTGCCCACCACATGCAAAAGCTGGTGGTGCACGTCCCATGAGCTCTTGACCAAGGAATCATATATTCAGCACCGGTGTTCCTCACAAATAGTCGATCACAACAACAAGCAATGTCAACTAAGGCATCCCGAGACCTTGAAGGAAGGCCAAACTGTAAGGAATTTACGGGAACCCCTTGGTCGTACCCAAGTTGACGAGCGAACCTGGCTGGATAATAGGGCTCTAAAATCAATTTCCTACCAACCCTAACGGGTAGAACGCTTGAGCGTATGCAAAGCAATTGCTCAAAGTCAAGGTTTGAATTCTCCATAAGGTCAACTTTAAGAACACCTTCCTCTTTGGAGTCATCCCCAAACACAACGGCACGATAGTTCACATGCTGAGAGTGTCGTAATCTTAACCTCGCTTCATGAATGTCAAGTTTTTGCCCGTTAACGCCCGCATATCGGGCAAGACGAGGGTACTCTGGAGGAAATTCGTGATCAGGACGTCGGCGATACAAGTCATTGAAATACTCTCCTATCCACCCGATCACAAAATGGATGGCAAAGTTCGGGTTGGCTCTACCAGGGTGTTCATGTGTCGCCATCTTGTTCATGCCATGACAAATATGCCCTAATACTGTCGGGGCTAGTGAAATCTTTCTTCCTTGAGCCATGAAACAAGCCATCACAAAAGTCTCAGGACGAACTACCTTAGGACCATCCGGGAAAACAAACCTACTCAAGAGAAGGGCTATAAATGCGGCTAAAGTTCCCTCGCTACTCACCACTAGCGCTATGGAACTTGGTTTTCTTTTAGCAACACCTTTCACCTTCGAGGACTTCACCTTTGATGACTGTCTTATATTCTTATTTGATTTGGTCTGATCTCCAAAGTCAGGGTCCTCCCCGTAAGTCTTCCACTTGAGTTTTTCCCTATAGAAGTGCTCTAGCCATTGCCACCATGAGACATACTCTACACCCGAGTTGCTACAAAGCTCAACATGGATTCGTAGAAGCTCTAAGAGAGATCCCAAGTTCACCGCCAGCGTGATGTATAATGTTGGTCAAGGGTCCCCAAAGCTCGCAAAATGCCCTCCACACTTCAGTATAGTACATGTACGGGAAACATGAGACGGCCACAAGACCATAAATCTCAGCCTGGCGAAGTACATCCCCATGTTGATTCAAGATCTGCTTTGTCCATTCTATCAAGCAGGGCATATAAGTAGCTAGACCCCTAAATAGAAATTCGGTTCCCCAATTTTGTGGCGTCTTCAACATTCTATAAAGCGGAGGATAGAAGTCTTCAGGAAATTTGATTTGTTGAACTTCTTTACCCCCGGTGTAAACTTTCTCAAGGAATGTCATGGTATGCCACTTTCTCCCAAATTCCCTAGAGGTCTGTACACAACCCCTCTCATCATCTCGAACAAACCGTAGATAACCCTCAGGTGCTTCAAGCCTCCTAGTCCAACTCATTCGCCAATTAAATCGTTCGGAGACTCTCAACGATTGGATGGAGATAGATCGTCTGTATAATGGACCATGTCTAAGAACTCGACCACCGACTCCTAATGCTCTTTCATGTTGAGCTTCTCCAAGGGGATTCATGACGACAGCCTGCACAATAAAAGAAAATGATCAGGCATATATACAAGTAGGACAAAAACGAACTTCGCATGTGTTCGACAAGTATCTCACACATTCAAAGTTCGGGGGCATCAGTTGAACGGTAAATTTTAATGATGGAGGTGGTATTATTGGGCTTAAATTTTAATCAGGTTCAAGACTTAAATGGTCCAAATTTGTCTTTGGGAGAAAATAGCAATAAATCAAAGTATAAGACAAAAGAAAAAGAGAAAAAAAAAATTGAATTTGATGCAACTCCACATGTGCGTACAAATGTGGGGGGTTACTACTATGTCGCAAGCTCTTCATTTTCTTGACTAGGTGTTTGGGTGCCAGTCTTTGTTGTTTGTTCTGTTTTTGCTTTTGTTTTGTTTGTTTCGTTTTTCATGTGCTTGTCCTTCATGTCGGTTTGTCCGGCTACCGAGCTTTGTCTCGGTCTCTCGATCTACTGGGCTTGTCCGGTATTTCGAATTCTTACCTTTTCAAAAAAAAATAAAATGTGGGGGGTTACTTCTCCACCACATTGAGTGGACCCCACTTTAGCAACAAAAAAAGAAAAAAGAAAAAGAAAAGAAAAGAAAAGGGGCTTAGTGGGTGGTTGATTTGTAACCTCCACCAATTCTGGCTACATAGGGGAAGTTCCATATATTTGTTGGTACGTTAGCAAGACGCAAAAGAAGATAAGAACTGAAAAAGTGAGTTCTAGCAAGATAACAAGAGAGAAAGACACAAGGATCAAGAGAAGAAAAGGTAGGTTATCATACTTCTCTTAAAAATCCGTTTTGGTGGTTTGTTTTGTTCTTCAAAATTTCCCCCTTCAACCATCAAAATTTCAGATTTAAATCTATACCCTGATCTTAATTAAGGTCTTGTTCATGGGTTTGATTGGTATACCCAATTTCTCAAGTTAAATTCAAAATCTCCAACAAAAAGGGCTTAATTAAGCCATGATTTACCCAAGCTTGCCTATCAAGGAGAATCAAGGAGGGAAGATCAAAGTACATAATTATGTACCAAATTTGATGTCACTTTTGACCTGGAACTAATTAGTTCCTGCAAGTTGGAAATTAATTAATTTCCCATTGATTAATTAATCAAAAAAAAACCTGACAAACATTTGGAACTAATTAGTTCCTTGGATAAAAAGCAAATAGGAAGAAACCTCCTCCTGTTTAGTGAATCGTACCAAAACAAATTGGGTATATAACCCATAAAATGGGTCATCGTTTGTTTGCTTAATGACTTGTTTAATGGGCAAAATTTCCCCCAAATCTTATTGAAACCGAAGGAAAAAAAAATGAAAGCAAAGAGAAGGAGGGAAGAAAGTTGTCACATGACAAACCAAAAATAGGGTGATGTGACAACACATAACTCTTGAAAAGAGCAAAGCCAATTACACATGGAGGAGGACCACAAGTCTTACGTAAAAGAGGAGGAAGGAAAATCAAAGCAAGAAGTTAAATAATTTGTTAAATTAGTGATTTGGGAAGAAGATGAAGAGCACATAAATTGATCCTCCTTGTTTTTACGTAGAGAGAAAACGAAGCAAAAAAATCAAACTGAAAGTTCAAAGTAAATTGAGGGGAATCTGCACCTGTTGAAATTGGATGAATAACTTGTACAGTATGTTTAACCAAGTTTGCAGCCTGATGTCTAAATATATAGGGAAACCCCTATGAAAAAAAAAAAATCAAAATCAAATCAAGATATAATTTTATTTAGATATCTTTAACAAAACATCTGGGCTAAAAAAAAAAAAGAGGACGAACAGATATTTCAAAATCTTGTTCGGACAGATATTTGAAAATTTTGTTTTAAAACCTACACGGATGGTTATGGATCTGATTAACTTAATTGATGGGCTTACCCAAATCATGCATACGTAGCAGATATGCAACGTGTAAATTCAATCAAAATTCAGTCAAATATCCAACGTGCAAGTAATTAATGGGCTTAGTTAATTAATTAGGCCCAGGTCATTTGTACACCAAACCGTACAAACCTGCAAAATTCACTTAACATGCGTATGTCAATGGGGTGAGTTTGTTTTATTATAAAATTGACCCATCAGTGTGAGATAATTACGAGCATGACCCGATAAGGGATTTAAAGACAAAACTCTTTTGAGTTAGTGGTCAACTATCAGTTATATAGTAATGACCATAAATCAAATAAAATAAAATTAAAAAAAATTAAATTAAGAACTACAAGTGATTTGATCCCTTCTTAAAAAGGGTATGTAGGACACTTGACATAAAGCTGATTAAGGCTCGTCGAGTTCAATCACACCCCAAATTAAATTAACATTTTTTAAAAAAAGAACTACGTAGACTTGATTCCGTATTATACGGATACGTAGGAAGTTCGACACCAAATTCAAATGGATATCGAATTCAGTTACAAACTCTAAATCAAATCAAAGTTCAAGAACTACGTATAGATTTGATCCCTTTCAAAAGGGTACATAGGAAATTCGGCGTAAATTAATTTGTTTGTCGAGTTCAATCGCGATCCCAAATCAAATTTTTATGAAGAACTACGTAAAGACTTGACGCCCACAAAAGGGCTACGTAGGTAACTCGATCAAATATATCGAGCTCAGTCTCATGTCCCAAATTAAATCCAATTAAAAAATACGCACTAAAAATTTTGTGCACGCTAAATGCGAAGGATTAGACGACCCTTCCTAGAAGGTGGGTTTAATCTCATTCGCGTCACGCAGATGATAGTTGGACCGAGCCTAGACAACCCTTCCTAGAAGGTGGGTCTGGTCTCGTTCCTCTGATGCGTGAAAACTCACACACACAAAAAATTAAAATACATCGAACTACATGAGGCTTGATTCTCCTTAAGGAGATATGTAGGCAACCCGGTCAAACATGGGTGCGGCCCAAATCTTAAGACAAACCAAATCATTCGTATTTGTACAACTTTTAATCAAAAGGATAACAAGAAAGGGTCGAACTCAAATTTAAAAATCAAATAAAATATGTTTTGTGATTTCTATATATTTTTACTCAACAATATCAATTGAAAATATAATTCAATTGCAAGAGAAAACACTCATTATTTGCATCTAGAGGTGTCAAACAGGTCGGGTTGGGTGGATTCGGGTTCGGTCTTTTTGGGTTCGGGTTGAGTGCGGGTTCGGGTCTATCGGGTTACAGGTCAAGCCGGGTCGGGTCTTGACAGGTTATCGTGCGGGTTCGGGTCGACCTAACAGGTTAAGAATTTGAATTTTTAATGAATATTAAAATACTATTATGATTAAATAATAATATTTAATAATAAAATATTATTTTTAATAGATTTTTATAATAATATTTTATTTATAATAAGTTTTATAATAAAATATATTACAATATTTACAATAAAATATATTTATTCTACATATATAATATATCGGGACGGTCGGGTCGGTCTCGGGTTTCGACCCAATAGGGTTCGGGTTAATCGGGTTCGGTTTTATTCTTTGCTCGCTACTATTCGGGTCGGGTTTCAACCCAAAAATTTTCGGTCGGTTCGGGTCGATTTTTCGGGTCGGGTCAGCTTTTGACAGCTCTATTTGCATCTAAATGTAATTACGTACATATGAAAGATATAGAAAGCTATAGAAAGTATATGAATTCTGATAAAAAAAATAGAAAGCATATGAATGATTAAAATAATATTTTTGGCTATTCAAAATATTTTTATATACATGAAAACTATAGAAGTTTAAAAAAAGTACCCATATATTATGATTTAGGCTATAAATAAATTTTGTGATTTTCGTTTAAAAAATACACATATTTTATGATTTATGGTATGCACATATTTTGTGATTTACGTTAAAAAAACACAAGTCAAGAAAATATTCATATATACACATAATACAACAAATACTCACAGAACACGTTTAAAAAAATACACATATTTTATGATTTAGGGTATAAACATATTTTGTGATTTACGTTAAAAAACATTATTGATTTATTTATATACTTGAATCATATATACAAATAATACAACGAATACACACAAAACACGTTTAAAAAATACACATATTTTATTATTTAGGGTATAAATATATTTTGTGATTTACGCTACCCGTACCAATATGTATATGTAAGCTTTTAGCATTTAATTTGTTAGTTATGGCATTTCATAATAGAGTTCAACTAACAACATATACATTATCATATATACATTACACGTATGTTTATATATTCATTTAAACTATAGGTAGTTATATATATAGGTTTTAAAAAATATTTGAACAAAAATGTTGTTAGAGAGGATTGAACCCCAAACCATTGGGTAATTAGAGGAAGGCTTTACCACTATGCTATTGTGGTTGTTTTGATTATGATTGCATAGTGTTTACTATATAGGGAAGATTACAACCAACACTAAATAAAGCAATTAATGAGGACACCACCTAACTTTTATATATATATATATATAGATATAGATGTGGCTACTTACCTTCTTCTCTTTCTTAGTGTAACACTAACACACACAAAGAAGAAAGCACAAAATGGCATTCATGCTAGATACTTGTGAAGACATAGTGCTAAGTCTTGACACCCACAAATCAGTCCCCGCCCCATTCCTCACAAAAACTTACCAGCTTGTAGATGATCCCTCCACTCAACACATCGTCTCTTGGGGCGACTCCGACGACACTTTCATCGTGTGGCGGCCACCGGAGTTCGCCCGCGATCTCCTCCCTAACTACTTCAAGCACAACAATTTCTCTAGCTTTGTCCGCCAACTCAACACCTATGTAAATACACACAAACACAAATGCATACATTTTTTTCCTTCCTTATTCTATATTTTGGGTATTCTTTTTTATGCCCTTTTAGTTGTTCGGTTAATTAGGGTTTCAGGAAAATAGTCCAGGACAGATGGGAGTTTGCAAACGACTACTTCAAACGAGGGCAGAAGCATTTGCTATGTGAGATTCAAAGAAGAAAAAGGTCGTCGTCGTCACAACCTTTTTCACCGCCTCCACAACTCAGCACCAATACTACTCCGGCGGGCTATTTTTACCACCAAGAAGAGGCTGCCCGCCGCCCGGGTCAGTCTCTCTCATCTAGAATCCGACGTGGAACACCTGCCCATATATTCTTCTTCTTACTATCCTCCACAAGCTCTATTAGAAGACAATGAACGTCTAAGAAGAACGAACAACATGCTAGTGTCGGACAAGAGCCCTCAAGAACTGTGATACAGTTAGCTCCTTCAAATACCACCCTGGATGCAAAAAAGCAAAGATTATTAATATGTGCTTTGCAGATGATCTGTTTATATTCTTTCATGGAAGTGAAAGCTCATTTAAGGCAATCAAGGACATTTTGAATGAGTTTGACTCTGCTACTGGCCTGGAAATGAACTTAAACAAATCAAAAGTCTTCTGTGCTGGTGTTGGTCGAGCTCAAGAGGATGACATATGCAACATTCATGGAATGACAGCAGGCTCTCTCCTTGTCAAATATCTTGCCGTTCCTCTGTGCAGTTCTAGAGCTCAAAAGAAGGACTTTGTGGAACTCACCAACAAGCTCAGAAACAAGGCAAATTCCTGGGCTGCAAGATACCTGGCTTATGCTGGAAGGTTGGAAATCATTAGAGCAATTTTCCATGGCACCATTCAGTATTGGATCAAATTTTTTCTCTTGCCTAAAGCTATCATAAATGAGCTTAATAGGACCATGAGAAATTTTCTTTGGAGTGGTGGAAGTACAGGCACTAGAGCCCCATTGGCTTGGAAGAAAGTTTGTAGACCAAAGAATGAAGGAGGGCTTGGGATCAAAGATGTCTTTGCTTGGAACAAGGTCAATGTCACTGAACTTCTCTCTATGATGCTTGTTCCACCACTGACACAATTTGGAGCCACTGGATCAGCACCAACTACACTCAAAGACAAAGCATTTGGGAAGTGAACACAAAAGCCACCTCAACAATATGGAGGTCTGTTATTCAAATGAGAAATGAACTCAAAGATTCCATAAATGATGATTCGAATGCCACGGTGATCACTTCTAGATTTGGTCGGTTTGATGCCAAGGGATTGTATGAATGTAAACGTAATAGAGGGGAGGAATGCAAGTGGAATGACCTTATTTGGAATAAGCTGAACACTCCCAAGGTTGCATTTATCAACTGGAAGATCATGAGGAATGGGGCTGTCACGAGAGACAAACTGCTTGCCTGGGGCCTTAGCTTTGATGATCACTGTGTCCTATGCAACAATAACTCTCAAGAAACCATGGCTCATCTCTGGTTTGAGTGCAGCTACTCTAAGCAGGTACTTCTTAAGACTTTGAGATGGGCTAAACTGGGTAGAAGCTGCTCCAGCCTGGATAACTGGATAGATCAAGCCAATGGCCTTAGTGGCAGGACGTCCTTCAAATTCAACTTGTGGAACCACTGCATTAGTGTAGTCATCTATTTTCTTTGGAAAGCTAGGAACATGAAGATGTATAACCAACAAGATACTAGCATTGTTGAGTGTAGTGTGATGTACCAGAGGCATATAAGAAACTACTGTAATGCAAGGTGGAATAGGGGGTCGAAAGACCTTAGAAAATTTTTGGAGTGTTTAGAGAGTGGAGACTATGTAATAGCCAGTGCAAACTAGATCTTGTAATTTTTTCATCTTAATACAATTACCCGTTTTTACTTCAAAAAAAAAAACATGCTAGTGTCGGAGCTGGCCCACATGAAGAGGCTTTACAATGACATTATCTACTTTGTTCAACACCATGTTAAGCTTGTTGAGCCTACTAATGGCGTTTCCCAAGCTAATAATCGGCAAGTTAGACATGGATTAATGTTTTCGCAAAGTGTTAGCGCGGTAGTAATACTACAAACTCCGAGTTGGATGATAACAATAGTCCTAAGAGCAATGACGACGTTGTTTCGTGTACTAAGACAAGGTTGTTCGGCGTGCCACTTCTTTAAACGTCGTCTAAGAAGAGGGTGCACCCTGATTTTGAAGACGGATCAACGCGAAACGACGATGGTTACAAGGCTCGTTTTGCTCTTGAGAAAGGTGAGTATTTAGGGCTCAACCTCATGCCTCCTTTCTCTTGTTAGTTGCTTATATGTGCTAGCTACCACATTTTCACTAGTAGAAAAATGCAAAAATATTTTAGTTTAGTTATGGGTCAGTGTCTTTAGTTTTGCTTTAGTTTTTTAAGTGTATAATGTACGTGTATAATATGTGTATTGTATAGTCTATTCCAATTATATACGAGCTAGTAATGATTAGCGTTACTATTGTTTTGCATAGCTGCTAAACTTCACATCATATTTTCATTTGTCTTCACATTTTACCATTTTTTTCCCGATAGAACCCTTGATCGAATTTTAGCAAAAACAATCTATCATATAGCTAGAGGATTGTTATTTGTAGATATAACTTGCCTTAAATAAATCACCTACATATGGTTATTATATGGAGTATGATTTATATAAACATTTCTTTTATTCAATGAGGGTTTACCTTTCTTTCAATAATCCTAACAATTTAGCTTTAAATTTTGATACTAAAAAATTACGTTGAAGAAGATTTGAGTAGTTTGCAAAATATGTTATAATTGGTTTTTTTTTATAAATTGTTGAATGTTAGCATCAAAGTTAGAGGATTGTTATTTGTAGGTGCTTTTTTTTAAGGGGGCAATTCATTCATTTTTTAAATATTTTGTTTATTACTGGGTCCTTTATTATTTTTGTTTTTTATTACAAGTTAAAAGTACATGGTTAATTTTTTTTAGCTAAATTACCGGGAATTATTATTTTAGAAAAAAATTCATTTTATTTATTTTCCAAAGATGGTTGATATGGTGAAGTCTAGCAAATATGTTTATTACTAGCAAGAATCTTATGAGATATAGGGGTGGAGTGTACACAAAGGACAGGCAGCAACAGATGGGTATTGCCTAAGACAGCTTGTGCGTTTTGTGTGATGAGAGGAAGGATGAAACCTGTAATCACATTTGGTTCGAGTGCAAGTATATGCAACAGGTCCTCCGAGGTGTTTTGGAGTGGGCCAAGATGGGTCGTCGTGTTGCTAATATTCAGGATTGGAGGAATCAAGCTGAGAGTATGCAGGGCAAGAAGTCGCTGAACTTTTGCCTTTGGAACAGCTGCTTGTGTGTGGTAATGTGTTATGTATGGCAAGCCGGGAATGGTATAATTTTCAAGGATGAGAGAATGAATGTTGAGGTGTGCACTAGTGTAAGCATCAACATGATTCGAAACTGTCTCAGAGCTAGGTGGAGAACTAATAATAGAGAGACTAGAAGAGTGTTTGGAAAGTTAGGAATTGAAAAGATGTAATCTGTTAGTTAAGTTGGCAACAAAATTTTGCAATCCCACTTTTTGTGAATAAAATTACCCCTTTTTATTCAAAAAAAAAGAATCTTATGAGATATCTTTATATACTATTTTTCCCATTTTTTATTATTTGAAGAAAAAAGGATATTAAGATAATTTTAGGGTGTGATGTATAATAAAAGAGTTTGATGTATAGCATCTCCTTGTTTTGTTGTGAAAAAAGCGGAAACTAAAGCTAGCACTTGGATATACTGATCGATCGATCGATCGATCTCGGTAGTCGGTACTGTATATTTTATGATAGGCCCATCATGCTTGATTGATCAAAGATTGTGGAATATCCATGTTTCGATTCTCGTGTGTACGTATTAGATACAACATGTCAAATAAAGATTTTGTGGGTAATAAAGTTGGGAAAATGTCAAAAATGCTTTTAACTTAGCTCCCAAATCAATACACTAGGCGCTCAAAAAAAAAAAAATACACTATACTATTGATTCTTGAATCATACAAAAGTTGCATCTTTTACTTTTAGGTTGAGGGCGCTGTCCATGAGAGTCGAACCGGTGACCTCTGGGTACTACCCTTAGAGACTTAACCGTTTTGACTAAATGCCCGAATACAGTTGCATCTTTAACTACAACGTTACGACATGCATTTTGAATTTACTCAATGCACTTCTAAAAGGGGTGACACCATTGCCTGAATGTCATGACAACTCTAATAAAAGAATATTAAGTGTAATTAAGTGATTAGAGTTTCAATAAAGGTGGTTTTTGTTTTACCTTTTCTTACTTAAATACTGATCCGAACCAATATCGAAGCTATAGGTTCGGAGGGTCCCACATTTTAGCTTTGTGTTTTTGTTGGGTTGGGCCTTTGAATCGGACCGATTTTTTAGTGGGCTTTAATTTGGTTTTTTGGGCCTTCCGTTTGGGCCTATATTTTTTTAGAGAAATTTGTTTGAAGTCACCCGTATGATAGGCCATATTTCACTAAACCACCCGGATGTTTGGATATTATTTTGGACCACCTATATGATGGTCTCCGTTAACAAAAAACCACCCCAAGCGATATTCCGTTAAAAAACCGTTAAACGCGCGTGGCCACGTGGCATTTTAATATTTTTTATTTTCTTTTACACATTTTAACACTTAAAAAATACCAAAAAACCCAAAAATGATTTTTTATTTTCTTACTTTCTGTTTAAATAATTAATTTTTTTTCGTTTTTTATCTTTAAAATTTTCAAAACTCCGTCTTCACCAAAAATAAATAAAACCCTTTTCACCAAAAAAAATAAAACCCAAAACACCCGACACCATGGCCGGGGCAAGGAGGTCGGTGCCGGTCAAGGTGTCGGATGTTTTGGGTTTTATTTTTTCTTTGTGAAAAGGGTTTTATTATTATTTTTTGGTGAAAATGAAGTTTTCAAAATTTTAAAGATTAAAAATGAAAAAAAAGAAAAAAAAATTATTTAAACGGAATAAAAGAAAAAAAAAATTTCAAAATTTTTATTTTTGGATTTTTTGGTATTTTTTAAGTGTTAAAATGTGTAAAAGAAAATAAAAAATATTAAAATGCCACATGGCCACGCGCGTTTAATGGTTTTTTAACGGAATCTCGCTTGAGGTGGTTTTTTTGTTAACGGAGACCATCGTACATGTGGCCCAAAATAATATCCAAACATCCGGGTGGTTTAGCGAAATATGGCCTACCATAAGGGTGGTTTCCGGCAAATTTCTCAAATTAAATAACACTTAAGTCCAAGACTTACTAAATAATGCTGCATTTAAATCTGAATTTTCTTTAATTAAGCCACATTAACTCCATTTGAACGTTGTCTCTAAGCTCCCAAAATCCATTTGAACGTTGTGTCTAAGCTCCCAAAAACACTGTTCATATTCCCTGAGCAAAAGGATTCAAAACTCATCTAAGTGCAGGTAAGACTTCGATTTTCTTTGTGTATGAATAAAAAAGTGCCGATTTTATATAACTAATTGTAGTGATTTTGTAAATGTTTTTTGGGTTTAGTTCGAATCAATTCCGAAAAACCCTTGATGTTTGATTTGAATTCGGATTTGAATGAGGATGTTTGGTTATCATGAGGATGAAGGTGGTGGTTATAATGAGGATGTAATCGAGGTGATGGTCTTAGATGACGAGGATGATGATTTGGAAAGTGATGAAACCAACAATGATTCAGTTCAAAACATTGATGACGTTGAGGAAATTGTCAACGATGAAACCCTTGAAGCACCGGAGCAGATTGATGAAGCTGAAATGGAAGAGGTGCATGAGCCAAGTGTCGATATGGTGTTCGAATCGGTTGGAGATTTGTTCCAATTTTTTCATGACTATGGTAAGTCGAAGGGATTCCAGATCCGGATTCGAAGCTCAAAAAGGATAAAGGAAAAGGAAACCGAGGCAAATTCTTCTCAACAAGATACTTATCCTGGGTTCGTCAACTTCCGGGTTGTTTGTACAAAAGAAGGTCAACTCACATCACAATCTAAGAACCCTTCGAAGACACCATCAAGTGCTCAATGTAATTGCCCATTTTCGGTGAATGCTCACGTGTGTGGCGACGGTAGCTCGTGGTATATCAGTTCACTAAAACTCAATCACAACCATGAGCTTAGGCCGGAAAACTCGAAGTTTTTGTCTAGCTATAGACACATCAGTGGAGGCAATCAGATCATATTGTTGGAAAACGATAGGGATGGTATTCCGGTGGCGAAGAATTTCAACTCTTTCGTAGCTCGGTACGGAGGCCACGATAAAGTCTCATTCTCCAAGAGGGATTGTCGCAATGCAATCAGCTTAGACAGAAGATTGAAACTCTGGAAGGGAGATTTTGCAACGATGAGGGACTACTTTGAAACAATGATGACAAAGTCCTCAGACTTCTTCTACAGTTTCGATACAACGGAGAAAGGCGTATTGAAGAATGTATTTTGGTCCGATGGACGTGCTAGGGCTGCGTACAAGGACTTTGGTGACATTATATCCTTCGACGCCACATATGTCAAAAGCTAATATAGAATGCCGTTTTCTCCGTTCATCGGAGTCAACCACCACGGGCAAGCAATAGTGCTAGGGGTTGCATTGTTGGGAAGTGAAGATGCCGATAACTACATATGGTTATTCAGAACGTGGCTCACGTGTATGGATAACAAAGCACCAAAGGGCATTATAACGGATCAATGCAAAGCAATGGGTAAGTTATCTAACCATATTCTGTTTCTAAGTTTTGTTAGACTTGTTATTTATAAATTAAGCTCTCTTTTGTTTTGTTCTTATCAATAGCCGGTTACAAATTTGTTTTCCAATCAAATATTACCATATCAAATCGATCCTAGACATAGATGGATATTAGGGTGTCGATCATTATTGTATCCTTTATTTTTAGATAGAATCTATTGACCTAGAATATCTTAGGTTGTTATTCATAGGATCTCTTGTGTAATCTTATTAACGTATGGAAGAGAGTATTTATACAGGAATACATCAGCTCAAGAGAACCCTAGTACATATCTCTAAGATAATTATACATAAGGAAAAGATAGGTACTATCCTAGAAAAAGATAATAACATATTATGGAGCGATTCTAACAATATACATATCTTTAGCCGAAATTATTATTTATTGTTAAAGATAACCACATGGCACATGTAACCGATCCTAACCATATATATCTTACCTAGGATGAGATTATTATATCCTAAATATATACATAATGAAAATCTCACACGTATGTTAATTATCTTTATGTTTTTATTCAGAGATCGCTACCCTTGAGGTGTTTCCAAACACAACACACACGTGGTGTTTATGGCACATTATGAGGAATGCTAAGAAACACATGGAGAAACTCAAGGACGCTGCACCATGGGATGACATCGCAAGTGGAATGCACAAGGTGTTGTATTTCTCATACTCAGTGGCCGAATTTGAGAGGAAATGGGAGCAATGGATATCCGATTTTGGACTTGAAAGTAGCACTTGGTGTAGATTCATGTACTAATCTAGAACAAAGTAGGTGCCAATCTACTTTAAAAGTGATTTCTGGGTTGGAATGTCTACTACCCAAAGGAGTGAGGACATGAATTATTTCTTCAAAGGGTTTGTTAATGGCAACACATCCCTACAAGAGTTTGTCAAACAATATGGAACTGCAATGGCCAAGCGTGCAATGGCCTAAGATAAGGACCAATTTGATTCGGTAAACATGCCTTATCTATGTGCCACAAAGCATGCGTTTGAGTCTACCTTCCAAATGCTCTATACAACCAAGAAGTTCAGACAATTCCAAGAAGAAGTCAAGAATTTGACACATACTAATTTACACAGCATGGAAGTGATTGGCAAACTCAGAGTTCATGATGTTGTCGTCAGGTGGTGGTTTGGTGAGGTAGCTAAAAGTAGGACATTTAAGGTGTATTATGATCCAGATAATCACGACGGTAGGTGCGATTGTCAAAAGTTCGAATTCACTGGAATTATGTGTTGCCACATACTGTTTGTATACAATATAGAGGCAGTCAGACTGGTCCCTCAAAAGTACATCCTCGATCGTTTGAGGAAGGACTTGCCAAGAGAGCACATGAAGATTAGGGTTCCATACTACACTCTGAAATCCTTTAAGCCGAAAGAGATGGAAAGGTATGAGTCAATGAAGGCAGACTTTGAAGCCATTGCTACTCTCTCGATGACAAACGAGAAGATGTTTTCTGTTGTCAAGGGAGCATTGAAAGATTTGAGCACAAAAGTCCAGGCCATATCTCAACGTCGTGGCCTACCTTATCACTCGCTAGCCAGCACAGGGGAAGTTTATGGGAAGTGTCGAAGTTCCGATACAAATGGTGTGAACGACACTAGCAATATCCTCCCGTATTGCCCCTGACCCGTTACCAATTACCTGATTACCTGTCGACGGGCTGGCGTCGTTGGGAGTGATGAGGGTTGGGTCCTCCATATCCAGACACCGAGCAACATCGTTTATCACGTCAGTCCTGCGATGATACGCCGGAGCCGATTGTACCTAAGATCGAAGCAAATTACGTTCATTAGTTAAGGATTCGATTTGTTTCCCATAAATTTCGGTAAACTTAGCATTAGCCTCCTTCTGGCTATCCAACTCCTTTTGGAGTGCTAGCATGGTTGCACGGAGTTCCGCGACAGCACTTGACTCGGCTCCCCGCTGCTCGGAGTTGCCGTCGGTGACCACCACTCCGTCGGCGGGAGTCTCGCGGCTATTGTCATCATTACCGCCGTCGACGGTGTTGTTAGGATTATGGTTGTCGTTGCCGTCAAGGCCTTGATTGTTGCCGGTATCATTGACTTGGTTGTTGACTGGCTCGAGATCTCCTACATGGCTATGAGTTGCATCCATGCTGATGAAGATTCGGTAGCTTGCTAATGCGTGGCTTCTTTTTTGGCTAGGGCCCACGGTGGGCGCCAATTGTTTTGGGCGAATTAACCGCGTAAACGTGTTACTTCGCTACAATGAGGGAATCCTAGTCACAAAGTCGCTTCGACGCGTTAGAACCTACGATCAGAGAATAATTGACAAAATTAACAAGTATGAAAATAGAGAAAATAGTGAAGATGGAGGATTGAATTGTATTGATCGTCTGATGATTCTTCCTGGGTACAAACACTTTGATTCAAATACATGAGATCTTTGAGAATATTAGAATTGTAGACGAATGGAATGTAAGAACAATGGTTTCGGTAAGTATTGCTTGAGTGATTGAGAGTGCAGATTGTGTCCTCTCTTAACGTTCTCCCTTCCTTTTATATTCGAAGTTTCCATCAATTGAGCCGTTGACAATCGTTGCCCAAAATCCCGGAAATCTCGCCTGCGCCGTTATAATTTTTGTATGCTGCAATCGCTCCGTTGCTGCAGTACCGTTAGCGGTATTAATGTGGTGCGAAATCATCGGAGCTGGTAACTGCTTTGAGCGAAGATCCTGGCGATGGGCCTCTTTCCCATTGCGTCGTGGGCTTGGATTTTGGACGGCCCAACAGGGTGTGTCATATGTTGTACTCTCTTTAATTATGGGGTTGTTATTGTAAATTAAGGGAATTGAGGGGCACATGTTGTAGTTAGGTTATTAGTTGATTGTTGGCGTTCTAAAGCGCCCTACTCAGTTGTAGCTTGGGGATTATCAAATAACAGACATCAATTCTTGCCTTTTCCTCCTCCTTAATTCTCTCTAACCATCTTCTGTCTAGCTCTAACCCTAAACTCTCAATCAATTCTAGCTTAATCTAGCAATTATATATCCCTAAACACTACGGGTTGACAGTTTCATCTAATTTATTAGCAGCTATTAATCAAATCCATGTTTACACCCACTTTTGTTAAAATAATTCTAAATTGGTAATTTGTCGTCATATTCGTAATTTAGGCACACTCAAATGTTTTTATACCAATGAATAGAAGATATATATCTCCCAAACACATCAAAAAGAAGATAATGTATGTGCGAAAAATACTCTTATTTAATTAATCAAACTGGATTATAATTACCTTGAAATGCTGCCGGCGAACCAGAAGAAGGCCACGATGCGAGGACATGATCACCTGGCGCCATAATGTCCGGCTTTAGCACAAACGGACACATTCAATTTTGACCCATCAAAGTTAAGTTTGATAAATCCATTTTCTGGTTTTTTCCATGATGCATTATGATTCTTTTGCTTTTGCTTTTTTTGCTGCCACTCTTCATCCTTCTCATTTTCTGTATATCTCCTTGATCGCTTCCAACTACTGATTTGTGCTTGAATGTATCAGGGTAAGTCTGCGATTTCGTTGCTTGGGTCTTGTTGGAAAACTTTTAAGTTCCTTTGGTGCCATAAGCACCACCAGATTACAACAAGCTCTGTGAATATATCTGTACCGACTAGTTGGTGTATTTCTATTATCATATTTCTTGGTGATTTATCTGTAGTATCATAGTTCATTATCGCATCCGCTATTGATGGGTTAATTTGTCGCATAATGCATTGTGTATGTGGGCGATATCTTCAGTGGATCCGTTACACAATATGCAGTGTTGGGGAACTACTACCTGTTTTGCTTGTAATCTATTCTTAGTTGGTAGGCCATTCTTGTCAATTTTCCATAGAAAGTTCTTAACTTTTGGAAATGTGTCTAGTTTCCAAATCCAACTGTTCTGACTCGGGTTCAAATTATCTGTTCTGGCCATTACATCGATTGATCCCTCTCTACCTTATTTAGAATCTCTAGATTATTTATCTAGAATTCACGAATAAAAAAGCCTCGTTAAGTTTACTCCCTTCAGGAAGGAGCCCAATAAACTTTCTCCCCACCAATTCGTTGTTGGGCCTAAATGGGCTTCTCCCATTAGAGCCCATACTTTTTTCCTCGTTCTTTCGGGCTAAAGTCATGTATCAATAGCCGAGAAGAAAATCACAGCTAGAGATAAAAGAGTCACCATTCAAAAAAAAAAAAAAGATAAAAGACTCACTATTTGAGGCTTTAGGCGTTACTCATAGTGATAATATGCAAAGAAAACTAGTACAGCTTATGAAAAAGAGAGCCAACGATTTAATGTATCAATCTTTGTAAGAACGTGGCCATGCATGCCTAGCCAATGCAAGGGTATTCTTTGCTAGATAAAAAACAACTCATTCATGTCATTCATAAGTCATCGTAGCATGATTTTATTCATCTATATATTATGTATCCTTCTTAAATATATGATGTCAGCGTTGTTAGTTACTTATTACCATATATATACTTGGTACAGTGGTATGTATTATCTGGATTTAGTTTCAATCTCAACTTCGTTATGTTACTTATGTACTATAGTAGTAATTATCATTAGAATTTTCAAAATTCTCAAAAATTAACAAAATGATGATGATTAGTATCGCATCATTAAATAAAATACACACGTCAATGTATGCCCACAAAAAAAAACGTACTTTGAGATAATTTGGTAGATAAACTGATAAACACGTCAACCGTTTATTTAAATTTTAAGGAGTAAATTTTTTTTAATCAGAAAACGGGATACATCCCTACGAAGAGTTTATTTAGAAATTAAGCATGAAACTCGTCAACGGCCGCCTATTTAATTTTATCAACCAACGATGGGGGGCGAAATAACGACGTTGTTGTCGTCGACATGGACAATGATCCGGTTGCAGCAGAAATCGTCGAACTGGGAGATGGAGGATTTGGGAGTCAAGACGTACACCGTCCCGATTTTGTACTGGCTCTCGATCACCGCCTTCGCCTCCGATCCCGTCTTCCCTACTAGCTCCGGCCACGTATACTTTGATCCTCCGCCCCACTCTATATAAAATGGATTTGAATCAAATGAATTTTTTTCTTTAACATATAAACTAAAAAACATATGTGTTGGACCAAGGAAAATTAGGCCCATTAACTATTCCGGCCCGAAGAAGAAGCAAATGGGGAGGAGGCTTTGAACAATCATTACAGGAAGCCCAATACATGAGAAAAGGCCCAAATTGAAGGATGATCAGGACAAAGGATGTGAGCAGGAGAGAGAGCCCACGACAACTAGCAGGCAGAGATCGTGGCCGAGCGGTTGGAAGAGCCCAAAAAGCGGGATTCGATGGGGGCATAAATTGGAAGATATTAGGAAAGGATAGGGGAGGTTGGTTACACATTAAAAACCTAAGAAACATACGCTTTCTTTGTAATCTCTGGTCAAGGATTGGCGAGCCCGATCTAGGCTAAAGTTGATTCTTTCTCGTGAACCAATTCTAGCCAAAACAATTTGGCGCCCACCGAGGGGCCACGCCGATTCCGACGATCAATTTTACAATCTTCCGACCTCAGACGTCCGATCATGTCCGAACTAGAGAGCGCTCCGGTGGACAACTCCGGCAAGGGGGGTGGCGACCTCCAGACTGGCCAAGAGGTGCTAGAAAACCATGAGAATCAGGGCAGTCGTACCCAAGAGCAAGAGATGGCTGAGTTCCGCCGGCGGATGGCCGACCTCCAGAAGGAACTCAGCGACCAGAGGAGCGCCTACGAAGCCCACGTCGAAAGACTCACCGTTGAGAACAGTCGTCTCAAGAGCCAGAACCAGCTTTTGACAACCAAGCGCCGACCAGCCAGAGTCGCTAGAAGAGTTGGCGGTCCAGCCGCAAGGCTCGACTTTGGTGGCGGGGAAGGTACCTCCAGAGATAACTACGTCACCCCACTGACCGCCTTGCCTGGAGTCCTCCCTTCAAACCAGAACAGGGGGAACGCTCCGCATCAGGCCCCACTAGAGGAATTAAGGTCCGCTAGCGACACTAGACCCTTCCGCCCGCAGAACACATGGGCCGCAGAAGAGAGCAACGAGGAGGAAGATAACGAGCGAAGGAGGCTAGTCGACCTAGACGCCACTATCCGGCGAATGGTTACCGAGCAAATCGGTGCTATCACGAAGCAGGTGGTGCGCAACCACAACACCTTTCGTCCAGTGGTCCCTGAGGCACCAGACGGTTATGACGAATCACCCTTCGTCCCCCGGATAGCCCGTGTGGGAATCCCGAGAAAGTTTACTGTACCCCCCATACCAGCGTACAACGGAACCAGCGACCCAGACGAGCATGTGGCGGTGTACAAACAGAAAATGATGACTATCTCAGTCCCACACCGATCCAAAGAAGCCATGATGTGCAGAGGCTTCGGTACAACTTTGGCCGGCTCGGCCCTCACCTGGTTCATAAATCTCCCGCGCGGAAGCGTCGAGTCATTCGCTGATCTGTCCAACATCTTCCGGGCACAATTCGCTAGCAGTCGTAGGTTCGAGAAGCAACCTAGCGACCTCTACCGGATCACCTAGAAGCCCGGGGAGTCCACTCGAGACTACCTAGACCGCTTCAACATAGAGAAGATAAGCATCCCCAACTGCGATATCGCTACGGCGGTAGAGGCATTCAGGCAGGGGGTGGCACAAGGCAGCGGGCTCTACGAGGAACTCACTAAGCATCCTATCGCCAGCTTCGAAGAAGTGCAGGTCAAGGCTCTGGCGCAAGTGCGGCTAGAGGAGGACCGGAAGCTGCGCCGGAGAGGTGCCGAGCTAGAAAGGTCTGAGAGGCATGGTCCAGCTGATTACCGCCGAGAAAGGAGAAGCCAACCCTACTCGAGACGCCACTGAGTATGCCCAGAGATGTGAGGCCTACCCACGCCACGAACTACACCAAGCCTCGGAAACCTCGCACCCACCCTCCGGAAGTACTATTTCTTAACTCGCTTCTTATTAGCTAGTTGTTTTCAATTCTCTATTTCTTTTCGAAGTGACCTTTAGCATTAGTCGTCGTGCATAGACTTGATATCATTTTGCTTGCATAGTTGTACATATGCACTTGCTTTGAATTCAATGAATCGCCGTAGGGCCTTAGTCGCCCCGGAACACGGTTGTATTAACACCTCGAGCATGATCGGTACCCACTGCAAACACAGGGGTCGGTCTCCCAAACCTTACAAAGGCTTAAGCCCAACGAGCTACCTAGACAACGTCTAGAAAACGCAAGTTTCGCTAGACAACGCCAGTCTCGCTAGATAACGCAAGTTCTGCTAGATAACGCAAGTCTCGCTAGATAACGCAAGTCTGCTAGATAACGCACGTTTCGCTAGATAACGCAAGTTCTGCTAGATAACGCAAGTCTCGCTAGATAACACAAGTTCCGCCAGATGACGCAAGATATTCGCTAGATGTCGCAAGTCACCCGCCAGTTGCCGCAAGTCATTCGCCGGACGTCGCAAGAGTATTCGCCAGTTGTAGCAAGTTATATACCAATTACCGCCCCTGGGTAGCTCCCGCTGGGGTAGATCCTTCGCCAGCTGCCGCATGAAAATTTCCTATCGATAGGTACCCAACAGTTTATCGCTAATGATCGCAAGCTAAAACGTTAATCGTCTGTTATCGCAAGTTCATTGTTAGCCAAAGCTAGCTACGCCAGTTGTCGCAAGTGCTAATTTTGGCTAGCTATAATCAATTCGCCAGTCGTCGCAAGCTCATCGCTAGCTCTGGCTAGATACATCGATTCGCCGGTTGTCGCGTGTTCAACGCTAGCTCTGGCTAGCTACAATCGTCTTCGCCGGTTGTCGCGAGTTCAACGCTAGCTCTGGCTAGTGGCAATCGGTTCGCTGGCTGACGCAAGTTCATCGCTAGCTCTAGCTAGCTACGATCGATTCGCCAGTTGTCGCGAGTTTATTGCTAGCTCTGGTTAGCTAACATTGATTTCGCCAGTTGCCGAGAGTGCTAGCTCCGGCTAGGTAAAAGTCGTTTTCGCCAATTGTTGCAAGCGTTTTCGCTAGTTGTCGCGAGTGCTAGCTAACGCTAGCTAAAAATTGGTTCCGCTAGTTGTCGTAAGCTTAACCTCTAGCTAGCTAACCCATCATTTACCGCTAATCACTCAAAAATGTTAGCATCCGTTAGCTAATCCTTCACTCGCTACTAAATGCGCGAAAATGCTAGCGCCCGCTAGCTAGTCCGACACTTCCTGCTAAATCACACGAAACTGCTACACTTTCTCGTGTGCCAAGCTGCCTAATTTGCAGTAGATTTTTTGAGTAACTCTTGGAGTAGCCTAAAAAAATAAGAACTACTTTGTTATGATTTGGATTGAAAATGATTGGTAGAAGGCCGTCAGTTCAGTCCAATGTTCAGCTTCGAGTGCTAGAATACTCTAGCTCACCTACCAGACTACCACTTGCTAGCACGCACTAGATAAAAATCATTCGCTAGCTATCGCAAGTCATTCCCTCGCTATCAGTTGTCAATCGCCGACTAACGCACTACTTATGCTAGACACCACGAACGGTCACTGGAAATGACACAAACGGTATTAAAAGCCTGAACTCGCTAGAGACGCGAGTGGTCGCTAGCACAACCTAGCCTACACCCAGTAGTCCAGTCAATAGAGACTTCGACAGCGACTCAACTCCCGACAGATTCGCCATCCTAGACTCTATGGCTGGATACAGCTACTGAATCGTAGTAGGATGGGGTTCTCGATCGAAGGGATAGCGAATCAGACTCCGGCCAGCTTGCTTAGCATACCCGGAACCTGATTCGGGGGTATTGTTGGACCAAGGAAAATTAGGCCCATTAACTATTCCGGCCCGAAGAAGAAGCAAATGGGGAGGAGGCTTTGAACAATCATTGCAGGAAGCCCAATACATGAGAAAAGGCCCAAATTGAAGGATGATCAGGACAAAGGATGTGAGCAGGAGAGAGAGCCCACGACAGCTAGCAGGCAGAGATCGTGGCCGAGCGGTTGGAAGAGCCCAAAAAGCGGGATTCGATGGGAGCATAAATTGGAAGATATTAGGAAAGGATAGGGGAGGTTGGTTACACATTAAAAACCTAAGAAACATACGCTTTCTTTGTAATCTCAGGTCAAGGATTGGCGAGCCCGATCTAGGCTAAAGTTGATTCTTTCTCGTGAACCAATTCTAGCCAAAACAATATACATGAAATAGAAATACGTGAACATGAAATAGATAATATACGTGAACACAAAACAGGAAATACGTGAAGTCCAAAAATGTTTGTGATTTTGTGTAATTTTGTTATTATGTGTACTAATCTAATCCGTAATACATGATTTTGAGAAATTTTGTTATTATACACAACCTCCGTTTTTTAATGTTTGATATTTTAGCCAATTAGTGTTGTTAGAATATATGTGATGTTTTAAACATTTATGTATCTATTTTTCCCAAATTTACCCCATAAAAATCTGTCCTTACAAGATTCTCTCTTTAAACTACTATGAAATTAAAATAATTTAACAGGGGTAATTAAGTAGTTTTAGAAGCTTTCTTAATTTTAGGTTGAAATGCTAAAACCTCAAACATAAATAAATGGAGGGAGTATATTAATACGATTCATGACCAAAATATGATTTTGTTCACATATTTCTTCCTATTGTTCACATATTTATGTATTTTGTTCACATTTTTAGTTTATAGGATAAGAAAAGTTTTCACCGGAATC
Organism: Polygonum maritimum; assembly: GCA_963924305.1. NCBI lineage: Eukaryota > Viridiplantae > Streptophyta > Magnoliopsida > Caryophyllales > Polygonaceae > Polygonum > Polygonum maritimum. Next base: position 5,036,348 of record OZ002729.1, on the reverse strand, counting down.
AACTTCTATTACTGAAATTAGTCTTCAGATATTTAGTCAATCGACGAAGCGTCTATGATAATATAAAGAGGTCTTCGGTTCGATTTTAACAAATAAATGAAAAAAAAGGGAAACGAAATTAGTGAAAGAATGCTGACTTGGAGCGCAGCAAATGGGATTATAGCAAGGATAACTTTGGCATGGTGGGTGAGGATGAGGTTGGTCTGGTACCGATCCCATCTCTAGTCACTTCGATCACCCTAGCTCTGTTAATATTACTTATCGCCCTCTTTTGTAATTCGAACAAACTTCACGTACACACCAAAATCCACACCAATTGCGATTCGTATTTATAGAGAGTTTTTTCTTCTCCTTTTCCCGATCGTCATGAAATTTTTTTGTATTAAAAGCAAATACCTCTGTATATATCTAGTATATCTGGTTTTTAAGGAATTATATAATATACAACATATCTCAAAATTATCTCCTTCCATTGGTATTAATAGCATATCTTGTTTTTATTGAAATATATAATATTAATCATATCTCAAAATTATTTCTTTCCATCATCAATCATCAATAAACCTATAAAGAAAGGTTTTTAGAGTAATGAATACTAAGTATTCTATACAATTCTATATAGTTTTTGTACCATGTTTTATTCCTTTGTTTTTTCCTTTAATGAGAAGGTTGTATTTAAACGTCGTCTTCATAACGAGCGTTAGAACCATGTTTATTTCAACCGTTTTATTCCAAGACTGCCGGCCTTAAGACAATCAAGATCATCTACAACTCTCCCTACAACTCTCCATGCTCCACTTAATTATTTAATATTATAAAGTGATGTTATTTTTTTTTCAAAAATTATATACACATTCCAAATGATAAGTCTTGTATATTTTTACATTATAATTATAAAAAAATCAACATTAATATTTTTCTAAGCTAAAATTGTAAAAATAATTAAATAACTATAAAATAATAATCATTATTAGTATTTTTCTAAGCTAAATTTGATAACTATTAAATAATAATCATCTATAATATTAATATATTTTTTAATTTTTTTTATCAACTTATTTTTTATAAAAATAATTAAATGAAGTATAGAGGGTTGTAGAGAGTGTTGTAGAAGATCTTCACTGGCCTTAAGATGCCACTAAATGCTGATTAAAACCATATTTATTTCAACCATTTTGAGTTTCTGTACCCTTGCGTTGTACCTCACTACCTCCCCCCCTTCCCAAAATTAAAACGCCTTTTTCCTTTCTCTCCTTTACTTTATGCTTCTTTCTTTCCTGATTTTCTCGCTTCTTCCCTCTTGAAATTCCGTTCCTGTGCTCGAAACCGTCGACCCCCCATCGGACTTGCGGATGCCGGCCTGAGCAGCACCTATGCCGGCCATTCCTGACGACACGCTCGAAGATGACGAAGAGCGCCGCCGTATCGGGGACGAGAGTAGATCCCGCTGCCACCACCGCCTCCGGACCAGACGACAGACCAATCGAAATTTATCCCGAAGCTCCTTCGATCTTCTCCACCGACGACAGCCCCTCCTCTCTCCAAGTCTCCACTAGCGTACTCCTCCCGAGGCTTACCGAAGACGGCGACAGCGGCTCGCCCACGGACGTCGGCGACTATCCAGGTTCCGGCGAAGATCGAAGGCCATTCTTCATCTTTGATTCCTGTAGGAATACATGGTTGCGAAGCTTTGAATCTTCCAAATTCAAGGTCGGGACAAGCGCGGGCGTGTTGTCCTTCGAATCGTCAACAAATTCTTTCTCGGTAGGTTTTCGATTTCTCTAGATCTCGATTTTACTTGAAATTAATTCTACATAGTCTCCGACAAGAAATGAACTTTTTTTTCCATGATTCGTGATGTCCGCAATTGCATGGATTTATTATTATTCGAGTCACTCGGTGGAGAAGCAGAAGAAAATGTGCTTGATGGAGAGGATTGTGAAAGCTAATTTATGCATAGACATTGACTAATTAGTCTTCATACAAGATAGGCAATAGTATAATATATGCAAATAAAGCTATGCACCAACTACTACCGGGTTCTCTTTTTCATATTCGGTTCCCAAAAACAAACTGTCATGCTACAAAATTCAAGAGCTACTAATCTATAATGTAATTTGGTCCAATCATGACAAGCTTATTGCCTTATTGGGTTTCAGTAAAATATTGCCTACAGTTGGTTTGAATAACTTTGAGTTCAGGATGATTACCAACACCTAACCAGATAGTCTATCTAAGGAACCTCACAAACGTTTAGATGCTGGGTTGGAACCTGTTTTCTTGCTTTATTGTTGATATCACACGACTGGTTAGGATTGCTTGATCTTGCAGTGTATGTTGAGCAAATCAAGCAACAAATATCAATGAAGCAACAAATGATCAGTGAAAATATTATACTAAAATATCAATGTCGGTATGTTGACAGAGAGGAGGAACCACACAGCTGGGTTATGTTGAGCAAATCAAGCAACAAATGATCAATGAAAATATTATTTATTATTTTAAATATTAATTAGATCTCTAGATCTCGATTTCTTCGGCAAATTTTGAGTTTACTTGAAATTATTTTCTGAGATAAATGATGATCAATTCTGCTTGATTTTGTACCAGATGCTCAAGTTGTTAAATCTCGAGCCTTTTCAGTTTATCAATAGGGTTCGTTTCGTTCGTTGGAAGAGTGCTCTTCATCCTGGCCTTCATACTCTCCGCATGGCAGGAGTAAGACTTAATCCCTCTATATTTGGCATTTGTAGTTTCTCCAAATCGGTCTCCTTTTTGTGGCTTTCTTCAATTGTGTCCTGCATTTTTTGAATCTACAGTTTGAGCTTTCTGTCGCCGGCCAGGATTAGTGACCATGAAATAGGGGGAAAGACTCGCCTGTTGAGGGTGTCGTACAGCCTGGGGCGCTGATCACTCTTCCTCCTCCTAGGGAGGTGGCCAGGCTTGAGAGGCAGAGGACCAACTTTTCTGATGGGGGTCTTGATGAGGAAGAATGGGTCATTGTTTACAGGTAATATGAATTCACCTATTAGTGTACCTTTGAGCTGTGCATTAGACCCTATTCTATATTTGTTTTGTTTTGTTTCTCTGTTTTCACTGTTTACATTGCCATTGATTTTGGTATTATCTGCCATTGCTGCTTTGAAATGGAAGTTAACTGGTGACTGGTGGTGGTCTATTAGAGATTTAGGTCCTCGAGTGCAAAGAAAACACTCAAGGATGAAGCCTTGGATAGCCTGAGAGCCATTGGATCAATCTCGGTCCAGCCTAAGTCTGAGCCTTCTCCAGAATAATGGTAATAACTTCACTTTGTAGAAAACATGCTACCTTTGTTTAGATAGGCATTGCACTTACTTTACACATGTTTTTCTGGCCAAAATCAAAGTCTGAAGGTGACAAATCAAAATCATTTGTCCAACAGCTCTGTGCAAATAATTTGGTCTTCATTTATCCATGGTATTGTTTTTTTTTCGTCGAAATGGTATTGTCTTACTATTATGTCATTGATGCATTTTTAATTGCATTTCAGGGTTTAGAAGAGATGTCAAGTCGTGCTGCTATTGGTATTAAGAGAATGGGAGAGCTTAATCCTTCAGCCTTCCTTGCAGCCTGCAAGTGGAAGTACCATGGGGCTGTAGCACAAGATAGAGCTGCAGAATTGTCGTCATTGTGGGAGGAGTATCCAACAGATCCTGCACGGCATCCTTTTAAGGTCATTGATGCAGAGGAAAAGGCCAAGGTCTGTAATAGGTGAAGGAAAAGGCCAAGGTCTGTAACAGCAAAGGGCGCCTTTGCTGTTACTTTATGCTTCTGGAAATGAGGAGCTTCTTGGATCACTTTGTCAAATACTCTAAAACTGAGATAAAAGGGACAAAATATCCGAAAAGCAAGTCTCTGATTAAGCAGATCTGAAAAACCTAATTGAAATTAATTGCATATGAGATTGATTGTTGTTGTGCTGTGAGAAATTGAACCGGATTGGAATCCAATTTGAATTCATAGGATTTTACTCAAACAATTTATCGGTTGCTTTTCCATCTTTTGTTTCCATCTCCATAAGCTTTGTGTGATTTTCAGGACTTCGAAGACGATGACTTACGAAGGCGATAATGGCCAACAGTAAAAGAATGCTAAGCATTCTTTGTGTGATTTGAAAGCATTTGTTATTGAAGGATTAGTTATATAATCTTTACAGTCATCGCATCAATTTAAGTCTCAAACATGTTTGTGTCTTTGCTTTATTAGCCATTTTTAATCATTGTTTAGTATTACCATAAATGAATCTAGCTATTCTTCATGAGGCTGCCTCCAAGTTTCATTTCACTATAGGTCCAGAAAAGTTTGGTTTGTTTTGGTTCATGATACCATTTCTCCTCCTGCAGGTTCACCCTGTCTTGATGGTGGTCAGCTTTGTTATTTTGAATGGAGAAGGTAATTGTACATCATTTCTTGAAACTTCTAAAGGGTTACACCTTATTCTTCTTCTAAAGCTTATCTTTCCATTGCACAGCAGTGTTGGCATACAAGACGGTCAGGAACCAACAACTTGAAGAAGCTAACTCACCTGGTTCTCCAATTTGTGGCTTTCATTCTGGGTGCAATCGGCTTCTGGGTTGTACTGAAATTCTACAACGACAAGGGCATTGACAATTTCTACAGCCTCCACTCATGGCTTGGTCTAGCTAGCCTTTTCCTGTTCGCCATTCAGGTTTTACTCCGCAGACATACAGACTCATACATAAGATCAACACGAAACCATCTTCTAAATCCTTCCTTTCCTTTATCTTTTTTGATATCTTAAATTTTTGAATTTAGTTCCCTATGGACATAGATATTGAACCTCCAATTCCATGGTAAGTGTGATTAGAGAATTTGGTTTTTTGGTATGATTGATCAGGGTTTGGTTTTATCATGGATTGTGTAATCTGAGTTGGATTATGTTTTCTTGCAGTTGCTATGCCTAAGCAAGTTGAATTTGGATGGGCTTACAAATTTTGAAGTTATTCAGGTATGTCTACTGCAACTGACAATTTTGTTGACTTATAAATTACAATTGTAGAATTTCAGGTTGTTTATGTGGAGTGACTTATAATAGCAACTGGAAGAAGAACAATTTGAGATTTTAGAACTTGACAGCTTTGGTATAGGAATAGATTCAGATGCCACAGAAAAACTCTAGGTTTTATCCTAGATGATGGCTTGCAATGAAACAATAGATTCAGATGTATAGCAAAATTAGATGTGTGTTCTCAAAACATAACTATATATTCATGTGAACTATGAGACCGGAAATGACCATGTGTAGTAATTTTTTTGTCTAGCATATAAGCAAACTGGCCTCTTATCAGAGAGAAGAAAAGATCAGCAAACTAAGGTTCTTTATTTATTTATTTTCAAAAAAGCAACATACTTCACTCTCATCATCTGCAACTGTTTCCGTAAGATATAAATCACAATATTTTGTGATCTCCAATAAAACTTCCAGCACAGAAGATTTCACAGTTGCTTTCTTCTGCACCAGGTGAAGAACAAGTTAGAAGCAAGAAATCGAACCAAAGACTCACAAAAGAAGAAATGAAATTGCAAAACACCTACAGTTCCTCTGGAATACTTTCTTCAAGGATAACACCCCCCAAACGACATGTTACCTGTGTCAAGGGAATATGTATGATTGATGAACTACTTCAAATGATTACGCAATAATACGTTGCTTAGTGTTTTCATGCCTATGTCTCCACAAGTATCTAACTGGTAATGAAATTGGGAGGGAAAAATCTACTAATGAGAAGTAATTAGTTTCTCAAATGAAGTCTACTGTCAGTTCATTCTACATTTGGCAGCTGCAGTTTCTATGTCCTGACTCACATCCAAAATCCTAGAAGATAAAATACAAAGAACGTTCTACTCAGAGAGCAAAAAGGCAATCCATCATGACATGTATCTTATATAGATTTGGAAGGATAATCCTCAAAACCAGTTGTTCCAGACTCTTAACTTCCTCTGTGTCCTGTTTCAGTTTGTTGAAGCCATGTACCATCATACACTCCAACTTGAGTGCAAGAGAATTAACCAAGATACACACAACATAATTTTAAACTCAGTTGGTCCATAAGCCAAGGGAAAGCAATTTTACCCACATAAAGGCCTACAGTAGTCTGTCCTAAATCTCAATTAGTTACCCTTTCCCTAATATATAAGAATGAAACTTAAAGTAGAAAAGAAATGCATTTGTTAGAATGGTATTTAGCCTTACACCAGAAAAGAACACAGTCACGAAAACAAAACTAAATAATCTGCATGTTAATAAACTAAAAGGCTTAAGGTGCAACATGGTATAACTCAAAATGCTGTCTTTTCATAGTAAAAAAGATAGAAGCCAAATTTATTCAAGCAATATCCAGCTCACAGTACAATGTAAAATATTATAAAAGATTACATATAAATTCTAGAGAATGTTTCACAGCTTATTTTTGTTTTGTCTCAGTTGCTCAAAATTTGAATTAGGAATATTGTAATATGGGATTGGTTTACCACCATTGATATTTGTTTGGTAATCTCTCCCAACTTCGGTGTAGTCAATTATTTTATTGTGTTATAACATGCATAATTACATACCTTAGTCAACAATAATATTACACGAGGAGAAGAAATAATATATGGTGCTATCATATCAGTGTCTTATATTGGATTGGTTATCCAACTAATGCATCCATTTCTTGCAATCTTCGTAAATTAATGGTGTGGAAAGTATATGGGTTTTAAAATACTATATAGATATTAATTTAGGGAGCGCCCAACATCTATGGTTTTTACTCGATATAAAACTACAAATGTTACTGCACGCAGTTTATTTAAACCCAAGAATAAACCAAACAAGATTTATTGGTTCATGTTTTTGTAGTTGTTATCACTACATGTTCCTAATATATAAGCTAAGCATCCATTTCGGTGAATTTCAATTCTTGAGAAAAATTACCAACGGTACAAACATAGTCCATTAACTTCTACTTTTAAAATGAGCTTATATTTATGTAGTGATCCTTCAGTAATAATACGCCGTGAAAACGAAAATGCACAACATAGGTAACTCTCATGAGGTGCATATATACAAAAACACATTTGCGGTGACTCTATCAAATATATTTCAACATTTACACCAAATTACATGACGGGCATGTACCACGAACGCTACCGGCCCGTGCCGTAGATACTAGTTGTATTAATAAACGAACGTCAACTAACGTACTTTACCTACTTCTTGTTTTATTATAAGCATGATTCATGCACTATCTCTCGTACCTTGAAGATCCTCCTCCATATCCTATTTTGAGCTTTTTTGGATTATTCTTATAGAATTTCATAGAATTCATACTTTTCTACGTACAATTTAATTTCTCCAAATGATATTCTTAGCTGATCAAACCCCATATAATTCTTAATTCACGCGTTGGATTATAGATTACGGGTCATAGATCGTTGCACGGAAGTGGTGTACAAATAAAGTGTTAAAATGTCTTGAATATCTAACACGAAGGTAGGAGCCCAATCCGCCTAAAGTCCCTAACTAAATGGTGGCCATGGAAGGTAGGAGCCCGAAAAAGTGACAAACTTTCTCCCTTAACAACTTGTTATTGGGCCTAATGGGCTTCTCCATTACAGCCCGTACTTCCTTTCTTTCTCTTCCGAAGTCATGTTTGATTAACAAAGAAAATATCCTCCTAGCTAAAAATCAAGACTCAAGAGTCGCTATTTTGAGGCTTTAAGCGTTTCCTCGTACTCGTAGGGTCATACATTTAACAAGAGAACACGAAAAGAAAAGTAGTGAAAAGGCAAGCAATAACATCTTTATAAGATGAAGGCCATACCAATGCAAGCATATTCTTGCGACATAAACATAATTAGTCATTCATGAGCCATACATTCCTAAGTAGTCATAGGACTTTATTTACACTCATGGTGGTGATGGTGATGACGACTCCTACAACTCTACAAGACACCCTACATCCTAGTTACTAAGACTGGACTACGGACGATGTAGTTCTCCTCGGTATCGGCCCAGATCAGTGCACCTTCCAACACTTTCTCAGCCACCTTCCGCACCACCGATATTGTCAGATTGAATCTTGCCTTATCGCCCTTCTCTTGGAATACCAGCTTTTCTGGCATCACACTCACGGTAAGGCCATCTCCATGCTCAACCCTGGCAAAGTACGTTGTGGGCCCCTCTCCGACATGGGTGGCGGTCCTCCAAAAGACCTTCTCAGCTGTGGAGTCCGAACCATTCGTGGATCCTACCATGATGAAGGAAGGATAGTTCAAATCAAGGGAGGGGTTCGAGCAGTCGAAAGGCGCCGATTTGGTGAACACCTTCATCTGCCTCTCCGTGTAGTTGAAGGTGCAAAGAAGGTCGACGTAGTCAGTGTACTCGGCGTCGTATACGAGCCCAGGGTGGAGCGCCTTGTTAGGGTTAAGTTGCCCAGAGCCCATGGCTAAAGCCGTCGCCACCGTGTCATTCCTGCCCAAATCTCTGATTGGGCCCCCGGTGTTGTCAAATGAGTCGGCTGTAGTCATCATGGCTGATCGGATCATCGCCGGAGACCACTCCGGGTGGGCCCCTTTGAGTAGGGCTGCCACCCCAGCCGCATGCGGACAAGCCATGCTAGTACCCATCAATACGTTGAAGTCGTTGTATAGTGCACGTGACCCTGGTCAACAATTTGAGTGTATAAAAACTTAGGGTTACTCACAAATGTATGTCATAAATCAACGAGATATGAACAAGCTAACCACACAAAATTTCAACCAAAAAAAAACTAACCAGGCAAACCGGAGGTTTATTGTAAGAGTATGAATTGAAGTAGACAGCAAAAATAGAAGGCAAAAACAGAAGAAGAAATACAAAGCTGTAATTACACTAGGTTGTTAGTTGATTGTTGGCGTTCTAAAGCGCCCTATACTCGGCTGTAGCTTGGGGATTATCTAATAACAGACATCAATTCTTGCCTTTTCCTCGTCCTTCTCGATCTCTAACCTTCTTCTGTCTAGTGTCATGTATTGTAATATGGTATAGTAAGTGGGCTCAATGTTTAATTTGGGGAAAAGTGTTATAAGGCGATAGATTTACAATCTGGGAATCATCTTTTGAGCAATAACACTCCCAATTTGGGGAAAAGAAGATAATGTATGTGCGAAAAATACTCTTAATTAATTAATCAAACTCGATTATAATTACCTTGAAATGCTGCGGGCGAACCAGCCGAAGGCCACGATGCGAGGATGCGATCACCTGGCGCCATTATGTCCGGCTTCAGCACGAATGGACACGTTGGAGATGGGTCTCTTGCGCTGTAGTACGTCACCTTGGGCGCCACCACCATCGAACCAGTCCACGTCTCTTGAAGGTTGAGGCTGACTCTTGCTTTTGTGGATCTCCTCTTAATGTACACTACTAAAAAATGCGGCCATTTTCGACACATCTGAAACGACACCAAAGACTTGTGTCGGTAAAAAAACGCGCGCGTATTAAACCCGCTAAAATTACGACACCCAAAGTTGTCGTAAATTACCGACACCCTTTATTGTTAAGATTTATCAGAATTTTGACACGTGTTGGTGTCGGTAAATGTAAATCTAAAAGAAAAACTAAATGAAAGTGGAAAAAGCTGATAGTTGAGCCCTAATGCGAAATCTCCGTCGTTCCAGTCATCCTCTCTCTCTAATGCGAAATCTCCGCCTCTCCTTACGCTAACCCCCGCTCATCTCCGCCCCGCCATGACCTCGACCTAGCCCACTCAAACTCCTCCGATCCGGATCCAATCCAGCCGCTGTCCACCGGCGAGCCTCATCCTTCCGACCAAACCTTCGATCTCCCCGACGAGAGCCTAGCCTGCATCTTCAACACTCTCGGATCTGCCGACCGGAAGAGCGTCTCTCTCGTCTGTCACCGCTGGCTTAGGGTTAGGGACAGAGCTGTCACCGGATCTCGCTAAACGCTCAATCGAATCTCGTCCACGACGTTCCTCGCCTCTTCGCTCGATTCGACTCTGTCACCAAATTAGCCCTAAAATGCGACCGCCGATCAGCCAGCATCGCCGCCGACGCCCTAATTTTGATCTCCGTCAGGTGCAGGAGCCTCACGCGCCTCAAGCTACGCGCCTGCCGTGCTATCACCGACGACGGAATCGAGGCCTTTGCGAGGAATTGCAGTAGCCTGAAGAAGCTCTCGTGTGGATCTTGTACCTTCGGCGCGAAATGGATGAACGCTATCGTCGATAATTGCACTCAGTTGGAGGAGCTTCCGTCGTTCCAGTTGAGGGTGATGCAAACCTGAAACTCCTCCGGATGCTCCTTGAAGGTGATTTGCTTGAAGGAGCTTACAGTTGAGCCCTAATGCGAAATCTCCGTCGTTCCAGTCTCCATCTTCTCTCTCTAATGCGAAATCTCCTCCCTAATGCGATCCTTCCATCGCTCGCTGGTCGTTTCAGGTTTGCATCGCTTCTCTCTCTCGATTTCAATTCCTTCAAGTGCACTTTCCTCCTCGGTTCATTGTGCTTGGATATCTCGCTTTGTCAAATTTGATATAGCTGATTGGTTTCTTCGCTTAGTTCAGTTGGAATCATGCAACTAGATCTCAAATTGATGCTAATTGGTCTGGTTTTGCTTAATTGAGTGATGATTAGGTGCTTTCATGGTGATTATTGAATTTGTTTTGCGGTATGCTACTTGAGATTTGTGTTGGATTGTCCTAATTGCTATGATCGTTGAGGTCCTTCGCATTTGAATTTGTATCTTGAGGAGAAAGCTTACAATTGAGCCCTAATTTGTATGATTTGGAAGGTTCTTTTTTCAAATTCATGTTCAATTGCTCTGTCTTCTATTTTTCGGCCTGTCTTTGGTTTGATATTTCAAGTTCGATCTGTATTGTAGGGTTCTGATTTCAAATTGTTTGAGGAGGAAGCTTCCAGTTGAGCGTGTTCTGTCTTCTGGCTTGCGTTGGAAGGTTAGAATTCCAGTTGAGCGTGTTCTGTCATCCTATATTTATCATTCGCTGTTCATCCGTATTTTTCAATCTCAAAACCTAATTTACTCTTGTAATGGTGAATTTTGGTTTATGTGATTTACAGTTGCTGCCTTTGCCATTCCTATTCTATCGATCAAGGTCAGATTCTTCTACAAATACTCTTTGTTTTCTCATCTGTTGCAAAAGTTATTGCTTTCTCTTTGCTTTCTTATGCTTCATTTAAGATATGAAATGGATATCCTGGAATTCTCTAGTTGTACACAGTTTTGATCTCTTCATTGATGTATGCATTTACATCCTGTCTGGTTAGCTCCAAGTGGAGAACTCTTTTTGAGATGCCTATAGTTCAAGTTTCTGCTTATCAATTTATAGCTCCAAGTGGGGTCGCACCTGAGTGTATAATCACATTGATTAGTGCTACCTCATCTAATGATTAGTATTTAGTTTAATTTATATTATTATCTCTTGCCTTTTCTTTTTCCATTTCTTAATCATATCGCATCTTGTAGCTATGCTTTTTGTGTTTTCTTCTTTAATTGATCAATTTGGAGTTTGCTCTAATTAAGAGTTTATCATGTTTGTATTTATTCTTGTAGATTGCCTTCATCGGTCTGATTACCTTGATCATTGTTGCAGGTTGTTTCTCCAATTGTACCCTTGAGCCAGCAGGTACACTTTAAGTTCCTCTTTCATTTATCACTTGTCCTAATATTCTGTCTTTCTTTCATATTCTTTAGATATATAACACTAGTTGTGCTAATGGGTGTCATAGACAATAGGCAATGCAGGACTCTTCGTTAATTAAGTTGATAGATGTAATACTGATGTAGACAGTTGATCAAGGTTGAAAACTATTTTGTCAAGTGACTTTACTTGCAAATTTTAGTTCAATTGCAAATTAGGTACGCTATGATCAACAAATATTTCTCATCTTTTGCTAAAGTGTAGATTTAAAATTCTATTTATTTGAGGTATGCTGAGTAAATTGGCTCATTAACATTTTTGTTATTCATCATGGTTTCAGAATACTAATCTGGATCAAATAGTCATGAAGACTACCATGCAACCAAGACACTTCAACCCTCCATTTTGAAGAATCCCCCAATCACTCTTGTAAATGTTTATAGTACAACATAAAGTGTTGATGCCTGCCTGCCATTAGAGTTGTGCTCGAACCACTGTCATAGACACAAAGTAGGCCTTGCTTCTTCCATATTCTCCCTCACTTTCTGTCCAATGCCCAAACATAATAAAATATCAGGGCATGCTTATAGGGAAGTTGTAGCTTGTAAATGGTGATCCCACCAAGAGCAAGCTCTGGCTCATGGACTTGGCAGGGAGTGAGAGACTTGCAAAGACTAATGTCTAGGGAGAGACTCAAGGAAGCTCAGAACATTAATAAATTTCTTTCAGCTTTAGGAGATGTCATCTCAGCACAAGACATTGTTAGCAAATAAGAGTAATCGTTTCCCCTACAGGTGACAAAACTTTCTATCGACTTCTGTCATTAGTACAATGCACAAGACTTTGTTCTTATGTATTTTTTTTTGTCTTCTTGCTTCAGGAATTCCGAGTTAACACATCTTTTACAAGATTCATTGGATTAACTTTTATACTAGACTTATTCTCTTAACTTTGTTTGTGAGTGTCTCCTACAATTATATATATTTATTTGCATTTTTAATTTCTGCAGGTAGTGACTCCAAAGCTTTGATATTAGTTCAAAGTAGTCCTGCAGATAAAGATTTTAAAGAGACTACGACCTCACTAAACTCAGAATCCTTCACTGACATTGTCTTGAGTTGAGGAAGCAAGTAAGTTGTTCTTGAGAAACTCAGAATCTTCCATTCTGGCTGGATATGTTCTGGAAGAATTGGAGTTTGAACCATCTGTTTTCTTGGGTGAACCCATCTGTTTTCCTCTTAAGAACCAAAACCACATCAACCCACAAATATTACCTCCATTGACATCTGTTTAGGCTGATTTCCTCCTATGAACCAAAACCATAGCTTAATTTTGAAATCAGACATGAATTTTGGAGTGTAAACCTGTCAGTGTCCATCTGTTTTGCACATAAGTTGCTGAATTTGTCATGTTGGTTTTCTCTGTAGGCAAAGAAGAAAAGAAGGCAGAGGACAAGAGGCAGTAATTCAGAAATGCTCTCTACTCAATTGGGATTGTGATGTTTTTTTGCATCTTTTTCTAGGTTTCTATTATACTAGTCAAGTTTGTGTATCACTTTGAGCAATTTGAGTTTACTTTTGGGATATTGTAGAACTTTGATATGAATTTTATAATATATAAAAATTTATTGAGTACTATGAATGTATGTGCCATTTTTTACTTGAATGAAATGATGCATTCGAAATTTACAAAATAACAGGGACCATAATTTTTGTATTTGAATTGTATATTAGACTGCGTAAATATCGACACCTAAATATGTCAGAATTGGCTTCATGTAATTTCACATGGGATTTACAAGTTCAGACACTCTAGGGTGTCGAAAATGGCTAAAAACAGTGACACTTTTAGGTGTCTATAAATAAATGTAAATTTTGATACCCAGAGGTGTCATAAAATTTTCCGACACTTCAAGGTGTCGTTATTTGCGTGCTGACAATACTGACACCGTTTTTCTCGACACTTAGCCTTTGTGTCGGTCCTTAAATTCTTGACACCTTAGGTTGTCGAAAATGGCCTTAAAATGTGTCGAAAATGGCCATGTTTTCTAGTAGTGGTAGTCGCCCACTATTTTCCCCGCTTCCCAATCGAGGAAAATCGAGGGGTAAGAATTATCGAGGTAAGAGGATGTATCGGCGTCTCTGGTGATGAATATGACACCAAGAGGATTGGTGATAGATAGCGCGGCCACCTGCTCTTGCAAGGTCACTTCGTCTGAGGCCGAGCACACAACGACAGTGTCCTTTGGTACGGTTTTTAGGGCGTTGCCGTCGTCACAATTGCTCAACAGAACGACTGGAGCCTTATTCGGAGTCGTCCTGTTTAGATAGAAGCTCTCTCCTTTGACTCTAACGCCGTTCCCCAACACGACCATGCCTCCTAACTTCTGGTCCACGGTTCCGGCGGCCACCGTCAGCGCCCACGGGCTTCCATTATGAAGAGCCGGCAGGTAATTCCCAGCTGAGAGGGATACGAAGATGCCCTTCTGGATGGCGGAGAACGTGGCCGTCGCGATGGAGTCGTCGAGGAGCCTGGCCACGTCCAGCCCGAGCGACATGGACAGGACGTCCACCCCGTCCGCTATGGCCTTGTCAACGGCGGCCACAATATCGGCTTCGGACTCCTCCTCATCCCAGAACACCTTGTACATGGCCACCCGGGCGAGCGAGGCCATCCCCGTGGCCGTGCCGCTGGCGTAGCCGAAGTACGACGCGTTGCTGACGGGGAACCCGGCCGCCGTCGAGGAAGTGTGCGTGCCATGGCCGTCTGTGTCCCGGGGCGAGTTCATCCTGATCCTTGTCTTGGGCTTCTTGGCGAGCAGGCCCTTGTTGAAGGACTGGGCTCCTATAAGCTTCCGGTTGCACATCGAGGAGGTGAAGTTGGTGCCGGTTTCACACGTTCCTCGCCATTTCGACGGAACGGGAGCGAAGCCGACGTCGCTGTAGCTCAGGCTCTCCGGCCAGACCCCGGTGTCAATGACCCCGATGATGATGTCTTTGCCGTGGCTGGAGGCTGGCCAAGCGCCGAAGTCGGGGCTGAGCCCGAGGAACCTGGCGGTGTGAGTCGTGTCGAGGACGACGCGTGATTCCTTGACCGAATGGAGGTACCCGGGAGCGGACCTCAGCGCCTCGATCTCCGAGGGAGTGAGGCTCGCGCTGAAGCCCTGGATCGCGTGGGTGTAGGAGTAGAGGAGCTTTGATGAAGAGGCCGTGGGTGCGGGCAAAACGGACTCGAGCGTGTGTTGGTACCAAGTGTGATGGTCGGAGAATGACTGGGGCATGGCTGCTAAGTCCATATGGACAATGTAGTTGGCACGCTCTGCTCTCCCGAAGCTCACAACAATGGTGATGGTGAGAAGATAAAAGAAGATATTGTTCGAGCTCAAGGGGAAAAGGTGGTTAGCCATGTTAGGGGAAGGAGAACTCAGGGAATAAGTTCTTCGGAATAGAGGTCGAATAGGTTTTAACAATTGATACAAACATATATAGCCAGATAGCCAATGTAGGTGCACATATGACATACCTAATGAATGCATGAGTATGATTAATGGGTGAGCATCTCAACCAAAAAAAAAATTTAATTGGTCAGCATACATATATAGAGTGTTCATAATCATATATGGGTGACAGTATATTAATATGCTTGTATATGTTTATAGAAATATGACAGTTGCTGATCAAAAAAACAAATAGAAATATGACAGTAGCAACAAATACTTAATTAGCTTCTTTTTCCAAAAAAAAGAGATCCCACTATAGTATACATATTAATGCTTGTATATGTTTATAGAAATATGACAGTAGCAACAAATACTTAATTAGCTTCATTTTTCCAAAAAAAAAACAAATTAAGTAAGTGAGCTACAGCCACTCATTTAGTTTGTTTGCATTCAAATTAAATGGGCTGATTAAATTCTCATATTCTCAAATACATGCAAGTATGTAGCTCGCTCATTTAAAGTTTTGGATTTTAAAAACATTTAAAATATGCATACATTGTACATAATATTAAAAAATAACTGAGCATAGAATATAACATTCTATTTAAGCGTGCTTAGTTGGGCTTACTCATGAATAAATGAGTTAAGGTTTTTGCTAATGTCCTTAGCGTATTCATCTTTCAAAGTATTCGGGTTCGACTCATTACAAATCGAATTGAGTACGAACGTGTTTTAGCCGAACCCAACACCGAGTTGGAATTGAGCGGCTAGGTAGTCTAGGTTCCCGTAAAGCATCAGGCTTTGGTCCCACATTTGAAAACGCACCATGGTGGAAGAGTATCACTTATGTCATATTGGTTGCTAACTATGGTTGCTAACTAGCTAGCTTACATTTCACGAACTGCAACAGTTGAATCATGCAATTCCTTATGCCGAAATTAGAGCAAATTTTCCCCAATGAACTCGGGTAGATAACTAAGTAGATCAAAACTAGATCCAAAATTTGAACTAAGATCCTATTTGCTTTTGACAATAGCTACATTCTCCAATTCACGAACTCGTAACAACCCAACAAAGAATGGGACTTTAATCCAGTTTTTTAGTACCCATCGAAATCTAATTATCAACAACATCCAATTCCATGACTACGATCCTAAACCTCGACGAACTCATGTCTTTGCAGCATGATTAACTAGGCAGCGATGGTGATACAGATGGAAACATGCATGATTTAGCGATATAAAAAGCGTATCTCAAGAAATAATAAGACCAGCGAACAAAGCCTAGAACGATGAGGTCCCACTCGTTGAAAGCTTCAATCCTAGTGTACTAGAGCTCCAAATCTTTGATTGCAATGGAGGAGAAGCAATTTAATTGAAGGCGCGCAAGAGAAAGGAGAGTTCGGGATAATGGCGAAAGGCATGCATATATAAATAGAGGGAGGGAGAAAGCTTAAAATTTATCTTAAGTGAAATATAATTATAATGATCAAGGGCAAAAAAAAAATAAAGACATGCTCCGTACAACTAATTAAACTTTATCTTAGGTGAAAATAAATTTCTCATAGATGACGTGATACTAGAGTAACATATACAGTTACTAGCTCAAAGCATGTGCTAAGCATAAATGTGAGTCTTCAACTTAATGAGTCCTACGTGAAAAAACTTTACCTTACGGACTTATGTGTAAATTCCAAAACTTTCCTACTCAAGATGCATGCATGCAATTCCATATATGTTGACATTTTATTTTAATGACAATTTTAGGTTAAGTCTCTTATAAGTTAAAAGTTAAAAATATTTAAGTGTCTTATTTTAGCTATATTTTATTAACTAATATGTTCATAGCGTTATCGTAGCATGCATACATGTGAGTCTTCAATCATATACTTAGCTACGTAGTTATTTCCTAGCTAGCCTATTTGAAAAAGTTGATTGGGAGATCGAAGTCATAAATGTATGAAAAAATCACAATATGCCATCATACATCAAAGTGCTTCCTCAAAAAATGTGTGTGGTACCGAAACAATACTAATATATATCCCCGTATATAGTAAGAAAACAAATCAGACGTACATCAATCAATTAATGCAATTAACTTCTCTGTCTTTGTTTTTGTAGGGCTTCATTGGCACCAAATAGTATCTTTTGTACTTAATTTATATATATGACTTTAAATGAATGGTGAATTTTACAAAATTCTATAACTAGTGGAGTATTTTTTACTTTTTCTTTTGAAGTGGAAAAATTCATTAAATATAGGAAAAATACAAAACTGTTGCATCATTTGCAATAAAGTAGATAAAGACACAAATTTTTTCTAGATTTTCATTTTTATCTATTATATATTGAGAATACTTTGAGACTATATAGTAGGTTACAACACTTCCTTAAAATTATTAAAGAGAATGGAAAACTAAAAGAAGAAACAACGTAAATATATATAAAGCTCTGAAAACCATCTTAATTTGATATTAAACTCACATGGGAGGATCATGTGAGGATTATGGACAACTTATTTTTTGTTTCTGGTCATGAAAGGGCATACTATGGCCCATTTTATTAAATTAACTCATTGCCAATAAGAGCAATAATTTGATAAGGGATAGAACGTGTTGTAACCAAGTCTATTACACTAGCTAAGTCATAGATAGTGGTCTATCAAGATTGTAATCTAGGCTTAGGAATTTATGTATGATCGAGAGTCGGAGTCGAAGTCCATATAATCGGGCTTGATCGCCTACTCGTAATTAAGTGTGTGGCTTCACTAGTTTTGCTAACTAGTAAGAAGTAGCAGCTTAAATATGGGAAAGGCTTGAATTGGGCCTATTATTTGGGCTTGGACAATGGTTAAAGGAAGAAGCCCAAGAAATGGCCTGCTGAGATAATTGCACATGTCCAAACGGTGGGTGTTTGAGGAGCCATTAATTAACCTAGGTATATAAGGTCAGTTAGTGGATTCTTTGAGCTCTCAGTTCACATATGTGCCGTTTACACACCAGAGAAAGGGAGAGCCACAAAATAGAGAGAAGGGAGAAAGAAGTTGAGGTTTCCGGCGACTTCGGTGGAGAGAACGACGACAACTCCGGCGTTCCATTCTCGTAGAGATCCGAAGACGACGACGACGAGAGCTTAACCTTGAGCTCTTCTGACGCCTTGATTGGGGGCTTCAAACCCAATCTGAGATCCTTTCTTCCCTTTGCTTCTATTGTTCTCTGCTTCTTGTTAATGGCGTTTTCTTAGTCTCGTTTCATACTAGTTCCAGGCTTTAGGTTGAATCTTGTAGCCGATCTTGAACTGTACTTGAGATATCTAGTGGATTCCGACGAGTCTCCGGTACTGAGACTCCCCAGACGTAGGGTTATCCCGAACTGGGTCACCAAATCGCTTGCGTTCTTCTTGTCCTTCATACTTGCTTTGTTTCTGTTTTTTGTTAAATTCCGAACGAATCTGCGTATTACTAGGGCTAGAGTACGTATTTACAGAACGATAAATAGAAAAGTCCACATCTAGACACTAACAGAGCTTTGCAAGTTCATCGACAACTTGGTTCGAACACCTTGGAGTATGTTGGATTGTCACCCTCCCGTTGGATTGTTGAATGAGAAGACGACAGTGGACCACCAGTGAAAAGTCGGGGTGGGTGACAAGGAACCATGAAGAAGGGTCACCGCCACCAGCAAGTTGTCGATCTTGAATCCGTGATTGATACACAAATCTACCTTCTCTTACGTACTTCAGGTACTTGGATTAATTAGCTAGTCTCTTATACATATAACAATGAACTATCTCATAAGAAATCATTGATCGCAAATGAGTATAGCTTGCCATGTAAGGCTAGATATTTTCCACCTGATCAACACTTTATTTTTGGCTTTTAGTAGATATCGCCGACTCGTTGACAAGTTGATCGATCTATTTGACTATTAGTCGGCCGAATTGAGTTACGTTGTTCATACTTTGTCACAATTCATTTAAACACCTTAAGATGGTCATGAGCAGGTCACCTTAAGTTCTTCCCTATGTGAAGAGTCATTCGGGACAAGGGCCTTTTATTACAACTAAGGGGAATTCACTATAATTTTGACCTTATTATAATTTTGCCAAGGTCACTTGTCCTATTACTTTTTTGACGTCTAGTGTAAATTCCTTCCCATTTTTTTTGTTAAGGAAGTAACATTTTTGGTTCTACAAAGAATTAATATAGGGTAGAAAGGGGCCGAGTACTTGTTTGTGTTAAGAAAGTAGAAAATAAATAAAATAGTAATATAATAGGTCTTTGTTTAATGGGAAAAAAAAACCTCTACAATCAATATGAAGACCGTGAACTCCAATAAGGAGTTAGTAACAAAAAAAAACTCAAAATGAGCCTTCCAATGTTACTTTTTTGTTTTTTGGTTGAAAGCACTACCCATGAGAGTCGAAACAATAACCTTTGAGTAGTACCCTTAGAAGCTTAACCGCTCGCCTAGATTCCCGAAGGCAGCCTTCCAATGACACTGTGTTTGCATATTGACATATTGTACGTACGTGAACCGGTGAAACTTTAACTTCTTAACCTCACATAGCTATATATAAAAAGTCTTCTTCTTTCTCTTTTACCGATCGAGGTCAATTTAAAGGTATTGATTGCGTGCATATATGCCAGTGTAACTTCTTCATAATAGGTGTGCATAATTTGACATATATACCAACATATATAGGTGCATATACCTAATGAACCTACATTGTTAAATGTGTGACACATATATGGCCTAGTGCTCAACTGCTCATAAACGTATATAGGTACACTATTAAATGGTATTCCAAAATAGACCTAGATTGGCGTGAGATAATGCAAGATCACATGCTAAGACGATGTTAATTAATTAAGATCCCATTACAGTTTTTCAACCAAAAACAAAAGATCCCACTATAGTTTCTATATTTGAGGCAGTATACATATTCATGCTTATATATGTTTATAGAAATATGACAGTATCAACAAATAGTTAATTAGCTTCATTTTTCCAAAAAAATAACAAATTAAGCAAGCGAGCTTCAGCCACTCATTTAGTCTGTTTGCATGCAAATTAAATGGGCTCATTAAGCTCTCATATTCTCAAATACATGCAAGTATGTAGCTCGCTCATTTAGAGTTTTGTATTTTAAAAACATTTAAAATATGTATACATTGTACATAATATTAAAAAATAACTGAGCATAAAATATAACATTCTATTTAAGCATCCTTAATTGGGCTTACTCATGTATCAAATGTAGAAATCGTGATTATGGGAGGAAGAAATTGAGAGAGCCATGTTTGACTTGGAAGAGAAGAAAGAAGAGTTTTCTGGAAGCTTTCTATTATTCAGCTCAACTAACTAAATGTTATTACAAAGCTATTTATACTACCACTAACAACTAGCTAACAAACCCGAGAGTGTCATACAAACGCTTAGCCAAAATATCCAATACAGATACACCAACTCATATGCTCTACATCCCCCTGATAAGAGTCCGATGTGGACTCGAATCAAGATCGGTTTGGTTGTGGAGTTTGAGTCTCGCCGGCGTGGCTCGACTCCTGGAAGCGCAAGGAAGAACACAAATTACTTAGGGCAAAGTAATAATTGTATTCATTAATTTGTTAATGAGACAATTACAGAGTATTTATACTCTGCCCTAGACGGTTCAATAAAATGCATCTCAGGAAAGAACCGACAAGAAAACCCGAGAGGAGAGACTTGCTCTTGTTCCAAAATTACAATTCAAATAGAATCCAAATAAAATACTAAATCCAAATAAAATAAAGCAACAATCACATGTCATAGCGACTTGGCCTTCGAATCACCCTAGCCGGTCTCGTACGTCGCTCTGGCTCGACCGGCATTGCCGTATCAATCTCCCCCCCCCCGTTGAGAATCGGCTTGTCTTCAAGCCGGAGAGCGGGGAAAGCGGTCTTCAAAGACTCGACGGGCTCCCATGAAGTGGCGGCCGGTTCTCCATCTTCCCACTCGACCAACCATTCCTGCCGCGGCTGGCCGTCCACGACCACATGGCGTTCCGCCGTGGCGCGTATCGGCTTGGAGATCGGCCTGTCATACAAGAATTCAGCAGGGAGGGTCGCCGGCTGGAGCGACGTGCCATTGGACACAAAAGGACGCAGCTGAGAGACATGGAATACGTTGTGGATGCGCGCTGAGTCTGGTAACGCCAGCCGGTAGGCGACCTTGCCGACGCGAGCGATCACCCGAAACGGCCCATAGAAGCGTCGGGCTAACTTGGCGGACACCGGGCGAGCTACCGAGTGTTGACGATAGGGTTGGAGTTTGAGAAGAACCTCGTCCCCTTCGTTGAACTCGAGCTCCCGTCGATGCTTGTTTGCTTGACTGACCATGCGCTGTTGGGCCTTTTGAAGGTTTGCGCGAAGTAGCTCGAGCACTTGCTCTCGGTCCCGAACGGCCTCCGAAGCAAGGGTAGGAGGTCCGATGGGCGCGGTCACCCGACTGAGTGGTGGGGGAAGACGCCCATAGAGAGCCTGAAATGGGGACATACGCAACCCTTTGTGATACGTGGAATTCAAAGCTAACTCAGCCCAGGGCAAGAAGTCAGACCACCTTCGCGGTCGCGCATGAGTGAAAGCGCGAAGATATTGTTCCAAACCTCGGTTTTTGACTTCGGTTTGGCCGTCCGTTTGTGGATGATATGCGGTGCTATGAAGGAGCTTGGTCCCGCTCAGGCGGTGCAATTCCGTCCAAAAAGCACTAGTAAAAATTGCGTCCCTGTCGGACACGATCTTGGCTGGAGTTCCGTGATGCCTGACCACGATCTCAACGAACACGGAAGCTACCTTCGCCGCGTCATAGCTTGGACCCAAGGCACCGAAGTGCGCATACTTAGAGAGCCGATCAATGACGACTAGAATCGTCGTGTAGGTCCTGGACAGAGGAAGCCCTGTAATGAAGTCCATAGCGACCTCATCCCACACCTGCTGAGGCACTGGTAAAGGCTGAAGTAACCCGGCAGGCCGCTGAGTACTATACTTTGTAGATTGACACACCACACAAGACGTCACAAAACGGCGCACATCACTGCGCATTCCTGCCCAATAGAACACCTCCGCAACACGACGAAAGGTGCGATCAATCCCGGGATGACCGGCCGATGGAGACGAATGGAACTCAGTGAGGATTTCGGCCTTGAGGGGTGACTCGCTGCCCACAACCAGCCTGTGATGATAATACAAGATACCTTCATGAACTCTGAACGGCGCAGGAAGCGTTCCATCACGATCCAGCTCGTGCCATGCTCGCAAATCGGCGAGCTGCCCATTCTCGGCATGTAGGCGGCTGAGGAGGTCCGGTACAGGCGTAGAAAACGCCATGAACTCTTTGAGTGTGGAGTCCTCCTCTATCATACACCGAGACAAAGCATCGGCCACGCGGTTACTAGCTCCCGACTTATACTCAATACGGAATTTGTAGCCCATCAACTTCCGCATAAAGAATTGCTGATCAGGCGTCTGAATAACCTGGGAGAGAAGCTCGCGAAGGCTCTTTTGATCACTCCGAATGAGGAACTCGCGGCCGAGCAAATATTGTCGCCACTTCTGGACTGCGGAGACAATGGAAAAAAGCTCTCTGTGATATGCGGAGGAGCCGCGCCGGCGAGGTCCGAGTTTCTTGCTGAAGAAAGAAATCGGACGCTCGTCTTGGAGGAGTACGGCGCCCACCCCCTCATCGGACGCATCCGTCTCGACGACAAAGGACTGCGAAAAGTCCGGAAGTCGAAGAATAGGAGGCGACATCATAGTAGCCTTGAGGCGCTGAAATGCATCTTCGGCCTCAGGTGTCCACTGAAATTTGTCTTTTTGCAGAAGAGAAGTAAGAGGGGCGGCCAGCAGTGCATAATGACGAATGAACTTGCGATAATAGCCTGTGAGCCCAAGAAAACCGCGAAGCTGCTTAACAGATTTCGGAACAGGCCAGTCGGACATAGCGGCAAGCTTAGCGGGATCGGCCAGGAGCTGTCCTGCAGTGACTATGTGACCCAAGTACTCCACCTTAGTGGTACCGAATGAACATTTAGAGCCCTTGACGAAGAAATGATGGTCCTGTAATACCTGAAGAGCCGTCGCCAGGTGGCGTGCATGAATATCCATCGTCGGGCTATAGATAAGAATGTCGTCGAAGAAGACGATCACAAATTCCCGCAAATAAGCAGCGAAGATCTGGTTCATGGCAGCCTGAAAAGTAGATGGAGCGTTAGTCAGCCCGAAGGGCATGACTAAGAACTCATAGTGACCGTCATGGGTCCTGAACGCGGTCTTATAGATATCCGCAGAGTGCATGCGAATCTGATGGTACCCGGAGCGGAGATCTAATTTGGTGAAGACGGTTGCCCCACCTAACTCATCGAAAAGCTCATCAGCGGTGGGAATAGGGAACTTATCAGCAACCGTCGCCGTGTTCAAGGCACGGTAATCAACGCAGAATCTGAAGCTGCCATCCTTCTTCTTGACTAAAAGAGCCGGAGAAGAGAACGGACTCGTGCTGTGGCAGATAATGCCCTGACTGAGCATGTCCTGAACCTGACGCTCAATCTCAGATTTCTGAAAGTAGGGGTACCTGTAAGGGCGCACATTAATAGCTGCTGTGTGTGGCTGGAGGTGGATACGGTGGTCCCACGGGCGTTTCGGTGGTAGCGCCGTAGGCAGCTGGAAGACCGGTGCATGGTCCTGGAGAACGGCGCGCAAGGGCGACGGGACCTCGGCCGGAATAGAGAAAGAGGTGTCCGTCGCTGATGCTTCCGCGTCAGTTTCCAGAGGCAGCACCTCAAAGCATTCAGCAACTTCCTGCGAGTCGCACAGAGACTGTAGAGTATGCAGAGAAATCGGTTTCGGCGCTGTGCGGTCACCCTGTAATAGAATAGACTGTCCCTGCCACTGAAACTCCATCGTCAACTGAGCGTAATCGTGAGAGACCTTGCCTAAAGTCTGGAGCCACTGAACTCCGTAACCACCTGAGGACCATGAACTGCGAGCACAAAGAGATCAATAGGAAATTCATACCCCTGCAAGTGCACTCTGGTCGTTGAACACTGATGGTTACACTGTAAATACTCGCCGTTACCCACATAGACTCTGAACGGGTGTACGGCTGTCAATTCAAGCTTGAGACGCTCGGCTACACTAGGATGAAGAAAGTTGTGTGTACTACCGCCGTCTATCAAGACCTGTACAGGCAGACCCGCAATAGACCCGGAAATCTTCAAGGATTTCGGGTTCGAGAGACCCTCCATAGAATTGATGTGAGAAATATCGCCTGTCACCACCACGTCTTCCTCCTGACCGACATCATCTATGAACTCATCGTCGGTTTCGTCACAGCCCAAGATGAAGAAACGCGGCTTGCAACGGTGTCCCCGGGTGTACCTCTCATCACAATTCCAACATAAACCTTGCTTAAAACGTTCATCGCGTTCAGCTTGAGTTAAACGTTTAATAGGAAGAGAAGAGAGATTACCGTTAAGGTTAGTGGGACGTGGTGGAGGAGCCGGTGCGTTCGGGCCCTGTGGTCCTGGAGCGACGACGGGGGCAGCCTGTCCGGCTGGCCTCGTATTGCCTGGCTGCCAAGTGCGGCGAGGCGTATGGGACCATTGCGACGAAGACTCTTGATACGTGGCTGCGAGCTCCCGCGCTAAGGCGAATGCTTGCGCCAACGTTTCCGGGTTTCGTACATTCAACTCCCGGCGGACTGGTTGTTTAAGACCCTGTTTGAAGAGGGAAATCAACCTCCACAACCAAACCGATCTTGATAAGAGTCCGATGTGGACTCGAATCAAGATCGGTTTGGTTGTGGAGGTTGAGTCTCGCCGGCCTTCGAATAAAGCAACAATCACATGTCATAGCGACTTGGCCTTCGAATCACCCTAGCCGGTCTCGTACGTCGCTGTGGCTCGACCGGCATTGCCGTATCACCCCCCCTCAAGCTAAACTTGGGGAATCAAACACAAGGTTTAGCTTGCGAGCCAGAAAATGATGCTGATGTGCACCTAACGGCTTTGTAAGCAAGTCAGCTAGCTGGAATTGAGAAGCAACATGAACTGTTGACAGAAGCCCCTTAGTAACCATTTCTCTCACAAAATGGCAATCCAAATTGAGATGTTTAGTTCTTTCGTGAAACACAGGATTGGCAGCCAAATGCTGCGCTGCCTTATTGTCACAACACAAAGGAATAGGAGTAGGAACATGAACACCAAAGTCTGTAAGAAGCCCTGCTAACCAAACAATTTCTGCTGTAGTAGAGGACATGCTCCTATACTCACTTTCTGTGCTAGATTTAGAAACAGTTTTCTGTTTCTTTGTTTTCCAAGAAACCAAAGAATCACCTAGGAAAACACAATACCCTGTTAAGGATCTTCTAGAAAACGGGCAGCTACCCCAATCAGCATCACTATAAGCCAACAACTTCAGCTCAGATGAAGAAGGATAGAAGAGAGCACAGTGCAATGTGCCTTTAAGATATCTCAAAAGATACATAGCAGTTTGCATATGAGGCACTCGAGGAGAGGCTAAAAACTGGCTAAGTTGCTGAACAGTATAGGCTATATCAGGTCTAGACAAAGTCAAATACAATAACTTGCCAACCAGTCTCCTATAAGATTCTGGATCAGGGATAGGATCACCAACATCAAGAGAAAGATGCAAATTCCTTTGCATAGGAAAGCCAGCAGGTTTACAATTCACCATGTTAGCATCAGTGAGAAGATCAATGACATACTTCCTTTGATTCAACAAAATACCTTTATCTGATCTGGAAATTTCCATTCCAAGAAAGTAACGAGCTAAACCAAGATCCTTAATGGTAAAAGCTCGATCTAGAGAAGCCTTAGTGGATGCAATAACAGCAGGATTGTCTCCAGACAATAGCAAATCATCCACATAAGTAAGAGCAACAGTAATAGAAGAAGCATCACGTTTGATGAACAAAGAATAATCATGTTTGGACTGAATGAATCCAAGAGAAAGAAGATGCTTAGTCAACTCAATGTTCCACTGTCTACTAGCCTGCTTAAGACCATATAGGGACCTTTTAAGCCTACATACCTGGCCAGGAGCAGCTTGAGAATAGCCTAAAGGAGGATGCATATACACCTCTTCATCAAGATATCCATGCAAAAATGCATTATTGATATCCAATTGATGCAAAGGCCAAGCTTTGGCAGAAGCTAAGGCAAGTAAAACCCTGACAGTTGAAAACTTTGCAACAGGGGAAAAAGTAGCCTTATAATCTTTATCCTTAACTTGAGTGAACCCTTTAGCAACTAAGCGAGCCTTAATTCTTTCAACCTCACCATTAGGACGCTATTTGACCTTATAAACCCACTTAGAGCCTATAGCATGCTTGCCAGGAGGAAGAGAAGTAAGCTCCCAAGTATGATTATCTTGCAAAGCCTTCAATTCTTTATCCATGGCCTAAATCCAGCCAGGATGTTTAATAGCTTCCTTATAAGAAGTAGGCTCATGAATAGAAAGAACATTGAAAAAGCTGTGCACAAAATCAAAAGAATAATGTTGCAAATCCTGAACAGCAAACACCTGAGACAATGAAGTCCTGGAAGTACTGCGTTTAGGCAAATGTGTGCAAACAAAATACTTGAGATGAGCAGGTGGCTTAATAGCACGAACTGGTCTAGAAGTAGCAGGAATAACAGGCAAAGGTGAAGGAGAATGCTGCAAATCAACAGACTCAGAAGTGGAAGAATCACCAAGAGGAAAAGGAAGTGGTGAAACAGACTGCTCACAAGACTGATCAACAACAGGAACTGGTGTCAAAGAATGATCAAAAGATGTGCTAGATGATGAAGATGGAAGCAAAGATGATGGAAAAGAAATATGCTCATCATCCTCTTCACTGAACTGAAAAGGAACATAGGAAGCAGGCAGGGAAGACTGTTGCTGAGAAACAGCTTGCTTGAAAGGAAAAATATGCTCTCTGAAAAGCACATGTCTGCTAATATAAACCTTCTTAGAAGCCAAATGAAAAACTTTATAAGCTTTCTGACCTGGAGGATACCCAAGCAAAATACATTCCTGAGCAGTAGCATCAAACTTGGAACGCTGAGACTTAGGAATGAGAGCAAAACACTGACAACCAATAACTTTGAGATGAGAATAAGATGGTGCCTTGTGGTAAAGAACCTCATAAGGAGTCCTCCAATGCAAAACAGAAGATGGCAAAAGATTGATGAGATGTGTGGCTGCTAAAATGCATTCACCCCAAAAGGAAACAGGTAAAGAAGCATGTAACTTCATAGCCCTGGCAGTTTCAACAAGATGCCTATGTTTTCTCTCTACACGGTCATTCTGTTCAGGGACTGCTGGAACTGACTTTTCATGAACCACACCTTTCTTAG
The DNA here is from genome assembly GCA_963924305.1 of Polygonum maritimum. Lineage (NCBI taxonomy): Eukaryota > Viridiplantae > Streptophyta > Magnoliopsida > Caryophyllales > Polygonaceae > Polygonum > Polygonum maritimum. The sequence continues at coordinate 5,008,807 of OZ002729.1, read as the reverse complement.
CTAAAAGATCCCTCATAAACAGATTAATGAATTCAGTGCCATTATCAGTTCTAAGCACTTTAATAGATGTATTAAACTGAGTCTCTACATATGCAACAAACTCAGCAAAAATCCTGCCAACTTGCTATTTGCTATTCAACAAAAAAGTCCAAGTATTCCTTGAATGATCATCTAAAATTGTGAGGAAATAACGAGCACCACACAAAGCAGGTGTTTTATAAGGACCCCACAAATCCATATGCACCAAATCAAACAAATGTTTGGCATGAGAATTACTAGGAGTAAAAGGCAGTTTATGATGTTTTGCCATAGCACAAGCAACACAATCAAAAGAAGAAGTATGTGAATAACCACAATCTGCCATATGTCTCAACTTAGAAATTGAGGCATGACCAAGCCATGCATGCATCAACTCAATATCATCATGCACTTTACAAACTGAATGTGTAGAACTATGCTTATTAAAATGTAAATTGTTTAAAAGTTGAGTTGCATCTACAAAAGAACCTGCAACAATCTTGTTTACATCACTTTGCAACCTATATAAGCCCCTTTCTTTAGAACCTCTTGCAAGCACTTCTTTAGTTGAATGGTCCTGTAGGACGAATTCATGAGCAAAGAAAGTGAATACCAGATTCTGTTTAGCCAAGAGCTTAGGAACTGACAACAGATTATGTCTAAAAGATGGTACAAACAGCACCTCTGACAGAGTCAAAACTGATGTCAACTGAATAGAACCAATAAAATCAACCTTTTGCACTGAACCATCAGGCAAACCAATTAGGATAGGTTTAGACAATGGTTGCATCTCAGAAAACAAGTCTCTGTTAAAGGAGATGTGATTTGTTGCACCTGAGTCCACTATCCAGGTTTGATCAAGATGTTGTGTATTAGCAACATGAAAAAGAGTATGCAAATTACCTGCAAAATTGACTAACCAAATTGTCCTCCAGTAGAAGAGCCCTCACCACCATTGGCCTTGCCCTTCATCATCTTCAAGACCTCAGCAAACACTGCATTCACCAAAGTTGTATCAGGTTTGTATCCTGAACTTCCTTCAAGTGGAGAATCATCCATCATCTCCTTCTGTTTCACATTAGCTGCTAGCCTGTCATTAGCTTGATCCCTAGAGCCCTTCCACCACTCTGGATATCCTATGATCTTAAAACAAGACTCCTTAACATGTCCTCGTACATGACAGTGCTCACACACTCTATCATCCCGAGGTCTCTTGCCATTGACAACTTCTCTTCTATTATTACCTTGATAACCTGAATCTCTGTTGCATGAACCATAGTCTGAAGTAGAATTCCCAGCATTCTTATACTGACCACCACTGTTAGAAGGGCCACCAGCTGAATACTAACCTGTGTTATGACCAGAACCTCCATTTCCCTTTGAAAAATTGGAGAAATTCCTATTACCTTGCCTATTAACAGCTAAGGCATTTCTCTCAGGTTGTAAAGCACCTGTGATCTCTTTCTGCTTTTCTACTCTTTGAACCATTTGAAAAGTCTTATTCAGAGTAGGTAAGGGATCCATAGCTAATATGGAACTCCTAGTTGTTTCATAGGCATCAGAAAGCCCCATTAAGAATTGCATGATCTTAGTTGTAGTCTCACGCTCATGCATCCTTTTAAGCAAAATACAAGTACACTTTTCTAAAGCTCCACATGAACAGAAAGGTACACCTTCAATCATCAAAATCTCCTCCCAGACTTTCTTTAGTTTACCATAATAGGTAGCAACACACATGTTTTCTTGCTTAATCTAACTAAGCTCCTTTTGAAGCTGATATAGCAGTGGTGCACTCGATTCTTCAAACCTTTCAACTATTTCATCCCAAAGTTCCTTAGAGGACTGTGCATAAACGAAATGTTCTGCTATTTCACTAGTCATAGAGTTCAAAATCCAGCGAAGGACCATACAATCACATCTCTTCCATCTCTCATAATCCTCAGTGTCCTCACTAGGTTTTTTAGTTCCACCAGTAATGAAACCTAATTTCATCTTAGATCCTAAAGCAATCTTCAGAGATTTGCTCCAGCTTTGAAAGTTTGTGCCATTAAACCTCAGCACAACAATAGCATTTCCAGGATGATCCGAATTAGAGAGGAAAAGTGGATCGGAGTAATTACCAGCAGTTTGAGAGCCATTCTTAGTCAAAGCTCCACTGGCAGCTGTATCTTCAAGATCATCAGCCATTCGCCTCTGTCGTTGCCTTTGATCTCCCATTCCAGGTGTAAAAACGAAATCCTCAACTCGTAAGATCTTCAGTTTGACCGAATTGCAAAAATTGAAGCAAAATTCGACCAGAAATCACTCGAAACCAGAAAAGTTCGAGCAACACCAAATCCAACAGAACTTGAGCAAATCACAGCGAAAAACAAGGAATTGAACAAGGAACGAGTGAATTGATCAATTCACATGCTCTGATACCATATCAAATGTAGAAATCGTGATTATGGGAGGAAGAAATTGAGAGAGCCATGTTTGACTTGGAAGAGAAGAAAGAAGAGTTTTCTGAAAGCTTTCTATTATTCAGCTCAACTAACTAAATGTTATTACAAAGCTATTTATACTACCACTAACAACTAGCTAACAAACCCGAGAGTGTCATACAAACGCTTAGCCAAAATATCCAATACAGATACACCAACCCGAGAGTGTCATACCACTAAAATATAACATTCTATTTAAGCATCCTTAATTGGGCTTACTCATGAATAAATGAGTTAAGGTTTTAGCTAATGTGCTTAGCGTATTCATCTTTCAAAGTATTCGGGTTCGACTCGTGACAAATCGAATTGAATACGAACACCGAGTTGGAAACGCATCATGGTGGAAGAGTTAGTTATTGGGCTTTGGTCCCATTACCTAGCCATTCTCATTGGGCTTTACTGGGCTACGGTTTAAAGTCTGGATGAACTTAGCTCTGGATGTCCTTTCACTACCTTAATTATGATGGAGCCAGGCTCCCGGAATTTCATACTTCACAGGGAACTATAAGTCAAGAAACCCGAAACTTGAGCAGATGGAACATCGGCGATCCAAATCCTAGAAACATCCAAACCCTAATTCAACATGATGAGAGAGTTTCTCAAAATGGATGGTCTTCTTCAATGGCCACTTCTGTTGGGGCTGGCCTAAGGCTAGAACACCAAGTTTACGACCCTACGACCAATGTTGTTTCGAGAAATGGTGTTAATTTGAATCTGAACCCTTCGTTTGTCCAGACTGCCAACAATGGTTCTACTTCACAGAGTCCTGAAGAGCACCCCAATTAACCAGCAAGTGGCTTTATAAAGATTCTAGACTTGCAAATTTTTAATAATTCTCTTAGAGCATGCGTTAGAGATTCTTGGTTACTTTTGCACTTCCTCTTTGTAATTCAGAATGTGGGTTTTGTTTTAGTAGCTTAATCGTTACACATTTGCCTTTAGAGTACAAAAAGGGTCGTTCTAAATTGAAGCCATTGATAAGGTTTTGGTATCATAATAAGTTGAACCATTCTGCTGGTTGCTGTGTCTATAAGCAAACAAGTTGGAGTATTTAAAAAAATTATGATAAGGGTATGAAAAAGAGGTGATAATTTATGCGAGTAGGTCATTGATATCATGTGAAAATGCACCCTTTGAGATTATGATGCTTGAAAATGTAACTAAAGCTCATTTGACCTCTTATTTTGATTGCCAAAATGTTGTTGGATGTGCTCATTGATGGGGTGCAAAGTTATGACCAAGTTGGAATTCATAGGCGCACCAAACTCAATTATTTAATTTATTTTGGTACACCATTGAGAAAGTATATACGCAACGTATTCTTGACTCGACAGGTTCACCCGAATCCGTACAAAACCCTAACCTGACAGGTCCACCCGAATCCGTACAAACCCAGTTGCGATTCCACCTATCCGAACTCCCGTTCCTCCCATTCCTCCCGTTCCAGAGTTATCGCATTTCCCACCATTATCCCTTCCATTGTTGTCATTACATTAACAATGCAAGTCGTGTCCTACTAGTCCGTATCCTCCTCAAAGGTCATGCAATTTAAGAGTTTAGGTGAGAATGGTGTCCATGGTATAATATATTATGATTTGTACTTCATGGGGTAAGCAAAAGATAGACATGGATATAGGATATTCAATTGGTAGAACATAGTTTTGTTTTTGCATATGACGATGTCATTAATTCTTAAACTTAGTATGGGTGTATGGCCAAAAATTGTTGCTTTTGTACATGGACTTGATCGGTCGAATGTGCAACTGATGCAAAAACCAACCATTAGCAGATTGATTTAGGCATAGACTTTTTGCACACAAGTTTTTGACTTTTTGCACCACGCCGTTTAACGGCGATGCCGTTTAAAGGCGTCCAATATAATAATAATAAATTTTTGAATCGGAAAATTGTAATGCCGTGGCCGCACGCCAGTGGGTGGCGCGGCCGGACGCCGTTGGGTGGCGCGGCCGGACGCCGTTGGGTGGCGCGGCCGGACGCCGTTGGGTGGCGTCGGGTGTTATATTTAGTTAATAGTATATAAGTTATCACATGTGTTTATTAGCACAGTTGGTAAGTGGCCTTATTTGTGTACATGATGTTCAGGGTTCAAATCCCACTAGCTACACATTTTTTATCAATTAAAAATGATAATAAATGCAAATGTAGTTAAGAGGATTTGAACCTTTAACCTAGGAGGTCCTTTAAAAGAAGTGAGTAATTGCCAACTAGACTAGATAGACTTTATGTATTAAGGGGGTTCTCTAAAAATATATTGTAAACATAGATACCATTAATGGCACCGTCCACCGGCGTCCGGTGGCGCCGTTCAATGGCGTCGTGTGACGCAAGCAAATTTTCGGCTTTTTTATTTTCCCACAATTTAATTAATATAATAATTGGACGCCTTTAGATGGCGACGCCTTTTAATGGCGTGGTGCAAAAAGTCAAAAAACAGTGTGCAAAAAGCCGAGGCGTTGATTTATAATTGTCTTTTTCGCTCTCTTTGATTGATCTTCTGGCCATTTTTATGTGTGTGGACATGATGGGAAATTGATCCATAACATCTCCTTGTCCACTACTAATTAATTGCTTAATTGGGAAGGTTTTTTTTATTTGAAAGTTAGGGGGATAGTCCTAATGTAGAGTAAGTAAGACAGAAATTCAAGGTGAGATCTCTATCACAATCTGTTGATGGTATTCTAAACTAGACCTGGATTGACATAAATTAACACGAGATCATGCCAAGATGTTAAGATCTCACTGTAGTTTGTTTATTGAGGCATTATACCTAGGATGACTCACATATTTATGCCATCATTTAACAAGATATGAGCAAACTAACCAAACAATTTTAAAAGCTCTAGCACCATGACCCGTGAAGTTTATTTTAAAAGTGTGAGTTGATCGAAAGAAAAAATAGAAGGCAAAACATAAGATTACCTATTTAATATGGCTTCTATAATAGAAGCAAACATGCAAGCCTATTGCCTACCTATGTAATAATAGCATTAAACAAATTGTACCAAATCCATTTTACAATAATATATTCCTAAACACTACGGGTTGAAAGTTTCATCTAATTTATTAACAACTATTAATCAGATCCATGTTTACACCCACTTTTGCCGAAATAATTCTAAATTGGTAATTTATCGTCATATTCGTAGTTTAGGCACACTCAAATGTTTTTATACCAATAAATAGAAGATTCTACCAAACAAATAAAAAAGAAGATAATGTATGTGAAAAATACTCTTATTTAATTAATCAAACTCGATTATAATTACCTTGAAATGCCGCCGACAAACCAGACGAAGACCACGACGCGAGGATGTGATAACCTGGCGCCATTATGTCCAGCTTCAACACAAACAGACACATTGGAGATGGGCCTCTTGGGCTGTAGTACGCCACCTTGGGCTCCACCACCGTCGAACCAGTTCAAGTCTCATGAGGGTTGAGGCTGACCCTCGCCTTTGTGGATCTCCTCTTAATGTAGTTGGCCATTATTTTCCCCGCTTCCCAATCGAGAAAAATCGAGGGGTAAGCCGTATCAAGGTAAAAGGACGTATCGGCATCTCTGGTGATGAATATGGAACCACGAGGATTGGTGATAGATAGGCGGACAACTGCTTTTGCAAGGTCACTTCGTCCAAGGCCGAGCACGCCACGACGGTGTCCTTTGGTACGGCTTTTAGGGCGTTGCCGTCGTCACAGTCACTCAGCAGGACGAGCGAGCCTTCTTCGGCGTCGTGCTATTTAGATAGAGGCTCTCTCCCTTGATTCTAACGTCGTTCCCCAACACGATCATGCCTCCACACTTCCGATCCACGGTTTCGGCAGCCACCTTCAGCGCCCACGGGCTTGCGTTATGAAGAGCCGGAAGGAAATTTCCAGCTGAGAGGGAAACGAAGATGCCCTTTTGGGTGGTTTAGGTTCTAATTCCCGATGTGGGATAGTTTTAGTCGGTCTCAACAAAAGCCCTAGACTTTGCTGGTACGTTGCATCATATCAAAAACACTAGTTTCCCCGAGCTTACACATCTTCCCTTATCATACACACAACCATGGCTACCCACCTTACCCTAAGCTTGAACATCTTCTTTTATCTTCTCACCATCATCTTTACTGTGAGCTTCGGGAGAGCAGAGCGTGCCAACTATATTGTCCATATGGACTTGACAACGCTGTACTAATTTATATTCATAAATTTTTTGCGCCCCTCCTATTTATTTATTTGCGCACTACAATTTGTGTTGATTCCTAACCAGCACATGTATTTTCTTAAAAAATTGAGTTTCATTTGTGTTCATCTGGAACCTAGACACTATGACCCGTAAAGTTCGTAGTCGGGTCTTAGTTACTACTATGTAGGATGTCTTGAAGGAATTGAAATCATCATCAATAGTAGTGTAAGAGTATATATCTCCAACAGAATTGTTATTTTAGAGAAAAGTAGAGATTTAGAGATGGTCTTACACTATTATTGATGATGATTCCCTTTAAGACACCCAACATAGTCCGGTCTAAACATCACGAAGAAGGCTCCACTCGTTCTGCTGAGCAAGTGTGATGACGACAATGCCCTAAAAGCCCTACCAAAGGACATTGTTGTGGCGTGCTCGACCTCGGACGAAGCGACCTTGTAAAAGCAAGTGGCCACCCAATATATCTCCAATCCTTCTGGTGCCATATTCATCACAAGAAACACTCATTCGAAAGTCTACCTCGAGATCGGATATCCCTCAATTTTCCTCGATTGGGAAGTGGGGCAAAGTGTCCGGGATTACATTCAAGGGCTAGGGATGATATACTATGTGGCAAGTGTCAGTTTCAAGCTTCATGAGACTTGGACAGGTTCGACGGTGGTGGCCCCCAAGGTGGTGTACGACAGCGCAAAAGGCCCATCTCCATTGTGTCCGCTTGTGATGAAGCCGGACATAATGGCGTCAGGTTATCGCATCCTCGCGTTGTGGCCGTCGTCTGGTTCACCGGTAGCATTTCAAGGTAATCCCATTTAATTAATTAAGTAAGCGTATATTTCATACATAGGTTATCTTTTTTTTTGTTTAGTAAATGAATACATTATCTTCTCTTTTTATGATTGTAATATAAAAACATTTGATTGTGCTTATTGACTCAACGTAACTACTTTTTGATTACGAATGTGACGATCGACGATTCAACAATTTAGAATTACTTCGGTAAAAGTGGGTGTAAACTAGATGAATTGTAGTATAAAAACATTTAGAATTATTTCATCAGTAAGTCACCTTATGTTTTTATACCACATAGTCGTTGTATTCGGCGTTGTAGACGTCCCAGGGTGGAGCGCCTTGTTTGGGTTAAGATGTCTGACACCCATGGATAAAGTCGTTGCCGCCGTGTGCTGCCGTGTTGTCCATGCCAAGTCTTTAGTTAGACCTCCTATGTTGTCAAGTGAGTTAGTTGTAGTCATCATTGTTTATCAAATCGTCGGGGACCACTCTGAGTGGACTCCTAGTGGGCCTACCACCCTAGCCGTGTGCGGACAAACTATGGACGTGTCCATTTGTACATCTTTCCCGATATATAATAGACATCTTCTCTACTCTGTCGTGACACTTCGCACAGTCTACTCATTACGTGTTACTTCAGCGCGCTTTGGTTCATCATTTTGCTGTTTATGTTTGCTTGTATCATGTCTTTGCTTTCTCAGTCTGCTTTCTCCGCCTACAAATGTTTTTGGCCTCTCGGCTTACCTAGTACATTGAATGATTTCCTTACAAGAAAAGGTTCAATTGTGGTTTGTAGAATCAATATGTTATGATACTTGAACTTAGTTGTCTATGACTTGCTTGTAGACAAAAGTGGAGGGTAAATGGTGCTTCCGTTGCTTCTTTTTTCTATCTTTAAAAGTTGCATATTGTTAAAATTTATTCACCTTGAAAGCATTTGAATGTCATGGTGCTATATTGCTAAAATTTATTCACCTTGAAAGCATTTGAATGTCATGGTGCTATATCATCATGAATGTAGGATTCCATAGACCACGTACTGCATTATGTTTTATATAGAGAGGATCATTTATTTGGCATTGTAATCTTGTTTGGATATACTCATACTATAGGAATTCCATACGTATATATATGTCTTTATATAAAGTTGATTTGGTAAAGTAATACTCCAGTAGATAAAAGGGAGTAAATGTTGGATTCTGGTGTTGATCCCTGCGTTGATCCAGCGAGCGCTGCTGCGTCTATTGATCCGTCTTCACTTCATTGCAGAACACCATGGGGAACAATCAATGATGTCTGTCTTCGGATAAGATTTGAGTCGTGTAAACACTTTCCGAAATCAGTATTTTGCCCCTTATAAGCCTTAGGGAATCCACAAAATCTGAAGTGAGATAAAACAAATCTGCTGATCCTTTCCAAGGCTTGTGGTAAGGATCAAACTATAGAATGATGTATGATGGATGTATGACTTCGACTAAGTTGAATCTTGAGAGAGATTCTCTCACCAGCCCGACTTCATCTTCCTTTAGCCTTATATAGGGCGTAGGAAAGCCTAGGGAGCGGTTTCTACAAGTTATGGGCGGTTACTAGGGCGGTTACCAGCGGTTACCGCTGATCCTTTGCCTCCAACGGCTCTCTCTTGGAGAGACACGTGGCCCATCTGAAACCATACATAAAAGGAGGTTACTCAAGTAGTTACACAACGGTTATATTGGCAGTTAACCCACGTGGCCAGTATTCAAACCGTTAGACTGACTGATCCCGTTGGTACCAGTCCACCAGAACTCTTGTTCTTTAAACTACTGATCCCACAGTAACATATCCTTAATATTCCCACTAGATCCCAAATATACTTACACAAGCGTGTACTCCACACCCCCAGACTTGTGATAAGCTATATGAGATCTCATAAAGTCGTCATGAACCCCGATAACACTAAATGGCCATTGATCCCTTGGGAACCATCACTGGTTCTTCAGGGATCAATCTAGTGATAACACTAAAATCACCAACAATCCTCCCCCATTTTAGTGTAATCCTTGATTCATAAAATAAGCAAGTCTTCATCCCAAACTCATGCATAAACACAAATTTCGTGACGATTGAATTTGTGTCTTAGTGTAATTACACATTTTATACACCTCGGAATCATGGTGTCCTAAGGATTGAACCAATCAACCTCTTTAGATGCATAAAGATAACACACACATAAGTCACTATACACTTCTATAGTCTAACTTGACTCCATTAATGGTCCTTGAGTCCTTATCCATTCATGAGCGTATGTGAAGCCAACCCAAGCTTCATGGAGCAACCAAAAACTCCACGCCCACATAGGTAGATCCTTTAGTCGTACACCTACATTGTACTTTTTCAAAGGAACTATTAAGAAGATAGAATCTTCAACCTCTGATCCTGTAGGACAGAGCACACATTGGGGATTAATACATTGTGCTCACAGTTTCTAGAAATGGGCTTTCCACATTGAATTCTGTTCTAATTTTCATTAGATAGGAATTGGGTGTCCCACCCCTAGAAAGCAATATGGGTCTTTCATTCTCATCCCCTTAGGACCAATCACTTCGTCAAGTGATCAGCCACCTTGGTTTTCACCGATTCAGCCAACCAAAATCACACTATGTGTCATGAATCCTCGAACCATGCGATACCTCACATCAAAGACGTGACCTGGTATCAACAAGCATGATCGATCCCCTCTGGCCAGAGTTACTATGCTCATATAGATGAAATCAGTTTCGGCCTTTACGAAACATGGTAGATTAACATCCATAGTTATTACCTTAATCCAGGATACAACTCACACTACCAGCTTCGATCCCGTTGTCAAATTAGAATGCTAGATCCTTTTCCATAATTCTGGATTTGGAACTGATCCCAAGTAGAAATATCCATCCACCTTTCAAGGAATAGTTCTCAAACTTGATCCAACTTACATTCAACACTTCCTTCATTTTTCAAGGAAATAATGACATTGTCAACATGGAATGTTGAGGGACACATTTCTAAACAAGAAACAAGTATTCATGTCAAAAGACATCGATCACTGAAGGACAATCAAAAGACATCGATCCCAAAGGACACGTTCCAGTCCTATCTAGGGACATTAATCCCTCAACCTCGTCTCCCAACACTTTGTCAATGTAATGAGACTGGGATCAAGATAAAACTCATATTTCCTCCCCTTTTATCTTAATCCCTAAGATAACATCAGCCTCTCCCATGTCTTTCATGGAGAATTATGATGACAAAAATTTCTCACAAGATTTACTTGTTCTTGATCCGTTCCAAAGATCAATATTTCATCTTATGCATTTGTTCATAGCACAAGCATGTCAAAACTGACATTTACTTCATTTCCCTTTAGGAAAATAGTTGTAGAACAAAAATCCTTGATCTTATGAGATCAACCTTGCAACAGTATGCAATTATCACAATTGTTGATCCGAACATGGTTATGAACCTTAAACAAATCTAATTGCTTTATCATTAACCTGCAATTAATCAAATGTAAGTATAAAATTTAAACAAAATACATCAACAAAATGAAATAAAACCGATTAATCTGTATGGGAACAGTAGAGTCGAAAACCCGAACTGTGAAACACAGTACGTAGGTCCTTAACCAGTAGACTCAAGAGAGTAATCTGTCCAACAGGGAACAGTAGACTCCTATTGAGTAATCTGAATTTAAACATGAGTAATCTACACACGAAGTATAGTAGACTCATTAGGAAACCTCCCCCTTTTGAGGATTATTATCCATTTTTAGTTTATCTTTGATAAACTATCAGTTTCCTTCGAGGGAATAGTGGTGTAGATACCACTATCGTTGTTACCCTATGACTTACGTGAAGTCATTCAACATATCAATGCAAATAAATATTCTTTATCATTGTCTAATGATAAATCAATCCATAAAATGGACTCATTTTGTTTTAGATAACAAAACAAACACATCCCCTTCTAGGGAACTACATCCATCGATCCCTTCTCGGGAAAATTCATCCAAATTTTGATTTGATCCAAAAACTCATTTGACCTTACATAATCATACAATAATCTCTTTATATATGATTATCACACCCTTGGATATCACACTTAACCATTCTTATTACGAAGTAACAAGAAACCATGGACTTGTGTTCAAAGCACTTCCATACATGTGATTTTCTTATCTCATGATCAAAGGATCACACATGGCTTATAATCCACCATTACATATTATTTTCCAGAATAATATCAAGACCAAAATCTTTTATTTCTCAAAATCGAACTTGAGAAGAACATGGATCAATATCCATCGGATCTTGGGTTCTTTTGTAGTACGATCAAAGTACCATTAATCCCCTTTAATTTTAACCCAATTGTCATCTCACACACAGACGTCATTGATCAAGAAAATACTGATTTCGACTGTTGGATTCTGGTGTTGATCCCTGCGTTGATCCAGTGAGCGCTGCTGCGTCTATTGATCCGTCTTCACTTCATTGCAGAACACCATGGGGAACAATCAATGATGTCTGTCTTCGGATAAGATTTGAGTCGTGTAAACACTTTCCGAAATCAGTATTTTGCCCCTTATAAGCCTTAGGGAATCCACAAAATCTGAAGTGAGATAAAACAAATCTGCTGATCCTTTCCAAGGCTTGTGGTAAGGATCAAACTATAGAATGATGTATGATGGATGTATGACTTCGACTAAGTTGAATCTTGAGAGAGATTCTCTCACCAGCCCGACTTCATCTTCCTTTAGCCTTATATAGAGCGTAGGAAAGCCTAGGGAGCGGTTTCTACAAGTTATGGGCGGTTACTAGGGCGGTTACCAGCGGTTACCGCTGATCCTTTGCCTCCAACGGCTCTCTCTTGGAGAGACACGTGGCCCATCTGAAACCATACATAAAAGGAGGTTACTCAAGTAGTTACACAACGGTTATATTGACAGTTAACCCACGTGGCCAGTATTCAAACCGTTAGACTGACTGATCCCGTTGGTACCAGTCCACCAGAACTCTTGTTCTTTAAACTACTGATCCCACAGTAACATATCCTTAATATTCCCACTAGATCCCAAATATACTTACACAAGCGTGTACTCCACACCCCCAGACTTGTGATAAGCTATATGAGACCTCATAAAGTCGTCATGAACCCCGATAACACTAAATGGCCATTGATCTCTTGGGAACCATCACTGGTTCTTCAGGGATCAATCTAGTGATAACACTAAAATCACCAACAGTAAAGAGGCATGAAAGTTGGTGGCAAAGGCAATGGAGGAAAGATATCTCTTGTTACTCAACGTTGCTTTAATTTTAATTATTTTACCCTCCAAAGTGAAGTCTTTCAAAATGATCTTTCTTTTGCACAAGAAAGAGAACGGTGCATGGCCATATGTATATTGTTTAAGGCTTTTGGACCTTTAGTTAAAGAGATCACTCTTGAAAGACCTTGCTTTATTAATTTCTGCTTTTACTTTTGATGTCTCCCTTTGTATTACAAATCCTATTTTACATGAATAAACTTTTAACGCTTATATTTTTTTTTTGGTATTTTTCACCTCTATGGTTAAAAATATTGACCAATATATTTTATGTATCAGAATGACACACACACATATATAATCTATAATACTATAGATATATATATATGTATATACAGTAGAACCTCCATAAATTAATACTCGATAAATTAATAAACTCGGTAAATCAATATTTTTTTTTCCAGTCCCAACTTGGGCCAGTGTAAAATTTGACAATATTCGATAAGATAATAAGATAATAAATTTTAAAAAACAACTATAGAAGTATAAAGGTCCCAATAAAATCATAAATTAATAATTATCTAAAAATTACATAAATATAACTAATTATACTATCAAAACTTAGTAAAATATGATTCTATTGTTGATTGTTTTTTCTTAAAACTTAAGTTTACTTGAAGCATATCTCTAACTTGTCTCATTGTATCGAACATTTCTGGCGTTGTATTCTCAAACTGCACCAAAAAGTTGTGAAGAGTCCTGGACACGATAAGTGCTTCCTTTCGCGAGACTGGTTTCAAAGGAATTGTATCGTCTTCAGCTTCATCAACTCTAACCATCAGCATTTATCGCTAAAATCTCTATAAATTAATATCTCGATAAAATAATAAAATACTCATGTCCCGATTCTATTAATTTATAGAGGTTTAACTGTATGATGTTACATCGCTAAGTTCAAATTAACAATTGAGCATTTACTCTTTTATCACTTACAGTATAATTTTATCTTCAGTTGTTTTATCAGTTACCCATTAGAATTAATTATTCTCTACATCAATTGCCCATTGATTATTGTTCTTCATAAAAAAAATTAATTTGCTGCATACGCGTTCCAAATACATATATATTTCATAGTGTATAACCAAGGCTAAAGCATTTACTGTATATATATAGTCAGCTATACTTAATAAAAACCAACTCCATTATTTCGATTTTTTTTTTTGGGTATTTGTGTTGTAAGTTGTGACGTTGGTTTATCCGAATGTCGATTTTTCCCATCTAGAGATGAAATCCGGTTAATTTAATTGTTACAAAGTGTGTACATTTTTTATTTGCATGGGATCTTTTTATAATTAGGGCACACAATAATTCAAGCACATGAGCCACGTAGAATTTGCATAGTCCAAAAGTAAAATTCAAAAGGACAGCATATTCCCGTTACAGTGTACGTGACTGATAGGATATATATGTTCATTACTCTCATTTTTATTTGTTGAAAAAATCAACAAAAGCACACACTTGGAGTTGGGAAACAAAGTAGAAGAAGATGAAGAAGAAGTACTTTTCTTAATTGCTTCCTCAAAAAGCAGAGATCTAGCTTGCTATAGAAGAAGTATATAGTACTAGTATAAGAAGAAGAAGAAGAAGTTGTAAATTGTCGTCATACAACCATCCATATACACGAAGACATACATCAACATCCATTTTGATATGAAAAGAAGAGAATACAAAAGAAAAATGAGGAATGCGTACAATATTATATTAAAATCTTTAGGGGAAGCATAGAGTTATACAAATGTGTACGTTTGAGTGAGAAGGTGTTTTTTTTTTTTTTTAAATTTATATGTGTGTAATGTTTTGGTAGGTAGGATGGTAGTTCCAATTGTAGTAAGAAAACAAGAGGAAGCCTCCAAATGTGTAAAAACTAAGACGGCACTCTTTTGACGTGAGCATGTAGTGGAAGTGTGTGTTTGAGTTTGTAATGTGTAATATTAATTTGTTTTATCTTTTTGGTTTTCTTTGATAAAAAAAGGAAATTTTCTTTTGGTACCCTTGTGGTTTTGACAATTTCTTTTGGTGTCCTAAGAAAAAAGCTATTCCTGTTACTACCCCCATGGTTTATATATTTTCTTTTTCATAGCCAATACTTTATTTAAACCCAATTTTGATCCAAAAAATTAATTTTCATTTAAAATTTAAATAAAAACGAATTTTCTATGAAAGTATTTGAATATCTAAAATTTAAATAAAAATATTTTCCATCAAAAAATTAACTTGTGAACTTTGAATATTAAACTAATGAGTTTTTGGATTTGTAATTTCTTAATATCACATATACACGTTATCAAAAATATATTGAGAATGGTCCAAAAATATATTGAGTTTAATTTGGGATTTGTGAATTTGATTAGTAGTATTTTTTATGATTGATTAAATTGAGAATGGTCCAAGTTAATCCCAAAAAATTAAGGTTGTTGAAATATAATCTAAAAATAATTGTATATTATATAGTCTACAAATTGTAGCATTTTGCAAGCAAAAGTAAATTCGTTTTTATTTAAATTCTAAATGAAAAATATTTTTTTTGGATGAAAAATGGGTTTAAATTGAGTTTTAGCTATGAAAAAAAAAATGTATAAACCATAAGAGTACCAAAAAAAAATTTTTTCTCTTGGGACACCAAAAAGAATTATCAAAACCACAAGGGTACCAAAAGGAATTTCCCATGAAAAAACTAGGATTGTTCAGGGTAGAACAGACATTTTGCATAAATCAGAACCGAAAGCCGACATTTGGAAAAGAGTGAATTAAAAGCCGACCAAAAAAAGCCAAAATGTTGAGTTCGAAATTTTGAAACAATTTTTTTATGTGACACACTATACTGGAGTTCACATCAAAAGGATTTGAGAAATCTTAAATTTGAAAATTTTTTATCTTTATGTCTGACGGATTCACTATTTCTTTTTTAGAGTTTAGTTTTTTTTTTTTTTTTTTAGAATAAAAGGTAAATAATATTACTGGGAAGAAATTACAGAAGAGAGTTTAGGAGAGACAAATCCCAAAAAAACAACTCAGAGAGGCCACAAAAAAGGGGAGAACAAAATTGAGCTGTAATACAAAAAAGAGAGGCTTATAAGGGAAAACCTCCAGCATAAGATGGAGGTTTTAGCTTATGAGCTGTAATACAATTTTGGAGGTGGGCAATAATGTTTCTAGAGCAGGTGCGAGAGCATGGAGCGGCTCCATTGAAGACGACATCATTTCGGCACCTCCAAACGAAGTAGACCCAGGCAGAAAGGCTGGCAGCGATTAATTTGGAGGAGGTGTTGCGGTGCTGTTGGCGGTGGGCGACCCATTCGATCCAGCTGTGAAGAGAGGGGGCGCGGTAAGTGATGTGAAGCCAGTCAAGGATGTCTTCCAGAACTGAAATGGAGAAGGGACAGCAGCTCCAAAGATGAGTAGAGGTTTCATCGGCAGAATTACAAAGCACACAAGATAGGGACGACAGCGGCATCCAGTGGTCGATCCGGTCTTTTGTGGGAAGCCGCTGGTGGAGTGCCATCCATGTGATGAAGGAGCACTTAGGGGTGTGGAGGCCCTTCCAAAGGACCTTCCCCCAGATCCAGTTGGCTCCCCTGTTGCGCAGGAGATTGTAAGCGTTGATGGAGGAGAAAGAGCCTTGAGGGTTGGTGATGTTAGCGACAACTTCGGCTTGCGTGTGTTCAGCAAGAAGGAGATTGCGGAGGGAGAGAATGGATCTCCAGCCCCAACTGTCGTTTTGTTTGGCTGGAACGGTCCATATGTTGAAGTGATCAAGCAAGTTACTAGCGACCCATCGAGACCAAACATTCGTCGGAGGCCCTGTCAATTCAAGAAGAGTGCGAGCGAAGCATGCCCTGTTCCAGGCGAGCAGCTCCTTGAAGCCTAGACCGCCTTCGCTATGAGGCTTGCAGACATTCGCCCAAGCGATAGGACATTTACGCGAGGAGGCAGTCCCACTCCAGAGAAAGGACCGGAAGATGGATTCAAGTTTGGCCAAAATTTCCTTAGGAAAGAGAAGAACATTGCACCAAAAGGAATTGATCCCATACAGAACAGACCTGATCAACTCATAGCGACCGGCATAGGAAAGATTACGGGCGGTCCATGACTGAATTCTTGCCGTCATTTTGCTAATCAGCGCGTCGTAGTCCCTACACAGGAGCTTCCGAGAGCCCAGAGGCACTCCTAGATAATTCATGGGCAGGTCACCCCTAGAGAAATTAGTGAGCAAGAGCATTTGCTGAGCAACATCGTCTTCAACGCCTCCAAAGAAAATACAGGTTTTTGCTGGGTTGGGCTTGAGACCAGACATGTCACCAAAGGTAGAGAGGATACGGGTTATGGAGGATAGAGAGGAGACATCGCCTCTACAAAAGACGATGAGGTCGTCTGCAAAGGCGAGGTGATTGAGCCCAGAGGAACGACACTGAGGATGCCAGCTGAAGCCTGGGTCGTCACCCAAACTGTGGAGCATTCGACTAAGATAATCCATGAGGAGAGCAAAGATGTACGGGGAGAGCGGATCCCCTTGTCGTAAACCCCGCTTACCCGCAAAAAAGCCCTTCAGCTCACCATTGATGTTAATTTAGTAGGTAGGAGTTGAGATGCAAGTGATGATCCAGGAAATTAGAGTACTCGGGAACCCATAAAAGCAGAGCACATGTTCCACAAAGTCCCATTCCACTGAGTCGAAAGCTTTTTTAAAGTCGATTTTGATGGCGCATCTAGGAGAGATGTTCCTCCTACCATAGTGCTTGAAGAGTTCTTGGCAGAGGAGAATGTTATGGCGGATTGAACGCCCCGGTACAAATGCACCTTGGCTGTCATGAATGAGGTCAGGGAGGATGCTACAAATGCGGTCCGAAATGAGTTTGGTGATGGCCTTGTAAAGGGTTGTGCAACAGGAGATTGGGCGAAAGTCGGAGATGAGATTGGGATTAGGAACTTTTGAGATGAGATGAATGGTGGTGTGGTTAATTTGACGGAGAAGCCGACCATTAGAAAAGAAGTCGCGGATCGCTTTGATGACGTCCGATCCAACGACAGGCCAAGCTTTTCGGAAGAAGAAGGAGTTGTAACCGTCCGGCCCTGGGCTTTTGTTTGGGTCGATGCTCAACATGGCTTTTTTGATGTCAAGGTCAGAGAACCAGGTGAGGAGAAGGCTGACATGCGAGCCAGATAAGGTGGGACCAGGGGAGAGGCGATGTGCCGGGAAGCTAGCAAGCGAGTTGGAGGAGCCCAGGAGATTGCTGAAGAAGGAGATAATATGGACAGAGAGGGCATCAAGGTTGGAGATGGTGTTTCCTTGAGGGTCAATGAGATGAGCAATGTGGTTTTGGGAGCGACGGTTTTTTATCGAATTGAAGAACACAGAGGTACATTAGTCTCCCCCTTTAAGCCAACTTAGCTTAGCCTGCTGTCTGAGAAGAGAGGAGAGGGCCTTGGAGTCAGCAAGAATTGAGCTGATGAGGGAGGATTCTTGGGCATGAATTTGGGCATTGAAGGGAAGGGAGTGGCCTGCAGCTTGGAGGGCATGAAGATTGTCTTTATTGGCTTTGAGTCTCAAGGCAATGGCTTCCGCCTTTCCACTGCGAAACCGTTTCAGCGAAGACTTGAGGCTCTTCAGCTTGGTGACGACTTGGAACATGGAGAAGCCTGGGACATGGGCATTCCATGCTTCAGCAACAGTGGGGAGGAAAAGCTCGTGGCTGGCCCAAAGGTTATAGAATTTGAAGGTAGGATTTTTGTGGTGGGTGATGGGAGGGAAGGAGATGATTGCCGGGCTATGGTCCGATATACCCGGAGGGGCAAAGAAGGTGTTTGCGAAAGGGAAGGAGGAGAGCCAGGGGAGATTTATGAGGGTTCGATCAAGCTTGCTCCAAATGCGATTACCACCGGTCTGCCTATTGTTCCAAGTCAGCTGAGCCCCGTTGAATTTCATGTCAAACAGGCCGCTTCTGGTAATGCAGGAAGATAGCTCGTTGGAGTGTCCATGAACGCCTCGCTCAGAGATTCTTTCGTCATGATGAAGGGTGACGTTGAAATCACCGGCAAGGACCCAAGGGACATCAATGGAGCTGCTAAGCGAGGAAATACAATCCCAAAGATCAGACCTCTGGCTGGGTGTGTTGAAAGCGTAGATGAAGGAGGCGAGGAAGTCGACATTGTTGCTTCGATCTCGGAGATTGCAATGGATGAGCTGAGGGGAGTTGTAGAGGACAGTGAGATCGATTTTGGTTGGGTCCCAGAAGACGATTATGCGAGCGTAGTTTCCGAGATGGGCGTTAGAGATCGAGTTCCAGCCAACGAGGGTGCGACTGGCTATGAAGGGGAGGTTTGCAGAGGAGACATGAGTTTCAAGCAGGGAGATGAGGGAGAGGGAGTGGGATCGAACAAGGTCGGAGACAGCAGCACTCTTGGAGTCATGGTTAAGACCCTTGGAGTTCCAACATCCGAATTTGAAACTAATCATGGGAAACATTTGGGGTGGGTGAGGCGCTCCTTGAGCGGATTCGATTTGTAGGGGGTTGGTTTGGGTTTGAAGGGGGAGAGGAGGACGAGCGTAGCCTTCTCGTAACAATGATGGGTCCCGAGACTGGGTTAGGAGTGGGTGCCATTTGAGGGGTTGTAGGAGGGGCGAGATGCCCAGGAAGAGAAGTTGAAGGAGGGCCCTGGATGGGCTCTGGGGGGCTGGCTGCAGATTCAACTGGGGGAAGAGGCGTCGGAGGGTTAGGGAGGAGAGGGGGAAGAGAAGAGGGCGGTGGCGCCGCTCGGGCTGGCCTAGGAGGGAGACGCTGCTGTCGACGAGGAGCCGCTGGATCAGAGGGGGTCGGGCACTCCTTGTATTTGTGACCGAAGACCTTGCAAGTCGGGCAATGAACCGGGAGCCAGTCGTAGACGAGGTCCTGCTGGATGACCTCCCCCTTCGACTTGATGGTGACTTCGCGTCGCAGCTCGGAGTTGGCAGAGACCTCCACCAGAATACGTGCGAAGGACGCTCTATCCTCATAAGCTGTGGGCTTGTCCATCTGTAACGGGGTGCCTATGGACGATCCGATGCGGCTGAGCATGTGGTCGGACCAAAAGCGGACGTCAAGGTCTGGCAAGGTGACCCAGATAGGAATGGAGTTGAGGCAGGACAAGTCAAGTGGCATTCCAGCAGACCAGCGTTTGAGGATTAAGGGCTGATTGCCAGGAAGAAACCAGGGCCCATGCTCAAGGGTGGCGAGGAGATCCTGCTCCTTGGAAAACCGGAAGATGAACAAGCCTTTATCATTGAGGATGATCTTCGGGAGGACCATCCCTGTCCAGTTCGAAGCAATAAAGCGTTCCATAGCGCGGAAAGCGACCTTGTCGCCCAAGGGGGCGCCAACAAGAGAAAGACTCCATTTTTCCACTTGCTCAGCCACGTCATTGTCGTCGAAGGTTATTTCACCATTCTCGAAGCCCTCAACGAAGTGCAAAGCAAGATTGGATCTATGCAGCTTGAAGCCGCCTGCGACCTCAGCGTATGAGCGAGAGGGAGGAATTGCGGCAGGGGCGTCCGTAGCTGCTAAATGGGAGGAGCCAGCAGGACCCTCTAGGGGGGAAGGAGTAGAGGAGGTAGTCAAAGGAGGGACAGACAAAGATTGGGGGGAAGAGGAGAGCAACAAGGCGGAGTCTTTAATGCTAGGAACATTCCGATCTGGGTCAGGGATAATGGAATCAGGTAGGGTAGAGCATTTAGTGGAGGTAGGTGGAGACAATAAAGGGGAAGAGGCCAAAGTTTCGCTTTGGACGGAAAGAGAGGTCGAGGAGGAAGGAATGAGATGTTTGGCAACTCGGGAGTTGTTGCTGCGAATGAGGTCGTCGGGGACGGGCTCGAAAGGGCTGGTGTCTTCTCCGGCCAAGTCCGGCGGCTTTCCGGCAGCGAGGGTTTCAACAGGGCGGCGGGGGGACTTATCGGGGGGGATTGTGGAGATCTTCTTTGAGCGTTGCTTTTTGCTCATGATGGCGACGTGTGGGCGGCGTCTTCAAAACCCACAAATTGGAGCAGCGCGCGTGAGGCGCGTACTCCACACACCAAATCTCACAAGTACTATATCTCTTTTTTGTTCGTAGTATAGTTACCCTTTTTAGAGTTTAGTTGTTATGAGGACGATGAATCCCACTAAAGAAGAAGGTGAGAGAAGGTTCTTTATATTGGGATTAATGTGAGTTAAGCTTTACAAGAAAGAGATGTTAGCGCGTTTGTGTGCTAGCTTGACACATCAACTCTCTGGTTGAGCACTCATGGATATACTATTGGATCCCGTTAGGGTGAAGTTTGTTGAAATAACTCTACATAGAGTTGATTAATTTTGAGCCATTGATTTCAATTTAACGGTTAGTTTTTAGAAGCTATTTAGATATGGAAAATACAGAGTAGTTTTTTTGATGAAAAAATACATAGTAGTTATTAGGGATAAAAAGCAGGCAAAAAAATAAAGAAAATCATTTCTTGGAAACCGATCTCGCCGGCAACCGATGGAAGTCCCGACTGCCGCTAAAGAACCACGATAACGGAACCTACTCTTTGAGCGTCCAAAGTCCACCCGGACTTCTCCGGCGAGTACAACCTCACCATCATCCTCCACTTCCGCCACTACGAGGGCCTCAAATTCTCCCCATTCCGCTTCGTCCTCGACAAACCTCTCCGCAAGACCGGCTTCAACCGGACTCTGTGGCCGGGCCGGTGGACCCACCACGCCGTCAACGACACCTACGAGATCTCCTCTGATGGGCGGTACCGGTTCCAGCCGGAGACATACCCGTACCCGGACCTGGACCCGTGGTGCTCCGGGCCGCTCGGGCAGTGAGCAGTTAACCATGAAAGAAATACATGGTTGTAACTTATGAACAAAGACGATGATGATGATGGCGTAGGAAGAGATATGTGAATCAATGTGATCTGATTTTATATTTTTCCTTTAAAATAATTTTGTTCCCTTAATAGCATTGTTTAGAAGCTTCAGTAAATCCTGTCCATTTATTAATATCGAAGGGCTGAGATTTTACCAACTCTATGTAGAGTTATTTTTCAAACTCCACCCTAACAGATCCTCTACTGTGAGGTCTCAGACTTGTGACAACTCTAATTCCTTTTCTTATATAAAAAAAATTAAAAGCATAATTAGAGTTCTAATAGAAAGGTTAAAGAGAGCTAGCTAGCTACAAAAGGATAAAATAGACAATACACCATACATATAACTTCGTTATTTAGCTCGCTTATAATGTGTATTAGGATACAAATAGAAAAATCGAATTTTAAATACCAGCTAAGTGATTTGAATAAAAACCTATAAAAATGAAAGTATGATTGTGTGCCAAATCTGTAGAAGTCAAGGATTGCTATCTCGCTTTTCTGTGCTTTCCGTGCATACGTCCATGTTTCGTTCGAAATGCGTACACCTTAGTCAAACATAAATCATATACGCATCCTTGTTTAATTAACATTAATAAGAAAACTTAAATCACTTTATCATGGGACATTTTTTTCCTTTTTCACATTTCCTCTTTGCAAAGGACTCTTAGTCTCTTACAATGCACGAGTCTTTGCTTAGCTGCTTTTGATATCTTCTTTTGTAATATCCTCGATATAAAGTCTTAGGATATCAAAAGCTCAATTTATAATGCAACTTTAGAAATTGACTCATGTTGATTCAATTCGTGGCGGTAACATTTCAGCAATACCCTACCTTGTGTTTTTCTTGGCAAATTAAAGTTGGTAAACAGTACGTATTTTTACAGCTAGTAAAAACGGAATAAGGGTACTTTGGGTCAAATCACCGCCATATTGACCCACTTTCTAGTAGGGGTGTCCATAAAAAACCGAAACCGAAAAACCGAACCAATAAACCGAAAAACCGACACATTTTTTGGTTAACCGAACCGACACTATTTAAAATTTTGGTTTGGTTAACCGAACCGAGAATATTAACGGTTTCTCGGTTCGGTTTCGGTTTACGCATTTCGTAATACCGGTTAACCGAAAAACCGAAAAATAAATTTTTTTAATTTATATTAATATATAAGTTCGATTTACTTTAAAGGATTCATTTTTCAAATGATTTTGTTGTTCCATTGAGCCATTTTGAGTTCTCTTATTTGCATAGTTTTACTGTGGCTTGTAATTTCAATTATTTACTTGTCAAATATGTCATTGTGCGTGTCTACATAAGCCATTCAAATTATTTATTAAATATGTTGTTCGAAAGAAATACATACAATAATAGTTTAAAGTATCATTTGGTTATTATAACCATCAAGACATATAAAATTAGTATTATTTTGAAGATCTAATCTAATTAGATTATATTGTTTAATCATATTCGATAATTTTATTTATCTTTCATGTATATTATGATATTCTAAATCACATAAATGGTTATTGGTTAACCGATAAAATCGAACCGAAAAATTGGTTAACCGAACTCCGGTTAACCGAGACTAACGGTTCGGTTTAGATTTATGATTTTAGCTAACTGAAATTATGGTTAACCGAACTCCGGTTAACCGAAATTACGGTTAACCGGGTTTGGACACCCCTACTTTCTAGTGGACGTTAAAATTACAGAAGAGGAAAGAAAAGAACGATAAGTAGAAATACGAGAGAGTCACGGGTTTACCTTGAAAAATCTCTTCAATTTCCCAACCCTAGACCACAGACACATATTCTCTGACTTACTACACCGACCGAGGCCTATACAAATTTTCACATTTACCATAGCTTTCCCCACATTAAAAAAATGACACTTTGATCTAGCTTTCCCAACCCTAGCCTCTACAAGACACATTTCTATATAAATCTGGCTACTTACCTTCTTCTATTTCCTAGTGTAACACACACAAAGAAGAAAGCACAAAATGGCCTTAATGCTAGATACTTGTGAAGACATAGTGCTAAGTCTTGACACCCACAAATCAGTCCCAGCCCCATTCCTCACAAAAACTTACCAACTTGTAGATGATCCCTCCACTCAACACATCGTCTCTTGGGGCGACTCCGACGACACTTTCATCGTGTGGCGGCCACCGGAGTTCGCCCGCGATCTCCTCCCTAACTACTTCAAGCACAACAACTTCTCTAGCTTCGTCCGCCAACTCAACACCTATGTAAGTACACACAAACACAAATGCATACATTTTCTTTTCCTTATTCTATATTTTGGGTATTCTTTTTCATGCCCTTTTGGTTGTTGGGTCAATTAGGGTTTCAGGAAAATAGTCCCGGACAGATGGGAGTTTGCAAACGACTACTTCAAAAGAGGGCAGAAGCATTTGCTATGTGAGATTCAAAGAAGAAAAACGTCTTCGTCGTCGTCGCAACCATTTTCACCGCCACCTCCACAACTCAACACCAATACTACTCCGGCGGGCTACTATTACTACCAAGAAGAGGCTGCCCGGGTCAGTCACTCTCCTCTAGAATCCGACGTGGAACACCTGCCCGTATATTCTTCTTCTTACTATCCTCCTCAAGCTCTATTGGAAGACAACGAACGGCTAAGAAGAACAAACAACATGCTAATGTCGGAGTTGGCCCACATGAAGAGGCTCTACAATGACATTATCTACTTTGTTCAACACCATGTTAAGCCCGTTGAGCCTACTAATGGCGCTTCGCAAGCTAATAATCGGCAAGTTAGGCATGGATTAGTGTTTTCACAAAGTGTTAGTGGTAGTAATACTACAAACTCCGAGTTGGATGGTAACAATAGTCCTAAGAGCAATGACGACGTCGTTTCATGTACTAAGACGGGGTTGTTTGGCGTTCCTCTTCTTTCGACGTCGTCTAAGAAGAGGGTGCACCCTGATTTTGAAGACGGGTTGATGCGAAACGACGATGGTTACAAGGCTCGCTTTGTTCTTGAGAAGGATGATTATTTAGGACTCAACCTCATGCCTCCTTTCTCTTGTTAGTTTCTTACATGTGCTACCAGTAGAAAAATGCAACAATATTTCAGTTTAGCTAATGTTCTTCCTAGTATAATTATGGGTCAATGTCTTTAGTTTTTTAAGTGTATAATATATGTACGTGTATAAGTGTATTGTATAGTCCATTTCAATTATACAGGAGTAATGATTAGCGTTACTATTGTTTTGTTCTGAAAAGGAGGAAACTAAAGCTAGCAGTTGGATATACTGATCGATCTCGATTTTGTATGTTTTATGATAGGGCCATCATGCTTGATTGATCAAATTAAAGGTTGCGGAATATACATGTTTCTCGTGTGTACGAAACATGTGTATAGTAAACATTTGTGGGTAATAAAGTTGGGCCAATGTCAAAAATGCTTTTAACTTAGCTCCCGATCGAATTAATATACTAGACTATTGATTCTTGAATCATACAAAAGTTGCATCTTTTACTACAACAGTACGAGACGACATGCATTTTGAATTTACTCAATGCACTTTTAAAAGGTACCAATTGTGGTTTTCTCTAGGAAAAGAAAAGATGTTATCTGTCACGCAACTCAATTACTCAAAGTAATAAAGGGAAAAAGGATACAAAGAGAAACAACAAAAAAAGCTAAAGAAGAAACAAAGTAAGGTGGAAAAACATAAAACATGGTGGGTTATTCGATGAAAGTGGTATTTAAAGGAAATTGGATGTGTGTGTATCAACCTTTATAATGTATATTGTCAAACCTTCTACTATACTAATTTCTTCTTCTAAATAGCCTTTTACGCTTCTTTATGTATGGCTTGACAAAGATGTAACGAAAGTTCTTTCAGTGTAAATATTATGTGTACACAGTGTAACAGTTGTACTTATTAATCAATCAGCGGGGATAGCTCAGTTGGGAGAGCGTCAGACTGAAGATCTGAAGGTCGCGTGTTCGATCCACGCTCACCGCATATTCTTTTTTTTCCACCTATTCCACCGCCTTGCTATACGACGTCGTAAAACCACTCCACTGATTTATTACGTGCCTTTGTAGAGCAATGGAAAGTTGAAACCCTTCGCGCCAACACTAAACCCCGTCGAACTTCCCTCGTTCATCCCTCGCATCTCCGATCTTCAGCGCTACCAGAACTTTTCCCCAAATCCTCTCATCTTCACTCTCCCTTCCGCTTCCTTCAATTCCTGCTGATGTGTTGGTTGCTTCCGCTATCTTTCAGACGAATTGCTTCTTTGAATCCCTAATTCGTGTTTTTTGCGAGGTTAGATTCGGTCTCGATCAAAATCAACTATTACATTGGATGTTGTTTCTCAGCTATTCGTTTCAATCGGATGTTGATTCTAGTGTTTGACCTAATTTCGATTAGGTTTCAAGTTTTAGATTACATTGTAGAGGTCTTACCTGCGTGTTATTGTCCGTCGATCAGGATCTGTTAGAGGCGTTGATTCTCTTGTTTGGTATTGATTTTTCTATATGTTCAAATTGAGCAATTCTTCCAATGTCAAATGCGGTGCCACTTTTGAGTCCCCCAAACAGTGTAATTGCTGAATTTCTGAAGCAGGTATTTGAATTGCGAAGTGCAAAGTGCTTGGAATTGGATATATGCACATCTGTTTTAGCTTTTCAGCTATGTTTGTGCACCTCTGTTGGGAATCAATTTATCATTTCCTTTTCTTGTTAGTTGCTCAAACGCAAAAGTGTATATGTTTATAAATCTTATGTTTGTTATCTAAGTTCAGCTAATCCTACAGATAGGTGATTTAATCAATGACCAAATCAATGAAATACATGCCAGTTTTGTTTTGGATGGAAAACAATTGAGGGACCTGAATGAAATTCCACTGGAACTATCTGATTTTGTATGGCATTAACAACAGAGTTTGTAGGGATGACAAAAATCAGTTAAGCATACAATTTTATTAAGCTAAATTTGTAATACATTCAATTCTAAGCTTAATTGTACTGTTTCATTGCCCTGTGATGTAGTTTCAAGTTTCTTGTTGGTTGATCTGCTATAATTTGGACATGATGATGTTTCTTCTTGTGACTGACATTAAGAATCATGATAGTGCAATAAAGTAATAAACTACTTCTTAGGTTGAATCTGGCTACAGCGGATTAGGAGCCCAGAGCAACAAGTTGGGATCTGTGTAGCTGCACCATTCTCCACACGTGCAGTGTATTAAAAGGTTTGTAGGCTGACCTCGCTCTTTTGATTCTTCAGTAACAGTTTTAAACGTTTGTATATACTCTCAGGAATATAAGCTAGTTCTTGGAATATTTCCATGCAACTCTATGGAAGCATATTCATGAATTGACATGAGAGTATACTCTCATGTCTTATTCCAGGAGCCCGTTGGGCCATCCATACTATTTTTGGTCTGGGCCTTTCATTCTTGGTCCACTGTTGTAATATACAGGTGATTTCATAGTCTTTTGGGTGCTAGCTCATTTTATGGTTTAAACTTGAGCATTTGAACTTTCATGTGTATAGTATGGTCAGAATTCAGGTTTGGCAGTATTGGGTTACCTGTTCCACTTGGTCAGTAGATACAAACTTGCCAATTGTTGAAGTGTCAAATTGGAATTTTTCTGTTTTCCGTCGGCAAGGATGTCATTTTACAGTTGCTCATGGTGCTTTCTTAACTGTGTCAATAAATTGCTTTCTGTTTTGGTTGTATTTGCCGTCTTCTTTTGGAATTTCTATATTGCAAAATACTAGTTATGCAGATTAACTATTGTTTAACATATTCAAAGTCAACTTTCCCATTTCAACTTGATATTAATATCCATGTATGTTAGTGCATATTACTCAGTTCATTGGGGGTAGTACCTTAGACTCCCATGTATGTTAGTGTATACTATTCAGCTCATTGGGGATAGTATCTTAGACTCTTCATTGTGCCAAGCTGGCTTGAAGATAGAATCCAGTTTCCCCATTTATTAGATTCTAGAAAGAGCTTGAATTAGTGGAGATGAAGCCAAGAATGACAGAGGTATGGGATTGGCTTGACTTTTGTTTGTAAGCGAGACACAAGGCTAAATCATTTTGTACTGACCAAAAAAGGACAGCTTGGAGTACGGTAAAGAGTAGTTAAAATGATTCTGGTGCTGGCAGATACTTTTTTTTAACTGTGGGATTGATGTACTTTTGTGAAAACGGTTTAACAACAAGTTTATTCTCAGCAGTCTCTTTGGATGCTTTTGACTGTTGGTATGAGCAATCGGGCAATTAGAAAATGACCCATTTGATGTGATGAAAATCATGTGAAAGGAGAGTGGGACCACTTTGTAATTTCAGCATTTTCTGCCCCTGCAGTTCCCGATGTGGGAGGGTGAAGAAGATGAGGAGAATTTATACACCAATATGTACAATTATATTGGAGGTGAACCAAATTGATTATGAAATGTATTGTATAGAATATCAACAAGGAATATGAATATATTATTGTATAGAATTATAAATGTGATGTGGGGGTGTCAAGATAAGGTTGGGTGTGATAATGCAAAGTTAAAAATGTCCACCCAACAGCAAAATCTCTCTTCTCTGGATTCTTTTTATCCAATCGAACCTCTTCTTGCAGAGATCATGTCTCTTTATTCATTTCTAGATGGAAATTCCCATTATTTTACTATTTTTTATTTAACCATTTTCTTTTTCCTTCATTCAGAAAGAGAGAGAGAGAGGTCCCTAAATTCTACTTAGTGATCATCAGCCTTGATAGTGCTTCAAAATCAGGGTTCTGGAAGGTGCTGTTTTGCTTTGAAATAATTGTAGGGTGTTTTTTGAATTTGGGTTTACATTTTTGCAGACAAAATATGCAATGAGCACAACATTATGTCTCACATATTATCTCTATGTTTCCAACCTTCTACAATATAGAACTTTGAATATGTTAAACAATAGTCAATCTGCAGAACTAGCATTTTGCAATTTAGAACTTCCAAAATAAGACATTTTGGGTGTTTTTTGAATTTGGGTTTACATTTTTGCAGACAAAATATGCAATGGGCACAACATTATGTCTCACATATTATCTCT
This sequence comes from Polygonum maritimum, assembly GCA_963924305.1. Taxonomy (NCBI): domain Eukaryota; kingdom Viridiplantae; phylum Streptophyta; class Magnoliopsida; order Caryophyllales; family Polygonaceae; genus Polygonum; species Polygonum maritimum. The sequence goes on along the minus strand of OZ002729.1, from coordinate 4,980,018 downwards.
ATGTTTCCAACCTTCTACAAACAAACACCTGGCCTCTAAGATGATTCCTGAATGCTGTTTTAGAGACTTGTATTCTGTTTCTGTACGTGTTTTCTTTCTGTTTTTGCTCCATGCCTAATGTATTTGGTTACATTTTGGTATACAACTTCAACTGTATAATTCAACCAACACATAATTGTACGTACTTGAAGAGTTGAGTAATTTCCACTAGGATGAATCATATTTAGATGATCCTTTGTGCTCATTTTATAACACAAACCTTGACTTTTTAATAGAACATCAGTACACAGTTTATCAAATGGAAAGGCAGAGAAGTTGATTGTCATTTGCCGATAATAGCATCATATGTTTGACTGAACGTGGAAGCGGTTCGCCATTCGCTGGTTTACATCATCATATGATTGACTGAACTTGGACGATGTCCTTTATCATACAATAGGAAGGTATAGAAATTTTGAGCACGTCATGGTTCTTTTATGTCATGTGAGCTTAGTGTCCATGATTTTGAAATCTTGTTGGTCTCACAAGTGAAAATACATATATGATCTCCATTAGCAGCAGTACTAGCTCAGTAAATATGGTAGAATTAGCCTTGCTTGAACTAGAAGTGGTGCACAAGTCCAAAAACATTTCTGTAGTGATAATGCTGCTGATGTTCTATGCTCAGGACACACTTAAAACCAAAGCTCATCTCTTTTGCACTAATAAGGGGAAGCTTGTCCTTTTCCTTAGTCACAGACTATGTTAACACCCTAAACGTCCCTATTGAATTGTCGGTGTCATATCAATCTATCATTTAAGTGGAATTTTGTGGTCCAATGTTTGGTCCCTCCCAATCTCTGCACCCCTTCTTGCTGTAATTGGAACGGGTTTTTATTAACTAGATCTTGTGCAGATTAACCCATCTGTACAGATGCTTGCCTGCTGGTCTCTTTTCAGCTAAATTTAGCTTGTCAGGGATTAGATCTTGCTGTTACCTCAGTCATTAACAATGACTCCAATTCCTGTAAGACCAGGTTCTAGGATGTCTACTGAACACATTATTTGACCCATTCATCCTCCCTTTTTTTTCCCCCATCTGTCAGATGAATTTAATAGTAAAGTTTACTAAAAACATGATCGTGTTGCTCCTCTTTGTTCCTGTCTTAAAGAACTGATGCACATTGCAAATTGCTGCAGCCTGTTTTTAGTAATTCAGTAATTATCTGATGTAACAGATTTACTGAATTACATGCCTCACACAAATTGCACAATACTGTGAATCAGATTTATGTGAGCCATGTATTCAGTATATCTGATGTAACAGATTTACAAGTGGTCGTGAAATTGTGCAATTTGACTATGGTAGGTGGGCAAGGCAAGTTGCAAGAGAGAAAAGCAGGTACGTAACAACAGCTCCCAGTTCTTTTTTGTTCCCACCGGAATAAACACAAATGTATAGTAGACATCAGAATTCAGAACCTGATCCTTCTTGGGAAGCGTTCTAGTTTATTTTTTTTAATCTGTTCCGTTTTGGTTGCTGTCAAGGAGTGCTGGTCTAGGCTGGATTTCCTGCACCACGATGATGCAGGATAATTTTGCAAGAATAATGGAGTTGTAGGACCCGGTTTCCATATGGCTCCCACGTGTGTGCCTTCGATGGATCAGCAAGCACCTGATTCCGACCATCGGCCGGTGTAAGTACATCTTCTGCCATCTTTTCCTTAAGAACTTATATCCTTTTTAGGTTGCTTAATACGTACCTTCACTAAGTTAAGAAGCAGAGGAAATTTTGATTCTGCATGACCTCCTCTGACTGTTTTCATGTGAAGTGGGGCTGAGTTCCTTTTGACAAAGTTCAAATGAATAAATAGAAAATGAGTTTTTATAAAGCTAAAGTAAGTTTTAATCATGCCCATCCTTTGTTTGGTCGTTTTTTCACTAAACAATGATGAAACATTTCTCTCCCCAGACCATGACCCAATTCCAATATGCGAGTTAGAGATATATGGTGCATCTTAAAGCATGAAATGTGATTGTTGATTGATGTCAAGTTAAAGAGGTTTAGTTTTTTCTATGTGATTGTTGAATTGTGATCTGTGAACCACTTAAACCGTGTATAACATTCAAATAGTTAGTTTGATCTGTAGATTTTCTGCATGATCTTGGACTCATTTTTGACACTTGAGATTTTTTGCCATGTTAACTTAGCCTCTTTATTGCAACCATTTACATCCTTTCTCAAGCCTAGCTAATTATGTTATTTCTAGTGCTTATATGAGCTTAGGTCGTTTAGGTGCAACTGGTATTTATGGCCGTCGGTTCATCTTGTTGACAATCTAGAAGGCTACCTTCACAGAGTCTAATAATTTATAGAAATGGATTTTTGCTCAAGCAAAGATGAAAAGAATTCTTACCCTTATATAAATGTCGAAAACAGTTGTACAGTCTAACATGCATTGTTATTCTCAAGTTAAGGATAAAACGATAAACCAATGCATGTAGACAATTCATGATCAGACTTATCCTGCTAGCTTGTTATTATCTCATCCACGTACCTTACATAAATTTTGAATCCCGTTGTGTCTATCTCAAGGTGAGATTTTATCACCTTCGGAAAATATACAAACATACTGATTAATTGCTGAATGCTTGAATTGGTGAGATTTTAGTACCATGTACATGTTAGGGTTCGTTATTTCACGACTTTAATAATGTGAGATGCCTATATACTTGGGTCAAGTACAACTCATACATATATTCTATATGCTTGTTCAATGTTTCAATCCTAGATAATGAGATATAAGATTTTATTAAACTATAATATCATTTAGCAGTTTGTATTATAAGCCGTTGCAGGGCTCGTTTGCTTTCAATAATGTGTATAGTGTACACCCTTGAATCCAAGATTCATTAATTTCCCATGGGAGTATGGGAGTATGGGTTAGGCAATGATTTCAATAATTGGTTTGCATTAAGGAAACGGTTTCCCCTGAATCATCAACACTAACTAACAATAAACACCACCAAATGAAATAAATACACTAATAAACGAGCTCGTTTATTTTCATTCACTTAGGGTCTGTTTGGATTCCCATGCATTAAATTACATTATGTATTATTTTGCATTATTTTGATTTAAAATTTAAACTACATTATGTCTTTTCAAAATAATACATTATGAATCAAAAGTGGGTTTGGTTTTTAACCAAGTTAATACATTATCCAATCTAGATGCTTCTCCACCTCCAATCTAGATCCTTCTCCACCCCCTCTCCCCCCATAAAAATGGGGACAAATGATTTCTTTTGTCTAAAACAAAAGATAAAACATAATACATAATTTTATTCACCAAACACAATTTAAACATTTAATATATTAAATCAACCTTAATGCATTTTAAAGCATTATAGTTGGCTATCCAAACAGGCTCTTAATCACCATCTTAGGGTGTGTTTGGATCACAACGTTTAATGCTTTATCTTTTTGATCTGAGGTTTAATGCTTTATCTTGCATTAATTAAGTACGCATTATATTCAATAACTTAGTATACATGCGTTTTGATCTCGTTGCCTATAAAATTTTGGGTTTTTCTAATTTGTGCAGCAAAGTAGCTAATTATAACTTTATTCCATGCATGCTGCTGAGGTATATATTAGCTAGCTAATTAAGTTAACAAATCTTTAGCATAATTCTGTGTGGCCTGAGGTTATGATGAGTTAATCCATCATAGGGTTTCATGAGCATGTACAACTTATCAGTTTGCTACATAAGTTCACAATCCTCAAACCTAATTGTATGTACTATTTATTGCATGTATAGCTACAAGAAAATTTCTACCATCAGTTTTTACATCTCAAATCTTGCACAAAAACAACACGTATACTGACATATATACATCGTACGTACAATACATGTATACAAAAATTAGTAAGCTTACTTTAAAAATGAAGCAAGTGGAAAATTATACTTGTATATAGTATAATTGTGTTTGCTACTATATAATTTTCTCCAGCCTATCAGGTCGGATTTTGCAGTGCAATTAATCTTATACCCCACAAATTTCTTTTCACTTATTATCTTACAATAAAAAATTGGCCCTTGATCAATCAACCCCCCTGCAATTTAGCACGCTACATTTTCTTCTGCTGATTCTCTTGTGGGTAGCAAACCATCAATTTTGCTTTAATTCTATTTTAAGAAAATGTTTGACAAGATTACAAAAACTTCAATTAATTATAAAATCCCCAGAATACCAACTTTATGATAACAAAAAATAACCCAAAAAAAAGATTTAATTTTTCCGCTCCCTCTCTAGCAGTGCATTTATGATGAATTATATAGCAATAATATATATTTTTTCTCTACTTGTTATATACTACTATTATATATACTTCCTTACCAATGTCTCCAACCTGCATGTACGTTCCCAATATCACTATTTTATTGAATTTGTTATTTTTTCTTCACTCCTTTCTTCTTCCTATCTTCAGCTTATCTTTGATCGATCTCCTTTTCCTTCACGTCTCTCTGAACACATCTCTGATAAAAACTCCCTACTCTTCGATCCCCATCCCTCTGCACTCCTCTTAGCTTTCTCTTCTCCATCTGTTTTTCCACCACTACACAAAAAAAAAACATACAAAAAAAACAATCTTATTGCAATTGCACCATATATATATGGACACCGACTTACTAAAGTCCACCCCAGAAGACCAAATGTCTGAGATGATGCTCCTTATGCAGATGGAAAAGCTCTCCCCAGAGTTCGGTTCCGGCAGCGCCTCCGACTTCTCCGGCGAATCCCGTCCCGAGCCTAACGTCCCTAGAAACCTCTATGAAAACACTACCATGAATAACTTCCTAAACCCTCCTTTTCATCATACTAACCCTAATTCACCTTACCCTTCACTCCCACAAGGAAACAACAACACTAACTATTGGAGCCCGGAAAATGCAAGCGAATTCCCGGGTAATTGCACCAACAACAACAGCACCAACAACAACAACAACAACAAGAACTCCATGGCAGCAATGAGGGAGATGATATTTAGAATAGCCGCCATGCAGCCGATATACATCGACCCGGAGTCGGTTAAGCCACCGAAGAGGCGCAACGTGAGGATCTCTAAGGACCCACAAAGCGTGGCGGCTCGACACCGGAGGGAGCGGATATCCGAGCGGATTCGGATCCTCCAGAGACTTGTTCCGGGCGGGACAAAAATGGATACTGCCTCAATGCTGGATGAAGCCATACATTATGTCAAGTTCTTGAAGAGCCAAGTGCAGTCTTTGGAGAGGGCTGCCGTCCACCGCCCGCCTCAGCCGCCAGTGGACGGTGGCGGTGGCGGTGGCGTAGGGTTTTCGTTGGTGATGAATGAAGGCGGGTATTTTCCGGTGATGAAGGGATACCCTATGATGCAGAGTGGTGAAGGAAGCTTGCAACAAGCCCAGGGCTTTTCATCGGATGGGTGATTAATTATAAGTTGATGATTAGGGTTTCTGTAATGGGAGTTTTGTTGGTGCATTAGATAATAAAAGGCTTATGTAAAATGGGGTTTGGAGGGATTTGATTAATTATAAGTATGATGATGTCGAAGATGATGCATGTGTATGTTTTTTATGCATATTTAATTGTTGAGATTAATTGGAAAGAAGTTTGGAACAAAAAAATAATTGGAAAAGTGCGTTGGAAAAGTCATGATTTCTTAGAAAATTTGTCTTTTAAGATATTTATGTGATGTTACATGTAATGCATTGCATTTTAGCTCGATATTCTGCGGTTTTGTTTAATTGTTATTGATTGAATTGCAATTATTGAAAGGAAGAATCACTAGCCTACCTACTAGCTGTTCCGATTTATTGATGGAAAGTTGGTATGACCACTCATAATACAAAATCTCGTGTGCATAATGATCAAATTCTGTGTATCAGTGTATGTATGATATTTAAGCAACAATAACCTAGATTAAAGAAACAAATCTGTTCTTGGCGTATTAGGCGGTGCAATATTTTTGCCACGTTATTATTGGTTACTAAAAAAATTGCTCAATGATAATGCAACTATTGTTTTTTGGTAGAAAATGATAATGCAACTATGCTTTTTTTTTTTTTGGTTGAAGGAGAGGCGGATATTCTTCTTTTTTTTGGTTGAATGATAATGCAACTATTTAATTTTTAAGTACGTTCAGAGTGTTTGTATAGTTTTTTTTTTTTTTGTTGAAAGAGTGTTTGTATCTACTATAATGCAGTATAAAGCGGAACCCAAGTCTTTATTAAAATTTGCGCTATGTCATCAACCTTGAATAAAAAAATGATTTTATTTTTTGCATTGATTTTCAAAAAATAACTTATATATCTTCTTGATATCTTATTTCCTTATGTATACTTAATATCTTACTCAATTATGTATACTTAATATCTTACTCAATTATATATCCTTATACGAATAAGGAAATTCAAGTGATTTTCTTTTATATTCTTTTAAATTTTTTCTTATTAATTAGTATACATTTTTGTTATTATTTAATCTTGAAGAATAGTGAGAAAATTTCACATGTGTCAATAGTATATTCATTAATAATATAAATTTGAAAATTTGAATAGAACTATTTTAGAATTAAAATTGTATGAATAAAAGTACATAAATAGGTCAATAGGTTCGGACTTTGGTCTATTGGATTTGGATTGTAAGTTCCCAAGTTAAAAGCGTATTCTTATCAGAATTCGATCTCAAATCGATTAATTCGGTTTTATATTTACATTACCCGTACATGGTACAGGGTTTGTACTAGTTATTATGGTAAAGTTAAGTACGTGAAAGAGATTATGGTATACGAATTTCATCACGTATCAAGGACTGATTGTATTTTTTTTCTTATTTTTTAGCTCAAGTCAAAGACTAATTGTATATTAATCATTGGAATATGTAATTTACATAAGCTGTATAATACGGAGTACCATGCATGGGAATAGGCATAGATCAAGTGATCAAGTAGTCGGGCATATATGCGTCAATGATTTATTAGTTTTATATATCTATCTATGATGATTTATTAATTTTTTTTTGAAAATGATGAATTATTCGTTAGGTGTACGTGGTAATCATTTTGAATGAGATCTGACTAGCTATATGTGGGATACAAACATTATTATTTAGTTTTGCTATCTGATGCAAACATCATTTGTTTAACAAATGGAGAATAGAGCGAGATCAGACCTAGCTGGTAGTTTTCCCTTTTAATTCATACCTTTCAATTTCAAATAACACAATGTGAACCATCTTGGGTTTAAATGCTCCTCAATGGGTATTGAGGAGCACTAAGACTTGTGTGCTATATGCCTATATGTATGTTGAAAGCTATACGCCCAAAATTTAGACAACCTACCATGTACGTAAAAAATGGTGGCCGGGTTATATTCTTAATTGATTTTGTAACAACCATATTAACTTATGCAATGGTGTATGAACGTTTGTAAACTACACACTAAGACATGTACTTAAGGCATTACATAAGTTCGATGAGATTTCAACCTAATATTAGATAACAATATATCAAACTAGTTCGCAATCTTATATACTACATTATTTCTATATCTCCTTGCAAAGTATAACTAGTCCATCGATCTCGCCTGACACACGCCCAACCTTATATTCTTTTTGATGATATTAAGGTTCATTTTTTCTCTAGCTCAATTCGTATGAAATTATTGATCCTTTTTAATTAGCTAATTAAGCTTTTTTTTTTTGGTTGAGGGCACTGCCCATGAGAGTCGAACCGGTGACCTCTGGATATTATCCTTATAGGCTTAACCATTTGACTAGATGTCCGAAGACGCTAATTAAGCTTTTTTAAGTACCCTTATCTCTCCGAAAAGTATAGTTCAAATAGACGGAGAAACACATGCTGAAAATGAAGTAGCTAGAAATTTGATGTTTCTCTTTTGGATCTAAGTATATTGTTCCGTATAATTTGTAACTTAGTCTAAGCTAAGAAAATGTCACACAAAAGGCATGAGAATGAACACGTGAAAGTCTGACAAAATTTGCGGTGGATGGGCTTTTTGAAATGTTGGTCAGCTTACTGACTCTTCTTTCCCAATTAGGATGGTGGCTTAAATTCGCATCTCGTCATCTTCTCCTTTATTTAGGAAAAACCGTGACACGCGCCTGCCACGTGACCCCACTCTTTCTGCTCTTTTTCCTTCTGTTTTATGAGTATTTTCAATGGGCTTTGATTGTTTAGCAGTGGGCCAATCTCGGCCCAATCTGAAAAATCCTAGGGGCTTCACCTGGTTTCAATACTTAGATTATGACTTCTTCATATGAAAATAATTGAGGATAGTTGTTGGTTTCATAACTTTAAAAAATGATAAAATATTGTAGACAAAGTCTTTTTAATTTACTAGATTTCTAACATGTCCTAAAGTCCTAATTAGAAAATATTATCATTCAGAACTAATAATACAGTTAGGATTATTTTTAACTTTTTTAATAGGATTCAATTTTATCTATTCTAAACCTATGTTCTTATAGTATTGATTAGAAGATCAAAGATGCTTAATTAAGAAGGATCTCTCTACCATAAGCCCTAAGGGCACACTATAAGAGGTTAATAATGAAAATATTTTGTAAATCTTAAATTTTTAGTTTTTTAATCTTTTTTGTGATGAGTTCACTACTTCCTTTTCTAGAATTTTAGTTTCCGTTTTTGGTATGCTTATCATGTGTCCTTACGGCACACCATAGAAAAACCGAATTAAGAAATAGTGGGCAATACTACCGGAGATCGAGACGACGGCCTCACAAAGCAGTGAAAGCACAAGAATATAAATAAAATGGGATCCGACATATCAGTACTCTAGGGAGATTAAGCCTCGGTTTAGCGACGTTAAGCATTGACAAGCTAATGTGTAAACGCTACCAAAACGACGTAAACTTGGTGCATAGAGGTACGAGGATGCAAGAAATCGCTAGTTTTCCGCTCCTTCTAGCATGGACGCTTCGAAAATGTCGGTTCCGAATGGATGCTAAGATGGACTTATCATTTATCATCACTGCATACATTTTTTCGATCTTATTTCTATAGTTCTCATATATCCAACAAATGTAATCTTAAGCAAGGGTCGTCTGTCTCTAATTAAAGACCGTAAAAAGTTCTTTAACTAAGACCAAAATATTATGGAAAAATCATCGAATGAAAGTGTGGAACCTTATTATCATGCTCCATCCTGGCTTCAATATAACGCCACAGAACTAGATTTATGAGTTTTTTAATTGCACATTTTATACCCCGTATAATACCTAGCTAGTAGCTTGTTTATTAATTTAGTTTGATGAAGAAAGTAAGGTTGCTTCCCCAAAAGAAAGATGCCTGTGTCCGAAGGATCATGACTCCATTTGTTCCTTCTTGTTCTTGATATCCCCTTCAAATCTACCAACATATCGTTTTTATTTGTTTATATACTATATAGTATAATTTTATCAAATCGAATCTAAAGATAGATAAAGAAAACAGAATAACGTATGAGTAATATATAAGTGAGGAATTAATTGAATTCAAGCCACCCATGTGATGAGTTCGACAACTTTGGCAAGAGTCCCATACCTTTGTGTATTCTCATTCAACGAAGGGGGCTCTTCTGAATTTAGGGCATAAATCCATTCCACTTCAATTCTTTGCTAGCTAGGTACATTGCACTTTTATAATGTTTTTGTGTATTATGCCTATCTTTTAATTGTTCATTTTAGTGGTATCCACCACAATAAAGAAATTTTGTTCATTTTAGTGGTGGTGTTTTGCAATATAGAATGTTAATGGACCACAAACCATGAATACCGCCGAATCCTTATGTTTAAATCTTATATAAATATTCTCGAGTATACCTATAAAAACCCGACCCAAACTGATAAATCGTTAATTACTTGATCTGATTTGTCCGAATTTGTTACGGTTCGATAATAAAATCACTGTGTCATTGGAAAAAATACACTGAGGCCGTAATAAGTTTAAGTTACCATGTAAGAATAATTATTTATAAAATATATATAATTTTAAGGAATATGCTGTTCTTCACGTCAAGTTACACTAATCAAATTCAAATAATAACCTTGTTTTAAGGTAAAATGATATGGTTGTCCTAATTCCAAAATCCTTAATATAATACTTTCACTATTAACTTATGACGTAACTCAATTTAACGAGACCTTTTGGAACATAAATCAGAAAATTTGTATCGTAAATTCTTACATGAACAATCCATCGGTTTCTTAATAAAATAAACATACACAATTCGACGTTGGCAAAAACAAAAGAGAGAAGGAATAGGGCCCGAATCGACCCAATAGAAAATGGCCCAATAAATCGGCCCATTGGACTATGCAAACAACGGGAAAATAGCTTTGTTAAGCTCCTTCGAAAAATCATTATCTACATAAGTACATGTAAGCTTTGTTAAGAAAATAGCTTTTACTAAAACATATCACGACCATATATACAATACTACATTTTCACGAGTAAACATGACAAAGGTCAAGCTAAACATGCTTAATCAAACTACGTACTTTTGTTTAGCATGATAAAACAAGTCATTCGGAAACAAATTAAACTAGAAATCTTTTGTTGGTTAAGCATCCATAGAAATTAATTTGGCCGAACAATTTGTTCTTTTCCTTTGTTTTCGTTGGCTAACTTCCATGACTGCGATCTTGAATGGACGAATTGCCACCAATCAAAATTAAAGTTAGCATGAATTTGCTCGGGTAATTTGTTTGAACACTTATACTATATGAATTGGATCTACTACACCAATAAAACACTTATACTATTCCTTAGCTTTACTTAAATGGTTTTGTTTGAACTTGCAAAACATCAATGGTTACCTATAAATTTTGTTTTATGGGTATATGGCAATCTGTTTGGGCTCGCGGTCCATATTTGTAACTAGGGTTTCTTAAGTCTCTATATAAACTCTCGAATACTAGAGCTCTGTAATCTGAATTCTGTCTTTCATAATAGTATATCGTTTCTCTGCCTATGGACTAAGGTAACATATTGTTACCGAACTACCGAACCACGTAAATCTCTATATCGATTCTGTTTATTGTTCTCGTTCCCTCTCTCGTTACAACTTATATCCCATTTTTTTAACTTAGTAACCAACTTATCATGGACGAAGGAAAACGGAGTGTTGCCCGGGAAATTAAAGCCATAGAATCAGGCTCTAACTAAGGAAACACCACGATAATTAACCTTTATTTCCAAGTAAGTTAGAGCCAATTTAGAACACTTCACAATTCGGCCATGGGAAGCAAACAAGCACCTATATTATGCACATAGCCGCCGATCCATTGTGCATTGTTATCTTGAAGAACGCTCTCGTTTTGGAGATTGAGGGCAATAACTTTAGCCCGATCAATTAATGTTACCAATGGTGCATGGAGACTTGACTTAAACCTATGTAATAAGCTTGACCTCATCTCATCATGAATTAATCCAAATGTAATTAATCTAACACCTCAAGCAAACTGAAAACCCTATATTATATATTTAAAGATAAAACCGTGTAGACTTGACTTAAACCTGATCATGCAAAATGTTATAACATGATTAATTAAGAATTTAAGATGCCACTACATCCGCATGACAGGACCATTACTTATATTCTATCATAATTAACTAAAGCATCACATATATACATAGTCCAACATTATCTCTTAATTACGATAAATTAATTAAGTTCTACCGATTATGGCAGAACGAGCATCCCCGCAAGGCAAGGCAAAGGAAAATGTTGAATAAGATATTGACCTGGCAACGTACTATCACTCTTATTATATACCAATTTGTTGCTTCTTCTTATATATATATATGTAGCCATTTATTAATAACTAAGCTATAGTTTACCAAAACACTTACTTTGAAGCCATGTCTTCAAGATACCACCAAGATAGGGCGCCCATGTCTTGTAACGATTATCTTCTCTTGAGCCCCGAAAAGGCGAGCTTGTTCGATCTCATCCGTCTTCTGGTATCAGAAGATCTCATCGAGGGAAAAGACTTCCTAGAGAGGCCGCACGGATTGGCAGCTGCCGACGAGCATTTGAAGAGGCTAAGGTATAGATGGATCGTGTTCGTTTCGGTTGTGTTCCAAAAGATCTTCCTTCTACTGAGGAACCCGGTGGCTGCATTTGGATCCTGGCTAAGGGCTTGGCTTAGTCGCGTTTTCGTCAATGGCGGTCTTATCAAGTACTTGTTCAATAAGATAAGAGGTAACACATTATATATATATATATATATATATATGTATATGTGATTAAGTGGTTTATATAGTTAGTTGATTATTTTTTGTGTATTTTGATGGATTGGATCATTGGAATAGGAAATGTGGTAAGGCTAGAGGATTCATGGTATGAAGGCAGATCAGTGGCAGGATATTGTGATGTTAGGGATGATCTTGACAAGAGTATTGAGCCAAATGGTGATGATAATGATGAAAGATATGTGGTGCATTTGTCTCTTATGGCTTCCAAATTGTCATATGAGAACTCGGCCTACGTTGAACATGTTGTTACAAATAAATGGAAGGTAATTAGTTAGTTGGATTTACATTTTTCTTAAGTTTTCAATATATGACAATATGTTTTTAATTTATCAATTTTGCAGATGGAATTCTTGCATTTTTACAACTTCTGGAACGGTAAGTCGACACTATTGCTTCAAGTATTTTTTTTTTAATAAAATGCTTTAAGTATCAATCAATTAGGTCGGGACTTAGAAAATGTTATCATAACCCTGAATTATGTATTATTAAAGTTTGTTTAAAATTATTTTCAGCCGTTTAAATTACTATAAGAAATAATAATCAAAGGAAATGATATAGCTATTTTTTTTTTTTGGTCGAAGGAAATGATATAGCTATTAATCTATATGAACATGATAATATAGGACATATGACCGTAAGGTCTGGTGGAATATGCACATATCAGTCTTTTCTTGTATGAGCAATTAATAGACATAACGTGCAATTAAATGGTCATTACGCAAAGTGATATATAAACAAATTTATTCACGTGGGAACTTTAATGACATACTCCTGGTTCATCGACATAGTGATCGACGCCCTTTCTTTACGGTAAAGATTATTAAAGCTCTGTTGATACAGCATTTCTAGGAGAACCGACCACACAAGCCTTCGTGTTCCAAACTTCATCGGACGACCCCGATTTGATCGTGGTCTCATTCAGAGGCACAGAGCCGTTCGATCTAATCGATTGGTGTACAGATGTCGACATCTCATGGTACGGGATCGAAGGCGTGGGCAAGCTCCATGGCGGATTCATCAAAGCATTGGGCCTAAGCCGAGACATGGGCTGGCCCAATGGGCCCAATGACAGCCCAAACGGCCCATCCGCTTACTACACGCTCCGCCAAATCCTCCGCGAAAAAACCCGCGAAAACGGGAAAACGAAATTCATTCTGACCGGTCATAGTCTGGGTGGCGCGCTGGCGGTTCTGTTCGCGGGGATGTTATTCGTGCACGACGAGAAAGAGATTCTCGAAAGATTCCGTGGGGTCTACACGTTCGGGCAGCCTCGTGTAGGGGACGCGGAGTTCGGGCAGTATATGACCGAGAAGCTGAGGGTACACAGTGTGGTGTATCAAAGGTTTGTGTATTGTAATGATGTCGTTCCGAGGCTGCCTTATGATGATAAGTTGTTTTTCTTTAAGCATTTCGGCGAGTGTTTGTTCTATGATAGTTTTTATAATGGGAAGGTTTTGAAGGAGGAGCCCAACAGGAATTATTTCTCGTTGTTTTGGGTGGTGCCTAAGTATTTGAACGCTTATTGGGAGTTGCTAAGGGGTCAAACGACGTTGCCGTTGACCAGAGGAGGATTGTACGGAGAGTGGTTTGGGCTGGTTTTGTTTAGGCTTATTGGGCTTGTGATTCCGGGTCTTGCGGCCCATGGGCCTCAGGATTATGATAATATTACTCGATTGGGAAACACTAGTTTGTTGCCTTTTACGGAGAATGCACTCAAAATTGAATGATTATACTGTTAATAGTAGAAAAATAAATACATATCGATTTATACGTTGGATTGAGTTTGAGTTTGGCATTGTTTTATGTAAGAAGATTGTATCAATATATTATTGTTCTCTATGTTTTGTTCATTCCTAGAAATTCAAGCTTGTAGTACCAAAGCAAAAAATAAGATACTTATGGGGGAAAATTGATTGATCTATACATTGGAATGAACTTATTAGTGTAGATTTGGTTGATTTAGAATTGTTACGAAATACAAATATGATATCATCTTCTTAATACATTTATGTTCTGTTTTGGTGTGATCTTAATTGATGGTATATATAGCTTAATAATGCCTAATTGGAGGGCAAGGGCACTTGCTTAGGAAATTTGGAATTGGAAGATACCTATATATACCATGTTGACAGAAGGGAACGTGCAATAAAGACCAACACTAGATCAATGGCCAGCTGATTAATTTGCTTAAGACAATGGCATCCTATAAACATGTTGTAATGTTCGAAGATAGGAATAATGCAGATTAGCGTGATTAATTAGTTTATTATAACCCATTATAATCTATTACTATATACTAAAGCGGAAGCAAATTCTGCCACCATATTGCGCCACATCACCCCCTTTTTTAAAATTCTATCTTATTAAAATCTTGATTTTATCATAATCTTATAGATACTTAATTAAAATATTAGTTCTATATTAGAATTTGTGTTGTTTAATTAATAATCCTATCCAAATATATAATCTCTATCTTATCATTATACACATTTAAATAATACATAGATCTATCATTAACCTTTTATTTAAAAAAGTATTTTTTTCGTCACAATCTATAAATCATAATCATAATATTTTACCCATTTATTTAAATATCATTTTTAATTTAAATTATTTTTCGTAATTTTATTATGGTATTTTTAAAAACATCAATGGTAGCAAATTCTACCACTATATTTAGGACAAATATTCATTCTATTAAACTAATATATTAAATACATTTTTACTATCATATCATACTAAAATATCAATAAAAAATATATGTTATATTTAACATATACATCACTAATATTGCATATTCATTACACTTTAGAAAAAAAAATATATTTCTTAATTAAGATAATAATTCGTTCAATTTTCATTACATTTTTATATATTTATTATTTAATTATTTTTTCAGAAAACAATAACATATATACGAGATAATTTTGTTGTCTATTTAACTTATTAAATATTGTCTATATATTTAATATTATAATATATTAATCCGAATTTTATCTAAACTTATTGATTTTATTATATAAGTTAGCTTACGTAAGTTAATTTAAATGCCAACAGATTTGTATCAATTGTTAATAAAATGTGATAATGCATCTTATCTTATTTTATTCTTCCTCAATTATTTAAATACATGTTTATGTATGTATAAAAAGTAAATACATACATAAAATTTATTTATATATGATGATATACAAAAATTATGTCATTTTATAATCCAAAAAATAAGCATTGTTTTAAAACAAAGTATAGTAAATTCATACAAGAGTTTTGTGTGTGAATTTATTTATATATGATGATATACAAGAATTATGTCATTTTATGATATTTGTAATTGTTATAGTAAATTCATACACAAAACAATAAATAAATAAATAAATAACACCCCGTACAAGGTACGGGTCATCTCCTATTGGCGTGATAATCGCATGGTTTTTCTTTATCGATATTGTTATTATATCATTATCTTAATGTGTGTACTTTGTTCATCAAAAAAAAAAAAATGTGTGTACTTTACAACTAATCACGTACATACTTATTTAATTAGTTAGCCAACATGCATCATGTGATGAGATTGTGCTCATCCGTGTCATCGTGGTATGGACGTATGGTTCCTTTTTTTGGTGGAAAGTGGTATGGTTCTTTTGACGCACAATATTTGTTGTGTTTGATTGAACAAACAAAACCGATAGTATATATACAGTATAGATAAAACACAATGACTTACATTTATATAGTTAAATATAAAATCATATCTAAAAATAATTAAATGGTTGGTCATTTCGTGCTTGGTGACCCCTTCATATAATTCGCCAATTTTATTCCTTATGGACTCATCTATATTACGTACTTAGTATTGTTTTTATATCGTATCATCGTCAAAGATCTCTAAACACCATATATGATATAACCATATTCGTATACGTTTTGACTTCATTAATTATAGAATGATAAACGAAACCTGTATTCTGTACTGGATAACGTCAAAACATTCTTCAAATTAAACCTCTCCGATCCCTATTAAATATACAACTTAAACGATAGAATGTTTTTTAATAATCAATTGCTTTGAAACTTAAGCTAAAAATTAAGAAAATCGTTTCCAAGAAATAACTAAATAAAAATAAATTAATTAAGATGAAACTGATGACTTCCATGTATATGATGTATCTATTTCTTTTTGGGTAGAATGTATGATGTATCTAATTAACTCAGCGCGAACGCCTCGGTTCATCACTTCATCCTGTTATAAAAATAGAAATACGGTTTTTCTATTGTTTGTTCTAAGGTCACATTATAAACGTATTATATATAAAAACTAAATTCTAAAGAGAAAATAGTGAACGTGTCACAGAAAATAATTAAAAGGTTCCAATTTTAAAATTTATCAAATCTTTCTAATATTATTCTCTTATAACGGGTCTTAAAACACACGATAGAAAAAGCGAAATATCTATAGAAAAATAGAAATATCAAAAGCAACACGTATTCGACGTATATATGTACAAGACACGTACATAGTACAATTATTTCAAGGCAAAGTATAATATTACAAGTATAAAAAAACAGCTACACCTAAGGCTGAACGGCACATGCATCTCAGCTCATTACAAACCCTATATAAAATATTCCGATCATCAAATCTTCATCTTCCTAGCTTGATCTAGCAATGGCGTCCCATGGGGGCCATTCTTGCAGAGATTACTTGGTGGTGGAACCGAAACAAGGCGGCTTTTGGGACTTGTTCGAGCCTTTGTGGTCACGCGAAGACATCGCGAAAAGGAGTTGTTTGGATAGCCCGGACGGGTCGAAGCTGAGTCAGCTTCGACAACGTTGGATCGTGTTTATCTCGGTGGTCATGCAGAAGATCTTCCTTCGCCTGAAATCCCCGTTGGCTCGCGTCGGATTCGCCTTGTGTCTCTTCCTGAACCTCCTGTCTTGCAATGGGGGTCTCTTTGGACTCCTTCTCAATTCAATCACAGGTTCAATATATTATTTATTTTGTTATTTGTGTTGTGGATTTGTGTTCTCTCAAACGTTGTGAAGGATATATAAAAGTTAAAACCTAACCTATCCTAAACTGGCGTGTGTAACCCACGTCAGAAATGACCCACCGGCTTTAACGAGATTGAGTTCTTAGAAGTGAATGTTTTGACAGGAAAGGTAGTGAAGCCGGATCCGTCGAGCGCCACGTTCAGATCAGTGATGGGAAACATCGACACCCGGTTCGATTTGGATCCTAGAATCGTCGTCGGGGATCCAAGATACAATGCAGCATTATCAATAATGGCAGCTAGGCTGTCTTATGAAAACAACGCCTTCATCAAAATGGTTGTGCAAGAGCTCTGGCAGGTATGCATTCTAAATAGTTAACTATGTAAGGTGTACCTGTAGTTATGTTTCATCTTTTTAATTCTTTCGATCGAATTATTATGCTCATAAAACGACTCACATATTAATTAGCTCATGGTTTGTCAACCTACAGATGAAACTCTTGGAGGCATATGACTTCTGGAATGGTACGTGAGAGCCGTAAACCTAGTTTTTTTTTCATATTTGACTGGTCAATTATATTATAGATGCTGCTCAGATTAAAGACCTATTCATACATCGGAAATTAGAACATAAATCATCCAATATATAAGTACATGAGCTACTCCCTCTATTGCCAATTAATTTTAGGGTAGAACCCCATGAACTTATGTGTCGGGTCTATCGTACATATGTATATGAACCGATGTGTGAATCCCATGTCAGATATGACCCACCAACTTTAACATATGCCGTAAGTGCTTGTTAAATGGAACCAAATGATTGCATTATCTTACAAAATATTTGTCTAATGCACCCACAAAACACATTTGTCTAGACCATATATAGTAATTAGGAAACATTAAACAATTTGACTCGCCAAATGCATGTGCATTAATATAGCATTAGCTTTAACACGTGGGTGGGCTAAGGCGTTTGTTTATTCACTAGCACCATATCCCATCATATCCTAAACAATATAGTTATAGCCACAATAATGCTAACATAATGTCCACAGCGACAAAAATCTAATCAAATTGCAACTCTAATAAATCTTTCACCCCTAAATTGTCCAGATTTCTTGGGTGGACTAGCTACAAGAGCATTCATGTTCAAGGACCCGAACCGAGATCCGAACCTGATCGTGGTGGCGTTCCGGGGCACCGACCCGTTCGACGCGGTCGCCATGCAGACCGACGTCGACGTCTCATGGTACAAGCTACAAGGCGTGGGAAAGATTCACAGCGGGTTCATGAAGGCATTGGGCCTACAGAAGAACATGGGCTGGCCCAAGGACATAGAGATGGGCCCAGCCCATTTACAATTCGCATACTACACTATCAGAGCCAGACTGAAAGAGGAAATGTATGCTAACAAGGATGCAAGGTTTATACTGACAGGCCACAGCCTTGGAGGAGCATTGGCAATTCTAATGGCGGGAGTTCTGATGCTACATGAGGAGAAAGAGTTGCTTGATAGATTGGAGGGTGTTTACACATTTGGACAACCTAGAGTTGGAGACAGCCATTTTGGGGATTATATGAAGGAGAAGTTGAACACTTACAATGTGAAATACCGTCGATACGTCTATTGCAACGACATTGTTCCTAGGCTGCCTTACGATGACAAGACCCTCGTTTTCAAGCACTTTGGGCCCTGCATTTATTTCAACAGCTTCTACAAGGGAAAGGTAATAATGTCTATACAAAACCTTAAACAACATGCAGGCATCTAGTCAAGCTGCTAGATCGGGTAGTATCCAGAGGTCACCGGTTTGACTCTTATAGTATGTTTAACTATCTTGGGCAGGTTATAGAGGAAGCACCAAACAAGAACTACTTTTCGTTGATGTGGATGATACCTGAGCTCCTAAATGCAATATGGGAGTTGATAAGAGGTGTCATTTTACCATGGATGGAAGGCCCAGATTACAGAGAAGGCTGGTTCTTGACAGTTTTCAGGCTCATAGGTTTGGTCATACCAGGACTTGCCGATCATGGCCCTCAAGATTACCACAACGTGACTCGGTTAGGGGTCCTTTTGTCTCCTTTGGATACAAACCACCCCATCCGAGACGTAGACATGAAGTCTGACTGAGTAACTACATTCATATTAGACAACAACTATTTGACATGAAACGGTATCTGAAATCAATAGCAAGAGAACACTCCGAAATCTGACCCTAGTACGTGTAAATCAACCTGAAACTTGATTCACATGTAGTAGCTTAGAGAACTATTTAGGCAACCATTATTCTGACTTCTTGATATTTGGTGAACACAGAGGATATGAAGTAACATCCTAACCCTGTATATGCACAAAATAAGACCCGGTTCAAGCAAATTGAACCTTGCAAAGAGGATGTACCCAGCTTGATTGTGTTGTCTTTTGTATATCTGATCAGAGATGTACACTTTCTTCCCATATGAGCCTCAAAGTTTGACCTGTATGCATGTTTGTGTTTCCAATTAGCACCCATAACTATGAGAATGAGTTGATATAAGCCTTTGAGATGAAGAATTCACCTACCAAGATGCTTGTTCTGACTAACAACCATTGAAGACCTCTTAGAAAGCATGGCAGGTAAAGCAACCGCTCAAGGAACTCATCTGTCTTGTCCTAGACATGGATACAGGCAAAATGGAAATTTTTGACACTTGATTTGGTTCATTGGCTACTACTGAGCTTCTCTTTTCTTGCGCTTTCTTTTGAGCTGATCTCAATTTGTTCATGATCTTTTCCATGGATGTTGATCTTTTCTTTTCCAGTTTCATCTGAATCAATAAGTTGAGTCAGGGTGTGTAACTTCAAAGTAACTATAGTAACATCTAGTAATTCAATGGAAAAGAATGTATTTAGAAGAAAACCTCTAGTTTAAGTATGGCTGCCTCAGCCCTAGCCTTTTGCAAATTTTCCCATGCAATGATTTTAGCTTCTTCTCTGGTAGCCCTGTGTACAAGCACAAACAATGGTTACAAGGAACTTGAGGGCAAATGGGTATAATCCTCATGCTAATCAGGATCTAATTCACCAAATTTCTTTGCACTTATTTAGAGGGATTGAAAAGACACAAGGTATTGATCAAACTACACATACTTGGCTAGTGCTTTTGATCTATCTGAAAGCTCCCATGGCGAAGAACGCGCTCCAACGGATCTTAACTTCCAACTGTCCACATCTCCTGATCCCTTACTAGAGGTGCAAGATTTGCTTTTCTTGGACCATCTACCGATTGTAATCCGCTCATCAACCTGGACATCTCTGACTTCGGGTGGTGAGGAGCTGGAACTTTGCACCTCAGTGATTGGTATGATGGAACGATTCGTCATGGAGAACAATGGTCTTCTCCTAGGAGATGAAGGAGAGCTATTCGACGGACTCATTTGTGTCGCCATGTCTCTTCTAGCGACACCAGAGCGTACAATGGCAGTAGTATCCCTTGCCTCAACAACTTCCTCATCTATAAGTTTCATTTAAAGTATCAGTCACAATGATCACAAAAGCAATATACAAAGTTTTGATGTACCTCACATTTGCAAGAAGTTTCAATTCCATGAGTAAGTGCAACCATAAACTTGAAATGAAACCAAAGATCATAAAGACGAGGAAAAATGTGTCGGTACCTCCAGAGCTAGTCCCAGATGTCCGGCACACTAACTCCGTGCAACCATGGACACTAGCGGACCGACCAATGCAAGGACGACTCCTTTCTTTTCCGGTAGCACGAACCGACGAGCTATCAGCCATCATAACTCCAGTTGAGAAGGGTGAGTTCGCAGTAAGTTCATTCGTGTTACTTCTATCACGCATCACAATGGCGGGCGAATAGAGCGAGTAGTAAGCGATTCCAGGAGGACCAACAGCAATAGGCCCACTCTTTGATGTGAGCTGCCTTTGTGGTTGGTGCTGATACAAAGGCCTTGTGAACCCATCTGTTATGACAGGGCTGAAAATCCACCTCTCTGCATCCTCCCATTTAGAAGGCAGTGTCTTGCAATTGTTGAATGGGAGTGTTTGCTTTCTAGCATGAGCTGAATGGTGTGGAAGTGCAACTCTTTCTGAGCTCCATCCATAGTTGTCATGTTTCCAAGACTTGTTGTTGCTCATGTTTTTCGGCATCCCTCCTCCGAATCTTGGTGAAGAGCTTGCATTGTGAGAGGCAGAGCTGTATAGATCTAAGGAAGCAGGTCTTCTTCTTTGTGACTTCCTTGTGGGCATATCGGATCTCATTCTCCTTTCTTGAAAATCTGGGTTGTTAGGGAAGATGGTGAATATAGAAAAGATGGCCTAGTTTGAGCTTGAAGTGGACAAATCTTTCTATACCTTTATGAGCTAGAGAAAACGAGCTCCTAGCAGAATCTAAAGATGGAACTTCCTCATCAAAGTGAAGGGGGATTTTGTTGTCATCAAGCTTTTGAACTGCATATGTACACCCATTATTGCAACAAATTAAGGTAAAAAAAAAGAGGAGATTTTGACAAAGGAAACAGTAGCCAGAATGAGATTTTGACAGCTTAGAAATGTACCCTTAGTAGCTATTGTAGCATTGTTGAGAAGGTGAATGGTGGCACTGTTGAGTAATGTGTCTTTGTTTGCTTCTTCAAGATCCAAAATTGGACCACTCAAACTCCGACGCCCACACCTTTCGTGCTCAGCCAAATGCTAATTTTACAACAAACAGAGAAATAGACAAAAGTGACAATAAATTTGTTACTCTACCTGTCGTGTAAGTTCTTGGGTTATAAGTTCTTGGGTTATTCCTCCTATTGTCAATTGATTCAATAATAGAGCCTAGTGTTAGGCACGTATGCTAACCTGAGCGATTTCGGAGGAGAGGGAGTCGCGATCGGGGACGTCGGAGGCGAAGGAGCAGCGGTCGACGCTGGCGGAGGCGGAGGAGAAGAGGCTGACGCCGTTGGATTGGACGACGGTGTAGATGACGGAATCGGGGCTCGAGTTTCTGCCTCCGATGGCTTGCGAGGAAGCTCGGTCGGCCATTGTTGAAGCTTCCTCCTTACAATTTGGGCGATCCATTATGGAGGAAATGAGGAGCGGGGACAAGGTAAAATGGCGGGGAGAGTGGGGACCACTGGACCAGCAGGCAGCAGGTACTGAAAGAAGGGGGAAACTGTTGAATGGGAGAATTGTCGTGGTGCATAGGATATTGAGAAAGGAACCCAAGGCAGTTAAAATATCAATATCCATGCATTGTTGTGCAGCATATAATTAAATTCCACGTACGTGTAGTTTTTATTCGATGATGCATTGTTGTACACCCTACAATAGAGCATAAAACTGCAAACCAAAAAATAAACCAAAATCACAGATGTGAAAATCGAAAATTGTATGAGGAGTAAATTATGTGACATCTCATAAAAGAATGAAGACTTTTAAATTTGATATAATCACATAATGAATGATAAGAGCTTAGCACAAAACAATGTGAACCAAAAACATGACAAATACGGAGTATTTTATAGCGAATAATGAAATTAGGTACAGAGAATCTTCCCTACAAGCTAGAAAATGTAGAGTTTTGATTCCCCTAAAAAAAGGGTAGCGTTAAAAAAATAAAATTATTAAACGGTGGATCACAAGTTCACAACAGAGATTTTTGGATTTCCGAGTAAGGAGAAATTGTCGGTAGTTTGCCGGTGGATTTTCAAGTGGGCTTCAATTTAGCTGGACTGAGGGTCCATGATTGTAATGGGGTTTTAACTTTTTACAGTGCCTTTTTTCAACCTTTTTGTTTTTTTACGGTCGTGGAGTTATTATGAAGTTTGACCACAGTCATTGATTTGACTTGAATGAGTGACCACTAAAGACAAGACACGGTCGATAAAGAATGTTAAATGTTCGGGGCATTGTCGCGGTAAAAAGGACAGGTGAGATTGTTTTACCTTTATTTATTGATTGACAGCCTAGCAAGTTACCGTGATGATTATCAGCACTTTCACGGTTTCACCTGCCATTCCAGTTGAATAGCGTTCCAAAACTAACACGTTCATAAGCATGTTTGATATGAACAATAATTAGCGAAGACCATAATCATTGCATTATTTTTCTAATACTCCAGTAATAAGCTTAACCATCATCCAATGGAGTCGGAATTTCCCAATCTCCTAATTACATTGACTTGTTCAAGGGTCCTAATGAAGGGATAGTTGTTATACTTATATACACCTTAGAAAGATTAAAAAATGGAAAGAAAAGTCTTGAATATTGATTTGAAAGTCCTCTTCAAAAAATGATTTTTATTTCAGTCTTTATTTTTTATTTTGTGGTTGAATTTAGTCTTTAATATATACACCTATATAAGAACTATCAAGGTCTTCAATCTAGCTCAAATAAAATAAATCTAATATGTAAAAGTGTAAATATTAATTACTCACCTTATGTGTAGCTGAATAATAAAAATAATTTACATAAAAAATGAATCCGTATGCATAAAATTTCCGTTGTTCCAAACATCCCTTCTAAGCCTCATCTAGATCCCGTCTAGGCATTAGACGGTCTTTGTCTAGCCTGCCTAGCCATTTAACCCGCTTAGACAGCGTCTAAGTGTCCAGTTGGACCGTCTAAGCAACCGTTTAGGTTGCATAGCGCCTGCCTAGCGTTTTCTAGAACAACAAAGAAAATTCTACAAGTAATCACCTAACTCAGTCATACATTGAATATTTGTCTAGCTAGCACAAATAGTATTATTACAACCAACAACGTACAACATCCCCCCCTTATCTATACACAATAATGAAGAAGATGGTCCAACAATTCAATCATTAAATAGCTATGAGGCTAGCTCGATCTAATTTTTAATGAGTTTTCAACTTTTTATACTACGGTGCCCACGTCCACAAGGCACAAACCAACCACGTACACCTAAGTATTACTACCATTTATTGATTTGGTCAACTTAAATCTATACCCTATGAAGATCGATCTCAATCTCATCACAATATTCATACATTAATTCCAGACTAATTTCAATTATGTCCAAAAAAATTACGTGGGTTAATCTTCACTGTGAAAAAACTCTATATGTGAGTAATTTCTCTAGGCAATGCCTACCAACAAAGATATTTCAGACAATGAATTATTATGTATATTGGGTAGTCATAGCACCTGATCGAACTTTCACCGAACTCTGTAGTGCTCAGTAAATGCACACATGATATACAATAAATTAAGATCAGTTTTTTACAGATACAGTTGGCTCTCACCAAACATGATAGAGGAATCAGTCTTACATGTGCATGTTATTGTACGTGGAATGTATGTTTTCTACTGAAATGACGACCACGAGAGAGATCGATTACTTGATCAGAGTAAGGCACGAAACAATAAATGTGCAAAAACTTCTCCTTTCATGTGACTCGGGCCCTTCAATCTGAGCTTTGATCAATGGGCCTTTAAATAGCTTCCTAGCAAGGCCCATTTGCTTCTTCGACAATGAACTTTCATCCTTAGCCTTTAAAAAACACTTTTTTTGTAAGTTTGTTTGTGTTGTATATTACTACATCAATAATAAAATGAAATAGATTGCTGAGAATGGAATCTACTTCTTCTATACTATTTATTTTTAGGCAAAGAACTTATGGAGATCTCACAATTTGTTTAGGTAGAAGGAATAAAATAGCCTTGTTATATATACTAGCTGTACCCGTCGTGCACTCGTGTTTTATAACTTTGTGAATATTATATAGGGGAAATTGCATTTAACCACCCCTTATTTTACCTTTGTTGCATTTAACCACCCCTTATATTTTTTGCTACATTTAACCACCCCTTATTTACAAATTGTTGTACTTAACCACCCTTTATATTTTTTCATGCACTTAACCACCCCTTGCTTACAAATAGTTGCACTTAGCCACCCATTGTTTCTATAAAAAATATTATTCCCTTTACTACATGTTCGGGTTGGTTCACTTCGTGTTGGTTCACTTCGAATTCATATGAATTTGGGTTGACCTGACTATTATAAAAACTAATTTTTTTAAATATAATAAAATAAAAATATTATTTATGTATCCATCTTAATAATAAAGTGTTTAGATTATTCAATTACGAATGATATACTATTTTTACAAAACAGTGTTTCGGGTATACCCATCAGAGCATGGGTATCAAGTTTTATCCAATAAACGACCGAGTAGAGTCTCTCTTTGACCCATTGATTTTGGATCGGATTTCAACACAAAAAACTATACACGTTAGCTAGAGGAGTGTTAGGATTCGAAACTACTTTTTTAGTTGGGAAATACAATTCAAAAACCAACTATACAACTTTAGAGGAGTTTTAGTATCCGAAACTATTTTTTTCAATTGGGAGATAGTGAGATACTATATGAACTTAATAATTCTTTTATTTTTATAAAACAAAAATAAACTAAGGGAAAAAAATGTCATTTGTTTTTGAAAGAATACCATTTTTGTCAAATGGGTGGTTAAACGCAACTATTTACAAATAAGAGGTGGTTAATTGTAGAAAAAAATATAAAGGGTGGTTAAATGCAACAAGTGTATAATAAAGGGTGGTTAAATGCAAACTTCCCTATTATATAAATATAATATTAGTGTCAAAGATAAAAATTGTTAATAAATTTCAACCAAAAAAAAAATTGTTAATAAATCAATTTTAAAAATATAATTTAATAAATCAATTTTAATATTAGTGTTTTATAATTGATTTAGTATCAAAGATAAAAATATAATTTATTTAGAGAAAGGGGCTTCCATTTTATAATTATTTTTTAAATTCAAAATTTTAAAATTATTTCGTACATAAATAGATTAAAAAGGTAGTTGAAAAGATAAGTTAATTAATATGTATCTTTTATAGAGGGAGATTTTAAAGATAGGTCATATTGCTTTAAAGATAGATATTAGATGAATAGAAAAAGGATAAAATTAAAGATTAGATAATTAAGGAAATTTTAAATACAAATATTATGCCATCAAAGGTAGATATTAGATGGGTAAGAAAAAAGATAAAATTAAAGATTAGATAAATAAGAAAAATAAAACATATAAAATTATTAATG
Source organism: Polygonum maritimum (assembly GCA_963924305.1). Lineage (NCBI taxonomy): Eukaryota > Viridiplantae > Streptophyta > Magnoliopsida > Caryophyllales > Polygonaceae > Polygonum > Polygonum maritimum. Next base: position 4,953,643 of record OZ002729.1, on the reverse strand, counting down.
AAGTGGGACCAGAATTAATGTGGAGGCTCGAAATTCTCCGACTTTAATATATAGTATAGATTTTTCGTAAGGTAATTTGTGCTGTTGTGTTGTTTATTACGTCAATGATAACGTAGAATGGAGACTTCTCCTTCTATTTGTATTTTTAGGGACTCATCGGGAAGTAACAATTTGTTTAGGCCGTAGGAGGAATAAGATAGTGTCACTATATACTTTTCAGAAGTTCATTTGTGGTGTGTTGTTTATTACATTTATGCTACTGTTATATAAGTTGGGGTTAATGTCTTCATAAACAAATATTATAACATAACGTGTATATAATAAAATAATCTATTAACTCCTCATCATCATAATCACATATTATAGAGAAATGATCAAATGTTACAAACCTGTTATAAAAGCATCCACAATGAATGGAGAAATCTCCAAGATTTCTTATCATAAAAAGAAAAAAAGAAATCAATAAAACCTTTGTCGGGCTTTGTGGAGAAATATATAGAAAAAATTTATTTTGCAAGAGTAAAACCTAGAAAATTAGAAATATTTTTATTTAAAATACTGACATATTCCCTCTTTTTTTTCATTTAACTTTGTTTTTATACATAAGAAATACATAACGAATGGATGTTCTAACATACACCGTAAATAAATAAATATATATATAATGATATTATATAAAATTATTTTTATGGATGTTCTAACATACACCGTAAATAAATAAATATATATATAATAGATATTATATAAAATTATTTTTATATGTGCGGTATTACTTTTTAATCTTTTAGTAACAATTTTGTAAGACCGACTTCAATCGGTCTCCCGATTCAGGCAGAGAAGAAGTGCATAGGGCCGGCAACGAGGTAGACACGAGAGAGATGGAGGTGAAGATGGAAGAATCCGACGTCGCCAATGACGAGAAGGTTTCGACGGAGACGGAGCACAAACCGGAGAAAACGCCTTACGATCTGCTCAAACTGAGCAAGGCATCGGCGGAGGAGATCGTTGCCAGGCTGCTATCTTTGAAGAGGGAAGGAAAACCTAAATCCCACACCGATTTCCGCGAGCTCGTCACACAGATGGTTCTCAACTTCGTCTCTCTCCGACAGGTACCGTCCCTGACTCGGCTAGGGTTTCTCCTGCTTATCTGCTTGTAAAACGCTTCGAAATTGGATTGGTTTCTTCTGGTTGTTGGATTTGGATGAAGAGAGAGTGTGTGTGGAGAGAAAACCTAGATTTGATTCGTAATGTATGGCCAATACCTGAATTGCAGGAATGAATCAACCAGAAAGTTCGCTCGAAGTAGATAGATTTGCTATAATGTGGTGATTCTTTGAGAATATGCACTAGTTTGGAAAATCATAAGTTTGAGAAGTCATGATTTTATTAAGGCTTGTAGATTTTAACTAGTTCAGGTGATGATGAACCTTATTTCTTAGATTAATTTTGTCAATGTGTACTTGCTAGATTCTTATAATGGAAACCTAAATTTGTTTTCATGACTGGTGGCGGTCATTCAGTAGTCCAGAGTGACATACATTATCTTTAATTATTCTCTTATTGGGATACACAGAATGCAAGTTGGATTGAGCTTACTGAACTATAGACTTCTAGGATAGTTCTAACGTGGATTGTGTATCTATATGTAGATTATTTGGTTTCAGTGTGACTAGTAGTGTTTTTTCATGAAACATAATGTAGTTAGGCATGTTACTTGATAGGCCAATCGTTCCATCTTAGTGGAAGAGGATCGTGTGAAGGCTGAGACTGAATCTGCAAAAGCTCCTGTTGACTCCACAACTTTGCAACTACACAATTTGATGTATGAGAAGAACCATTATCTGAAAGCTATAAAGGCTTGCACGGATTTCAAGTCAAAATACCCAGATATTGATCTAGTTCCTGAAGAGGAATTCTTCAGCAATGCACCTGATGACATCAAAGGAGCTGCTTTGGCAGATGATACTGCTCACTGTTTGATGCTGAAAAGGCTAAATTATGAGCTGTTCCAGGTAAAGGGTCTCATTATTGGTTTTTCTTCCATTTGATAAACAAGGTTGTTGGAATGTTATCAAATCTGTACATACCTGAAAGAAAGCAAATGAGGATGTAGTTCAGAAGTGTAATGGATAATTTCAACCTATCAAGTTAATATGAATTATAAGTTTTTGACATAAAAGGGTAATTAAACCAGCTGAGAAACTGTACAAGTCATCTTAAAATACTATGTTCTTTTCTGATCATGATCTATAGATATGTGTGAGTTAAACATGGAACTGCCTTATCTTCATTTGGCAGCGTAAAGAACTTTGCAAGCTCCGTGAAAGAATGGAAGAGCAGAAGAAAAGTCTCTTGGAGACCATTGCAAATCGAAGGAAGTTCTTGTCAAGTCTCCCATCACATCTCAAATCCTTAAAGAAAGCGTCTCTGCCTGTACAGCAGCACTTGGGTGTTCTGCACACAAAGAAACAAAAACAGCAGCATTCTGCAGAGTTGCTTCCTCCTCCGCTTTATATAATCTATTCCCAATTAATGGCCCAAAAGGAATCCTTTGCTGAAACTATTGACTTGGAGATAATAGGAAGTGTTAAGGATGCTCAAGCCTTTGCTCGTCAGCAAGCAACTCGAGAAACCGGTAAATGCTGATCTTAAACCAATTGCATGAATTTGTAGTAAATCTGTTTCAATTTTATTGCTACCTATAAACAATGTATCCATGTGCTGCTCCTTATAAATGCTGAGCTAACTTGCTACGCTGCTGGAGTATTCAGGTGCCTCTGTGGTTCAAGATGCTTCAAAGATTGATGATGATGTACCCGATGAGGACGATGATGACCAGAGAAGGAGGAAACGCCCCAAGAAAATTACTGGGAGAGACAACCATGACCAAACTAGAATGTATCAAGCACATCCCTTAAAAGTCAGTCTCCACATATATGATGATGAGTTTGTTGATCCCAAACCAACAAAACTTGTGACCTTGAAGTTTGAATACTTGTTGAAATTAAATGTTGTATGTGCGGGGATAGAGGGTTCTGATGAGGGGCCAGACAATAGCATTCTGTGCCACTTATTCCCTGATGATGCTGGCCTTGAGCTTCCTCACCAGGTTTTGATTTAGTTTATGCTATTTATATTATGTGGTCCTATTTTCTTCATTGTATTGCCAGCATTGACATGTCTGATATGAATGCAGTCTGCTAAGCTGTTCATGGACAATGGTAAACCATTTGATGAAAAACGCACACTGCGCCCTTACAAGTGGGCTCAGCACCTGGCCGGCATTGACTTTCTACCAGAAACATCACCACTACTTACTGGCCATACTGGCAGTGAAATTCAGAGCACTGTTAGTGGTAAAACAGCAGTTGTAGCAGGTCTTTCACTATATCGGCAGCAGAATCGAGTCCAGACAGTTGTCCAAAGAGTCCGCTCAAGGAAAAAGGCTCAGCTGGCTCTCATGTAAATCTCACTACTATATTTGTTTGGGTTATCATGTCACTATATAGTCATATGCCAAACAAGGATGTGGGCATTTATAGCTTGATTTGTCTCTTAATGATAACCAGAACAAAAGCTTCTAATATTAATGTGCCTTTTTTGAATTATGGGAATTTGTGTTTGGTTTACAGGGAACAGCTTGACCGGCTTATGAAATACAAGTGGCCTTTACTGAGTGGTGAGACTGTTCCCTGGGCCTTGCACACACCCGTGTGCAGTTTACGTAGTTGGTCACCCTTGGGGTTGTCCCCTGACACAGCTTCAAATACACAGAAAGCTGGTTTTGAGAAAAACCAGGAAATGATTGATGCCAATTTAGATGGAAGATCTGATGGCTCAAAGGAAGAGATGGGAGTAATTAGGGAAGATGGAGAGCTTCCATCTCTTGTACCAACTCCAGTAATTGTAAATGATGATAAAGCCACCTTGAGTGACGGGTTTGATATAAACCACTCTAAACAGCTAGCTCTGATTTCGAAAAGTGTAATAACCCCTGTAAAGACTTCTAAATCCCCGAGTTTTAAAAGGCTTGAGGAAGAGCTGTATTTGGATAGTGATAGTGATGTAGACGAGCCTATCAAATTTGGGTTAGAAACTGAGGATACTTCTAAGGATTTAAATAGAAATAACAGAGAGTCATGGATGGAGTATGGCAGTAGGGAATTCCGCCTTGTACTACTGAGGCGAGGGGAAAATAAAGATGGAGATGTGAAATTAGAAGCGAAGGTAGTTAGTATGCTATTATTTCTGTTTTATTTTAACTTCTCTATAATTATTACCATCTTCCCTGGTTACTGATCATTGTCCCTTTGTTCGATGGTAGGTCAAGATTACCAAGGAGTATCCTCTAAGACGTCCATTTTTTTCACTGAACTTATGTTATCCCTCTTCTGTTGAGGCTAATCCTGAAGATGCTGTATCTGATTGGTATAATGAACTACGTGCCATGGAAGCAGAGGTAAGATAAAAGCTGTATTTTTCTATGAGATCATCTGGCATGAATTGAGTTTATGCCGTACTGTGACAAGTTTTGATATGCTTCCTCCTTTTTTTCAGGTTAATCTTCACATATTGAAGATGCTGACTTCTGACCAGCAAAATGATATATTATCTCACCAAGTCCGTTGCCTTGCCATGCTTTTTGACTTCTACATGAACGAGGCTTCCCAGCCTTCTGAGAAGAGAAAATACACCTCCATTGTTGATGTCGGATTGGCACAGCCTGTGAGTGGCACGCTTCTTGCAAGGTCATTCAGAGGAAGAGACCGAAGGCGGATGATCTCTTGGAAGGATAAGGCTTGTTCTTCTGGCTATCCTTATTGAATCAGAAACTGCTAGAAGAATATCAAGCGTGGCAAGCTCCTTAAAAGGGTAATATCAAGCTCCTTAAAAGCGTGGCAAGCTCTCTTTTCTGTGTTGATCTTGTATGTAGTGCAGAATTTTTTATGGATAGTTAATTAAATGAGAAGAAAGAAGTCCAGGTAGAGATTTTCCATAGTTTTTGCACGTCTTACAGAAGCATGTCTCTACTTCAATTGCAACAGTTTTTGTAAGCAAAAAACTAAACTTGTTTTTTTCCCAAAGAGTTCGGTACCACATGAAAGTTTTTTTTGGCTTGTCTTTTGTTCCTACATGACTGGCAAAAAACAAATTCTATTTCCTTGCAATTTTCCTAAAACAGAACAAAAATCCAATTTGCATTTATACAACATTTTGATACTATCTTTCAAAAATGGGAGTTTGATCTGCACATGCATTCAGGAGTAGTGGGCTGCCTATAGAGGCTTTGACCATACCCTCTCCTGTCGTTCTGCACTGTTTGTCCTTCTTCAATCATCTTCTGGATCTCATTTGCAAAGTCACTCCATCCTATGGTACTATTTTCTTGCAAAATGGCGGCCAACGTTTTCTTGTTCGGGCGTAGAATGGGAGCTTGGCCACCTCCAAAGTATGCACGGTATCCAGACACCAAAGAAGACAGTTGGCTTCCGGAGTCTGTTATTGCAAAAACATCAGCTGTTGCACAGGCGATGAAATCTAGCGCTGCCAGCTTCAACCATCAGAAACACACACATGTAAACCATTAGGAAATCAAAGCTTATTTGACATGATTAGCCGTTTCTGTTACTTCATTTGGATGATGTACCTGTGATGAAAAGTTCCTGAAAGGCTCAAGCTCTGTGTCACTCAGAAGATCTTCCTTTGTCACCAGTTTAGGATAAAGGCTTGTGAAAGGCTTCATCCTTGATTGCCCACCATATATTTGAGACCCGGCAAGGTAAATGTAAGTTCCGCGCTTGTAACCAAGGCCAGCAAGAACAAGAGCTGATTCCTCGGGTGTCAAAGGACACCGCCCTGATAGTCTCAACTCTGATGGAGTAACAGGGCTGTTACCCCATGAAGGTAACATATAAAATTTGTCAAATTCAAGTGCTAAAACAACAGTGAATGTAGATCAGATGTAATAGGTGCAAGAGGTGTGGTGCTACATACATAGAGTTCTTAAGCCGCTCTAGCATGAGAGGGAAGTGGGTTTCCCTGTAAGCCTGTAACTCTCGCCTCTCGGTTTCGTCTCCTCCGAAATCACACAGAGAATAGGCCACCATGTCCTCTTCAAATCTTAGATGAAGTGCAAGATATTTGGAAGGACCATAGTTCTTAAGCTGCTCCTTTGATGGTTTATCATGTATGAAGGTTCCCAACAGTTGCTTGTCTATTGATTTCGTTGCATACTTGTAATTCCTTATTCTTCCAACTAAAAGTGAGCCTACCTTTTGGATCTTTGGAGCATACTTCAGAGCTTGGAAGTTGCACTTGCATCTTAGCTTCTGATACACATGATGCAAGACTTTTTTAAGACATTTATCTCAGCAATGTCTTAATCTCCAACAAACTGTTCTTTTCATCATTAAGCCACCAACCAATTACAAAGATTGAACAACAATGAGATGTAACGTACAAACCTGAATCCTGGACGGAAGTGGATCAAATCCAAGCCGGTTTCCAAAGCCAAGAAAATGAACAATGCCATTGCGAAGCAAAATGGGAAGAACTAGTCTCATGTAATCATCAGGCAACGCCTCCTTCACAAGCTCTGAATCAGTGATCTGTCAATCTCACCCATTAATGTAATAAGCTTGTGATAAGATCATGTTGATTTTGGTGGATAAAATTCAGCAACAGCAACTAACCACGCTACCAATGGCGTCGAGGTCTAACGATCTCAAATGAGGAGGGAGCTCCTTGACAATATTTACATCAGTCTTCAATGTTTTGATGAAGTAGTCCTCTTGATATATATCACCAAATTGGCTGCAAGTTTCAGAAGTAAAAGATGCATTATATTGGTAACCCAAACACACAAAAAGTGTTGGAGAGAAAGAGATCAGACCTTGGATCCTTCCAGACATTGCTGTATAGGAATTTGGGCATAACAAGGGTTGCATTAAGTAAAGATGCAACTGCAACAGCATTGCAAACCTGTTGGCATTAGCAAAGACTTTATCAACCAATTATGACAACTCATAGCTCAATATAGAACCAAATGGAAAAAAACTAAAAGTTAACAGATAGAAGATCTTCTTACAGCTACTCTCTGTTGATTGAGGCCACCATTTGCACTAACTAGTATGAAGCCATTGCTCTCTTTTGCCTTCTCTAGCTCAAGAAATTAAAAACAAAAGATAACACAAAGTCTTAAAGATAGTTCTGGCCCTTTTTACTTAGTTTCTGGGATGAATAGGCTATTGACAATCATTCTCTTGTTGAAGACAGGTATAATGTACCTTGAATTGTTGGAGTTCCAATGGAACAAGGTTTCCATGCTGATGAGTGCGCGAGCGGTTGTTTCCATAGACTTTTCCGTTGGTACTTGAACACTTTCTGAATCAAGAAGTATCAAGTTATTAAGAATGTGCAAAGAAGAAGACTAAAGAACTGCATTGCCATGAGAAAACATCATTTCAATCCAAACCTCAACTAGAGCTCTAGATGCCAAGTTCAACAGTCGTTCATACATGATCACGGTAGTATTCTCTATAGTAGCGTCGTAAGTGCCTTGATCATCCTGAGACATATACCATAGAGAACAGCCCAATCAGCTCATCTTCAGCTACAAATGTATTTGAAGCAAACTCTAGATTGTTAGGTATATTTAGGAATTACAAAGAGTCTCATACCTTGGTTGAACTCGGTTTTGTCGTGGACTTATTCTGAAGGCGCGACGAATCGAAGACAGAAAACATGAGAGAATCGAGCAAGAAAAGGAGTCCCATAACTCCTAAACTCAAAAGAATGAGCTTCAAATGCTTCCTAATTCTTTTCCCACCATAAACTCTAGAACCGAGTTTTGTAGTTTCACCACCGAACCCATGAAGAAGAACAGCCTTTGAACTAAAGCAGTACTCTCCGCCGATTCCTCTTCTCCCTAGAGATCCTTGCTTCCCCATTAAAACCTGTGTTTTACCATAAACTACCAAAAAGGAACCCCTACCAAAGATCTTGTGTATATGAGTTAGCAAATTTAGGTGAGACGGAACCATCAGATGATCAAAACAAATGTATATGAATCCATGGATTAAAAGGGAAGTCATTAGAACGAGTAGTTTCAGGATAGTGAAAGATGGAGTAAAGCCAAAGTAAGTTGGCATACATTTTACTTATGAATTTCATATTCTTTGAGCTGAAACTAAAATGTGTGCATTGAAACAGAACTGCCAGAGAGTTGTCACCAAACATAGCCATCTTCGTTTGACCAGCTCTCTACTTCTTTCTTTATTAAACATCTTTTCATTTTCAAGTAATGGAGAAAACAGAAAGAAGCTAAGCCTGGAAGAAGAACTAAGAGGGGTTTTGGTAGGGCCTTTTCAACCAACTCTTTATTCCAACAAACTTACAAATTTATCACTGTAAAACTGGATTTATATCTTAGTGAATTTCAAATGGTCTAGCATAACAATGCGCTTGTTTATTTATTCTTTTTTCAATCTAATCTTTATATGAAACATTAGTGCAAAATGGGATAGTAATCATAGAAGGACGCCTACAGATTTCAGACCCTAAAACAGAAATAAAGACAGCAAAAAGAATATGCTCCTATAAATTACCCACCCATTGGTGCATCATACATAAGAATCTAGTCCCTTCAAAATACATGATAATCTACCATTTCTGCCACCTACACCTACATTCCACATATCTCGGACAAACCCAAGATCCCAACAGAGATTAAGGTTGTACAAAAAGGTTTAACTTAGTACCTAACCTAACGGCACAATATATGTAGACAGACACAAGCTTCGATGATATTTACATCCAACACGCCGTGCACCTTCAACTGGTTCTCTTCTTTTCGGGTTTTACCACGGACCCGTCATTGTCCTCCTCAAGCATATCTTCTTGGATCTCATCGTCTCCAATGCCTGTTGGTTAGACCAAAGAGATTGTTAAAGATTGTAGATTTACAATTTACTAGCCCTAGCAGATGCAAAAGTTCCAAGTAGAAACTTTTTTCTCTAGACTGAAAAAAGTACCTCATTTTTCTGCATCTCCAGTAATTGATCCTGCAGTTAAAAGATCATGATGAGAGAAGCAAAATGACATGACATAGAAGGAAAAACTAGCCAAGCTACAGGACTTTTTAAATGAAAGACCACGCAAGTACTTCCCAACTTATCATTAACCATATTAAAGCTTCCTTGAGTGCAAAATGGGGTAGCATGAGACCAAGCCACCTCGCAATGGTTCGGCAATTTGGTTATAGCTTTGTAGCCTGTCACGGGCACTTCTTGGCTCATGAACTACCTCTTGAGCAATTGAGTAAGAAGTGAACACCATGCATACTACTACTGCTTAATACACAAATATGTACGTTGGTTATAAAAGAAGGCGCGCACACACAGACAGAGGTACCTGTTTGACCCGTAACTCTTCGTTCTCTTCTTTAAGTTTTGCAACTTCTTGTTCCAGCTCCATGGTGTATGCCTAAGGAGGAGCCAAAGAGGTTTTTAAGCCAAAACATAACAGGGTTTATTACTTGAATATCTCGAGCATCATTTTTGTCCTTCTAGATGGACACTTCACAGGTGAAGTTATATGAGATTTCGTATGTTCAAGATATCAGCTTATCCGGGCAAAAATTACAGATACCAACTTACATAAACATACATAACACGCTTATAATTTGAGGAAAAATCTGGAATACATGACATGACTACAGTCATTTGACCTCTATAATCTAGCCGGAAGTTGCTTGTAAGGAGAATCTCCAAAGAACAGATCGCATAACAAGTGTTTGGCAGCTAGATAGTCTCAATTGAACTGTTTTGAGGCTATATGGTTTGTGTTTTCAGAGAATGGTCCCATGGTCTGGCTCCATTACTGGATGTTAAGCATAGGATATAATGTTTACAGAGGCCAACCTATAGTGTTTCATACTTTAAACCCAAAACTGTATTGACCTTCCATGGTCTTTTACAGATAATAAATGTCAATTCTATTTTTCAGACATGACCATGGAAGCAGTTTTATTTGCATTTTAAATTTTGTGATTCAAATCATGAGTGAGGCAAATTTGAAGATACATATTAATACCAATTATGACCTAGCAGTATAACTCACATTTCAAAATTTAGAGAACAAAATTTTTAGTAAATTTGATACCAATTATGAACTAGAAAAAACACAGTAATTCACTAATAAGAATGTAGGCTAGACAACCCAGTCAGAAAGAGTATCACAGTGAAGAAGAAAGACCAAGTTCTCACCTGTTTTCTCTGTCTTGACCTTGCAGCAGATTCTCGGTTCTTTATCATGCGTCTCTGTCTTCTCTCAATCACCTTCTCCACTCCGTTGCTACTTTTCCTACCTCGAAAGCCCCCATTAAACATATACTGAACTGGTGAATCGGACGGTGTATCGCCATTGCTCTTTCCAAGCCCATCAGACGACAAACTAGCAGGAGATCCAGCAGCCACACCCATTCCTCCAGCCCCCAAGCCAACAATTCCCATTCCTCCACTTTGCAAAGGAGATCCCTGGGCCAAATTACCATTTATATTAGAATTTCCCAACCCCAAAATTCCACCCTTGACACGAGGACTACCCAGGTGAGCATTTCCGGGCATAGCCACATTAGGAGCATAAGAAACAGCAGGCTGCTTAGGATATAATGGCTGATGTTGCTGTTTCTGTTGCTGGGGCATCTGTGGTGCAATTGGCTGTGGCTGAGAAGATCTTGCCCCGTTCGCATTAACAGGCAAATTGGGAGATTGCAAGGAAATTTGAGCACCATTATCTACCATATGGCTTCCGATTACTCCAATACCGCGATTAGGCTGCTGAAAATCAATCCCAAAACTCGTATTGTTATTATTATTATTAGCCCGAACCATGTCTCCGAAGAACCCACCAGCTGTAGTGTTCGGCTCCCCGGCTATTTGGGCATCTTCCCTTACAACTCCAGCTCTGACCAAAAACTCCTCCAGAGTAATCTCTCCTAAAGTGGGCTGCCTTTGTGCACCTTGTGGCACACTTGCCTCCGCCCCGGTATTTGATATGTTCCTCCAGACCTCATCGACAGTCTTCTGGCTTAGCGTACGGGGTAAAGTAAGCGATCCCTGTCTTTGCAGAGGGCCACCCTGGTTCACCCCATCTTGGAACCCACCTCCACCACCGACAAGAGCTGTTGAGGACATATTCTGGGTCTCTTCAGCAGTCCAAATGTTCCTCAACAGTTCATCCATATTCATGGACCCAAATTCCTTCCCAAGACTGTTTTGAAACTCCCCAAAAGTCAATGAGTACACAGAAGACTGTCTTACCAGAGAGGAATTCCCAGATGGTCTGTTAGCACCATTGCCTTCTTCTGAAGGCTGCTCATTCCCAAACGATTTGAAATTCAGATTAGTTCCCATCTTTTCGCCCCTTGAGCCCCAAATCTCTAGACTCAGCTCAGATTCTCCAGACGATTCTATCACATTTGTCGGTCTAGATCTGATCAGATCCTGACTTTAAGTAAACTTCCTGTATTATTACTTCAGTGCTGAACAGTGAATTGAGCTTGGAACAAAGCCTGTGGGTTAAAAAGGGGGAAAACAAACCCTAATCAGAAAAATCCACTGAATGTAGTACAAATCACGAAAAGTTTCAAGTCCACACGCTACACACAAAGGCAAAAATCCAAAGCTTTCATCTTTGTCTTTTCCAGTCGAGAACACCAACCAAGATTAGACGTCAACAAGCAAATCAATTGACAAGAAACAATGGCAAACGAAAACATTTGAGCTAGCTATCTTACCGGTTTGACTCTAAACCTAGATTGAAGATAGATCACAACCACATCCACCAAATGCAAAACTTCAAATCAATCCAAAAGCGACCAACTTTCGAGTTGTAATCACAATTCAAACCTGTAGCTCAGGCATACACGAACGAGAGATGCTGAAACGGTACGAAATCGGACGAAAAACTGAGAATCTACACTAGGTCAACACAGAAAGATATTTTTTCGGTTTTCGCAGAATGAATCCAAATTTACCTCGATTTTCCTCCGAATTCCTTCGCTCGATCGTTTCCCTGTTTCCTATTGGGCGCGAACTGAGCTCTGTGAACGAATGGCTAAGCGGAGGCGGCTGGTTCTTTCATCCTTTTGCTTTAAGTGTAGACTCCATGAATGATAGTGAGTGCGCTTAATTTTCAAGCATTTCTGATTTATTTGTAATTTAATATTACTTTTTCGGCCATTCGAAAAATAAGATATGGTATTATAGTACTGGTATATTGTTATTTCGAAATAAATGGTGGGGCCCGCTGGTGGGTGTACGTGGTCCAATAGTAGAAATTCTGGACAGTTGGGTTGGGAAGGCAAACCAATCATGAGTCGATACGTGGGTGGACCTTGCACTCGCTGTTACTTCCAAAGGACGGCAGCTTAATCATTGTTTTTTTTTTTATTGTGGAGCTAATAGCTCGAACAAGCCAAAATTAGGTCACCTTTAAGTTACAAGGCTAACCTAAATCATCGTGACGGATGATCTTTAATAATTCAAACAGCGTGGGTTGTTGACTCAACAAACACCGCGACTGTGTTACAGACAAATGAGAAAATGGAAGGGACGAAGCATGAATAGGCAAGACTGCATTAAGGCTCTGAAGATTGACGTGTCTTCTTGCCAGGAAATCTGCAGCAGCGTTTGATTTCCTGAAACAATGATAAAAAATAACAGAGGGGATAGCCGAAATCAAATTTCTTATGTCTTCAATAATAGAGTGAATTTCCCAAGGAACTTTCCATAGACGTTTTAAAGAATTAATAACAATAAGATTGTCACCTTCTATTATTAGATTGTGAATGTAAGAAAAGTCTATGTTTCTGATAGCGTGAAGTAAGGCTGAAGCTTCAGCTTGTACTATAGTCATACAGGGAAGTTGTTGACGTCCAACAGAATGGACATTACCAGAATGATCTCTAACGATAAACCGGCATGGGTTGTTCCTGTTTTTAGTCTAGAAGCATCGAAATTTAGTTTGTGTCATTGCAGAGGAGGTTTTTTCCAAGATGTGTGATTTTTTCTTTTTGGTTTAATAGAGTTTTACTATGATTATTCATGGAGGATCAAGAATAATATGAAAATTGTATCAAAATATTAAAATTTATTAAAATAAATTTGTTTTAATATTGTAAGTGCATCAAGTATAAAAAATACTCGTAATAAACTTTATAATATTCTCTTAATCTGAATCGTAAATAGAGTGTACCCAAGGATCAATAAAACATTTTGTATTTATGCTATACCTAATTCACACTAGCTCCCTCGATCTGTAGATACTAGTCATCCCTTGGTTAGCTTGATACTATATAAGTGTCAAAGCTTTATTCGTATGAGTTGGTATGTTCAATTTCGCTATATTTTTAGAGAAGCGGATTATGTTGCTGATTTTCTTTTCCTATTAGTTCTCATGTATTTTTTTTTTTGGTAGAAATTAGCTCTCATGTATTAATTCAGCCTCTCGAGGATGTTAACTATTTGCTTCTTGATAACATAAGGGGTGGGTGCTCAAAAAAAACATAAGGGGTGGAGCTATCTCCCGGCCACTTGCATACTATTTAGCCTTTTTTTCTAATTGAGAAAACGCCCCTTAATAATACGGAGACTACTGCCTCTCTTTCGACTTAAAAAAATAATTCATCCTCCCTCTACACAACAATACATAATAGAAACACCTCTAATGATTTGGTAGAGACATTGATAATGGAAGACGCTTATGACAAAAAAGAAGCAAGAACTTGGGTTACGAAGTCAAAGGGATAATGTGGGGTAACAATTTTATTGATAGTGCGACGTACTACATAAGTTTTGGCATCTCCTACCTTAAAAATGTGATTGGGTAGAAATGAAAATTAGAGATGAGATTACGACAAAAATTATAGAAAAATAGATGAGTACGTACCTACTAAGTACTACTCCCTCTGTCTTATAATGTTCTTCCCATCTCATTTTTATCGTCCCAAAATGTTCTTCCCATCCCCCTACTTTTTTATCCACTACATTTTATCACTTTTTTACTTAATCAACTTACTTTTTTATCATTTTCATTTCTCTTTCCTCTTATCACCATCAATTTTTTCCCTTAAAAAACATGTGTACAGTGCAATGGGAACAACATATCGGGACGGAGGGAGTACCTACTACTATGTCTAGCTTAATGATGGTTATATATTTTTGAGTCTATCTGCATACCAAACATTGTTTTCGGACAACTTTATTTTTGTTTGGGTCAAAATTCCGACAACTTTATAGAGGTATGTGTTTAGTTCAAATGATCAACTCAGTTTTGAACACTATTTTTTTTTTCCAATATCCATTACAACGGATCACTTCTAGTATTTACTGGGAATTGAAAAACTATCGAGATGTTTAACAAGCAGAATTGCTAAAGTCGGTAGGTCATATCTGACGTGGGGATTCACACGTCGGTTTATATGCACGTGCACAGTAGGTCCAGCATATAAGCTCGTATGTGCGTTGTAGGCCCTTTAATTTGGCATAAACTTTTTACACACAAAATTTCGACTTTTTGCACCACGTCATTTAAAGGCGTTGCTGTTTAAAGGCGTCAGAATATAATAATAAAAAATTTCGTTCGGGAAAATTCCGAGTCGTCGTGTGACGCCGTTGACCGGCGTGGCGGGGCGCCGTTGACCGGCGTGGCGAGGCGCCGTTGACTGGCGTGGCGGGAGCATTCCTTCCATCAACGGTATTTTGGCCTTTCTATGTATATAAATTTAATAGGATATTAAATATCACAAAACTTCATTAGCACAATTGGTAAGTACTCTAACTTGGGTATACTTGAGATTCCAGGTTCAAATCTCAATAGAGACATGTTTTTTTGAAATTGAACACTTCTTTTCATATAATAAAAAAACATTAAATACATGCATTGGACAGGATTTGAACTTGGGACCTTAGGACACATTTAAAATCTAAAGTGAGTAATTGCCAATTGGGCTAATTGAACTTATTGAAATCTTATGGCTCTATTAAAAATATATTTTAAGTAGGAACGCGCCAAGGCGGGGGGAACCAACGCCGTTGACTGGCCACGGCGCCGTTGACCGGCGTCCCACGGCGCCGTTGACCGGCGTGGCATGACGCCACTTTTTTTCCCCTTTTTGTTTTCCCGCAATTTAATTAATATAATATTCATACGCCGTTAAATGGCGACGCCTTTAAATGGCGTGGTGCAAAAAGTCATAAAACAGTGTGCAAAAAGCCAGGGCGTTTAATTTGGACAACGTAGTGGTGTGCGAAGTCTATAGTTGGATCCCTTTTAACCTCAAGAGATTGGTCTAGTGGAGAAAGACAATGCATCAGTCAGATTGTAGGTTCGATCCTCTACTAATCTCTTTCACATTATATGATGAGGTATATATAAATCTCCTTTTAAGAAATCATAAAGCCCTTTAATCTTCTCTACAAAAAAATTAGTAGGATCCCCTTTCCTTACAAATATTCATCCTTATCTAGTCCATAACGATTTAGCATATGTTTCAAAGTAGGTACATTTACATTGTCTTGCTCTCTCTATGTTTCCGTAAGCAACACGTCATTGGCACGAGAATGAGGCACTCTTGTCATGTTCACATTTCCCTTTAATATGGTGTGCCTTCTTACTTCATATATACAACGGGTTATAGTTTTCGCGTCACCATCGATCAACTGCATAAGTTAAGAATTTGGGAATGGTCCACGTACTACTAATATAGTATAGGGCTCTCAACTAACTAATATCATGAGCGTATTCGGACATTTAATTAAGCAGTTAAACCTCGAATAATAATATATGAACATTATCCTCAGTCAAAAAACACTAGCTAGTACCATGTATTTATTATTATCATCTATTTGTGTTAGATATGGTTTCAACACGTGAGAATGCTTAGATGGATGGGTGATCGATCACTCGAGTTGGACAAGATCAGGAACGAGAAGGTCAGGAATAAGCTGGGAGTGGCATGCATAGGAGACAAGCTTTGGGAGGCGAGACTTCGGTGGTTTGGCCAATATCTAAAGGCGGAGCTCAGATGCTACAGTTAGGAGATGTAAGCAATTGAACCTAGGAGCTTTTTGGAGGGTTAGGGGTCGGCCGAAAAAACGTTGGATGGACAGTATTAAACAGGATATCAGTGTTTTGGGGATAACAGTGAACATGGCGCAGTGCAGAGAAAGGTGGAGGGACAAGATCAGGATGGCAGACTGTTAGCTTTCTGATAGTGGAGTCGACTTTTCCTAGGTGGCCTTGTGCTTGCTTGCTTCTTGTTTAGGTGTTTGGGCTTTTGTGTCGGCTTGCGGTTTTTTCGGTTTGTTAGCTAGTTTTTTTTTTCCTTTGTTGGGGTTTCGGCTTCACCTAGTTTTCTTTTGTTGGTTGATTAGATTCCTTGGATTTTATCGGACATCTTCCATCCAGGTCTGGAATACCTCCATCCTGAACCCCCAAATTCTATATTTTGCGGGATACACCGGGTAAATGTTGTTGTTGTTGTATAATTTCAACACGTGTATATATATCAACCATGTAAAAATATATTTACGAAGTTCACGTACTAAGAGGATAAATATTGACCGATCATTTTATCTATCATTACAATATAAATATACTCCCTCCGTTTCATAATAAGTGTCGTTTTAGCACTTAAAATTTGTTTCATAATATGTGTCGTTTTAGGTTTTCAAAGTGATTTAATAGGGGTGAATGATGATAATTTTTATTGGAATGTGTATTTGTTGACTAAAGTTGTTCATGCATTGGCCAAAAAAATGTAATGAGTGGTAAGATTAAGAAAAAGTTGTAAGTTTTAAAGTGAATGATTGCTTTTCTTAAAAACTGTGTTAAGAGCTAAAACGACACTTATTATGAAACGGAGGGAGTATATTATTTTTTTTCTCTTTGAAGATCAAATATGCATTTTGATCATGTATAATGACCTCATATTTTATGTTTCTCTCCTCTTTTTTACATTTATTATTTTTCTAATACTTCTTTCCTCCCATGACCGAAAATTAATCGGATCCTCTCGGTATTCTACCTAGCAAGCAATTCAATAGGATACTAAATTACTATATAAATATAAAGATATATATATATATATCATTATCTTACATGAGCCCCACTATATGAATCTATTATATATATCTCAACTCCCAAAAGTTCGAAGTTTTCAAACAAAAAAAACACAAAACATAAACTTCCCAGATAATGCATTATCAATTAATATATGTGATCAGTTTCTCGGATATAATGCATTACATGAGCCCCACTATACAGTAGAATCTCCATAAAATAATACTCGATAAATTAATAAACACGGTATATTAATATTTTTCTTCGGTGCCGACTTGGGGCAGTGTAAAATTTGACGATTTTCGATAAGATAATAAGATAATAAATTTTCAAAAAACCACTATTGAAATATAATGTCCCAATAAAATTATAAATTAATAATTCATATATGAGAAATGTATAGTAATACCAATCATCCAAAATGTGGTCGGAAATTGTCAATGTTTTAATTTTTGTAAATATGTTAATATTTTGGCTATGCTTTTGTGATTTTTGTAGTTGATATTATTTTTGGTTCAATAACAATACTTGATATTATTTAATCGTAAATATTTCTATTACTAAAATCTCTATAAATTAATAAATATTAATTTATCGATGAATTAATATCTCTATAAAATAATAAAATATATTGTTGGGATACAAAACTTATCCCACATCGGAAATTGGGAACAAAATTGCCTAGTATATAAGACGGTGGCCGGGCTACTCCTCCTATTGCCAATTGGTTTTAGGATGGAACCCCACCGGCCTTGTATCGGGCCACCCACACGTCTAATGTGGTATCAGAGCGGGCGGTCTGGGCCCGTTTCTTCAAGTGTCAACTGAGACGGTCCAGTTGCACTTGAGGGGGCGTGTTGGGATACAAAACTTATCCCACATCGGAAATTGAGAACAAAATTGCCTAGTATATAAGACGGTGGGCTACTCCTCCTATTGCCAATTGGTTTTAGGATGGAACCCCACCGGCCTTGTATCGGGCCACCCACACGTCTAATGCCCGAACCTATTAATTTATAGAGATTTAAGTGTATATGGATTCCCGAGCAAGAAGTATGCTGTCAATTAGAAAAGAGTTGCTCTTTTTTCCAGGCGTAAAAATGGAATATATTTTAGCAGCTCGTTATCAGACAAGTATTGTGTACTACCTTAGCAAATCGCATCTTATGATTCTTACTAACTTTACGCTAATATTTTATCAAAAATACCTTATAGTATTATATAGTACTCTGGCAGTCTGGCCTCTGCGTACGTAGTGGGTGCATGCATGGTACTAAGTTAGTAACTACTCCGTAGTTAGATTAACCCGAGAAACATAATCACGGGTGGACCTGATTAGGAGTTAGTGATTATTTGTTAATACATAAGTGGGCCTTTTCATCTCACTCGGCCTATTTTCAATGAGCCAATTGGTTCTCATCAAAGGCCCAAAGAAATGGAAAAGTAGTACACATCACTCACCTTAGTCGTCCAATTAAAAGCTCTAATAAAGTAGATTTTTTTTAATTTGAGTAAGATTGTTAGAATTAGAATAACCTTAACTATAAACTTGAGGTCAATTGAAGTTTAGGATGGGTTGGATTGGGATATATGTTAAGAGCTGAGTAATAATTTTACTAGTCATCATATTCACTTGCTTGAAAATGTATAAAATACGAATCTCCCAAGCTCCAAGTTTAGGGTTCTTTAAAACGCCAAGTTTAATACATTGAGTTGCACTAATACAGGTTAACGCATCAAATTTGAAGTGAAATCTGAAGTCATGGGGAAAATGGACACTTATATTATATGTGATCTCATATAAATTAATAAAACTTGAACCGGTCCAAATCCTAAAGTCAATTGTTTAAATAAAGAATCCTCCAACTACCAACTACAGTATTCAATGGATTAATCCACCGTGATTCTCATTCTTGATTGAAGAATCTAGCTTAACACCCATATAATACAATACAAAGTCTTTTCTCTTCATTCTCTGGAGCTTCAATTTGAAAGACATAAGAGAACAAGTCTTTTTGTTCATTTACTTCATTCAATCCAAACACTTCAACATTTGATAGTGGCAAATATGTTGCTTGTGCTCTGCCTTCATTTGATTTCATGTTCACTATCTTTGATGGTGGGCCATGGTTCTAACACTAACTCCACCACAACCACCACCACCGGCGGCAGAGGTGGCTGTCCGGAGAGAAACGACGTCAGCCTGAGCGTAGGAGGCATTGTAGATCGAGGGTCGAGGATGGGCAGAGAGCAAGAAGTGGCCATGAAAATGGCAGTTGAAGATGTCAATAAAGACTTGTCTTATAAAGAGTGTTCTAATCAGTATAGAATGCAATTGCATTTGGTTGATTCTCGTGGGAGCTCAACACGTGCCTTTTCTTCTGGTGAGTCGCGTAATTTTTTTTGGTTGAGGGCACTGTCCCATGCGAGTCGAACCAGTGACCTCTAGGTACTATCCTTAAAGGCTTAACCGTTTGACTAGACTTACGAATTGGTGAGTCGTGTAAAAAAGAGACATTTTTTGGCTGAAAATACATGAAAATCCGCCAATCCGCCTTAGGTATTCAATGAAGCCTTTAGCTTAACGCCTATACATAAAGTCAAACACACAACACGTAAGAAAATAAATATGTGTATATGAAAAGGACTAGTAATAATTTAACAATTTATTATTATTTATTACATACCTAGATTAAGTGATATCTGGATTGCATAAGACTAGAATGTGGAGGTCAAGAAGAGTTCTTCAATTCAAATGCAGGCAAGTTGCTGAAAAATGAATATTTATGTACCAGGAAATTTCTTGTAAGCTTCATTATTTTTATTGCAGTGTCATGAGTCATGACACTATTTTTTCCAAAGTAGAATGGACAAAGAGTGGATTGTTGCTATAGTTTGAAATTGCTAGGAAAAAGTGACAAGAAAGGTGAAAAACAAGAGGATTTCAGCTAACTGAGAAACTACCCACTAATTATTAACAAAATCTGAAAATTGCCCATACATCATGGGCAGTAAAAAGCATCAATAGATCTCAGATTAGTGATTGCCTTTTGTCTTCAAAGCAACAACAAAACCAAGCATGATTGAAGCTGAATTTAGCAAAACACTTGTATTCTCACCTCTTACTTTCTTCTCCTATGCAGCAATGAAACTTATAGATGATGTCAAAGTTGGATCACTACTTGGCAGGCTGGAATTCCCACAAGCTACAATGATAAGCGAAATTGACGAAAAATCAATGCGAATCCCATTCGTAGAGCTAAATCCAACTGCTTTAGCCCCACCATTAGTCCAATTACACTCACAAAATCTGATCCAAATGGCAGATGATATTACTCTCCATGCACAATGCATAGCTGCAATTGTTGGTTACTTTCGTTGGCCAAAGGTAACAATCATCTATGAACAAGAAGGAGCTTTTACCCTCAACTCTGGCATAGTTACCATTCTTTCTGATGCACTTAAATTTGTTGAAGCCACAATAGAACAGTACAAAGCATTTCAGCCTCCTAAATCTCCTTCCAGTTTAATCACCATACAAAAAGGTCCTAGTGAGCTCAAAACAACGTCAAACCGCGTATTCATTCTAGCGCAAGCTTCTTTGGAGCTAGCTACTCATGTTTTTCTAAAGGCGAAAGAACTGGGGATGATGAGAAAAGGGTATGTTTGGATTGTTTCAGATGAGGTAGCAAGCTTTGTTCAATCCCTAAATTCATCAGTCATTTCTTCTATGCAAGGTGTCATTGGCTACAAAACTAAGTTCAATGATACAAGCACTTCTTTTAGAGAATTTAAACACAGATTTCAGATAACATATGGAGAGTCATATCCTGAAGATGAAGACTATAACACTCCTAGCATATTTGCCCTTAGAGCATATGATGCAATTTGGGCCATTTTCAATGGCACGAGAAGCTTCCAAAACGACGTACTTTTTTCGCCACCAGCGTTTCAGGTTGTTAACATAATTGGTAAGAGCTACAAAGAACTAGCTTACTGGTCTACAACAACTGGATTTTCAACGGAGATTGGGTCTTCAAACCCTATGGCTGCTAAATTAGAGCCAATTTACTGGCCAGGTGGCCAACAGAAAGTTCCACCTGGATGGGGTTTTGGAGGGAAAAAAGAGGCACTGAAAATAGGAGTAATAGCTACTGGTGCCTTTCATCAATTTGTAAATGTTAGCCATGATCCTGAACTCAATAAGACAGTGGTCTCGGGGTTTTCAGTTGATGTGTTTGAGACAGCTCTGAAATATCTTCCTTATCATTTGCCCTACGAGTTAGTTCCCTTTTTTGGAACCTATGATGAAATGGTGCAGCAAATTGATCTGAAAGTAAGCCATATACTTGTATCTGTATTTTTATTTTCCAGGCAATAGGTCTAGGGCATTAGTTAGAAAAGACCATTTTCGAGTTTGTTTATGTGAACTAACTTTGTCACTTGAAAAACAAAAAGAAACTTGATGGTGCAGTAGGGGATACCAACATACTGGCATACCGATGCGAGTGGGCAGAATTTACCCAGGCATACGTCAAGTCGGGCTTAGCTTTGGTTGTGCCAGTAAAAACGGATACAACGAAGCAGACATGGATGTTCATGGAAGTCTTTGAGCTCAAGATGTGGCTCATCATCCCATCAATGAGCTTCTTTATAGGATTTGTTGTCTGGCTCATAGAACATGGAGACAACTCAGAGTTTGGGCAAGGCTCAATCTCAGAACAAGTTGGCACTATCTTGTGGTTTTCCTTTGCTGTTTTATTCTTTGCACAGAGTCAGTACTATTTGCTTCTAACCTATTTGAAATGGATCTTTTCTCTAATCTGTCTGTTCTAGATGACTCAATTGTTTTTCTTCCCACTTCTACAGAGGAATCCCTAAAAAGGAATCTGTCAAAATTGGTCCTTGCACCATGGATGTTTCTGATACTGATGCTGACAGCAAATTTCACAGCTGCACTCACCTCCAAGCTGACTGTTGCACAGTTGCAACCATCTGCTGATATTGAAACACTAAGGCGGGAAAACGCGATCATCGGTTGCAATGTTAGATCGTTTACTTGCGACTATTTGATAAATGTTCTTCATATCAAATCCAAGAATATCAGAGAGATCAGATCAATTGATGATTATCCAGGAGCCTTCCAAAGAGGAGATATAAAAGCTGCTGCCTTTGTTACTGAACATGCCAATGTTTTCCTTGCAAAATACTGCAAGGGATTCACCTTGTCAGGACCAACCTTCACATTTGGTGGTTTAGGTTTTGTAAGTACATCTTTTTTTTAGCTTCTTTCTTTTACATCACCACATTTCAATGTAGCTGATAATGCAATTTCTGTCATCTTCCCTTAGGCATTTTCGAAGGGCTCTCGTTTCACCGCCGACGTTTCGCAAGCAATCCTAAGAGTAATCGAAAGTGGAGAAATGGGAAGTTTGGAAAAGGATATGCTGTCCAAATACAAATGTAACAGTTCAGATACCACAAACAAAGACACTTCAGAATTAGGCTTCAAGCCTTTCTCTGGCTTATTCTATATCTCAGGTGGAATAGCTACTTTAGTATTTATGATCACCATCATCCCACAGATAAAAAGGATGCTCAGATTCATTGTAGAACTTCGTCTCAAGAAGAGGGTGAGCAATAGAATATGCCCAGAAAATGAAGCTTCAGGTTGATCATTGTTCTTATAGCAGGTCAAATTGTACAAATAAGAAGTGTATACTAGTAAATGCTCGTCCTTCATAGAGAGGGGTCATTGTATGCAAAATGTAAACAAGGGCTAAAACAGAGTTGTAAATCTAACTGTAAGCAAATCGCAATCAGCAAACACAATCTCGGATTGGAATTCATCATCAAAATACACAACCTCATCACATAACATTCCCACAGAATCCCCCACAATAAACCATTTCACATTATTCAGGCTCAATTGTGCGCAAATGATGAAGAAGGAGAACGAAATTGACAGGATGAGTTGAGAACCCGACGAATGAGTGTGAAAAGGAACCTTCAAATGGGGCTGAGGAGCTGGTAAAGCTGAGGTTTGGGCTCCGAATTCATGCCGACGACGATGATGAGAGGGATGAATCCGTAATGGACAACAACTTTCGCCGCCTTCAGGCCCCAATTGCTCCACTCCTTGAACGATTGCAAAATCGGTTTTCTTCGGGAAGGTGTCTGAAAACCCTAACCCTAGATTTGTTTGGTACTGGCGCGTTCTTTCTTTCATGGGCTCATCTTCTTAATGGGCTCAATGAAAGGCCCAATAGCTTCAGCCTCAGCAGGTTAATCACCAAAAGATGTAATTGTCTTTTGTACAATTATAATCACCAAAAGATGCTATTATTACCCAAGGAGTTGAATCAAATGAAAAAGTTTCATTATTCTATCTATTATAATATACTATGTATTATAAATCAGAACCTAAATCTTTGTTAAAATTTGTGTCATGTCATCCACCTAAATAATAATGACTTTATTTTTTTTAATTGTATCCTTTAAAAATAATGTATATAGCCCCTTGATATCTTATCCAATTCTTGATATGTTTGATATAGTACCTATTTTGGTATCTTGAGAAAATATAATTTTCATCAAAATTATTAAAGCGTTTTTCATTTTTGGTAAAAGAGATTTTTTAAAATCTTTTATTAAGATTCTTAATAGTTAATTAAAATAATAGATTCCATAATTTAAATCATACAAAAATAAAATACATATATAGTTTAATAGGTTCATATTTTGGTCCATCGGGTTTGGGTCATACATACATTATCTAGGAAAAAACAGGCTCGAATCAAAATTTGATCTCGAATCAATTAAGTCAGTTTTATATAATCACATTACTCGTACATGATACGAGATTTGTACTAGCAAATTATAAATCATGAACCTGATATAGAAATACGTGAACATGAAATAAATATACGTGAACCCAAAACAAGAATACGTGAACTCCGAAAGATATTTGTGATTTTGTGTTATTATGTTATTGTGTGTAGTAATTTGTTCCAGAACACATTATATTGAGAAATTGTGTTATTACATGTATTAATACGATACATAATAAAAAATGGTTTTGTTTACATATTTCCTTCTAGTGTTCACATATTTATGTATTTTGTTCACGTTTTCAGTTTATAGGATAAGAAAAGTTTTCACGGAATCAACCTCATATTGAGAAGTTGTGATATTACATGTATTAATATGATCCATAATAAAAATTGATTTTGTTCGCATATTTCTTCCTGGTGTTCACATATTTTTGTATTTTGTTCACATTTTAATTTATAGGATAAGAAAAGTTTTCGCCGAGATCAACCTCTTATCTTAGTGTATATGTTCATGTCATAATATTGACTATTCAACTTATTAGATGAAAGAAGACCCATTCTAAGATTGGTAAATAGATCAATTATGTGCAATATTTAAGACTATTAATACCAATTTGTAAACCATTTTAACAAATTATATTATCCTGAATGTGGTCCACATGCGTATACTTGTTGTAGCAGTCTATCATAAGTATGACCGGGCAATGGTTCAAGCTTGAAGACAAATTTCGACAAAAAAAAAGAAGCTTCAAGACAAATTTAAAGTGACTTCAAGCCTTGACATTAGACCTGTTCAACTTCGGGCTCGGGCCGGGCCAAAAACAAAATTTTGTCCACATCAACGGGCCGGGCTTAGGTTCAAGCTTGAAGACAAATTTCGACAAAAAAAAAGAAGCTTCAAGACAAATTTAAAGTGACTTCAAGCTTTGACATTAGACCTGTTCAACTTCGGGCTCGGGCCGGGCCAAAAACAAAATTTTGTCCACATCAACGGGCCGGGCTAAGCCCGGCCCGAACATTCGGGCCTATATTTTTGTCCGTACCCGCCCATAAATGCGGGCCGGGCTGTCCGCGGGCCAATCGGTCCCATAAATCCGATTAGTAAATTTAATTTTAGCTGGTGAAATAAAAATTAAACATGTACTAATTTTGTAACTAACTTATTCCTAATATAGAAAAATGAGATTATTAAGGCAACAAATGAATATAAAGAGCATCTAAACAAGTTTACAACGTCCAAAAGTCAAGTTGACATTTGACAACTAATCACAAATCAATCCAAGGAGAATTAGATAGAGAAAAGTAGGATGAGTACATTAACGATACTAGTAAATGTGGGATACAAATACAATTACGGTTTGGTATATAATATGTAGAAAATATGTAATAATACGTTGATATTGTTGTTAATACTTATTATATCATTAAAATAGTATAAATATTCGGGCCGGGCCGGGCCAAGCTCGCGGGCTTTTTACATTGTCCAAGCCCGGCCCTATTTTTAGCGGGCCGGGCCATACGGGCCAACACCTATGTCCAAACCCGTTTTTTTACGGGCCGGGCGGGCCGGGCTGGACGGGCTAGCCCGAAGTTGATCAGGTCTACTTGACATGTTCATGGTCTAAGCAAGAAGATATGACTCTATGAGATTGCGAATATATGGTCATGCTACACTTTCATCAAAAAAGTACTTTTTCAACAAAAATATCCTTTTTTTCTCTCAAAAATATATAAAAACATTAATTTTTACGCATTTTAAGACCAAAAACTACTACTTTTCGAGAAAAAGTACTTCTCCTTAGTAAGTATAGCAAGCCCTATATTTAAATGGCATTTAAAAATAAAAGGTCAACATCATAAACATATTCCTTTTGGGGACAAATTTCTTTATCCTGTGTTGTATTCATGCAATATTTTAGAACCAATTTAGTACTCCCTCCGTCCCTAAAAGATTGTCCAGTATTCCATTTCGGGCGTCTCCCTTTGTTTGTCTATCTTTAACAACTTTCCATTTATATCACTAATTTCTTCACTTTTTACCCTCTCATTCAATCTCTTATATTACTTAATTATCCAACTTTCTCACCAACTTTAACATTTTTTCTCTATAAAAATACAAAACTACCCCTATCTAATCTCATATACTACCCCCATACCCAATATTCCCATCAACTTTATTACTTTTTCATTTTTTCCCACCAACTTTTCACATACTTTACATGTACATTTTCTTAAAACCCGCAAAAACCGTCCTTTTGAACGATCTTTTAGGGACGGAGGAAGTAGCATATAGAAGGGGAAAACTTGACATAAAAGATACTGAAAACCCACATTGACGTTTCTTAGAATTAATGGTTTTATATTGTTTAGAATGATGCAATATTAAGAATTAACCACCATAAGATGTCACAGCTATCTTAATTTATGTTCATTTTATGTCAACTGATTAAGCGCCAAGTCATTTGGAATCCCAACTAGGCAACTAAGATATATAAGATTACAAAGTAGTTGAAAATAATACTCCTTGTAAGAGTTGAAGAAAGAATCTAGCTTAACACCCGTATAATACAGTCTTTTCTCTTCAGTCTCTGGAGCTTCAATCTGAGAGACATAAGAGAACAAGTCTTTTTGTTCATTTAATTCATTCAATCCAAACACTTAACATTTGATAGTGGCAAACATGTTGCTTGTGCTCTGCTTTCATTTGATTTCACTACCTTTGATGGTGGGCCATGGTTCTACCACTAACTCCACCACCACCACCGGAG
Source organism: Polygonum maritimum (assembly GCA_963924305.1). NCBI lineage: Eukaryota > Viridiplantae > Streptophyta > Magnoliopsida > Caryophyllales > Polygonaceae > Polygonum > Polygonum maritimum. Next base: position 4,926,918 of record OZ002729.1, on the reverse strand, counting down.
GCGACGGAGGTGGCTGTCCGGAGAGAAACAGCATCAGCCTGAGTGTAGGAGGCATCGTCGATCGAGGGTCAAGGATGGGCAGAGAGCAAGAAGTGGCCATGAAAATGGCAGTTGAAGATGTCAATAAAGAGTTGGCTTTTAAAGAGTGTTCTAAACAGTATAGAATGCAATTGCATTTGGTTGATTCTCATGGGAGATCAGCACGTACTTTTTCTTCTGGTGAGTCGCCGTAATTTTTTTCTGGTTTTTTGGTTGAGGACACTACTAATGAGAGTCGAATTGGTGACCTCTGGGGTACTATTATCAGAGGCATAACGGTTTGATTAGATGAACTAAGGGGGTGAGTTGCCTAATTTGTCTACTAATGCTATATACCATAATACTATTATACTAAACTCAAACTACATGAAATTTGGCCGACCTTCCTTACATTTTCAATGAAGCCTTTAGCTTAACTCCTATACTAAAGTCAAACACACAGCAAGTAGGAAAATAAATTATGTATATGAAAAAGACTAGTAATAATTTAACATTCTATTATTATTTGAAATATACCTAGATTAGGTGATCTCTGGATTGCACAAGACTAGAATGTTGAGGTCAAGAAGAGTTCTTCAATTCAAATGCAGGTAAGTTGCTGAAAAATGAATATTATATGTACCAAGAAATTTCTTGTAAGCTTCATTTTTTTTTTATTGCGGTGTCATGAGTCATGACACTATTTCTTCAAAAGTAGAATGGACATTGGATTGTTGCTACAGTTTGAAATTGCTAGGAAAAATTGGCAAGAAAGGTGAAAAAACAAAAGGAATTTAACTATTTGAGAAACTACCCACTATTTATTACTAACAAAATCTGAAGATTGCCCATACATCATGGGCAGTAAAAAGCATCAATAGATCTCAGATTAGTGATTGCCTTTTGTCTTCAAAGCAACAACAAAACCAAGCATGATTGAAGCTGAATTTAGCAAAACACTTGTATTCTCACCTCTTACTTTCTTCTCCTATGCAGCAATGAAACTAATAGATGATGTCAAAGTTGGATCACTACTTGGCAGGTTGGAATTCCCACAAGCTACAATGATAAGCGAAATCGACGAAAAATCAACGCGAATCCCTTTCGTATTGCTAAATCCAACTGCTTTAGCCCCGCCATTAGTCCAATTACAATCACAAAATCTGATCCAAATGGCAGATGATATTACTCTCCATGCACAATGCATTGCTGCAATTGTTGGTTACTTTCGTTGGCCAAAGGTAACAATCATCTATGAACAAGAAGGAGCTTTTACCCTCAACTCTGGCATAGTTACCATTCTTTCTGATGCACTTAAATCTGTTGAAGCCACAATAGAACAGTACAAAGCATTTCAGCCTCCTAAATCTCCTTCCAGTTTAATCACCATACAAAAAGGTCTTAGTGAGCTCAAAACAACGTCAAACCGCGTATTCATTCTAGCGCAATCTTCTTTGGAGCTAGCTACTCATGTTTTTCTAAAGGCGAAAGAACTGGGGATGATGAGAAAAGGGTATGTTTGGATTGTTTCAGATGAGGTAGCAAGCTTTGTTCAATCCCTAAATTCATCAGTCATTTCTTCTATGCAAGGTGTCATTGGCTACAAAACTAAGTTCAATGATACAAGCACTTCTTTTAGGGAATTTAAACACAGATTTCATATAAGATATGGAGAGTCATATCCTGAAGATGAAGATTATAACACTCCTAGCATATTTGCCCTTAGAGCATATGATGCAATTTGGGCCATTTTCAATGGCACGAGAAGCTTCCAAAACGACGTGCTTTTTTCGCCACCGGCGTTTCAGGTTGTTAACATAATTGGTAAGAGCTACAATGAGCTAGCTTACTGGTCTAAATTAACTGGATTTTCAAAGGAGATTGGGTCTTCAAACACTAAGGCTGCTAAATTAGAGCCAATTTACTGGCCAGGTGGCCAACAGAAAGTTCCACCTGGATGGGATTTCGGAGGGATAAAAGAGGCGCTGAAAATAGCAGTAATAGCTACTGGTGCCTTTCATCAATTTGTCAATGTTAGCCATGATCCTGAATTCAATAAGACAGTGGTCTCAGGGTTTTCAGTTGATGTGTTTGAGACAGCTCTGAAGTATCTTCCTTATCATTTGCCCTATGAGTTAGTTCCCTTTTTTGGAACCTATGATGAAATGGTGCAGCAAATTGATCTGAAAGTAAGCCACATACTTGTATCTGTATTGTTATTTTCCAGGCAATAGGTCTAAGACATTTGTTAGAAAAGATGGTTTTCGAGTTTGTTTATGTGAACTAACTTTGTCACTTGAAAAACAAAAAGAAATTTGATGGTGCAGTAGGGGATATCAACATACTGGCAGACCGATGCGAGTGGGCAGACTTTACTCAGGCATACGTCAAGTCAGGCTTAGCTTTGGTTGTGCCAGTAAAAACGGATACAACGAAGCAGACATGGATGTTCATGGAAGTCTTTGAGCTCAAGATGTGGCTCATCATTCCATCAATGAGCTTCTTTATAGGATTTGTTGTCTGGCTTATAGAACATGGAGACAACTCAGAATTTGGACAAGGCTCAATCTCAGAGCAAGTTGGCACTATCTTGTGGTTTTCCTTTGCTGTCTTATTCTTTGCACAGAGTCAGTACTATTTGCTTGTACCCTATTTGAAATGGATCTTTTCTCTCATCTGTCTGTTCTAGATGACTCAATTGTTTTTCTTCCCACTTCTACAGAAGAATCCCTAAAAAGGAACCTGTCAAGACTTGTCCTTGCACCATGGATGTTTCTGATACTTATGCTGACAGCAAATTTCACAGCTGCACTCACCTCCAAGCTGACTGTTGCAAAGTTGCAACCATCTGCTGATATCGAAACACTAAGGAGGGAAAACGCGAAAATCAGTTGCAATTTTAGATCCTTTACTTGTGACTATTTGATAAATGTCCTTCATATCAAACCCAAGAATATCAGAGAGATCAGATCAATTGATGATTATCCAGGAGCCTTCCAAAGAGGAGATATTAAAGCTGCTGCCTTTGTCACTGAACATGCCAATGTTTTCCTTGCAAAATACTGCAAGGGATTCACCTTGGCAGGACCAACCTTCACATTTGGTGGTTTAGGCTTTGTAAGTTCATTTTTTTCCCTTTCTTTTACAGAACTACATGTCAATGTAGCTTATAATGTCATTTCTGTCATCTTTCCTTCTCAGGCATTTTCGAAGGGCTCTCGTTTCACCGCCGACGTTTCGCAAGCAATCCTAAGAGTAATCGAAAGTGGAGAAATGGGAAGTTTGGAAAAGGATATGCTGTCCAAATACAAATGTAACAGTACAGATACCACAAACCAAGACACTTCAGGATTAGGCTTCAGGCCTTTCTCTGGCTTGTTCTACATCTCAGGTGGAATAGCTACTTTAGTATTTATTATCACCATCATTCCACAGATAAAAAGGATGCTCGGTGGAATATCTACTTTAGTATTTATGATCACCATCATTCCACAGATAAAAAGGATGCTCAGGTTCATTGTAGAGTTTCGTCTCAAGAAGAGGGTGAGCAATAGAACATGCCCAGAAAATGAAGCTTCTGATGGCTCAAAGCAAAGTCCAACAGTTTCAGCCTCAGGTTGATCATTGTTCTTATAGCAGGTCAAATTGTACACATAAGACGTGTATTAAACGCTCTTCCTTTATAGACAGGAGTCATTGTATGCAAATTGTAAACAAGGCTAAAACAGAGTTGTAAATCTAACTGTAAGCAAATCGCAATCAGCAAACACAATCTCGGATTGGAATTAATCATCAAAATACACAAGCACATCACGCAACATTCCCACAGAATCCCCCACAATAAACCACCACAATTTCTAGCAACCCAGTCTCACATTATTCAATCTCAATTGTGCGCAAATGATGAAGAAGGAGAAGGAAATTGACAGGATGAGTTGAGAACTCGACGAATGAGTGTGAAAAAGGAACCTTCAAACGGGGTTGAGGAGCTGGTAAAGCTGAGGTTTGGGCTCCGAATTCATGCCGACGACGATGATCAGAGGGATGAATCCGTAATGGACAACAACTTTCGCCGTCTTCGGGCCCAATTTAGTGATGGCCAACAGTGCGGGTCGGCCCGGCCCAACCCGGGGTCATGGCCCAAAAAGCCCGGCCCAGCCAGCCCGCGGGCCAAGCCCGGATGGGCCATGAGCCGGGCCCGGGCCGGAGTTTTCCAGCCCAGCCCAGCCGGGCTAGTCAACGGGCCAGGAGCCCGGTCCAGCCCGGCCCAACCCAGCCCGGCCAGGCCCGGTGCATATTCATTTTTTTTTAAGTATGTACTATATTTTTGTAATAGTATTATAATATTATTTTTGCAATAGAATTTTAATATACTTTGATATTATAGTATACATTGTAAGTATAGGGTGTATATTCATTTTTTGTAAGTATATAATATATTATGTAAGGAGAAAGACTCATGTAGGAAGGGTTTTTATGGTGAGAAATAGGAACAAATCTCAACCATCCAAATATAAATCAAAAACATATCTCGACCGTCCAAAAAAACGCTGATTTGGGGTTGCCCCTCTTCCTCCCTAATCCGCATTTTCCCAAAATCAGGAACAGATCTCGTCCTCCACCAATCCTTCTCTGCCTTCACCGGTCTCCTTCCTCGTCTTTTCCGCTCAGATCGGCGAATCTCTCCCTCCTCGTCTTCTCCGCTCAGATCGGCGAATCTCTCCCTCCTCGTCGTCTCCGCTCAGATCGGCGAATGGTATCCATGACGATGAGGTGCTCATGGACGGCGACGGACCTTCCATTGCGGTGGCGATTCCGGTGAGGGACTACAACATCTTGATCGAAGCGTTTCCGGCGGGGACAATAGGAGATCTGCACGAAATCGCGAAGCGGATGGTTCTTGCAGGCTGCGAGAAGGAGAGGTCTCACGCTTACGGCGGTAATCAGCGAGAGCTCTTAGACGAGAGTCTCTCGAGGCTAGGGTTACAGAAGCTGAGCATCGATGAGGTGCAGAAGATGGAGTGGAGCGATCTGGAAGACGAGATCGAGCGTTGGACGATCGCCGCCAACGTGGCGCTCCGGATCCTCTTCCCGAGCGAGCGGCGGCTTTGCGAGAGCGTCGATCCAGATCTTGCGAGAGCGGCGGCTGAAATGTGTGATTTCAACAACTTCAAGTGCCAGATCCAGATCTTCGCTGAGAGATCCAGATCTTCGCTGCTTTGTGGTGATTATCAATCTTCTCTCGTATCAACTTGCAGACGAGTTAGGTATCAATCCTCTCTCTTGTAGCTTCTTCTTCTTCTGTTTGTTTCGTTTGTTGAAACATAGAATTCGAGAGGAATTTCTTCGATCAGATTCCTGATTCGTATTTTACACAAAGCATGAAGTTGTGTTTGCGATTTTAATTGAAGGTGATGATCTAGTTTTTTCTTCTTCTTACGGCATGCGTTTTTAATTTTTGAGTTGTGTTTGCGATTCATTCTGTCAGCATCATGTTGCTCTACTTTTGCCCCAATTGCAGCCTTTCTAGGGTTGAGGCCTTATAAATTCCGATATTAATGTGATCACAGAGAAGATGTTGAGTGCCAATCATATTCTTCAATTGGACATTTGCGTTTTGTATTGGCACCTTGGTGTTTGCTGATGAATAGGCTTTCAGATAGTAATTATTTTTATTGATTGGAGGCAATTCCATGATTAAATCTGCTATACTCCCTCCGTTTCACAATAAATGTCGTTTTACCTCTTAACACAGTTTTTAAGAAAATCAATCATTCACTTTAATACTTATAACTTTTTCTTAATCTTACCACTCATTATATTTTTTTGGCCAATGAATGAACAACTTTAGTCAACAAATACACATTCCAATAAAAATTATCATTATTCACCCCTAATAAATTACTTTGAAAACCTAAAACGACACATATTATGAAACAAATTTTAAGTGCTAAAACGACACTTATTGTGAAACGGAAGGAGTATAACCTTTTCTACTGCACACGTTGGAATTGAATTGTGACTCCCAATCTGAAAATTCTAATTTCTGCTGGATTGGAAGTGAAATCAAGAAGAAAAAAATTGTAAAGGCCAACATAGCTTATGTATGAGGACTGTGCTTGCAATTGCACGTGGAAGGAATTTGTGCATTGTTAGTAGTTTTGGCTAATAAATTTGACCATTGAGTTGTACAAATTTGACATTGAGTTGAATAAATATTGATGAACAAATTGATCATAGAATTCAACACATTGGCAATAGAGTTGAACAAATTGACCATAGAGTTGTACAAATTTGACCATTGAGTTGCACAAATTTGACCATTGAGTTGCACAAATATTGATGGACAAATTGACCATAGAATTCAACACATTGGCAATAGAGTTGAACAAATATGATTAATGAACAATTTGACCATTGAGTTGCACAAATTTGACCATTGAGTTGCATAAATATTGATGAACAAATTGACCCTAGAATTCAACACATTGACAATAGAGTTGAACAAATATGAATGAACAAATTGACCATTGAGTTGCACAAACTTGACCATTGAGTTGCACAAATTTGACCATTGAGTTGCACAAATATTGATGAACAAATTGATCATAGAATTCAACATATTGGCAATAGAGTTGAACAAATATGAATGAACAAATTGATCATTGAGTTGCACAAACTTGACCATTGATTGCACAAATTTGACCATTGAGTTGCACAAATATTGATGAACAGATTGACCATAGAATTCAACACATTGGCAATAGAGTTGAACAAATATGAATGAACAAATTGACCATTGAGTTGCACAAACTTGACCATTGAGTTGCACAAATTTGATCATTGAGTTGCACAAATATTGATGAATAAATTGACCATAGAATTCAACACATTGACAATAGACTTGCACAAATTGCCAAAGCGAAACAAACTATACGAACTTCGACTGCTATAAAATATGACATGAATGCAAAATTGATCATAGAGTTGCACAAATAAGCAATAGAGTTGCACAAATATGCTTGCACATATCGGCCATAGAGTTGCACAAATCGGCCATAGAGTTGCACAAATACGGTTGCACAAATAGACCATACGGTTGCACAAATCTGGACGCCCGTGTCGTTTTCCGAAAAATACGCCCGTGCCGTTTTTTTCCCTTTTTTTCTTGAGCCCTTGATCTCTCCTCATCCAATGGCTATGATTCATTCCTATTTCCTACCATAATAATCATTCCTACCGGATCCGGACCCTATATAGTATTATAAAAAATAAAAAATTATAGTACATAACGTTCACAGCCCAACCCGACCCGCAGCTCACTTCCAGCCCGGCCCGGCCCGTACCAGCCCGGTAATTTCCTGGGCTGGGCCTGGCCCATGATTCCTTGGCCCAGCCCGGTGGCAGCCCGGCCCAGCCCGGCCCGGTGCCATCACTGCCCCAATTGCTCCACTCCTTGAACGATTGCAAAATCGGTTTTCTTCGGGAAGGTGTCTGAAAATCCTAAGCCTAGATTTGTTTGGTACTAGCGCGTTCTTTCTTTCATGGGCTCATCTTCTTAATGGGCTCAAAGAAAGGCCCAATAGCTTCAGCCTCAGCATGTTAAATTGTGCAAATATGTAATTGTCTTTTGTACAATTATAATCACCAAAAAATGCTATTATTACCCAAGGATTTGAATCAAATGAAAAAGTTTCATTAATCTATCAATTATAATATATTCTGTATTATAAACCAGAATCAAAATCTTTGTTAGAATTTGTGTCACGTCATCCACCCTAAATAATAATGATTTTATTTTTTAATTGTATTCTTTAAAAATTGTGTATATAGTCCCTTGATATCTTATCTAATTCTTGATATCTTTGATTTTGTATTTATTTTGATATCTTGAGAAAATATAATTTTCATCTAGATTATTAAAGCGTTTTTCATTTTTGGTAAAAGATATTTTTTTAATCTTTTATTAAGATTCTTAATAGTTAATTAAAATAATAGATTCCTAAATCATACAAAAATAAAATACATATATAGTTTAATAGGTTCATATTTTGGTCCATCGGGTTTGGGTTATACATACATTATCTAGGAAAAAACAGGCTCGAATCAAAATTTGATCTCGAATCAATTAAGTCAGTTTTATATAATCACATTACTCGTACATGATACGAGATTTGTACTAGTAAATTATAAATCGTGAACCTGATATAGAAATACGTGAACATGAAATAAATATACGTGAACCCAAAACAGGAATACGTGAACTCCGAAAGATATTTGTGATTTTGTGTTATTATGTTATTGTGTGTAGTAATTTGGTCCAGAACACATTATATTAAGAAATTATGTAATTACATGTATTAATACGATCCATAATAAAATTGGTTTTGTTCCCATATTTCCTTCTGGTGTTCACATATTTATGTATTTTGTTCACGTTTTCAGTTTATAGGATAAAAAAAGTTTTCACCGGAATCAACCTCGTATTGAGAAATTGTGATATAACATGTATTAATATGATCCATAATAAAAATTGATTTTGTTCACATATTTCTTCCTGGTGTTCACATATTTTTGTATTTTGTTCACGTTTCAATTTATAGGATAAGAAAAGTTTTCGCCGGAATCAACCTCTTATCTTAGTGTATATGTTCATGTCATAATATTGACTATTCAACTTATTAGATGAAAGAAGACCCATTCTAAGAGTTGGTAAATAGATCAATTATGTGCAATATTTAAGACTATTAATACCAATTTGTAAACCATTTTAACAAATTATATTATCCTGAATGTGGTCCACATGCGTATACTTGTTGTAGCAGTCTATCATAAGTATGACCGGGCAATGGTTCAAGCTTCAAGACAAATTTCGACCAAAAAAAAGAAAAGCTTTAAGACAAATTTTAATTGACTTCAAGCCTTGAGATGTTCATGGTCTAAGTAAGAAGATATGACTGTATGAGATTGCGAGTAACAAGTGTAGAATGAGTATATATTATCATGCTACACTTTCATCAAAAAAGTACTTTTTCAATAAAAATATCCTTTTTTTTCTCTCAAAAAATATACAAACACATTAGTTTTTACGTATTTTAAAACCAAAAACTATTATTTTTTCTCAAAAAGTACTTCTCCTTAGTAAGTATAGCAAGTCCTATATTTAAATGGCATTTAAAAGTAAAAGGTCAACATCATAAACATATTCCTTTTGCTTTATCCTGTGCGTGCTGTATTCATGCAATATTTTAGAACCAATTCGATACTTTCCTCCGTCTCTATTTGATTGTCCATAAAGCAAAATTTTGTTTTTTAAAAAAAAAAGTGGAAAAGTAAAGTAATTTGGGTAAAATTGAAAGGGAATAAGAGTATTTTTGTTTTTTTGTAGAGAAAAAATGATAAAATTGATGTGAAAGTTGGATAGTAGGAGTAATATGTGATATTAGATGAGGGTATTTTTGTATTTTTGTAGAGAAAAGTGATAAAGTTGATGAGAAAGTTTGATAATGGGGATAATATTTGAAATTGAGTAGGGATATTATTAAAAGAAAAATTGGATGTAATGGAAAGATTGAGAGATGGACAATCTTATTGAAACGTCAAAAAAGGAAAGGCGGATAAACTTTCGGAGACGGAGGGAGTAGCATATAGAAGGGGAAAACTTGACATATAAGATACTGAAAACCCACATTGACGTTTCTTAGAATTAATGGTTTTATATTGTTTAGAATGATGCAATACTGAAGAATTAACCACCATAAGATGTCACAGCTATCTTAATTTATGTTCATTTTATGTCAACTGATTAAGCGCCAAGTCATTTGGAATCCCAACTAGGCAACTAAGATAATATAAGATTACAAAGTAGTTGAAAATAATACTCCTTGTAAGAGTTGAAGAAAGAATCTAGCTTAACACCCATATAATACAGAGTCTTTTCTCTTCAGTCTCTGGAGCTTCAATCTGAAAGACATAAGAGAACAAGTCTTTTTGTTCATTTAAATCCAAGCACTTAACATTTGATAGTGGCAAACATGTTGCTTGTGCTCTGCTTTCATTTGATTACACTACCTTTGATGGTGGGCCATGGTTCTACCACTAACCCCACCACCACCACCACCACCACCACCGCCGGCGGCGGAGGTGGCTGCCTGGAGAGAAACGACGTCAGCCTGAGCGTAGGAGGCATCGTAGATCGAGGGTCGAGGATGGGAAGAGAGCAAGAAGTGGCCATGAAAATGGCAGTTGAAGATGTCAATAAAGCCTTGTCTTATAAATTGTGTTCTAATCAGTATAGAATGCAATTGCATTTGGTTGATTCTCGTGGGAGCTCAGCACGTGCTTTATCTTCTGGTGAGTCGCATAATAAATTTATGTCTATGGAAAGGGCTAGTAATAATTTAACAATTTATTATTATTTATTAAATACCTAGATTAGGTGATATCTGGATTGCACAAGACTAGAATGTTGAGGTCAAGAGTTCTTCAATTCAAATGCAGGTAAGTTGCTGAAAAATGAATATTTAATGTACCAAGAAATTTCTTGTAAGCTTCATTTTCTTATTGCACTGTCATGAATCATGACACTATTTTTTCAGAAGTAGAATGGACAAATAGTGGATTGTTGCTATAGTTCGAAATTGCTAGGGAAAAATGACAAGAAAGGTGAAAAAACAAGGTGAAAAAACAAAAGGATTTCAGCTAATTGAGAAACTACCCACTATTTATTAACAAAATCTGAAAATGCCCATACATCATGGGCAGTAAAAAAAAATCAATAGAATTCAGATTAGTGATTGCAGTTTGTCTTCAAAGCAACAGCAAAACCAAGCATGATTGAAGCTGAAGTTTGCAACACACTTGTATTCTCACCACCTCTTACTTTCTTCTCCTATGCAGCAATGAAACTAATAGATGATGTCAAAGTTTGGTCACTCCTTGGCAGGTTGGAATTCCCACAAGCTACAATGATAAGCGAAATCGACGAAAAATCAACGCGAGTCCCTTTCGTATTGCTAAATCCAACTGCTTTAGCCCCGCCAGTAGTCCAATTACAATCACAAAATCTGATCCAAATGGCAGATGATATTACTCTCCATGCACAATGCATAGCTGCGATTGTTGGTTACTTTCGTTGGCCAAAGGTGACAATCATCTATGAACAAGAAGGAGCTTTTACCCCCACCTCTGGCATATTTACCATTCTCTCTGATGCACTTAAATCTGTTAAAGCAACAATAGAGCAGTACAAAGCATTTCAGCCTCCTAAATCTCCTTCCGGTTTAATCACCATACAAAAAGGTCTTAGTGAGCTCAAAACAGCGTCGAACCGCGTATTCATTCTAGTGCAATCTTCTGTGGAGCTAGCTACTCATGTTTTTCTCAAGGCGAAAGAAATGGGGATGATGAGAAAAGGGTATGTTTGGATTGTTTCAGATGAGGTTGCAAGCTTTGTTCAATCCCTAAACTCATCAGTCATTTCTTCTATGCAAGGTGTCATTGGCTACAAAACTAACTTCAATGATACAAGCACTTCTTTTAGGGAATTTAAACACAGATTTCAGATAAGATATGGAGAGTCATATCCTGAAGAAGACTATAACACTCCTAGCATATTTGCTCTTAGAGCATATGATGCAATTTGGACCATTTTCAATGACACAAGAAGCTTCCAAAATGAAGTGCTTTTTTCGCCACCGGCGTTTCAGGTTGTTAACATAATTGGTAAGAGCTACAATGAGCTAGCTTACTGGTCTACACCAACTGGATTTTCAAAGGAGATTGGGTCTTCAAACACTAAGGCTGCTAAATTAGAGCCAATTTACTGGCCAGGTGGCCAACAGAAAGTTCCACTAGGATGGGATTTTGGAGGGAAAAAAGAGGCACTGAAAATAGGAGTAATAGCTACTGGTGCCTTTCATCAATTTGTCAATGTTAGCCATGATCCTGAACTCAATAAGACAGTGGTCTCAGGGTTTTCAGTTGATGTGTTTGAGACAGCTCTGAAATATCTTCCTTATCATTTGCCCTATGAGTTAGTTCCCTTTTATGGAACCTATGATGAAATGGTGCAGCAAATTGATCTAAACGTAAGCCATATACTTGCATCTTTTTTCTGTATTGTTATTTTCCAGGCAATAGGTCTAGGGCATTTGTTAGAAAAGACCGTTTTCGAGTTTGTTTATGTGAACTAACTTTGTCACTTGAAAAACAAAAAGAAACTTGATGGTGCAGTGGATACCAACATACTGGCATACCGATGCGAGTGGGCAGACTTTACTCAGGCATACGTCAAGCCGGGCTTAGCTTTGGTTGTGCCAGTAAAAACGGATTCAACGAAGCAGACATGGATGTTCATGGAAGTCTTTGAGCTCAAGATGTGGCTCATCATTCCATCAATGAGCTTCTTTATAGGATTTGTTGTCTGGCTCATAGAACATGGAGACAACTCAGAGTTTGGGCAAGGCTCAATCTCAGAACAAGTTGGCACTATCTTGTGGTTTTCCTTTGCTGTCTTATTCTTTGCCCAGAGTCAGTACTATTTGCTTGCACCCTATTTGAAATGGATCTTTTCTCTTATCTGTCTGTTCTAATTGACTCTTAACTTTTTTTTCCCCACTTCTACAGAGGAATCCCTAAAAAGGAATCTGTCAAAACTGGTCCTTGCACCATGGATGTTTCTGATACTGATGCTGACAGCAAATTTCACAGCTGCACTCACCTCCAAGCTGACTGTTGCACAGTTGCAACCATCTGCTGATATTGAAACACTACGGCAGGAAAACGCGATCATCGGTTGCAATTTTAGATCGATTACTTGTAACTATCTGATAAATGTTCTTCATATCAAACCCAAGAATATCAGAGGGATCAGATCAGTTGATGATTATCCAGGAGCCTTCCAAAGAGGAGATATTAAAGCTGCTGCCTTTGTTACTGAACATGCCAATGTTTTCCTTGCAAAATACTGCAAAGGATTCACCTTGTCAGGACCAACCTTCACATTTGGTGGTTTAGGCTTTGTAAGTTCATCTTCTTTTTTTTTGTACCTTTCTTTTATACCACCACATTTCAATGTAGCTGATGATGCAATTTCTTTCATCTTTCCTTCTCAGGCATTTTCTAAGGGTTCTCGTCTCACCGCCGACATTTCAAGAGCAATCCTACAAGTAATCGAAAGTGGAGAAATGGGAAGTTTGGAAAAGGATATGCTGTCCAAATACAAATGTAACAGTACAGATACCACAAGCCAAGACACTTCAGGATTAGGCTTCAGGCCTTTCTCTGGCTTGTTCTACATCTCAGGTGGAATAGCTACTTTAGTATTTATCATCACCATCATTCCACAGATAAAAAGGATGCTCGGTGGAGTAGCTACTTTAGTATTTATGATCACCATCATTCCACAGATAAAAAGGGTGAGCAATAGAGCATGCCCAGAAAATGAAGCTTCTGACGGCTCAACGCAAAGTCCAACAGTTTCAACCTCAGGATGATCATTGTTCTTCTTATTACAGGTCAAATTGTACAAACAAGACGTGTATACTAGAGTAAATGCTCTTCCTTTATAGACAGGAGTCATTGTATGCAAATTGTAAACAAAGGCTAAAACGGAGTTGTGAATCTAGTTGTAAACAAATCGCAATCAGCAAACACAATCTCGGATTGGAATTCATCATCAAAATACACAAGCTCATCACATTAGATTTTCCGTAGAATCCCCCACAATAAAGCATCGCAATTTCTAGGAAACCAGTTTCACATTATTCGACCTCAATTGTTCGCAAATGATGAAGAAGGAGAAGGAAATTGACAGGATGAGTTGAGAACTCGACGAATGAGTGTAAAGAGGAACCTTCAAACGGGGCTGAGGAGCTGGTAAAGCTGAGGTTTGGGCTCCGAATTCATGCCGATGACGATGATCAGAGGGATGAATCCGTAATGAACAGCAACTTTCGCCTTCTTCAGGCTCCAATTGCTCCACTCCTTGAACGATTGCAAGACGGAAGCCGATTCGTCTGACTTTCCTCTGATTGTCCCCTTCGCCATTTTTGCTCCGATTCGCTCGTCTCCTCGATTTCCAAATCGGGTTTCTTCCGGAAGGTGTCTGGAAACCCTAACCCTAGATTTGTTTGTTACTTGCGCGTTTTTTCTTTCACGGGCTCTTCTAAATATTGATTTCAAAGAAAGGCCCAATGGGCTCAGCAGGGTAAAATTAGCGGTGCTCAACGGGTCGGGTCGGGTCGACATGCGACCCGCAAAAAAATATAAAGTGACCCCCGACCCGCGGGTTTTGCAGGTCAGATCGTGGGTCGACTTGTTGGTCCATTTGACTTAGTCAAGTCGGTATATTTTATACAATATAATAATAAATTGTGAATCGATCCCAAAAATGGTATATTTTTTAAAAAAATATGTATTTTAATAGAAATAAACTTATAAATATATATATTCTTAAAATTTTATTTTAATACTAATAAAATTATATATATATTCTTAAAAACATATTTTAATATTAATAAAAAAATTTTTTTTTTAAATGTAACGGGTAACGGTCGACCCGTAAACCCGCGGGTTTAACCCGACCCGACCCGCAAACTTAAAAAAATTCTACCCACGACCCGACCCGTTAAAAACCCTAGTAAATTGTGCAAATATCTAATTCCTCTTCATACAATTATAATCACCAAAAGATGTTGTGATTATCTTAATGTATATGTTCATGTCATAATATTGAATATTCAACTTATTAGATGAAAGAAGACCCATTCTAAGAGTTGTTAAATAGATCAATTATGTGGAATTTTTAAGACTATTAATACCACTTTGTAAACCGGCCCATTTAAACAAATTATATTATCCAGAACCTGGACCACATATACTTATTGTAGCAATCTATAATAACTAATAAGTATGACCGAGCAATGGTTCAAGCCTCAAGACAAGCTGACTTCAAGCCTTGACATATTCAGAATCTAAGCAAGAACATATGACTATAGGAGTAACAAATATAGAATATATACCTTTTTTTTGGTCTAAATATAGAATATATACTTATATTGCATTTGAAAGTAAAAGGTCAACATCATAAACACATTCCTTTTTTATGACAAACTTCTTTATCCCTTTGCTGAATTTGCGCAAAATTTTAAAAACAATTTAGCATATTAAACGAAGGAAATAAATTGATATTAAAAAAAAAGTGGAAAAAACACAATGATTCTCGGAATAATAGCTTAGGAAGACGCAATAATTATAATTAGTCAATAATCACCGTAAGCTGTAAATAGCTATCTTCATTTTTATGTCATTGATTACACACAGTCACACACCTTATACATATATAGTCTACGGCTAGCTCCACACAGCGCTAAGTCAGTGGGAATCTAAACTAAGAAGATAACATTAAATTAGGTGTCCCTGTAAGAGTTGAAGAAACAAATAACCAAAAGTCCTTCAACTAACTTTGATCGTACGCAATTGCTAGGAAGCTTACCAAGTTAATAAAATAACATGCAGTTTTTAGGACTATATACGCATATGTCTGCATACTCCTGAATTCCTGATAATAACTTGTAGACTATTGTACCAAATTATACACGTTTCGAGTTTTACCAAGTTATATACCGTAGACCAGGAATAGAGCACTCTGTTGACTTCAAGCCTTAACATTGCCATCATAAGAAATTTGCAGGAGAATCTAGTCCAACTAAGATCAGCAAGAACATATCAAATAAAAAAAATATATTGTAATCACATTTGAGGAAAATTCAGACACCCAACTCAAAGAATGACTTCTTCACCAAACCATTATAAGACTTGATTTATTACAAAAATGTCTTCTGGTTCCATCATAACTGGAGAAGAAAAAAACGATTGCTTCATCAATTAGGTAGAGATGTTTCTCCATCTGTTGCTGATTTTGCTCCTTTTGAGCACATCAGCCAATTCCCACCATAGAGGAGGAAGGCCTTGTGGAATCAGCAAGAGCCCCACAGGAAAGATTGCATCGATCATTGATCTCGGATCGCGTACGGGCAAAGAGCAGGCACTAGCAATGAAGATTGCAGTTAGAGACATCAATAGCTTGACTTGTGCAAAATTGGCATTACATGTGTTGGACTCTCACAGAAACTCAGCCCAAGCAATTCTTGCAGGTAAGTGATGGATAATGAGTAGTTTACAAAAGCCACTAATGTTTGTCCTTCAAGAATGAATGAACATTATATGTAACAAGTTAAAAGTTTTGGTGTAGCATTTCAGTTCATGGTGGGTGTAAACAGAGTTTTGGCGGTGGTTGGAGCCATTCCCATGCAAGAAGTTGCACTAGTCTCAAGCATTTATGATCCACAATCCAAAGTACCCATCATATCCTTGATCCCATCAGCCATAACTCCACCTTTAGTTAAACCAACTATACCTAATTTCATACAAATGGGCAATGACATAACCATCCAAATAGGTTGCATAGCTGCAATTGTTGGTCAGTTTCGGTGGAAAAGAGTAACAGCCATTTATGAACAAAGTGTTGGACTAACCTTTGATCCTGGTGTCATTACCCTTTTGTCTGATTCCCTCAAGCCAACAGGCGCAGTTGTAGATCACTATCTAGGCATGGCTCCTATAAGTTCCCTTTCAAACCCAGAAACAGTTTTGGCACAAGAGCTAGAGAAGTGCAGAGACAAGAGTAACAAGGTCTTCATTGTCTTATACTCCTCATTTGAATTTGCCACTCTTTTGTTTAGGAAGGCAAAAGACAATGGTATGATGGAAAAGGGGTATGTATGGATCATTCTGACCATGTTGCAAGTTTTCTCAACTCCTTCAGCCAGCAAACTATCCAATCCATGCAAGGAGTCATTGGTTGCAAAACCGAGATCAACGAAACCAGCGAATCGTTTCGGACATTCAGTTATAAGTTTCTTCAGAGTTACACCTCCATGTATCCACATGAAGAGGAATCAGAGCCTAACCCCAGCTTCCGCACACTACAAGCTTATGACGCCGTTTGGGCCATCGCCAAGGACCTGAAGAGTTCCGATGGAAGGAGCTTCAAAGGACTGAGTGGAAATGTGAGCTTCAGCAATGGCAAACTGACAAAAACACCATCATTTTCAGTCATCAATGTTGTGGGAATGAGCTACAATGAGATAGCACTTTGGTCACCTGAGGCTGGTTTTACAAGAAAACAAGCCCATGTCACCAATTTAGGCCCTATTTCTTGGCCGGGTGGCGAAGAGAGGGTTCCGAGAGGATGGATTGTAGGCGACACAAACAAACCAGTGAGAATAGGTGTACCGGCTGCTGGTGCATGTCCTCAGTTTGTGCAATTCAGCCAGAATCAGGCCACTGGGTTAGCAGTAAGTGTGTTTAGGAAAGCACTTGACTACCTCCCTTATCACTTGATTTATACACCTGTTCCATTCTATGGTACTTATGATGAAATGATGTCCAAGATTGACGGCAAGGTACGTGTAAACTCTCAAAAAACTTGGTCACATGTCAACATCTCTATTCAACATCAAATGACTAGAAACATATGATAGTTAAGACTAGAGATGTAAACTGATTTGGTTTTGACAAAAATTCAAGGACCTGGATGCAGCAAATTGTGACATCAACATCTTATTGGACCGGTATCAGTACGCAGAATTCTCAGTCCCATACATGAGTTCATTAGTGGTCATGGTGGTACCTGCAAAGCCAGTGAGAACCAAGAAAGAATGGATGTTCATGGACGTGTTCGAGATGAAAATGTGGTTCATCATCCCTGCCATGAGCTTGTTCATAGGCACCACTGTGTTCGCCATTGAACACGAAACAACACCTTCGAACCGCTCAATACCTCAGCTCATAGGCGACGTGCTATAGATCTCCTTAAATCTGGCCTTTCTTGGTGACAGTAAGTACCAATATGTATTTAGACATTAGGAGCTCTTTTACCAGTCAATTTTTTCACTGTCAGTTTTTTTAACTCGAGGGATTCAGTAAAGAGGAATATGTCCAGAATCATTCTAGCTCCATGGCTGTTCCTGATCCTGATGGTGGCAGCAATGTTCTGTGCATCGTTGACGTCGACGTTGGCCGTGTCTCGGCTGTTGCCATCGGTGGACAGCATTGAGACTCTGAGGAAGCAGAACGCGGTCGTGGGGTGCAACGAGAAGTCGTTCTTGCACAGATACGTGGTTCACAAGCACCACATTAAGCTGGAGAACATCAAGAACATGACTTCCTTGGATAAATACGCGGAGGCTTTCGACGACGGAGAGATCAAAGCCGCTTTCCTGATCTCGCCTCAAGCCGAGGTGTTCATCGCCAAGCATTGCAATCGGTTCGTGATCGCCGGGCCCAGGTTGACACTTGGCGGACTGGGATTCGTAAGTCTCCTTGCCCGTTTTTTTGGTTGGGTATACAAGTACATGAGTTACTCTTATAAAGTTTGACTTTGTTTTGTTTTTTCAGGCGTTTTCGAAGAACAATCTGCTGACTAAGGACGTGTCGGAGGCGATTGCGAAAGCTACCGAGAGCGGAGAAATTGATGAGATGGAGAAGGGAATGCTTGGATCATTCAACTGTTCGTCGGAATCAAATGCGAACGATATTAGTAAATTAGGGTTTGCTCCGTTCTCCGGATTGATTTACATTTGTTGTGCATTGACATCTATCGTGCTAATTTCCTCGCTTGTTGCTCGGGTTGTAAGAAAATATTGCACAAGTTTAACTCACATAATGGTTATTGCATAGTAACCTACTTTCAAGAAGTGCGAAGGAATTTCACAATCTCGACCTCATTTTAGATAACAACTCGACATAACCCCTAAGATTTATTTGTGGTAAAGACATAACCCCTAAGCTGAATGCTTCTAAAATTATTCCAATTATAATGTAGCTGAAATCCTCTAAGAAATAATACACCATTTCATGACCTTCACTTGCTGACCTCTAAATTAATATTTTCTTGAGAATGAAAGAAAATATTTTCAACATTGTACCATTTTTTCATAATAATTTATATATGTTCACCATATTTTTTGATATTTGATATAATTATCTCCAAATTTATTAAATTTTAAAAAACGCTCTAAGTAAAAAATATTAAGAGTATAGTCATTACCAGTTTGGCAGTTTCTATGAAATTTATTTCTTCATGAAATTTATTTCCAAATTGAAAGCTGGACAAAGTCAAGAGTTTACAAGGGGAGGAACGGGAAGTGCAGGGCTAAAAACGGAAATAACGTAAAAATAGACACGTGTTGAAAAAGCGATAACAGCTGGAAAAATAGAGTGCTCTTTTTGCCCCACCGATGCGCTTTCTCTCTCCCACCTCCACACTCACTGTTAACGAGTGGTAGCACCTTCTCTTTTTTACCCCCTTCTTATTAAGTTTTTAGTTATTCTTAACCTCTAATCTCCAATCTCAAACTCATCCAAAACCCCCAAAATTCAAAATCTGTACTCTATCCTTTGAACGAGCAATCAAAGGCGAAATCGATTATCCACGGAGCTTTCCGGCGGAAGCTCCGGCTATTTCTCTGGTTTTAGGGATCAGGAAAAGTTCAATTTTGTCAAATTAGGGATGGCTGGTTCGAGCTGGCAGAATTCTGGTCTCACTTTTGATGATCGAACTCGTTTCGTTGATCAGGAGGAGACGTCGACTCTGGTGAGCAACTTTGCAGAAAGCGAGAAAGCGAAATCGCTTTGTCGTTCTCCTTTTCGGTGTTGATAGTTTTGTTTCCCCTTTTTTCTGGTCATGAGTAGTACAATCGAGTGAGTAATTGAGATCTATTTGGCCTAATTGTGATTTTGCTGAGTTTGTGAAATTATTAGGTTTTCTATATGTATCGTTTGTGAAATTATTATTGGAAACAATGGAAATCATTCCGCCGATTTCCGGAGAGATTGAATAGGCTCTGAATTTGGTTAGGTATTTATTTAGGTATCTGCTTCTCATTAACGCTTTTACCAAAGACAGTCTTAACTGTTTTGTGCACGTTTTTCATTGGGAAGAATTTACTTGGACATAATTTTTTTGCTGGATTAAATGGAAGTATAGAATCTTTGATATTGTGGAGGGGAGAAAGTGTCTTGGTTATAAATTAGGCAGAAATATGCCATTTAGTTGTGTTTGGTTGATGTTGGTGTTCTGTCAAACAGATGATGAATCATCCAACTGCAATTCTGAAATTATCTTTGAGCATATAACAGATCAATCTTCATGCCAATGAGCTCTTCTTGGTTTTAATTTCTGTTATAGGATGTGATTGGAAGGGACCCTATGTCTATGCAGTGGACAGATGAGAAGCATAGATTGTACATCACATCAATGGAAACTTCTTTTGTAGAACAGTTGTACAATTCCAAGGATTCGTTTGGAACACGTACACGAACAAAGCACGGTTCGGATGTGAAATCACGCGCGCCAGGCCAGGTATTTCTTACTTTTCACTCTTAACAAGTCTTGATGCTGATCCTGATATTATTTTATCAGCTTGAGGTTTGACGAACACGATTATTGACAGGCCAAACATTTGCGTAAACCTGATCCTCCACCAGAAGCGTACGCGCGTGACAAGCATTACAAGGTTAGAGGAAGGACGGATGTGGCATCCTCTAGTGTCCAACATAGTAATTACTACATGCATCAGCCGTTTAGTCATGCAGGGGAATACAATTACTATCCAACAAATTACAATGAAGGTAGTCTCTCATTCTTTCATTGTTGTTCTTAAGCATGACAGTGGTTTGATATTGGTTTCAGTGGTTTGACATCAAAGCAAATGTAACTTCTGAGACAAAAAGCCACTATGATGGAATGAATTGAATTAGATTTTCCAATTTTATGTGAACGTGTCCCCTATTCCGAGAAGATTATATTTCTTGTTTTAAATGCTTGACTGTATTGCTATCATTTTTATCTTTAATATCTGCATAACCAAATTTAAGTTATTTTTTGCTGGTAAGCGAAGTTGTTTAACTTTATCTTGTTTCATACAAGTATTCACAGACAGCCTTTTCTGACCACCTATGCTAAAGCCAAATGCAGTATACTTTTTTTTTGCTGTGTCAAAATTTACCGTGGCATGTGGCTAAGCAGATACAGTTTCTTAAGCATTACTCCGTGCTATGCTAACCTCTCTTTATTCTGCAGAGGTTTCTGATCAGAACTTTGTTGAAGGAGGCTTTGAACCAAGCAGAGGTTCAGAAAGGTAAGAAGACTACAATTGAGCCTCATCCAATACTACACAATTTCTGATGTGTTCATATTTCAGGTAGTAACTTTGCAACCGAGGTCAACCCTTACATATGGTAGAGCAGTAGAGCTAGGAGACCAGACAATAATACAACAGATAGTACTTTCTGATCCTGGATTTAGATCTCTTTGATGGTAACAGGAACAATTTTACTGTTTGTCTGTACATAAAGCAAAGGTTGATTGGTGCTTATAGCAAGTGCAGAGGAAGATAAAGAGTAAGTGAAAGTGAATGCTGACTGTAAATCCTCTTTGAGTCAGCTCTCAGCACAGATAGACCTTCTTCAGCTTTGGCGAATTGATTTAGCCTGTGTATTTTTGTTGGTTTTTTGGTCTGCTGGGTATGCTGTAATTTTTCGGATGAACCCATCTTTACCAGTTCAGATAAACGTATACAGAAGCTTTATTTTTAACTCTTTTTATTTATAAAAAAAAGTAGGCCTGGCTGATCATTGTGTAGACCATGTATGATACATAGTTTCTTGTAAAAATGGAAAGATGGCATCATCTTATGGTTAATTGGGCACCAACCATGTTTGGAGTCTGGTTAAGATGAGGAGTGAAATTGAATGGTTTGGTGTGTGGAGGCTGGTGTGAGTCTATGAATGGGTTGAGTACTTGAGTGATTCCGAAATCAAGGCCTTGTTGATATGAGTATGACACACCTATTACCTATACACAACAAAGTCCAACCATTATTTGCTCAAAAAAAAATTCCAGCCATTATCGGATTAGATTACTATGATTGTGTATAGTTCTTTAATTGTAAGAAAATGTTTTTTTTTTAATTAGAATTGTAAGAAAATGTAGATGGTCTACAAACCTCCACCAACGCATTGAGACAAGATTTTACCCACAAAATCTAATTTTCATAGCTCTCATCTATTTGTTTTGAGTCATGCCATTGAGGACGGAATACATATTGTCAAATGAATGTGCAACATTTTACTATCGGTTTGCTTTATCGCTTCAGTTTGAATCATGCCATTGAGGACGGAATACATAATTACATATTGCTGAAAATTGAAAACTAAAATCCTATTTAGGAAAACATAAACCTCCGTCACAAAAACGTCTAAAAAAATTTTAATTACAAATTAATGATATATTTCCAATTTAGACCCTTAGCATAGGATAAGAATCCAAAAGTTGCACACCCACCTATGTATCATTTTCATCATCGCTACAAGATTGATCTTACTGCCAAACGCACCGTACCAATTTGCAAAGCGCAGTGTACCAATTTGCAAAGCGCACCGCTTTTTCAATTTTCAGTTTCGCCTGCACTTTGTGATAATTATGTTTAATTCTCATTATTATTATATAATTAAGAAGTATTTATATAAGTTTTAATGGGAACGAAACGCTAGCTGTTTCGTTAAGTTGTATTTTATGTTCAGCGTGTTATTAAGAAACGAAACAGCTAGTAGAAGGTTTTGAAGGAGCCGCGATGAACACGGCGCAACATCGTGGTTTTACTTTTATCTTTGTTCTAGGAATCGAGCACTTAACAAAATATTTTAAGAAGGATATATCTCGTAATTTAACCAAAAGTAAAAACAAAATAGAAGTAAAAACTGAGTGTTCATCGCACCGATGCGCCTCCAATTCCTCCTCTTTATAAATTTACGTATGATCTATTGTAAATCACTCATTCCGTGAGAAAAAGTTGCACACTCAAGTTATAAAATAAGCATATTTTTCAATTAAATTATGGTTGTGTCAAACTTTTTCTATCCGATAAATTACACTCATAATTATTTAAGATCAAGAATTCTCCCACGCTCCTATTTTTACCAAGAGAAGTAAACTCCTCACCGATTTACATCTGCAAATTCGATTAATCTATTGACTCAATCCAAAAATCAATCTGATCAAAGTTTGAGGATAACTTAACAAACTAAGCAACCGTTCATTTGCCGACCTGGCAAGTCGGCAACTTGACAAGGCTCACCTGACCGGCAATAGCCGGTAACAACACCCTTTCATCCCACACGCCAATCACACGTTCCGGTTCCTCCCACGAACCCTAGAAAACAGCCAAGAAGGCAAGAACTCCCCCAATTCAACGATCCAATTTTATTTCAAATTCGAAATAGGCGCTCCTCTCTCTCTTCTCCACTTCCTCTTCCCCTCGCTCTCTCGAATTCCTCAGATCTCAGGCCCCATGGGAGGCAACCATAGCAGGGATCTGGATATTCCAGACTCCGACGAAGAAGAAGAAGACTACAGCTCAAACGACGAAGACAGCTACAAAGACGCCAAGGAGTCGACACCTTCTTCCTCCGATCGCAGAAGAAGCCCCCAATCCTCGGCTTCCCTCGACGAGGTCGACGCCAAGCTTAAATCTTTGAAGCTCAAGTACCAATCGCGGAAACCTAACCCGGCCGTTAGGAACCCCGTCAAGCTTTACCTTCACATCGGAGGTAACACCCCCAATGCGAAATGGATCGTCTCAGAGAAGCTCACCTCGTACACGTTCGTCAAGAGCACGGACGCCGAGGCCGAGGACACCGAGGATGAGGAAGACGAGGAAAAGGAGGGCTCGTTTTGGGTTATGAAGGTTGGGGGGAAGATTAGGGTTAGGGTTGGAGCGGAGGTGCAGATGAAGAGCTTTGGCGACCAGAAGCGTGTTGATTTCGTGGCCAAGGGCGTGTGGGCGATGAAATTCTTTGATGAGCAAGGGCACAAGGCGTTCGTGGCCAAGTTTCAGGAGTGTTTGTTCGAGAATACGTATGGGTACGAGGCGACGGATGCGAATAAGGTCAAGATTTACGGGAAGGATTTCATGGGGTGGGCGAATCCACAGGCTGCTGATGATTCTCTGTGGGAGGATGCAGAGGATGATTTCAAGAGCCCTGTGAGGACTCCTGGTAGGGCTAACCATGATCTGAGGGAGGAGTTTGAGGAGGCGGCCGATGGCGGCGGGATTCAGAGCCTGGCTTTGGGTGCATTGGATAACAGTTTCTTGGTTGGGGATACTGGGGTTCAGGTGGTGAAGAACTTCAGTCATGGGATCCATGGGAAGGGGGCTTATGTGAATTTCAGTGGTGGGTTTAAAAGAGGGGCTAGTAGTGATGCGTATTCGACGCCGAAGAAGGCGTTACTGATGAGGGCGGAGACGAACATGATGCTTATGAGTCCCATGAATGAGGGGAAGCCTCACACACATGGGCTTCACCAGCTTGATATTGAGACAGGGAAGGTTGTTACGGAGTGGAGGTTTGAGAAAGATGGGGCGGATATAACTATGAGGGATATTGCGAATGATAGTAAGAGTGCACAGATGGATCCTTCTGGATCGACGTTTTTAGGGTTGGATGATAATAGGCTTTGCAGGTGGGATATGAGGGATAGGCATGGTATTGTGCAGGATCTTGCTTCTGAGAGCACACCTGTCTTGAATTGGGCCCAAGGGCATCAGTTTTCTAGGGGGACTAATTTCCAGTGCTTTGCTAGCACGGGGGATGGTTCGATTGTTGTTGGGTCGCTTGATGGGAAGATCAGATTGTATTCCATTAATTCGATGAGGATGGCAAAGACTGCATTTCCTGGCCTTGGCTCGCCCATCACTCATGTGGATGTTACTTATGATGGGAAATGGATACTGGGAACTACTGATACTTATTTGATCCTTATCTGCACTCTGTTTATTGACAAGGATGGAAAGACTAAGACAGGGTTCAGTGGCCGAATGGGAAATAAGATCTCTGCTCCTCGGCTATTGAAGCTGACTCCCTTGGATGCACATCTGGCTGGAGCCAGCAAGTTTCGCGGTGCTCAGTTCTCGTGGGTAAGGACTCTGTGTTTATTGTTTACAATAAATTTATTGTTTTATGCTGTGAATTAAGTATTGAAGTATCCAATTAGGCATGCTAAGTAGAAGATTTATTGTTATTTGAGGTATGACTTGCAGTTTATTATTGTCTATTGGATGAATATGTTAAAGATTGGGCTTTGTATGACATGTGCAATAGGACAGGATTGTAGTTATGCTCCCTTGTATTCTTTCTAGGCAGTAAAGCTTATGCTTTTGAGTTTCTCATTAGCTTTCTATGATGGTTAAAGAGCTCATGATTCAGGAACTTTTGGCTCCTGCTCTTTAGGATGAATTTGGTTATCTGACTGCATTAGTATTTTAGTGACGTACACTTCACTATTACAATCTAATGGACCCATAGATGAACTAAGCAAGTATTAATGATCTTCTTGTGTATTGACTGTATAAATAATTGTAAGTATGTCAATCTTTTCAGCTGAGGTTTTCTTGGACCAAGTATTTACTATTGTTGTACAACACTTTCTATTTGCAACACCTTCTATTGTGTATTGCTTAGCATTCACTAAAATACTAAGCAATCCAACACTCCACAAGTGATTCTCTTCGTGTTCTAGTACAATGATCAATTATATTATTCCTGGTCTAAGTATTTGTTTAATGTGAAAACTCTTAGGTGACTGAGCAAGGAAAGCAAGAGCGCCATCTTGTCGCTACAGTGGGGAAGTTCAGTGTGATATGGAACTTTCAGCAAGTGAAGGACAGTACTCATGAGTGCTACCAGAACCAGCAAGGCCTGAAGAGCTGCTACTGTTACAAGATTGTCCTGAAAGATGACTCCATTGTTGACAGTCGCTTCATGCATGACAAGTTCTCTGTGAGTGATTCACCTGAGGCTCCCTTGGTCGTTGCAACACCAATGAAGGTCAGCTCCTTCAGCATATCGTCGGCTAGTAGGCAACTATAACAACCAGTGTCACAATCTCACATTTCTTCTATTAGGTCCCAAGGAACATCTTAATCATAATATAGTCTCTATATTGCTGTTTTTAGTTGCTTTGTAAGAATCACTTTGAATATTTGGTTTGGTTTGATAGTGGTCATGTGTTTCAGTTGTCAGCTTTTTTTGTAGTGTGTAAACTTTGAGAATTATCTTCAATGCAATGTTACTGTTGTAATGCTAACTGGGCCACATGGAATTTGCCAGCTTATTTCACAGATATTCTGTCATGTCATTACCTTGTTCATAAGTTTAAAATTGGAAACTTTACTTTGCTGCAGAATTTGTAACAGAACTTTATAATTGTAGAACGAAGTAGGAGCCGTCAAGGTCTGAACTTTGATATACCAAAAATCAGTCATTTCAATATACATAAAATTTACAGCAAAAAAAGAATGAGGTGCTATCTTATTTGATCACTAGAAGCAGCACCCCACAAGAAATTACTACTACTAATAGTGATGCTCTTTGTAATAAGAGAAAGAATGAAACAGAAAGGCAAAATGATTTGAAGTATAGTTGCCATGTACACTTTAGTTCAGTCAGAAATAGCTAAGTAACCTTGTCAGTGCAGCAAAGCTGAGTTTTTTTCCTCTCTCTGTTGTTGTTCTTGTTTTTTCTAAATCATGTTTTAGATGAGTTCTTTTTCTTATTAAAGAACATGAGGAAGCGAGGGAAGAAAGATTTTTTCTTCTTCTTCCCACCTTTCATATCTGGAGATGACTCTAATGAGCCATGATCAGGGATTCTAGGGCTACTTGGATCTGATCTCCCTGATCCCATTGAACTGGTTGCAATCTTTGGAGGAGCAACACGTTCTGATCCCTTACTAGCATCATTTCCCTCTTTCCCGTTTATTGAACTATTCTCAACTTTCCGTCTTTGCTCGTACTCGGCCCTCCAATTTCTCAATTCTTGCTCAACACTCAATTTTGCCTCACTCGCCTTCTCGGCTTTACTTGCTGCAGCTTTATAAACCTCCTTTCTCGTAGCAAGTTCTCTGTTTATGTCTTCCAGCTTCTTTAAAGTCTTCTCTTCATCTTTTTTAGCTGCTTCAATTGAAGCCAATGCAGAAGCCACTTTCTCGTTCGCCTTTTCCTCCGCCTCCTGAGCTTTCTTGCTGAGCTCATGATACTCTTCAAGAGAGATTGTCACCCGGTCTGATGCATGGTCCCCGCTTTCGTCCCTCTGAATTGACTCGGTTTCTTCTAGGCCCTTGATAGAATCCATGGCCAGTTTCTCTGAAGCCTTGGCCGCCTCTATCTCTTTCTGAGCTGCAACTAATCTGCTCTCAACTGTATGAGCTCCTGCTTTGGCTTGCTCCGCCTCTTCTTTCGCCTTCCTCAATGCTTCACGTGCTTCTTTCGCTGCTGACTTAGCCTCATCTGCCTCTTGAGATGCCACCTGCAGTTGCTTTGGCAAATTCACAGTTTTCTCCTTGGCTTGCTTCTCCCTCATCTGAACTGACTCGATCTCTGACTTTATTCTCTCCAGCTCAGCTTCAAGAGACGCGACAGCAACTGAAGCTATCCCTTCTCTTTGCTTTAGATTTGTAAGATTGGTTTTCTCGGTCTCAAGCTCGTTTTTCAATGAAGTAGAAGTTGCCTTCAATAGTTTAACCTCGTCTGTTGCTTTCTCAGTGCCGACCTTCATTTCTTCAAGCTCGTTTCTTGCTTTTAAAACTGCAGCCTGCATCTGGTTGCTATTTTGATCATCACTTGATTCTTTGTAAGCTGCTAATTCAGATTCTAAACTGGCAAGCAAAGCAGAAGCTGTATTCAATTTTCCTTTTAAATCCTTTTCGGCTTCAATCTGTCTTTTGAGTTCCTCTATTTCCTCTGCAGCCTCCTTCATCTCCTTCTCCCATTCATGAATTTCTCGCTCACTGGCTAATCCAGCTTCAACTCTTTTCTCCTCAGCCTCCACATGCTCAGCATGTGTAGACTCCAACAATTCCTTCGTTGAAACTAGTTCTTTGTTCAGCTGCTCCACAGTCTTCTCAACCTCCTTGGATTCAGCAACAGCCTCTTCGGCTTTCTTAGAAGCCGCTTCTTTCTCACTCAACAGAGAGGAGTACTCCTTTTGCAACGACTCCAACTCCTCTTTCACGCATTTCAGCTCTGATAAAGCGGATTCATGTTTGGACTTGGCTATTTCAAGCTCCTTGTTGGCGGCCAAACGAGCCTCGTCAGCAATTCCTTGCTCCACTTCTTTGACTTTGGAATTGGCGAGCTCGTAGCCTTGTTTTGCCTCGTCCTCTTCACTCTTTGCTCTCTCAAGGCTCATCTCTAGATCTTCAATGAGCTGGTTGGTAGCTTCAAGATCATGTAACACTTGTGTCTTTGCTTCTTCTGCAGCTTCTGTCTGCTGCTTAACCAATGGAATCTCCTCCTGCGTTTTCTGTAGCTCATGATCTATGTTTTTCCTTTTCTGCAACACCAGAATCACATACTTACATTAAAAAGCTTCCTTAAAAATCTCCAATTAAAGAGCGGTGGTATAGGATAAGAATGCTAATTTAGAAAATTCTCATTACATCAAAACTGCGACTCTTCTGAGCTTTCCAATCAACAGTGCCTCCAAACTTGGAGCCTGCATCCTTAACAGACTCAATAGGTGCTGATGTATCAATTAGCCGTCTATCTATGCGAGCCGGTGCACAAGGAGTAATAGGGTCAGCTTCGTCTCCTGAAAAGTCAATCTCATCAATGGACGATTTCTCGTAGTCTGGAGAAATTCTGACTCTGGGCCGAACATAAATGCTGTCATCTTCTGGCTGATCTTCTGGACTTTCCTCCTCGTACATACTTTCCTCTGTTGGGGAGTGCTGAGCAATTTTAAACCCTTTCGGTTCGTCTGAGACGGGGCTGCTACTGTTGGACTGGCTAATATAACATCTTACTGAGGTGAAATCATGAGTGTCGTCGAAAGAGTCCTCGCGGTCTACTCTTCTGTTACTAAGTTTGCGCGACAGTTCGTCATCCATTTTAGCAGGCCAGCAGTCACAATTGCCAGTCTGAAAATGAAGATAATTCAGAAAACAATGCTTTCCATTCCAACATCAAATATCAGAAGTAAACATACACTTATATGTGTGTAAGATCAAGCAATAGTAATAATCTCTGTTCTTCCCATTTGATGAAAGTTTTGACCAATTCAGAGCTCTGGCAGTTTTAATGTCAAATGATTCAGGTAGGTACTGATTGGACTTCAGTAAGGACAAATTGTATGGCCACATTCAGAAATTCCACGCCACAGATTCAAACGGAATAGGAAACAAATGTCATTTGCAGAGCCTTTTTGAGCAACAAATGCAGATAGAATATAATTACTCATCCAATTCAGCCAATCCAAGACAAGCTTATCATCTCTTATCTAAATTCAAAATTCGAAAAACTGATTGATGAACCGAACATCATCAAACAGCACCGTTATACAAACGCGAATTCAAAAAGCAAACAAACATCAGTGTAAGAGCTAAAAAATTGAAATGTGCAATCCATAATCGATAAATTTAATCGTACCGATAATGGAGCCAGCCAGAAGAAAACGAAGAATCAAGACAAGGAGAAAAGTTCAGGCTAACGAACGATCAGTTCGGAATTTCGAAAACGCATCTCACAGAAAACACCGGAGATCGTAATTAGCAGATTGAAATCCGATTGCACACAATGGACGAAAAAACAAACCTAAAAAACGAATAATCTAAAATTAGCAAAGCTCGAAATTAGTGGAGGGAAACTATCATCATTCATCAGGCAATTGAGAAGAGAGAGGAGCGGATTACACGTAGCTGAATTCCTTGATCTGAAATCGGCTTCTATTTGTTTGCGTGTTGCTCGAGAAGTTTTTGAATTTGGATTGGTTTCTGTGTGTAGTGGTGGGGGGAAGAATTTGGTTGGGGAAGATGAAGGATTCCACAGAGTTGAAGAGTACGTAGTGAGGAAGCCGAAACCTGTTGATGACAAGTGGACAGCCAGGATGTGATAGCGAGAGAAAATGGCTGGTTGGCAAAATAACCATCAAAAAAGGAAAATGACCATTTCCGTTGGAAAAAAAAAAATTGACCAGTTTACGATATGACTTCTGTAAGAGAAAAAAAACATACTTGAATATTTGAATCTTTACTGTGTTGGCTGGTGGAGCTCGATAGTTTTTGTAAAAGAAAAATACCGGTTCATATCTTATCTCATACCCTTTGGGCCTTTGGCCTTTGTCATAATCGTGTAGGGTGATTAGAGTTACTCTTCGGAGATTGAGTTGGTGTAGATTGATATCTAATTTTTAGTACGACACTTTCATAGTCGGGAGTATCTCGCACGCCATCCGAGAAATGAATTGGAATCATATCGCCGGATTGTTTTATCACGTCTTATTTCGCTTGTTTACACCCGGTCCGAACCTTAAGGATCTCGTATGCAATGATACTCTAAGATACCATACTTATGTTTGGGTTCCTCTCCTAAATCATGTCCTTATAAGAGAAACATTAGATTTTATCCTTTGTTTTTACTAGGACGTGTTGTGTTTTCTCTAGTTTCGTCTCCTTTTTTTTTTGCTTTGGTCTTTGTATTTGTTGTGTTTTAGGTCATTGGAAAACTTTATCTCAACATGTTCAAGGTAAACTATGTGTATACCCAGACCATGGATCCTACTATGGCCTTGTTTCACTTATTATATTGAAAGTATTTTTTGGTAGAAAAAT
Organism: Polygonum maritimum; assembly: GCA_963924305.1. Classification (NCBI taxonomy): domain Eukaryota; kingdom Viridiplantae; phylum Streptophyta; class Magnoliopsida; order Caryophyllales; family Polygonaceae; genus Polygonum; species Polygonum maritimum. The sequence continues at coordinate 4,896,167 of OZ002729.1, read as the reverse complement.
ATAGTTTTTGGTGAAAAATTTATCTTGAAAAACGTAAAAATAGAGATGTGATATGGATTGTAGAAAAAAAATATAATAAACTTTTTAGAGGAAAAAATTGTTTAGGGTAGAAGTGAAACAAGGCCTATAGCCTAATATAGTGGAAGATATTGCATGTTATTATGTGATGATTTTATTTTATTATTTTTTTTTGGTTGAAAAAATAGAATGTGATGATTTGAAATTTAAGACCAAGATTTTCAAAAAAAACATTTTTACTCCGCTTTAAGTAATTAAGCTATGACAAAAAAAAAACGACACCTCATCTTCTTTTTTCCAATTTTTTTCGCTAAATTTAAATGGCATAAACATCGTTACCGTACATCTTCGAGGTGGTGAGTGGAGTGGAGCACGAACATATAATAAACATAGGAGACTATATACACATGTAGCACTTTCATTCTTCAACATATAATATTAGACTTTGAAATTATAACTTTATATATATCATATGCATGCAAAATGCAATTCTCAAGGCTTAATGAGGCGACCATGATAAAAATATTATCAGCCGGCAAATTATTAATTAAAGCACTATTCGATCTCTCGAGCATGTTATAAGAATATATTCTACATATCTCCATAATCCTAAAAGCTGATCGATCTATCGAATTAATTAGTTCGTTACATCATATTTCATGGTCTTGGTTAAAAGTCATACGCATATATTCCATAGCTTTCATAATATAACATTTTTTAAAAGAAGTCCGTGTGGGGCAAAAGTAAACAACTAAACACGAACGTATCACGAGTTTACTACATACTTAAGAATATAAAAACCTTAATCCAATACGGTATAACCGTATAAATACATACACCAACACTATAGGAATAAAATCAAGCGATCAAGCTACAACTATGCAAGCATTCTTTTCCCGCTCAAAGATGGAGACCAAAGAAGAAGGGATGAGGAGGAGGAGAAGGGAAAAGTTCAAGGAAATCGCAAGACAAATCGGGTCATCGGTGAAGAGGGCGGCGAAGCTAGAGATGACAGAGGAGCAGCTAAAACAGTTTTTCAAGGAACACGACGTCAATGGTGACGGCCACCTTGATAGGGCGGAGCTCAAGGAGGCGTTCAGGCGGCTGGGCTCGAAGGCCCCGGCTTGGAGGGCCTCTCGGGCTTTGCTTTACAATGATCTTGATCTTGATGGGCTCATTGATCATGAGCACGAGATTGAGCATCTTGTTTGCTATGCTCAAAAATTGGGTTATCGAGTTTAATAGTTGAGGGCTTGTTTGGATCACTCTCACATAGAGATATTAATTTGAGTTTGACAACGGTGTGTGCAAGTGTGTTGTTTATGTTTTGGGTTGAGCTTCGAGTACGTTCTTCTAGTGTACGTACTAAGTATTCGACCACAAAAAGTGTACGTACTAAGTATACGTAAGTTTTTTCGATGTGTATGGGGGTATACTTCGAGTACCTTTATTTTAAATAAATGGACATGTGTGAAATGTTTTGTTGTCTACATATTTTGAAGCTGTGGTCCATTATCAATTTTTGTGTTACTCGTTAAGTAAACTAACTTGTACTTATGTTTCTACCAAAAAAAAAGGTTAACTTGTGCTTATGATAATTTTAGTACTCATCTTTTTAATTCTAGGTATAAGGGCACATTATTTATATGGAACGAGATTTGAAAATTAAATAAGAAATGAGAAAAGAGTCTATAAGAAAAAAGTTGTAGAGTTTATCTAAACTTAAATCTCCTTAAACACGTAGTTTTAGGACATAGTATAAGAACAATATTATTATAAGTTTTATTTAGGTAAAGAGGTTAGTAAGATAGTGGTAATTTAGGGTACATACATGATACATGATACATGTCCAATTGAAATCTCAGTTACTCCATTCCGCTCCACTCCACTCCGGATTTGAAAAGATTCTAGCTTAGTAATTAAGCCAATTGACTAAGATTCTAGCTTCTCCCCAATGAGTTCATTGATTGTGAGTAAATTCCGATTCCATTGTCGGTGTCACTGCCTGAATTATATTCTCAATCACCTCACGATATTGAAGTAACGATTATATTCTCAAATCGATCTGTCTTCGTCTCTATTTGCATTACGATCGTTATATTCTCTAAAGTCTAAACTGTCATGTTTTGGGCCACGCATTTGTATCAATTGGAAGTTGGGCCGAGTTGGTCGGTTCGGCCCATTTTCTCATCCATCATGATTCGTTTTCACATCAGAGAAAAGTTGATTTTAGTAGGTGATTTGATTTTTTTTGTCAGTTAATTAGGATGATTTGATTACTTTTGTTTTAATTTATAGGAAAAACGATTCAAAATAATCTCAAGTAAACTTTCAACCAAAAATAATCTCAAGTTTGAAAATTATCACTAATGATCCGAACTATCACGAAATTAACCAAAAACGATTCGGAACCTTTTTTCGACAAGTTTTCCGGTGGAACCGATGATGCGGGGATAAAAAATCTGGCTTAACAACTTAATATTTTAGGTTGAAATATTTTCGATCGCCATATCATCGATTCCACCAGAAAATTTGTCGGAAAATGATTCCAAATCGTTTTTGGTTAATATTGTAATAATTCGGATCGTTAGTGATGATTTTCAAACTTGAGATTATTTTTGGTTGAAAGCTGATACTTGAGATTATTTGAATCCTTTTTTCTAATTTATACAATCACTTGTTTCTTTTGAATACAATATTTTACGTAGTCAAATCAATTACAACAAACTTTATCGATATTATTATATGATGTGGGGTGCAAATTAAATGTCATCAGACATGCATTATGTGCTGAACTAATGCAGAATTCAAGTGCTAATTACATCAGACAAGCATTTTCTACATAATCTATTCTCATTGCTCTTTGTTTTTATTAGCTTTTGATCTCCCATCTATTCGCAGCCAAAACAGATTTTGGGTGCTTCTTTTTCCTTTTCCTGGTCTTGTGCATTTATGGTGATGGTCCAAAAGGCTTTTTCATGTGGGTGGAACTTGGAAGAGGGCCCTTTAATTTAGTATTTGATGGTCCAAAAAGTTTTGAGGGTTTTAATAATCACTATAAAGCCACCTAATCAAAGAAAAGCTGTTTGATTGATTACCCTGATCATGAAGAAACTCTCAACTTATATATCATTGATCCATTGTTACAATCATGTGCTTAAATCATGGAACTTCAACCCAATCCATTTACTGTATCATGGCCTTTAGTTACTTGTGAGTGGGGACTATAAACTTTTTCACTTAAACATGATTCTCTACTTCTTCTGTATATTGAGTTAAAACTACTTTGTGTTGGCATTTGTCTGTTACTATGGACAAGATGTTTGAACTAATCTTGTGAATGAAATACACAAAATGGAATTCATTTCACAACCTAAATTGCCAGGTGAAGCCTATTATGAATGTGGGTTGGTAGCAGACATGGAAATCCCTTGCATGTTCACAAGGACTGTTCTTTCTTTGAATGCATACAAGATAACAAAAAATATACATGTCAAATCCTTGTGATGAATTGAAATTATGCAATAATTCTGCACCTTGTACAAAAATAAGTATTCTGCATATTATAAACAAATGCAGAGCCAAAGGCCTTGACTTGATACACAAGTTGATAAAATTCAACAACTTGCCAAATCACTAAACTTGGGATTCCTTTTAGCCATTTCTACATTCTATCAAACAATGTTCAAAGCCCATACTGAAATATCATGGTACTAAAAAAAGACAAGCTTTTTTTCTTAGTCTTCTTCTTCTTGTTTTCTGTTTGGTTCTTAGCTCTTGAGCTTATCTGCTGTTGCAATGGAGTTCTTGCAATGAGCAATTGCAGCCTGAATGGCAGCTTGAAGCTCCTCCATTGTGCTATCACTCGGGCTCTGAGGGTTCGCCATCTTAAGAACTCCGCTATTGGTTGGAGAAGTTCTTATGGAAGCCGGAGCCGAAAACTCTCTTCTTCTCCTTCCATTCAAGCTCATCTTTCCATCTCTTGAATCCAATTTCCCTGAGAATGAGTAAGGCTGCTTACTCCTAAACTGAATCTGCTCCCTCCTTCCTCTAGAGAACATTCTTATGTACTTCTTCACAAAATGACCCACATCAAACTTCATCCTCTTCTTGTTGTTCTGCTTCTCACTTGATGACTCCCCATCCTTTCGCCTCCTTGGCAGCCCGAAAAGCGAAAAGGACTTGGACTTGACCCGTTTCTTCGTTGGCGAGGAGGGTTCTTCATGGTCATGGCTTCTTCTGTACTCATAGCTATTGAAGCTATGGTGCTTGCTCTTATCACAACTGCTACACACACAGCTATCCAAATCATGAGGCTTGGTTTCGTCGTGTAGTAGCTCTCTGATGGGGAGGGTGAAGCTGTCAAGTGAGTTGGTTGAGGAGCGAGGCGAGACAGGGAGGTTGGACATGACATGAAGAGGAAGCAAGTGGCCATGGAAGAAGATGTCGTCGGCTGGTGTAAGATCAACGGCTGAGGACGGCTGATGGGATTTGGCCTTGTCAAGATTCGGCGGTGATGGCGAGTTGAAGGAGATTGTGAAGGAGAATTCGTGCGAAGGCGAAGAAGTTAATGAAGGAGGTTGTTGTTGTTGGATTTCCATGAGCTTAAATCTTTAGAGGGTTAGTTTATGCAGGATGTAAAGATTGTTCTAATAATGGCTTTATTAAGGTTTTATGAATGTTTGAAATGATAAGAGATAAGGGAGAGGAAAGTGGAAGGCTGTGGAGAAGAGAGGTTGCAAGAGGAAGGAAGCTTTCTTTGTATCTATAATGCAGCTTAGAATGTCCTTATGTGAAATGGAACACATCTTTTTTTGTTTTTGTTTATATATACATGTATTATTGTTTTTAGAATTGAAATGTGTTTGTCTTATGTGTTATATGATTTGGAGAAAGAGAGAAATGGCATAAAAGTAGTGAGCTGGTTTTAACTATTAAGGATTGTGACTGTGGGTACCTCCTTAATCAAACAGCAATCATAGTAATTTGCTGAATGCTGTGATTTGTTTGGTGCTTGAAATCTTGTAGAGACAAGAAGTTGATTATGAGTGCAGGTGGGTTTGTTGTTTTGGCTTATGTGAAGATGTTTCTGTGAAAATATTGGTTGTTGCTGAGAAATTGCATAGTTTTTGAAGGGTTTTTCTTTGTAAGTGGTATTTTACAGATTTGAAAAGTTTTGTAGATGATTGTGTTTTTATGTTATGGCTTATAAACATGAAAACAATATTATAACATACTTTTGTTATTAATATTCATCTTTCTTATTAAAAGAACCTATTAAGCAACCAATGCCAAGAGTGATTAGAGATAAAATTACCCAACAAATGTACTTTTTTTAATAAAGAAAAGCATCCATTAACACACACACACACATAGAGGTATAAAAATGGAACAAATAACTTATTTCAGTATCAAAGCAAATCTATTTTTCTTCATTGAAATTTGACAGGAAAGTAGAGTAGGCTCGAATTTGACGATTAGTGGATATAATTTGGTGTGAAATGGATATTTTTTTTTTTTAAATGCACATTTGAGGGGTTTATTAATGAAACAATTCTTAATAAAACAAAAGAGAGGGCTTAAAACTGTAGGCCCAAAGCACACGTGCAGGAGCATGTGGCCCAATCCATAGAGAGGGTTTTTGTTTGCAATATAAAAAAGAGTTGGACACCTCATTCTCAATCATGGAGCCATGACCATGACTTAATTAAACCATCATTTCTTTAAAACAAGATTAAACCATCATTTCTCCTTTTTAAACCCAATTCCCAAAAAGATTATAAGTAACTTCCTATTATAAACCCTCTTTTAATACTCTCCCGTTTCAAAATATTTGTCCATTTGAATAGTGCACATATATCAAAATACTTGTCCATTTGAAGTATTTTTATATTACCTTTATCAAATGTAAAGTTAATTATTCGTTTAAAGAAATATGAAAAAAGTGTAATGATTACGATAAAGATAATTATTAGGGGTAAGATGGAAAAGAATGAGAAAAGCTGTGAAGTTGACAAGTATTATGAAACAAAAAAAAGTATTCATATGAAAAGTATTTTGAAACGGACAAAGAATTATTTTTAGCCCACTAGGATTTTCACTAATTTTGTAAATAAAAAAAGGTTGTAATTTATGCAAATTAACATTACAAATTTAGCCGATAGATAATGATATTCGTAATCATTAGAATTCAAGTTTAAATCTTTTATGTATTATAATGGTCTGAAAATAAAGAACAAAACAAGAATTTTGCATTTGGGATGACATTTAATTGGAGGGTTTTTCTTCATGCAAAATGTGGTAAACAAGAAAACAATGTACCTTTGTATTTAATATTTTCCACCTAATAGGTTAGAAGGTGTCTCTTTCGCTTTAGCTCCACTAGCTCCCCAAAGAATATGACTTCTTCGTGTTCATTTTCATCTTTTCTACACTTTTTTTGACTCCATTGTACAAATATCCTTCAAGCATATTCATGCCTTCCTTAGCTTACACTTTCATAACTTTTAAGGTTTGGAGGCAAACACTATGGGTCAAAGGATAAACGTCTAAAAAAGGGTACATAATATTATTGGAAATATTCGGATCAAAAAATATTATTGGAAATATTCCCCAAAAAGAAAATTTCATTTCCACGGTATTTTTTATTTAATAGATGCATTTAATTCCTGTTACTACTAACCGTAAACTTAAAATTGGAGGGGTAAAATCATTCATTGTTCAAACACACGGTCTCAGATCCGAAATCTTTTCTGATTCGAGACAATATTAACTAGTAAGTAGATTCATTCAATGATGCAAAATTCGTATAGTCGTCATCAAACTATTCATGGATAGAGTTTTGCTGCCACAAAATGTGCATGCTATAAGTCACATTCATTCAAGATTAAAATGAATGAACGTGAGTAAAAAAGTCACTTTATTCGATCTTATTATATCACATAAAATGTTTCTCGTTGATAAAGAGAAATATGCATGAACATCCAATTGCGTGTACAGCCAATGTAAATCTTTTGTTGTTTTCAAATCCACACAAAGACAATGCATCCCAAAAGTGTCCTAGTGTATCGTTGTCTTATATCGATTTCGTAATTGAAGATACAAACTTTAACACGTTCAATGAGTTTTGTGATTGACAATACTCCCTCTTACCCACGTAAACCGTCCTCCTACAATTTCTTTACGTTACAGAGTACATGATTAAGCTGTTTGATGGTGCCAAGTTTAGATTTTTGTGGAAACTTATCTTTCACCTAAATTCTATCATTGATTTCTGTATACAACAAGATTACAAGAGGGCCGCCAAGCTTATTATCGGGATTTATTTGGGCCGTCTCTGATAAATGGGCCAAAAATACATAAATAGGCCCATTACTAAATGGACCTTCATGCAATTTAAAACCACGAAATTATACAACACGAAAAGTACATAGGAATGTAATTATTTAGGGAAAATTGCATTTAACCACCCTTTATTTCACACTTGTTGCATTTAACCACCCCTTATATTTATTTTTGCATTAAAACACCCCTTATTTACAAATTGTTGTATTTAACCACCCCTTAGTTACAAATAGTTACAATTAACCACCCATTGTTTATATAAAAATATTTGGGACTCCCTCTATTACATGTTCGGGTTGATTCAGTTCGGGTTCGTATGAATTTGGATTGACCTAACTATTAATAGAATTAAATTTTCTAAATATATAATAAAATAAAAAATTTTAATGTTAGTATCCATCTTAATAATAAAGTATTTAAATTATTCAACTACAAATGATATACGAGTACTTTTTTTACAAAATAGTGTTTCGGGTAGACCTGCCAGACAGTTTTATCCAATAAATGACCGAGTCGAGTCTCTCTTTGACCCTTTGATTTCGGATCGGGTCTCAACACAAAAAACTATACAACATTAGACGAGTGTTAGGATTTGAAACTATTTTTTTAATTGGGAGATACAATTCGAGAACCAACTATACAACTTTAGAATAGTTTTAGGATCCAAAAATAATTTTTTCAGTTGGGAGATACTATATGAGCTTAATAATTCTTTTATTTTTATAAAACAAAATTAAAACTAAAGGAAAAAAATGTCATTTATTTTTGAGAGAATACCATTTTTGTCAAATGGGTGGTTAAATACAACTAGTTAGATATAAGGGGTGGTTAAGTGTAAAAAAAAATATAAAGGGTGATTAAATGCAACAAGTGTAAAATAAGGGGTGGTTAAATGCAAATTTCCCAATTATTTAATCAAAAATACAAATCAAAGCTAGATGCCATCTTGCATAATAGGGCCATTAATTACGATCACATTATCAGATCCAATAAAAACTACACAATTTCATAGTCGTACTATCTTTTTGGTCAAGATTTTGTTACAGTCTTCCTATAGTATAGTTAAGACCCATCCAAATCTAAGTCATTGGTTTCTCCAAGAGGGCAGACACGTACAACTCGTTCCCACCTCGATCAGCCTTCCTCCCAACGAACCACCTCAGCTTCCTGAATCCGATCCGGTCGATCATGGGCACATAAGTCCGGTTCAGCTGCTCGCCCTGGCAAAAGAACCGGTCCAGCCAAAACAAACCGCCCGGCCTCAGAACTCTATACACATCATATAGTATGAACTCCATCATGCTCGCCCTGGCAAAAGAACCGGTCCAGCCAAAACAAGCCACGTCACTGCTTTCTAATGGTTTCAAACAGAAAGGTGAAGAGGGGTGGTTAATTTTTAACAAAGCTATTTAAAGGGGTGGTTCTCAGTAATATCACATTAAAGAGGTGATTACTGAAAATATAACATATTATATGGATGGTTTTCAGCTATTTAGCCATATAAAAAAGAGTTGGACACCTCATTCTCAATCATGGAGCCATGACCATGACATAATTAAACCATCATTTCTCCTTTCTAAATCCAGTTCTCATATATATTATAAGTAACTCCGTATTATAAACCCTCTTTTAATACTCTATTCGTTTCAAAATAGTTATTTATACCACAAGTGGTTATTGTTTTACAATACTTGTTCATTTCACATTTTTACGTATCTTTTTCTATTTATACCTCTAATAATTATATCTATCATAATCATTATACTTTTTCATGTTCTTTACACTAATAATTAACTCTATATTTATAAGGGTAATATAGAAAAAATTATTCTTTCTTAATATGTGTGAAATGCTCAAATAAGCAACTATTTTGAAACGAAAGGAGTATTAATTTTGGCCCACTAGGCTTTTTACTAATTTGTAATTTAAAAAAGGATGTAATTTATGCAAACCAAATTTAGCTGATAGATAATGATATTCATAAAATTCTAGTTTAAATCTTTTATTTATTAATGGTCTAAAATAAAGAAGAAAACAAGAGTTTTGCATTTGGGATGACATTTGATTGGAGGGTTTTCCTTCATGCAAATTGTGATAAACAATAAAACAATGTACTTTTGTATTTAATATATATTTTCCTCCTAATAGGTTAGAACAGGGGCGGAGCCGGGATACAAGTATTGAGGGAACCGACTATCTTAGTTAAACATAGTATATTTACAACTTATAATATGATCATAAAAATTAGTTTATTATACCATAGAGAAAATTTAGCACCCTTAAATCTATTACTCCCCAATTAGTTCTCTAATTCCTATTATATTGTAAATAAAAAAGATTATGATTGATGTTAGTTAGGACTTAAGACCATAATTTTATCGCATCTAATATGAAAGCCTAAAATATATCACCATTCATTCATCATATGTATATAGTATCTATAAGATAATATATTTTATTGAAAAGACAAAAGACACCAACATATTTAAGAATACAATTAGTTTCGGAAAATGAGATTTATAAAGACTCCTCATAAATTTTAAACATACTAAATTCATTATTATTAAATCGTTACAACTAAAAATTAAATGTCAAACCAAAATTTTCGATCTAATAAACGATATATATGATTTAACATATAATAATCATAACATATTATTTTAAAACTCTTAAATTATAGTATGAATGTATGAAATTTAGTAAAAGATAACAATATCCATAGTCCATACTAAGTAAATGATCTAAAATTGATTTACAAATGTTCAATCTTAAAATGTTCATAACTTTTTATTTAGATATCGGATTAAAGCTATAATATATCAAATCAAAGTCCCGAAAGAGAGGAAATATAGATAAAAAAATCGAAGTCCACCGGCCCCAACGTAGCTCCGCCCCTGTTTAGAAGGTGTCTTTTTCGCTTTAGCTCCACTAGCTCCCCGAAGAATATGACTTCTTCGGGTTCATTATCATCTAAAACACTTGTTTAATTTTGACTCCATTATACAAATATCCTTCAACCATATTCATGGTTTCCTTACACTTTCATAACTTTGAAGGTTTGGAGGCAAAAATTATGGCTCAAAGTATAAATGTGTAAAAACGGATAGAGAATATTATTGGAAATATTCCCAAAAATTTCCACTTACTGTTTAAGAAAACTTCATTTCCACAGTATTTTTTAATTAATAAATTTATGAAATTCCTTTTTTTTTTGGGTATAATAAATTTTTGAATTCTTACAAATAACCCTAAACTTAAAATTGGAGGGGCAAATTTATTCAATGTTGAAACAAATGGTCTCGGATCCCAAATCTTTTTAGGTCCGAGACAACATTAGAAAGTAGGTTCATTCAACGATCCAAAATTCCCGTTATCATCGTCAATATTTATTGTAGGTAGCGTTTTGTGATAGAACATATAGGTTATAGTATTTAGGACATGTTTTGATTAGTTTTTCATGCATTTTTAGTTAGATTTTCCTTTGTTTCGTAGTTTAGCTTTAGCGTTGGAAGTTTCGGAATCTACACTCGTTTGGTTGATATTTGCAGATATGAGTGATCGAGTGCCGGATCATGGTGATGGTGGACATGGAGGTGAGCTTGAAGGTGCCTAAGGAGTGTGCAAGGACGAAGGCCAAGGAAGAAATCAAGTGCACAAAGTGTTAGAGAGATTCGAGTTTCAGGAGTAAAAGCGCGGGTCCATAAGGTGAAAGCGCGACCGCGCTTTGGAGTCCCAAACCGCGCTTTGACATCTGGCGTTCAGGAGTGAAAACGCGGGTAGCTCAGGCGAAAGCGCGACCGCGCTTTGGTTCCAAGCCGCGTTTTCTCTCGCGTGTCCGAAAATATGACGTTTTGTATTGGGCTTGGGTTTTGGGCTGAAAACTTGTTTGGTTGTTATTTTTAGAAACCTCTTAGATATATTTTTGGATATTAGTAGTTTCTAGGTTTTTATTCTCATAACTCTTGGATTTTGGAGGATTGATTGATCGTTGTTGAAGCTTGAGAAGAACAAGAACCCTTTGGGAAAAATTGTAAGCTTTTCAATGTCTTTGAACAACTAAACCTCTTTTGCTTAACTAGTTAATTGAAGTTGTGAATTATGTATTATTGTGAGATTTGATTGTTCTTAATTTGTCTTGATTAGATTGTTTTCTCTATGCTTGATTGAATAAGTTTGATTTAGGGTTTTGTTAGATTGGCCATCTAATTGAATCTCTAGGTTGAATTACAACTAGATCTTTCTAATTACCGGTAGGTGTTAATTAGATCATAAGTAGAACCTTTAATCAATCTAGGACTGGTAGGAGTAGTTGATTAGAGAAGAGAATTCAATTGCATGTTATTTGGATGTCTGGTTGCTCTGAATGCATGTTTCTATTGATACTTGAATCTTAATGCTGTTGTCAAATTGAATCTAGGAGGTCTCTTAGGTTATTTGATAATTAGGGTTGTTAGTACCGGTCGGGCTAATAACTAGAATTGAAGTAGGATTAATAATTCCATGAAGTTGGGTTATTAGAATTCCGCAATAGATTGGTCAAGGTAAAAACAGAATTTTGATAATCAATGATCAATAATCGAATTCGCAATGGATATTAACTGGTTAAGCATACATTTCTCATATTTGATAAATCATCTTAGCTTTGCATGTTCAATTCATTAGTTGATAGGAAAACATTCAAAAAAAACCCCATCTTACATTCTTCTGAGTATCCAAGTTAAATACATAAAAACACAAGTCTCTGTGGGATCGACCCTTACTTCCCTACTACATTCCTAGTAGGTAGTTTGGATTATTTTGATAGGTATTCAGGCGACTAAAATACCTCTATCATTTTGCTAGCACAAAAGGTCACTTAAATCAATCTTAAACTAGTACAAATCCCGTACCATGTACGGATAACGTAAATATAAACCTGAATTAACTAATTCGAGATCGAATTTTGACACGAATTCATTTTTGACTTGAGAATTTACAATCCAAACCCGATAGACCCGAGTCCGAACCTATTGACCTAATTGTCCGTCTCAAAGATTTTAGGGGCCCTGTTCTATTTCAAAAATTGGACCCTTATACATTATAAAATTTATGTAAATTTTAATACATAATAATATAAGAGTATCATCCAACAATAATTGGACCCTTATACATAATAATAAATTTTTCGATGACACACAATTTGAATGAGAAGTATATATATATTCTAAAATAGTATCATCCAACAATAAAACTATTTAATTAAGCAAAAAAATTGAGACTCAATCAACATTTATATTTTTTTCTCTCTTGTTTTTACGTTTTTCATATTCTTTATCTTATTTTCTAGTAGGAGGTATAATTTAAAATCCACAATAATCCAATAGAAGATTTTAAAAACTACTTTAAAAAGTGCCAAATGAATTGAAAAAATCTGAAAACAAGAATGAGTTCTTTGGATTCCGCATTCTCTAGCTAGAACGGGAGAAATTTGGAATTGAAGTGTGAGAGAAGATGGATAAATTATCCATAGAAAATAGAAGAAATGAATGAAAGAAAACTAGTACAAACCCCGTACCATGTACGGGTAATGTAAATATATAATCGAATTAACCGATTGGAGATCAATATTTTGATACGAATCCGCTTTTAACTCGAGAATTTATAATTCAAACCCGATAGACAAAATTCCGAGCTTATTGACCTATATATGTACTTTTGATAGTACAATGTTTATTTTAACATAGATGTATTCAAATTTTAATATTTATGTTATTATTTAATATACTATTAACATATGTGAATGTTTTTTACTATTCTTCAAGGTTTAATAAAATGTATACTAAGTAATAAGGAAAATTTGTTAAGATATAAAATAAAATAACTTGAATTTTTAAATCATATAAGGATATAATTTTAAAAAATCATGTTAGAGGAAAAAATCTTAAGGTATCAAAAATTGAGAATGATATTAAGTACATATAAGGAAAATGGATAAGATATGATTATATGAAGGATATATGAGTTATTTTTTGAAAATCAATGTAAAAAATAAAATCATTATTTTATTCAAGTTTGATGACGTGGTGCAAATTTTAACAAAGACTTGGGTTCCGCTTTATACTGTATTATAGTAGATTTGAAAATTGAAAAAATTGAAAGCAAAAGGGGAATTGATAGCTTAAAATAAGGGAAGAGTAACGATGGATATAGATTTGAGAGAGAGGATGAGAGAGTGAAATTAATTCTACCTAGAAAATAGGAGTATTAATGGAAAGTTGAACTAGATGAGTAGATGGGCGTGAGAACTGAGAAGTGGAAAGAGACATAATTCTCCTACTTAAGAAATTTGATTATACTGTAATTTTTTAATTATAGTGTAAATAAATAAAAAATTGAGTCCTTGTATTTTTTAGAGGCCCTGTGCTATTGGGCTTTTTGCACACCTTTATCTATGGGCTTGTTGACCTATATATGTATTTTAATTAATGCAATGTTAATTTTGAAATAATTCTATTCAATTTTTCATATTTATATTAATATTTAATATATTATTGATACATGAGAAATTTTTTTCACTCTTCTTCAAGATTTAATAATAAAAAAAATATATTGATTAATAAGGAAAATTTGTTAAGATTTCAAAAAACATCACTTGAATTTTTTATTCATATAAGGATAACTTTAAAAAAATCTTAAGATATCAAAAAATTGGATAAGATATCAAGTAAATATAAGGAAATTAGATAAGATTACAAGTAAATATAAGGATTATTTTAAAAATTTAATGTAAAAAATAAAATTATTATTTTATTCATGTTTGATGACGTGGTGTAAATTTTAACAAAGACTTGGATTCCACTTTATACTATATTATATTAGATCGCATAAGATGTTTCTCATTAGAAAGATGCTTGAACATCCACACCCATGAATAAGAGATCAAAATTATAATAAATTAAACTTCAACATAATAGCAATGAAACATCAATAGAGGCATGTATCATGTAAAACAGAATATAAAACAAAAAATATTTTGCACAATTGAATTGACAGTTTACACCTTAAGAAATTCTTGTTAATAATGTGTCATAAACTAATAAAAAAAATGAAGAAAAATTGTGGAGACAAGATACCAAAGAATGCCACACCCATGAATCTATTTTTATTCATCCATTTCACCTCTATATAATGGGGCAAACATACACATTAATATGAGTATAATTATGGACGATAAATGTAGGCAATAAGTGCACATAAGTAGATAAACATCATATGAGAATCTCTACGTATAAATGCTCATCCATATTATACAACAACTTACGATATATAAACATCTTAGTTTTTCATGAACTTTTTAAAAATTTAAAGAGAAAAAAATTAGTCTATATATAAAATATTAGTATAAAATAACAATATACATACATAGTATATAGGAAGAAAGGGTATATAATATCATGAAAAAGAGAATTCTAATACGTACACCTCTTGAGACTTGAACCTTTGACCATCAATTACTCTGTAATCGTTTAAACTCTTGTGCTATGAGATTAGTTTTGATTTCCAATGAAAATTAAGTATTAAGTATAAAAGTATAAGATTGTGTAGATGTATTTAATATGTGCAATAAATGTACCTTCTGAACAACTTTATAATGTTATATATAGATATATAGATTTGTACATCTAATTAAACAATTAAGCCTCTCTATACATATTAGTATCCAAAAAAAATGGGTTCAACTTTAACGAACAAGACCCTTCGATTCCCACTATACCCTTTTAATCCATATGTTTGTGTGATATGATATTTAAGTGGTGCACTCTATCTATAATATAGTATCATTTGTGCTCGTGAACCCTTCAACATTAAATTTTTATGAACAAATGTTTTTATTTAGCAATATTAGATTGCTCTTCAAGTAATTACATCATCAAAAATATTCTTTAAAAAAATAAAATAGGGAAAAATGAATAGATGACTATATTTGTTTTACACATTATAGAAGTTTTGGATTACTTTTCGATCACGTATCAAAATATGATTATTCATTAATTCTATAATTTCTATAGATCGTTTAGAGAGAAAGAGAGAGAGAACAACATAATTGTGTTTCAAAAGATTAAACACGACTCAAAATACATCTTAAAGTTGAGGAATCAAACGATAGAGAACTTTGAACTAAAGACTCCAACACGAAACAAATACAATATCACTTGATGATACAACACACGACACAAGCACACACACTACTTTCTTGCTTTTATTTAGACTTGAAGGTACACCAACATACTTATAGCCAACTTAACCCAACGATTAATCATGTGCCCCAGAGGGTATTATAACACGAGCCCGGTATAATTTTCGCAATTCCATGTTTACTCTTGCTATGGGCGAATACAAATTTGACATCCGGATAAATAGACCTCTGAAAGTTGTTCAAACAGCCCGCAAGTAACTTCTTATACCAAGGGTTCATAGATATTTTCAGGTCGAATCGGACGAAGCCGCGAGCCTGGTCCATCATAAGCTACGTCAAAGCGTCGTCGTTCAGGAGTTGGACCGGCGAGAAAAGCTGCACTTAGAACTCCAACCGGTTACCCGGTCCCTTGAACCGGGAGAAATCCGGCTCATCCACGTAGGACACGGCGCGTCAGTCCAAGTGGTTGTATCCGGTGGTGGAGTCGACGACGATGGTGACGCTGGTGAAGGAGTAGTAGCTTCCGGCCGGGGGGTTCGAGATGGCGAAGGTGGCGTTCCAGCTGCCGGAGATGTCGGAGCCGGTGAGGGAGTCGAGGTGGAACTCGGAGGCCATGAGTTCCACCTTGAAGCCCTCTGAAGGGTTCTTCAACATTACTTGCATTCAGTTGCGGTTAATATTGTTGGTTCTTGGAAGATTTTTCATCAACGTCCTCTCCTCCGGATCTACTTCCTCAAAAGAATCTGTATGCAGAATCCGCATTGACATCATTAGTAAATTTATTTTTGAGTGGAATTTACATTGGTAAATAGGAAGGAATCTCTTGAAAATATAAGAAAAGTTAAAGTGCACATGAATTGAAATTTTTCAGCATTGGATAGAGATACTAGTTTTTTTTATAATTTATTTCGGTATTCTAAATCTAGAATATGAACTTTATCATCTCAAGTCAAATGTGATTTTAACCAAAATTTGTGAAGCATATCCAATTTCTTAGTACATTCTAAGCATACTTGTTTGATCAATTGATTGAGCGAAGAAAATACATACAAAAACATACCTTTTGTACAAATTCATAACTTCCTTAGTAATCTTCGTCCTCAAAAAAACAAATCTTTCTATCACGATCCACTTGATCATAGTTTCCTGATAAGCAATCCTCAAAATACCTCCAAAAACTGAAAACGCGTAAGAATCCCAATTGAGTTACAAATAATTATTTTTCAAAAGGAACCAATCAAGGCAGCAGATAATTAAGACTATAATTTGAAAGAATACAAGGCAAATTAAAATTGATATAGTACTTCAATTCAAGAATTTCTGAGATGAAACATGTTATTGTTTCTCGATGCTTGATTTGAGATGTGATACTTCTCATCCGAAATCTAATTAAAATAAAAGTCTAAATACATACCTTTATTTCTTAAAGAAGAAAAGAGTGGCGATCTAAAAGCCATAAGATTTTACTAAATCTTTATTGCTATGAGACTATGCAAAAACATTGAAGTAGAAGTATTAGAAACCCAATAAGATCGAGGGTACTTATAACAATAAGAAAACTGAGATTGCGGCGGTAATATAAAACAGGAGATCCTAAGAGCTTTATTAGGGTTGAGACCTAGAGTTGAGCAAAATTGGGCCAGCCCATCTAGCTTGGATTTTATGTTTTTGTAAACAATACCCGAACCACTAATATATCTTTAGTTGGCTCATTCACAATACACATTGCAATATGTCTATTCATATAAAAAATTGGTTATAGATATTAATCAAAATTTTATGTACTCCCCAAATAACAAAATAGTTCTAGAATTTTTTAATATATCGGGTCATGAAGCTCGTGATTTACTATAAGATAGAAATGGTACTTGCTACTACATCATACTTGAGATAAAAGTGCGTTGTGTGCAACCTCAAAGCATGTTATTAAGGTGACATTTTCCTTAAGACCTAGACTCGAGCAAATCGGGACAACTCTTTTACCTTTAGTTTTGAATTCAGTTGTGAAAAATATAGAATTCAAAAGCAAATCTTTAAATAAAATAATAAAGGCGAAAGAAGATAAAAATTCTCTACACTTACTAGAGTAGGATTATACTTTATAATATATACTCTAAACAATCCCTAAAATTTTAGGATAGAATCCACACTTTAGAACGGAATGATTTGAACCTCTGAATTGTGGGACCAAAGCCCATTTCCTTACCACTTGGCCAATTGGCTACGCCCACACCCCTCTTCAATTTATATTTGACACTAATATTGTTATTGATTGTTCTTCAATTCACATCCAAATGTCTATAGAATCCTATTAATTAAGAAATAATTTCCTAAGTCAAGAATAGTTTTATGAATTAATACACTAATATGCAATGATTGTTTAACTTTCCATAATACCAAAGTAGTACAAATCTCGTACCATGTACGGGTAATGTAAATATAAACCTAAATTAAAAAGATTCGAGAGATTGAATTTTTCCAGAATCCGTTTTTAACTCGAGAATTTACAATCCAAACACGATAGACCCGAGTCCGAACTTATTGACCTATATATGTATTTTTATCAATACAATGTTAAGTTTAAAATTATTCTATTTAACTTTTTTATGTTTATATTATTATTTAAGAAGAATTTATATATGTAGCAATAAATATATACCCTAATTGGTTATTTATAAGCAAATGCATAAAATTAGGCATATAGCAAAAAACCCCAAGTCTCTTCATTAGTTGACCGACCGTTGACCGACGTTGAATAGTGTTGACACTGTCATCACTCGATATCAGTAATGACACCAATCGAGTGATGACACTTATCTAAGTGATGACAATACGACTGTCATCACTCAACTACTATCATCATTCGACGATTGTCGTCACTCCATCACTCGATCCACTATCCTCACTCGATAAAAGTGAAGACACTTCGATTGTGATCACTCGATTACTCGATTTTGTGTCAACACTCGATTACTCGATTTTGTGTCATCACTTAATGACAATGATGATACTCATATGATCGATAATTCATTAGTCTTCACTACAGCTATGCACAAGAGAGCACGAAAAAGAGCTTAGCATCATGTAGCAGAAGATGGAGTCTGAGTTATCGAAGAACTGTTCCAAGCAAAATCTTCGCAAGCAAGCCCTAGCCCTAGCCCCTTGTTCGACGAATGCAGCTCCAATCCAACGTTATTTCTTCACAGAACTCAAGGGACGCGACTCGGAATAACCTTAATCGGAGCCCAGATCCAAAAGCCCCATGCTTCGCACACTCAAATCGCTCGATTTTGCACAGGCAGTGAGATGAAGAAGGGTGAGGGTGGTTTATCGGGATTACTCTGAATGCAACCGGTAACAACGGGCATGGTCAACGGGTAAAATGGAAAAACCAAGGGCATTTTGGTCTTTGCCACGATTTTAACGGGGGAAGTAACGGCAGGTGACGTTTTGCTAACAGAAAGTCTTTTACGGGTGATTAAAAATAATTAGTCATATTCAGGGTGGTTAAGTGGGATGTGACCTATCTTACGCATGGTTTTAGGTGGTTGACTCTAAGTTTTATCATTGAGTTCTGTATACAACAAGATTACAAGAGGCCGAGTAGCTTATTAGCTGGGCCGTCTCTGATAAATGGGCCCATTAGTAAATGGACCTTCATGCAATTTAAAACCACGAAATTACACAACGCCAAAAGTACATAGGAATGTAATTATTTCATCAAAAATACAAATCAAAGCTAGATGCCATCTTGCATAGGGCCATTAATTACGATCACATTATCAGATCCAATAAAAACTACACATTTTGTCATAGCCGTACTATTTTTTTGGTCAAGATTTCTATAGTCTTCCTATAGTATAGTTAAGATCCATCCAAATCTAAGTCATTGGTTTCTCCAAGAGGGCAGACATGTACACCTCGTTCCCACCTCGATCAGCCTTCCTCCCAACGAACCACCTTAACTTCCTGAACCCGAGCCGCTCGATCATGGGCACGTAAGTCCGGTTCAGCTGCTCGCCTTGGCAAAAGAACCGGTCCAGCCAAAACAAACCGCCCGGCCTCAGCACTCTATACACATCATATAGTATGAACTCCATCATGACCTCCGGGATCCAGTTACTCAGCACGTGCATCGAGTGCACTAGATCCAGCGTGTTATCGAGAAACGGGAACCTCTCCGATACGCTGACGTGGATCGGTATCAATCCCCTGTTCACAAAAATTAAATTATATCGCTTAAACCAATTAACAATAAAAAGAATAGTCTAGCCTAGAATAGATCTTAACTCGGTTCGTTTCAAACGGATTTTTTAGAATGAAGCGAACCGAAATCAAAACCTATAATATTCAGTTCGGTTTTCGATTTAAAATTCTCATAAATCTCGGTTCCAGGTTGTTTATGCGGTTCAAAATTTTCAAATAAAACCCGAAAATAACCAAACTAAACCGAACCGAGCCATAGTGATCCGGTTTTCTCGGTTCACCCTAAACCAAATCTCGATTTTCGGTTCACAAATTTCGTTACCTAGAAGCAATGAAGCTGTTGAAAGGACCATCCAAGTTCATGGAGCTAGTAATAACGGTAATATTCCTCTCCCTCATCCTAGCCGCGAACGTGCCCGAACCGCCACCGATATCGAGCCCGATCCTCACGGTCCCGGGGGGCTTGGTAGCGAGGACCTCATCAATGCCGAAATCGAGCCGGCCGTTATCAGACATCCACCGAGACCTCTCCCTTCCACGGAGGTTAAAACAGTCCTTACAGTCAAAGATCCCGGGCCGCTTCTCCCGGTCAACGAGACACGTGTAGTTCTTGCAGGAGTAGGGGTCCCACACGATGCTGGAGTCAGCGGGGGTGGCCCACAGGCTGGCGGGGAACGGGGTGGGGTCCACGTAGTTGGGAGGGGACTTGGGCTTGCACCGGCGGCGTGGGAGGGGCTCGCAGCCTTTGAGGAGGAGTTTTTGGGCGAAGACGTCGTCGGAAGGGCACTCGCCGCCGATGGGGTAGGTCATGTATTTTTGGAGGTGGGAGGAGTAGTGGAGGCAGGCGGCGCCGACGGAGGGGAAGAGGTTGTCGGTTTCGGATTTCGGGTTGTGGCCTAAGGGGAGTTTGTGGGGGCCCACGGCTAGTTTGATCTCGTCGGCGCCGGCGCCGGTGGTGGTGAAGGAGAAGATGTGGTCGGAGTTGGGTTTTGGGTCATCGGCGCTGAGGCGGAGGAGGAGGGATTCGGAGAGGAGGTTGGCGGCGGAGAGTTTGAGTTCGAGGTCGGAGATATGGGCGGTGGTGGAGTTGAGTTGACGGAGGAGGCTGGCGATGAGGAGGTCTTGGTCGCCGGAGACGGTTGTGGTTGCCGGAGGGAGGAAGGTTGATCGGAAGAGGAAGAAAGTGAGGAGGTTTATGAGGAGGAAGAGGAAGAGGAGTTTGAGTTTTTGTTTGTGGGATGAGAGTGATAGGGGAGAATGGCGTTTTTTGCACTCTTCTTCGATGTCATGGCTTGCCATTTTTGTTTGTTTGTTTGTTGTTGTTGTTGGAGTGAAATGGAAGGTAGATGAAGAGAAGTGGGTTAGAATTAATAGGGGGATATTGAGATCGAGTGAGGGAATGATTAGCTAGATCGGGCATGCAATGAATGAAGTCAACGGTATAAGATCTAAGATGGGTTTAGAATAGGGTTTATAGTAATGGTAAGAAAGATGTGTGCAGGGTTTTTGGTTGACTTTGGAGGTTTGATATGTTTGTGATGTTCTTGCTCACGTGTAGGCCACATGATTTCCCGTAGATTATTATTCACTTTGTTTATTTAGAGAGATCCTAGCATGCAATGTTGAAAGAAGAGTACACACTGTAGTCTAGCTTAGGATTCAGGTTTTGAAAATGGTGTGGCTAGTGAAGTTTGAATGGTTTTGGAATGTAGTAATCTTTAAATCATTAAGATCATTTAAGCATCTAACCAGTCTCGTTACATTGCGAGTCTACGCGAGTTCCTTAACGCCAAAAACTTTCCGATTTTCGTTCACAAGCAAGCTACACAATTCTTCTCATACTCGTAACGAATCATCGGGTGAATCATGGATGAACCCACCTTCATTGTTTTTTTTTTGTTTTTTGGTCAAAGAGAGGCAAGCTCTCAAGAACCCACCTTCATTGTTGTGTTGTTCAATCAAGTAGAATTGTTCAGGGTTTCTTTCATATACAACAAATCTGAAACGAATGCCCAATTTCTTTATGTCATATGTAGATCCCTAGAGACAGACTAAATCAAGTCAACTATAGATTTGTAATGTAGTTAGTAAACGAACCAGCTGTTACTAAACTAAAATAAAGCCGGGTAGAATTGAGAGATTGGCAAGCCTCTTTTCTTTAGCAACATTGAGAAGCCTCTTAAATTAGAGAAAGTGCAAACCCCAAACTGTAAACACCATTTGCACTGTAAGATTCCATCTAATGCAAATGTAAAAAAGCATATCGCATATATGAACTAAAGTCAATTAGTTAGACAAACCAAAGCCCCTCCCCTTTTCTTATGTTTCTCTTCAGCACCATTACAAAGGGGGTATCAAAAAATAGGGCAGTAATAAACTAATAATCCACTTCTAATATGTTAATACTTCATCTCATAGTGAAAAAGCCTACATTGCAGAAATCACTTCTTGTCATCCTCACCCTCTTCCTCCTTTGCCCTTATGATATACGCCTGCAGAGAACACAACCCCAAACAAAATGCATTACATGCTGTGTCATTATCATAAAATCCTCAATGATTCAGCAAAACTAAGCACATTCAGATTTGCAAGCATAAAAAGCAAACTCAGTTGGACTTAATTGATAAATGGGTAGTGTTGTTTGGTGTGATGAAACCAAAATTACCTTCAGCACAGAGTGACTAGTCACTTGGAAAACAACAGCATCACCATCAACAAGATCATGTTCAACAGCAAATCCTTTCCAGCCTCCACTAAGCCCCCATTTTCTCGCTAAATACACAACTTCAAACTCATTACCCTCTTCATCCACCAGAGTTACAACTACATCTTGCTTAGGCATGTTCCTCTTGCAAAAATGAGATGGAAGACCCTGCAAAAATCACCAAATAAAAAGAGATCAAAATTAGCCTTCATTGCGATTGTTTAACGAAAACAGTCCTGTAAAAAAAAAAACTTACCAGCCAGAAGCCTCCACTGACATGAGAAGGAAGCATCCCTCTAACAAGTGTAGGGAAATCAGATTTAAGCTCTGATTCAAACTGCTCTGCCCTTTCTATCGTCGCTTCTCGGGTTTCTTCCGAAGCATAAACCCGATCCGAAAGATTTCTTGCCCTAGAAACTCCGTAAGTTCTGTATAAAGAATCAAATGAGAAGTTGTTCTTCATAGCCAAAAATCATCAAGAAATTAGCATATGAACTAACACTAACCTTCTAGGCAGCAAATTAAAGCGACCACTGAGCTTAACCTAAACACAAATCATTAAAAAGCACAAATCTTTCAAGCTCCAAACAAATCACAACCAAAAAATTTAAGGAAGTTTAGAGAGAAAAGAACAAACTTCGGCATAGACAGGGGCAGCAGAGCTTGACTTGCGAGGAGACCTTCTCACAGGCATCAATAGCTTCTCAACAGTTCTGGGTTTTGTCTTCTTCATCTAACAATTTCGAAAAATCACAAGCTGTCAGAAACTCATGGCTAAAAAAGAATCGATCTTTGGAACAAAATAGGGAGTTCTTACAGGAGTAGAGGTTTTTGAAGGTAAGTGGGAGAGGGAACGAGAGAGATGAGTGAGATT
Source organism: Polygonum maritimum (assembly GCA_963924305.1). Classification (NCBI taxonomy): domain Eukaryota; kingdom Viridiplantae; phylum Streptophyta; class Magnoliopsida; order Caryophyllales; family Polygonaceae; genus Polygonum; species Polygonum maritimum. The sequence continues at coordinate 4,872,845 of OZ002729.1, read as the reverse complement.
GAGCTCTTCCAATCGTTTCTTGTTCTCCTCCATTCTCTTCTTTCGACTTTCTTCATAAGACAGATTTCCAATTCCCATCTTCTTCCCAATTCGAATTTCAGTAAACAGCTATGGGGGTTTCTCTCTCGCTCTGTGTGATTAGGGTTTTTCTTTCGACTGTTGTTCTTGTTTCCGTTTGTGTGACAAGAGGGAAGTAAATTTTAAATAAGGGGAGTAAGAGGAAGTCGACCGTTGGAATCCCATTCACTTCTCCAGTTTCCCACCCAAAGGCCTCGTTTCCCAAAAAAAAAAGCTGCTCAATCCACATTTCTGCACTCGTTTCGTACAATTTCTTGAAGCTTCAAAAGATTTGAATGAAAGTTCCCCTTTTTGAAAAAATGCATTTCCCTTTTTTATACTCTTTTATATGCTTCTTTCATGGATTTTATAGAGATCAAAGGGGACGGATTCCGTGATTATAGCATCATAGGACATTATAGAACGAGAAGAATATGCATCTGAAAATGACATTCTCCCAGGATAAATTTATTTTGGCACAGGTAAAAAGGTTCTATTGGAAGCTTTTGAGGACAGAGTCTTGAGTATACAATCTATTACTATATACTAAAGCGGAAGCAAATTCCGCCACCATATTGCGCCACATCACCCCTTTTATTAAAATACTATATTTTATTAAATTATTTTGTTATCTATTAAATTGGGAAATTTACAATTAGCATGTACAATTTTTATCTTTTCCAAAAAATAATCTTTTGTCATATTAAATTAGGAAATTTACAATTAGCATGTATAATTTTTATCTTTTCCAAAATATAATCTTTTGTCATCTATTAAATTGGAAAATTATTTTTACTTATTCGTATATGTTATTTTATGATCCATACATGCAATATATACATGGTACGTCTTCTGTTGGCATAAACGACTTAAGCAATATGACTATCATTAAGTGTAATTGGCATGCACGTTCAATTTTATCTTTTCGCTAATTTTTATCTTTACCATGTACATACATGGTACAAAATAAGTATCTTAATCCTTTATTAAATATTATCTTAATTTTATCTTTTTAGCAATTTATCATGTACGTACAATTAGCATGGTACAATTAGCATGTACGTACATAGATATGTACATGGTACATAAAAATAAGTATATGGAAATTTTATCTTTTTTATCTTTTAGCTAAGATATATGTTAACTATATCTTCATTAAATACTCTCCTAATCCTTACCCATCTAGAACTTCTTTTCTATAAATACACCTCTCATCCACTCATTCTTCTACAATTAATTTACGTGTCTCCTACCATTAGTTCCCAATTTTTTTTGAGATAGTTTTGCCAATCAAAGGCATATATTTTTTCATCGTGATTTATATACAAATTAGTTTTGTTTATATTCTAAATCTTATTGGTGTTGTTGTTGTAGGCTACTATGGAAATTCACTCTTTTCATGAGCTTACCAATCAAAGGAACAAAAAATATACAATTTTTTGTCGTCTCTTGAAGATGTGGAACGTCGTTAATACTAATAATGAAATATATGATCGAAAGAGCTAATTTTTATAGATGAAGAGGTCAGAATTTCTACACAATCAATTACATATTTGTATGATTTTTACGTATTTTTGCCAATTAATTAATTTCATTCTCTTTTTTTTAGAAAAAAAAAATTCATGCTTGGATAAAAAAAACATGGATGAAATTCTTTGACACGCTGGTTGAAGATAGCATGTATTGTATATCAAACTTCGGTTTGCATAATTATAGCGGGACATATCGTTATAGTCATCCTTCTCTCAAGTTGATGTTTTTTTATAAACACCAATATGATAGAAGTTAAAGAATATTCAATCCCTCATAATGCATTTGATTTTGTGGAGTTGGATCTCATAAAAAATAAGTCGATTGATGATAGCTATTTAGTTGGTAAGTTATTTTTTTTGTTACATTTATAATCTTTTTTTTAATACATATAACTGAAATCATACATAATAAACTTTTTCTTTCTATACGCAGATGTCATTGGTCATATGGTTGGGATTGGAGATTTGATTGAATGTCCCGTGTCTAATGATGAAAAGAATCGTAAAAGGATAGATATTCAACTTCAAATTTAAGGTATTAATGTTGATAATTGTCTATTTGATTGTTATATATAATTATTGGGGTCTATGTCATCGTTAAAGTAAATAATTTTGGTCTTATAATTATGTCAGGAAGGAAGTTATTACTTGCACTTTATGGGATGACTATGCAGATCAAGTTATGCCTTATATTAATTCTACATCAAAGGAGAAGGAATTGGACCAAGTGATTGTAGTTATCATCCAATTTACAAAAATCAAAGTCCACGATAGTGAGTGCCCATGATTATATTTACATAATTTTTTGTTTATGTATACACGAGCCAAGTGGTTATAATTATATTTACATAATTTTGCTTATCCAATTTTATTTTTTTTGCTCTTTATAACGATAGTGATTTTTTTTGCTTTTCATCCAATTATATTTACTTGCTCTTCGATAACTGAATCTAATTATAATCTTTTGCTAATCTTTTTTATTTTTTTTGTTTAAAGAGAAATATAAATTGGTCAATGTTAAAGGTGGAACTCGACTTTTCATTGAAGATGCTAATGTTCTAGAACTTCTTCAGTTTAAGAAAAGGTTAGTACCTAATCAATTTTTTTTAATTTTATTTTATTTTTGTATAAGTATAACATTATATAATAAAATTGTATATTTAATTTCTAAGTCTTATCCATTTTATCGTGTTGTAGTCTTTTGGAATCTGAATTACTTAATGATAGTCATAAAATAACCCAAATTCCAAGTGAGCCTTCTTATGATCCATATGAGATTTTCGATGCTAATTTGTTGAAGAGTATTGAAGAAATCAACAATATCAAACAGGTAACATTATGTTCAAATTCAAAAAGGTGTTGTTCAAATTCAAGCATGTAACCATGTTTTGAAACTAAAGGAAGGTGTACCTGTTATGCTCCTTAGAATTCTCGATCAGTCTTCAGGCCTATGTAATGGTACAAGATTGATAATAACACGTCTTAGAAATCATATAATCGAAGCTGACGTAATTTCTGGAAGTAGCATAAGAGACCGAGTTTACATTCCTCGCATGCTACTTACGCAGTCTGATACTCGAAACCCATTCAAATTTCAAAGAAGACAGTTCCCATTAATGGTTTGCTTCGCTATGACAATTAACAAAAGTCAAGGACAGTCACTTTCACAAGTAGGCGTATTCCTACCAAGGCCTGTACTTGCTCATGGACAATTATATGTTGCTTTATCCAGAGTTACAAGTAAGAAAAGATTGAAAGTTCTAATATGCGATAACAAAGATCAGGCGCAAAATACGACTTTGAATGTAGTGTATAAAGAGGTTTTCCAAAATTTGGTATGACAAAGTACATTAGTTTTGTATTTTTTACATTCAAAATCATTGAATTTTATATATGCAGTAATACCATTTATGCAATTTTCGTTTAATACTACGCGTCTATATTATTATGAACCTCTACATCTATGCATAATTAGTTTATTACGATCTAGCATGGAAGTTTGTCATGTAATATGCAACTTGCCACACTATGATGTTACGATTAGTTTAATAAGTGTTAATTTAATAATTTACGTATCGGAACGGCAAAACAATTCATCTCCTTATTCGTATATGTTATTAAATAATAATTAAAATCTAATACAATAAAAACAATTTTAAAGGCATCCTATACTAGTTACAAACTATTCAAATTCTTCTTTGAAGCATTTCCTTTTTGGCACCAAGATCAGTATTTTATTAAACCTGTACTTTTCATCCAGGTAAGCACGTCTTCTAGGCCATCCTTCAAACTTCTTGGGTTATAGCCAAGCTCATTCTTGGCCTTCTCACAAGAATAAGCCCACTGATGCCTTAGCACTTTCACAGTCTAGTCAAAGAATAGAACATCAAGCATTAAAACATGAAGAGATTTAAGTATAAGCTATAAGTCAATTGATACCACAGATGCAATGCATCTCATGTGGGGCAACTACAAAGGAATTTTAGCATATCATAAATAATCCGTGTTGATATTTACTTTCGAGTTAGTTTAGATTTACAAACGAAGTTTTCGAAAACTTCCCCAATCAGGGTCCTTGAGGAAATTGATGAGGAAAACCGTTTTGCAAATGCAATAATCATATAAGAAACAAGTGACAGAGTTGAGCAAACTTAAGCACTGACTGGTACAGAGGAGAATGGAAGAGCAATAGAGAATATACCGGTGGACTGATAAATGGAAGTTTTCCGGTGATTCTTGAGATGAAGACTGAAATCCACCCGTAAACGTCAACTAGAATTAAGGGAATGTTGAACCTGGGCCTGCTTGTATTAGTAAGGATAGCTGTGACATCAAAGAGATGATTGAAAGATGCATTTTCTCCTGTAAGTAGATATCTTTCACCAACACGGCCTTTCTCCATGGCTGCTACATGCCCATCTGCTACATCATCGACATGGCTGAAAGAGTGCTTATCACTTCCATCTCCAACATAGCCAGGCAAACGCCAACTAAAGCGCTCCATTATCTGCAATTACAGAAATGTTAAGTTCTTCAATCCGCTGACATCAATTAAAATGTTGAAGTGTCTGAATAACGGTAAATAACGGGAATGGTTTGACCTCTAGCAAGGAAAGAAGAGGAAGAAAATATACAAAGGTGTTCACACCAGTGAAACTTTGCTAAAGAAATAGCAAACCTACAGTTCAGAAATAAATTCATAACTTCAATTGAAGAATGAACTCAATGAAGCTAGTAAATTTATTGAGATAAAACACATCAGAGAGATTACCTAACTGTTTAAAAAAATTCAAAAACAAGTAATCAAAAGATACTAATGTAGCCCGAAAAGTTAGTTAGCGTGAAGGATACTTTAACTAGCTTTCGTGGTTTCGCCTATGGTCCCGAAACAAAAACCTTTCAACTGAAGAATGCAGCTGGTAAATCTATTGCAAGCAAACAATCCAGAGTTCAACATGGTTTAAGCACTAGAAAGATTATCAAACCTTTTTTTATTTGATTCCAAGAAGTAATCAAAGAATGCTAATGCTGTCCACAAAAGTTAGCTATCATACAGACAATTGAAAATATCAACCAACACTAAATCCACTAAAATTTGGATCCATCCAAAAGTTTTAAGTTATATGTAAATATTAATCCTTACTACTGTATGGGGCTAGAGTCAAACTAAGCACACAACCTAATTCCCAAGTTAGTCATTGTTGACCCCTAGCAAATATAGACGAACACAACACATAGCCAGAAAGCTACAGGTTGCAAAGTTTCAAACCAAGCACCAGAATCCAGACAGATAAGGCAAAAGAATTCAGCAAACACAACAAGCAAATCCAATAGAGTTGAGCTGCAATTGAGCAAGTTGAACCTCACCATTTTACAAACTACATTCCCACCGGTAACCTTCCCTGGACCATAGATGACACCAGGATAGACTGGCACAATCGGCACGCCCTCAGACGCTGCTTGCAACGCGATCTTATCAGTTGCAACCTTGGACCTCTCATACTCGGTACAGAAGAACTTCTCAGGATGCACCTAATCCCCAATCAACACACAAATTCAAATTTCAAAAACCTGAAAAAAAAACTCGATTCGTAGTTTAGCAACCGAAAACTCAGCCAATCGATCGCACCTGAGTCTCGTCCGCTACGTAATCAGTCGGCCCGATAGCAAAGTAGGAAGACGTATACACAATCCTCTCTATAGTTTTCGTCTCTCTATACGCCTGCAACACATTCTTCAATCCTCCGACGTTGACCTAGCAGATAAATCGAAACCGAAACCACATCGAGTCAAAATTGAGCGCAGAAATCAACGGAAATTGAGATCGGGAGGAGGAGGCGGAGGTTTACGGTTACGAATTTGGAAGGATCGGGAAGCCAGGGCTCGACGACGGCGGCGGCGTGGATGATGACGTGGCAGCCGGAGCAGGCGGCGAGGAGAGAGGGATAATCGGTGACGTCGCCGTAGGCGAATTCGAGAGTGGCGCCGTCGCCGGTGGAGGAAGGAATTGAGGAGACGTCGCTGGTGGGACGGACGAATGCGCGGACACTGTGGCCGCCATTGAGAAGGGCGGAGCAGAGTCTTCCGCCCAAGTAACCGGACGCGCCGGTGACCAGTACCAACTTTTTCATTCTAGACTCTTGTGTAAATATTTTTTTTTTGGTCGAAAGACTCTTGTGTAAATATGAGTTTCACAAAGTCTGCATAAATGGATGGTTGCTTGCCGTATACAAAATTTCAACATTAGTTGGCGGGATTAATGTTTATTTTATGCGATGCTCATGCGTATAGAGAAATGAAACATAGTTGACTATTTGACCAAAGAACATATTCAACTGTCATGTTTGATACTTGTTTCAGTTGTTTCCTTCTTTGTTTATAGCTCTTTATGGAGAATCTCACCAAGAACCACATTAAGCTTGAAAACTATAACTTTGATCGTGTAATGTATTTCATAGGATTGAAATTTGAAGATTTCCTGGATGAAGGGAGGATTCGAGAGCCCCTCAAAGAGCTCGACGGCTTTAGTTCCCAATCCTCGACATCCACAGGCGCACAAGTTTCAAACAGAATCTCGCCAAGAACACCGTGTGCATTTATACTCGGTGGGCTGCTTGGAAGTTGAATCAAGCTCTCCTTGGATTCATCTTGTACAGAAGTGGAGTACATTCCTCTGCCTTCATGGCATAGTGACGGGCTAGACATGACAAAGCGGTCTGACAGCTGAGGCGACGCTCTCCTGGTCTCCTCAGTTGGAGGAACACCCACTTGCTCTAAATCCCTGAACGGCTCGGAATTACTGTTATTTGATCCATGGGAAGCAATCCTCTGGGAATACAATGTTGATGCCTTTTGAAGCAGCTGAGCCACAGCGGCTTTGTACTCATCAGGGTGTTTTCGGTAATGACCTGTATAGCTCACAGGATTCAAGATTCAGCATGTGTAACTGATCTCTCAACGTGAAAAATGATCTCACTTTTGGTGTTCATAGTGGCAGGATAGCTAGCATAAGAGTTGGTAATTACAGGGCTGAAAATATCAGAGAGGGGAAAGGAGCGGACCTACATGAGGCGAGCTATCCCATTTCACAAGGGTAACATCAGCACCAAGCTCCTTTATTCGCTGTGCGAAATCGGATATTGTTTGGAAAGGAGCAATATCATCATCTTCTGAACATAAAAGAAGATAAGGTGCCCTCATGCTCTACAAGTAGAGAAGAACAAAAATAAGACAGAAAGCAAAACATTAGCAGTGGAGCATAGAATGAGAAATGCTGGGAAAAAAGCTCGAGGATACATACAACAGAGGAATAGAGAGTCTGCCAGAAGTCAGCACGCTGGGTTTCAAACTTGTCAAGGAAAAGGGCGTCTAGTCCAGAGGCAATGCCGGTTGCAATCCACTTTGCTAGTTTCGGTGGGTGGGGAACTTTGAGGATTGATGGGTGAACAGCAAACCTGGTACCATTTTCGCTGAGAAAATCGACTGGAGAGGAATCATATATGTGGCCCGAAACACAATCTTTGATAAGGCGATAATTATCCTACAGTATAAAGGGACAAAGTGGATATAGTCCAGTTAATATGTAAGAAAAACTAATGTATTGTCAGAAAACTTCTTTCAAGCTACAAGAATTGAGTTTTAAAGCATACCGTATTCGCCTGTGAGTCGTATTTTCCCTCAATGATCTGTAACAGAACAAAATGGATGAGTAAACCAAGCTACAGCTTAAAAACTTATATTTAACCAAGAACAGAATTATAACGCTAGATTATTACCTGGAGAACCTTGTACAAGCATGCTTTTGGACCGCCAGAAAAAGCCGCAAACACAACAGGGCATGGTCTAGTACGTAATTCCTATACATCCAAAATGAAAAACAGACGAACCACAAATTTAACTACTCTGTTGTGTATAACGTCTACAGTTAGAACTGATTCCCACACAAAAGTTGAGCATTGCATGAAAAGTAAATAGATTCCTCTCCCAGGCATAACTCATTGATATTAAGCAACATACTTTTTATATAGTATGAGCCAAGCTTTTATATGGTAAGAGTGACAAGCAACTACTAGTAGCCATAGATCATACTGCAATGTTCAAATACTAGAGATTCGGCCTTGCCAGGAAAGAATCAGCAAGACCTGTGAATCATGTATGAAAAACTAATGCTAACAATATATGGCCTATCAGTCAATTTAGAACTTACCTCTACAAGCTCGTTTAGGACATCCAATGCTAACAGTTTGGCCTTGTCAGGAAAGAATCTGCAAAATCAGTGACACATGTGTATGAAAAACCGAAAATTCTCATCGAAGAGTAAGAAGAAAATATCTCTAAACTAATCAACATATTAAAGGTATACACAGAGACAGATGGGAAATAGCAAGAATTGGGGAAACCTAAATGCTAAAGCTAATCAAGCTCAAAAGGAAATGACTCTGAGGTCTTAAATGAATACTCCAAGATTGGCATTTTTCTCCTAGGTCAAAATCACAACAACTGCAGCTATACGAGAGATATGTACATTTCATCAAGATTCCAAGGCAGATAAACACTAGCATCTGCAACTGCATCTCAAATGTTTTTCATACCACCAGTAATAGTAGCAGGAAAACTACATATAAACAGGCAACAGAGAACAGCATCAGCCAAATTTTCCACTGTCATATATTTTTGATGCATCTACTTGCACAGCCAACTATAATACAATCATGACCAATGAATGGCTAAACAGAGTAAACTCCTAAGCCAGTATCCAGTGGGTTCAAGAGAATGACAAGATCCACCTTCAGTTCAACTGAAAATCCATGGGGGATAAAAATTGTGCTTTTAGAGGGAGAAGAGAGCCTTTGGTGAGTTATGATCAACCCTCTCTGTGTCCAACGCCCAAAATCATCATTGAGAATTAATAGTGCACTCATAATACGGTAAACATGACAGCATCAACTGTACAATCAAGGTTGAAGCTGAATACTCAATTTAATTAGAACACGAATCAGGAAGATTGTATACAAGAACTAGAAACCTAGAAAAGTAGAGAATTGGGAGAAGTGGCATACGAATTGAGAAATTGAGGGTGGCAAATCAGGGAGCCCCAACCGAGGGAGGCGTAGAGATCGACATAATGTTTCAAATGCTTCTCTTCGCTCGACATCCAGGCGAATACAACCACGATCCCTTTCATCGTCTTCTCTTCTCCATCTCCCTTGCTCCCCCAATAGTACCTCCCACCAAATCCCCACATCTTCTACCTCTCGAACAGCTCAGCTCGAATTCCCGGCGAGTTTTCCTTCCGATGAACAGGCTTTCTCCAATTCGCAGAGGAAACTGAAACTCCTGATTGAGGGAAGAAATTTCAAGTGGATCCGTAACTCCATGTTCGTGTGTAATCATGTTAACACCAAGAGCAGAAATTGCCCGAAAGTTTGGCTGTTGCCGTGCCTTCTGATTTAATCTACACGTGTCCGTGAATGATTGGCGGTTACCACGAATTAAATTAGGGAAGAATGGCATGTGGGCCCCCTCCTGAAAGGAGACAAAATACAATCCTTTGCTATTGGAAACGTTATTAATATGTGGTTAAACATTCCTCGAAAGGAAAAAATCTATGGCTATTGGCCTACCATCAAGATTCAAGAGCTATCATAATCATATCATAATTATATAATAAAACGGCGGTTAAAAATAATAATTATTATGATATGTGTTAACTCCTTCCCATTGGATCGCATTACCTATTTTTAATAAAACAATTTAATTGGTTGAAATCTCATTGCTGACCCCGCATTATAAATCTTCTTATCTATTGCTTTCTATTCTAATTTTTTTCATATAAAAAAATAAACTTTAAATTTTATACATAATTTTTCTAGAAATCTTCTTATCTACTAATTTCATTTTAATATTTTTCTAAAAAATATAAAATAAATAGTATTCAATTCTTATTTGTTTGATTAAAAATGAATTATAACATAAATAGTATATCACTAAAATAAATCTTATAAGAAGCAAATTATATAAAATAATACAAGCTTTTATATTAAACTATACAAGATTTTATATTAAATTATTCGTTTGAATAACTTTATATAAAATTTAAATTAATTTTTTAGTTAAATCAAAGTCGTGCCTTGTCATGCACAAGATTAATTTTTTATGCATAATTTTTCTCGAAATCTTCTTATCTACTAATTTCAATATCAATGTTCATTTTGTTATAAAAAGAACACATTTTACAAATCTTCTTATCTACTTATTTCCATTTTAATTTTTTCTAAAAAATTGAACTTTAAATTAGATACATAAACTTTCTATAAATCTTCTTATCTACTAATTTCTATTTTAATTATTCTCCTTAATAAAACATACACGCTATTTATGATAATATTTGGTTTTAGAATTCTACATTAAGAATATATTATAATAAAAAGCTCTTATAAAAAACGAACCTTCATTTAAAAAACTTTTTTTGTTTTCATTAAAAATCTAATCATAAAATAACCAAAATTTACACGTTTTATGCCCAAAACTCTACGTAATATTTGCACGTTAATTGTTTTTTCTAAAAATAAGATATCATTTTAAATAACATTATATAAAATTTAAAAAAAGTTTTTAGTTATATCAAAATCGTGTCTTCAAGGCACGAGATTGATAATAGTAGAAAAACTAAAACTGATACCTGAATTCTATTTAGGCTATCGAACTTTGGTGATGATATTCAAAATTTTATGGATCATAGTCCAATTTGGGCCAACGGGGTTAAATCCATTTAATAAATGTTTGATTCTGAAAAGCTTACAAACGGATCTAGGACTAAACCTTCCAAGGATTAATTGAGGGCAGAATACATATACAGACCCCCGTACTTGAACGTTTTTTTCCTATCAGCCCCTCCTACTTAAAATTGTTCAATTAGACCCCTATACTACGCTAATTTTTGCCTATTGAACACTTTTCTTCTAAAATTTGGACATAAAAAAGGTATATTTTAAAGAGAAAACCTTTTATTATAACAAGTTTCCCTAGCCATTTTACCCTTCAAAATGAACTTATTTTCAAATCAAATGAACTTATTTTCAAATCAAATGAACTTATTTAACCATGTAATAATTTCGGAAAATTTTCCCTTTCACATAAATTTCCTACACGACAAAACGAATTTGTCTACTTAGAAAATTAAATTACTCGCTCACAAAAATAAATATTGTCCCACGCCACTACTTCACGCCCATTCCATTACTATCAGTCTTCGGATTCGCATTCATATTCCATTTCGAGCAACCCTTCTTTAGTCTAATCAAACTCACCGGCAACCAAACGATAGATCTGGTTCCATAAAATCGGGCGAAATTTTGCGATTTCGATCACACACTCATTCTCCGAAGAAGATAAAGAGATTGCTGTGCGATGATGGTGGAATGAGGGTGGAGTTGGTGTTGAAGTTGACCAGTGAGAGTTGGCGGAGAGACAGAGATGGCGAGATTGGAGGTCGGAAGAGCTAAATGGTTCTCGTACAAGAGAACAACCCTCGTTATTTGCTCGATCAACGCTGTTATCGCTCTCTACATTCTTCGCTCCATCTATACCTCTCTTTATCTCCACTCCGGCTCATCCAGTTCACATAGTAAGTGTAGCTTTGTGTCCGATTACATTTATTTTGCTCGATTTGCGCTTTTCTCTTGTCTGTTTGATGGCTAGGAGTCAGGGTAGTTAACTTTACTGTCTGATTTATTAGCTAGGGTTTTAGGAACCCTAATTGGAGATGTGATCGTTCTAGGCTGGGATTGACTGTGGAGTTTGTTTTGGAATCAGGTGTTAAGTATACCCTAGATCAGCTGAAGAGGATGGAGGATTCGATGAGAATTCGGAAAGCATCAGAACCTCTAGAGCTTGTTAAAGTGGTGAGAATGCTTCTTTCAAGCATCAATTATGGTCTTATGCTATTTGGCTGGTTTGCCTTTGTGGTTCTGGTTCTGACATTGGAGGTAAATTGTTTTACCACTTTGGTGTAGTTGACTTGATGCTGGAGCTTTCTGTGTTTGATGCAGGTCAAAGAGATCGAGCGCGAGTTTGCTGCGCAAGAAAGTGGGATAAAATTGTCACTGCCTGTTAAGCAGATGATTAGGGATGAAGTTCTGCAGAAACTAAGAAGCTTGCCTGTCAGGGCCAATATCAGTCTGCAAAGAGGTAGTTTTGATTGCATATACCTTGTTGATTTAAACTAAGAAACTTTTGGAGGGTAGATTTGGCATGGGATATCTGTCTTACAACGAGTTTTTGATTTGCTTAGGCTTGTCTACAATGTTGTTTACTAGCTTGTATGACAGGCTGAGAGTGTGAGTAGTGTGATATTGCTGATGACATGTGTTGTTTACAGAAGTATTTTTCTTTTTCAGCATAGTATTTTATGTTTATGACCAGAAGAAAATAGGCTTGGAAGTTGCGTAGGATATGTTCTCTGTCACAGAACAGTTCATTCTAGTAACGTCTTTGTTGATATGACAAAGTTATTCAGCATCTAGATTCTAGACGTGCATACTTTCTGGAACCCAATGTTACAAGTTTGTCTGGTACAGTGCTTGACTGATAAGATGATCTAATATATGTTATTGAGGTCATTGATGCTTTGTAGGCGAATGCTATTGAAATGCTTGATTTACATATTAAAACCCTTGTAGAATTTCATTATTTTGGTGGAATATTGTATCTGGATAGCATTCTCATATTATTCTGCTCTGGTCCTCTCTCCCTTACTCAACATGACAGAAGCTATTGAAAGCTGGCGAAGGGAAAAACTGCAAGAAGCAAAATCATTGACTCTAGGGCAAAAGAATATTACTTCAATTCTTTCACAGGATGAAGCCAGTATATTTTCTTCTTCTCTGTGAAACTCTTATCAACCTTTTGGGGTTACTCTCTTGAAGCATGGTTTTGCACTGGATTAATCGTTAAACTTAAATCTGTTGTAGAGACATTAGTGCACATGATGGAATCAAAGTGGTCTAATATTATGGAAGAAGTTGGCATATATATACCAACCGAATATATCAACAAGGAGAATGATGATAAACCTGAGAGTGTTGATGAATCTGGTAATTCTCCCCATACTTTTTTCCTATTCACTGTGATTATTTTTCATTCCAATTTATTTGCCTGAGTTTGCTTGTTTCTTATTGGTGTAGAGGAAGATCCGTTACCGGGCAGGTCAGTCCCTTCCGAATGTAATGCTGAACTTCATACAGATTATGGAGGTGCTGCAGTTAGATGGGGTCTTACTCATCACAAGGAAAGCGCAGCAGATTGTTGCCAGGCTTGCTTGGATCAGGCAAAACGTGCCAAGCCAGGTGAAATGAAATGCAACATATGGGTTTATTGCCCATCTGAGACTGGTTGCTTTTCACCAGATATTTATGAACATAAAAACCAGGAGTGCTGGTTGAAATACGTAAGTGATAATTCCTCATATTTACTTTACCCATCTAAGTTTTAATATTACAGAACCAAATCAATTTTCCCAGTTCCAGGCACTATAAGTTGTACATGTCAGGGCTTGTTTGTTTCAACTTTGAGTCGGAAACACTTTTTTTTGCTTATTTTTGAATTTTTGTTGTCAGTTTTTCTCATTTTAAAGTATAGTTGTCAGTTTTGAGAGTTAAGGTGATGTCTTGGATGTAACATATTTTTAAACAATTACTTTGATAATGATTAGAAAATGGAAATACTAAAAACTGAAGGACTTAGAGGAGTTCCACCGAACAAGCCCTTAGTTTCTAACTTTTCGAATTACAACATGCAGGCTGAAAGTCCCAAAGTGAACTTCAAGGACAAGTACACAGAAGCATATAGAAGCACACACCAAACAGCCCCATTGGTGGTTCCATGGGTTTCTGGGGTTGTAAAAGCATGACCTGATTGATTCGCTGAAGATGACGATGTTTGAAGGATGCTGCTATCTGCAGGAAATTTGTTCAGGGAATGACCATTTTTGAGAACTGGAGAACTCGGTGGTGCCCTAAAAGATGAAACATTTTTTTGTGCAACTAACATGTGGTTGAACTTGTTGTTCATAGGAATTGAATCAGTGGGGAAGGGAAGGAGATAATAGTGGGTTAGCAATTAGAGGGTGAGTTGTTCTTTCTACATGTAAGAAATACAAGGCGAATGCTCTACGAAATATGGCGTGATGCAGCGTTGTTGTTGTCAATTGACTAGAACAAGACATTTGTTGTCCACAAGGTTGTTGCATGATATAGATCAGTTTTAAATTTTAACATCGCAAATTGAGAGGGATGGTGTGAAACGATACCTTTTGACAGGCTTACTTGTTTACAATGATTTTTTACTTGAAATGATGCTCGTCTGAGTAATCTATGATTGAACTCACTTATACGAGTGCTTGGTTCCAAATCAGTGTGCCTGGTTATACTTGCGAGTTATGTGCTTGAACCCTTGATGTGATTCGGGTTGTCTTCCTAAAGAAAACAAGAGATCTAACTGTCAAGCCGTAGAATGGCAAACAGCTAGGACCTCAAATACTAATTGTAAGGTGATTCCAAATTGCATTTTCCTAATGCTGATATAGCTGATCCTCCCGTGAGAAAGTTCATGTGGCATTATTGTTTGGCATAAGTTTCCGCTACGTGAATTAGTTCTACAGTAACATTTACTTCTGGCCGCTTCTGGTTTATCTATAGTGTCAAAAGAACTTCGACCAAAAAAAAAAAAAATTAGTGTCGAAAGAACTTGTACACTATCCTTATCACTAAATCAACAGCTTGTCTCAATACTACCTTAGCTTGTTAGCATTGGCGATCTCTAGTAGATTGTCCCAATACTACGCGAACCAGCACCTGGAATTAGATTCGAAGTGGTAAATACTACACCTAACCAACACTCTGCCCAACTGCAACAATTCTATAACTGCGACAACACTCGACTAACTATTAGTTATGAATTACCTCCAAAGTGGCAAATACTACACTAACCAACATTCTGGAGCAATTCTAAAGCAGAGCAACTTCAGGAGTTCAGCATTTTCCTAGAGGTGTTTAGACTTTGGATAAGAAACCCTACATTTATGAACTTCGCTAACATTTTGAATGGAACATTCAGAAAACAAAACAAAAGACCAGCACAGCCAAATCAGATATTCAAATGCAGCAAACCAAAGCATATGATCAAAAAAGACTTCATTGTGATTGTAAAACCTCAAACAAAAGGTCTCCTCATATATAGATGAGCTCATGAAAGTGTACTAAAAACAAATCCTGAAGGCAAAAATTCAAAAACAGAACTTAGAATAGAGTAAAACTGGTTTTTCTAACTCTCTGTCTGCTCCCTCAACCTCCTGATCGTGCTCCTCACCGTCACAGCACTAGCAGTGCTGTCCACAACAATAACAAAAAACACAGAAATCAGAATCCAATTCAGATCCAAAAGACACGAAGTCCAAATCAAATTCAGAAACAAGAGATCAAAATCACATACTTCAAAGTGTAGGCGCCACCAGCCTTAACCTTTCCGCAATCCTTGCACCCCCAAATCCCCACGGACTTCCTCTTCACAGCATACTGAAATTCGAAAACACAATCACCATCTCAATTTCTTCTAGAGATTCAAATTACATCTCAACAGAGAGTGAAATCGGGAAAATTACCTTGCCACAGAACTCGCAGAAATACTTGCTATGCTGACTGACTTCCATCTTCTTCACGATCTTCCGGAGACTCGCACCATAACGTGTGCCATACTTTCCGACGATCCCGACCTTCTTCGTCCTCTTCGTCATTTCCCCTAATCTCTCTCTCTGGATGCGCAAATGCAATCGCCAATCGACCAGGAAGATGATAAACCCTAATATTTCGTTCGGAAACCCTAGACGAGTACGGACGAGCCCTTGAATGTATGACTAAGGCCCGTTATTGGGCCCAGACCGGTAGGCCCAATAGGCCCATAACTTTCCCTCTTGAATGTTGGAGGGGCTATTATTCTTGCATTTGACTCTAACTTTTGATCCTTCTCCACTTAAAAAACCTTCATCTTTCTCCACTTTGTTTTGTTTCTGAAATGGAAACTACTTTTCACCCAACTTTGTTACAGCCAATCCTTTTATAAATGACCCAAATGGCAATTGTAACTTGTTGAATGTACATATCCAAGATAACTTACAAATACAGGGTTATCCTAAGTGGCTTGTTAGGTACCCTGTCTTAGTATTTTAGCCCTAACTTTCGCTTTAAGTCAAAAAATAAACGCTCCATACTTGTTGTCACTAATGACAGTAACAGTCCCAAGAATTTAAAAACTGTCAACTCCATTTGCTGCTTGAATACTCTTCTTGAGGGAGTTGTTTTTCTTGTCTTTAACCCAAAGTATGAAAAAAGAATGGTTCTTGAATTAGCTGATAAGCCCTTGTCAAAAACAAAGCAGTTTCCTTTTGCTATCAATCCAAGAGCTAGATGGGTTTATAAATATGAACTTCAGCTTCATTTCTCCCTCAAAGCTAGCATATCAATCTTTCAAGTTTCATAATGACCATGTTTTACCATGATCAGCACTCAAATCCTTGTAAGATATGCAAATTCATCTCATCTGTACTCAAGGATGCTTTCTTCAACTGCCATACTTTCAAAAGGAGCCTCTCGTTTGCTATCCGCGATGAAGAAGATTATGATTCTTCAACCATCTTCTTCAATGATGAGCAGGAAGTAATATCATCAACTCTTTTCAATTTCTAATTATCACATGGTTTTAAAAATGTAATCTTTATAGAGTTGCTCTGGTTTCAGGTAGTATTGAAAAGCAAAGCTCGAGCAATGGAAGCGAAACTAAGGCGAAAAAGCATACAATGGGACGAAAGCTTCTCCTCGGTCTTCTATCCTGTGACATTAAGCGAATTGTTCGTCAAATCAGGAAGGCGAGAGGAGAGGAAACAAGGCAAAGGCGAGATCAAGCAATTAGAGGATCATCATTATAAGCATGAAGATGGTAATAATAAAGAAGAGTTTCTATCGGTTGCAAGCCAATATTTCTCATGTTGTTCATGTGCTGCCTCTGTTGCTAGTGAGTTCTTCTCTGTGAACACAAGCTTTACACATTGCTTGAGCTTTAAGGAGTTTGAGAATGAGATTTTCCCGGAGCTCAAAAGGAGATCCATGTTTCATGAGTTTAACCATTGTGAGGGTTGGCCTTTTGGGCTTTGCAAAA
Source organism: Polygonum maritimum (assembly GCA_963924305.1). Taxonomy (NCBI): domain Eukaryota; kingdom Viridiplantae; phylum Streptophyta; class Magnoliopsida; order Caryophyllales; family Polygonaceae; genus Polygonum; species Polygonum maritimum. Next base: position 4,855,548 of record OZ002729.1, on the reverse strand, counting down.
GGGCAATGTTGCTTCCTCCTTTGCCGAAATCGCCTTCGGATTCGTGGTCATGGTGCAAAAGTGGGAAGATTCGTCAAGAAAAATTGATGGCTTGACCTAGACGTTTACAACTACTTATGATGTGGACTTTGTGCAGGAATAACATTTGAAAATCTGCTTGCATTGACATATGATGATTTCCTCTATTTAAATGAGTTGTAGGTCTAATAAAACTTTGTTCTAGTCTCAACTTGTAGTACTACTGCTAGTGTATGCCAAATGAGTCTTAAAGTTGGTAAACAAAACAAAAATAGATAATGACATATATGATATATACATGTACTTGTCACATTTGTCTTGGTTTACCTAATCAAATTGCCCACCTAAATCATTGTGAGGGTTGGCCTTTTGAGCTAACAATCTCTTCATCATCACAGAACAATACTCCTTTCTTATAGGATCGATCCTATCTAAACATATCAGTCTTTTCCGATGAATCCCGACGCCGAAGTCGAGCTCGATTTCGCCCCATTCTTCCGTACGTACAAAGACGGGCGTGTAGAGCGCCTGCAGGCCGATGAATTCGTGGCCCCATCGCCCGATCCCCAAAACGGCTACGTATGTTCCAAAGACGTCACAATCGACTCCGAAACCGGCCTCTCGGCCCGCCTTTTCCTCCCTAGCAAACACCTTCTCGCTGCCACCCGTCGAAAGCTCCCCCTCATGATCTACTTTCACGGTGGCGGTTTCATCATAGGCTCCCCGTTTAGCCCAACTTACAGCTTCTACGTAGCCAAACAAGTCCTAGAGGCTGACGTCATCGCGGTCTCGGTACGCTATAGGAAGGCACCCGAGCACCCGATCCCGGCCGCGTACATGGACTCCAAGACCGCGATCAAATGGGCCGCCTCACATAAAACCGGGTCGGGCCCGGACACGTGGCTGAACCGGTTTGCGGACCTCGGCCGGGTTTCGTTGGCTGGGGATAGCGCGGGCGCGAATATTGCCCATAACATGGCGATGGCCGTTGGAGATGAGGATCTAGGCCTGAGTGCTCCTGTTTATGGGTTGATTTTGGTCCATCCGTACTTTTGGGCCTCGAGCCTGTCGACGTACGAGGCCCAACATAAGAGTAAGGAGTTGGCGGATCGGCTATGGCCCGTTGCGTGCCCGGATTCCATGCCGGATCCGGGTCAGGACGACCCGAGGGTGAACCCGTTTGCGGAGGGGGCGCCGAGCCTGGCGAGGCTCGGGTGTGAAAGAGTGTTGTTGTGCGTGGCGGAGAAGGACGTTTTCAGGGAGCGAGAGCGGCTTTACTATGAAACGCTCGCGAGGAGTGGGTGGCTCGGAAAGGTGCAACTTCAAGAGACTGAAGATGAAGATCATGTGTATCATTTGATGGATTTGGAGAGTGAGAAATGTATGGTGCTTGTTAAGTCTTTGGCTAAGTTTATCAACGTTGCATGATTTGCAACCTCGTTTCATTTGACTCGGGTGTTTCTTTGGTGTTCTTTTGTGTTTGTGAGGTTATGTGTGTGTGAAATGGACCGGAAATTAAGTCTTTTTTTGGCTACAAGGACTAAATAAGACTACAAGAGCATTGACAAAATATTCTAGCACTTGTAGCAATTGTGTGATCACGTTAATTGTATTTTTTCTAATCAAGGATTTAACAACAGCTTATCCAATCAAATGTTTATAGGCGGTAAAAATGACAACTGATTTTAGCGGTAAAAATGGGAATGAACTCATCAAATGCTCACCGTTGAAATATAATTAATCTCAGAGGAAATACCGACATATCTGCCTAAATTTTTGTCCTTTTATTGGCCTAATCTTTCGACCACACAATATTTCAATCATCACAAACCACCAATTCACGTGGCATCATAAATTGATCGTAACGAACGTTCAAAGTTCCCATCTCAACAAACTCTCTTCACTCAAAAAAACCAACCCTTTCCAATGGCGTCCACAGCCGGTGCCGACGTGGAATTCGAGGTCCCACCATTCTTCCGTGCCTACAAAGACGGCCGTATAGAACGCCTAACGCCCGACGAGTTCGTGGCCCCGTCTCCCGACCCCAAAAACGGCCCCGTTTCGTCCTTAGACGTCACGATCGACCCCGAAACCGGGCTCTCGGCGCGCATCTACACCCCGAGCAAACACCTCCTCGAGGCCGACGCCACCCCGCGCAAGCTCCCGCTCTTGATCTACTTCCACGGCGGCGGGTTCATCATATGCACCCCCTTCCACCCCACCTACAACTCGTACCTCACCAAACAAGTCCTAGAGGCCGACGTCATCGCGGTCTCGGTCGACTATAGACGATGCCCCGAGCACGTGCTCCCGGCCGCGTACATGGACTCTTGGGCCGCGATCCAATGGGTGGCTTCCCATAGAGCCGGGTCAGGGCCCGACGCGTGGCTCAACCGGTTCGCGGACTTCGGGCGGGTTTTCTTGGGCGGGGACAGCGCGGGCGCGAACGTGGCCCATAACATGGCGATGTGGGCCGGGGATGAGGGTTTGGGCCTGAGTATCCCTATTCAAGGGATGGTTTTGGTCCATCCTTATTTTTGGGACAAGGCCCTAGAAAAGGATGAAAGGATGGTGGATAAGTTGTGGCCCTTGGTGTGTCCGGGCTCGGGTGACGATGATCCGCGGAGGAACCCGATGGCGGCGGGTGCCCCGAGCCTGGTGAGGCTCGGGTGCCGGAGAGTGTTGGTGGCCGTGGCGGGGATGGACTTCTTGAAGGAGGCAGGGAGGCTTTATTTTGAGGCGTTAGGGAAGAGTGGGTGGACCGGAGATGTGGAGATCCAAGAGACCGAAGGTGAAGGCCATGTGTTTCATTTGATGAATCCGGAGAGTGAAAAATCCAAGGCGTTTGTTAAGTCCTTCGCCGATTATATTAACCATTGATTTGTCCCCTCCTTGCATTTGATTTTGTTTTGATGATGTTTTGTTCTATGTTATTTTTGCGTGCTAATGTAATTGAAGTGGATTTGTGATGAATGGCAATTCCTTGTATTTTTCTTTTCAATAAAGGAGGGCTAATGGTTGGTGTATAAATAACACCGAGGCTTTTTGCACACTATTGTTTGACTTTTTGCACCACGTCGTTTAAAGACGTCGCTATTTAAAGCCGTCCGAATATTATATCAATTAAATTTTGCGGGAAAAAAAAAAGACAAAAGCGTTGTTGCGTCACCGGACGCCGGTGGGCGGCGTCACCGGGCGCCGCTAGATGGCGTCGTCGGGTGCCGGTGGGTGGCGTCGTGGGGCCTTCGAAATCTGTGGGTATCGGCGGCTTCCATGGAAGTGAAACGAGAATTCAGCTTCTTTGTAGAAGTTGAAACGTTATTTTTTTTGGGTTGAAGAGGTTTCAAGCGTTATTTACAAAGCTAATTGAGATTAGTTTAATCTTTTAATTTACAAGATAATTTTTTTCTTAGGGAAAGAATCGTACTCAGCATAATCATTTTTGGTTAAAAAAGATTTCCTACCAAATCTAAAGATTTTTAATGTTGAAAAAGGAAAAGAAAAATATTAAACATGTGGACCAATAGGAAACTTGAAGCAGTACTTGTGTATTTCAATTTTCAGCGGAAACCGGAAAGCTAATTACATCGGTGGTCGCTCCTCGCCTGTCGTCGATCGTCACTCGTTGCTTGTCGGCCGCCGTCGCTAGTGGCTCCTCGCCCGTCGTCACTCCTCACCGCTAGGGTTCCGATCTCGCTCGTCGCTCGCTGCGGTTTTGTTTCCGCCCGTCGTCACTAAGGTTTTATAACCCGACGCCCTGGCACGCCATCGAACGGTGCCCCGCCACGCCATCGAAGGGCGCCCCGCCACGCCATTGAACGGCGGCCCACCACGCCTCCTAATGGCGTCCGTCGACGGCACTAAACTTTTCCGATCAAAATTTAAGTATTATTATTTTTGACGCTTTTGAATGGCGAGGTGCAAAAAGTGAAAAACGTTGTGTGCAAAAAGTTGTAGCCATAAATAAAAATCATTTTGGTTTATAGTCATCATATCTATACTGTCTATAGTATAAAGCGGAGACAAAGTCTTTACAAAAAATTGCGCCACGTGTCATATCTTCAATAACATAATCAACCGGGCCCTTTCGCATATAAAAAAATACTAATCACAATAGAAAGATAAATATATATTAGGTAGTTAATATCTCATATAATCTTATCTTGTAAAAATTGCTTAAAACTTATCTAGAATTATGAATTATCCCGAGAAATATGAAATCCTTATCAAGAATTAGTTATCATCTTCTGATAAATATTATCCAAAAATTAGTTGTACTCTTTAATAAATGTTATTATTTAATAAAACGTGATCTTTATCATAATAACTTTGAACAAATCTAATTTATTTATATTATGAGTTGATTTACTATTGGTAAAAAAACTAATCAGATAAAAAATATGATCCTATATTTTTAACTTGATCATTGACGTTATATATCTATATTAAATTGGGTTTATAATCACATTACCCGTACATGGTACGGGGGTTAAACTAGTTGCGTAGCTAAGGCGGACGCAGGCGGGGTCCTGCGGGGGCCCGTGCCCCTCCTGTCGGGTATTATTAGTGTATACATATAATTTTTGTTTAAATATAAATATATTTTAAATTAATTGGTATTCACATGACATAAAAATCAACTAGTCTAGATGGTTTATTGTTCAATTTTGTTTTCATCCCACTAAGGTTCAATTCCCCATAACAACATTTTGTTTTTTTATTCATATTTAATGTATTTTTCTCCAATTTTTTATATAGTAGTCCATTTTTGCATAAATTACATGTCATAAATATAATTTCTTTTGATAAATAAGTGATTATTTTTTGCTATTTAAGGTATTAAATTATTAAACTTGTTGGTTATTCTTGATTCAATTGAACATCTTAGACAAGTTGTGTCCCCTCTTTGATTTCGTTCTGCGTCCGCCACTGTTGCGTAGGTAGGATTTTTCTAAGCGTCGTCCTTATATTACACCTGATATGTGTCGATCTATCGTTACTTCACGTCACATATTCTTTAAATTTTTTTTATATTAAGGCACATCATATCTAATTATCCATGTCATATACATATTTGTTCGTATGAGATTTTTTGTTGTCAAACAGGTAAATGCAAAGATTAGTTTTTCTTCCAATTAGGTAAATATATACATATATATATATATTACCAAATAGGTAAATGTAGAGATTGTTTATAAAATATATTTATTTTTATAGATGTACAAATCTTATCTATAATATGTTAATTAAAACACTAATTGAGAAAATACTTTTTTTATAATTATATATATGTCAAAAGATATTCTTATCAAATAATCAAAATATTTTATTTTTATATTAAATTATTTTTCCTTTCTTAATTAAAGATTTATTATTGAATTTTATGTTTGTTTAAACTTATATATTATTTATAAATATTTACATTTTTCACCACTTAAACATGATTAATAAAAATGTCAAAGGTACATCCAAACTTAGAATATATACTAGTATTAATCTTGTGCCTTAAAGGCATGAATGTGATTTAACTAAAATCTTAATTTAAAATTTATTAAAAAAGAATACTTTGATATCATATAAATTTTGGATTTCTTCAAATATGCAATTCAAACTTTGATAGGAAAATAAAAAGAAATCAAATATCTTTCGACAAAAAAAAAAAAAATCAAATATCATATAATTTTGGATTTCCCGATCATAATTTTTAGTTTTATTTGTTGACATATGCAAATACAAAGTTTTACAAGTATTGTATAAGGAAATGATAGGATACATAACATATTAGATAGATTTTAGGTTAAAAATATAACTAAATAAAACTATATCTATTGAAAATTATAAAGAGTTGATTTTCATTATGTGCACACCTTTGGATAGATTTTTTTCATGATTTGGATAGATTTATTATGTGTACAATTTAATGTGGGATCTATAATGAAATTTCAACTAATTAAACAAATTAAATTGTTTTAATAAAGATGGGTGGTCCGATCAATGAGAAATTGACATGCGTCATGCTAAATATTATTTTTAAACTCCGCTTTAGTGTGATTAAACTTATAATGTATTAAATAATTATATAGTATAATATATAAAAAAATCCGCACAAGTCATGTGGGAAATTATTCTCCTTTCTCTTCTAGTGAGCAAATCTGCCCTTTTTTAGCTCTCCTATTAACCACTTTAAATTCCACTTTCCTTGTGCTTTATTAGTCTATTATATCATACAAGTTTTGTGTACGTATGTTCACCTTGAAGGATTACCATGACATAAATAAAGGTGATTAAACACATTAGCCTTTGCTTATATTTTATTCACTTCGCCTAAAAAAAACATGCAGACTAAAACAAAAAATGTACTAAACAGCTATTGATAAATACTCCCTCTGTTTCATTAAATATGTCTCTTTAGAAATTTGCACATATATTAAGGAAACTATCAAATGTACTATTTTACCCCTAATTATTACCTCACTTTTTTACTTTATTGAAAACCACTACTAATAAACTGCTAATGATTATAAGGGTAAATCTGTAAAGTAAATGCCAAAAATGTAAAAAGACATGTATTTTGAAACAAAATTTTAGAGCTAAAAAGACACGTTTTATGAAACGGAGGGAGTAAAATGCACGATAGGCGTGTAGTGCTGACAGGCGTACGTGTAGTGCTGACAGCTATTGATAATGAAATGCACGCCGGCCCAAGCTCTTCTCTTCCCCACGAGTGCTGACAGGCATGTAGTGCAATTGGAAGTTGCTTGGTCCCGACCTAGAAGTGGGTGGGTCAAAACTTAATACCGACGGGTCCGTTAAAGTCTTAAAGAGAGTGATTTGGCGGCAACTGCAGGAGTGATTCATGATGAGGATGGTCGTTAATTAGCTTGCGGGGTTTGTCCATAACATCGGGCAATGCACGGTTCCAATGGCGGAGTTGCTAAAGGTCTTGAGCTTGCGTAAGCTCAAGACCATTAGCAATAAGGGCTAACTACTGGTTGGTTTTAATCATAATAGAAATAAAGGATTAAATAGTAGGGACTAAAAAGCTTTCATATTAACCACATTAAATTCCACTTTCCTTGTGCTTTTTTAGCTTATAGTATTATACTTAGTACAAGTTTTGTGCACGGCATGTTCATGCAGAAAGATTATTATAACATAAAGTTGATTAAACACATTAGCCTTTGTTTATTTTTTTATTCACCTCGTGTCAAACGAAACATGTAGACTTAATTAAAAAATGACTAGAGAACAATTATTGATAAAGAAATGCACGATAGATGCACTAAAGAAAGGTAATGCAACGGTCTTATTTCACCTAATTATCGCACAACTATTGGCTCTGCTTAAACGTGCCTAACTCGCACCTTTTAGACAAGACAATTGGGATTTTTCTTCTACTGCAAATGGGGACGAAACTGCGCGCCGAATTTTCTTCTTTGTAGTATAAAGTTATGCAATTTTACTATCAACGTACTTGGGAAAGAGATCCTAATTTCTCAACCGACCGTATTGTTCAATCATATCAATCTACCTACAAAAAAATATCATCCCCTTTTTCCACGTCCCAAGTCTTAATAAATCCTCTCACCCACTTGTTTTCACAAATCAACCCATCTCATAACCCATCATGTCAATTACTCCCCTCTGACGAAGTAACTACATTTTGCACTTTGGCGTTCAATATATATAACGTACAAAACTTGCCTCCACATAGCATAACTTGTGCCGGTGTCAAAACTCAAAAGCCCTCAAAACATCAAAATCTTCCCAATGGATCCCATCATCTCCAACGCCGACGTCGAGTTTGAGTCCCCGCCTTTCTTCCGGCGTTACAAAGACGGCCGTATAGAACGCATGATGCTCGACGAGTTCATGCCGGCATCACCCGACCCCGAAAACGTCGCCGTCTGCTCAAAAGACGTCACGATCGACGTCGAAACCTGATGAGGACTGATTTGCATCAGCAAGAAAGTTTAGGGGTTACTTGAATGATTTTATAGAAGAAAGGGAACAATATTGTAAAAGGTAGAATATAGTCAACTGCTTTGTCGGATTATGAGCCTTTGTATATATAAGGCTTCTTCCTCTGTAACACAAGACAGAACATCAGAAAATGCAAAAAATCAAAATCCTAAACACTCTCTTCTTGTTTTGTCCTGTATTGCTAGAACTCTCTAAACCCTAACCCACCAAAACCATTATGGTATCAGAGCCGCCGCTCAAATCCTAAACCAAACCATGGAAAACCCAACAATTGAAGACCTTGAAACCTTGCAAACGATGAACCAACTTGGAGCTGATGCTGGTGTGACACCGGGACTTGCTACACAGTTGCTGACCGGAGAACCGACAGGGATCGATTCCAACAGCGTATACTTTCTCCATCACTCCGATCACCCGAGCTATTCCTTAGCTACTCCGAAGCTCAACGATCGAAACTTCTACCACTGGAAACGATGCGTGGAAGTATCACTCTCCGCTAAGAACAAGTTAGACTTCGTGACAGGAAAGTGTTCTCAACCCGAACCAGGTTCACCTCTTTACTCTCTATGGATCCGATGTAATAGCATGGTCACCTCTTGGATTTTGCACTCCGTGGAGAAAGACATAGCTGAAACCTTACTGTATTGTGACTCTGCTGCGGGAATATGGAGAGATTTAAACTTACGTTTTGGTCATCCTAACGGTACTAGGCTGTTTTCAGTTCAAAAGGATCTTTTTACTGTCTCACAAGGGAATTTGGGTGTGACTGCCTACTTCTCTAAATTTAAGAAGTTATGGGATGAATTCTCGTTACTTTTAGAGATGCCAAACCGCAGTAAGTGTGGGGCCACCAGTTCAATGCCGAACCTATTGAGCAACTTGAGAGTGATTCAGTTCTTGGTGGGTTTGAATGAGACCTACAATCTTGTGAGAGCAAATGTCTTGATGATGAAACCTATCCCTTGTATGGATGAGGTATTCCAAATGGTGTTACAGGAAGAGCGACAAAGAGGATTAACTTCAGGATCTAGTGTGGGAAATGACTCCTCAGCACTTGCAGCCTACACAAGAGGGCAGAATCTCTACAACAACTCCAACAGATCTGGGTACCAAGCAAACCATGGAAATCAACAAAATCAGTTTGGTCAAAGAAACAATCAAGCTCCAGCTAGAGGAGGTTTCAATCATCGTGGTGGCTACAACTCTATAGGAGGTTCAAACTCAGGGACAAGACCAAATTACTACTGTGATCATTGTAAGGTCCCTGGGCACAGCATTGAAAGGTGTTTCAAAGTTCATGGGTACCCACCTAATAGAGATAGCCAACAACAAAGAGGAAACAAGTGTGGATCACCACATATGGCATCAAATGTGCAGGCAAACATCGACGTCGGAGGTCGTAATCCAGGCAGTGCAAATTCAGTCTCCGGAGGACAGCATAACACAAGCTCACCCACTCTCACACATGAACAATACAATCAGTTAATGACGCTTCTCAGTAGGCAACAAGTGAGCACAAATGAGGACATCAACTCAAACATGGTGGCAGGTATGAGTACTTGTCTCTCAGCTCAAAGTGATTTTCATTTATGGGTAATTGACAGTGGAGCCACACACCACATTACACCACATTTATCACTCCTTAAAACCTACAAATTAGTACCCTTCCCACAATTCATAACTTTGCCTGACAGTAGTAAAGTTGAGATTAAACATGTCGGTTCAGTGGTTCTTCAATCTAACATCGTCTTAGACCATGTGCTTCATGTCCCAAGTTTTTCCTTCAATCTCCTTTCAGTTGCTAAACTTTCAGCTGACCTTCACACTAACATCATTTTTACCCCTTCTAAATGTCTTATCCAGGGCCCTTCTCCGAGCACATCTCCGGTTCTTGGTGAAGTCTCCAAGGGCCTCTACATAGCCAGAAATGCTACATCCCAGCCTTCTTTTGATTCTAGTGTTGTTTTGTCTAAGATACCTAAAGCTGTAAATGAACCTTTCTCAGCTACTTGCCAAATTCTACAGCTTTGGCACACTAGAATGGGGCATATCCCATACCATCAATTAGCTAATTTCCCATTTTTGAGACCTCTTTTGAAAGGTGTTTCTCTTTCTCGAGATATAGAAAGATGTCACATTTGTCCCATGGCAAGACAACAAAGAACTTCCTTTCCAGTTAGTTCAATCAAGAGTACTTACCCCTTTCAAATGATTCATGTGGATATTTGGGGCCCTTATCATGAAAACACTTACAATGGTTACAAGTATTTTCTCACCGTGGTTGATGATTTTACACGAACCACATGGACTCATTTGATGTCTCACAAAAGCAACACTCTCACAATCTTGAAAGCTTTCATAACCTTTGCCGAAACACAATTCTCCAAATGCGTCCAAGTCATACGCAGTGACAATGGCCTTGAGTTTTGTAGTAAAGAGGCTAAGCAATTTTATTCTCAAAAAGGAATTCTTCACCAAACCTCATGTGTAGAAACCCCACAACAAAATGGCATTGTAGAAAGGAAGCACAAACACTTACTCGAAACTGCTCGTGCTCTCCTCTTTCAATCCAAAATTCCTATTCGATTTTGGGGGGAGTGCATCCTACATGCTACATATTTGATCAACCGCTTCCCTCTCACTTCCATATCTCTCAAAACACCTTACGAAAAACTCCACAATCAAATGCCTAATTATGAACTCTTGAAGCCTTTCGGTTGTTTGTGCTTTTCTACCACACTCAAAAGGAACCGCCATAAATTTGACTCAAGAAGCACACCTTGTGTATTTATCGGTTATCCCACGGGAACAAAAGGCTACAAACTCATGTCCATAGAGGACCATCATGTTTTCATATCCAGGGATGTTCAATTCCATGAGGAAATTTTTCCATTTGCCATTCCAATCCACAAACCTTCTCATTCTGACAGCTCATTGCCTAATTTGACTTTTGACATTACAGACTCCTTCTCACCTCAAAATTCAGCCTCACTCCCTATAAATCCACCTCATACTCCTTCTCCAAACACCCCTCCTCTTGACGTTTTTGAGTCAACTAATTCCCAAACTCTCCAATCACCTAACATACACCATGAAGCACATGACTCTGACCATGAAACCCATGAATCTGAACCGAATCAGCCACATGAACTACAAGACCAATTCAGGAGGTCTACTAGAATGCATAAACCACCAACTTATCTTAATGACTATGTATGCTCAGCCACCCTTTCACATGAACAATTTCCACTCCAAACTGGTTTTTCCAGCTCCTGCCCTGTCCCAATTTATGCTTTTTCCACAACACTTGTTAGTGAACCATTATTTGAGCCCAAAAGCTATTACCAAGCTGTCAAAAACCCTAAATGGATTGATGCTATGAATGCTGAATTACAAGCTCTGCAGGCTAACCACACTTGGGATGTTGTATCTCTACCTCCGGATAAGAAAACAATAGGATGCAAATGGGTGTATAAGATCAAGCTGAAGGCGAATGGGGAGATAGAGAGATTTACGGCAAGACTTGTAGCAAAGGGCTATACACAACAATACGGAGTGGACTGCGACGAAACTTTCTCTCCAGTGGTTCGCATGAGCACTATTAGAACACTGATATCTCTAGCGGTCACCAGAGGTTGGGAGATATTTCAGCTCGATGTAAACAACGCATTTCTTCATGGAGATTTGATGGAAGAAGTGTATATGACACCTCCTGAAGGATTGATTGGATGCAAGGGCAAAGTATGTAAGCTAAAGAAATCTCTCTATGGTTTAAAGCAAGCATCGCGACAATGGTTTCAAAAGTTGTCTTCTACATTGCTTAATCTGAATTTTGTTCAATCAAAATCAGACCAATCCTTGTTTCTCCAGCACAACAATGAAGACATCACTGTTATAGCCGTTTATGTGGATGACATCTTGATCACTGGCTCTAATCACAATCTCATTGTAAAGCTCAAGTCAGCACTTCATGCCATGTTCAGTCTCAAGGACCTTGGAAGGCTCAATTATTTTTTGGGCATGGAGATCATCTATTCAGGTGACAAGCTGATTTTGTCTCAGAGAAAATTTGCTCAGGAAATAATCAATGAATCTGACATCAGTAATCTGCCTCCTTGTGTCACTCCCTTGCCACTTAACTTCAAACTCCATAATGCCAACAAAGAAGAACTTTTAGAAGATCCTTCTCTCTATCGCTCCTTGATCGGGAAACTCAATTACTTGACAAATACACGCCCCGACCTGTCCTTTGCAGTTCAGTTACTCAGCCAATTCATGCAGAAACCAGGAAAGCTGCATCTTGATGCCCTCCTTCATGTAATCAGATATGTTAAAGGAAGCCTAAATTATGGAGTTTTATTTCAACCAGCTTATGAAGTCAGAGTACAAGCTTTTACTGACTCTGATTGGGCTTCCTGCCCAATTTCTAGAAGATCAGTAACGGGGTATGTAATTCTCTTTGGGCACAATCCAATCAGTTGGCGGTCAAAGAAACAAGCAACCGTGTCACGTAGCTCTTCAGAGGCTGAATATAGAGCGATGTCTCACACAGCTTCTGAAGTCACCTGGCTCATTCAACTCCTACAAGAACTCGGTGCCAATAACCTCACACCAGTCAAGCTGCACTGCGACAATCGATCAGCCATCCACATAGCCAGGAATCCCGTCTTCCACGAGTGCACAAAACACATCGAAATAGACTGCCACTTCACTCGAGAGAAGGTAATGAATGGCTTGCTTGAATTGTCCTATCTCCCAACTTCCAATCAGCTAGCAGATGTACTCACCAAGATTTTACCTTCGCATCAGCACCAAGAACTACTTCTCAAGCTGGGCATGACCTTTGATGCTCCAGCTTGTGGGGGGATGATGAGGACTGATTTGCATCAGCAAGAAAGTTTAGGGGTTACTTGAATGATTTTATACAAGAAAGGGAACAATATTGTAAAAGGTAGAATATAGTCAACTGCTTTGTCGGATTATGAGCCTTTGTATATATAAGGCTTCTTCCTCTGTAACACAAGACAGAACATCAGAAAATGCGAAAAATCAAAATCCTAAACACTCTCTTCTTGTTTTGTCCTGTATTGCTAGAACTCTCTAAACCCTAACCCACCAAAACCATTAAAACCGGCCTATCGGCGCGCCTCTACGTCCCAAGCAAACACCTCCTCGCCGCCAACGATGCCGCCCCTAAGCTCCCGCTCCTGATCTACTTCCATGGCGGCGCGTTCGTCATATGCACTCCCTACCACCCCATATACCACCCTTATCTCACCAAACAAGTCCTAGAGGCTGACGTCATCGCGGTCTCGGTCCACTACCGAAGAGCCCCCGAAAGCCCGCTCCCTGCGGCCTACATTGACTGCAAGGCCGCGATCCGATGGGCTGCCTCACACAAATCCGGTTCGGGGCCCGACCCGTGGCTGAACCGGTTCGCCGACTTCGGCCGGGTTTTCTTGGCGGGAGACAACGCCGGGGCCAATATTGCCCATAACATGGCGATGGCGGCCCGGGATGTGGACTTGGGCTTGAGTGTTCCGATTAATGGGTTGATTCTGGTCCATCCTTATTTTTGGGCCTCGAGCCCGATTGGGGGCGAGGCCCGGCATAAGGATAAGGAGATTGTGGATAGTGTGTGGCCCGTGGTGTGCCCGAGCTCGATGCCGGATCCGGGTCCGGACGACCCGCGGCTGAACCCCATGGCGAAGGGGGCCCCGAGCCTGGCGGGGCTCCCGTGCTCGCGAGTGCTCGTGTGCGTGGCGACGAAGGACGTTTTGATTGATAGAGGGAGGCTTTATTTCGAGGCCTTGAGGAAGAGCGGGTGGACCGGAGTCGTGGACATCCACGTGACCGAAGGTGAAGAGCACGTGTTTCACTTGATGGGCTTGGAGAGAGAGGTTTCCATGTCGTTGGTTAAGTCTTTGGCTGATTTTATTAACATGGATGTTGAATGAAAAAAATTATGAGATTAAAAAATTATACTTGGATCTCATGTATACGGTATATAGTTTCTACTCCGTATATGTTATTTTGGGCTCCATTGACACGGGCTAAAATATGTGCATAAAAGCCTTTTTATAGTAAATTGTTCAAGCTATACTAAGAGGCCGATTGATTAGTGTGATGACCACTAATTAATCACATGTATGAAGGCCCCTTTTTACACTGGCGATGTTACGTATACATGGAGGCATAAAAACCATAGAAGCTTGGGCCCCAAGTACTACGCTCTGACAAAACTTACAAAACTTAAAGGAGTGGGACGGTTAATTGGAAGAGGTAATAAAGGCCTAATTGCATTTGACTTCTCCCGAATTCAAGCTGGTGTAACGTCCCCAAATCAATACCTTTAATGGATATTAATTTCCTCTTGCACGTTGAAAATGGGAGAGAAGCATGAGGTCTGTCTCCATTATATATACACACGTATACTGGTGATGGAAAAAAAGGAGGAGGCAATTAAAAAAGAAAGAACAAAACATGCACTAAGAGAAAACAAAACAAGGAGAAAGCTAATAAAGCAAAGAGTATTATATACCAGAAGGTCTAACTCGATTGTTTGTGATCGATCAAGGCAAAGGTATTACTCTTAACCTTGTTGATTTTCTTTTATATGTAACTAGATGTTTTGGGTTCTTTCATGCCCTCAGATAAGATAAATATGGAGGGTTTGAAGCTTTTAGTTTCAACACTACAAACCCCCGTAGTGAGTTGAGCACAACACTTCCGCCACTACAAGTAGACTACAAGGGTAGTCAGGGAGGATTTGAAAGGTGCCAAACACCACACAAAAACAGGCCCTGATCGAATAGTCACGATACAACCTCCAAAGCTCGTGAGCGGTATATGGAAGGTGTGATTCAAAGCATGATGGTCGATACGAGATGACGTGTTGGCAAAACGTAATCGAAACAAACAGTTTCGTGTTGGGTACACGATGTATCGTAGGTCGAGATTTAACGATACCAAACGTTTCTTTTTAGAAACGAGAGGTTTTGTAAATCGAGACCAAACAAAACAAAGCATGCCTATCTAGAAACGGGATGTTTCAAAAATTAAAAAAAAATCGATACAAAACGTCTCTTTTAGAGACGGGATGTTTCGTCAAAAATCAATCGATACAAAACGTCTCTTTTTAGAGACGGGATGTTTCGTCAAAGGACAATTAGATACAAAACGCCTTTTTTGAGAGGCGGGATGTTTCTTGAGAAATTCTTCGAAACAAAGCGTTCCTCTTGTTAAAACAGTTGGTATCGATAAATCGAAACAAAGTGTTTTTATTGTGGAACGACTTGTTTCTTGGACAGGACGACTACACACAATTACAAAAAAAAGTGTAATTATTCTTGAAATTTCGAGGGAAGAAAATAGACTCATATGCTAGAGTAGTCTGGTCACTTTGCCTTTAAGTCTGTGTAGAAAAATGGTGATGAGATGGCAATTTCATACTCTAAAGCTCATATAAATCATCAAGCTCAACGTACAAGCTAGATGTGTTAATGTTACTTAACACTAGTCGAAGTACAAAAGACATAAAGGCTTGCTAGCTAGGTAGTAGCTCTTGAGGCAATCGATCATACTTGTCTTACGTGATTGCTTGAGCCAAGACGACCCTTCATCGGAAGATCAATCCATTCAAAGGCACGCCATTTACAAATCCAAGTCTACCATTACTTAAGCATACAAATTGGTAGTGTCCTAAAGCATTGTCTTCCCACTAATTAATACATAAATTGGTGGTGTTAGAGTCCTGACAATAATATCCAAGGCAAAGATAAAGCCAAAGGAGATCGCGTCACATATGCTAATATTAGTGAATCTATAAATAAATGATATCACTAATCAAAGCAAGATATCACTTAACTTGCACACGAGAAGCCAAAGCAGAGGTGACGATCCGCCGTTCTTACGCAAGTGATCTGTGATCATACAAGAAGAGGAATGATCAGCCTAGCAATACAAATCACTATATAGTGACCCATGACTCACTATATAGTGGGTAAATGTTACAATATAGGTCTTTATGATCAGCATAGCAATACAGATTTCAAGTCAAGCATAATGTACATGCATGTGTACGTACGTAAATGCATCATGCAACTTCATGCTAAAAAATCACATGTTTTGTCTAACGCTAGATTATGAGACCGAACAAGATCTCTCTTAAAGAACTACGTGGGCTTGATTCCGTCTCAAACGGATACGTAGGAAATTCGAGATCAAACTCAATCAGCCTCGAATTCGGCCCCATACTCCAAATTTTTATGTCGAAATGACAGAACTACGTAGACTTGATTCCGTCTCAAACGGATACGTAGGAAATTCGAGATCAAGTTCAAATCAGTCTCGAATTCAGTCGCATACTACAAATCAAATTTCATTTTTCAAAAGGGTAGAACTACGTAAAGACTTGACGCCTATAAAAGGCTACGTAGGTAGCTCGATGCCAAATATCGAGTACATTCGCTAAATCTCAAATCAAAAATTCAACACCCCGAACTACGATGACTTGATCCCTCTAGAGGGTACGTAGGAAACTTGATGCAAATAAAAAAATATCAAGTCCAGTCGCAAATTTTAAAATCGAACCCCGAACTACGATGACTTGATCCCTCTAGAGGGTACGTAGGAAACTTGATACAAATAAAAAAAAATATCAAGTCCAGTCGCAAAATTTTAAAATCGAACTCTGAACTACGTAAGGCTTGATTCTCTTTAAAGAGATACGTAGGCAACCCATCAAATTTTGGGTGCAGCCCGAATTATAAAAAATATGACTAATTGTGTCTATATTATTATTAGAAGTTGTAGAGATATATAGTTAAGGGTCGAACTTATAAAAAAAAAATTAAATAAAATGTGTTTATGCATGGTTGTTTTCTTTTAACAATTTTTGTCTAACAATGGAGTTGTCGACTCCTCACGTTTGAGTTGTACGTGTAACGATGTTCACGATCATTTGATTTCGTGTTCAATTTCCTTTCTTTTTTTTTTTTCTCCATGTTAATGCACACGTTTTTATCTATCTATATCTATTGCCTTATCACAATGAAAGAACACAATTTGAAACACCAGTGTGTAACAGAAGATTTGCATCCAGTATCATCTACCATGCGAACAACGCAGATCGTGATTTGAACTACTAGCCCTAGAATTGCGTATCCCTTCATATTAATACAAATTTAATTAAAATATATTTATATTTAATCTAAAATTTCATATATATATATCGACAATTAACACGACGGGAGGGGGGCACGGGCCCACTCATGCCCCCCTAGGTTCGTCTATGGGTGTAGAAGACAAGGAATTATTAAAAGGCGACTTGACTTTCTGATTACATATATGCATACGGTTTACGTATCACACATCGTTAGCAAAAATGCGACGTTAGATTTTTATGGTTTTGTCGATAAGGATCATTTAAGTCCAATACAAACTGGTCGGCGAAATCTAAAGTCATCGTATCGCACTCAAGAAATGCATGATGTCGATCAACATGATGGGTTTTTTAGTTCCCAAGAGTTGGCTTGATACCAATTTAGTGATATTACCTTTCGGCACATGAAAATAGCGGTTCATCTTTTGGATAATTCTTTCAACAGAATGGTTAATTGATTCAAGAGTGGTTGACCAGGACAATTTGCAAAGCAAAGTCCCTTTTAATCTTTTATACTCCCTCCGTCCCATTATATTCGTCCAAAAGGACGCTTTTTACTGTTTTTAATGAAAGGTATATATTGGTATTGAAAAGTGAAAAAGTATATAGTGGGTATAAGATATGATTGAATAGGGGTACTTTTGTAAATTTATAGGGGAAAAAGGTTAAAAAAGAGATAAAGTAAGTGAAAAAGTTTGATAATGGGGTAAATTTAGAGTTTGAATAGGGGTAAGATTGGAATAAAGTTATTGATATAAAAGGAAAGTGGACAAAATTTTGGGACGACGGAAAAGGAAAGTGGACAAACATTACGGACGGAGGGAGTACAAGGCAGCGGCCTCCAACCAAAGCAAGGAGCAACAACAAAAGAGAGAGGGACACAAATAGAGAACGGAAGAGTAAAAAAAACAAACGACAAGCTCCATTAAGTTGTTCACAGCGACGCTACAAACAAGAACCAAACACCATACCAACTCTATAATGCCATATTAACTTAAGGATATCTAGCTAGTTACGATCCAAACTCAAGAATGAATGCGATACACGAAATGAAATAAAATGAATAATTATAGTTTATAATCATTATTTATGAAATAATATTCATTACAAGAGCATACTTTTGTTTAATCAAAATATGTATCTTCTTATTCAATCTTGTTGTTTGTCTTTACCTTGCATGACTGGTCACAATCTTGCACGCACTTGTTCAGCGCATCCTCCTTAATAGTAGAATCTATTACAAATCACAGAGAAACAATCAAGATTTTTTTATATAATTAAATATAAAATGTAGTATTTAAATAATAAAAAAGAAACACATGACCAAGTTTAAATTCATACAACACTTAACCCGCCATCTAAAAATAGTGCAACGATGGCAATATTAACTAATAAAAATACTTCTTATGAAAATATATATATACCTTTGTTTTTTGAGATTTCGGTAGCGACGAAACAATCTGAAATGACACAACCTGTAGCGCATAAAGAGTATTTATCTGTTTCTTCAACATTGACAAGAGAGTTTTTTTGACAATCAGTATAGCATGGTACAAAGCAAAATGGGTTTCCTCCGCATCTAAGATAACAATCGCCCGTGCATTTCAATATTCCAACTATATTTGCGGTTGAAGGAGCAAGAACCATTGAGAGAACAAAGAAACTGATTAAGAATGTCTTATTCATTTTGAATAATTTTCTTGTATGTTATAACTTGATTTGAAGTGCTTTTTTTGAGCAAATATTTGAAGTGTTTTGAAAGCACGGGAAAGCTTTTGTGATAGAAAGACGTATGTAGAAAAGCATTATATATGATAAAATATTGTGATACATTATCTGTACTTCTTTGTTTAGAAATATTAGATTTTCATATTAGCTTAAATGGTAATTGTTCAAGAATTTTTATTATTTTGGTTTGGTGGATTGAATGTAATGGTATGATTGGATGCGGTACATAATGTGTATGGGATGTGGCATGGTGGTGTGCATTGCATAGTTGATTTGCATGTAAATATGTAATGACGTAATTCCATATTAGCTTGATGAATACGTGCAAATGCCTTTTTCGTATTGTTTAGTACATTGTATGCATTTATATATAATACGGAGTATTGTTCATTACATTGTATTGCCTGATTGTTTCTTATTTAGTTTGGTATCATGCAAGATACATTGTATTGTACACCTATCTAGTACAATCCAGCTAACCCGCAACTTATTCGATTATTAGGGGGGAATCATGTAGGAGTAAAAATGGAGTGGTTGTAAAATTTTAAAATGAAATGAGGTTGTATTTTATTAAAGAAGATATTATGAGATTTTATTGAGAGAACTATCAATTAAATAAAGTTTACTTAAGGTTATAAAATTATATAATGTTTACTTAAAATATATGAGTATGACTTATATATAAGACGTATTCTTGGTACAGCTTAATCAATTAAATAAAGTTAAGTCGGAAATGTATTAATAGTTGTCAAATTATTTTTCATAGAAAATAAGGACCATGTTTTTTAGGGTTGTTCGTCGGATCGCAGGAACCGATCCAAACCGACAAACCGAACTGACTCGAACCCGAGTAATTCGTTTTGGTCATCGGTTCTAGGTTTTCACAAGTGTGGTTTTCGGTTTCAATCGGGTTGGATCGGTTCGGTTTTATGTGTAAGTCGAATATATGTTTTTAAAAAAACCCTAGAATGCAAAATTAGTTTAGAAGCCTTGAACCGAATCCAAGTGCTCTGCTTGGCTGCTCGCACTCGCAGTTGTCCAACTCCCAATAGCCGACTGAGAGGTGAGGTGAGTAAGGCGACTATCTTCAAGACTTCGACAGATTCAGATTCGATAGAGTACTCTTCTGGCCAAATGCTTCCAAGTGAAATCAGTTCTGAATTTTAGATACTTAAGAGTCTTAGATTATGGTTGAATAAATGAGCAACATTAGGAAAAAAATCTTAGTTTGTGGGATGAATTTGGATGGGCCGGTTTGGTTTGAATTTTTGTCAGTGTTATGTACTGACAGAAATTCAAACCAAACTGGCATGCAGGCCAAAAGTAAACAAAACAAACACGAAGAAAAAAAATGCAGTTCTGTGCAATGGTACACATAAGCTTTGGGAGTTTTGTAATTCTCCAATTCTTTGTTCGAGCAATTGTGTAGTAGCACAGTGTAGTTGACAAGCCTGAAAGCCCCGACGCCTTTTCCTAATCGTATCGGATAGTTCAAGATCATCAACTTCAATGTAGTCGTCCATCCGATTCCGATGATTCTCAAGAGCAAGGGCAGCTTTGAACGCGTTGAAGGACCCATCAGACTTAGCTTCATAGAAGTCTTCGTCAATCCCCTCAAGCGCACTAGTACCATCAATACCAGCCGGCTTTTCAGCTAAGGAGCCATCTCCCATCTCCGCTTCCAAGAAGACTTCCTCCTCCATGGTCTCGTCATGTTCATGCATCTTTCCAACAGACTACTTGTATTCAACCAATGAATTTGTTTCAATCTCTTTGTTGGACTTTGAGGTTTTGTTTTGTGGCTTAGTAACCTTAGTCGCATGCTCGGTTTGTGGCTTAGTAACAATGGTCTTTGGTTCAGTTGCTGCGTTGAAATCGAGTCTCCATTCCCTCAAAACAAGGAGTTGGCCAATTACATGGTAAAGCCAGGCATCCCAAATTTCCTTTTTGTCCTTCGGATTCTTGGAGCGGATCTCAAACCAAAAGTTAAGACTGTTGATGAAATCTGGTTCAAAGATGTTACGCCACTGGTTTCGGGATTTTTGCTCTTGTTTGAGTGAACTCGATTAGCTCTCCGACAATGAAAGCCATAAGTGATGCTTCCATGGCTTTTTAGGTGGTTTCGTTGGCCTTAGCAAGCTGTGATACAAATGCTTTCGGGTCAATTTCCGGCGTGAAGATCCAAGGCAATGATCGTAGAAGTGTTTCCTGATGTGTGCCACCCCGTTTTAATTAACTGGCTTTTTCCAATTTCAAGGACGACGATCCATTTATTGCTGGCACTCTCGATCGAAGGAGACGTGGTCGGGGGGCTCCATCATTAGACCATGAATATCGAAGGCTTCAAGATGGGTTCAAGATGAGTTTCGCGTATTTAGATACTCATTTTATGGGTTTCAAGTGAGGATTTTTGGTCCACCACTCCACATATATCAGTTTTAACATTATTTAGTTACATTAAAATCTAATTAGCATTTTTTGGGTCTATTTTAAGTTAACCAAAGTACCGTGATTCTAAATGATACCGTGATTCATAATTTTTTATTATGTATCCATAGAGACTAAATTTTTATATGTTTGGATATTTTGAAATCAAATTAAAATTTGAGGTTAATATGATCTTTATTAAACAATATTATTTGAAAATATTATTTGAAATTTAAAACATTTTTACAAACCCTATATTAATGAAATTAGTCAAGTTGTAATTTAAATTTTATGCATAATTATGTAAATAAGTATTTAGAATTAATAAATTAATGAAGTATTAGTAATTGTGGATATAAAAATAAATGATCGTTGAGATTGGAAAAGTGAAAAATGAGTTCACGAAGTTCATTAGTATTTTTTTTTGGTTGAGGCGAAGTTCATTAGTAACTAGATAAATAGTAAAAATAAGATTAGACAATGATACAATTATGTAGACTAGAGAAATGATAAAAACTAAGAGTCAGTACGTTCACAAATATTGATGCTTACACAGCGACGGGGCGGCGCGGCTTCTCCTCTTGTGGGGCTCGTTTTGCTTTTTTTTTTTTTTTTTTTTTTTTTTGACTCGGTGAAGATTAGGGTTCCGACTTAAGGCGGAAATCCTAGAGCATCCTGATGGATGAGAGCTAGCAGCTCGTGATGGTTCCAGATTATTTCCCATGAGTGACTGTGGCCCAAATTTGCAATTTTATCGGCCACAGCATTGCACTGCCTATTCTCATGTGAAATTTGGACTGACTCGAATCCGCGGAGGAATACGAGAATATCTGCAACAATCCTTTCAATTTCCCATGGACAACTGATTTGACCCTTGATAGCTTTGATAATCGTTATATTATCCCTTGCTATCTCAATTTTCCTGATATTGCTTTGTTTGGCCTTTAATATTCCATCCCACAATGCCAAGGCTTCAGCCATCAGGACTGATACGTTGCCAAATATTCTTACAGTTCCAGTTAACGGATTTCCATTTGCATCCCTAATAATCGATCCGCTTGAAGCATTTCCATTACTTATCTTAGAGCCATCAAAATTTAGCTTTGCAAAATGAGGTTTCGGCCTTTTCCAATGGCTGAACTTTTGTCGTGAAGCTGGCCGTCTTTGAACCATACTATCTTGTGCTTTTTCTTCATCCTCTTGCCACTTCTTGGCTTGTTCCCATTGCCTCAGCTGTGCTCGAATATGTTGGCTTAGATCTTGTATTACATCATTAGTCGTTGTTTGGAATGCTAGCTTATTCCTTTGATGCCATATGCTCCACCATGTTACTGCAAGCTCAATGAACTCTGCTTTCCCTAATTTCCTCTTGATGTCGCATAAAACATTCCTTGGGTTCTGTTGTGAAGGTACATACATCCTAATGGTTCGCTCGGTATTTACATTTATGCTTTTGATCACCCGTAACGTGTGTGGGCAACTAATCATCAAGTGTATTGAGTCTTCATGGGTTCCATTACACATGAGACATCCTTGTGGAATTGCAATATGTTTTTCATAGAGTCTTTGTTTCGTTGGAAGTCCATTCATATCAATTTTCCATAGAAAATTTTTCACTTTTGGATAGATGTCTAATTTCCATATCCAATCATTCATACTCGGATTCATCACATCCTCTTTCGTAACTAAGCTCACTGCTGACGCTGTTGAGAACCATCCATTTTTGCTCGGGGCCCATATAAGTATGTCATCTATCTCATTATGCGGTATAGGTATCAATGCTATCTTTTCTACTATATCCACAGGGATGGTTTTGCGTAATTCATCTATTTTCCATTCTCTACTCGTTGAAATAAATTGTTCCACCTTGGCACTAACATTCTCTACTATATCCACAGGGATGGTTTTGCACAATCATTCATGCTCGTATTGAGTCTTCATGGGTTCCATTACACAGGGCTCGTTTTGCTTTCTTCCGGTGAAAGTGGGTGCCTAGTATTTTGTTCCGGTGAAGCGCCTAGTATTTTAATTATAACACACAATGTCAATTACTTTCCTCTGACACAATTAGTTTTCTAATTGCATTAATACGTGCATTGTAAGATCGAGAAGTTGCCCTTAAATAATGTACTTCTCTCGGTCTCTCTATAGCTCACAAAATCAAAATCAATCCTTTTCGCGATGGATCCCATCTCCAACACCAACGTTGAATTCGAGTGCCCGCCTTTATTCCGCCGTTACAAAGACGGCCGTATAGTACGCCTAACACCCGACATATTCGTGCCCCCGTCTCCGGTGCCCCAAAATGGCACCGTCTGCTCCAAAGACGTCACCATCGACTCCCAAACCGGCCTCTCGGCGCGCCTGTACCTCCCTAGCAAACACCTCCTCACCGCCAACGCCGCCGCCTATAAGCTCCCTGTGGGCGGGCATATTTCCATATCAATTAGTTAGCATTTATTTCTCTATCTTATTTATTTTGCTATCCATATTTATTATGCTTTATCCTTTAATAGGGTAGTTACTCTAGTTAGGATATTATTTATGGAGGAGAATCTTATCTTCGCCTGAGATAAGATATTTGGTTGACTTGGGGAACAAGATATCGCGAAACCTAACCCTAATGGGCCGATTGGCCTTGGGACGCGCGCCCCCCTCTGTCCCTCTCCTCTATAAATACACATGTATACCGTGTGGAAGGTAAGTTCTAAGCTTGAAGCCATCGCTTTGCCTAACGCCTTTGATCAACATTGCCCTTACTGACTTAAGCATCGGAGGTGGATTAGGGGTCGCTCGCCCCTTGGTCCATTGTTTTGCAGGTCATTGAAGGTGAAGAGGCTGGGTGAAGAAGCTTGGAGAAGAAGGTCATTGAAGAAGGAGTTGAAACTTGTACACGGCATATTTTGTGTACTAACACTCCCGCTCGTGATCTACTTCCACGGCGGCGCGTTCATCATCAACACTCCCTTCGACCCATTATACCACCCTTACCTTACCAAACAAGTCCTAGAGGCTGACGTCATCGCCGTTTCGGTCCACTACGGAAGGGCCCCCGAAAACCCGGTCCCGGCCGCGTACCATGACTCCAAGGCCGCGATCAAATGGGTCGCATCGCATAAAACCGGTTCGGGGACCGACCCGTGGCTGAACCGGTTCGCGGACTTCGGGCGGGTTTTCTTGGCCGGGGACAGTGCCGGGGCCAATAACGCCCATCACATGGCGTTGTCGGATTTGGAAGAGGACTTGGGCCTAAGTGTTCCCGTTATGTGCTGATTTTGGTCCATCCTTATTTTTGGGCCTCGAGCCCAATCGGATCCGAGGCCCAAAATAAGGATAAGGTGATGGTGGATAGTATATGGCCCGTGGCTTGCCATGATTCGATGCCGGATGATCCGCGGATAAACCCGTTGGCGGAGGGGGCGCCGAGCCTGGCTGGGCTCCGGTGCTCGAGAGTGCTCGTGTGCGTGGCCGAGAAGGACTTCTTGAGGGATCGAGGAAGGCTTTACTTTGAAGCGTTGAAGAAGAGTGGGTGGACGGGAACGGTCGAGATTCAAGAGACCGAAGGTGAAGGTCATGTGTTCCATATGATGGACTTGGACCGGGAGGTTTCCAAAGCTTTAGTTAAGTCTTTGGCTGATTTTATTAACGTGGATTCGTCCACTTCTTTTGTATGATTTTGGTGTATTGTTTTGTCCTTTTTTTTTATATCAAAGAAGAGGCGACACTCTCCGTGTCCTCGAGGGACATTTTATTAATTATGAAAAAGAGGGCTAAGTATTGTTTTGTCTTTTCGGTTAGTTTTGTGTGTGCCACCTGTTTGCGTTTCTTACATAAATAGCACTACCAATAGCATGTGCTTACACCATACCGTCTTGTCTACCATACATCGATATAAAAAAATGATAACACGTAAGAGCGTCCACACTAGAGAAATTGTAGGAATTTCTTAATCATATAAGAAAAAACAAAAAAAAAATTCTTATAAAATCAGAGAATAGCAGCAAGAAATAAATTAGAAAAAAAGAGAAACATTTCTCTGAATTTCTCTGACAAATCCCATTTTATCTTTTTTGAAATTGTTAAGAAATCTTTCATTATATTCTCTACTGTGGAGGCTCTAATAACTCTTAGCAGTGTTTAAAGCAAATCCAAATTTCTCTGATGCAAAAACCATGCAACCTAGTTGGAAAAATCAACTTTGTTCAATTCTGTATTTCAGATTGATTGCATAAATCCCTAGACAACTTCTTGTGATACATAGCACGTGCTGGCTTGCTAGTAAAAAAAACCGTTCTTATATATATACATGTTATACATCAATATCATAGGAATTCAGATTTATAGTTTTAGACATCAACATCACTAACAAGTTCTAGTGTCAAAAGCAATCAAACCAAATTCTCAAGTCCAAAAAAAACCATGTAAAATAGTAGGAAACTCAACTTTATTAAAATTAAAATGATGTATGAGAGGTATTTGTTGAATAGGAGAGGTCTTTCTAGCATATAAAAGATCGTCCTATAGCACTATAACATCCGAATGAATGATTTGGTATTTAAAAATTTGGATCAATTTGGATTGAACAAAGAAGACGCAACGTAAAAAAAAAGGAAATTATCACTATTGTCTTATTTGCTTAATTATTGCCCAAACTATTGCTAGAGTAAAATCTACACAAATCCAATCCATCGGTGTAGCTTTTCCACCAGACAAAGTTGATTATTTTATCAGAAAAATCGGACCAACAAATCTTCAACAACATGTCAAATAGTAGATAACGCCGACCCCATCTAAGCAAACCCATCTTTACTCTATCGAGCTCACAAAACCAACACAATTCAATGGATTCCGCAATGGCCGACGTCGAGCTCGAGTTCCCGCCATTCTTCCGCACCTACAAAGACGGACGTATAGAACGCCTAGAGCCCGACGAGTTCGTGCCCGCATCACCCGACCCTCAAAACGGCGCCGTCTGCTCCAAAGACGTCACCATCGACGCCGACACCGGCCTCTCGGCGCGCCTCTTCGTCCCCAGCAAACACCTCCTCGCCGCCGACGCCGACGCCCGTAAGCTGCCCCTATTGATCTACATCCACGGCGGCGGGTTCATCATTTGCACGCCCTTCAACCCCATGTACGATTCCTACCTCACCAAACAAGTCCTAGAGGCTGACGTCATCGCGGTCTCGGTCCACTACAGGCGGGCCCCCGAGCACGTGCTCCCGGCCGCGTATATAGACTGCTGGGCCGCGATCCATTGGGCCGCGTCTCACAAAACCGGGTCGGGGCCCGACCCGTGGCTGAACCGGTACGCTGACTTCGGGCGGGTTTTCCTGGCCGGGGATAGCGCCGGGGGTAATATCGCCCATAACATGGCCATGGCGGCCGGGGATGAGGATCTGGGCCTGAGCATTCCTATTAACGGGCTGATTTTGGTCCATCCGTATTTTTGGGCCTCAAGCCCAATTGGGGGTGAGGCCCAACATAAGGATAAGGAGATGGTGGATAGGGTGTGGCCCATGGTGTGCCCGGGTGCAATGCCGGATCCGGGTCAGGACGACCCGCGGGTGAACCCAGTGGCGGTTGGCGCCCCGAGCTTGGCGGGGCTCGGGTGTCGGAGGGTGCTCGTGTGCGTGGCGGAGAAGGACGTGGTGAGGGATCGTGGTAGGCTTTATTTCGAGGCGTTGGGGAGGAGTGGGTGGATGGGGATGGTGGAGATTCAAGAGACCGAAGATGAAGATCATGTGTTTCATTTGAGGGATTTGGAGAGGGAGAAATCTAAGGCCTTTGTTAAGTCTTTGGCTGGTTTTATTAACATGGATTTGCAACCTCCTTGCATTTGATTTGGTTTGATTTCTTATTAACTTGTTTTGTTTGCTTTGTTGAGGTCTTTTCGGTAATAAATGTACGTTGTTTTGTTTTGGGTTATCGTTGTGTCTGTTTGTGCTGAGGAGGATAAACTATCAATCCATATATATAAATCTTATTATAATCAATGATTTTACAATGAAGTTGAACTCGCTTATTTTCACTTTTAGATGTTATTACGTTGTTATATGTAATCAGTCATTTCTGAATCATATGTCTAAAGATACTAACCACCGACGGTGAATGGTGTTTAAAGACCCCGTTTCAAACTTATAAGAGGTCTTAATAAAAAGATAAAATATTCAATTTATAATGTATGTTTCCAAAATGCATATAACGGCTTAAAAATTACATATAAATTGTAAAAAAATCACTAGATTACACTTTTTAAAATAGTAAAAAAAATTACATATGAACTTTAAAAAAGAATCAAGACCCTATTATTCTCGGGGGTCAGGGGGGCGTGGGCCGCCCCTGTTAGCTACACGTGGAAAGTGTTATAGACGAGCCGAGCTGTTTGTGAGCTATTCTGGTTCGTATTCAGGGTGGATTTGTAAACGCACACGAGCACAATTCTAACTCTGGAACGATAGATGAGTCGAGCTTGGGCAACAAAAACTCAACTAAATTGTTATTGAGCTTATTTCACGAACAGAATAAATGAGTGCTTCTCGAAGAGAGCAAACTCAAAATGATATTTTTGTTTGAACAAGATTTTCAGCTCAAACCATTCCCGTTTATTATTAGTAAGTATATGGAAACCAAAAGGAAAAGAGAAAGTTGTCGAAATCCGGTAGGCCCGATACCGGAGAGATAAGGGCGGAGGGGGCGACCGTCGTGCGCATATGCGCGAATGAGCCTAACCACTAGTCATGGAACCGGGCCGGGCTGGGCCGGGCAGCCACTGGGCCGGGCCAAGAAATCGTGGCCTAGGCCCGGCCTGGAAAATCACCGGGCTGGGCCGGGCCGGTCCACATAGGCCCGGGCGGGTTGGGAGCGGGTTGGTGCCGGGCCGGACTGACCCACACATACCGGGCCGGGCTGGGTCGGGCCGATGGTTTATTTTTAATAATTATTTATTAAATTTTTAATAATTACGATGCCTATGTAATTAATTTTAATAATTATAGTGCATATTAATTTTATTTTTGCACAAATGTAATTTATAGGGTGCAAATAATTTTATTTTTACAAACATACAATTAATTGGGTGCATATTAACTTTATTTTTACAAAAAATAAAATTAATATACACCGGGTCAGTCCAGGCCGGGCTGGGCTGGGCCAAGCTCTTGGCCCGTTGACCAGCCCGGGCCCAACCCATGACCCGTCTAGCCCGCGGGCTGGCCGGGCCGGGCTTTTTGGGCCCATGACACCGGGCCGGCCTGCACTGTTGGCCATCACTACTAACCACATAAGCTCACGGAGTTCCATCCTAAAACCAATTGGCAATAGGAGGAGTAACCCATGTACTTATATGGAGGAAGACAATAACGGGTGGGAGCAACCTGGCCCGACCCGATTAAACCCAAGAGACCCATGACTGAACAAGGCTCTGATACCATGTCGAAATCCGGTGGGCCCGTTACCGGAGAGATGAGGACGAAGGGGGCGACTATCGAACGTATATGCGCGAATAGGCCTAACCACATAAGCCCATGGGGTTTCGTCCTAAAACTAATTGACAATAGGAGGAGTAGCCCATGTACTTATATGGTAGGCGGTTTAGATTATGAATTCGTATATGGGGTAGGGTTCCCAACAAAAGCAAGCTTAGTGAAGGAGTCCGCGACCATGTTCGCTTCCCTAAAGACATGAATGAGTTGAGCATCACCGACCTGACTAAGGGATCTCTGACATCTAGAGATCAGATTAAAAAGAGGGTGGGAGGGGTTAATGGTTTTGTTAATGAGGTCAACCGCCAACTTTGAATCGGATTCCAGAATGACATTACGGAAACCTTTAGAACGAACTAACTCAAGACCGTTGGCGATACCCCATAACTCGGCCATAGGCACCGTACATTGGCCTATATATGTTATGCACAAAACCACCTACCCATCTCTCATCCGAATCGCGGATCACACCAGCAGCCGTAGCACGTCCCTCACCGAGCTATCAATGTTGATTTTGACAACACCCATTGGAGGACGTTGCCAAGACACCAGAGTATTAACCGAGTTAATGATTGGTACGACTCGGTTATATCCCTAAGCATGGATTTAATATTAAACAACATGGTCCATACCATACTTACATTCGAAACGTGGATATGGTCTAATTTCAACAAGTTGTCCAAATAGCCTTAAATTAGCGGAGCCAAGTAGCCTTTTTTTTTTTTTTTTTTTTTTTTTTGATTAAAGAAGCCAAGTAGCCTTGGTGCAGCTATAAGACTATAAAAGAGCATGATTACGATAATCTGCAAAGGATGTCACCACATTTTATTTGGCCTCGATAGAGTACGTTATGAAAGAGTATTTTTTTAACTATATTTTTTTCGGAAATTTCGCGTGGTACCCCTAAGGTTAAGTTTA
Organism: Polygonum maritimum; assembly: GCA_963924305.1. NCBI lineage: Eukaryota > Viridiplantae > Streptophyta > Magnoliopsida > Caryophyllales > Polygonaceae > Polygonum > Polygonum maritimum. The sequence goes on along the minus strand of OZ002729.1, from coordinate 4,825,827 downwards.
TTTCGCCTGGTACCCAAGGAGTTTTTGATTTTCGCCTGGTAACCCTCACAAATGGAATTAATTCACCCCATGCCCAATCTGTTAACTTCTACCCATTAACGTTAGATTTGGATTACCAAAAAAAATAAAAATAATTAAAGAGAGATATATTCACAAAACTGTTTCATCTTCTACGTACTCATCAACACCATAGTGCTCTCTCTTTGGGGTGAAGATCGTTGAGAGGACGACTCTATTGATCGAAGGTTTTCAAGTGGTGGACGACTACAATTTGCTTGGTGCTTTGGGACGTCGACATCTCTGTTCAGGTACAACTGTTAAGCCTTATGAATATGAAATTTTAGGGCATTATAGTTCAAGTTGTTATGATAAATTTCTAGGGTTCTAAATTCTTATGAGTTCTCCAAATTCTGCTCACAAATAATTCACAAGTTGCTTAATCACTAGGGTTTATTTTACTTTTATCTATGAGAAGCAATATGCAAACATGATATATATATATATATACACGTACTGTATAGAGAAAGCATAGATTTTTAGACAAAGAATGCAATAGATATATGATACGTAGCTTTGTAATTTGAAAGTTAGAAGTTGGAGTTTGACGCTTTTGTTTATTATGAATTGTAGAATGGGAGATGCACTATTATTAAGGTTCCGCTATACTCATCAACAATATGTTGAAGCAACAGTGAGTGATCCAGATAAATGTACAATACTTGATATATTTGTTGATTTACTGGAGGGGGCTGTAAAAAAGGGTATGCACCTTCCCGATCATCCGAGTCTATGGTATGCACATCAATCTCAAAGTTTCAAGTTGCAAAATGACAATGATCTTATGAAGATGTTCACCTTGTTCCATGGAAAGGAAGTGATTAATTTAGCCATTGGCTCTACTGAATTGCCATGTTTGAACCTAGAGTTGGCTCGAGGCTTGATTGAAGCGAAGAATCCTTTAGGTTCCGACATTGAAATTGCATTAACGTCGATGCCGGATAATGTGACAGCTCCATTGTCTACCAATTTGTGGTCGCATCCTTCAAGTAGGAAAATCCCAGCCACTTCTGCAAGAAGAAAAGGGTTATGTATTATTGGAAGCACTTCTACTGATTTTGGAAATGGATCCTCTACTAGTGCTCACTTCGATGATTATACACATGATTTCGATCCTTTTGACGATTTGCATAACGATCATGCCCCTTTTGATGATGCACATAATGCTCCGACTTCTTTTGATGATGTACATGACAATGACACTCCTTCTAGGGATGTACAAGATGACTTTGTCTTGCCACGAGTTGATGATGGTTTTGATCCCGACGCTTGCAATGCTTGGAGACTAGATAGGGATGCGTACTTTGATATACTCTATGATAACGGGGAGTTGTATGAAGAACGCGACTTTGGCAGAATTGAGCTTAGGGAATGGATGATTTTTATCAACAAAGATCACTTGATGGAGGTTGTCCGAGATTATTGTGTCCAAGAGGGCTTTTCTGTTGTAGTTATAAAAGCTGAACAAAAGCGTTATACAGCTGTTTGTGGGGATTTCAATTATGCCTGGAGAATTCATTCAGCTAGATTATCAGATGGAGTCACATGGGCTATAAAATCATTGAAAGGTCCACACACTTGTATGAAATTGAATTTACACAATTCCATGGCAACTCCGAATCGGGTTGCTAGAAAGATTCTCAAACTAGTGAGAATAAGTGAAGAACTCAAAGGAAAGGATATCAACAGGTATTTGTTTCGAAAATTTGGTATAAATTTAAAGCCAACATCCTTGTACAAGGCAAGGAAACTTGCTCTTGATATGATCAGAGGAGATGAGGATACTTCATATGAGAATCTGCATACATATTGTGAGGTCTTGAAGACGACGAATTCTGAATCCAAGGCTCATTGCGTTTGGAGAGTTGTTGAAAATCACCTCGAAAAACCAATTCAATTCAGAAGTATATTCATCTCTTTGAAGCCAATGAGTGAGGGTTTCATTCGAGGATGTAGAGGATTAATTGGAGTAGATGGATGTCATTTAAAAGGAAAATATGGTGGAGTTTTGTTGTCAGCTCTTGCATTAGATGGAAACAATGAGATATTTCTTATAGGATATGGTATATATGAGAATGAGAGTAAGGACACATGGTCTTCTTTCTTTTATCATTTAAGAGACCTTTTGAAGGATGCAAATAGAGATAATTGGACTATTATATCAGATAGACAAAAGGTATGTCACACTGTCAATTATTTATGATTAGTAAGAACAATGTATTAGTATTCTTTCGTAAAATTTCTAGCGTGTTGGTCTTTTTCTTCACTAACTAGAATGTGTTTTGGATCATATGTAGGGTGTCGAGCCAGCCCTTGCTGAAAAGTGGCCTACAGCTGCGAGAAGATATTGTTGCACACACCTTAGTGCTAATTTTAAAAAATCCTATCCTGGAAGAGCAATGTATGATTATTTTTGGGAATGCTGCAAAGCATACTCGGAGTTCAAGTTTAAAAATACAATGGAGAAGTTGCAAAAAACAGGTGGGTTAGGTGCTGTGAGGTGGCTACAAGCTGTGGGGGACATGGCATGTTGGGCAAGGCACAAGTTTGATCCAAGTTTACATTCTCCTGAAACAACAAGCAATTTCGTTGAGTCTTTCAATGCTTTGTTAGGGGTAGATAGAGAACTCCCGGTGCTGTCACTTCTTGAAGGTAAATATCATTTATTAATATGCTGTTGTTGGATATTCTGCTGATTTTTGGGTCTGCGTTGGGTCTGTTGTTGTTTGGATGTTCTGTTGTTGGTTTGGGTCTGCATACATCAGTGTTTTCTGTGAGAAATAAACTTGTATTTCATTTCTTTCATGCATTTCATTATATCTGTGTTGTATTCAGCTGTAATTTCTGGTGCATGTGGGACACATCAGCCCTAGTTAAGTTACAGGTCTATTCAGTTGCTGAATTATAGCTAGGAGTTGCTTTGTATTCAGCTGTAATTTTCTGCTTATTTTTATTAGGTTCTTATTTGCTTGGTAACTTCAAATCTTCCATGGATGTGTGATTGTAGGAATTAGGCGTACATCCATGGTAAGGAATTGCACTAGGCAGCAAAGTGCTCAGAGCCCATTAATGGCATTACTGTCAATGCTAGAAAAATATTAGATAAGGCAATTGCAAAAGCTCGTAATTTAGAGGTTAGTTTCTACATTTCCATCTCCCTTATCATGTAAAAATTATTCATTTTTATTATGTTAATTATTTTTATGTATTTGTCTTTTCTATTATAGTTTTTCAGGGCATCACCCAGTGAGTATGAAATTAAGGAGGGCAATTCATACTTGCCTGTGAATGTTGGAAATCGAATGTGTGCATGTGGACAATGGCAGATTAGTGGAATACCATGTCAACATGCAGTGAGAGCTATTCTTGACATGAGGGGGGATCCAGAAAAATATGTTTCTCATTGGTATTCATTAGATATGTATAGGAGAACATATTCACTTAACCTAAGACCTATCCTTGACGAAGAACAATGGCCCATGCTTAACCTTCAAAAAATGATTCCACCCAATATGAAAAGGGGGGTAGGAAGACCTCCGAGAAATAGGAAACGACAAGAGGGTCAAAAAGAGAAGGGAAAGAGGTCTCGTACTGTACAATGTGGAAAATGCAAGGTATTGTGTCTTATATCTTATCATATAGATTTATTGTATATGCTTCTAATGTTTCCCTTAATATATTGAATTCAAGGCATTCGGGCATAAGTCAAAGACATGTAAAGGTGGATTGACGGCTAGAGAACTAAAGGAACAACAAGGCATCCAAATTCAAAAGAGACAAAAAGAAACGAAGAAAAGGAAAGCAACAGTCAATGGAGACCAACATCAATCTACTGTTGTAATGGTTTTTGCACCATGGATTCCTGAAAGTCAGCATTAGTATGAAAACTAGACTAGTTTTACAAAATGGCAATGATTCTGATTTTTAGACCATATTGATACTATGTTTACATTTAGAGTACATGTTTATGTACTTGGCTGCAAAACTGGTGGACTTATTTGCCTAGAAACTGCAGAGGTTCTTTAAACTGGTGGATCTTTTTGTCAGCTGGTGGATTCTGAATTTTTTTAAGTCTTGCTGGATTTGTTATTTTGATGATCACACTAGCTACTGCAGTGTTACTGCATATCTCAGGTTGTTGTTAAGGGATATCTTAGCTTAGTTAGTGTAGTGTTCTTTGAGTGTGATGTGAAATCTCAGATTCCAAAATGATAAAAGTGCATTAGACAAATTTATGTATGTGTACCTTTATTGTGCCCATTCAACCATTCTAATACCAAGTAATTTTGGAGTGTTTCAGAAAATTGACTTCCCCTGTGGTTGGTAATGCTAGTAACTGTTTGAGGCTGATGTTTGGCTCTTTATAATCTCATGAAGGCATTAACTCCCCTGAAATAGATGAAAGCCAATACATATGGCATTACAACAGCAAATCACACAATTGCTAACCATGATCAATTTGTATACTAATTGCTATTCATGATCACACATGAGAATTTCAGCATTATCATTTCCTAAAAGTTAACGTAAGAATAAACAAACACATATAGATTGTGTAGCCTATGTGGGATTCGAACCCACATATATGTGTAAGACACATTGTTTTTCCATTAAGCTAACAGGCTAAAATAAAACAAGCAAAACTATCTCCATGTTAATTGAGGGATGCATGCCATAGATTAAGAGACTTTGATGGCTTGCCAAATATTTTACAAACTGATATTCATGATCAAACAATGTGACTAAAAGCTCAACAACTTACAGCTTAAAGACTAGAGCCTTGGTAGACTATGTTTACACAACAATTAGAATAACCTGCGGGTTCTCAGGCCAGAGAGGTAGTCTCCAAGGTTTACATGCTCTGATGCTCATGGTATATATACATTTCCATCAAAGCCATAACAAATATCAGAATGCAGTTGTAGGTGGGTGATTAAAGAGAATTACAAGGCACTAAAATCAAGTCTTAATTGGGAGAAAACCACATATAATGCATAAACAAAAATATATGAATGGAGGTTGCAAACTCGTCATTCCAGCAATGGCAGAAGATTAAGGTTACACTACAACCAAACTAATCCAACAAGCATCAGTAGAGACTTGGATCCTTTTCACTTAAAAGGGATTTATTAGGTATCATAATCAGTCACTATCCACGATTGAACCCTAATTTTTTGAGAGCCTAAAATTTCTTAAATTGAGTATAAAATCGTTAAATTTGTATCTCAATAAGCTTTCTTTGAAGGCCATTATCATCATACTCGTGCAATTGTACCATTGAAGAGAGAATTGGACCCTCAAGCGGGTCGTCGCCGTCTTCCAAATACACCCAACAAACGTGTCCTGTCCACCTCGTCGAGTAGTCGTCCACCAAGGAAAGATACACCCATTGAAGAGTCTTCGTCTTCGTCCGTTGTCGTCCTCGTCCGCCGTCGTCCTCGTCCGCCGCCGTCGAACATAAGTACGGGAAGTCGGGAACAGGGGTTGGGAGAACTAGAGAAGTACGTACAAAGGGGAAAAAATATCTGTTTGTTTTTGAGCGAGTAATTTTTTTTTTTCTATTCATCAAGTATGTGTATGCTATTAATTAACGGTTGGGAATGTGGCGAAATTTTTTATAAGTTTAGGGTTACTACGCGAAAATTTAAAACTCCTTGGATACCAGGCGAAATAAACTTAACCTTAGGGGTACCACACGAAATTTCCGTATTTTTTTTCTTGATATTTATAAAATATTAACTGATTTTCACAAATTTCAAAATAAAAAAATATACTTTCTAACTAAATTACTTTACAAATTTTAGCAAGACCTTTATATTGAGATCACAGACATATATAAAATAAATTAAAGAATTTCCATCTTGGAAAAATTAATTAAAGGCCTCCTCTCCAAGACACGATGTCGGAACGAATTAACAATACTAAAGTCTAAATATATGTTTATAGTGTACGTAATGCAGAAATTATGGACACCAAAATAATAGCTGCATGCATGCCATGGACGACTTTTACGCATTAATCTCCTTAAAAACAGCGTGAAAAAACGACACAAGTTGACATTTAGATTTTAGAATTTCTTTAATCTTGCACAAACCATCAAGTGACCAACACTAGAATAAGACCCCCCTATTGTTTTTTCAAAACAAAACATAGAACACAATCTTCACACTTGTCTCTTTATAATCTTCCCTAATCTCACTTCCTCCCATCTTAAACCCTCATTATCTTCCCTAAAACCTTCGAACTAATCTCATATGGGTTCCAACACTAATCCAGAAGTTTCCCATGACATCTTCCCCTACCTCCGCCAATACAAAGACGGAACCATCGAGAGGCTCGTCGGCACCGAGTTCATCGAGCCCGGGCTCGACCCACAAACCGGAGTCACCTCCAAAGACGCCGTCATCCTACCGGAAACCAACGTCTCCGCCAGAATCTACGTCCCCGCCACCGCCAACTCCGGCCAAAAACTTCCTCTCGTCCTCTACCTCCACGGTGGCGCCTTCATCATAGCCTCCTCGAGCGACCCCAAGTACCACACCTTCTGCAACCGTCTCGCGGCCGCGTCCAACTCGGTTGTGGTCTCGGTCGACTACCGAAAAGCCCCCGAGCACCCGCTCCCCACCGCCTTCGACGATGCATGGGCCGCGATACAATGGGTCGCCGCCCATGGAGTTGAGGATAGCCTCGTGAACCACACGAGCGTTGACTTTGGACGAGTCTTTTTAGTAGGGGACAGCGCGGGCGCCAGCATGGCGCATGTAACGGGCTGTCGGATCCGGGTCGAGAATCCGAATCCGGGTCCGGGTCATGGGTTTGGTTTAAAGGGTATTGGACTTATTCATCCCTACTTTTGGGGGAAGGAGCCAATCGGGTCGGAAGGATCGGACCCGAGGAAGGCCATGGTGGACACGTGGTGGGACTACGTGTGCCCGTCGGATAAGGGCTCCGACGACCCGTTGATTAACCCGTTCGGAGACGGGGCCCCACCGGTTGGTGATGTGGCGTGTGAGCGGGTTCTTGTGTGTGTTGCGGAGAAGGATGTTTTGAGGGATCGAGGGAGGGTTTATTACGAGCGTTTGGTTGAGTCGAAGTTTGATGGGAAGGTTGAGGTTTATGAGAGTAAAGGGGAAGACCATGTGTTTCATATCTTTGATCCTGATTGTGCTAATGCTGTTGAGTTGGTTAATCGCCTTGCTGAGTTCGTTAAGATTGAGTGATGATAAATTGCACGTACGTTGTTGGTGCTAATGCTGTTGAGTTGGTTAATCGCCCGATCAGACTTCTTAGATTAGAAGATTCTATGCACGACTGATCGGACTTTGTTTTATTGGATAGAAAATTAGTTTTGAATTATTATGTATGAATGATAGGACTTTGTTTTATTAGATAAATGATTATTTTGAACTTTTAGGGATGAATGATCTGACTTTTTGATCCTTTATACAAAGCTTAATAATGATATTATTATATTAGTAGTTATATTTTGTAAGTTATTAGTAGATGTAATTCAATCTAAATTAGAAGATGGTGGCAGTTACAAAACCCTAAAGTAGTGAATTAGTAATAATACTAATCACGTATGTGTTAGAGAAAAATTGTATTGACTACTTGAATGGTCTACACTCTTTTTACTTTTTGATCAAAAGAATGGTGTACACTCTACATGCCCTGACAAAAAATCTTAGTGATTTTACTCTTACTGATAATTTTTTGTTTTCCCTCTCAAGTCTCAACTATATAGCCTGATAGTTTGTAATGAACTGCACCATTTGCTGCATCTCAAATTATTAATTAGGACTTCAAAATAGACAACTTTATTATTTTTATTTTTGTTTTTCAGATATTTGTGAATTGACTTTCTTTTGTATTGCATATTTGGAAGTTTTCATCTACATTCGATTCACCTTAGTTTTGTACTCGAATTTTAGTTTCTTTTGTGTTCTTCCTTCTATCTAGACCTCATGAGGGTATGGAAGTGAATGACTCCATAAATTACCACGTAATTAATAGTGCTAGGCTGCTGGCTTATAACAGTCACTTCATCATTATTTTCACATGGGCTGCCTATAAATCACCAAATTAGCCTAGAACCGGATATCTTGAAAATCAGGTATACTATAATCTTTAATTGGAAAATACGTGCAATTGTTTTACGGTCAAAACTTCTTTGATTGGAAAACTTCAGCTGACCAGGCTATATACTGCTCTTGGTTGCTTGAATTTTTCTAAAGCAACAGTGAATCAATCAGAATGTCAAAAAGATTCAATTGGAACGGGCTTTGTTCTTGTCTTCAATCAGTGTCCGGGCTCCTCCTATTAGAAAATCCCCTAGTCTTGATATTATCAACCAAAAGAACAATACAGATCAGGGCTTTGTTCTGTTGTCAAACAGAACAGAATTTTGACAGATTGAAGAAGCAACTAATACTACAGCTAATACAAATGTTAACGATGTAGGATAGTCAAAGTATAAAAAATATCTAGCAATCAAAATGGCACAATTGATTCAAACGCAAGCCGGGTGACTTTGATTTGCTGGCAAATCTCATATGCGAAATCAACATTCATAGAAGTATCTTCTATAGTTCCAACAGACCAACTACCCTCAATGCATCACCCGGTCTTTGCATATTGTTCAAAGTATCTTCTGCTTGCTTCCTCTTCTCGACCTCCATCAAGAAACTCAATCTCATCTCTCGTAGCTCAGTCTCAAGATCGTGTAGAGAATTCATTTGACGCCCACTGTCTGAAGAAAGCTCTGAAAGAAGCCCGAAAAGCAAATGAAGTATTTTAATTTAATAACCCAACCAGATATATAGTAAATGACAGAGTAATTGAGAGAATATATAGTTCAACATGACTGGTTTTCTTTTGTTAGAAAACAAAATGAGATATAAAATTGCTATTTTTTGCTACATAACTTCTAATGATGTTGGAAGCCATGTGAACAGTAACCCAAAAACTCCAAACTAATTGGATTAAAACATTGACAGACTTGATGATCAGTCAAAAGACTGAAGAGACTATACAGTTCAACATAACTGCTTTTCTTTTATTAAGAACAAAAATGAGATATAAATTTGCTATTTTTCCAACATACTACCTCTAATGATGTTGGAAACCGTGTGAAGAGTAGCCCAAATGTCAAAACTAATTGGATTAAAACAGTTACACACTTAATGATCACACACCAAGTCAAATAAAAGTATCAGGAACAGCTGAAAGTCGGTCATGCTTGTCAAATTTGACTTAACTTACAAAAGAGCCAATAATCTAACCTATCTCTTCTCCTACCTTAAAAGAAAATTCACCAAAGCCTGGAAGACATCAAGAAAGCATTTTTAATGGTCAAAATTTTCACATGCGGGTTGGTAAGCTTTGGTCACAGATAGATGGAACATTCAAGTAAATGGACACGGCAGGGACAGTGCTTAACTGCTTCATTTCATTAAAGAAGCAGGAAAATTCAGCTGCATCATTCAGGATCATTGACCTCTTCAAGGTCTAAACCAGTGCGGCAAACAGCATCGTGCAGAGCTTGTTTGAGCTCCTTATTCAGGTGCAGAGCTTGTTTGACCTGAGAAACCAATGCAGAAAACAACATTGTGAATGAATTAGGCAAGCCATAAAGTGAAAAGTAAAATCCATAACAAAAACTTTTAAGATAAAGCAAAGATTTTCCATGTCAGAACCTCCAAGGGCATCCAGTGGGACAGTCAGTGGTTCAGGATAGATAATAGAGCAATTGTTTTGCAGAGCTTGCCCCACAAATTAAGGAATTGCTAATCCTGGAAGAATTGGGTAAGAAGAAGAACACCATCAGAAAAAGGAATTATATTGGTGCAATATTTATCCAAATTACAGCTTAATGAATGCTCTGGCAGAAATCTTAGGTAAGGAACCGCTTAAATTGTTTAATGAAAGATCACTGCAAAGGGACAAATGTTTTAGGGTTATGAGCAGCAGTAATATTCAAAGTAAGAATAAGTTTGTAGAGTTCTGGGGTCTCATTAATCCAAAGACTCAATGAAGATGAGGACTTACACCAGAGTGAGACCTTCAATCGTGGGCAGGGTTAATCACGCGGTTTTGCATATCTGAAATGAGTACACTCTGTAATGTAAACTCTGTATCTCTGCAAAAGCGCCTTTTTTCCCACAAACATGTCTACTCTCTCTCTCTCTCTCTCTCTCTCGATCATGGCTTATAGGAACCCACTCGTAACAACCTTTCATGGGAAATGCCTTCTCCACATCGAAATTGTACCTGAACAACAGCACCCTCACACACAACAATTTTCACAAACATCAATTAGCTCCAATTCGTGGTTTCCTATCTTGAGAACTTAACTATCCATAGAAGTACACCTAAATGAGAAAACTTAACTTAAAAGCAACAATCATTCTTTTGTTAATGATAAATTGATTGCTGCAAAAGCTAGGCTATTTTCCAACAAAGAACAAACTGAAAAGACTAAACTCATTTAGTCCCAAAAGCTCAAGCCAAATTTGTTGTTTTTTTCCTCATTAGACTACAACACCTTAAACTGAAAAAAAAAACATGCAGTAGAAATACATCAGGATGTAGAGGCCCTTAAGAGGGTGTTTGGATACTATGAAACTTCCCTCAGATGAAAAATTGAATACATACAGTACGTGTTACCTCTTCTGTTGCTTCTCACATTTCTGCTTGTGGACGGGTCTTTGTCCTCAGAAGCGATGCGGTTGTGATATCATGGATGCTGGAGCACCTCATATCTTTGGGCCCCGAAAGCTGCGTAAGGAAAAACTTCCGAGCATGGCTAGCAACTTGAGTTGGAGTTCTTGTGGTCACAAAATAGTGAGAAATTTTCCTCCAATCTCCCTTTCCATACCTTTTTAAGCCCTAGTAGAAACTGCCTGAAAAAATCATCTATTGAAACAACCAAGTCACAATCCTATATACCCCTTCATACAACCATCAATCCATATAGCTAATACATCATCACAATCTTCACCAGAAACAATTTACATACAACAAACATAACTCATCATAGTTAATTAAGTGTTACCTGTGCTCCTCTTCAGTCCAAGGAGCACAGGTAACACGACCGTCATCAATTGTTGGTATCCACCAAGAACAACACCAGTGGTGAAAATTCTCATTCAATTTCCAGCTGTCTGGGAAAGGAGATGGCACAACTCTAGTGAATGCAATTGCTGTATTTTGCTAGAGAGATGTTAGCAAAAAGGAGAATGCTAAGTAAAAAAGGGTGAGGACTTCTGTAGGTTGTATTGCTAGCAGCTCAAGTTTCATACTTTCATCACTTAAAGACAGTAAAAGCTCATCCATCTCAAACTCAGGGCTTATGTGGAACAATTTCATTTATAGAAAAGCAAAAGATATAATAATTACAGGCCGGAATTACAACCACAAAATAATTTAGTGCCCCTGTTTGAGCTCTTCCAGCTTCCGCTTTCTCAGACTGTGTAAGAATTCAAGTATAATTTGCATATTTGCCTCAGCCTCATCTCGCTCCATAGTTTTCTTCTTTTCCACCAACACAGACTACAAACTATCCAAATCCTTCATTGATATCTCACAACCCTGTCTACGAAGGAGACAACCAAGTAAATTTCGGAAGAGTTTAGCCAAACGCGTGACATTTCATTTCCAAAAAATGACTAAAGCAAATGCAATAGCTGGTTCTGGTTATGACAGAATAGAAGAGCATTTTGAAATGCTAGCACAGGGAGCAACATCACATTACGTATTGATGAACTAAAAAGTAGATTACTCGGCAATTATAAAGCATGAGTCAATTGAAAGATTCTTTGCTGAATGCAATCATATTTTGTATACACCAAAACATCTACTATGAAAAGGGAAGATAAAACAAAACAAAAGATTTATGTTTAGCACTTGAAATCCAGGATGGAGAGGGTGCAATATAATAAAACAAAACAAAATGTGGACTAACCTGACGTAATGCTAGACAAAGATGCTCTAAAGGGCTGGAATTTTTGGCAAATTGACGAAGCGACATCTTCTTCAAAAACTGCATACATACTTATTAAATTGTATTCAATTGTTTTTTGTGACTTGACTGTATTTCCATTGAAGCAATAGAAGCAATAAAGAACCCGTGCGGCCCGTGCATCTTCTTCAGTTTTGACCTATATATTCCAGTGAGAGTCCAAAAATGAAGCTCAAGCGGATTAAGCTCGTATTCTGGAACCTAAAGTCAATGAAACATTAACAACCGAATTAGATATGTAGTAGGAAAAAGACCTAAATTAGTCAAAACTGAATCACTTTAAATCATAGTCGATTTACAGACTTAAAAGGAAAAAACCTCAAAGAAAAAACCTAATAATTTTTGGAAAATAAAAGCATAAAAACAATCTTATCAGCTTCAGCAAATTTTGCAAGATGAGACTAATCTTGACATCACAAATGGATAAAACATTAATCAAATTAAGATGCTGGAATTGCAAACCTTGTTGTGTGCATAGAATCAAAGGCGAATAGCTTGTCATAGCACTGATACACAAAGCTTGCCTCTTCTCCCAAGAATTTGCACTGTTTACAGGTTGATCATTGTGGAGTTTAAAGGTAATTACAGTAAGTGAGACACTTATATTTGACCCTCTCAATGGTCACCTCAAACATGAACAATCATCAACAATTCCATTCTTACAATATAAAGGAGAATAATAAAAGAATATTACCCACAGAGTTTGCTCAATCAACCGAGCACCAACAACCTTGACAGCTTTGATGAGAGAAGCGGCCTGGTTAGTATGAGGGATTCACTGCTGAGAAATCACCGGCCTGAGAAACTTTGCCGGGTGTTTTGCAGTTGCTTGCGAATCCTCGATTTGCCTATTCAGATCAATCAATCCATAAACAAATTGAAAGCACAGAAGTTCAAGCATATAGAATCTCAAACCAAACTCAAATAGCTATAACAATTTACAAAGAACAATTGCAATTATTTGAAGCCCAGGCAAAGAAATCACCGGCCTGTAACTGAATTCAAATCCAATAAATCTGCGCAATTAATTACCTAAAATTGATTTTCATTTTGATCGACTAAAAAACCTCAATCACAGATTGACGTCAACCTGAAACAGATTGCAAGCACAGATGTAAAGATTGGTCGTCAACATATTGGTAACAAACACTTCCTGCAATTAAAGGACACAATTAAGTCCACTAATCACATGCTAAGTAACCAACAGAAATAAGCAAAAGTAAGGCTTACCTAATTTCAATTTGGGAATTCTAGGGTTTGATGATGAATCTGCCAAGGAGCGAAAATGTAATAGGATGTCAGCCATAGACGGCTCAGGGGACGAACTCTCAGCTCCATCTGACCCAGAATCCGACGGCTTTACACAGGAATCCACACTTTTCATTATGACATTACAAATTACAAATTGAGAAATCCGACGGCTTTCAATTGTGTTGCCGTATTTATTGAAGAGCTCGACTCGGAGCGACGAAGCATCCTTCTCCGGAGATCCACACTTTTCGACCAGAAAATCTGCAATCGGATTCTAAAATTAGAAATGGAGCTCCAAATTTAAAGAATTTACACAGGTCAAGACTCGAAATTGAGCGAAATTCAGAGCGATTTACCTTCGATGTTCCGCTGAAGAAGTGTAGACAAATTTGTAACACAAAACAATATTCATGCCAAGAGAGAAGTCTTACAATTTAAGGACATTCATAATCAATTCCAGCAGCATCTATCTTCTTCCTTCGCTTCGTATCTCACTTCAAGATCCTTTCAACCAGTTTTTTATGTTCTTCCAGTGTTCTTTCCTGCAAATATATATACAATTAGTGGCATCAATGGGGTTCATCATCTTATGAAGATACAATCTTTTTTCTGGATCGGTTATTAGAAATTCAAAAACCGCTTGATATCACTTGTGTTACCTTATATTGGTTATCGCCAATTTCAGGAAGATCTTCTGCTCCAAATACTTGTTTACAGCTGCCACGCTCACAGACCGGCCTGCAATCTTTCCAAATCTCAGAACACGAATCCACAATCGAACTCGTAAAATCGAGATCTAGAGAAATGGAAAATCTACCGGGAAAGAAAAACATATGATTCGAAGGACAATAGATAAATGGGTATACATAAACCCTCTTGATTCAGCAATAGCATCTGATGTAAATTATAATTCAATTGCTTCACCTGGGAAAGAGATAACCCAAATTTGCAAAACTGATTCCATACTTATGACAATGACAAATTGATGAAATAAACAGATTTCAGCTATATGCTCATTGGTCAGCTAATGTTCAATTTTAACAATTACACGTTGCTATTCATGGGTTATTTTTCATTAGAGCCTTTCGAATTTGTCACAAACTGAAGAACATTCAATGTTGATGATTATTAGTATGCAATTAAGGCTTTGAATATCAAAACCGAAATAATAAGCTTTCTTTGCATATATCTAAAAAAACAGATTCAAAGCGAAACTGAACGCTCATGCCAAAATTCGAGAGAAATCAAGACAAAAAAGCTAACCTTGAAGAAGTAATCCAACATCTCCAATGACGATGCGAAAGACTCGGACCAACGCTAACAGGACCAGTAGCCGCAAATTCATCCTGACCTTCGCCATTTCCTTCCTCCACGGACTCAATCTTATGATATAACGTTGATGAACCTACATAGGTTTACGGATACAAAAAATTAGAAGAGGAAATTTGGAGAAATAGATGTTTTTGGATGTTTGTCCATGATGAGATGAAGAAGGTACTTGGTGTAATCGATGATAAAAACCTGAACTTTTCGTGCCTTTGGTTTAAGGCGCCGTTTGCCAGATGCAAAATTACTGTCCTCATACATTCACAAAGCCAATTGAACTGCTAAGAAGCTTGAATTTGCAAAACCTAATTCACATAGCCAAGCCTAGCCTAGCAATTAGAATTTGAGCATGAAATTTGAAAGCTCAAAACAACACGAAAATATGAAGAGCCATGAGGATTGACATACCGACACCATCAATGGCGATATCGGGAGTAGAAGCGGCAGCTTCCATGGAATTGGCTCCGGGAACGCGAACCACCACACCACCGTTGGCCACTCCTCGCCGGCAGAACTTCCAAGAACCGGATTGCACCAACGCCGGCGACTGCGAATAGAGGCTTCGTTGGTTGTTCCCGAGTCGAAAGATCTGCGAAGGCGTCGCCCAGATTCCGCCGTCGCACTCGCCTGACCTCGCTGCGACCCACTTCGCAAACCACTCGCGCGGCTTATCCACCGCCCGTGGCCGCTGGCTCTCCCCGCCAGATCCGCCACCAGTCGCGCGTTGTCGAGATCTGCGAACCGAAACCCTAGATCGGGATAAGCTTTCGTCAGTTGTACAATGCGCCGCCGCCAACAATCCAACCCTAGATTTGCGCTAAAGCCGCCGCCGGCGCGAGATCTCGTCCCTCCAGCACTCCGCCTTCACCGATCTGCCCTTCCCCGATCACTCTCAACCTCTTCTCCTGCTTCTATATCAGCGATTTCGCCAAATTGTGTGAAAATGTAGTGGTGAAATATTTATTTTTTGGTGAGATGCAGTGGTGAAATAATGAGGTAGTGGGAGAGTTAAATATTTGGGTGATAAAACCAAGAATTAAAAGCTGCACGTTATTGCATGGTGAATAACAGGGAAACGGATGGACGGCTCAATTGATATGTAACAGCTCTTTCGTAGTCAAAAATGGCACATTAATTTGATCAAAAAAAAAATGGCACATTAATTGACCTTAATTTTAATCAATTAATCACAACCGTTACATTGTAAAGGAGTGAATGAAAAAATGGGCCAAATCCATTATCACCAACGACAATGTAACGGCCAGGTCGAGATTAAAATCAAATGGGCAATTCAATTCCATGCAGGGGCCCCATCAACTATAAGGCATGAAACATTGGTTTTTGTATAAAACGAAGAGCATTCATTGCCACAATGTTTCTTCTTTATAGTTTTATAGATACTGATTTGTGGTAATAAAATGATTTGGACTTCCGTAGTGCAATGAACCAATTGACACTTTGTAAGTTGTAACCCTTAGAGCATGTGCAATGGTAAGGATGGCAAATCCTCTTAGCACTCTCTTTCCTACATGAGGATATCCTTTTTGATGTAGAAATTATAAGAGGATCCTCTTTTGAAGGAGAAATGGAAGTAATCCTCCTTCTACAAAGGATTACTCACATTGGCTCTTGTGCCAAAGAGGATACAACTTCAAATTATATGTTGACATGTGTTCATCTAAGTATTTGCCCATTTTATTTCTTCCACTTCAATTTACACTTAATATTTTCCTAACTAAAAATTAAATCAATATGAGATTATCTTAAAACTACAAAATTAGTTAGTGTTTCTATTTTTTTTTTGTCTATAAAAAGAGTTCAAATTTACCTTATTTTTACACAATTCATTTTTTTCTTATTATTCCATGGATCATAATGTCTATAATAAATGTTATTTTTATTCTATACCTTTTAATACTTTAGAGTATTGCTTAAAGATATGTTTATATAAATCAAGAGTTATGTCTCAATATTAATTCTTGTTTTTTCTAATATCATAATTCTTTTGTAGATACTAAATTAGTTAAATAAATATAATCTGAGGAACTAAGTTAGTAGAATTGATTAATTATATAAAACATATAATGAATATATATATTTGAAAGTAAGAAAAGGACAAAATGAAATGAGGATCCTCTTTGTTGTGGGGGTAAATAGAGTAAGAGGAAAGAAAGGAGGAAAGGAAAAGTGAAAAATGAGTTGGATGAAAGAGAAAGTGATGTGTCAACTAGATAGAAGGAAAAAGAAATTCAAGAGAGGATTCAACATCCTCACCATTGCGTATGCTCTTAGCTTTAAAAAACAGTACTATCACTTATCGTCCTTAACTAGTGTGAATTTTTCAAATTGAACTATTTGACTTATTTGTATCGAGTTGGGCCGATTGATCCATAAATGGGCTTTTTAGCCCACTTCACTACGATAACTGAAGCCTCCCCTTCGGGTTTTATCTCATCCCTTCGCACACACACAAAAATGGCGGTACTACAATGGAACTTTCCGCCATTGCTAGAGGCATTAAGCGTGAAGAAGCCTTCCCCTCACCAAATTCAGTTCAAATTCCGGAACCCTAGCCCCTCAATTGCTCAGAAACCGACCACAATTTCCAGAATTCGCGGTTCGAATGCTCTATCCAGCCGTTGCCGTTGTCAAACTCAAACCCCGGCCTTCTACCCCCAATCCTCGGACGACGAGAGCTACGAAGACGAAGAAGACGACGAGGATGACGGAATGGAAGATCATTTATCCGAAACGACGTCGCCTAACGGCCGAACATCGTCGCCGCCACCGCTCCTCAGGAAGAAGAAGAGGTACAGAAAAGCGTATCCCGGAGAAAGCAAGGGAATCACCGAAGAAATGAGATTCGTCGCCATGAAACTCCGCAACACAAAATCAGCGCGCTCCTTCCGCGACGATTCGAACACGCATTCGAATTCGGACTCGGATTCATCGCCTGAAGAGAAAGACAGTGAGAATGAGAACGATTCGGAATCGAATGTGAATGAACCGACGTCTGAATCTGTGCCAGGATCTTGGCAGCCTAGTATGGAGGGCTTCGTCAAGCACTTGGTTGATTGCAAGCTTGTGTTCGAAACGCTTGAGCGTATTGTAGAAGAATCAGACGACGTAGCCTGTGAGTTAGTCTCTTGTGCCTTCAATTTCAGTATTATCTTCAGATGTGCAAATTTCAAAATTGACTTGTGTTTATGATGGAACCTGCTAGATGCATACTTTAGGAAGACTGGATTGGAGAGGTCTGAAGGCCTTGCCAAGGATATTGAGGGACTAAGAGGAAGAGGTGTAGAGATTCCTGAGCCTAGTAATCCAGGGGTTTCTTATGCCAAGTATTTGGAGGAACTTTCCAAGGAAAGTGCTCCATTGTTCCTCACACATTTGTACAATGTGTACCTTTCACATGTGGCTGGTGGTCAAGTTATAGTTAAGCAGGTATTTATGGACTGGTATTAAGTTATTATATAGCTTTGTTTCATTAGTATTCTATACGTTTGTATCTGTGGGTGTGAAGTAGGCTTGAATTGCTAAGCTTAGTGCAAGCTTGCATGATCTGAGCAATGTAGAAAAGTTGCCTCTAATTGAGTCCCCAACTGGTGGGCTGTTTATAATGTATGCCAGTCAGACATGATAATCTTGCTCTTTGCAGCTGAAGGATTTCTATATAATGTGGAATCAAGATTTGGTGAAACTTATTGCAAACAAAATTTGTAATGGCATATGGATGCTGATCTTAAAAGTAGATTGAAAATGCTGATGTAAAAGTGCTTTTTTTGGTGCTCTTTGTTTAAGGTTTCTGAAAAGATTCTGGATGGAAGGGAATTGGAGTTCTGTAGATGGGATGGAAATCCACAAGAGCAACTCAAGGATGTAAAGGATAAGATTAACAGATTGGGCGAGGTTATTGCAAATTCTCTCCATACCTATTTCAGCTTTATTTGGCTCTTGTTTGTAGTTTGCTAGTCTTGGTTTTGATAATAAGGTATTTATGTTCGCCAATTCCCGTTCATATTTTGCAGCATTGGTCAAGAAGTAACAAAAACAAGTGCTTAAGCGAAGCATCAAAGGCGTTCAAGTACATGGGCCAAATTGTGCGGTTGATTATACTGTAGTATAGGCAAGGTATGTCGTTTCACGTCCTTGTTCAAGTTCAATCATACGACTAGTTGAGCTTGCATTTTAGTTTACTCTTCTGTGTTTGTCTTGTAAGAGAGTAGAAATGGCTAAAACATAGTTTGACAATTAAGCGGGATCTGGGAACAAGCCAATGAAACCCTTTTTGTGAGATGATCTATAATCTATTGGCCAAGTAGCAATCAACCTTTGTCATGAAGCCTGCAATGTGTTTCATGGAATACTTAAACAGCTGAATGCTGTCATGGTACATCCAAAAGTGGGATTTCAGCTGAATCATTCATCCATTTTGACCCCACCACAAATAGGGCTGTAAGTTAGAAACACTAGAAAGTCAGAAGACTGTTGTTTAGCTGGTTCAACTTGTATTTATGGTCTTAGTTGTAACTTTAAACTGCCTATTGTCCTTTATTTTTGATCTTCTTCAAGAACATGTTTGGGCCTTGTCATTCTGTTGTGTACTTGAAAGCCCAATCACTGTATATGACCCGTATTAAGCCCTTCGGCCCATGACACGGAGCTATCTGTATAAAAAAACAAAAACAACCTTAACCACGTTGGCTGTAAGTGCACCACTTGAAATCTAGGGTTTGCAAGTTGTGCATTGTTGCAACTCCCACAATCTCCGCAAATCCAAGAGGAGAACATATTGGTACAGAGTGCACGTGACATGATGGTGCACACTGGAGACTTTGCATAATCAAATTCATATCCAAATTCGTATATAATATTATCATTTATCACCATACACATCCTATCTTTACACCCAATACAAAATACCCATATACTTCATACCTCATTTATGGTCTATGGCCTTTATATGCAACAAATTATATGCATATATCATATTGGACCTGAAAATTAATTCCAAAAAACAAAAATTATTACTTTACCCTACAAATAAAGAAGTTTTAGGTTGGCGACTTTCGATTCGAACCCTAAATTAATTCTTTTTCAATTTATGTTTAAGAAAAATTGGGGTTAATCTGGTTAGTGTCTCTTGTCGATTCAAATGGATTAAATGAAATTCTATCATTATGTTCATCATCGTTAAATTAGTAGGATTCGATCCCTATCACACGCATACTATTAGTCGATTTTATTTAATCCTCAATCGTAAAGGTTTGTAATGGTATTCAAAACTATTGTCAGAACTTTCGACCAAAAAAAACTACCGTGAGAACTTTTATCATAGCTGCTAAACATCACACTTAAGTTTTCATCTCCTTCACACTTTTCCAATATTTTTACTATAATACCCTTAAAACTAATCTTAGAAAAGTTAAACAAAATCTAAGAACTACCTTAAATTACAAGAATATACTTAAGCAAAATCTATATACTACATCCAAAGAAATATTTACTTTACAAAAATTGAACCCAGCAAATACTTTTTCCTACATTAAATAATATTTTCAATTAACAAAAAATGTAATCTTATTATATATAATTAATAGGGAACTATATAATGATTTTTTCTCCTTTTTAAAAAAATTCTAATCTATACAATGGTTTTTTCTCCTATTATAAAACTCTAATAAGTTCAAAAATAAATGGTATAATAATTTCGTAATAATAAAAGCGTGTGATCTATAGCATCTCCAAAAAAAATTATTTTTATATATACAACGCTATATAAAGTTTATTTTTATTTTTATTCTTATATAGTACGATAAGTTTTGATTTTTTGTACATGATTTCGTAATAATAAATGGTAAAAAAATATTAAAAGAAATGAAAGATTAGAATAAGGGATAAATAGATTGAGATTGATTATTTTTTTCCTTTTAAAGCCTATTGAGATTTATTAAGGTAGTAAATCCAACAAAATATTTTAATACATAAGGCTTTTATTTTTATTAATTTTTCATTAAGAAAGGTTATTAAGGTAATTTTAAGTGTGATGTATAGTAAAAGTGTGTGATGTATGGCATCTCCCACTTTCATTTGCCATCATGAGTCACCTCTTGACTCCTAACAACAAATTGCATATTTGATACTTTCTTGACATTTTATGAGTTAAGTTAACAATCTAAAAAAAAATCAACCTTTAAACATCAATCAAAGATTCAAAATTACCTTAAACTCAAAGATGCCCTCCTTGACTCCCCATAAAATGTTTACTATACATACACGAGCGTGTTACATGATACACAACATGTACTCTTGTTAGATGAGTTGTACTCCACCGGTAGCACTACTCAAACAACCAAACTCACTCAACTTCCTCACAATCAACGGCCCCGATCAAATCCCCGGCAATCCCATCCAACGGCTCAGATACAACCGCGTTAAATCTCGTTCCATTACACACCCTCAAATCCCCCCATATAAAAACACCATCTTTATAAGTTTTATCCCCTTCTCTCTCGCCTCCTTCCTCACCCCCACCTCTTTTACAGATCCGGAAAACCTCTTTTCCTCCCCTTCCCATACAAATTCCATAAACGGCAACCCTGAAAAGACACAAAGAACAAAACTTTAACCACTCCTCCTAAAAACCCATTAACACAACACCCCCAAAAGATGCAAACACCCACCACCACAAACCCCTCCGACCAACAACCGGCGAAGGCGGCGGCGACACCATTATCGGCGGCGGCGCAGCCCCATTGGATTCCGATGCCGTTCCCGCCGCCGTCGCCGGCGATGGTAATGCAACACCAGATGACGTCACATAACTACCCTCTTCCGCCGCCGCCACCTCATTACATGACGGCGGCGTATCACCCACATCCTTTTATGCATCCGCCGTCGCCTCAGCCGCTTACCCACGCCGGATTCGGCCACCACCACCACCGGAACGGTACCGGAGACGGATCGGCCGGCGAGAATAAGACCCTTTGGGTCGGTGACTTGCATCATTGGATGGATGAGCAGTATCTTCATAGCTGTTTCGCTCCCTCTTACGATGTATGTATTGAATCTGTCCCTTTGTTTGTTATGTGCTCTGTTTGTTAGTGAAAGATTGTAACTTTATTAGATCGGACGCATCTTGATTTGTGTTGTTGAGGTATATGACATTGTTAGTCATTACTAGCTTAGAATTGCAAAGAAACTGAGATTTTTCTATAGTTTCTGTATGAGATGATTGCCGTTAGATTTAGTTATTTCTAGGTTCCATTGTGAGATTCTAGTATGCTATTTTGAGATATGTATGTTGGGGTTTGCTTTGTATGGACTGTCCAAAAATGTGTGCTTTTTTGGCCATAGTTCAGTTGTAGTAGTCTGCTTATGCTACCAGAAACTTTCTATTTTGTGCAATTGTAAGCTTAAGATTCCATCCATTATCAAGATTTGTCCTTTCTTCAGTTTTCTTATGGTGTTTTCTTATCAATTTGAACCACTGAAATGAAAACCCATGTACAAATCCATCATGTAGCATTTTTTTGTGATTATAACAGAATCTTGTACAACTAAAATAGGAATTATTGCTCTAATTTTGCAAGTTCTTTATTATCGATCTTAATTCGACAACATTTATTGTTCATTGAACAGATTACCAATATTAAGGTGATCCGCAATAAGCAAACCGGGTTCTCAGAGGGATATGGATTTGTTGAACTGATTTCCCATGCCACAGCCGAGAAAGCCCTCCAAACTTATACTGGTTCAATGAT
This sequence comes from Polygonum maritimum, assembly GCA_963924305.1. Lineage (NCBI taxonomy): Eukaryota > Viridiplantae > Streptophyta > Magnoliopsida > Caryophyllales > Polygonaceae > Polygonum > Polygonum maritimum. The sequence continues at coordinate 4,803,408 of OZ002729.1, read as the reverse complement.
GCCTAACACTGATCAGCCTTTCAGGCTGAACTGGGCTTCTTTTAGCACAGGGGATAAGCGCGCAGACAACAACGGCTCTGATCATTCAATTTTCGTAGGAGATTTAGCTGCAGATGTTACTGATAGCTTGTTGCTTGAGACGTTCTCTAGCAAATACCCGTCTGTTAAGGCTGCCAAGGTTGTGATAGATGGCAACACCGGGAGATCAAAGGGCTATGGCTTTGTTAGGTTTGGAGATGACAATGAGAGGACTCAAGCTATGACTGAGATGAATGGCGTTTACTGCTCTTCTAGACCTATGCGTACGGGTGCTGCTACTCCTAGAAAGTCGAATGGGTATCAACAAGGTAAAGTTGTCGCAATCCATACACACTTGAATTTTGTCAAAGAACATGCTGATTTGTTTTGAAGTTTGGATTTTTATCTCTCTCAATATAATCGGCTTTAGAACTTTGAATCCGTGTTGGTGTGTATAGACTTTCTTGCTCAGAGCCTTGGAAGAAAGGTTGGATATGAGCTTCTTCTTTGGTCCATTGTGGTTTCTTATAAAGAAATGAAATTGGGGTGGTCAAACCGAATCTGCAATTTTCTTATAAGGTGATTTCATTTTACTAGGTGGATATGCAAATGGTGGTTCTGCCCAAGGCTCACAGTCTGATGGTGATTCTACTAACACAACTGTGAGTTTGTCAAGAACTTTTCTTCTTGCAATGCTTGAACCATCATCAGCTTCATGGCTGTTGCACTATAAGCTTGATCATGTCCTATAACTATAACTTGTAATTTTGAATTGTAGATATTTGTTGGCGGGCTTGATAAAGAGGCGTCTGAAGACGATCTTAGGCAGCCTTTCTCTCAATATGGAGAAATAGTCTCGGTGAAGATCCCGGCGAATAAAAACTGTGGGTTTGTACAATTCGCAAACAGGTACACCTCCGTCTCCTGATTGATCCTGTCACAAAAACTTAAAAACCAAACTTTTATTCATTGGCTTGAATGTACGTGTGTCCAATGTATTACAGAAGCGACGCTGAAGAGGCTTTACAGAAGTTGAATGGAACCGTGATTGGCAAGCAAACCGTTCGTCTCTCTTGGGGCCGTAACCCTTCCAATAAGCAGGTAAGTTATTGATTTGCGGTTTTTCTAAGGGCATAGGTTAAGAGCCTTCCTTGCAATGGAAATATTTTGTTAGAATGCATCTATTTCTTACTTGAATAATTTCATAAGGTTTATATACTTTCTCTTTAGGGTTTTAGCTTCTAAGAAGAAGCAATCTTAAACTAGTGACTGATTACATTATTAGACATAAGATCTAATGTTTAATACCCTAGTGACTTATCATGTGAATTTGCGTTGTTGGCAGAGGAACGAATATGGAAACCAGTGGAACGCGGGGTACTATGGTGGGCCCATGTACGAGTACTACGGCGTGCCACACCCTCATGACCCAAGCATGTATGCTGCTGCGTATGGGGCGTACCCGATGTATGGCAACCAACAACAAGTGAGTTCTTGATTGATCGAAATCAAACGCAGCTCACACACATATGGAGCTGAAATTACTTGATTGTATGTCTCTTCATGTGTGAGTAAGTGTGTTATATGGTTTTAGTATAGAGAGATCTGATGGGAAGCCCCTCGACTAGTAAGAACCGTTATCGTAGTCGGAACCGGATTTTGACTTGCATCCGGAGGTGGTAGTTTGATGGATGATCATGTTTTTTGGTATTAGACTTGGTTATTAATTGAAAGACATCTAATATGAGGAAACTCTTTCCTTGGATCACATATATATCTTCCTTTCTTTTTCCATCAGTGTTGTATGATGTGTTCAAGTTGGTCTTAGGATTTTTCTTGTGATTTTGGCAAAGTTGGTCTTACGGTTTCATTCATATCTAGCTTGGTGGGCCGTTGCCAAGGCTTTGTTGTTTCTTGAAATGAGGTTGATTAGTCTACTTAAGTTGTGTTTAGGGAAAGCAATAGGTTAGCAGATTTGCTTGCTAATTTTGCTTTCATATTAGCTATCAGTTTTCATTGTTCATATGATCGAGTGCGTACCATTTGATGAATTATTTTACCATCTTAGAGTAGGAAAAAATTTACCATCTCAAAGATGGAAATTGCACATATTATATGTATTTTCATATAATTTATATTTTCATTCAATCTATAATTGTTGAATATTTATATGTAATTTTTTTTAGTGAACAAAGAGAGTAGTACTGTTTTTTACTTGTTTCTTAAATTGGACAAAAAGAATTGCATAGGCCACATAGATGGATATAATGACACGTTTTTTATTCATACTGTAATAAATTCACACAAATGAGGTGCAATTTCCGGAGAAGATACGGTAATTAGATGATGTGCCATTAGCCTGTTGTCAGTCTTAGCTTTGATGTAACACCTACGAATAGATTTTACAGTTGGAGATTTACCAGTTACCACATCGGGTAGTTTTTGTGGTACGTATTAATTCACAGTTGAAAACGTCATCACATGTTAAAAAGCCTGGTTCACTTTATGCCACGTGGAGCTTTTTATGCACGTTGTCGCTGGTCCCCACCTCTCCTTTCAAGGCTCACATGGGATATGAATATATGATATGAATTGTGACTGTAAAATTTTGGGTCTGGTTGTACCAATTACTTTCAAATAAAATTCGACCAAAATTTGTTTACGAAGGCATTTTTTGTGACATTTACAGATCGATCACAAATGAGAACACAAATTAACATTTTCACTCTGAGCAAATTTGAATTTAAGTAATGAATTTCGCAGGGGCAGACCCCGTTTCTTGATAAAAAAAATTAACATTTTCAACAATCGAGATTAATTGATTATAAAATTGACATGTTCTACCTTGTCAAAAGTGGTTAGGCACTTAGGCGAGTCCCAGAAAAAGGAAAATCACTTTGACCTGAATCTACAATTGGGCCTTGGCTTACTAATCGGCCCAATATTCAAGCCACTTTGATAATCCAACTTGATTTCGCCCATTCCTGAGTTGGGGAGAAAATGTTTGCAAAATACTAATGGAGTTTTCATGGAACACTTTATTTATTTTTCTTTCTTTGTTTCTTTGGTAGATTTGAGGGATTTATGGATTGGTTCGAGCTGAAATCGGTATAATACGGTGCGGTTCTTGATTTATGAATTTTCAAAATTTCAGTTTCGATATTATTTCGATTTGGCTCAATTTTTCTCAAATGATAGCCTATTTTAATCCAATCTGGAAAAGAATAAACAAACCGAATCGAACATAACCTATTTGGTTCGGTTTTCTATTCACCTTATAGGAAATTTTGGTTTTGAACCAAAGCTCAACCCTACTAGAAATGTAGTACTTTTCTTACTCATAGACTCATAGTAGAGATGGAGTACTCAACTTAGCTAACATCACAGTTTAATTAGCATTAGACATAATACGAAGTAATTTTGATGAACTCTAATTTTTTTAAAAAGTTAAAATTAGTCATAAATAAGAAGAATGGGAATTAATGAGTTGGGCAACAAACATCGACCCATTTATAACATGATACATATAGGAATTAAAGCTAACTATATACATCATTATAGGGTCCAAGACCAAGACCAGCCAAAAGAACACACATTTAACGTACTAGTTGTAAAATATGCAACTTGAAAATTGACCCTTCACCGGCATATCAATATCTTTTGGCTGTTAGGCCACTTATTTGTTCTCTTATCTATACATGCACATACCACATAAATAAATAACCAGAAAATATCAGGAAAATTCTACACATCTAGCTCATAGCGGGTTGATCTATTACTTACCACGTTAAGTATTACATTTATCCTGATCTCGAACTTGTTGTGCTCGTTCTTTCCATAAGCTTGTACTAACCATAGTTGATTATGCTCGCTTATTGCTTTATACGTGGCTCATCCCACGTATATATAAAACCGGAAAATATCAGGAAAATTCTACACATCTCAAGACGGGTTGATCAATCTATTACTTACGACGTTAAGTATTACATTTATCCTGATCTCGAACTTGTTGCGCTCTTTCTTTTCATGAGCTTGTACTAACCATAGTTGATTACGCTCGCTTATTGCTTTATACGCGGTTCATTTGTTGACCCGTCTAACCGTTTACTGTTGTTTCTTCTTTTACGGCCTCTTAAACTACCGACTATGTTTAGTACTCCGAGTTTTAATTAGGGAAAAAAGAAGAGAAAAATAAAGGTTGAAAAGAAAGAAATGTTGATGATAAGGATTCGCAGAATGCAAATGTAAGTGGAGGTGCTTTATTTATGTTACATAAACAATAATACCCCACCAGAGGGATTGCTTTGAGATAAATCAACCCCATATATATATACACATGTCATTTCCAACCTCTCATCATACATCTGTGAAAGTGTACAATGCTTGCCTTTTTGTTGCTTTTATTTCAGCTTTTTTTCTGTCTTCTTTGCTCCTCTTATCATTGCTATAGTTTCCACCTCAATTTCACCATTGTTACAGTCTTAACATTGTCAGTGTGTGTCTTTTGTAAAAGCCAAATCGGAGTGGTTTTCGTCTCCTTGAGATTTCTATATTTCATCTAAATCTACCATAAGTATAGTATGAAGCAGAACCTATGTCTTTGTTAAAATTTGCGCCACCATATCAACTTTGAATAAAAAACTGTTATTTATGCCACGAATCAATGCTGAATAAAATAATGATTTTATTTTAACAATGGTAGCTAACATTTATATCTACTGATAATAGCTTATCCATTTTTGATAACTTAATTTATTTTCCTAATATAAATCGATAGTAAATCTTGCTAGAATCAATAGAAAAAATGATTTTGGATATCTTTGATATCTTACTTAATTTTGATATGATGGATGTTTTCTATTTTAGGTAAAGTGAATTTTTCATTTCTATGAAGATTCTACATAATTACTTAAATTAATAGATTTCACAATTGAAATTAAAAAAAAAGTACATATATAGTTTAATAGGTTCGAACTTAGGTCTATCGGGCTTGAATTATAAATTCTCGAATAAAAAGTAGGCTCGGATCAAAATTCGATCTCGAATCGATTAAGTCGGGTTTACATTTATATTATCCGTACATGGTACGGGATTTGTAGTAGTTTATGCGTAAAGATAAGGCTTTTGGTATGTATAGTGAAAGAATAATTGAGCGATTGATCTAGTATGAAATTAAATTGGGCAAGTGCTTTGTAAGTGTTGTAATTTTATGTGGATCGATCTACTGTTTGTACATTATGAAGGGTGGCGCATTTAACTAGTTAAGAGTTTAAATATGACATGTTGATTTTCATTTATGATAAAAAAAAATATACTGTTAATTCTAGTTTTCTAGTTTAAAAAAAAAACTAAGAAATTAACACGATGGAGGACTTGTTATTTCTTCGGGTGATATCTTTTCTATTTTTCTACTCACACTAATTTTTTTGGTCGAATACTTATTTCTATCTCAGGATTTGTATTTTTTTTTGTTTTTTTATGTTGGTTTGTCGGTAATCGTTATTTTGGAGCCTCTAGATTTATCATGTTTGCTTGCTATACTGGAAGTATATTTTCTTTATAGATTGATGATTTTTTTTTTTTTGATGAACGGTATTTTCGTAGCCACTAGCCATCATCATAATCCAGAGGAAAACAAAACCTTAGTGGAAATAACATGATCGATCAATACTCAAGAGTGCATCGTGTGATGACACTAGTTTACGATCGACCCTACTTAAAATCAATGGTAACATTATTACGTTGTTATTGACTTCATGGTTAACCTTTTTTTTTTTTGGACGTTGAAGACTTCATGGTTAACTTTAGACTCGGTAATTAACATGAACACATAATTACACCCTTTATTGTTAATTAACCACTTATTCCTTCAACCCAAAAAAATTAACCATTTATCTTCAACCACAAAAAAAAAACCACTTATTAATGGGACTGCCAGGTAAGCAATATTAGGCCACCATTGCATGAACTTTCGATCTCAGGATTCTGTTCCCATGCTAGCTACTACAACGGCATTATCGATATGTATGAAACTTTAATTAAATGTTTTGTTACGTGCACTAAAGTTTTGTAACGTGATTAATGATCTAACTACATATCTCAGTAATCTCACCAAGTTGCACAGAAGTATATACGGCCAACTTATGTAGTGGGTCAACTAGTGACCGATCATTGAGACCGAAGATGTTGGCCAAATTTTGTTAATTAAAAGTTGATCGATCATGTCGATCAAAATGTACGTTGTCCCTTGACGTCGTAAATGCAACTGTTGAGGCGTGGTTTTTGACAGTAAAATTGTACTAGTGTAACTATAACCTAATTAACATGGCAGCTTCCTAATTAATGAAACCTTCATCGAATCCCGTTGTTGGTTTAAGAATTAATAAAATGCACGCAGCCGTAAATCCCAATGAGGTGGTTCGTCCTTCTAGTTAATGATGGAAATGAAATTATACAGTGAACTTTTAACACGAATGCTAAAAAAGGTGTTGCGTCTATTGGATTTGAGTAGAAGTATAAAAGTCCTATATATAAAAATCGGATCGTAGACCGTCGTCGTGTGGAACGACATTGTGAAGATTATACCAAACTTAACTATAATCCGACTCATCACCTACTCAACCACCTGATCCATCCGTAGATTGTTATAACTATGATGAGTGAGTATTTGATGATCAATTTGATCGACCATGATCGAGTTGTTTATGTATGTGGCTGATTTGTAATTTAGGCTATTTTAACTTTTCGTGTAAGAATTGTTTAATAGTGCTCTAAGTTTATACTTACATTTTTGTGTATATAAGAAGATATATTTACACATATTTTTAAAGTTTCTTTTGGAGAAATGCAAGGAAAACTATGGAGAGTTGGGCAATGTTCCCACATCGGAAATATAATAGGTAAATGTACTAATATACAAGTAAAATGAAATCCCTATCTATTGACTTAAATTTTTTGATAAAGTGGTTGATCTGAATCTATATTAAAAATTACCGATGTAAATCTCGCCTCTCGACTAATAACGGCCACCGGAAGTTTAGCAAAAATCATTGGTTTCTTTCATGTAACTAGTCTACTCGAACACATAATGTGGTTGGGTTGGATGTAAATAATGAGTTTCATGGGTGATAGATGAGCCAAGTGAATCTGCCGGTTTGATAATAAAGGTTATAGACACCCTCGTCACTCGATCCATTTTCATCCCTATGAATAAGTGTTCGTGGGACTTTGTGTTTTCCAGCTTCTCAGCCTTTTCTTTCAATACAAACGTGCATGTATAGTTAGAAATTTCTATTGCTAGACAAACTACATAAGGTTAAGTCTTTTCAAATACCGGATGTACTTACATATATGCATGATTCGTAGACAACGATTAAACATGCAGTAGACACAAAGTGAAGGTGACTAATTGAAAATGTTAATCAATTTAACCTTTTCATTTTACAAAAAGAGATGCATTATATATTTAGTGGTGCTGTAAAGTTCATCATGCATGCCATTGTCACCCTTGGGGAATGTCACGTGGCCTGTGTTGGCAGTCCATTCCAACAAATTATGATTTTAGGAATGGGAGCGTAACAACTGAATGATCGATATAAATAACACTTTTCCTTATGAGTAAAAATTATTAATAAGTCATACGATATAATTAGAGTAGTCGGAGCCTCAAGTGCATGTGAGGATGAACAGCTTTTGCGTATAGACAACGCCCAATCATTAATCTCCTCTATTTTTTTGAGTTTAATGTTGCTAATCCCCTAATTCTTAAATTAAACACGAAAGTTCAATCCACACCAAAAAGATTATGAAAGAGACATCGGCTTGATTAAAGAATTATTTTTGATGAACTAGCATCCTAGGCGGAGTTCGTCAATCAACTTGCTAACAATAAGAATCCACGATCAACAAAAAAACAAAGAATAAGCATATGCACTTCTAGCACATTTCTTTCCCCTAAACAATAACGGCCAAGATTTGCGCACTCCGTTTTTTCATTTTCGTACACTGACTTGTGCGGATCGTGGATCCGCATAAGTTTTTTTTTTAAAACCGGGTTTTTCTTGTGCGGATCCCGGATCCGCACAAGGTTTTTCAAAAAACCCGGTTTTATTTTTGAACCGGTGTAATCTTGTGCGGATCCCGGATCCGCACAAGGTGGCCCCTCTTGTGCGGATCCGAGATCCGCACAAGAGCCCCCAAAATCAAAGTCTTCGTCTTCAACCTAACCTAGATATAAACCTTGCCGCCGTCGAGCGATATCCACCCAAAATTCGATTTCGGTTTTTTTGTCTTCCAATTCTTCCATTCACAAGCAAAATTTTGAATTTATTCTCGCCTAATATGGATTCCAACAAACTAGATTTGTCGACGGCTTCGGGTTCCGCTCAAGAACCGATAATTTCGTCGGGCGAGGGGTCGGGCGTTCGGTCTCCACCGAGGTTGGGCGAGCGGTCTCATCTTATAATAAATTAAAATTCACTCATAATAAACTTTTGTGTTATAAATTATAGCTGTATAATTTTCTACATTAAAAGGAAAATGAATAATTCTCTGAAAAACATACCCTTGTGCATTAAAACATGTTATTTTTCATCTTATAATTATTCATTTTCCTTTTAATGTAGAATTCACTCATAATTATGTGAAAAACCTAGTCCACCTAAATTCTCATCTTATAATAAATTAAAATTCACTCATAATAAACTTTTGTGTTATTAATTAGAGTTTGTACATTAAAGAATATTCAAATATATTATAACATTGTCTAAAAATGATACAGTGAAAAATAAGATGGATGAACAATTGAACATGAAGCTATATAATTTTCTACATTCAAAGGAAAATGAATAATTATGTGAAAAACATACCTATGATATACTCAAATATCTTATATATATTTTTAATTTAAACAATATTTCGAATCAAGAAAAAATTCAGGAAAATTCCTTTTGGTACCCTTGTGTTCTTGACAATTCCTTTTGGTGCCCTTAGAAAAAAGTTTTTCCTTTTGGTACCCTTGTGGTTGATATATTTTCTTTTTTGTAACCAAAACTCTATTTAAACCCATTTTTCATCCCAAAAAAATAAAATTTCATTTAAATTTTGTTTAAATAAAACTAATTTAGAAAAGTAAAAACAAAAAAAAGAAAAAAACTTAGGCAAAAAATTTGTTAAAGAAAAACTTTGACCAACCATTAAAAAAATTGAGTGGAGAAAGCTAGATGGCTAGATTTATTCAATACAATTCCGTTTAAAATTTAACAAAAAATCAAGTCGGATAAAAATTCATAATTTTATTTTCCAAATTAGTTTTTATTTAAATTTTAAACGAAAATTGTATTTTTTTGGGATGAAAAATGGGTTTAAATAGAGTTTTGACTATAAAAAGGAAAATGTATAAACCACACGGGTACCAAAAGGAAAAACTTTTTTTTTAAGGCACCAAAAGGAATTATCAAGAATAGAGGGGTACCAAAATGAATTTCCCAAGGGGCAATAAAAAATTAGGTAATAAGCAATAAAAATATTGAATAGACAAGCAATAAAAAATATTCCTAATTTATAAAATATTGAATATTGAATATTCCTAATTTATAAAAATATTGAATAGACAAGCAATAAAAAGTATTCTAAACTAGTAATAATAGGTAATAAGCAATAAAAAATGTTTTTAACTAGTAATAATAGGTAATAAAAATTATGAAATAAAAATTAAAAAATACTGTAATTATAAATTAGGAATCAGGTATTGAGTTTTTATTTGTTCAAGATAATGTTCTAAACAGCTAGTATTATGATTTTGTCGAGGGCGGCCGAGCAACGGGTCCCTTCTATTTATGAGCGAGAGGAGGTGTCGAGGATGGCGGAGGAGAGGGCGAGATGTGACACAGCGGGCGAGGATCGTGGACCACCTGAGAGCAGACCTGAGTGGGCAGAGGAGTAGTTTGTTATTTATTTGGATTCGTAGTTTGACTTTTGGATTCGTAGTTTGTTTATATTTTGGATCCGTAGTTTGTTTATATTTTGGATTCGTAGTTTGTTCTTGACTCGTAGTTTGACTTTTGAATTGTTTGTTTGTTCTTGACTCGTACCTCATATTTTTGGATTCATATGATTTCGATCCCAAATTCTCACCGTGATAGCTCAAATCTAAATTTCAAATCAAGAAAAAAATTATCAAAATGAAATATGATATTTTATTTCTTAACCCCAAATAAAATATATATTATGCTTCTTTTAAAATAATAATATGATAATTTAAGAGTTGTACATGTGTAAGGTAGTTTAACAAGTTAGTTATTCAATATTATATGAAAATGTGAAATAACATATTAATCTAGTATTACACAGTATAAAACATAATCCAAAACATTTAATAAGGACGAGGGTTTAGGGTTTAGCGACATAAGAAGGGTTTAGTGATGCGCAAATAGGGTCGGAAATAAAACCCTATGTGCGGATCCAGGATGAGCACATGGGGTTTAGGGTTGGAACTAAAACCCTATGTGCGGATTCAGGATGAGCACATAGGGTTTAGGGTACGGTTTAGGATTTAGATGTTTTCTTTTGAAAAATATTTAATAATGATCGATCAATGACTTATTCTACATCGTACATGCAATTCTCGTATGTTACATATATAACTATAGACTAACTCTTCGAGAAACATATCAAATATGCTAATCTTTATCTTTATGAGTTGGACTCGAGCTTAAGTGAGGTTTGAATCTAAAAGATTTGGACTCGAGAAACATATCACGTATAACAGGATGATACATAGACGTAGACTTTCGATATAGATATAGTATTGTAAATCATGAAATTCGTGAATGCGCATGGTTGAACATTACGATGATTCGATCTAACATATGTGTGGATCATGAAGCCGTACAAGAACGACTCCGCACAAAAGGATATTACATAAACATTAACTTTCGATATAGATATAGTATTGAAAATCATGAAATTCGTGAATGCACATGGTTAAACCGGAAGAAGATTCGATCTCACATATGTGTGGATCCAGGATCCGCACAACAACACTTCCGTACAATGACAAACTCGGCTGCTCTTGTGCGGATCCTGAATCCGCACAAGAGTGAGTCCGCACAACGACGTGCTCAACTGCTCTTGTGCGGATCCTGGATCCACACAATAGTGAGCCCGCACAACGACGTGCTCAACTACTCTTGTGCGAATCCAAGATCCGCACAAGAGCGAGTCTAGTAAACGACGAGCTTATTACGTCTGCTCTTGTGCGGATCCCGGATCCGCACAAGGTGCAGAACCCTAGCCTTGTGCGGTATAAGGATCCGCACAGAGGGGCAGCCACCATGTTCCTGGGCGGTATTGAGTGGTCAACTTGTGCGGATCCAGGATCCGCACAAATGGGCCGGTTTTTTTCCGAACCGCTCATCCTTACATGTGCGGCTTGTCCATCCGCACATGGTTCACGTTAAACCGGGTTTAACATGTGCGGATCGCGGATCCGCACAAGTTGGTGTGCGAACATTAAAAAACGGTGTGCGCAACGGGACGGCCAAACAATAATTAAATTAGCCTTCAGTCATTCAGTCAAAACGGTTAAACTTTTAAGAGTAGTACCCTGAGGTCACCGGTTCGACTCTCATGGGCAGTGCCCTCAACCAAAAAAAAAAAAATAATTAAATTAAATTGCAAGGGGAGCAAGCTAAAAATAAAACACTCAATGCAATAAAACGCAGCGTTTTGCAAACCGGGAAGCAAGCGGCAAGCCCCACGTTCACCCATCATGACAAGGCGCGGCGTGGTGAATTGGCGATGGCACATTTTAGCGGAGACAGCTAACGTGAGCCTAAAGCGCACTCAACCCCCAACTCTTCGCTAGCTAACTAAAATTCACTACTTACCACACTCTCCAGCACTCGTAAAACGATAAATCTGAGCACAAACCCAACACAAACCTTCCTTCCAATGGATCCTTCCTTCTAATTTCCCGAGCGACCAATTTCTAACGAACAGGAGCCTTCGAGAGCAATAATTGAATTCCTCCTATCCACACAATTCCAAAATCGGCTTCCAATTTCTGATCAAGAATCTGTCCTCTTCCGGAATTCAATTCCAATTATGCGCGCTCTTCGATTCTTCTCGAGGTATTTCGCTCATTAATGAATCCTCGATTTGAATTTCTTTCCTCCTTTTCCTGTCAGCTTACCTTGAATTCCTTGGCCTGTTGTTGATGTAGCTGAACACAGTTGGGAGATCTTTTCTTACTGAACGACGATGAGCAATAGACGACGAACAACGCTAAATCCTATTAAATCTCAAATGAAGCTCGAAAAAGTAAGTTTTCACTTGTATAGTTGTATTCATCCGAATGGAAATTTCATTAGGTTTCCCCATTTCAGCGAGAAGTAGGTTTCCGATTGGATGTTTCCGTCAATTAGATTTGATTTTGGCGAGAAATTGATCGGAGGTTCTGCCTGAAAATTCGCGGAAATTTTAATCGTGCTCTGAAAAAGTAAAAGTTATTTTTTCTTTTTGAGTTCTCACGCTGAATTTTCTCTTTGAGTGATGGTGAATTTTTGAGCTCACTAAATCCGTGTAGAATCTAGTTCTTTTCTTGAGAAGCTTGAAATGCTCACTGGTTTTGAAATCTGTCTGCAATGTAGGATAAGGTGGATTTTGTGCAGAAGAATAAGATAATGGAGCTTGGTAAGCCAATCGCTACAAAACGGCTCTCTCGTAAGGAGAAGAAGTTAGCTTTGCAGCAAGATGTATGCATCTAACAATCTCTTGCTAATTTGAAGTGTTTTAATTATGTTTTCTGTTTGGTTACTCAATTTTGTGCTTTAATGGTGTTTAACCTTGGGCCTTTAGGTCGATAAGCTGAAGAAGAAGCTGACACATGAAGAGAATGTGCACAGAGCTCTTGAACGGGCTTTTACCAGGCCGCTCGGGACGCTTCCTCGTCTTCCGCCTTATCTTCCTTCTTATGTTAGTATTCAGTTGACGTTCTTGATATGATTTGTCTGCAAATGCACTGAATTTTTTTTACACTGTCATTCTGTGCTTTTTCCTGCACTGTGGATTCAGGTTCTAAACATTGAGATGTTTTTCCTAGTTCAGATGTGTGAGGTTAAGTTTGATTATTGAATTTCGTTTCTGTAGACGCTGGAGCTATTAGCTGAAGTGGCGGTACTTGAAGAGGAGGTTGTTAGGCTTGAAGAGCAAATTGTGCTCTTCAGGAAAGACCTTTATCAAGAAGCTGCTTACACCTCATCTTCCAAGAGCAGTGTTGAAAGTTTGATTGAATTTTACAATTCTAATAATCCGAGCACGCAGATGGATGACGAACATGAAACCACTTCTCAAGTAAAAGGAGGAGGTTAGTAATGGCTCAGTACTAGTCATCCTATATAATTCAAGCTTAATGAAGCTTAATCGTTGCGATTTTAATGCTTCAGGTGATTATAAGGGAAAGGAGTGTCAGACGGTTACAAACTCTATCAAGAACAAGCAGCCGGTATCCAAAGCTCCACCAGTTCGATCTCCTGTGCAAGTGGACAAGCGCGTTGAACCTAAGAAGTCACAGGTTTGTCAAAGGTTTTTTAGCAGCAATTCACTAGTACTTGGAATTGTTTGCCACAGTTTTTGAATTTTGGCATGTTTAGGTAGAATGCAGAACCAACCATCAGGAATTTGCAGAGGCTGCTACTGCTCAACCTCAGATTGACAGGAATTCGGGAGAAAACTCTCCGAACGCCATTTCTGAGAGCATCATCAAATGCTTGATGACCATTTTGTTGAGAATGAGAAGAACAAAAAGTAAAAGTATAGCAGAACAACTGCCTTCCTTGTACTCTTCTCGAGCTTCTGACAAAGAGGTTCGAGATCCTTATGGTATTTGCCCCGAATCAAGAAGAGATATTGGTCCATACAAAAGTCTCTGCGTGATTGACAACAGCACAATCAATCACAGCCAAACGGCGAGCTCTTTGTTTCTCCTACGTAGGCTGAAGTATGTCACCTGTTTTCGTATTTTGTACATTTGTAGCAAATTTATTTGGTTCAGACATATAAAAAATAGGAGACAATAGAATATTCAAAATTTTATTTTAATGATTTATCTTGTCTTCTTACCAGGGTTCTTCTTGAAAAACTTGCTTCTGTCAAGCTGGAAGGCCTTACTCATCAGGAGAAGCTGGCCTTTTGGATCAATGTCTATAATTCGTGCATGATGAATGTATGACCTGCATTAATCTATCAAATTTGGTGTCTTTTAGTGAATAATTGAAACTGTTTTTTTTGTTTCATTAGGTCTTTCCACTATTTAGTACTTCAATATTCTCAACCGCTAGCGGCTTATTTCTGTACATGAGATGTTAAGTGTGCATTTTCTTGCAGCTTAGTATAAATAAGCAGTAGATTAAAACAAAAAGCTTTGACATAATGGTAAATTGTATTGCAGGCTTTCATTGAGCAAGGCATTCCAGAGAACTCTGAGACTGTTGTTGCACTGATGCAGAAGGTAACAGAGAGAACAAAAATATTTTCCTTCAAGTGTAATTAGGAAAAATGAGACTCCTACATCGCCTACTTTTTAGTCATCTGAATAAAATGTTTCCAAATATATCTTTTCACAGGCCACGGTCAATGTAGGCGGGCAACTGCTAAATGCAATAACTATCGAACATTTCATCTTGCGGCTACCTTATCATTCGAAATATGTAAGTCGGAATATATCTTGGTGCATTGTTGGTTGATTTCTTTTACTGAAAATTGATGAATCTTTACATTAATTGACTAATTTGGTCGATTTCTCAACAGACATTTACCAAGGGAGCGAAAAATGACGAGAAGACTGCACGAAGCATGTTTGGTTTGGAGTTTTCAGAGCCATTGGTCACATTTGCACTGTCCTGTGGCAGCTGGTCTTCTCCTGCAGTAAGGCCATATGAAAAACTGAATGTTCTTTTTATCCATTGGTCACATTTTGATGCTAATGTGGTATTTTCTCGACGGTTTGCAGGTCAGAGTTTATACAGCAACTCAAGTAGAAAAC
Source organism: Polygonum maritimum (assembly GCA_963924305.1). Classification (NCBI taxonomy): domain Eukaryota; kingdom Viridiplantae; phylum Streptophyta; class Magnoliopsida; order Caryophyllales; family Polygonaceae; genus Polygonum; species Polygonum maritimum. The sequence continues at coordinate 4,788,347 of OZ002729.1, read as the reverse complement.
GAACTGGAAGTGGCAAAGAGGGAGTATTTACAGGCAGCAGTGGGAATTTCAAGAACAAAGAAACTTATGATTCCAAAAGTATTGGATTGGTATCTTCTTGACTTTGCAAAGGACCTGGAATCTTTACTAGATTGGATTTGTCTTCAGTTGCCTGTTGAGCTCAGAAAGGAAGCTATCAAGTGCCTTGAAAGAGGTAAAGACGAATCCCTATCGCAGCGCGTGCAGATTACGCCTTATGGATTCAGTTTCAGGTACCTACTTCACACAAAGAAATAGTTTTTATCAGGTTCATTTTTTCGTATATTGCGGGTGTGTCGATAGTTGTAGTGCTTATAGTAAAAAAGTAAATGTAAGTAAAATTCTGTTTTCAGTCTCATATTACCTTCATTGTATTGCTTGAGTTTCATAAGGTTTTATAGAAGATATAAGACATGATTCATCGTAGTGAAAACATGTAGTGATTGATGATAAGGAAAAATGCTTTTCAATCCTATCATCTTAGGCTCTTGGCAGCTTGAAAAGGACAGCCTCATTCAATAATCTTGGTATAAATCTGACTTTCCTTTTATTTTCTTGATTCTTAGCTAAAATAGTTATGGCTATTTGGTGACCAAATTCTGGTTGCCACGGAATTAAAATCAGACGTATGCAGTTAATGATTTAGTTATCAGCTGGATCGAGCTGTCTCTTGTTGACTTTAGTTGTCGACACCACCAACATCTATAACTTAGATGTTTTTGGACCACGTTCCATTGTTCATTTCAACTTGTTGGGTCACTAGTTTTAGCACTTTTGATCGTCTCTATAAGGAAGCACACATCAAACTGAATCAATTGCGGAGTCATAAAGGGTCTGGACCATATGCTATCTTTGAGTTGCTGGAATCTGTAAATGTTGGGAATGCTATACAGCAAACGTTCAGGTGGTCCTGGTTTATTCATGAAAGTGATTCATGTCTTATAGAAATTAGGCCCTTATCGTTTTATCTTGTTGCCCAGCCGTCCATCGGGGGCTGTGCAAATAAGTCGATGGAACAAGGCCTCCTAATTCTAAGGGGCTCAAATAGCATGGGGTTTTCTATGGTATGTCCTAAGAAGACATACTGTATTTTGAACTAAAATCCTAAAAATGAAAATCATAAACCCATCACAAAAAAAAAATGCAAAATGCAAAATCATGATTTATTTCTAAAATTAGGCTTTTAAACTATGTCCTTAGGGCATACTAATATAGGTTAGAAAATTCGATATTATATTAAAAAGAGAAGTATGAATAGACTCTTGACCATCCATTAGTGTAGTTGTAAAAATTAGTTACATGCTTGATTATTATTCACCGGAATCCTAAAACTCTTATGTTTCATGAATTTGAAATTAGAATAATAGAATATTTTGTTCATGGAGAGACCGAATTAATCAACCGTTCTAACTTGTATTGTTCTTCAAATGTAACAAGACTTCAAAATTTTCAAAAAATAAAATAAAAAATTTAAGCTTAATCTAACTTTAATTCTGTAGGAGTATTCTTTTTTATAGATTTGTATTGTGATTTTTGTTTTGAGCTCGATTTGTATTTTCATTTGATCACAAGCTTGTCTCACTTTCTACTCTAATAAAGTCAAAGTAAAATAGTAAATGAAATGTTGGGTCGGTCAACAAGTCAAGGCCCAATTGTCGATTCACGTCAAAATGTCTTTTTGCTTTTGTTTGTGTTTTCGAGCGGTTACATAACTTAGCCATTTAACTTACTTAACAACTTATGACATACGAAAGTTTTTGAATTAAGTAATCTGGATTTGTAGATGACAAGATGTTAATGTGTTTAGCACTTTGTAATCGAGCCCTAAAACATTAGAGGTAATAAGTTGAAAACTTGTTTCATGTGTACGTGTCATAGTGGATGGTCGTAATTGAACGTTGGTCCATTTCCATGCCTTACCATACGAGATGCCGAGATGGATAATTTTACTAGCTCAATTCCACAACATATCATACACTACAAATGATAAAGTGCATACTAATCGAGCATTACGTACGTTTTGTGATATATATATAGCTAGCTAGAGTAACTAGATAACAAGTTCATTATAATTAGTTATTGGGTTATGCATATAAGCATATGAGATTTAATTAAATTAACTCAACCTATCATCGGGGGCTGAGTAACCACATTGTTATTATCAACCAAAATATAGACCCGATTGCAACAGAAATCATCAATCACGATATGTGGTGGTGGCACAACGACCGGGGTCCCACGTTTGCACTCGTTCTCGATCACCGCCTTCGCTTCATCCGCCTTCTTCCCCACCAGTTCCGGCCAGACGTACTTTGTTCCTCCGCCCCATCCTAATTTATCATGTAGAAAAAGTGACTTAAAATAATACCAAACATGGGTTTATCTAAAATAACATTGCAAATTAAACACTTACGTGCACAACATAGTCGATCCCCGCAACCAACACTTAAACACGGTGGGTACGTTAAGGCCCCTTGTCTTGCCATCTCAATCTTGCTTACCTACGAAATAAATTATGACTCATAGGCATAGCCATATATATAGCTAGTTTTTTCTTCAAAAATTATACTACTTGATTGAGTATATTATGGGTGATTACTAGAAAGATATCATTCTACGTTAAATGGAGGAGTATATCTTATTTGATCATGGAATTAATTAAACAATCTTCTTATATAGAAAGACATCAAATTAAATAGCATATACATTGTTAAGTTTTTGGAAGGAGATTAATATACATTCGAAAGAATCTCACTCATTAATTAAACGTGTATGCGGATGAAAGATATTCTAACGAAAAAGATACACCAGTATTTTGTTAACATATGCATGCATGCATCTCTTTATACCGATATGCATACAAATTAAATTATAGAATCACACTTCCCTTATATATATGTATGAAACAAAATCAGTGTATTTTGTGTTTGGAATTTGTTCAATTCATATTAGAGCAGAAAGAAGAGAGCGATGGCAGGCTTAGTACCTCACCCACCGTGCCAAAGTCCCCCTTGCGAGGTTGGTGGTCTCCCCTGTTGTGCTAAATGTAAGTAATTATTAGTTAACTTTTGATATTATTTCGCTAAGCTAGTAGTATATTACATACACTATAGTTTTTGGTAATTCCATGTTAACTAAATGAATTGTGTTGGATATATTTGTAATTTTAATAATTAGACTGGGGCGGAGGAACAAAATACACATGGCCCGAGTTGGTGGGCAAGAAGGGTGATGAGGCGAAGGCGGTGATCGAGAGCCAATACAAAATCGCGACCGTGTATATAGTGCCACCCGACGCCGTGTTGTTACAAGATTTTTGCTGCAACAGGATCCGTGTCTTTGTCGATAAGAACAATGTGGTTATTAGTCCCCCGACCGTTGGTTGAGCTAAACCTAGCTTCGGTTAAGGCTCACCTAGCAAGGTGTGGAGAAAATTATATATTTATTTCAACTTGTTGGGTCACTTGTTTTAGTACTTGTGATATATATAAAAAGCAGAGCAAACTAAATCAATTACGGAGTAATAAAGGGTCTGACCCTATCTTACCTTTGAGTTGCTGGAATTTGTAAGGGTTCAGAATCCTACAATAAAAGTCAAGTGGTCCGGTTTATTCATGAGAATGATTTATGACTCATATATATTCCTTATCGTTTTAGCTTGTTGCAGTCACAATTGTGACGGGGATTCATTAATTTCCTTAGTCACGAAAAATTCAATCAAATTATTTTTTTGAGCAAAAATTCAATCAAATTAGCTTCGCGACCTATTAGCCAAAATTTGATAAAAAAAAACCTATTAGCCAAAATAATGATCTCGTGTACTTATCTCGCAATTCTCTACATTAATATATAGCTTGATCGTGTCCCATCAGAAGTTTTGACGTGCACTTGAATTGTAGAAGATCGAATAGGACTATTACCTATATATACTTCATAGCCATTAGAACACCAATCAAAACCTAACCAGGAGCGGAATCAGAATAAACATATTGAGGGGGCCAAATCTGTATTAAATATAGCGAACTTACAACTTATAATAAGAGCATAATAATTACTTTAGTTTTTAGCCGAGAAATTACTTTAGTATATTATAGAGAATAATTTATTTCTTAACTCTATCAAAATGTTTAAATAATTTTCTAAAAATCGATTATATCTCAATTTTTTTAATATAGTAACTAGGACCATAATTATCTTCATTTTCATTGTAAAAGTCTAAAATATATTATCACCGTTTAATCACCACTTGTGTATAATTATCATCGTTTTTATCAAAAAATACCAACATGTTTCAGAAAAAATAACATGTATGATACAATATATCTCACCAATAACCTACTGTTTTGAAACTAATATGAAACTATAAGGTTTAGGAAAAGAAAAAAATATTTAGAATAAGTAAATAACTTTTAAAAGTGGTTTGTAGACGTCTAATCTTCCAATGTTCATAACCTTTTACTCAGATGTTGGATTAAACCGTATAATACATCAAATCGAAGATCTCGTAAAGAGGAAAACATATACCTAAAAAAATTTGGATTGGGGGCCATGACCCCCACTGGCCACAACATAGTTCCGCCTATGAATCTAACATATATACAACGTACTTCTTTTCAACTAATTGACTAGTGACTCAACCAAAAAAAAAAACTAATTGACTAGTGAGGTGGAAGCATAGTTTGTCAATAATCAATAAAACAAGCGTCCCACAACAAAGGGCGCACCCTTTAATTTCATTATTACCTTCGGACACTCACAAGTCACAACATAGAGAGTGCTTACATTATACTCTCCATTAGACCATACGATGAAGTCAAATGGGTCCCCTTTAGTCGAAGTAGAGGAGAATTTGACTTGATATGCCAACTTAGCCTGAACAGAGGTAAACATCAATGCCTTCGGTTCCACCTCCACACCTAGCCCAATAAGGGTAATGATACAAGCCGGTGGGGCAAGTACCAAGGCTCGGATAAAACTGACGAACGGGATAACGATGAAGGCGGCCGGAGCCGTGAAAGGGGACGAGAACAGACTTGGAAGAAGGAAGCAGAGGAATGCAGGAGATCTGCGAGAGAGATGTAGACCAAGGGGAAGGCGGCAGAGAGATAGAGATTAGAGAGAGTTTAGGGATAAAGAAATACTGATTGATTGAATGATTCCCAAATACAAGATTACAAGATATAAATAGCTTGAACAATAAAACCCTAATGCTAATGCTAAACCTATCGGTCCATAAACGACCCATTAAATCAACTAAATATAATAATAATAGCTTAAATAACTAAATATCACTAAATATAACGTATCAGGCAATCACACTAGCATAGTACATTGAAGTGGTCTCTCATGAAACATGATTAAGGGCTAAGACAAAAACAAGTATACGTGTTCATTCGACCAATTAAAAAACGTCAATATGTATTGTGTATATGCTAGCTAGTATGATACAATGGTGGCAAAATGTACGTTAGATTACCATATACGGTCTAATATTTGAGCCATGTCTTCTAAAGACATGATGTACACAAAATAAGTTTCTTAGAAAGTACCACATTATGTAAAGTAGGAAGAATATTAACTCTAAAATATTATTTTTTAAGGATGATTTTGTTGTTCACCGTTCATTCAATTATGAAGGCTCAAATGCATATATGTTACGACATGCTATAAATTAGCTAGCTAAAATTAATTAAACGCTTAGATTGCACTTAGTTTATAAGAGACTAACCCTAATTATTAATAAAACTAAACGTCAACATATATATGGTGTAAAAATGAGAGCCACAGTAGGAGGTGTCTATCGACCGTGGAAACTAGGCTTTCGTGTAACTTCTCATGCACTTACCGCACAATTCTCTACATTAATATTTTGATTGTTTACCCTTGAATTTATAGAGGCTTTCTTCACTAGAATTATTGAGGCATACGAATATTTATACCTTAGAAAAATGTTCTAGTAAAACACTCTCTTAGAGTGTAACATGAGGTGTTATGAGAGCCTTTGGATCAATCTAATCAAACGGTCCGGATTAATTAAAAAGAGGGTGTATATTTGTGGTTGGGTGGAGAAACACCAGATCAAAAATCAATCCCACTATTTCCGCATATATCTAGTAAAAATATTATGCAATCCCTTTTTTTTGGGTGAAAAAATATCTTGCAAGATCTTCCTATGCCTGCCTTCCATACCCAATATTTTTCATCAAAGGAAAATCTCGTTCTCTTTCATAAAACATTTCCGCCATCTCCAACCCAAAAGCTCCCATTCTCCATTGAAGCAAATCATCTTCCCCATAGTCATCAGCAACGATTTCGTTCCGCACAAGTGTTCTTGGTAAGCTTTCGTTACTCCTCTGTAATTTTTTTCGATTTATTTGAATCAAAAACCCTTGCGAGTATCCGATTTCGCTACTCTCGTTTTTAGGGTTTCGATTTTGGATTTTCAGTACACGAACACAGATTTGGTTTGTTTGTGGGTCGAAATGGCTGTATTTAGGTTTAAGATTCTTGAACAAACCATGTGATTTCGTATGTTTGAAAAGTGTTTGCAAATCCTAGGGTTTATGTGAAAATCGTCGGTATGAAGTTCATAGTCTGATTTGGGGCTTTTTGGTTGTTCTCGTAATTCCTAATTGGGTTTTATCTATTTGTTTGCACAGATCAATGGCGAAGACTAGTGAGATGATTCAAAGGAAGAGGAAGGTCGAAAGAGGTGAAACAATGTTCTTGATTGTGCATGGAATTATCATTGTCGTTGTTTTTCAATTCGTTTGTGCATACAACAATGATGATGTCATAGTTTTTCAATTCGTTTGCGTATGTTATTCAATTCAATAGTTGTTCAATATGATATTTCATAGTTGAAAAACGTCGTTGCATAGTTGAAAATTTTGTTCGACATATATGGATTATCATGTTTTTTACGACATAAAATGAATGTTTTTCATTTCTGTTTTATGTATGCCTATTGTGTTTTTCAACATATTAATAACAATTTTTCAAATAGTAGATATAAATAGTTTTGTATTTTTCATGTTGTATAATAGTGTTTTTCAATGATTATAAGACAACTTTTTCACATATTAGTTTCAATGTTTTTAATTTTTGTTGCATGTGTGTCTATTGTGTTTTTCTATATATTGATAATATTTTTTCAAGTAACAGAATTTAACTATTCTATATTTTTGATGTTGGACAATAGTGTTTTTCAATGATTATAAGACAACTTTTACAATAGTATATTTTTCGCTTTAATAGTTTTGCATTATATGATGAACACATGTTCAACAATATTAGTTGTTTGTACTATTATGTATGAATTGATATTCATATATGTGTGTGTTTTGTTTTGCAGTTATTCAAGAAGGGGGGTGAATAATGGATGAAGTTTGAAGACAAAGACGATGACATTTTTTATATCATACCAACGTATATTGAAAAAGAGATACACTTTTTCAAACTTATTGTAGTATATATTGGAGTTGTAACAATCCTGATTTTCATCTTATTCAGTGCAATACATTTACTTTTTTAATGGTCATGTAAGATCTTTATTTTCATTTCAGCTTATAATGAATTGATTTTCATGTGAAGAGAAGTACTTATTCAACTATAGTAATATATGAGCACACCAAATTAGATAAAGATTCGTAAAGTAATAACACATGTTCAACTCTATTTTGAATGTTCAACCCATTGAATAGAGTTAATTTGAATGTTCAACTCTATTTTTCAAACCATCGAACAGAGTTATTCAAACACCCACTTCTAGGATTCACGAACGATTTTTGAATTTTATGCTCAATTAATTATTTTTTTTAAAAATATCCCCATTCTTTTTAATCCCTAAAATCAAGGAACTTCCCATTTAAAAAAACGTGGCTTTCAAAATCCTCATAATTAAATCCGATTTTCCCTCTTGAAAATCCCACAAATCTCGCAATTTACCATATTTGCAGCCACGTTGGTTTGATCACAGCCCCCTCATTAAATATAGCTATTGTGTACCCTCAAATCTCACCCTCCATTTAGACTAATCTAACGGTCCACATCATGTTACATGTTGTACCACAACATGTATCTCACCTGAGCGTTCCTCTTATACTTTATAGCCAGTATAACAACCAACTTAAAATACAACCATCTAGTAGGATCTAAAGCATAGTTCAAACATTTCATAGCATAGGGAATGCTTACCCTATACTTTCCATTTATCCATATGATGAACCCAAAAGCGTTCCCCTCAATCGAAGTGGAGGAGAACCTAACTCGATACGACAACTTAGGCCGAGTAGCGGTGAACATCAATGTCTTCGGTTCCACCCCCATACTCATCCCATTAGAGGCAATCACACTCACATTGTAAGTAGCAACAGCCTCTCGTGCTATGTGAGTCAGGGTCCTATTGACATGAACTAGTGTGACAATTATCCTTCTGTATTGAAATGGATGGATAATTGATGTTCCATATCTTTTTTGGGATGGAATACCTCGGACATGAAAATGTATCAGGGAGAGAACGTTGTAGAAGCTTGATATTAGATTCTTTATATCCACTGAAGCACAAGAACTTGAGGTAGTCATACGAGTCTAAATCATAAACAAGACCCGAATCCAACGCTCCAGATGGGTTCAACTCCCCTACTCCATAGACGTATGTCGTGACCACCTTTCCTTCCATTATTGTGATGGGCTTTTTCAAATTGTTCAATCTAATGGCTACATACGCACATGACCACCAATATGGTCAGTGTTAAATAAGGTTACATATACTTTCAAATAATTCAAGCTTAATTAGGGTTTTGATATTGATATACAGTATATGATTATTAGGTTCTAGTTACATCTTTGACAAAGGATCTCTTTAGTTTGTTAATCAAAGTGATGAAGTAATTATGAATTAGGTTCTAGTGAAAGATATAAATTCGTTACGTTATGAAATAAAAACCTGAAGTCATGATGGCCGAACGGATTATTACAAGGCTCCACTTGGGATTGTGCGATTTGATGGTAGCTACGACCCCCGACGCATGAGTGCATGCCATCGATGTCCCTTCTAGCATTACAAATTGCGGCGGGCTCATTCCTGGGAGTGTCGCGTCGGTGTCATTGCCCCACCATGCTGCAAGAATCTTTCGCCGAGGTGCTCCTACATCAGGCTATATCAAACACAAAGTTAAATAAAAAAATATTTAATCATCAGGCTTGAAGATCTTATTGTAGTCTCAAGATGCTAGCTTGTACCTTAATAATGTTCCTTGAGCTCCTAGAAGGGCCTCTAGATGAGAACTAGACTACTATTGGGGCTGAATTATAGTCTAATACATTTTGTGTAGGAAGAATATATTGTGCCAACAGGAATCCAAAACCAAATTACACCATATTATATGAACTAGTATTTTGGTAAGCGAACCTTTGAGCAAAAAAAAGAGGGAGGAAATTGTATTGTATATACCGTGTGGACTTGATGTAGCTTAGAACTTTATCTCCATCCTTAGAGGAAAGCGTGCTCCGAGGAAACGTATCGAACAAGACTTGTGAGAAATCCGACGAATGCAACTGGTCACTTATCAGAACAAGTCCTACTCCTCCCTTACTTTTTATTTCTTGCTCTTTGCTCAACACATCAACCACGTCTTTGCAAACTGCTATTTTACCTTTGATCTCAATGTCATCAAGGTTGCATTGTCTACAACAAAAATAATTTGAATACTATGCACCCTAACACTACTTGAACAAGTGCTAACCAAAAATATGCATACCTTACGGCTATCAAAGGGTAAACCGGTGACTTATTCATTTCACCAAAGTTGTTTCCTGCATAAGATCCCTCAAAAGCCTTGTGGTTTCCCAAAACTACGTATGTCATAAAGGCTCGGTCAATGGTTGTACCACCAATCGTGAGGATCCACGGTGCTTCGTTCACAACAGTCATTGGGGAAGGGCCGTAGTTTCCCGCTGCGCATATAACGGTGATGCACGACAACCCGGATAAATCATCGGCCTTGGAAGCGATTATGGATCTAGACTTTGGAACAAGATCAACCACGCCAATCCTTGCTCGTTTCATCACACAAACTCACACCACATGAACCAAACAAACTCAATTGCAATCAAACACTCACACGAACACAAGGATGAATGAAACCGGTTGAACACTTGATTGAATAATCACAAAACAAAGCAATAAAGAGTCTCAATGGCGTAGGAAGAGAAACCTAAGTTCTCTTCTCAAAATACGCTGAAAAACAAAGAAGCAAAAACATATGCAATTTATAGAATTGCATAGTATCTAGGGTTTCAAAGATTCTATCTAAAAATAAAATAATAGCAAAAGATACTATCTGCCTGACATGGTAACATGATAAGATCTTTCTTAATAACCCACATGGAAGAAAACAACTGAAAACGCGACCTAGATGCAAAGAACGAAGCTCAAAACGCGGAAACCCTAGCGAGCTGCTGCGCAGTAACGACCGGAGGGAACAGAGGGAAGGGTCGGTACTGAGCGTACCTGGGTCGGTACCGACCTGGACTGGGTCGGTAACGACCTGGGCTAGGTCGGTACATGCATGATTCTTCTGGCTTTCGAGCATTATGATGGGCTTCTTCTTGGAACTCTCTTCAAGCCTCGATGACAAACACTCAAGGGTCAAGGTTGTCCCTCTCATGATCTTCTTAGCTTGACTTGAACGGCTTCAACCTTCTTGAATTTAAATGCTCGCGACTTGTGGAACGGTCTTGGTCTAGCTCGTTGGTTCATGATCTTCTCTATCATTCTTGCATCAAACGGTGATCCCCTTTTGGATTGCGTGGAATGCTTCTATATCAACCGGGTTGGTGGTGAAATTCAGATTTTCTTCCGGGTTTGGGCCCAGTGAGAGTGAGAGGGAGAGTACGTGAACAGCATCAAAGATCGCATCGTTGAACGCTACAAGGATAGCAGATCCTGGACAATCATACTCTGTGCACACCCTATACATGGCAAGGCGCGATGCAGGCGATCCTCCTTTAGTCGTGCCTGAGGCGAAGCCGTAGTACGAGGCGTTAAAGACCGGGATTTCACTCGCTGTGGATGCTACATGGGTTCCATGTCCAAAAGTGTCTCTTGGCGTCTTGGGGTCGAGGTAGTATAGGGCTCCAACTATTTTCCTGCGATTACAAGAAAACCAAAATCATTTCTTTTCCTAAAAAATTATACTCTAATAGAAGGACTTCTTAGTTAAATCGATACATCAGGGTATATATATATATATAGAGAGAGAGAGAGAGAGAGGGGGGGGGGGTCAGGTAAAACACCTCTTATAGTGGAACGGATGAATGAATATAGAGCGTCGAATTAAGAGATATTAATGGCTATGATCTAGTGAATATAGAATAATAAAAAAATATGAAATTATAAGTAGTTGTAGCATAACAATAGTTTCCTTGATTATAGGTATTTGTTGAATAAGAAAATCAGAAAATAAAAAACGTAATTAAAAAAAATAAAATCCTTATCAAAACAAAAACTCTGAAGCAAATACGTAGTTCCCATAATTGAAAATATGTAACACGAATCAATACTTCAAAAACATTCAATTCCAATGATTTTATATCGACCATACTAAATTTTACTGTAGCTATATTCAAACACATCGAGTTCACATTCAAAGGATAGCATTGTATATTCGAAATTGGGTGAATTCAATAACCACATGGTAATATTCGAATAACCACATTGAAATAGTAAACATCATTGAAATTATCCTAGACGGTAATATTCAAACACATCGAGTTCATATTCAATGGACAATAAGATATATTCGAAGTTGTTGAGTTCAATGGTTAGATGGTAAAATTCAAACTTTATACATTGATAGTCATAAAGAGCGTACAACTTAAACTAGATGGATAGCATACAAATACATCGACTTTATATTCAGTAGATAATAAGATATATTCGAAGTTGTTGAATTCAATGGTTAGATGGTAAAATTCCAACTTTATACATTAATATTCATAAAGAGCGTACAACTTATACTTGATGGATAACATTCAAATACATCGACTTTATATTCAGTGGATATTAAGATATATTCAAAGTTGTTGAATTCAATAATCAGATAGTAAAATTCGAAATATGTACATTGATATTCATAAATAGCATACAACTTATACTACATGGTAATATTCAAACACATCGAGTTCATATTCAATGGATAATATTGAACATTCGAAGTTGTTGCATTCAATAATCAGACGGTAATATTCGAACTATGTACGCATATATTCAAAACACAATACTTCCAAAATCAAATCCGAAAAAAATCCCCGAAAATCATATATTTGATTTTTTTTTTGAATAAGTAAGAATTTGGGGTACCAAACGAAATTTGGTAGCCCGAGAGGCCGTTAAACGGCAGCCAAAAAAGCTAGGAGGGTCAAAAAAAAGCCACACATGGCAGACAGAATATACTAAGAATAACACAAATTCTTAAAAAACAAAAGCAAAAAGACGATGGAATCGGGGTGATTCAAGCACTAAGGAAATCTTAGCGTCGCAGGCATCAAGTCGACCCATCCTGGGGTGTGCGAAATGGCAGCTGACGTTCCCTCCACCGAGATGAAGGATCTTCAGAGGTCCTAAGCACCAAGCAACCTGGCCTAGCACAACTCGTTCCAAAGAATTCCAACAAAGCTTTTGCTCTTCAAAAAAATTATGCATAATTAAAGTACGAGTAATTCTGCAAAAAGTATCTAAAACTAAAGATCAAGCTTTTATTCCTTGGAGGCCAAGCATAAGTCTTCAAATATTAAAGAAGTGAGATATAGAGAGAGAGAAAAAATTCCCGAAATCAGATTTGGTATTTTAATTTTTTTATTAACTAATCTATCTTTTACTATAAAATCTAGAGCGTTAGATTAGAACAAATCCAATGGTTGATAAATGTTCACCGGTTACACTCTTATAGAGTGTTTCACAAGATCCAAATATATAGAATAATGCTCTAGAGTACTAAGGCTATTATAGGGTACTAGGAGCCGAATTTTTAACCATCCGATTAACAATAATAGACGATTGGATTTAAAGAAAAATAAGGTGGGATGTATGGTATAGATGTGAGATGTAGGGGATAATTTAGAAATCCCAATTTAATTTTATTTTCCTTTTCAAATCTATCAAATCCCCCGTTTCTAGCCCAAAATTTCTGCATATTCTAACTCTTCCCTTTCATATTTCACATTCAGAGAAACATTAAAGCGCCTCTGACTTTTTCCCCGTCCGTCTCTCTAACCTTCTCCGACAAACCTTCCGGCGACCGCCCGTCGCCCTCTCCCTCCCGCCCCTCCCTGCCCGGATCTCCCTCCAGATCCGGCGGACGGTACCGGCCCTTGACCCCGCGGCCCCCTAGTCGTCGCTCGCCTATCCTGGTCGCGTCGCCGACTTTGTAGCCCCGCGTAGTCCCGTCGGTCCGAGTTGTCCCGTCGGTCCTTGACGTTGGTTGCCGCCGTCGCCCTGCGAGAGAAAGCGGCGACGGAGGAGTGTCCCTGTGAGCCCAGTCCGGGTGAGGCCGCCTGGTCCGATCGGCTGACCATTTCCACCAACGGTCCGTCCCGGTGTGCGCCCCGATCCCGGTTTGCCCTCTTTTGGATTTTGCATTGTTTCCGGCAAAGATCGTCGTCTCCTTCGTCTCCGGCTCCGGTGAAGATCGTCGTCCCTGAGGAGCCGGTTGTCCTGGTGGTGGAGCCTTCATCGTCGGAGGTGGTCGAGAAGCCGGAATGTACCAGCACACCTTAAGTCTTCATCGTCATGTAAAATTTCAGTCCCTTGGTTTTACGTGTAATTCCTAAAAATCGAATTGTTATTTTATGCTTGACTATTTGATCTTATAAAATTGTTTATATTTTTTTTTCTTGCCTGCAGACCTGACCGTCATGTACAAATCGCTACAAGAACTCCTTTACTTATTTTTGTCTTAAAGATGACAAGAGCTACCCATTTGATGATGCTATTCAATTTCTAGGTTTGTTAATTATTTCTTTCAACGTTTACAATGTATATGCTCTGAACATTGTTTACAAATCCAACTCTTTTTCTGTATGCAATTATGTAGACAAAGCATTGATATATACTTTTTGGCAGAACAATGTGAAAGGGATAGGGCTCGTGTGCTAGTACATTGTATGTACGGAAAGAACAGGTAGTTGCCGGTTAATTTCTTATGCGTTAACAATGAGTATGTTATTTCTTATGCAATATACCTTGTAATATTATGTAACATTAAATATGTTAATTTCTTATGCATTATACCTTTTAATATTATGCAATATAGACTAAAACCTTTTGACAACCCCTGATACTGTTATGCAACTTGTTTAGTAAACTTATTAAATGATACTCCCTCCGTTAAGAAATACATGTCGTTTTAGGATTTGTCTTAAAAATTAAGAACTCAAATGAATTGACTTATATACCCTCAATCTTAGGAAGATCTTTTATTTTATAGTATAGATTTAAGTAATTATTTTCAATTGGTGGGGATAATATTGGAAAAATGGTGTTAAAGTATCTAGAATGACAAGTATTTCTTAACAACTCAATCAGCCTAAAACGACAAGTATTTTTTAACGGAGGGAGTACATAAATACACGTTTTTTTGTTAATTTCTTATGCATTATACCTTTTAATATTATGCAATATAGACTAAAACCTTTTGACAACCCCTGATACTGTTATGCAACTTGTTTAGTAAACTTATTAAATGATACATAAGTACACATTTTTTTGGTTAATTTCTTATGCATTATACCTTGTAATATTATGCAATATAGACTAAAACCTTTTGACAACTCCATATACTGTTATGCAACTTGTTTAGTAAACTTATCAAATGATACATAAATACACGTTTTTTAGGTTAATTTCTTATGCATTATACCTTGTAATATTATGTAACACTGAGTATGTTAATCTCTTATGCATTATACCTTGTGCATTATACCTTGTGATATTATGCAATATAGACTAATACCTTTTGACAACCCCCTATACCGTTATGCAACTTGTTTAGTAAACTTATTAAATGATACATAAATACACGTTTTTTAGGTTAATTTCTAATGCATTATACCTTGTAATATTATGTAACACTGAGTATGTTAATTTCTTATGCATTATACATTGTAATATTATGCAACTTGTTACTCATGCACTTTCAATCTGTTATGCAGTTATTCAAGAATGATGATCAAAGATGTATAGATAGGCAGAGGTTGAAGACCATGACAATGATCAATTTATTTCCATTTATGTGTACTTATGCAAATAGATAAATGTAGTTATTCACATTCATTGTAGTATGTACTTGAGATCTAAGTATCCTCATTTTTTTCTTATGCAATCAATTACATTAAGTTATGCAATGTTTATATACAATCATTATTTTTCCTATTCATCGCCATCTTAATGTGTAATTATGCAACTAATGACCAAACGTTATGCACATGAAAATGAAGAATTGTGACGCTATAAATTTTCAAATTAGCATATAGGTGTTATTATGCAAACCATTATACACACTTGTGCAAATTGTCATACATTCTTAGTAAAATCGGGAAAAACGTACTAAAGAAATCTGCGAGTTAAAATTCAAATTTTGAATTTAAGTTTGAAATTAAAACCAACTTTAGATTCTTTCCAATTTTATAACCGATTATGCAAAGTTGTGATTTTAGCATTTTTTTTTTAATTTACCCAATAATCCCCCTAATTTCGGCACTTACCATATAAGATTTTCGATCCAATACAACCTGCTTACATGCTTATTGTGCTCCTTAATTTTCCACCCTTGATTTATTCTAATCTAAAGGTACTAAGAAGGGCTCCCTAGTACTCCTCTATTTCTAGTTCTCCTGAGCGCCTCCTCTATTTCTAGTTCTCTCTCTCTCTCTCTCTCCTGAGAGAGAGAGAGAGAGAGAGAGTTAGGTTCCGGTGAGGACTACACTTGTGGTAAGGACAATCCCTTACGTAAGGAGTAACCTCGTCCATTGGATTTACCTCCTTAACTTATAATGGATGGTTCATATTATTTGAATTTTTTTATTTTTCAAAAAATCAAAAAAAAAATTTAATTTTTAATTAATTTTGATTAATTTTCATTTTCGAAAAAATCGAATAATATAAAAATTGAACTTACTTTAATAAAAATTGAACTAACACTAAGAAAAGTTGAACTTATTGTACAAAAAATTGAGCCCGTACAAAACTACAAATTACAAAATTGAACTTCTAGTACACGTAATTGAACTTTTAACATAATAAATTGAACACTTTTGTTGTAAAAATTGAACTACCACATTTCACGGTTATAATCATTGTATTTGTGAAGAAAGGTATTTTTTTATTTTTTTTATTTTTTTATTTTTTATTTATGTATTATAGAATAAATATTTTTGAATTAATAAATTATTAAACTAAAACAAATTTATTTTTGTGAAAATCGAATTATACAAAAAATGAACTCAAAAGATATCAAAGTTGAATTCATAGAACAAAAAATTGAACTAATAGTTAAAAAAAATATCGTTTTCGTTAAAAAAAAAAAAAAAACTCTATCCTGATAATATTTTTATTAAAAAAAAAATCTGGACCGTTCATTATATAATAAGGAGGTAAATCTAATGAATGAGATCACTCCTTACCATAAGGAGTAGTCCTTACCATAAGAGTAGTCCTCACTTGAACCAAAACCTATATATAACTAAAATGAGAGCATAATTTAGCCGCTAGATTAGATTATTGTACGCGACGGAGATCAAATTAAAGGAAACGGGTTTGTAAAAATAAGATTCGGTTCATTAATGATGACAATATGGGTACATACTGACCCTTTTCAATTCGAAGGACGAAACGACGTACGTACCCTTTCGTCCCAAAACGCCCAAGATCGCCCCAAATTTTAATATATTAAGTTATTATATATACTTGCTTATGAGAGGTTAGAACTTTGATAAATTTTGAGTAATAATGAAATGCTTGCTTGTAGAGTTGTATGGATTTTTTTGGGTGTTAGGACTATCTATTTTGAGTATGAATTGTTTAGCTTGCATTGCATATCATATGGTATATGCTTGCCTGAGGTTTGGGGATGTTTCTACAATTTTTGCTTGTTTGATTTTGTAGATTTTTTTGACGTTGCATACAATATGATGTTTCATGGAAAATTGGGCATGTTGGAATGCTAATTTTGATGTACCAACAACGAAAAGAAACCAAAGGACAACCAAGTTAAGGCGGAAATGGGAACGACCCCAGGATGACAATTACAAATTCAATTTTGATGGATCTAAAATCAGCTCAGGTGAAACTACATCAAGCTTTGTAATAAGAGATTGTCAAGGAAAAATCATTGAAATAGGAGTACAGAAATTTGGGCAAATCTCGGTCCTAAAAGCAGAAACTCTTGCACTTAGAGAAGGCATAAGAGCAGCAAGACAACTAGGTTTAAGAAAAGTGGTATTTGAAGGGGACAATGTAACTGTGATCAATGCCACCAACCGGACTACAAGTTACCCGGCCATGGGAAATCGACTTACTGATTGCTGACATTTGGAGGTCACTCCAATGCTTCGAATCAGTCAGAATTCATCATATTGGTAGGGATTCCAACAGCGTGGCTGATAAAATCGCTAAAATGGGCCACGACTTTCCTACCGAGCACATTTTAAATGATCCAGAGCTTAAGGCTCTCGTCCTAAGGGACGCGCTAGGTCGTCCACCTTAAAGGTGGTCTACCTAATTCTTACCTAATCAAAAAAAAAAAAGGAAAAATTGGGCATGTAATTGTCTTAATCAAGAATTACAAGATTATTGGGCCTGGTCCAACCATTGAACCAGTAAGATCTAAAAAATGGGCCAATGCCCTAAAAGCCCAAATTAGCTTAACTTTGCTCGGAGAATGCAAAGTCTTCATGACTTTGATTGTAGTCTTTGTAGATAATAGCAACATCTATAACTTAATTAAATGTTTTTTCACCACGTACCATTATTATTTCAACTTGAATTGGATCACTACTTTTAGTACTTTTGATCATCCCTATATATATTAAAAAAAAAAAAGCAGATCAAACTGAAACAATTACGGAGAAAAAAAAGGGTTTGGACCATATGTTACCTTTGAGTTGCTGGAGCCCGTAGGTCCTGGTTTAGCAATCAGGATCGTCTACACCTCTCGGTGTAACCTTCGGTATTCCACTTTATTATTTACACTATAAAATAACAATAAAAAAAATAAAAAAAATTATATTTATATTGTAAACGTTTATTCTTATATAATTTATGAATTTCTGTGATATAAATTTCTAGTGAATATTTTTAATAGCCAAAAAGATGATTAATTCATCATTTTTAATGTAAAAAATAGAAATAATAACTTTTTTATCATAAAAATGTACAAATGTATGATACTTATCATTTATAATACAAACATAATTATTTTTTAAAAAAAATATTAACTTATTGTATAAATAATAAAGTGGAGCACCGAAGGTCACACCGAGTGTTGTAGAAGATCCTTATTGCACAACTCCACCCTTCTCATTCCCCATTCCTCTCTCCTCAAATCCTAAAAATACATTAATTCAATCAAAAAAAAAAGTGTAAAGTCTAGCTAAATTAAAATTTGACTAAACTTAATGTATGGATATTTTTAATTTTTTTTCTCTACAAAACTAAATCAGTCTTGGGCTAAAAAAAAATTAAACCCAAATTAGGACCTTGCATGTCATGCGTGTCTAGCCTTGAGCTTGCTGGTTTGCATTTGTTGATCCACATATATATGTGGATATGCGGCCGAAACCCTATTTATTGAAAATCAGCTGGCTTACCGTCGTGGGTGGCCGAAGGGCAAGGACGGAGTCCAGCCGGCGTGATGGATTGGGGGCTTGGTGTGTTCGGATGGGCATCTGTTGGATTCTTGATTTCGTTTATAGGTGTTGGGCTCTCTACAACAGCTGTTCCCATCGAAGATCTTCAATCTGCTGGTACCTGGCGTTGTTCCCCCTGTAACAGCAACTCTGTCGAACCAGGGAACAGTGCCCTGTTGTTGTAGTAGAACACCTCTTCGTGGAAGTTGTTGAAGACGAACTTTCTTCAGTAGATCAATCATATGTACCTGTACCGATATAGGTTTGAATCGTGTAGTCACTTTCCGAAATCAAATATTTCGCCCCTTTTGAGCCTTAGGGAATCCACGAAATTTGAAGTGAGATAAGACAAACCCTCCAATCCATACAAGGCTCTTGTAATGGATCGAACCTTAGAGTACATGTAAAATGGACTTGGACGCTTCATTGAAGTTCAATCATGGAGAAATCGTTCTCCCAATGACCAAAAGAACCAACCAGAACCAAAGGTTCTCTAACCCCAACACTATCATCCCAACAGCCTTTATATAGAGGCAAGGGAGCAGTTACAGGGAACGGTTAATGGCAGTTACTAGCCGTTACTGGCAGTTACATGTGGTTATCGGTGGTTACCAACAGCCACACGTGGAAGACATAATATTATCCACGCCACCATTAATTAATAACATATTAAGGAAGTTACAAAGTGGTTTCACGTCAGTTACATGGCGGTTAAACCGTCTGATCCACATAGGAAACAGTCACTGTTTTCAACAATCTGTCAGACACATCTTTGTTCCTTCTAAGACAATAAAGTCATTGTTACCTCCCAGGTAACAACACTTATCAATCATCTTAGACATCAAAGTCGTTGTTCCATACTAGGTAACAACACTTATGAATCAGCTTGAATATCATGTCTAACTCTTGTCTTAGAGACACCGTTCCATGTTACCCTATAGTAACATACTGTTACCCTATAGGTAACAACATAATTCCTCAATATCTCCCTCTAGATCTCAACTAAGCTTACACGAGTGTGCACTCCGCACCCCCAGACCCGTGATATAGCTAAGTGAGTCCTTCATAGTGTCGTATGAATCCCGACCACACCAAATAACACTGTTACCCCTAGGTAACAATAGGTGATAACACTAAAATCACCAACAGCATCTTCAAAATCAGTTTCAGATTGAGAATGGGTAGAATGAAGAAGGTATGGGAGGTGGACCCAAGCGGGTAGGCAGGGAAAGTGGGGCAAAGAGAGTTAATTTACTAATTTGGGTGTGAGCTGGCCAATTCAGATTTGGTAACATGCTTTACCTATTCATTGAACTGACTTGCCTTATTTCTAGAGTAAAAATGCTTCATGGACAACTTCACTGGGACAGAGGGAGTAGTAGTTATATATCCTTACGAAGAGAAATACATTCCTTGATGGATGATGTGATTTGTCATGCATTAGATGAGTTGGTATTATATTCTTTTTTTGGTGGAGAAATTTGCTTCTCCCATATAACTTTTCCAGTTATCAGGTATGCAATTTTTTTATGGAGACCAATATTTATACAAGAGATTTGCACTTTGAAATGAGTGAGCTACCAAGTCCGGCCATTTGATCGCTGTATTTATAGGAAAACTTGTCTTAAACATATGTACAACACCAATGCGTGAAAGTCTTGTACATGCATGTGGTGTCACCTTATTAGCTTGTTCACACCAGTACGCGTACGTGAGTGATAGTCTCTATAGATAGCAATATAACAATGCCTCATTAGAGGAATTATACATACGTACTGCCATCTTATTAACAATGTCATTGGGTACATAATGGCATCTATTTTTTCTTTTTTTGGTCGCAAACAATGTCATTGGTTGCTTACAAAGGAGTTCAAGTATTAATAATTTATTACAAAGGAGTTCATAATATTTATTTATAAAAATATTCATGTATAAGCTAGTACAATTGTCTAGAATTATTAAAATATTTAAGCTCATATATTATCTTTTCAAAAAGATTATTTTATCTAAAATGAATCATATAAAATTACATGAACTATAATATATATGATGTTTTGAATAAAAATTAGTATAATTTTAACTCAAACATGATTTGTAAATTTGGTTTCGATTGTTGAATATTATTTTAACGGATCTTTTTCGACTGTTACAAAGTCGGCCCCCGCATCCGAACGTGTATCCGATTGACCCTAAACCCCACCGACCAAATGTTAATTATTTGTGTACGTGTCAGCTTGAGGAAGCCTTTGATAAATTAAACTAGAGGGGGTACAACAAGAAACTAGAGGGAATTCTTGATCAAAAAAAAAAAAAACTAGGGGGGATAAATTTTCAATTCAAAGGACGAAAATACCCTATTGTCCCAAAACACCCAAGATCGCTCAAAATTTTTAATATGTTACGTTATTTTGCTTTCCTTATGAGGGGTTGGAAGTTTGATTTTGAGTAATAATGGAATACTTGCTTGTAGAGTTGTATGGATTTTTTGGTGTTAAGACTATACATTTTTGCCTGGCTTTGATTTGGAATTTCTTAATTGAGTATGAATTGTTTAGCTTGCATATGATATGGTACGCTTGCGTGAGGTTGGGGAATGTTTCTATAATTTTTTTTTTTGAATAGGCAAAAAATTCATTAATAAAAAGAGATTACATGAGAGAGTATATTACAAAAGGGGCAAGAAATCGAGAGGGAATACAGTAGGCTTATAAGGGAAAACCTCCAAGTAATGGTGGACGTTTTAACTTATGAGCAACAAGGCTACTATGGAGATGGGAGATGATGGCACGTGAACAAGATCGGTGGCAGGGCTGGACGCTATTGAAGACGACATCGTTTCGACTCTTCCAGACAAAGTAGATGAAGGCGGGGAAGGAGGCAGCGATTAATCGAGAATTGACGCCTTTCCCGAGATGACGGTGATTGATCCACTCAAACCAGCCATGAATTGAGGAAGCTTTGTAAGTAATTTGAAGCCAGCTGAGCACATCATCCAGAACATCACGAGAAAATGCACAGATATTCCAAAGGTGGTGAGAACTCTCATCACCAGTGTTGCAGAGAACACAAGTCACAAGGCCGTTAAGGAACCAGCGCTGAAGACGGTCCTTGGTAGGCAAGCGATGATGTAGAGCGACCCAAGCTATGAACGAGCATTTGGGGGTGTGGAGACCCTTCCAAAGAGAGAGACCCCAAGGCTAGTAAGTACCTCGGTTGCGGAGAAGGTTGTAGGCTGCTTGGGAGGAGAACTCACCAACTGGAGAAGAGAGGTTGAAGACGATGTCGGTCGGGGATTGATTCTCAAGCAACAGATCCCTCAGGCCAAGAATGGATCTCCAGCCCCATCCATCACTCGGCTTAACATGGACAGACCAGATGTCGGAGTTGTCGAGGTAGTTCGTCGTCGCCCATCGCGTCCAGATATTGCTAGCTTGATTGGAAATTTCATGAAGAGATCGGGAAAAACAAGCTCGGTTCCAAGAAAGCATCTCCTTGAACCCAAGACCCCCCTCGTCGCGAGGCTTGCACACCCTATCCCAAGCAATTGGACTCTTAGGCGAGCTGGTAGTCCCGCTCCAGAGAAAAGAACGGATGGTGGACTCCACTTTGCTTACGACCTCCTTGGGAAAAATTAAGGCGTTGCACCAAAAGGTGTTGATACCATAAAGAACGGACCTGACCAGCTTGAGTCGCCCAGCATAGGAGAGGTTACGAGTGGTCCAAGATTGAATCTTGGCTGTCATCTTGCGAATGAGCTCGTCATAATCTCTACACGCCAGCTTGCGGGAGCCCATAGGAACGCCCAGATACTTGAAAGGAAAGGACCCTTGCGAGAAGCCAGAGATACTCAAGAGTTGGTGAGCTGTGGAGTCGTCAACACCCCCAAGGAATATGGAGGTTTTAGCCGGATTAGCTTGAAGCCCCGACATCACCCCAAAAGAATTGAGAACCTGTAAAACAGCGGAGAGAGAGGGTGGATCACCCCTATAGAAAACAATCAGATCGTCAGCAAAAGCAAGGTGGTTGACGCCCGACGCTTGACAGTTAGGATGCCACGCAAAGCTCGGGTTATGAGCGAGGCCATGGAGCATACGGCTGAGATAATCCATGACGAGGACAAATATGTAAGGGGATAACGGGTCCCCCTGCCGGAGTCCCCGCTTTCCCGGGAAGAAGCCGCGATGCTCGCCATTAATGGAAATGGAATAAGTGGGAGAGGAGATGCAGGACATGATCCAATTGGTGATGGGCTGAGGGAAACCGTAGAAACAGAGCACATGCTCGGCGAAGTGCCATTCCACACTATCAAAGGCTTTTCGGAAGTCAATCTTAATGGCACAACGAGGAGAGATATTCTTGCGCCCATAGTGCTTGAAGAGGTCTTGACATATGAGAATATTGTGGCGAATTGACCGCCCTGGCACAAAGGCGCTTTGGCAATCGAAGATCAGGTTTGGCAATATAAGACGGATCCGCTCTGAGATGAGTTTGGTTATTGTTTTGTAGAGGGTGGTGCAACAAGAAATTGGGCGAAAGTCGGATATGAGATTTGGGTTGGGAACCTTGGGGAAGAGGTGGATGGCGGTGTGGTTGATTTGACGGAGAAGGCGACTATTGTTGAAGAAGTCTTGGACCGCAGAAATAACATCACTCCCGGCTATTCCCCAAGCTTTGCGGAAGAAGAAGGAGTTGAAACCGTCGGGCCCCGGGGATTTGTTGGGGTCGATTCCAAGTATCGCCTTTTTGATGTCCAGAGCAGAGAAACGGGCCAGAAGAAGGGTTGCCTGATTACCGGAGACAAGCGGTCCCCGAGCAAGGCTATGAGTCGGGTAGGACGAGGGTGGGGTTTGGGTACCGAGGAGGTTCCGAAAGTAGGCAACAATATGATCATCAATCTGCTCGGGATCAGTTATGAGGAGGCCTTGAGGGTCAAGGAGAGAATTAATGTGGTTGTGGGAACGACGATTCTTAAGTGAGTTGTAGAACACGGAAGAGCACTGGTCCCCCCCCTTAAGCCAATTCAGTTTGGATTGTTGTCTCAAAAGGGAAGATAGGGCATTGGTGTCTGAAATAATGGAATGGATGAGGGGGAGCTCTTGAGCGAGGAGATTGGCGTTAAGGGGTTGGGATTGGGCACGAGCTTGAAGAGAGGTGAGGGTGGCTTTGGTGGCTTTAAGACGTTCCGAGATGGTTTCAACATTGCCATCACTGAAACGCTTAAGATTGGGTTTGAGTAAACGAAGTTTGGAGACCACTCGAAACATTGCATGCCCTTGGATAGGGGTCTCCCAAGTACTAGCAACAGTGGGGAGAAAATGCTCATGGGACGCCCAGGAGTTGCTGAAGCGGAAGGGAGTTTTTTTCTTGAGGCCAACAGAGGGGAAAGTAATTATGATAGGGCTGTGATCCGAGATGCCCGGCGGAGCAAAGAAGGTGTTGGCCAGGGGGAAGGAGCTGAGCCACGCAGCATTGATGAGAGAGCGATCAAGTTTGCTCCAAACTCTGTTCCCGCTCAGCTGCTTATTGTTCCAAGTGAATTTTGCACCAGTGCATTTCATATCAAAGAGCCCTGTTTGATCCAGAAGAGAAGAGAGTTCTGAGCTGGTTTGGGAAACGGAAGCCCGCTCAGAGATTTTTTCATCCGGACTAAGGATCACGTTGAAGTCGCCAATGAGGACCCAAGGGTCAGAGATACTGTAATTGAGAGAACGGATATCCTCCCAAAGATCAGATCGTTGTTGGGGGCTATTGAAGGCATAGATGAAGGTAACAAAAAAATGTTGGTGCGTGCTCAAGTCAGTGATCTGGCAGTGAATGAGTTGGGGGGAGATTTGGATAACCGTGAGACCAATTTTGGAGGGATCCCACATGACAAGGATTCGGGTATAGTTACCAAGACCCGCATTTGAGGTGGAGTTCCATCCTCTGTACAAGTTGGAAGAAACAAGGTGGAGATTTTGAGGGGAGACATGGGTTTCAAGCAGGGAGATGAGGCTGAGGGAGTGAGAATTAACAAGGTCGGAGACCGCTGAACGCTTAGCTACATGGTTGAGCCCCCGAGAGTTCCAGCTACCAAGGTTGATGCTACACATGAGAAACCGATGGTGTGGGAGAGACGCTCCTTGAGCGAACACGGACTGATGGAGAGGCAGCCGAGGGAGGCGGGGAGGAGGAGGAGCGAAGCCGAGACACCACGGTGATGGTGGCGGGGTTCGAGGGTAAAAGGGGAGCGGCGGATTCTTTAGGGGGAGAAGAAGGCCGGTGCGATGCTGATGTAGAGCCGGTTGGGCAACCCGAAGGCGCAGGAGGGGGGTTGGAAGGCGCGGGGAGAGAGGGCGGAGTTGGGAGAAGAGGAGGCAGTGAAGAAGGGGGTGGTAGAGGGCGTGCGGTGCGGGACGCAACCCGTGATTTGGCTGCGGGCTCGGAGGGCTTTGGACACTGATTTTCTTTATGGCCAAACACTTTGCAAACAGAGCAATGGCAAGGGAGCCACTCATATTGGAGGCGCTCGGTAATAACTTCCCCCCGGGAACGAATGATGACTTCCCGACGAAGCTCTGAGTTGGCCGAGACCTCGACGAGGATGCGAGCGAAGGAGGCCCTGTCTTCGTAGGCGGTCGGTTTGTCCATTTGGACAGGGGTACCAATAGAGGAACCGATGCGGCTAAGCATAAGGTCAGACCAAAAACGGACATCAAGTTCCGGTAAGGTAACCCAGATTGGAATGGTTTGAAGGCATGACAGATCAAGCGGCATCCCTGCAACCCAGCGTTTGAGAATGAGCGGCTGGAGGCCAGGGAGAAACCAAGGACCCCGTTCAAGAATCGCCAGGAGATCCTGCTCCTTGGCAAATCGAAAAATAAACAAGCCCTTGTCATTGAGGATGATTTTCGGGAGGACGACATTGGTCCAGTTAGTGGAGATGTAACGCTCCATTGCTCGGAAGGCGACCTTTTCACCCATCGGAGCTCCGACAAGAGAGAGGCTCCACTTCTCGACTTGCTCCGCAACATCGTCATCATCGAAGGTGATTTCACCATTCTCGAAGCCTTCAATGAAGTGGAGGGCAAGGTTGGATTTGTGCTCTGAGAACCCACTAGCGACCTCCGAGTACGAGCGGGGATGAGCAGGAGGGATGGGCTCGAGACGGGCGGCGGGTTCGGCGGGAGAGGGGGGAGTTGGACGGGAGGGTGTGGGAGTGGCATTCGAAAGAGGAGAGGTAGAGGGCAGAGTAGGGACGGAGGAAGAAGGGCCAGGAACATCAAGGGGATTCAGGGACAAATGAGGACATTCTTTGGGAGAGATTTCAGGGAAGAGGACGAGGTAGGTGGAGGAGAGAGAGGGGGAAAGTCCAAGCTTTGACCTTGAGCAATTAATGAGGCTTTCAAAGACGGGAGTTTTGAGAATTTAGAGTTGTTGGAGCGAATAAGATTGTCCGGGATAGGGTCGAACGATCCCGAACCATCAGAGGCGGCGGAAGACGGGGTGGACGGAGGGGGAGGACGAGGGTTTTGGGCGGCGGAGGCACCAGCTGTGCAAGGGGCTTTGGTGGCGGAAAAGGCAGACAGCTTTTTCGAGCGGCGATTCTTGGACATACTGCAGGCGGCGTAAGGTCAAATCCCAAATCTCACTTTTCACGCGTACTCCTGCACTCAACTTTTTCCTTATGTTTCTATAATTTTTGTTTGTTTGATTTTGTAGAGTTTTTTAAGCTACATATAATATGATGTTTCGTGGAAAATTGAACAAGAGCACCGTGAATTTCTTACCTAGTTTGTCACAATTCATTGAATGACAAAAATGAAAATTGAATATGAAGTACCAATTAATGATTCAAGGCAGCACATACTATAATTATTAACTAATAGTTATATATCCTTAAGAAGAGAAAATACATTCCTTGATGGATGATGTGATTTGTCATGCATTAGATGAGTTGGTATTATATTCTTTGTTTTTGGTCGAGAAGTTGGTATTATACTATTGCTTCTCCCATATAACTTTTCCAATTATAAAGACTCAAATGCTAAACAAGTAGTAGCCATTGTACCGTAGCATAATTTTATGAAATCTATGATTCTACTTTATAATGTATTACGATAGATATTGAAAGTTACGAAAGAATTAAATACAAAGTATAAGGGTACCAAAAGGAATAAAAAAATTTTGGGGACATCAAAAAAAAATATTAAGAACTTGAGGGTACCAAGAGGAAAAACTCATATGGTTAACAAACATACCCTTAGCATACCTTAATGTTTTTTGGAGAGAGATTAATATATCTTCGAAAGAATCTCACCCATTCATTTTTTTTGGTCTAAAGAATCTCACCCATTAATTAAACGTGTACACGTACATGCATGAAATTCTGCTGAAAAAGAGATACATGCATGTGTTGGATAGACCTCAATTGCCAGAAGATTTGTTTTGGACAGAGCCTCGGAGTATCATATCGCTTGGGCCTAGAAGAAGACTTTGGGCCTGAAGGGGCGTAGGGCCCATGAAATCTGGTTCACATTTGCTTGGGAGAAGTCCATCCATGACTGGGTTAAGATTAACACTGATGGCGCCCTGACGGGATCGAGCACTGCCACGACAGGAGGATTCGCAATAGCAATGGTGATGGGTCCGAGGATTCGTCCATCACATAGGCCTGTATACAGTACCCAAAGCGGTGCTCTGGGGTAATCTTCATGGACTCCGGCTTGCCTGGGATTTGGGGCATTGTCAGGTCGTCTGCGCTAACCATTCACATCATCAAGAGCAACATTCCCCCGTGACACCCCCTCTTTAGCCTGGTGTTTGAATGCCAATGCTTCCTTAGCCGAAAAATTGGTCTGTCCAGCTATTCCACATCTTTAGGGAAGCCAATCTAGGTCGTAGACTCCCTTGCCTCGTTTGCCTTTTCTTTTATGATTAGCTTTCACGTGCTTGTTGACCCCTCAGATTGTATTAAAGATCTTATTAACAAGGATGTGCGGGGATTGGCCACCCCTCGCCTTATAGGCGCGGGTGGTTCTCTTTTTATGAAATTCCCCGAGACGCCAGCCTCGACAAAAAAAAAAGATATATCCATGCATACAAATTAAACTTAGGTGTTTTTAATGTAAAATGAGTTTGATAATGCATAATGGAATTGAATTGTGTTGGATCCATGTATGTTTATTGATTAATTAGGGTGGTCTCATATCCGATCCACAATACGGGATACTGAATACGTGATCTGTATCAAACTCGTTATGAACTGAATATCCAGTAAGAGATATTCGTTTAGATCGGATATCCAAGACCGGATATTTCAAACATCGAAATTAATAGTTTAATTTATTTATTTTCAAATTTTATTATTAAAAATAATAATTAGAACCAAAATTCTTTTCCATGAAGAGGCCCTGCAGAACCCAGAAGAATGCACGAGCCACGAGCAATTGAGATGACAGATCGAGATTAAACTGAGAAATAAATTAAAGACGAGACTCAACAATATTCAAGTTTGGATTGCAAAGCTACATATCATGTAAGCTTCTTGTAATCTCTTTTTGGAGTGTGTTTATGCTTGGTATTTGTAGTGGCAGTTTGGGCTTAACATGACATTATCCGTAGAGCGGCTAACATTTAATGTTGGACCAAATACCGTAACGAAAACGTTTCATACGTATAAAGATGATTAGACCAACCGGCAAAATTATGTTATTATCATGACAATAAACAAGGAAAAGCACATTACGGAGTCTAGCTAAGTAAGTACGTAGCTAGTTTTATTGAATATATAATTATAGATGTTCTAGGAAGCTAGGTTTAATTCAACCCACAGTAGGGGGTTTATTAACCACGTTGTTCTCATCGACAAAGACTCGGATCCTGTTGCAGCAAAAATCATGAAACCCGTACGTTCCGGGTGGCGTTATATACACCGTCGCGATTTTGTATTGGCTCTCGATCACTGCCTTCGCCTCTTCGCCCGTCTTCCCCACAAGCTCCGGCCATGCGTATTTTGATCCTCCGCCCCACTCTAATCAAGTTAATTAACATAGATTTATCAAGCTCGTCATACATAAGACCACTAGCTTAGTTAGCTCAAATGATACTGAAAATTAACTGATATTTACGTACTTGAAGCACAACAGGCGAGACTTTGACCGCATTCGTAACTTTGGCACGGTGGGTGAGGTGATAATCCTGCCATCGACCTCTTTTGATATAGTTGAAACAAACTCCACACACCAAATATATATATATACACACTCTTGTTTTATGTAAGATCATATATAAGGGAAGTGTACGTGTTTTCTAATTTGATTGATATCTTCAACTACAACATTTAATCTAATCGTATCTCTTATTATTAATTTGTATGCATGTATATACGCTGACATGCATGTACTGTTTTTTTTTTTTTTTTTTTTGGTCGTATCTCTTCAAGTACGTATCTCTTATTATTAATCGTATCTCTTATTTGCATGTAGAATTTCTTCCATGCATGTACTGTTTAATTTGGGTCGAAGTGCATGTTTCATTTATTATTAAACGTGAGTGAGATTCTTGCAATTTCTTTATATAACGTGAGTGAGATTCTTGCAATTTCATTTATCCTCTTTCTGAAAAAAGGAAGATTTGCTAACTAATTAGTAACTTTTCTTTTCGTGAAATAACTCAATGAGATATGATACTCCACTATTTAATATAAAAAGATTTGTTTCCATGCAAAAATGACACGAGATTGTAAAACTATTCTTTCTAATTATTATCATATCAATAACTAGACATCTATACATGCATCCCACAATCCCACTGCTCAGGACCATTTTCGACATTTATTTAATCATTTTTTGTTACAATATATGGTTATGTTTACAGTTTGCTTGATTTTATATATATTCAAAAAATAAATTGTCATTCTTTCACATTTTGAATAACAATGAACGTTCAGTAGAATGTAATGATAAGGGCCAATGGTGTAATATGAGAGAAAAGTGGGCATAAGTTGTAAATAGGCCGAAAGCCTATAAAGAGCTTAGTTGTGCTCTTCGGTGGGGGTTATCGAATGAATGCTAATGACATTTCCTATCTTCTATCCTTCTCTGTTCCTTCTCTAATCTTCCTTTCTTCCCTTTCTTTCTAATCTCTCTTTCTATCCTAATCTCTTCCCTTTCTCCTTAATTTCTCCTTAATCTTCCTAAATCCCTTTGGGTCATAACAAATTGGTATCAGAGCCTAACCTTCCTTGGCCATGGCGGATTGGAATTTCGTTCAGTTTGAGGCCATCGACCAAAAGCTTGACAAGATCGTGGAGCAATGTCAAGAATTGGAGAGCTTAGTAAGGAAATTCGTGGCTACCAGGGGAATTGATTCGCAGGTCGCTCAGACAAGGGGTCAAATTCGAGTTGGCGACAAGGTTCTTAGTGGAATTGGAAATCAAGGCGATCAGAGAGAAATTGAAGATGATCGGGCTTTGTTGGTCAAGATTCATCTCGAGTACTACGTGATTTCATTTGATGTGTTGAATCAAGTTTTTTCGAGAATTGGAGAGTTGGAATCCATCGAAAGATTAGATCAGGACTACCACTTTCAATGGAGAATCTGTTTTCGAAATCGCGGATTGGCTTTCAGGGCGTTTGAATCTTTTAACGGAAGATACATTTACGATGATTGTTGTCGAATGGAATTGTTCATCGGTCGAGACACCAGTGAGACCAACGAGATCTTGGTTCCGATCGAAGCTGTGGTCCAAACCGAAGAAACGCAGAGCACGGATGATAAGTTGGAGCCCATGAGTCAGATTCAGCCGTGTGCACTCGAGATGTTCGATAGAATGCCCAATAAGAGCATCGTACCTTCTCGGTTTGAAATTCTGGAGTTTCGATCAACGACGGTGGATGTGGCAATTGTTGATCTAAGTTTGGAACAACCTATAGATTTTCAAAATACCGAGCACGATTCAAGTGATGAAATCCAAGGTTTGGATAACAAAATTCTTCCACATCTTCAGAGCGATGAGGAGTTCCAATTTCAAAGCCTTGGAAGTGTTCGAAGCAAGGTTATTCAAGAGGATAACAATTTCAGTGTTGACGCATACCACCTGTTTGAAGAATTGTCTAGTGGATATAATGAGGCCATTGATTCAATCGTCAGCTATGATCAGAAAAGACCTTCGACGTCAGCATCCAGTGAGTTTCCAAGAGAGACTTTGAAGGTAATATCAAAATTTCCAGAAGTTGTTATCTCTGGCTGTAGAGGTCATGAAATTTTACAGTTACTTGATGAACCGTTTGATGATTCTAGAAGTGATCTACAAGAATCTGGGCATTTGGGTATGATAATGCATTATCAATTTTGCATGCCATATGATAGAGGGAAAATGGTGTTGATTGAAGAAATGGGGTTTTTAGATGGTAGACTAAAAGAAAAGTATGAGATTCCATCTAGCACTTGTGGTAATGGTGGTGAGCTTACTGATGTTCTTTATGTTAGCAAGTGGCCTGGAGAAACCACAAAAGTGCAGAAAGTGTTAATTTGGGTCTTTGATCCGGGAATTATTGAGGATGTGGATTACAAGGCTGATTGGTTTAGCAAGCAAGTTGTTAACCAAGCAAGTCTCAAATGTTATCTCAATGGGTTGATGTTGAAGCCTAGTCGTGCCTGGATTGTTGATCTCAGTGTAGGAGATGTTATCTCAATCTTTGATCCGGGTATTATCTGCTGTGATTTGATTAGCAAGCTGCTGAGTGGATTTGAATTACTTGAAAGGGAACCTGTTATGGTGAGTTCAGATGTTGAATTTCCATCCGTTACTGATGTTGAAAGTGTTCTTGAGATTTTTGACCCGGGTGGAGTCTTTGCCTTATATGCCGCGGGGTCGTCATTGCACTCGAGTAGGGAATATGTTCCAGTTGAGCCACTGGATATACTGAGGGGTTTCTTCAAGTCGATCAACCATAACAGCTCATTTATGTTTGATCCGAGTGGAAGTTTTCTGTTTTGGGCAAATCCATTTCCTAAACCACTAGAGGTAGCACTGCCATACCTGATCACAATTGAAGAAAACAGTGAGCAAGTAAACTTCAGGGTAATTATTTTTGATCCTGGCGGGAAGATTGAACTAGAATTTACCTGTAAACATCCATATTGGCGGCACATTCCAGTAGCAAGCACAAGCTGGAAAAATGGAGCCCACAACGCTTGCATGCCAAATTGCTCCTAAAATCCTTGTGACAACTTTGCTGATGTTGGCAATTGTTACCAACCATGATGTTGGCCTAAATCAGATTTTGGCTTTAATGGTTAAGAGAAGTTGTGTAGAAATGTCAAGTCAAGCTTACTTTTGAGGTGAGAAGTCTAAGGCTTCAAGTTGAATGCATTTATTCAAGATGAGGATCAAGTGATTGTATCAAGAAAAGATCGTCTGCACAACTGATCACAATTAGCTAGATTCTGTTTTCTTTTTTAGTTGTAAGAAGCTTTGAGGACAAAGCTCTTAAAGGGAGGGAGTAATGTAATGATAAGGGCCAATGGTGTAATATGAGAGAAAAGTGGGCATAAGTTGTAAATAGGCCGAAAGCCTATAAAGAGCTTAGTTGTGCTCTTCGGTGGGGGTTATCGAATGAATGCTAATGACATTTCCTATCTTCTATCCTTCTCTGTTCCTTCTCTAATCTTCCTTTCTTCCCTTTCTTTCTAATCTCTCTTTCTATCCTAATCTCTTCCCTTTCTCCTTAATTTCTCCTTAATCTTCCTAAATCCCTTTGGGTCATAACATAGAATTGCACAATATTAAATGCAAATATCTTAATAATATAATACTCTATATAATATAATATACGGTATAGTAATAATAATAAGAAGAACTCATTATATTCAATATAGCATTTCGATATACATGGTATTTGCTAATAATACTAACAACAACAACATATTAGATTGAATATTAACAGCAATAATTTTTTTGATCAAATATTAACAACAATAATATATACATACAATACAATTCAATTCAATAATATATAGTATACATTGCTATTGCTAATAATAATAACTCACTAGAGTAATCATCGTACCATGTACATGATTATCATATTTTTTTTATAGATCAAAAGTAGTTTATGATAAATAATTTTAGTTTAATTATTAAAATAATAATATGTGATATCAATAGTAAAAGTAAAGTAAAACAACATGACACTAAAATAAATAGTTAAAAGTTATTAAGTTCTTTTCAAAAAAATATTAGTAGAATCAATATGTATAAAAACTGAAAAAGATGCCTCAAAAATTTCAATGTCATTTAAAAAACGATTTTTCTATAGTATGCCCTAAGGGCACACAATAAGCAGCTAATAATGGAAATATTTGGTAAATCTTAAATTTTTTGTTCTTTAATCTTTTTTGTGACGGGTTCACTCTTTCCTTTTTAGGGTTTTAGTTTCTGTTTTTGGTATGCTTATCATGTGCCCTTAGGGCACACAATAGAAAAACCGTTAAAAAAATTACAACATTAAATGTGACAATAATATACCTAAAGAATTGAGAGTGTGGGTAGATAATTGATTACCCAAGTTTTTGAAAAGGTTATATCACACAACATTACTTAATATAATAATGGATTCTACTGACTTTTGTGATGTACTCAACCATGATTTAGAGTAATATAAGTCGCTTTTCCATCAAAAAAAATATAATAATGGATTACTAGAATTAATATGTGTTTATAAGTTCATAGATAAAATGAAAAAAATGACTACTAAATATAAATGAGATCCCTAATAAATTAATACTAAAAATAATTTAGTAAATAATACATGATAAAGTAATACTATTAAAAAATGTTTATTAAAGTGATTAAATTCATTTATACGTATACATAAAATACAAATATACATTATTGAATATAGATATTGATAAATCAAGTTGTGGAAGAAGCATAAATCTATATAATCCTATAACATATGTAATTTAATTGTGTTTTTGGCACATTACTTACATATCGATGGAGATACGTATAGATCTTAACATATCTCGAATTTGGTTACGACTCTCAAAGCAAATAGATTACAACTCTAAATTAAGATTAGAGCAATGTTTTAAAGTATATAAAGGTAAAAATTAATTAGTAATTAAATGAAACTAATGATGGTTAAAATTTGATTTTCCCGATTGACTTTTTTGAAAGTTAATTAGTTTTTATACATGTTATCTTTGATTGTTTATTGTTAAGAAAAAAGATTTGGTACTCGCATATTATCTTTGTCTTTTGTTAAGGAAAGATAAACTTGGATTTTAAAAAAAAGATTTATTATCATCTAACTTTTAAAAGATGGATCTTTATCAACTAAAGTGGAAAATATACATATTTCCATATCAAAATTTTATAATAAAAAAAAAGATTTGGTTTCGACCAAAAAAATAATAAAAAAGATTTGGTGAGCATACTTTATGGAAAAATTGATGAAATAAATATTATATGACATGGATCATTGATATGATGACATATGTACAAATCCTAGATGGTGTTATATAGCGACAACACAAGGAAAAATCATATGTGATGCAACGTGGTGGTTCTAAACCTTACTGACTTATATATATATAACTATGGAATTCCTATAGTAAGAGTACATCTAAACAAGATTACAATGCCAAATAAATGATCCTCGATCTCTATAGAAAACATATATAATGCAGTTTGTGGTCCATGGAATCCTACATTAATGATGATTTATCAGTATGACATTGAAATGCTTTCGAGGTGAATAAATTTAAACAATATGCAACTTTTAAAGATAGAAAAAAGGTGCAAAGGAAGCTACTATTAGGATATACTAGCTTATAACCTGTCGTGCCATGCACGACTATTTCACTTTAAAATATTAAAATAAAATTATTTATTTATATGGAAAATATTATATAAGTTTTATTATATGAAAATGTTTTTTATCTTTTAAAAAGAGTGATATTGTTTTTGAATTTCGTATAATCCAAAAAATATATAAGACATAATTTTTTTTCACTCATTTGTATATTTTTATAAAACCTGATTATAAGAATATAAATTGCTATTTTACTTACAATTTTTATCATATATTAATAACGAATATCATAAATGTAAATATAATAAAAAAATCGTCAGCTCATAAATTGATAAAGTTATAAAATTTTAATAGAAATTGTCGGAAACCACAAATTTACTTGTATTAAAGAAATAAGTTGAATTCAATATTCATAGATGTTTCTTAATTTGTTTGTGAAAGATTTTTCCCTGTAATGCTTTAAGAACTAATAATTGGCAAAAGCTTTTTCTTATAAGTAAATAAGAAGAAATTCAATAGGAAAACCCTATATAATGCAAATAATAAAAATTAGTTTTTTTTTTTATATATGAGGTAGGAACAAAATTAATGTGGTGGTTCAAAAACGACCACTTGTATGTTTGTATTAGGAAAATAAGGGGTATTTGTATAATTTGAGAAAAATTGTAAGATTATTTTGTAAATAAGTAAAAAAATATGAAAAAGATGTACGTTATCAAAATATAAATTGAAACTATTATTTGGCTAAAAAATCAATTTTTTTTTATCAAAATAGAAAAAAATCAAATATAATTGGTAAAAAAATATAGTAGATCATGT
This sequence comes from Polygonum maritimum, assembly GCA_963924305.1. Taxonomy (NCBI): domain Eukaryota; kingdom Viridiplantae; phylum Streptophyta; class Magnoliopsida; order Caryophyllales; family Polygonaceae; genus Polygonum; species Polygonum maritimum. Next base: position 4,752,801 of record OZ002729.1, on the reverse strand, counting down.
AAAATAGAAAATAATTAATTTAAGCTTAAAAATGCTAAATTTATTCAAGTAAATCAAATACTAAAGTAGCAAAATTAGTCTTTCTATTGAAAAATAATTTAAAACTTTAACTTTCTAAATTTAATTAAGTAAATCAAATATAATTAGTTCATAGTAATTATATTTAGAAAATTCAAGATATATATTAGAATCATGTTTTTCAATTAAGTGATATATTAAAAAAGATAGAATATCTTACCAAAATTCGAAAATTTGAATATATCTTTTACATAGATAGATAATATAATTTTATCAAATTAATTGAAATACCACAAATAAAAACTATATTTTTTTTTATAAGGTGGGTCCAAAATCAAATTTAGAAAAGATAAGTGATATATTAAAATGATAGAATATCTTACCAAAATTTGAGGATTTGATCATATCTTTTACATAAATAGATAATAAGAAATATAATTAGATGAATTGAAATAACATAAATAAAATTTAGTTTTTAAAATTCGAAAATGTTAACATATCTTTTACATAAATAGATAATAACGAATTTTATCATATTAATTAAAATAGCATGAATAAAAGTTAATTTTTTAAGTATGAAGTAGGACCGTCATGTTGATTCTGATCCCACATCATATTTAATAGAAAACCTAATTTTATCACTTTATTATCATATTTACTTAAATAAATTTATTTTTTTTAAGCTTAGGTTATTCTCTATATTTACACGATCAACTCTACTTTTTATAATTAAGTTTTTAAAATGTATTAATGAGTGTAAACATTATATCTTATATCTTATTCGGTTGATATGAACTTAAAAAGCAATATTACTATTTTTACCAGATAAAAAAAATGTTCATACAATATATTATATTTTCCATATAAGTATTTAGTTATACAATATCTAATTATAATTTTAAGCTAGTTTGATATAAAACCTTGTAGTAATGGTTTGTTTCTTATGGGATATATTTTAATGATATATAACTAAATAAAAATATATTTGTTGAAAATTATAAAGAATAGATTTTCATTATGTGTGCAATTTTGGATAGTTTTTCTAAAGATTTGGATAGATTTATTATATGTACAATTTAATGTGGGGTCTACAATGAAAATTCAATCAATTAAACAAATTAAATTGTTTTAATATAGATATGTGATGCGGTCCAATTAGAATTCGACACATGTACGCTAAATATTACTTTTAACCTCCGCTTTAATATATAATTATGATTATGAGATATAGAGGGATGCAAATGGCTTAGGGCCAAAGATAAGATAGAATTTAAATTCTAAGATATAGTTTACATAAATATATCCTAATAGAAGCACCATTTACCCTCAATTTGTGTCTAGAAGCAAACAAATAATACGAACAAACACAAACAACAAAACAACCGACCAGAGCCGTCCATCGGGCTGTGTATTTTTTTTGCACTTCTTGGAATTCCAAAGTGTGGGCCACCGAATTGATCTTGCGTTATTTTCAACGTCGATGCATATATGTAAACTTTAGATGATATTCCCTCCGTTTCACAATAAGTGTCATTTTAGCTATTAACCCCAGTTTTTAAGAAACACAATCATTCATTTTAAAATTTACAACCTTTTCTTAATCTTACCACTCATTACATTTTTTTGGCCAATGAATGAACAACTTTAGTCAACAAATACACATTCTAATAAAAATTATAATTACTCACCCCTAATAAATCACTTTGAAAACCTAAAACGACACATAATATGAAACAAATTTTAAGTGCTAAAACGACACTTATTCTGAAACGGAGGGAGTAAAATTTTAGAAATTTTCTCTTCAACTTATTGTTAAAATTGAACTAATTAGCTACATTTAGTAGTGTAATTTTAATATTCTCTATGCTCTTACTTACTAAATATTATTTATATGGATATGTAATTTTATTTTTATTTTTGCTACATATTTATCCTTACAATTACATTTGTTATTAATAAAGCTAAATTATTTTGATGAAAGTATCACAAACTAACAATATGGTTACGTTTGAGAATTAAGAGTGTGAATCAGATGCAACATATAAGTTCTTAGTGACATGAGGTGGATTATTAGTCATTAGATGCACTTCATCATATCTATAATTTATATTAAAAGTGCATTGTGAAGTGTTAAAAACTTATTTTAACTAGGAATGCATTTTTAGTGCTTTATGATATACTTTTAATATTATACAATTAATTCATTGTAGTAGTGTCAGTTATGAGTACATTTTGGCTCCTTTATAATACACATTTAATGTTTTATTTTGCACTCTACTTGTCGTATATCCGTACATAAGTTTTATTACACATGTAATTCAAACTCTATGTTTAAACAAATTTACTAATCATAAAATTTTGTTAGTTGTAAATTAGTAATCGAATTTGTATTTAGATGGTGGACACTTAAAAAATTCGCACAGGGCCCCTCAAAACCATTGGACGGCCCTGCTATATAGAAGATGTCTATATATTGGAAAAGATACTCGAGACGAGATCCTAAAATAGTCGTGAACGTACACATTAGATTCGGACTCACAAGGGGAACTCTCGTGGACATACCAATGATGAGTTTGAACATTTCAACTCAATGACCCATCTCTATTGTATCTCTATTTTGTTTTTGGTAAGGTTTATCTATATTTTGTTTGACATAACATACTAATATTATACTTTTTGCGAATATCTATTACTATATACTAAAGCGGAAGCAAATTCTGCCACCATATTGCGCCACATCACCCCCTTTTTAAAAAAAATTATCTTATTAAATCTTTATTTTATCATAATCTGATACATACTTAATTAAGATATTAGTTCTATCTTAGAATTTGAGCTATTTAATTAATAATTCTATCCAAATATATAAATATCTATCTTATCATTATACACATTTCATTAATACACGGATCTATCATAAAACTTTTATTAAATATTTTTTCCATCATAATCTATAAATCATAATCATAATATTTTACCCAATTAACTAAATATCATATTAAATTTAAATTATTTTTCGTAATTTTATTATGGTATTTTTTTAAATCATCAATGATAGTAAATTCTACCATTATATTTAAGACAAATATTCATTCTAATAAAATAATATATTAAATACATTTAATACATTTTTACTATCATATCATATTAAAATATCAATAAAAAAAGTAGATGTTATATTTACCATATATATCACTAATATTGCATATTGATTACACTTTAAGGAAAAGATAGGTTTCTTAATTAAGATAATAATTTGTTAACATTTTGATTACAAATTTATATATTTATTAATTAATTATTTTTTCAAAAAACAATAACATATATACGAGATAATTTTGTTTTCTGTTTAACTAATTAAATATTATCTATATATTTAATTCTATAGTATATTGATCCGAGTTTTTATTTAAACTTATTATTTTATTATATAATTTACTTTACCTAATTTAATTTAAATGTCAAAAGATTTGTATCAGTTGTTAATAAAATGTGATAATGCACCTTATCTTATTTCATTCTTCCTCAATTATTTAAATATATGTTTATATATGTATAAAAAAATATATATAAATAAAATTTATTTATATATATGATTATATATAATAGTTATGTCATTTTATAATTCAAACAATAAGCATCATTTTAACACAAAGGCTACATATGATAATATTTGTAATTGTGATAGTAAATTCATACACAAAATAATAAATAAATAAATAACACCCCCGTACAAGGTACGGGTCATCTGCTAGTATATATATAAGGTGAAAATACCATGATAACTAAGGTAGTGACAGGACATCCAAAGCTAAGTTCATCCAGACTTTAAACCGTAGCCCATTAAAGCCCAATGAGAATGGCTAGGTAATGGGACCAAAGCCCAATAACTAATTCTTCCACCATAGTCGCTCAATTCCAACTCGGTGTTGGGTTCGGCTAAAACACGTTCGATTTGTCATGAGTCGAACCCGAATACTTTGAAAGATGAATACGCTAAGCACATTAGCTAAAACCTTAGCTCATTTATTCATGAGTAAGCCCAATTAAGGATGCTTAAATAGAATGAACACCATAACTCAATTTGGCCGACTAATGGTCAAATAAATCGATCAACTTGTCAACGAGTCGGCGATATTTACTAAAAACCAAAAATAAAGTGTTGATCGCGTTCGCGTGGAAAATATCGAGCCATACATAGCAAGCTATACTCATTTGCGATCAATTATTTCTTATGAGATAGTTCCGTCATATATGTATAAGAGACTAGCTAATTAATCCAAGTACGTAAGAGAAGGTAGATTTGTGTATCATTCAAGGATTCAAGATCGACAACTTGCTGGTGGCGGTGACCCGGCCTTCTTCATGGTTCCTTGCCACCTACCCACCCCGACTTTTCGGTGGTGTTCCACCGTCGTCTTCACATTCAACAATCCAACGATCAAGAGGGTGACAATATATCCAACATACTCCAAGGTGTTCGAACCAAGTTGTCGATGAACTTGCAAAGCTCAGTTAGTGCATGTCTAGATGTGGACTTTTCTGTTTTTCGTTCTATGCCTTATCAAATTATTGCTCTTATTGACAATAAGTTAATTTAATAAACAAGCTCTCTATATATATTTATGTTGTTTCTTCTTTTAGGTTTCCATTCTCTTTGATAATTTAATGGAGTGTTGTAACCTACTATATACTCTTAAAGTATTCTCAATATGTAATAGATAAAAATGAATATCTAGAAAAAGATTGTGTCTAGCTTTATCTACTTTATTGCAATTGATAACCATTACATATATAGTTTTTGGTCTATATCATTTTTTCTTACAATCATACAAAGTTTAGACATGATGCATTCTAAAAGTAATTATGAACATAATCGTTATATATAGACATACTGTAATTAATGTTGTATTTGTAGATCTATATAGTCTAATCATTGTGAAATCTATCCCAAACACATTAAGCCTACCAACACATATATAACTTGTGACCCTAGCATGGCCATACATATACGTTACGTTACATAAGACAAAATAAGGCTAGCTATGTAATTTTCCCATAATGCAGTAGTTTTGTAATTTTCCTATATTTATTGAATTTTTCCAATTCAAAAGAAAAGGTAAAAGAGGCTAGTTATAGAATTTTGTAAAATTCACAATTCATTCAAATCCATATATAGAAATTAAGTACCAAAGATATTTGGTGCCAATGAAGCCCTAGAAATGCAAAGACAGAGAAGTTAATTGCACTAATTGATTGATGGTACGTCTGATTTATTTTGTTAATTACTATGCGGGGATATATATTACTCCCTCCGTCCCAAATTGTTTGTCCGTAAAGTACAATCGGCACGGTAATTAACACAAAGTTGAAAAGTTGAATAATTAGGGTATAAAAAGTTAAAAAAGTGATAAAGTTGATGGGGAATGTGGATAATTGGGGGTAATACATAAGATTCAATGAGGGTAATTTTGTAATTTTATAGGAAAAAGTGATAAAGGTGATGAAAAAGTTGGGTAATGAGGGTAGTATATGAGGTTGAATAAGGATAATATGGTAAAAAAAGTGTGATATAAATGGAAAGTTGTAGAAGATGGACAAACTTATTGGGATAACCGAAATGGAAAGATGGACAAACATTATGGGACGGAGGGAGTAGTATTGTTTTGGTACCACACACATTTTTTTGGGAAGCACTTTGATGTATGATGGCATACTGTGTTTTTTTTTTCATACATTTATTGCTTCGATCTCCTAATCAACTTGTTCAAATAGGCTAGCTAGGAATTAAGTACGTAGCTAAGTATATGATTGAAGACTCACATGTATGCACGCTACGATAACGCTATGAACATATCGGTTAATAAAATATAGCTAAAATAAGACACTTAAATATTTTTAACTTTTAAATTATAAGAGACTTGACCTAAAATTGTCAATAAAATAAAACGTCAACATATATGGAATTGCGTGCATGCATCGACTTGAGTAGGAAGGTTTTGGAATTTGCACATAAGTCCATAAGGTAAAGTTTTTTCAGTGTAGGACTCATTAAGTTGAAGACTCACATGTAATGCATGGCACATGCTTTGAGCTAGTAACGATATATATATATATGTTACTTTAGTATCAAATCTATGAGAAACTTTTTTTCACCTAAGATAAAGTTTAGTTGTACGGAGTATGTCTTTATTTTTATTTTTTTCCCCTTGATCATTATAATTATATTTCACCTAAGATTTCTCCTTCCCTGTATGTATGCGTGCCTTTCCATTATCCCCACAATCAGGATCGTCTACACCTCTCGATGTAACCTTCGGTGTTCCACTTTATTATTTACACTATAAAATAACAATAAAAAAATTATATTTATATTATAAACGTTTATTCTTATATAATTTATGAATTTCTGTGATATAAATTTCTAGTGAATATTTTTAATAGCCAAAAAGATGATTAATTCATCATTTTTAATGTAAAAAATAGAAATAATAACTTTTTTATCATAAAAATGTACAAATGTATGATACTTATCTTGCAATCCCAGCCAGCAGATGTTTTGGCACTTGTCGTTTTAACTTGTTGTAGCCACAAAATGTACAAATGTATAAAGATGGTTAAAACGACAAGTGCCTTAGGCACTTGTCGTTTTAACTTGTTGCAGCCACAATTGTGATGGGGATTCATTCCTTAGTCACCAAACATTCAATCAATTTGGTTTCACGACCTATTAGCCAAAATAATGATTTCATATACTTATCTTGCAATCCCAGCCAGCAGATGTTTTGGTGTGCACTTGAATTATAGAAGCATAGGTGCCATTAACTATATATGACTTGATAGCACATTACAATTCAAAATTAAAACCTAACAAACAAACGTACTTATTTTCAACTAATTAACTAGAACAAGTGGAAGCATAGTTTGCCATAAGTAACCAATAAAACAAGCGTTCTACATCGGAGCACACACTTGAAATTTATAATTGCCTTTAATTAGGCACTCACAACATAGGGAGTGCTCACCATATGCTTTCCGTTAGACCATACAATAAAGCCAAACGCATCTTCTTTAGTCGAAGTAGAGGAGAATGTGACTTGATATGTCAGCTTAGCCCGGGTAGACGTAAACATCAGTGACTTGGGTTGCACCTCCACACGCAACCCAATTGGGGCAATCACACTGACATTGTAGAGTGAAGTGGCCTCTTGTGCAACATGGGTGAGGGTCCTTCTAGCAAGAACCAATGCACCAGCTCGATCCCTTTGGACTGAAATTGATGGATAGTTAATGTTCCAGATTTTTTCTGGGCTGGCATCCTTCGGGCAAGAAAATGCACTAGGAAGAGAAGGTTGTATACGCTTGATCTCAGATGAGTTGTATCCATTGAAGCACAGAAATTTGAGATAGTCGGTCGGATCAAAGTCGTATACTAGACCTGGATCCAATGCCCGTGATGGGCTCAACTCCCCTGCTCCAAGATCATATGGTGTGGCCACCTTTCCTTCACCCGTTGTAATCGGCACTTTCAAGTTGTTGAATCTCATAGCTGCATATATAACAAAGTTTAGATGGTTTTTTTAATAGAAAGTATTAGCTAGTGGTTTATAACAAAGTTTAGCAATAATATGAATAGTTTTTTATAACAAAGATTTGTTCCCTATTACATAAGATTTAATTAGTATGCTAGTGGTTTTCTCTTGACTAGTTGGGCTACAATTTGGTTGTATGCTCCCCAGTATATATATATATATATATGTATGCATGTCTTTCAGTTGAATAAAATCACCCAACTTCAATATTCACGTACTATCTTCCTATAGAAAACATTTGAAAGGACTTTAAATAAAATACTACAGATCGAAATTTATCATTACCTGTAGTCATAATGGCTGATCTTATGGCGGCAGGGCTCCAACTCGGATATTTGGATTTGATTCTGGCTGCTACCGCAGAAACGTGAGGACAAGCCATGGACGTTCCGGATTCCATTACGTACTGAGGTGGTTGCATCCCCGGGGGCGTGATGTCTGTGTCATTTCCCCTCCAAGCTGCAAGGATAGAGACTCCTGGCGCTGCTACATCAGGCTACATCAAACACCAAAACAAAAGAAAACATTGAATCAAAGGATATTATATATGCAATAGTACGTTGTATGGTCGAATTTAATTATCTTGAGAATGTAAAAAAGGTTTTTGTTCTTACCTTGAGAATGCTTTTACTGTTGTTGGAAGGACCCCTTGACGAGTACTTAAACATAACGGGCGCTGGTTTATACCCGATGATAGCCCTAGGAAGACCCGCGCCCTTGTCGGACTCAAAAGCTCGATCTATTGTGGTCGCGGCAACCGTGAGGATCCAAGGTGCCTCGTTGACGACCGTTTTGGGAGAAGGCCCCTCATTCCCAGCCGAGCAGACCACGATGAGGCCCTTTTGGACAGCATGGAATGCTCCAATGGCGATCGGGTCGATAGAGAATCTTTTAGGATCATTGGAGTCTGGGCCGAGTGAGAGAGACGGCACATCGACACCGTCTGCGATTGCGTCGTCCATGCCAGCGAGGATAGCGGACCCCGGGCACCCATCCTCAGTGCACACCCGGTATACGGCAATGTGCGATGTAGGGGATCCTCCCCTAGCTATGCCTGACGCGAGGCCGTAGTAGGAGGCGTTGAAGACGGGGGCTCCGCCGGCCGTGGAGGCTACATGGGTGCCGTGTCCAAAGGTGTCTCGTGGTGACGTGGGGTTAATGTAAGAGCGTGCTCCAACTATCTTCCTGGTATACATAAGAATACAAATCACTTATGCTGCTACGAAAACAATACTCCAAGATTTGTAGTTTTTGAAAAATTGATATGAAATGGCCATTACCTGTTACAATGGGAGGAGTTGAAATCCACTCCCTCAGCACAAATCCCCTTCCATTTTGAAGGCACCGCACTCATGTCTCTATCATCAAAGCTTTGAGATTCTGGCCAAATGCCTGTTTAATTTAAAGATAGAGAGAATTTGTGGGCTTATTTGATCTTTCATTCATTGCTCTACTCTCTTAAACTCACATACCTACAATCATTTAAATAGGCAAAAAAGAAATCATAAACTACCCACTACACACTTCACTCCTACAATTATGCTATTCCACTAACTCACTTAACTCACCTCCTAGAAATCTAATCCAATAACTTAACTAATGAGAAAATCATGCAACAAATACGTACACATCAGTTGACTAACAAGCTCCTAATTAATTAATTAACAAAAGCTTGAATTATATTTCTAACATCTCCCCTTAATTCAAGGTTTGATTCTAAGCTTGCATCTAGATCTTGTATCTTGCATTTGCCGTGAATCTGCAACACTTCTCTTCTTATCATATTTTTCCAATCTTCATTGTTTTCTTTTGTAGATGTTATTCTCATCTCAATCTTCAACTTTTTGTGGATGAACTCGCCGTCATCTTTTTCTTCTTTTGTAGATGTATTTCTTGTCATATTGATTTCTTTGTCGGAGCACCTTCTCTCTCCGGTTTCCTTCTTGTTTGAATCCCATCTTTTGATAGAGCACTTGTCTCCATCATCGTCTTCTTTAATGGAGCACTTCTCTCCATAGTTCCTTACGAGGAACTTCGATTCTCTCCCTTTTTTTTTTGTTTGGAGCACCATCTCTCCTTCGATCTTCTTAAGGAGCACCATCTCTCCTTCTTATGGAGCACCATCTCTCCATCAAAATTTTTTTCTTGCTTCCATTTAGAAAGCACACTCATATATTTGTTTGAGCAATGAACTACCCATCCCGATCACCATCGGCTCTGATACCATGTTTAATTTAAAAAGATAGAGTATTTGTGGGCTAAACTTATCTTTCATTCATTGCTTTACTCTCTTAAACTCACATACGTACAATCATTTAAATAGGCAACAAAGAAATCATAAACTACCCACTACACACTTCACTCCTACAATTATGCTATTTCACTAACTCACTTAACCCACCTCCTAGAAATCTAATCCAATAACTTAACTAATGAGAAAATCATGCAACAAATACGTACACATCAGTTGACTAACAAGCTCCTAATTAATTAATTAACAAAAGCTTGAATTATATTTCTAACAATGCCTTCACGCCAAGATTTTTGTTAAGTCAGAATCAAATTAAATCATACATTATAAGACATTACAGACCCATATCTTTCCTTACGGTAAATATTTTGCTTGTACGTATATATTTCGCACTTAATGCCATGATCGAACAAGAAAAAACATGCATGATTTATCCTAAAGTCACTTGAAAGCTCAACACTAGTTATATACGAACCAAAACATGATGTATGTTGTTTACTCACGAGATATATACCTGTATCCAAGATACCGATAATGGTATTCGATCCTAGAGAAGCAGACGACGGGGAAAGTTCAACATGTCCGGCGGATAGAGCTGACAGCGAATCGAGAAAATCCCACGAGCGAGTGATGTGGAGAGTCAAGATTGGGTCCGGAAATAACAAGTTTAGGGGTTGAGTCTTAGGGTTTCATGAGCAAAGAAAAAGTAAAGAGAGCGTTTTTGGGGTTTTTGATTTCTTATGCATAAAAAAAAGTGGAAAATACAGAGGAGAGAGTTGTTTGTATACAGCTGGGAAGAAAAACAGGAAAAGCTAGCTACTCTCCTACTTTTACTGTGTACAAACTGATGTGTTTTGCCTTTATACAAAAAGTCTAAGTTACCCCATGGTTTTGAACTAATTGCACTGCTGTCCTTGTCACCCCCCCACAAGCTGGAGCATCCAGAGTCATGCCCAGCTTGAGAAGAAGCTCCTGATGATGCTTGGAAGGAAGAATTTTGGTTAGGACGTCTGCAAGCTGATTTTCAATAGGCAAGTAGGAGAGTTCAAGGAGACCATCCATGACCTTTTCACGAGTGAAATGACAGTCAATCTCTATATGCTTTGTACGCTCGTGGAACACTGGATTTCTGGCAATGTGGATAGCTGAGCGGTTGTCACAATGCAATTTGACAGGGGTGAGATTTGAGGCTCCTAATTCTTGTAGTAATTGGATCAACCAAGTGACTTCAGAAGCCGTTTGGGACATTGCTCTGTATTCTGCCTCGGAGGAGCTGCGAGACACAGTAGCTTGTTTCTTAGAGCGCCAGCTAATAGGGTTTTGTCCAAACAGGATGACGTAACCTGTCACTGACCTTCTGGATATGGGGCAAGAAGCCCAATCTGAATCGGTGAAGGCTTGGACAGTGATCTGACTTGCTGGTTTGAAGAGGAGGCCATAGTTAGGGGTCCCTTTGATGTATCTAATAACATGAAGGAGAGCGTCAAGGTGATGCCGGCTCGGTTTCTGCATGAATTGACTGAGAAGTTGTACAGAGAAAGAGAGATCAGGGCGAGTGTTGGTTAGGTAATTCAACTTTCCTATCAAGGATCTGTATATAGTCGGGTCAGGTAGCAGATCTTCTGGACTGGATTCATGGAGCTTAAAATTCAAAGGTAAAGGGGTAGCACATGGAGGGAGATTGGGAATGTTGGCTTCAATGATGACTTCCCGAGCAAATTTTCTTTGGGATAAGATCAAATTGTTGCCTGAGCGGGAAGCTTCCATACCGAGAAAATAATTGAGCTTGCCAAGATCCTTCAAACTGAACATGCTGTGGAGAGCGGTCTTAAGGTGAGCAATTCGGGCTGGATTGGATCCTGTAATGAGAATATCATCGACGTACACCGCTATTACAGTGATGTCATCATTCGAGCGTTGAAGAAACAATGAGGAGTCTGATTTGGACTGAGTGAAGTTGAGATTGAGAAGGGTAGAAGAAAGCTTCTGAAACCACTGCCGGGACGCTTGTTTAAGGCCGTAAAGAGACTTTCTCAATCTGCAAACCTGTCCTGAAGCGACCTCCAACCCCTCTGGCGGCGTCATGTAGACCTCCTCGAGCAAATCTCCATGGAGAAATGCGTTATTCACATCAAGTTGATGAACATCCCATGCTCGTGTAATAGCCAGAGAAAGCAACGTCCTGATTGTGGTCATGCGCACCACTGGCGAGAACGTTTCATCAAAATCAATGCCGTATTCTTGCGTGTAACCTTTCGCCACAAGACGTGCTTTCAACCTCTCAATATCTCCATTGGCGTTGAACTTGATTTTGTATACCCATCTGCAGCCTATGGTTCTTTTGTCGAGAGGAAGCTGGACAACATCCCAAGTGTGGTTTGCCTGCAAGGCCTGTAATTCATGATTCATAGCATATATCCATTTAGGGTTTTTGACAGCCTGCTTATAGGTTTTAGGCTCATGGAGAAATTCAGTGTTGAGGCTGCTGGAAAGGGCAAAGATGGGGGCTGGAAAACTGTGAGTGAAGCCTTTTATGAGGGGAAAATGGTCCGAGTTGATGGATGTGGAACAAACATAATCACCAAGATAAGAAGGTGGATGATGAGGACGATTTGATCGTCTGACATTGGTATCCTCATTGCTGGCATGTGGTGCATGGAAATTGGAAGATTCAGGAGGGGAGTTTGAAGGACTGGGAATGGATTCGGTAGGCGGGGAAGCTGTGCATGGTGAGAGCTCGAGTGTTGAATGATGGGTTTGTTCAGGGTGAGGAGTGGAAGGGTTGGAGAATTGTGAGGTGAAAGGATCAGGAGCATTTGGGCTAATGTTGGGCATGGGATTTTCTTGAATATTGACTTTAGTGGGTTTTAGAGTGAGAGGAAAAATAGATTCATGGAATTGCACATCTCTTGAGACAAAAACATGATGATCTTCTATGGAAACAATCTTGTATCCCTTGGTTCCTACGGGATATCCCAAGAAAATGCAAGGGGTACTCTTGGATTCAAATTTGTGTCGATTTCTCTTGAGAGTAGAGGCATAACACAAGCAACCAAAGGGTTTCAAATGGTTATATTCTGGGGCTGTATTGTGAAGGACTTCAAAGGGAGTTTTGAGGCTAATTGAGGTAAGAGGGAATCGGTTAATGAGGTAAGTAGCATGAAGGATGCATTCCCCCCAAAATTTGATTGGAAGTTTGGATTGGAAAAGTAGAGCACGAGCTGTTTCTAGAAGATGTTTGTGCTTACGTTCTACAATTCCGTTTTGTTGTGGGGTTTCAACACAAGAGGTTTGGTGTAAGATTCCCTTTTGGGAGTAAAAGTGTTTGGCTTCATGGCTGGAGAATTCCATCCCATTATCACTGCGAATAACTTTGACCAGCTTATCAAATTGTTTTTCAATGAAGGTTATAAAGGTTTTGAGGATGGTAAGGGTGTTGCTTTTGTGAATCATTAGATGGGTCCAAGTGGTCCTCGAAAAATCATCAACAATGGTGAGAAAATATTTGTATCCATTGTAAGTGCATTCATGATATGGCCCCCAAATATCAACATGGAGCATTTGGAATGGATAAGAGGTTTTAATCGAACTAACAGGAAACGAAAGCCTTTGTTGTCTTGCCATAGGACAAATATCACATGTTTCAACATCCCGACTAAGAGAGATGCCTTTCAAAAGAGGCCTCAAAAAGGGAAAGTTTGCTAATTGAGGGTACGGTATATGACCCATACGAGTATGCCAAAGTTTAAGGAGCTGGCAAGAAGCAGAAAAAGGTTCATTTACAGCCTTTGGAATAGATGGAGACACAAAAGTTGGATTGACATCAGTGGCTAGAGTAGAAGAGGAGCTGGCTATGTAGAGGCCTTTCGAAACTTCACCAAGAACCAGTGATGTGCTCTGTGAAGGGCCCTGGAGAAAACAATGTGAATGGGTGAAAAGAACATCAGTACTAAGGTCTGCTGACAGCTTAGAAACAGAGAGAAGATTGAAAGTGAAGTTAGGAATATGAAGGACATGGTTAAGAATGATGTTGGGTTTTAGAATTACTGATCCAACATTCATGATTTGTGCCTTGATGTTATCTGGTAAGGTTATAAATTGAGGTGTGTGAACAGGCTCATATGAGGTGAATATGGACAAATTTGGGGTAATGTGGTGGGTTGCACCACTGTCAATAACCCATAAATGCATATCAGTATGAACTGAAAAACAAGAGCCAATACCTGCCACCATATTGGATCGGTTGTCGGTTGACGTGCCCATTTGTTGCCTGCTTAGAAGCGTCATAAGCTGATTGTACTGATCCTGGGAAATTGTTGGAGACACTCCTTGTGCTTGGTTCGACTGGTGCCCTGATGTAGCTGAATGGGAAGACCCTTGTGTAGTAAAAGAGTTGTCGTTGGCACCCATGTGGACTGAGCTATTCACATTTCCATTGCCACCAGCATGAGAATTTCCTGCATTCGTCCCTCTATGTTGGCCACCATCTCTATTTGGAGGATATCCATGTATCTTAAAGCACCTTTCTATGCTGTGCCCCGGAATTTTGCAATGATCACAGTAGTAGGAAGGCCTCGAGCTAGGATTGTTGCCTCCCCTTTGGTTGTTTCCTCCTCCTCTATTGACAGCTGGCAGGCTTCTCTGACCATATTGCGGTTGTTGCATTCTTTGATTGGGTTGGTAATTGTTTCTGCTCGAGCTGCTGAAATTTCCTTGATTCCTGGTGTATGCTGCCAAGGCTGATGAGTCATTCCCAATGTTGCTGTTTGAAGTGAGCCCTCTTTGCTGCTCTTCTTGTAGGACCATTTGAAAGACCTCGTCCATCGTAGGAATCGGTTTCATCATCAACACATTTGCCCTGACCAGGCTATAACTCTCATTCAAGCCAACCAAGAACTGCATTACCCTCATATTCTGCAGCATTTTAGGCATGGTGCATGTTGTTCCACATTTTGTGCAAGTTGGCATCTCAAGAAGCAAGCCAAATTCATCCCAAAGTTTCTTAAACTTAGTAAAATATCCGCCAACTCCCAGGTTTCCTTGGCTTAGAGTGAACAAATCCTTTTGGATCTGGAAAAGGCGGGTGCTGTTTGGGTGACCAAAGCGCAAAGAAAGGTCCTTCCAAATCTCAGCAGCTGAATCACAGTATAAGAGAGTTTCCGCTATGTCTCTTTCAACGGAGTGCAAAATCCATGACGTCACCATACTGGTTACATCGAACCCACTGAGAAGAAAGAGGAGAACCTGGAGCTGGTTCGGGACAAGATCCATTGACGAAAACAAGCTTGTTTTTGGCTGAGAGAGAGACCTCCACAGAGCGCCTCCAATGGTAGTAATTGCGTTCGTTTAGCTTCTGAGTCGACAAGGCATAACTGGGATGATCGGAATGGTGAAGGTAGTACACATTGTTTGAGTCAAATCCTGCCACCTCAGCTCCGGTGGCTGCCACTCCTCCATCAGCTTGAACGGTGGTGTTTGCCTCAGATCCCATGTTCTCCAGATCTTCAATGGTTGGATTACTCATGGTTTGACTTGGATCTTAGAGCTGCAGCTCTGATACCATAACAAGTTTAGGGGTTGAGTCTTAGGGTTTCATGAGCAAAGAAAAAGTAAAGAGAGCGTTTTTGGGGTTTTTGATTTCTTATGCATAAAAAAAAAGTGGAAAATACAGAGGAGAGAGTTGTTTGTATACAGCTGGGAAGAAAAACAGGAAAAGCTAGCTACTCTCCTACTTTTACTGTGTACAAACTGATGTGTTTTGCCTTTATACAAAAAGTCTAAGTTACCCCATGGTTTTGAACTAATTGCACTGCTGTCCTTGTCAGGAAAAACTGAAATGACCCCCGGCTGTTTACTCAGCTCCTCTGCCTCCTCTTCAGATAATCGGGTTGCAAATCCCGAAAGCGCTTCCTTGTAAGTATGCAAGATCGCATTCTCCTCCCTATATATACATAGCAATTACACCAACAAGCAGTGAGAGCTATATAGAGCATAAATTTGATTATTGAGCTCATAACTATAGTGACAACTAGGAGCTAGCATGATACACCTAAAGATGTTGCTCTTTAGCAAATTAAATTTGCATATCAAGCTTTAACATATGCCTTCAAATGAATATATATTTTCAACCCTAAAGAGTTTCATATATTTTTTTGGTCGAAAAAAAAGTTTCATATATTTTACCGGAAACATGACATAAATAACGAAATCAAACAAGACATTAGCAAAATACCTCAGACGAGGAATAGTACTAAGCAGGAGATCGACCGGATGATTCAGGGGAGCGGAAATTGGTCCTCCCATATATACTATGAACACTCGTCTGCCGTTTTCGTCGTCCCCATACGAGGTGTTGAAGATGAGGAAAAGACACATGAACAAGAGTAAAACCTTCATCTTCTCACGTTTCTACCTGTTGTTATATGATTCATATTACAATGGCATAAGTTAGCGTCGATCATATATATACCAGCGGAGGTCCAAACAATTTGATAATGGTGCCAAACATTACATATGTTATTATAAAAAAGAACGTTACATGTGCTAGGTAAGGGTCCGATCCATAAGGGTCCGATCCATAATGTAGTATTTTTTCTTGGTCGAAGATCCATAATTTTGTGTATGATGGAAGGCGGGAAAAAAAAATACATCCCCCAATTTTTTTGGTTGAAAAATACATTCCCCGTTTTTTTTTGGTTGAAGAAAAATACATCCCCCGTTGGTTAGAGATCAAAAGTCATTTTAGATGCCGGCATAAATTTCTACAAAAAATAAAAGGGGGTCAACTTATGTATTATGTATAGCAAATTGACTGTTTTATTTTTGACCGGCCAAAAAAAAATTGGCTGTTTAACTAATCTTCTTAATTTCATATCAATAATAATTAAGAAGACCTGTTAAAAAAATGTACAAATTAACTTTACATCAATAATTTGGTTGCGAATTCCAACCATGGTAGACTACAAAAATGCTACACCAAACCAAAACAATTAAAAGCCAACAGCACCAATTTTACCAAACAATTAAAAGTACAAATTTCAAAAGCGAGCAAAAAAAGCTAGGGTTTGGAAATGAAGTATTAGGATGGTGGATCTAGGGTTTAAGGTAACAAAGAAGGGGTTTTTGTGGCCGGATCCGAGCCATATATTTGAGATCGAGATGGAATTAAACGAAGGTACGTAGAGAGGGAAATAGGGTTACCGGTGGTAGCAGATCTGTTGCGACGTGTTTATTCCTTGCTCTAACTCGACCTTTATTCTGTGGAAGAAATGACCTAGGGCTTTTTTCTGGACGCAAGGCTGCTAAATCAAATACTATTGGTTACACTTGTATGAAGTGACTGCTTTTATTTTTTTTTGGAAAGTAAGGTTGTTCTGTGAGAGCTTGAAGAATAATGGACAGATATTTTTCCAACTCCTTTTGCTGTGAACAGTGTACGAAGTAGGGGTAGCCACACACAAGGCTGAGAGAATGCCCTGAATGGGCCAAGATCGGCTCCCCAAATCTCCTTCCTAAAATGAGTAAACGACGCCCATTTCATAGGAAAATTATCAGCTTCCTCAGTTTTCGAGTAATTTCTGTTTTGGTGCAAATGTTCTGTCTTCGAGTAACTTCAAGTGTATCAGATATTATGGCCTCGATATTGAATCCTTGATTGCTACATGAATCTACCTTCTCTTACGTACTTGGATTATATTAATTAGCTAGTCTCTATACATATATGGATGAGTGAACTATCTCATAAGAAATAATTGATCACTATAATTATGACCTATCATAATTTTGCCAAGGTCACTTGTCCTATTATTTGTCGTTCGTTGACTACTGGTTATCATATCTTTTATTTGATGATGAAGTTATTTAATGTAATAGAAAAACTTGGTATAGTGAGATCGAATGAAAGTTGCATTTAAATTAAAGCTAGCTAGATGAGGTACAAGAAAGATATAAAGAGACAACTTGCTTCAAAAAAAAAACACACACGAACTAAAGGATGAAGAGATGCATTCGACCGAAAAAAAGGATGAAGAGTTAGAGAAGCAAGTGATGAGCCACCGAGTTCACCTCTAGGTTTATATAATGTAAGTTTTGACTTGACAAAAAAAAATAATGTAAGTTTTGAGGAAATTGCATAAACCCCCTCTCAATTTTATTTCTCGAAAAAAAACCCCATTAATTTTCTATATTGCACAGTTTGTACAAACTACCCCCAATCTAAGTACATTTTGCAAACAAACCGCACCCTAAAGGCTAGTAACTAATGAACTATCAAGGTTTCGTAACTCAATAACATAAGTGTTTTAAAAAACGAACAAATAAGTGTAGAAAATAAGTGTTTTTACCTTTGTTTGTTTCTTTTCTATGAAAATGTGTTGAATTGAATATAGCTTTAAATAGGTTAAAACAAGAATGGTAGAAATCTATCTAACGAGTAAGACAATCATACCAACGAACAAAGCCTAGAACGATGAGGTCCCACTCGTTTAAAGCTTCGATCCTAGTGTACTAGCTAGAGCTCCAAATCTTTGATTGGAATGGAGGAGAAGCAATTTAATTGAAGGCAAGAGAAAGGAGAGTTGGGGATAATGGAAAGGCACGCATACATACAGGGAAGGAGAAATCTTAGGTGAAATATAATTATAATGATCAAGGGAAAAAAAATAAAGTTACTAGGTCAAAGCATGTATATATAGACTAATAAAAATAAAAATAATTTGATACTAGAGTAACATATATATATATAGACTAATATAGTTACTAGGTCAAAGCATGTGCCATGCATACATGTGAGTCTTCAACTTAATGAGTCCTACACTGAAAAAACTTTACCTTATAGACTTATGTGCAAAAATCTGAGAGCTAGCCTCTCTTGACCAAAAAAAAAATAGACTTATGTGCAAATTCCAAAACTTTCCTACTCAAGTCGATGCATGCACGCAATTCCATATATGTTGACGTTTTATTTTATTGACAATTTTAGGTCAAGTCTCTTATAATTTAAAAGTTAAAAATATTTAAGTGTCTTATTTTAGCTATATTTTATTAACCGATATGTTCATAGCGTTATCGTAGCATGCATACATGTGAGTCTTCTATCATATACTTAGCTACGTACTTAATTCCTAGCTAGCCTATTTGAACAAGTTGATTGGGAGATGGAAACAATAAATGTATGAAAAAAAAAAACACAGTATGTCATCATACATCAAAGTGCTTCCCCAAAAAATGTGTTTGGTACCAAAACAATACTAATATATATCGCCGCATAGTAACAAAATAAATCAGACGTACCATCAATCAATTAGTGCAATTAACATCTGTCTTTGCATTTCTAGGGCTTCATTGGCACCAAATATCTTTGGTACTTAATTTCTATATATGGATTTGAATGAACCGTGAATTTTACAAAATTCTATAACTAGTCTCTTTTACCTTTTCTTTTGAGTTGGAAAATTCAATAAATATAGGAAAATTACAAAACTACTGCACTATGGGAAAATTACATAGCTAGCCTTATTTTGTCTTATGTAACGTAACGTATATGTATGGCCATACTAGGGTCACAAGTTATAAATGTGTTGGTAGGCTTAATGCGTTTGGGATGGATTTCACAATGATTAGACTATATAGATGATAGATCTACAAATACAACATTAATTACAGTATGTCTATATATAACGATTATGTTCATAATTACTTTTAGAATGCATCATGTCTAAACTTTGTATGATTGTAAGAAAAAATGATATAGACCTATATATGTAATGGTTATCAATTGCAATAAAGTAGATAAAGACACAATCTTTTTCTAGATATTCATTTTTATTTATTACATATTGAGAATACTTTAAGAGTATATAGTAGGTTACAACACTCCAAAGAGAATGGAAACCTAAAAGAAGAAACAACATAAATATATATAGAGAGCTTGTTTATTAAATTAACTTATTGTCAATAAGAGCAATAATTTGATAAGGCGTAGAACGAAAAACAAAAAAGTCCACATCTAGACATGCACTAACTGAGCTTTGCAAGTTCATCGACAACTTGGTTCGAACACCTTGGAGTATGTTGGATATATTGTCACCCTCTTGATCGTTGGATTGTTGAATGTGAAGACGACGGTGGACCACCACCGAAAAGCCGGGGTGGGTAGGTGGCAAGGAACCATGAAGAAGGCCGGGTCACCGCCACCAGCAAGTTGTCGATCTTGAATCCTTGAATGATATGATACACAAATCTACCTTCTCTTACGTACTTGGATTAATTAGCTAGTCTCTTATACATATATGAATGAACTATCTCATAAGAAATCATTGATCGCAAATGCGTATAGCTTGCTATGTAAGGCTAGATATTTTCCACGCGAACGCGATCAACACTTTATTTTTGGTTTTTAGTAAATATCGCCGACTCGTTGACAGGTTGATCGATTTATTTGACCATTAGTCGGCCAAATTGAGTTATGGTGTTCATTCTATTTAAGCATCCTTAATTGGGCTTACTCATGAATAAATGAGTTAAGGTTTTAGCTAATGTGCTTAGCGTATTCATCTTTCAAAGTATTCGGGTTCGACTCATGACAAATCGAACGTGTTTTAGCCGAACCCAACACCGAGTTGGAATCAAAAAAATATGGTGGAAGAATTAGTTATTGGGCTTTGGTCCCATTACCTAGCCATTCTCATTGGGCTTTAATGGGCTACAGTTTAAAGTCTGGATGAACTTAGCTTTGGATGTCCTGTCACTACCTTAGTTATCATGGTATTTTCACCTTATATATATATATATATATCCATATCCATCCATACAAATATAAAAGCGTGAGAGCGTCCGGCTGGGATCTGATTATTTTACTGACTAGGGTCAGTGCCCGTGCGATGCACGGGCTTTGTTTACAGCAGAATGATTGTTGTTTTAGAAAGAAATCAAAGATATTGATTGGGAAGAAGACTGCTCCCGTCTTTCATTGTGTCTATAATTTTTTGTTGTCGATAAGACTACACTACTTTATCTTAATACATCAATCGCTTGTGGATTTGCAAAATTAGTTATTCAATTTCATTATGGTTATATTGTTATGTATTTTTCAAATTTAATTATATAAAATAATTAATCTATGTTAAATTATGTAGCATTCTTAGAAATGTGAATAGTCCGATTAGAATGGAGGAGTTAAAGATGAATTTATTTCTTAATTATCTAATAGGCTAGTTATAAATGAATTTAATGGTATATTTATTTTCCTTTAATTAGCAATATATATAACTCATTATTGTAATATCTAGGTTTTTCGAATAGCTATAAATTCCAAATCTATCCACATTATTAATTTTTAAGCCGAGAATTAACACCATTTTTTTATGTTTAACATATATATCTATTCATTTATGCAATTTTGTCCTTCTAGATTCAATCACTGAGATGTGCTATAAGTCTGTATTGTGTTCAAACTCAATCACTATATTAGTCGTACAATTTTCATGTATAAAACTCATATATAGTCCAATGTGTCCCGGATAACTACAAACAAAACCAACGTAGTGCTGAAACTCCTACGTACGTACAAAGAGCTTATTGCCAAACATAACACATCGTTTTTCTCATGTGGGCAGGCTCTGCAATACTGTGGCCGACAAAATTGCTAAAATGGGCCACAGTCTCCCGGGAGAAGCTATTGGTAACCTTCCAGAACTTCATGTTCTCATCCGTCAGAATGCTCTAGGGCGCCCTCCGTAATTGGAAGGTGTTCTAATTCTCACCGATTCAAAAAAAAAAAAAAAAAAAAAAAAAAACACATCGCTTATCAACTACCACTTTGTGACTGTTTCAAAGTCCAACACCACAAGCTAGGTTGATTAATTGAACACGATGCCCCAACTTCTTAGCTACATGAGCTAGCATGCCCTTTTTTGTTCTTTTGCATGGACAATAAAAGCTGAGATCAAAACCTTGATCTTCTTCAAGGCCGGTTGGTCAGCACCCACCTGAAAATGCAATGGGATAATAAGAATGTGATACATTTTCTTTCTTACACGAAAAAGAAATCAAAAACTGATTTGTGGCTCAATTAGTGATAATCAAGGTAGTGTGAAAGCTTAATGGCCAATTCCATTAGCAGATTGCAGTTGAAGCTATAGAGTAAAGATTCAATCTTTTTTTACCACACCTCAACTCAGCAATCACCATATTGTAGGAATTCCATATATTCAGTTACAATATTGCTGGAATCCAATGAACTAACAACATTAAGAAAAGTCTAAACAAAAATAAGTGAAGAAAGATTATCTCTTTCCCTTTGTATGCACAAGCCATACCAGAGCAGGGCAGTAACACAAAACAGTATTCATGCCAAGAGAGAAGTCTTACAATTTCTGGACATTCATAATCTTTTTCTGGGTTTCATCATCTTATGAATACACGATCCTTTTTCTGGATCGGTTATTAGAAATTCAAAAACCACTTGATATCACTTTTGTTACCTTATATTGATTATCGCCGATTTCGGGAAGATCTTTTGCTCCAAATACTTGTTTACAGCTTCCACGCTCATAGACCGACCTGCAATCTTTCCAAATCTCAGAACACGAATCCACAATCGAACTCGTAAAATCGAGATCTAGAGATATCAAAAATGTACCGGGAAAGAAAAACATATGATTCGAAGGACAACAAATAAATGGGTACACATAAACCCTCTTGATTCAGCAATAGCATGTGATGTAAGTTATAATTCAATTGCTTCACCTGGGAAAAAGATAACCCAAATTCGCAAAACTGATTCCATACTTATGTCAACGACAAATTGATGAAATAAGCAGATTTCAGCTATATGCTCATTGCTCAGCTAATGTTTAGATCATTTTTTTCTATTGAAAGTGATAAGCAAAATTTGATTTATGATGGTCATGATTTTGGGTCTGTTCGGTAACACTAACTGGAACAGAGCTGGAGCTTTTTGTGATAGCTGGATACGAACTGGAACTGGATTAACTAACTAGAACTGGAATTTCATTTACGAGCTGGAACTCGTAATGTGTGTTCGGTAGACCGAGCTGGTTAAAAAATTAAAAGGTGTAAAATTACCATAAGGGGCATGAATAAAGGGGTTGAAATGTCATTTATACCCTTGCAATATAATATAATAAATAGCTTGTTGTGTGTCACGTGTATTGCACGTGTGTAATACCTAGCACCACAATTGATCTGGAGCCCGATAACATAGCTAGCAGCAGCCCCTTCATTCGATCGAAAGAAAAAAGCTAGCCTCCTTCATTCTCCATACTCTCTAACGGCGATTCGGCCGATCTTGGGCTTCTCTGACCCGACGACCTCGAAGGTTGACAAGGTAACTCCTTCTGCTACGTTCGCTTGTTTTTTGTCGTTCCGTTCTGAAACCAATTAGGGCTCGGCGATTACAGGCGAAAACCTAAGCTAATTTCTGTGCAGGTGTTACGTTTACGGGCAAAATCAACGGCCGCCGAGA
This sequence comes from Polygonum maritimum, assembly GCA_963924305.1. Lineage (NCBI taxonomy): Eukaryota > Viridiplantae > Streptophyta > Magnoliopsida > Caryophyllales > Polygonaceae > Polygonum > Polygonum maritimum. Next base: position 4,729,454 of record OZ002729.1, on the reverse strand, counting down.
GTGTCTGTCTCTTTCACGGTGACGTAGGGCTTCGTAGGGGCGGTGAATCTCAGAGGTAAGGTGATGGGAGTTGTATTTGCATTTCGTTGGTTCTTACTCGAAAATCAGAAATCCTATTATGACTAGGGAGAAGTCAGGGTTCGAAAATTGTTGTGGAACATCATCTTGGCTCTTTTGTGTAGTCATTGTCGTTGTGTATATTAGAATGTGTAATTAAGGGAGCAAAATCACTTGAACTAAAAATTAGAATGTATACTGTGCAGGATGAATATGCATGTGAACTTGTGTGATTTAGAGTATGCTGGGACTATGTAGAGAGTTGATTATGGTATGCGTGTAGGGTACGGACTAGTTGTGTCAAAATGATGAACCGATTGAGTAGTAACTAGGAGCGAGTAATGAAGAGGTATTTTTTAAGAGCATTTAGGGTGCATATGAGATTCTGAATGTACGCAGAAGAAGCGGTAAACCAGTCGTTGTGTTAGCAATGAGGAACTTATAATTCGTACTATTGTGTAATAATTATATATCGATTTTTTTTGCATTACCTTTATTTTAGTGTTGAAGTGATGTACACTTGAAATGTGAATATTGTGAAATGATGTTATACTGCGTATGTTAGTTGACAGCACCCTTTTTTATGATGTGTTCAATATCCATGACTCCATATAGCATTGTAGTTATGTTTAAAGTGGTTTGTTATAGGGCCTTTGTTTGTGACTCATACATTTGTGGTTTGGAAGTGTCTATTTTTTAGGGATATGTATGTGGTCTTTGTTTGTTTAAGTGCATTATGTGATTGCAAATTGAGAGACATTTTAAAACCTGTGGGTAAAGGGTACGAAGATGTCATCGGAACAGAGTAAGGAAAAGAAGTTTCATTGGAGCGACAACGAGCAAAAACAGCTGCTTATTATCTGCCGTCAGTACCACAAGAATAATGGAATCGCCACGCAATTCAGTTGGCCCGACATAGCTGAGAAATTTACGGCAAAAGGTGGGAGAAAAGTAATCGCAAAAGAGGCGAAGAATAAGTTTGACTACATGAAGGCTAAATGGCGAGTATGGACAGAAATCCGATTCAAGGAAACTGGGGCTGGGTGGGATCCGAAAACGGGTACAATTACGGCAACGAATGAGTGGTGGACCATGAAGCTTGCGGTATGTGCTCTTCCAAATTAATATTTTCCACGCATGGATCATTCATCAGAATTGATGTACTGACATATTAAATCTGTTTATATTTGTTGTAGGAAAGTGACAAGTATAGGAGGTTTCGCAATAAACCTGTTGATCCAGAACTGAGTGAGTTGTGGGATGCTGTGTACGGAAGCATATGTGCCACCGGGCAGTACGCTATGTCAGCAAACATGGTTAGGAGTCAATCTCAGTCTCAAGTGTTGCCAGAGACTGATGTGGGGACTGATGTGGGCACTCATATGGGGACTAATAGGGTGACTGATGTGGACAAGGATGACCCTCAGTACTATGTTGGATCCGAGGAGGAGGCTGCATATGAACAGTTCGGCACACAAGTCGACCCCGCGGTAGCGAGTGGTACGAACGTAGCTTCTCCTAGCGAGACCCCATCTGTGCAAAAGCGCCCAGCTGTGAGAGAGAAGACAGTAGCGGGTCAGAAGAGAAAGAAGAGTCGTACTTCAGCTACAGAACATTACGACGACTGTATGGCTACTTTTACGGAAGCAAACACAAAGGTTTTTAGTATGTTGGAGGGTGATATAGGTGAATCTGGGAGCACTTGCGAGAAAAAGGAATATGAGCTGCAGGAGGCTATAGCCATAGTGGATCGGTTGGTCGGTGATGGGAAACTAACTGTTTGTGACGACATGTGGTGCTATGCGGCGGATAAGCTCACGAATGATGCAAGTCGTCTTCTCTTTATGACTCTAAAGGACGATGGTCAAAGGATGGCGTGGTTGAAGTACAAGTTTGACAAACAGGCTTGAGCGTTGAGGATTACTTGCTAAGAAGTTTCTGGCTTTGCTTGTGTCGTTCACTGTTGTTGTCAAAACTGAGATCTTTTATGGATTATTGCTGCAGATACTAGTTATTGAACATGTGCTGAGTTGTTTTTTACTTTGATTCCGTGATGTTGTGAGGTTTGTGTCGTGGGACACCTCGTTTCATGTAATGAGAAGATATTTCCTTGACTCTATTACATTCTGAACTTTGAGAATGTGTATTTTAGGTTGCTTAGGTTGTTTGTAGCTTCAATTATTTGCTTGCCTAGTCATAGTGTGTTAGTTTATATAGAAAGTGCTTGTTTAAGGTTGAAGTTGTTGCTGAATTTGTGTTTGTTTTTTAGAGGTTAGGTGTGATGCCTCGGAAGCCATTGAAGAGGCGTGTCAGGATTTTATTGTTGTGGCATTTGGTGATAAGGAATCATGCTTGGGCTTTCACCGCATACTACAATAGGTACACAACTTCAATAGTCCAACTATTACGGCTATTATCGTCATTACCTAAGTTGAAATGAATAATGCTAGGGCTGATTCATGACTGTGTCTTAGTTAATGAATTGGTCATTTCGTCGTCAATGAATGTGATTACATTACCTAAGTATGGTCATTCATGCTTAAATTATAGGTTCCTCCGTAAGACACCATGCTTCAACTCTCCATTTACTGGGATTGTGTGGATGAGGGAAATCATGGCGTCAGGATCGGAGGTTAGGTGTATAAACGCCTTCCGAATGGAGAAACATGTTCTTCGTAGTTTGTGTGCAGACCTTGAGGCACACCACGGATTGAGACCATCTAGGAATATGTCTGTAATGGAAAAAGTAGGTATACTACTCCACACGATTGCACATGCGGCTTCTAATAGAGCGACGTCTGAGAGGTTTCAAAGATCTGGCGACACCGTAAGTCGAATCCTACACCAGGTTCTAGACGCCTTCATTGGCACCAATTCCGATGTCGAGGGCCTGGCTAGCCGTTTGCTGAGGCCACGTGACCCTACATTCACAGGGGTTCCTAAGGTGGTGCAAGGTGATGAACGATACCGTGTGTTTCAAGTATACTTACAACTGCATATGTTTATTAGGTCATGACTTGTAGCAGCATAATTAACCATCATGTGCGTTTAGGGTGCTATTGGTTGCATCGATGGCACACATATTGCAGCGTGTATTCCCGAAGCCGAGCAAATACCATTTAGGAACCGGAAACAAGTGTGCTCATTTAATGTTATGGCTGTATGTGACTTCGACATGTTTTTCTCCTTTATCTCGGCTGGCTGGGAAGGAAGTGCACATGACGCTCGCGTCTTTGACCATGCACTAACGACTCCTTCGTTGAATTTTCCACATCCTCCAATAGGTATTACACATGTCCCGACTATGTGATTACATATCATTGATCGAATTGTGCTAACTCACTAATATTGTTATATAGGGCGATACTATCTGGTCGACAAGGGATATCCAGACAAGCAAGGGTACATGGTGCCCTACGCTAGAGTCATTTATCATCCGTCACAATTCCAAAGTCAAATCCCAAAGAACGCCCAACAAGCGTTCAATAAGGTGCACTCATCTTTACGTTCATGTATTGAGAGGTGCTTCGGAGTGCTGAAAAAACGTTTCCGGGTGCTAACCTTCATGACAAGTTACCCGATTGAGACCCAAATTGCTTTGATCATCACTTGCTTTGCTATCCACAACCACATACTTAAACACAAACGCAATGATCGGTACTTGGACGAGGAGTACGACGACCCAGATCTGCCTCCGCCCCAAGTGCCGGAAGAAGGAGAAGACAACAAGCCTGGCGGGATGAGGGAGCTCAGAGACTCGATAGCGTCTCAAATATGGAATAACCGAAGGTTCTAATTTGGTCGTACGCACGAATCTTTTGTACGTATTGCTGACTTGTCGATTGGTGGTAATAACACTTGAATTGGGGAGAAATTGTATATCTCATCATTTTGGTGTCTTGTAACGTGGTCTATGTATTTAGGCTACATTTTTGGTTAATTAATAGTTGGTGTACGTAAATGTGATGTTTATTAAGGTATGGTTTTGTAGTTCATGTGTAGTGAAACCTTGCCTCTGTAGTGGCATTCATATCTGGGTACTATGAAATGTGAACTTGGGTTTATAATGCAGATTGGTGATCTATTTTTGGACTTATGACAGTACTTGAGCATTGTGACACCTTCCTATAATTGTCTCTTTGCATATGATGGAAGTGTTGAATATTTGGTGATGACAACATGAAAACCACGGTCAGGATATAATGTGAAAATGATATTGATGTTTATTTAAATCATGGTTGCCTAAAACACATAGGTTCCGATTACAACCAAATGTTGGTGTATTATAAACTCTCATCATTCATAAAGGTACACGTAAGGACCACAATGACACTGACACATAACAAAATTGAACTCAGAACGACGGACAAGAACAACGACACTTAACATACGACACAGTCACGACACGCTCGACCAAGATCTAGCCTCCGGTTACGTGCTCCAAGGCATTGATTTCATCCCCGTCGTCGAGACCAAGCTGTCCATCAATACTAGGGATTAACAATTGTGAACAACAGCATTGACATGAGAAATCAGGAATGGATTCAAACTTACAGAATTCGGAGTGATGTTCATGTCATTTGGGCAGATACGTGCTCCGTTGACGACGAAAACCACCTCACCCCATGTCCTTTGTCGGGCATCGCAGTAGGATTTGAGTAGCTTCACGATAGGGGTGTTTGGGGCGATCTTGAAGTATGTCTTGGCGTCCCCCTATTATAGCACAAACGAACTTCTATAATTTTAAGGATAAATTACAATTACTCGACCACTAAGGTTGGATGTTGGAAGAGGGTACACAAACCTGATCCACAATGACGATCCCGATCATATTGGTAGGCACCCATGGCTGAGAAAATGCTGGCATGTTGCTGTCAACACTGGTCCTAGAAGACATGCTTCTTGATGAGGAAGTGTTTGAAAAGGAGATGTTTGTGGAGGGATAAATGCTTAGATGTTGATGGCAGAAATTTCCATTTCTGTGCATCGCTTATGTAGGCCCCAATCTAGGAGGGAAGGATAAAAGTGTAAACACACACAAACAACTTGACAAATAAAGTGAAAATCACTTCAGGGAATCCTGTAAATTGATGCATGTATAAATTACAAAAAAGTAACAGGTACTCTTATTTAATGTGCACAACAGTTACTGCAGAGTGTGGTCAATTTTCAAAGAATCTTGGACTGTTTGGGATATAAAGATTGAAACCCTATATAGCACTCTTATCCTCATTGAAAAGCCTCATCAGTTTGACTACTCACAATTTGGTGGAAGCATGTGCATTAAATTTATACATGCTACCGACATCATGCAATGTTAATTCCAGTGAATAGCTGAAAGCAAAGAGGGTCAATATTACATTTACTATCTACAAAACAGAGCAGAGAGGCCCAAAAGCTAAAAGCAAATAAATATTTTATGCCAGCTGTACTAATGCATCTCTATTAACAACTATATGTGTGATTTTGGTCACAGGAAAAGGCAGTACACTATACTATATTTTTTCCCTCTTCATTATTGACCAATAAAACATAACAGAATCCTAGGACTAAAAACTAATGCAGGATTTTGGCGAATATTTAAAAATCGTCACCAAAATAAATGTATGTGAGTACAACATATTGTTGGTAGAAGTGCAACTGAATTTCGCTTAAAATCAGGTTCCATGATACATAGTCATAAAGCATCTTAGTTGGAGAACAAACAATGTTGCATAGTGATAGAACACAAATATTAAACATTCAATAAAACATCCAAATTCCAATTAGCATGCAGTTTTGATCGGTCATATGCATTTGTGTAAGGACAGTACAAATACTAGCCTCAAAACCACCACCTAATAAATGAAATGATACAATTAAAGGCTACACTAACACTACTACTCTGCCTCTCCCACATGGCTATACCCACTTGTGAAGATTTTTTTTTTCACAAATCAAATTCACAGGTCTGTCCAAACAGGTAGAGCACATGTGAGCACCAGAATTATCCAATACCGACATCAAACTATTGTGGTCATTAGTTCAATGACTTCAATTACTCATTATAGACATTTTATGTGGTGTGTAAGGAACCCCCAGCACAAACACTCTAGTATGCAGAAAATTATATGCTAATTACAGGGAGAAGACTACATAGTCCCACTAAATGCAAACATGTTTGTAATTACAGGGGCAATGTTATATTTACTGATTCGAGTGAAGTTATGCATGAAGTAGTTAATTAATATAACATATTTATGACAATATTATAGCACGAACAATGTCTACAGCTTAGCTTTCATAGTCCAAAGGAGGGATAGATGACAGACCTGCCTACTTATTTGGCATGGTGCCTACTTCCCAGCAATACATGGAGGACAAGTTCTGCCATTTTTTTTTGGTGAGGAGCACCCTACATAATAAAAAAGCACACATTTTATTAATACTCAAACAAGACGTTACATGCATATTGAAATAAAATAAGGACGGCAGATACAACTGTGTCCATTCCATAAGGACACATACATTACAGAAGGGAAATAACAACACATGCAACCAACACAACTTAGCTATCATGAACACTTTCATGAAACTACAAGGACATACAAACTACAGGAACAAACTAAAGACATTCCATGTCTTTACTTCAAGCAGATTCATCATCCGATGGCCCAGGATCGTTCATTGTTGTGGCTGAATGTGCCATCCCATCAGAATCAGGCATGTTTGGACGTCTTGAGCTGTCAGCGTCATTAAAAACTTCCTCCCACAAGCATGTTGTCTCCCAATCCAGTGGATACCTCCTAAATAGCTTGAAGTGTTCATTAATCTGTGGTAAACACAACAATTACAAGAGTCACAATGTAACCATAGTCAATTTTAATAAACTTTTGTGGACAGTTTATGTAAGGACATAACCTCGATCATACGGTTCCACCATGTTTGGTCAGCATGAATGATTCCTGTCGATTGGTCATGTCCCATGCCACCCACGGAATGTGCAACTCGGTTAAAATCTCTCCAAAGCCGCCACTGCACTTTATTGTACTCCACTCTATTCTTTACAGCAGCTGGTGTGATGGCATCCCCGGTCTGAGCCACATAAGCATTGGCCACATCAGCCACGCTCGGTCGCGGTTGAGGATAAGCCCTCTGTTGCTCGTCTCGATAAAGCCTCATCAATGTCTTGTTGTGTTCATCACCCCATGGTACTCGTGCCATCTAAATTAAACAACATACCGCAAAGCATGTATTACAAATAGAAAGACAAGTACTGGTAAGCTGGCTGAATAAATTACTGTTAAATGTTTCTCACCTTTCAAACCAGAAATTCTGAATTGACATTGGAAATAGTGTCTTATACATGACAATGACAACACCAACATAAAGCCCAAAACACAACATATATGGTTCACAATGCAACATAACAACATTACAGTGCTACTTTAATCAATTGTCCACAAAAGAGTAGCACATAATTAAAAGTCAAATGCATGCAACCAACACTTTAAGCCAACAGATTCATGTAACAAACAAAAACGACAAACCCGAGAATGAAGGAGCATAATTTCCAACGGATTTGCAATTTTCTGGCCTGGTCCCTCTCTAGAGCCACGTTTATTATGTATGTGGAGAGCTCGGAGATGTGGTGTGCATATTGTTCTGCCTGAACCTCCAAAGCTACAGCATCAGCCCTTGACAGATCCAACTCCATTTGCAGCTCAGAACTCCGGTTCTTGTGGCGTAGTGCGACACGCTGGAGACGTCTGATAGTGGGACAACCGGACACCTCATGAATAAGGTTTTCATCAGAAGTGGTGTCACCCTGAAAATTACAAGTGAATGTGTGTAAATCTCATGTTTACAGAATCAGCTAGCAAAATAAAAATCTGTCAGTTCATGATGAAACAAAACGTTTAATAGCTGAGATATTATGTAGCAAGATCATGAATAATACCACATCATGCATATACAGTACATAACACATCACATATATAACCAACTATCACCACAATGGAAAGCATTAAGGAAAATGAGCAGCAAGTATTTCACATTATCAACGATGTAACCTAGAGAGACATTACCAAGGAAACCCTATACAATGTAGGCAGCAAAGTGAGGAACATGTATGCAATGCATGATCAAGAGGGAAATAAGAAAAAAATATCAATCCTGTACAATCATAAATGCATGAAACTATTACAGATCTTCTTTCCCTAGTCGTGCACTAAACACAAATAACAACCAACAATATATAATAAGAGTTGAGTAATGACAAATCCATTGACATAATAAGCTTTATTATTTTCCTGCATGCACTAGAGCAAAATCCAAATGAGCAACCATTTAGAAATAGACAAATATTAGCAGATTCTCTTTATTCAACACTAGTTTTTCTTTTACCTCGTCCGATGATAGATACGGTGTTCGAGGTGTTCCACCATCTGAGGTCCACACCTCTGGTGGGAAGCCATACATTATACCATCATCCTCTTGGATTGACCCTTGAGAAACCATTGTGAAGATTCCCTGCCCATTTATTAAAATGTATCCGTCAAGACAACTTAACACATACGACAACTGTACACAAGCCTTGACATTTGTATGAAAACCATTAAGTAATCCATAATAAGGTGAAACCACTGTATCCATGAGAAATCAGTTGATTTTTACAGGTTTTGATTACAGAGATCTGATAATAATATTTTTTTGGAGAAGGGTTAACTGGTTTTGAAATTTGTTCCAGGAATGCCAAAAATGATTTGCTCTCATTGTAGCAAGGGCTAGTGGAATTGTGGCAGCTTTCATTTTCTATATCTATATTATACAACTCTAGAAATGGTTGGTCTTTAATGAAGGAAAATTTTCAATTTTAAATCGTAAATGTGGTCATACTATTATGGATTATACCACTAAGCAAGGTCAATTCAGCTTGTCCAGATGCCTATATATTAATAAGATAAGATTCTAGGATCTTAAGTTCATATAATTTTAAAAAAGGGGAGGCACTACAAGAAAATTATTGATGTATTGATTACAGATATTCTTTAAAGCATCATCATATATTTGATTATAATAACAACGACCTAAAAGGCATCCATCTCTTGAACTGCACATGGGAATTTTAGAGTATGGTTGTTGTTGCATTACTTAGACACAAGGTATGTAATTGCATGCTAGCTTGAGGTGCAAATGGAAAAAGAGCAAATAATAAGCATGCTAGCTTGAGATTTATAGCACATAATATATTAAACACAACAAAAGTGACAAGACTGGGAAAAGATGAGATGAGAAATTGAGAAGTTTTAAAATATGGAGGTTGAGAGTGAAGGCACTAGGATCCTCATATCAATATTTCAAATGGAGAAAGCATAAATTTGTATTATTGTACTAACCTGGAGCGACTGGATGAATAAGCACACTATGGTGGACCTGCAAGTTTTAATATGCAAGGTATTCCATTAACTTGAATAATTTTATTTCTGGGCCAGTGTAGGAAGAAGTAATGGCCAGATAAACTAAGGTGTTTTGCCACAGATGAAAAGCTGTTTTAGTTGCAACCAAAGCAAAATTGACAATCACAAGCACAAGCAAAAGGGGCCTTTAGATTGTGAATCTCAAAGGCGATAAATCAAACTTTTCACTTCTGATTTGTCACGGAATTCACATTTTGAGCCAAGTAATCATAGCATTGATTTTTTTTAAAAGGCTTGGGTTTTAGCTTTTCAGCTCCAACTCCAAAAAGGCCAGATTTCAAACTTTTGTAGTATGGTCTCACACTTTTAGGATAAGGTGCCAGGATATGCAATAAAGCTTATCTATGGATCCATATGAAAAAAGGAATACCAGGGAAAATTAATCCAATCAAACACAAGCTTATAGAATATTTATACATGAAGATTTAACAATTTCCCATCTGAAAAGATCCCATTCCAGCAGTAATGCTAATGCTATGAACTATGATTTCAGCTATAGCATGTCAATAAGTGAATCAAATGCATACCTGTGATAAATTCTCCTGGCTGAAGACTAAAAGCTTCAAGATAAGCTTTGAAAAAAAAAGGAGTGAGGAGTAGTAATATATAAGCCTACATAACCAAAAGAAAAAATAATATCATGTAAAACATCCACTTCATGTATAACATAGAAATTTGTTGTATATCAACATTAATACATAGCATGATTGGAAATTTCTACTTCATCTTATTTCCTGGCATCTTATTGAAGTTAACCCCTTAACTTAGGCATTCTAACCTTCATTCTCTAGGAATATCTTTTGTTAATATAAAAATCTCCATGACACCTATTAACAATATTCAACTGGAGCAGACACCAAATGGCAAGAAAACACTTTCCAACAAATGAATTCAATAAGAGTAATTCAAAGGTAATCAGTTTTGACTTGTATTCTACATAAATTGAGATCATTATTGTCAATTTCAAAAAAGGCTGAATCGTGATCTACATCAACATTGCAAAGTTTGAGCCTGATAATGGAAATCATCCAACTCTAGACTTGGTTTTGGATGGAACTGAGTGGCAGTTCAGAATTCAAGGTTGGGCCACCAATTGGCAGGAAGAATTAGTTCTCACCTCAACACACTCGGTTGAACCAGATGTCCTATGGCCAGAGGTAATATTTGTGATGTAAATCCACTATATTTTGCATGCTCTTTGACCAAGTTACAGGAGAGTGGGGGTGATAGGCATTAATCGTGAATTTTCATGACAAAAAACGGGGTTCGGATTTCCTCTTTTTGAGGACAAAACTCAATGACACAAACTGAGTGAGGAGAAGAAGAGAAGGAAAAAGAACCGAGATCCATACCTGTGCAGTCGCTGTACCGAGGATATGGTCGCCGCTGAAGCTTTCACTTGACGAACCCTAAAAACCAAGAACGCACAAGTCAGGAGACTTCGCAAAAGCATACATGCTCGTCGCCAGGGAATCGCATAGAACAAGGGAGCCAAGAAGATAATATTACCTGCGCAGTTGGGGTCTCGAGGATATGGTCGCCGCTTTCACCTTCACCTGAGCAACCCTAACCACGAACGATGAAAATCAGGTCAGATTCATTGGGTTCGCAAAGAAGAAGGGAGGCGAGGACAGATCCATACCTGCGCACACTCACAATCGCCTTCGAATGAACCCTCAACCCGACGACGCGCAATTTGTGTGAAGGCCAAACCCTAGGGGTATCGGGATGTAAATTTGACAGCCCGTCTGGCTTGTTCGCAGAGAAGCTCGAGGGGAGGAGCTCGGAATTTGGAGGTTGGATTCGCATTTTTCCAGCCACGCTCAGCTACTCAAGCGTCGTGAGAAGCTGCGTCACCGAACGCCATGAAGAAGCTTGGAAATTGGTTTCCAGCCACGCTCAGCCCCCAAAAGCTGTAAACGAACGGACCCTTTACCTCCTTTTTCAAAACAGCTGAAGTTACCAGAAGCTTTTCTTCAAGTTCTTTCACTTCATGGTGCTCTAGTGTTGACGTTAAATCCACCTCTCTTGCTACAGAAGATGCCTGAACACTCTCCATCTGCAGAAATATCAATAGGAAGACCATCACATTTTTTTTCATGGGATAAAAGTCATACTAAGATATTGCAAGTTTAATTTATTATTATTAGGATTTTAACTCCTTTTTCAAATCAGCATAATCAACTGTTCTTCCGTTGATTGAGTTTTTTACCTTGTTACGGTCAGAGGACTTTAGTCGTAGTGGACACTTTCGTCCTCCTCGCTGAATCCTTCCGGTTCACCTTCTTTTCCTCTGTGTCAGGGCTAATCACAATCACGATTACTCCTGGAGCTTGATTATGCCTAACAAATGAGGTGTTGTAGCCTGACGCCGCCAACCCCTCGGCCACCGAGGTCCTCAGTTCATCCTTCCTTTGACCTCCTTTCTCGTTCCTCTCAACTATCTTCGCAGTGTCCGGCAACTCGTTCCTCTCGCGAACATTTCCCACCAAGCTCTACATGCATAAGGAAGAAGCAACAGATAAGTTGAATTCAGAATTCGCAAGAACAGGGTAACGAAATTTGGCACTGAAATCGAAGCGCTCTTACCTTGAGGAAATAATTGGCCGCTTTTTGACATCTTGATGATCAACTATTGTCAGTTGTAATCTCATATCTCAGTACTCTCTAGCTAACGTTAGAGAAGATGTAGGGTCATCCATATAGCTATTAGGTTGGGCGACGGCTTTTTGACATCTTGATGAATCTTGTCTAACCGGCCAATGATCTTGTCCATCCGATCGAGAACCGCCTCTTCAAAGCTCTTCCTTTGTCCACAAGTTGTTGCTTCCTTTGCAATGTCTTACCACTACCTGACTGTGCTCCTCTGATAAGGTTTGATTGGATCGAATAATCTGATGAAGATCAAAACACACATACAACTTGCAATCAAACAACTCAGAACCGACACATTTCCCCAATTTTGAAATAGGTTGATCTCTGGAAACACAAAGCAAAGAAAAGAAAACAAAAGGTGCATACATTCTCGTGATCAAAATGGCGGAGAAGCTCAATCTCCGGAAGCGTACGCTTGGCTTCCCTGTAATTGTCGAAAGCATTGGCGATCTTCTTCATCGCCACCATCTCATTCGTCTCCGCGTTCAACACCAAGCTTCAATTTAATCGAAAAGCAAACATCGCTCACATAAGCTCAACAGAAACACATTAGAAAAACCCTAGCAAGGATTACAGAAGGAAAAAGCCAAAATACCAGATCCGTAGGCACCTCGGCCGATGGGCATGCTCGGCGGCCGGTACTTGGCGTTGACACCCCTACATATGCATAATAGCAGGCAATTTCACATGAAAATCAATTTTAAAAGTCTTAAACACCAAACTCCAGAGCCATTATCTCAACTAAAACCCTAGAAACAGATAGTTCGGATCGCAACTTACCTCTTCAAAATCGGAGCACGGCGGTGTTTCTTTCTCGTCGGAAGCCCTTGTTGACGGCGGGGGGGGGGGGGGCAGATGAAGAACTGTCGCCATTCTCGGCTTCGAAGCCCTCGGCCGGAGGCGGCGCGTGGGGATCGGAAGGAGGGGAAGGCCGAAGACGGCGACTGAAACTCGATGAGTGCACCGCCATTGAAATCGAATGTCGATTGGTGTTGAGACGAAGATTTTGCGCCTTGGGGAAGTCCGATTGAGTTTGGTGGAGGGATAGACTCTGCCCTCTATGGATTGATTTTTGTCGCCGAGGGAGATGGAGCGGTATTTGTGAAATACGTTCTTGGGATTAGATTGAGGAAGGAAACTGTAATCGTATTGATTGTGACCCTATTGATTCTGCAGCTAAAATGTAACGCCGACGCTATTAAGGTGCAATCGATTAGGATGAAATGGGCAATTCAATTTCATACACAGGACCCACCAATTACTAATAACCGTTTTCATTCTTAAGGTGTGAATGAAAAAATCGACATAAATACTAATGAAAGAGGTGATTAAATAGGTTGAAGTAATATTATAAAAACATTGTTATATGTATAAAATGACGGAGATTCATTGCCCCAAATTTTTCTATTTTATTGTATTATAGATTTGCTAAAAAATAGTGATTTTGTAAATCTATGCCGTTCATTCTCACTCTGATGCCAGCTCCTCCTTCTTTCTGCTTTTGCCTTCCACCTCCTTCTCTTTTTTTGCTTCTCCAGACTTCCACATCTGCTCACACCTCCTCCTTCTTGTTTGTTTTCGTTCTTATCGTCTACGCTTCTCCCTTCCGTTCTTTGCTGTCCACGTCCTCCTTGCTTCGGTTCCGTGTCCTGTTATCTCCACCTCCTCAATTTTTCCTATTCTCCTGATCCTCCACCTCCTCCTGTGGTTTCAGAGTTAGGGTTTGATTTTTTTTTGTCTTTATCATTTTGGATTGTCAAGGCTTACAGTCAGTTCAAAGGCCAACCACGCCTTCCTCAATTCGCATTCCTGAAGCGCTACGAGATCAATCTCAAGCCGGATCTCATCGCCTGTACGTTCGCCGGAGACGTTTCGATCAACGTAGACATTGTTTCCCCCCACCAAGTTCCTCGTCCTCAACGCCGCCGCCCTCGACGTCCATTCCAATTCCGTCTCCCTCACTCCGCAATCGGCTTCGCAGGTAACAGCGGAATAGTGAATATTTTTCCAAATTTGGTTCTTTTGTTCAGATGATCAGTTTTTATTCGATTTCTACGAATTGAGAGCCATTGGTGTTGGATGATTCTTTGCAACTCCTTCTTATTGGTTTGCTTGGAATTGTGTGATCGGACTTAGGGTTCTAACCTTTCCCATAGTAGTTTCAGTTTGTGGTGCTTTTTTCTTTTTACTTTTTGTGCAGCCCTACTGTTCGAAGAAAGTCCTCTGTGAGAATAACTCTGACATGAATGTGTGCTCCTTCTCTTTTGCTGGTTTGTGGACTTTGATATTGGTTTTTTTCACCCCTTGTTCAGGTCTGCTCATGGCCCCGTATTTGCTGGTTCTGCTGTCCTGAGCATATTCAAGTTTTATATATTTATTTTGTTTGTCTACAGGCCCTTTTGCATGCCTCTGTCGTCATAAGAAGCTTGTTGTGGATTGGGTTCCAGCCCATGATCTCAAGATGACATGAGAACCGAGGTGATCATCACAACATATTTAATATGCTTAGCTGCTTACAACTATAAATCCATTGATGTTTTCTCTGCATGTTTCACCTTTGTCATCTTATTGTTGTAAATGGAAAATTCACTGCATACATATAATAATTCTTAGTCAATTCGGAGATATCTTTCAGGAGGACCATTTTATCAATTACCTGAAGGTTAATATAAGCATAGTAAATCCGTTCTGGCACACTGGAGAAAAGTGAGATTTTAGAATCACTCACGAATGCAATACTTCCATCAAATGAAGAAAATGCTCTTGCTATGGTGAGATTTCTTAACGCAGACACAGGGGGTCCATATGTTATGTTCATTTTCGCAGCTTCAATGCTTTTACTCCCTTCATATAGGCTGCAAGATGATCCTACACAAGCTGAATGTTTTTATTTTCTTATAAAATGTCCATGAGATATAGGACGAACACCTCTACTTCACACATGGAATGCTGTAAGAAAAATCTATGTCTGAAAGGAGCATTGCATAGCATTTATTGAAAGGAGAATTGCCTAGCCATTATATTAGTTTCGAGCCTCAGAGTCAGTATAAGCATGAATGAGCTATTAGTACACTTTTGCTTACTGTTTTATTTGATGGTTTGGCTGATATTAGAAGAAAGTTTTGAAAATAAATTCTGTTGTCATGTGCTTCAAAATGAATATAAAACTGATTTGATTAGGCACCAATGACAGCCCCCTGTTAAAAAATCTTGCCTTTATTTGATTAGGTACATTCTAGAACGAGGATAGTAATACCGATTGAGCAATGCTAAATTGCTGAGGAATCTGGCATCATTGTGTAAGATTTTCTTTTAATCTTCTCTGTGATGCAGGCACAGTTATAACATAAGAACCAAATTTGATGCTTCACTTGTTGGCTGATGCCTCTCAGGACTTTGTAAGTTGCATCTTGAAGATTCAAACTCCGAGACTTTCAAGTTGCATCTTCCTAGAATAGAAGATTATCTCCGGGTCGCTGATGATGGCATGAAGATGCAGGTTCGGATCCCTTTCATACTGCCTTGTAATTGTTTTTTATCACCTTGAAAAATTGTTTATTGTTAAACTATTGCATATAATATTTTCCCCCCCTTTTATTATTTGCTGTGGACTTCCTTTTCAATGAAATTTATTTTGCTTATTCTGTTTTTCTTTGCTTGAAATGCAATGGCTCTTTTACACCTTTTGGTTTTACTGTTAAGCTAACAAATGCCTTACATCTATTGCAAACAACAATTCTCATTTGCTTGCTATATAAATTGCATGATCAAAGTTTAGTCTGTTGATTTGGTTATTAGCATTTTGGTAACAAAGGCTTCATTTGCTTTGGACATTCCTGACGACTCTTAATTTTCTTCTCTACCATTATTTCTATTGAGATATTCTTCTTCTTTTCAACCGCTGCAGCAATGTCAAGCCTTCTGGTGTCTCTGAGTTGATTTGGACCTGCCGTTCTTTGGAGATATTAAAATGTAGGTACGTTGCAACTAATGGTGTTGCTACTACAGTGATTTATATAATTTTGATGAATTACTATGGCTCTTGTTTGACAAAGTTACCATCTTTTTAGCTGTATTACTTATTTTCACATTCTTATCTTCAGATTTAATTCAAAGTTTAGAATGAATTACAAATGTTGTAGAGGCTGTCAAAAAACTGACTACGCTGCACGTAGATCCTTGAATATATTAAAACCAAGGCTGAATGATGTGGAAGAGGATTCTTGGGAGGAGCTTGATACAAATGAATTAGGCCATGGTGCTCAATCATTACGCTGGCTTGTTTGGGTATGCATTTCCTTCTTGCCTTTGAGCTTAGGATAAGATTTGCGTTCCTGAATAGTTTCTCTTTCTTCATGGGCCGGAATTAATCAAAACTGGTAACAGAATTTGTTATTATAAGTACGAACCAAATAAAATCTCGTCCTTGGATTGGGTGATTAAAGTTGGAATCTGAATAGTTTTTACTTTGGGTTCTTTAACTTATGTCCTTGGTCCATACAATAGTGATACATATTTTGGCAAGATTCTCTTATTTGATTACTTCAGTATTAAATATTTTCTTATTAGAGTTTATCTATGTCAATTTCGGGTAATAGTTTCTAAACTCTAATAAGAAGCATTTCCAGGTTTGGTATTAGATGCCTCCACGGTAGAGGATTGTGATCCATCGATATGGGCAGTTTGGGCTTCATTGCCAAAAACTATAACTCCGTCAATTTCAAATCCTAATGAGTTATGTATAGCTGAGAAGTTCAAGCTAGCATTTGTGGAGAAAGACATGAGACTAGCTCCCAAACGAGCAAAGAACGCGAGACAGCGACAGAGGCGGGCATAGAGAGAATGGATGATGGCAAGCACAGATGCCAAAGCCATTGTTCTTGCATCTCAGGCGAGCCGATCACTACCAAGGTGAAAGCTAGCTATAGCTTTAGCTCTTATGCCCATGTACCAAGAGCGGTATTGCCTTGTTTTTTTTTTTTTTAATCTCTTTGTATATCTATAAATCAAATGGCGCACTGCACTATGCCTTTTTTTCCCCTTTTCCACTTTGGGGTGGTGCAGATGACTAGAGAGTGTTCTGTTTGTTCTCTTCTGCACCCCCAATTACTATGACTTTGTTTGTATTATCGGTTTCATGAAATATGTTGCAATAAATGCCACCAAGTTTTCCTCCTAAAGCTTGCTTTCTGTTTTTGTCCTTTTGTAGATGAACTATGAAGACTTTTGTCACATAGCTTCTGTTTGCACGCAACAAATTGCTCCCAAATGCAGGCGGTTTTTTAGTCCATCGAATTTGATGCAGTTTGAGAAAGATGAGCAAGGAAGAATTGCCATACTTCCATTATGCACACAGTGAGTTTAGCTGCTCTATTTTGCTGTGCATTGTATACAGTTTTTTTTGTTCCAAAGTACATAATTTGTAGCATTTAGAAAACCAAGTTTCTAAAATTAAAGTAAATCTACCCATACAGTAATAATTCTGACTAAGGAGCTTGTGTGAGGAAAGAATAAGCAAATAGATATGGTCACTTCAGGAGCCATATCTTGCTTACTTAAATTGAATTGTGTGAATGTGTTTTTTTAGGAATTATTTTTCACGTGCCAGGTACTATTTTGTTTTTAAGTTATAAGTTCATTTTTGTCTTGATTTCTCATATTATGGTTTATACATCAAGAACAAAGTGCATATTCAAAAATAAAGATTTACATTGTAATGGAGTATGTATGTACGTGGAGGGCAGCTTTGTGATAAATTGGTGAGAACACTCATAGTTAATGACAAATTTTGAACATGATTTTTGCTTCTAAATTGTATCTTTTTGGGTAGTCATATTCAACAAAGTTAAGTGAGAAGGAGGGAAGAAAGTTGTTTCAGCAACTCATTGATGCAGTTGATTACCAGTGCAAAGGAGTATATGACAGAGACCTAAAGGTAAGCAAACCACCTTAAAAGTAAATCAAAATCTTAAAGAATGTCATGAAACTAAGCCCACTGAATCAAAACTTTCCTATTTGCAGCCTTAGAATCTGCTCATGGACAGCATTGGAAACCTTTAGATTTCAGACTTTGGACTAAGTGCATTACAAAAGGTAATAACTTCTTTCAAAAGTTGGCCAACATTAATGTTCTGCATCTTTCACCTTACAAGTTATCAAGTGTTCTTCTGTTTTTTAATTCACTTGCTCTATACAGCCTGGGATCTTGTAGCTCCAGATGTAAGAAAAATTTATACTTGAATAAAAAAGTTCAAGATCGAAGTAATTAATTATCTTTCAACTGCAAAAAATTTCAATCTTTTTAGCCTTTTATGATATGGGCTTTCTCTCAGAAATCACATCTGACATGTGGGTACTTTTGCTTTTGCCAATCTGATTTCAGGAGATTCTTGGGGAAGAGATAGAGTGAGTGGCCCAAATCATGACCAGAATTGGGATTGACATGAGAACGAAGATGGAAATGGAAAAGACCACAAAACTCAAGAGATGGCTTGCCACTTGTCTCACAAGGGATGGTTTTGATGCTTCTCTCTCAAACAATGGGCATATGAAGCGCTATGCTCACTGGTAACAGCTTTGCTGCTACAGAAGCAAAATGATCAGGTATGTGTTTCTGATCTAGCTTTACTAACCATGTTGTTATGCTAACTTCAAGTTTATAAAAGTGGCCTGTATTCACTCAAAGGGATTACTTACCTGCTACTAGGATTTTCTTCCATGTGTGTAAGTTCCTTTTTTTTGTTTCTTTCTTTTGTAGAGAATGAGGATAAAATGGAGGTTGCCAGTGGCTCACCTGTGCCAATTATGAAGGTGATTATGATTACAGCATGTCAGAAACGTTAATTTCATCTACTGAATGATGTCCAAAATGCTCTGATTCTGCCTAATGTTGGCTCTATTTAGATGGTTCACTTTCATGATATTTCCTTAAAAAAAAATGTCTCTCCTCTCTTTGGGGCTACAAGCCTATAAATATATACATTCGGATCATGCTTTATTGTATTGCTGGTGTGAAAAAAAAACCCTTAAATTTGAACTTGTCCTTTTCAATACCAATACATTTGATTGAAGATGTATGAAATTGAGATGAGCATTTTACCACTGCCAATGGTGTGAAATTGGAGTCAGCTACAATGACTCGTGTTATCTTAATTGTGTTTCCACTAGCTTTTTCTTTTTCACTATCAGACAAAACGTGTGAATATTTCAACACACTACTATTGCTGACTATGTAGTTTATCAAATCGAGTATAGAGTCTTGCATTTGTTCCATGAAGAAAATCTTAAAAACATGGTGTTGGTAGATTGTGAAGGTTTATCACCATTGAGACTCCCAATGCAAGTGATGAGTTCGTGTTCTCTGCTTTTGCAAGATCACTTTCCAAACCATTTGGCTTGCTTATTGAATCAAAGTTTTGTTTGCACTTTCTACATTTTCAATTTTGTTTCTCTCGTACTGATGACAAAGGTTGAATTCGATTTGGGGAGGGTGGTTTGTTATGGTTTTTCAACTGATGAGAGACCGGATTTGAAAACATAATTTGCTCTGAATTTGGCAAAAATTCGCTTTTTGGATTCGGTAGTTTTACCATGTTGTTGTCAGCGATTTGTTTTTTTTTTTTCCTTGACTTCAAAGTGCAATTTACAGCTTGCAAGTGAAGTGTTGCTTTGAAGGTTCTGATTCTTAGAGTAGCAAAAATCCATGGTGGTCTTGTAGTTACTCCATCTTCTTTATAGTTTTTTTCTTCTATGATCGAAAAAAATTACTTCGGGGAAGGAGAGAAAGGACGACAATGGCTTTTTGATATGTACCATGTGGCAATTTATTTTTGATGGTTTGGTGATTATGCATTACTTATTACTTGAAGGTGCTATAGGCTGCAAGCCTTAGATGAAGTCCATGCAGAACTACTGTCTGAAGACAAGTGCCACAGTTGAAGAGGACTTCCTTGAGCATGTAAGTTCTTGATTTTGTAATTTATATATGTTCTTGATTTTCCAACCGAAAAGAACCCTCTTTCCACAGTTGAAGAGGCCATCTTATTGGGAGCTATTGGTGCAGGCTGGGTTGATAGAGTGGCCACACGTATCACCAGGGCAAAGCAAATTTTAGAGAACGGCAAACCGGTAAATGCGGTTGCTTATCAAGCACCAATGGTTCAAGAAATCAGCGCTGCATCTGTTTCAATATCAGCGCCTGAGTTCCTTGTTTACAGTGAATTGCTAGAGACAAACGACACTATATTCACGGAGCATCATTCGTGCAGCCAGATTGCCTTCTTCGGTGCGCTAGCTCAATGCGCACATTTTCCACACCACTCACTGATCCAAAGCGTGGCTATGACCATCACACTGATCAAGTATATTGCTACGTCATTCCTTCATTCGACTCCCAGCCCGAGCCCGGCCTCTCATGGAAGCTGTCTTAGCATTAAAAGGCAATTGACGATGTATCGTGTCAAAGTCTTTGCGTACACTTTGCTTGATGGCCATGTTTTATTTATTTATTCTGTTTGTGAAATTGTCTTTTGATCTTCCCATGATGATCAACAGTGTGAGTGTATCTGATGTTGGATGGGAATGGTTAGATGTTGCAGTATTACTTCTTATTTGGAGAGGAATAGAACTAAGGGAGACGATTTGGAATTCCATATAAATTGGTAATCCATGTGCATTGTATGAATTAGTTTGTCTTTTTGACTAATCGATTAAGATGATACTAAAACCTTCTTAGCTTCATAATGATGAGTTTCATGGCTTTTTGACAATTCTTGCTTTCGCCACAACTAAACTACCTACCATTAGGTTGTCATTTACATATTCTTTTATTAACACAACAGCAACAAATGGATTTTTGTTTGATGTGCATACGAATTCATTTTTTGTATTGCAAACTGCTGGTGGTGAGCAAAGTTATTTTGTCCACATCAGCCCCCGTGCAACGCACGGGGCCGTTAACTAGTATTCACAAAAAGTATAATATTAGTATGTTATGTCAAACAAAATATAGATAAACCTTACCAAAAACAAAATAGAGATACAATAGAGATGGGTCATTGAGTTGAAATGTTCAAACGCATCATTGGTATGTCCACGAGAGTTCCCCTTATGAGTCCGAATCTAATGTGTACGTTCACGACTATTTTAGGATCTCGTCTCGAGTATCTTTTCCAATATATAGACATCTTCTATATATACTTCTCTCGTGACACTTCTCGTAGCCTACTCATTATGTATTTCTTCAGCGTACTTTGGTCGGTTGCAGGGCCGTCCAATGGTTTTGAGGGGCCCTGTGCGAATTTTTTAAGTGTCCATCATCTAAATACAAATTCGATTACTAATTTACAACTAACAAAATTTTATGATTAGTAAATTTGTTTAAAAATAGAGTTTGAATTACATGTGTAATAAAAGTTATGTATGGATATACGACAAGTAAAGTGCAAAATAAAACATTAAATGTGTATTATAAAGGAGCCAAAATGTATTCATAACTGACACTACTACAATGAATTAATTGTATAATATTAAAAGTATATCATAAAGCAATAAAATGCATTCCTAGTTAAAATAAGTTTTTAACACTTCACAATGCACTTTTAATATAAATCATAGATATGATGAAGTGCATCTAATGACTAATAATCCACCTCATGTCACTAAGAACTTATATGTTGCATCTGATTCACACTCTTAATTCTCAAACGTAACCATATTGTTAGTTTGTGATTCTTTCATCAAAGTAATTTAGCTTTATTAATAACAAATGTAATTGTAAGGATAAATATGTAGCAAAAACAAAATTAAAATTACATATCCATATAAATAATATTTAGTAAGTAAGAGCATAGAGAATATTAAAATTACACTATTAAATGTAGCTAATTAGTTCAATTTTAACAATAACTTTCTAAAATTTTATCATCTAAAGTTTACATATATGCATCGACGTTGAAAATAACGCAAGATCAATTCGGTGGCCCACACTTTGGAATTCTTGGTGCAAAAATTTCTAAAATGTGTATTATAAAGGAGCCAAAATGTATTCATAACTGACACTACTACAATGAATTAATTGTATAATATTAAAAGTATATCATAAAGCACTAAAAATGCATTCCTAGTTAAAATAAGTTTTTAACACTTCACAATGCACTTTTAATATAAATCATAGATATGATGAAGTGCATCTAATGACTAATAATCCACCTCATGTCACTAAGAACTTATATGTTGCATCTGATTCACACTCTTAATTCTCAAACGTAACCATATTGTTAGTTTGTGATTCTTTCATCAAAATAATTTAGCTTTATTAATAACAAATGTAATTGTAAGGATAAATATGTAGCAAAAACAAAATTAAAATTACATATCCATATAAATAATATTTAGTAAGTAAGAGCATAGAGAATATTAAAATTACACTATTAAATGTAGCTAATTAGTTCAATTTTAACAATAAGTTGAAGAGAAAATTTCTAAAATTTTATCATCTAAAGTTTACATATATGCATCGACGTTGAGAATAACGCAAGATCAATTCGGTGGCCCACACTTTGGAATTCCAAGAAGTGCAAAAATTTCTAAAATGTGTATTATAAAGGAGCCAAAATGTATTCATAACTGACACTACTACAATGAATTAATTGTATAATATTAAAAGTATATCATAAAGCACTAAAAATGCATTCCTAGTTAAAATAAGTTTTTAACACTTCACAATGCATTTTTAATATAAATCATAGATATGATGAAGTGCATCTAATGACTAATAATCCACCTCATGTCACTAAGAACTTATATGTTGCATCTGATTCACACTCTTAATTCTCAAACGTAACCATATTGTTAGTTTGTGATTCTTTCATCAAAATAATTTAGCTTTATTAATAACAAATGTAATTGTAAGGATAGATATGTAGCAAAAACAAAATTAAAATTACATATCCATATAAATAATATTTAGTAAGTAAGAGCATAGAGAATATTAAAATTACACTATTAAATGTAGCTAATCTATTATATATATTTAAAACCACTAAGGATTAAAGCCTTCTCATTGCGCCACCTCAGCTTTTTCCACATGGCGTTCATACATTACGCCACCTCGGATTTTGCCACATGTCACGTTTTCATTAAGCCATGTCATATCTTTTTTCACATGTCATATGCCACATAATATTATTTTTTGCTTCATTATTTACATGTCATAATTTATCTACAATTACAAAATTATGAATATTTTAACTCTAAATATATTAAAAACATCTTCTCCATACCCCATACGATTAATATTTGATCCTGATATTATTCTTCATCTTCATCTTTCTGTTTTGTTACTCTTCAAATTGATTTACCAACTCTTCATTAATCGAGATGGCTACCGATTCATAGTTGTACTTCAATGATTGATTTGTATTCTTCATCTTCTTCAAGATCAAAATCACCCATGTCGAGAAATAGACTAGCAAGTAGCAAGTCATGATCTACCTTATATGCATGCCCTCCTCCTTTCCTGTTGTCTTCCACCTAAATATTGCTCTTCGATTTCTTTGGTGTCGTATCATCGATTTTATGAATTACGGCTTTGATTGGAGAGTTGATATCGATTGATTCTAATTGTATTTCCTATAATCAGATCAGAAATATTATCAGTTATAAATAGTGTCTTCACTAGCGGTACCCGTCGTGCCATGCACGACTATGACTCACACTTCATATTTTGTAATTATTTTTATTATAAGTAACATACTAATAAGTGAAAACATATAATGAAAATTTTAGGATATGACAATGTTATTTTTTTCTAGACAAAAAAAGAATATTTTTCAGATTTGTACTTACATGTACCGGATTATAGAGCATATTTTAATTATAAAACAGTTTAGTAAATAAAAATTCACTTACTTTTTTTATCCTCAATTTTTTTTTCTCTAATGGTCATATATATCAGTAATATCATTATCCATATTACCATAATTTTGAGATATTATAAGTCCATACAGTATAAAATGAGCTATTTTAACAGTTATTTTGATATATAAGTCAATATAATACAAAATAAGCTATTTTAATGGTTATATTATTATGAAAGATAAAAGCTAAGCTAATATGAACATGATAATATATAATTTAAGTAGAACATATTAAATATAAATTTATTTAATATCAAAGATGAGAATAATAGTTTATTTATAAAAAAGGGCTTCTATTTTTAAATTATTTTTAATTAGAATTTTTTAAATTACTTCTTACATAAAGAGATTAAAATGATAGAATATCTTTTCCAAAATTTTTAACAATAAGTTGAAGAGAAAATTTCTAAAATTTTATCATCTAAAGTTTACATATATGCATCGACGTTGAAAATAACGCAAGATCAATTCGGTGGCCCACACTTTGGAATTCCAAGAAGTGCAAAAATAAAAGATAAAAACGTTGCTGCAAAAAAAACATGGTTTTGGCAAAAAAAAAAAAAGGTAGTGCTGCCGACAAGAATTGAACGCGGGGTGCGTTGCTCTCTCTCCGTATAGCTTCCTGCTACCACCAACTGTGCTAATTCTACAAGCATTACTCAATAGAAAAATGCTCTAGTAAAACACTCTCTTAGAGTGTAACATGAGTCTTAATGAGGGCCTTTGGATCAGTTTAATTAAACGGACCAGATTTATCCAAAAGTGGGTGTATTGATGGGTTTGGGTGGAGACACACCGGATTGTATCTCGTATCCTGCAAGTTCCGCCCTAGTATGGTAAAGATTTTGCAAATCCCTTTTTTTTGGGTAGAAAAATATTCTGCTTGATTTTCGTCTTCAAGCCTTCCAAACGCGTCAAAATTGTTCAATCCCTTTTTTCTCTTTCATCAACCATTCTCTCCGTCTTCACCATCGCAGAAGCGACTTGCATGCCTCCATCCTCGCCCGAAAAAAACCTTCTTCAACATCCACGATTTTCTCTGAAACAAGTTTGCTTGGTAAGTTTTGTTTACTCCTCTATAATATTTTCTCATTTATTTGCATCAGAAACCCAGTCGAACTTGGATTTCAGATGCTAGGGTTTCAAATTTGGAATTCCAATACACGAACATCTATTTGCTTGGATTTTGTGGTGAAATTGTTGTAATTTAGGTTTAGTATTATTGAACAATTCATGCGATTTGTCGATTTGAAGCGCATAGGAACTAGTTAGGGTTTATGTGAACATCGTCGGTAACAATCGTGTTGGTCTGGTTTTTGGGCTTTTTGGTTGTTCTCCGACTTCATAATAGTGTTCTAACTGAGATTTTTCAATTTCTTTGTATAGATCAATGGCGAAGTCGATTGGCAAGCTTCAGAGGAAGAGGAAGGTCGAAAGAGGTACTATTTTGTGTTTTTCTATGGGTCTTTCAACTCATAACTGAGATTTAGTATGCTTCTAAACTGAATAGAATGTTAATACAACAGTGATGATGACTTGTTTTTCAACTCGATTGTCCATCTTTTTCTTCTATGAGTTTAGTATGTTTATACCGTAGTTTATGAGATTAGTGTGGTTGTTTTTCCATGTAAATATCATACGGTTTGCCTATGTAGCTACATGGAATGTGAACAAGCATTCATATTTGTTTATTGAATATGTTGAAAAGGATAATTGAAAAACATCTATCAATATGGATAATCTGTATTTTATTCAATTTACATCATATTGTTTTTCAGTACAATATGATATTTTGCAATACAATATGTTTTGTTATTCAACTCACACCATACTGTTTTTTATTTTGTAAATACTTATGCATTTCACATCAAAATGTTTTGCAATACAATATGTTAATGCTCTAGTTGAAAAATATCTTTCAATCTTCTGAATACGTCAGAAGAATCCAAGTTCCATATTCTGAATAGTACTGAATTTTCTGTTTTTATTTGTTTATAGGTGTTGGAGATGACCCAAAAAAGTCAAAGTTTATGTCCCAAACACGTCGAACAAAGGAACAATCGGAAAGTGATGAGGACAACGAAGTCTTTGATCTTGGCCCCGATTCCAGCAGTGAGGAGGAGATATTTGTAACTAACAACAACGACGAATCATCAAGACAAAGTCTAAAACAATGCACTAACATTACGATTACATACATTGTTCAACACTAAATGAACTCTTTTGCAGTAATAAGAAAAAATTTCTTCATGTTACACTAAATTATTCATTTAGTTCAATTTGAACAACTTGTAGATTTTCGTTGAACAATATAATCATCATATAGACAATCTTAAAAACACATTGAATAAGATAGTTATTGTCATTGAAACATGGCACTTTTATACAAATATGTCAACTTATTCATCAAAAGATACAATATTTTTCAAAAAAAAACACCTTTTATAAGATTAGAATGTTGTTCAACACTAAATGAACACTTTTGCAATACTAATAAAGTTTTTCTACATGTTACGATATATTGTTCATTTAGTTCAATTTGAACAACTTGTAGATTTTCGTTGAACAATATAGTCATCATATAAACAAACTTAAAAATACATTGAATAAGTTAGTTATTGTTATTGAAACATGCCAATTTTATACAAATATATCAACTTTTTCATCAAAAGATACAACGTTTTTCGGAGGTGGATTACAAAGTTGTTCAGTAAGATATAACATGATTTAAGATTACAAAGTTGTTCAATAAGATATAGCATGTTTTTCACAAAAGCATGGAAGCTATTGTTGCTCATCAATGGCGAAAGTTTCTAATACATGTAACTCGTTGAACAATGTTCGTCTGCAGCTTTAGGGTTTGACAATGCCTCTAATCGACCCAAAATCTCGCTGATGAATACGATTTTCTTGTTTTGATTTTCAAAAATTCAATCAAATATTTTCAGCATGATTGTTACCATAACTGAATTGCCCCCCGATTTTCTCTCTTGAAAATCCCATAAATTACGCTTGTTTCCATGTTTGCAGCCATGCCAAATTGATCATATCCACCTTCTAAAAATAATGCTATAGTGTACCCTCAAATCTCACCCTCTATTTAGCTTAATCTAACGGTCCACATCATGTTACATGTTACACCACAACATGTATCTCACCTGAGCGTTCCTCTTACTCAATATACATACTCTTTAAAATATATTAGAAAAATCTAGATTTTGGGGGCCCTGCTCCATCAGGCTCGTTGCACAGCCCGATGGACGGCTCTCGTCGGTTGTTTTGTTGTTTGTGTTTGTTCGTATTATTTGTTTGCTTCTAGACACAAATTAAGGGTAAATGGTGCTTCATTAGGATATATTTATGTAAACTATATCTTAGATTGTAAATTGTATCTTATCTTTGGCCCTAAGCCATTTGCAACCCTCTATATCTCATAATCATAATTATATATTAAAGCGGAGGTTAAAAATAATATTTAGCACAACATGTGTCGAATTCTAATAGGACCGCATCACATATCTATATTAAAACAATTTAATTTGTTTAATTGATTGAATTTTCATTGTAGACCCCACATTAAATTGTACACATAATAAATCTATCCAAATCTTTATAAAAACTATCCAAAATTGCACACATAATGAAAATCTATTCTTTATAATTTTCAACAAATATATTTTTGTTTAGTTATATATCATTAAAATAAATCCCATAAGAAACAAACCATTACTACAAGGTTTTATATCAAACTAGCTTAAATGTATAATTAGATATTGTATAACTAAATACTTATATGGAAAATATAATATATTGTATGAGCATTTTTTTTATCTTGTAAAAATAGTAATATTTCTTTTTAAGTTCATATCAACCGAATAATATATAAGATATAATGTTTACACTCATTAATACATTTTAAAAACTTAATTATAAAAAGTAGAGTTGATCGTGTAAATATAGAGAATAACCTAAGCTTAAAAAAAATAAATTTATTTAAGTAAATATGATAATAAAGTGATAAAATTAGGTTTTCTATTAAATATGATGTGGGATAAGAATCAACATGACGGTCCTACTTCATACTTAAAAAATTAACTTTTATTCATGCTATTTTAATTAATATGATAAAATTCGTTATTATCTATTTATGTAAAAGATATGTTAACATTTTCGAATTTTAAAAACTAAATTTTATTTATGTTATTTGAATTCATCTAATTATATTTCTTATTATCTATTTATGTAAAAGATATGATCAAATTTTCAAATTTTGGTAAGATATTCTATCATTTTAATATATCACTTATCTTTTCTAAATTTGATTTTGGACCCACCTTATAAAAAAAAATATAGTTTTTATTTGTGGTATTTCAATTAATTTGATAAAATTATATTATCTATCTATGTAAAAGATATATTCAAATTTTCGAATTTTGGTAAGATATTCTATCTTTTTTAATATATCACTTAATTGAAAAACATGATTCTAATATATATCTTGAATTTTCTAAATATAATTACTATGAACTAATTATATTTGATTTACTTAATTAAATTTAGAAAGTTAAAGTTTTAAATTATTTTTCAATAGAAAGACTAATTTTGCTACTTTAGTATTTGATTTACTTGAATAAATTTAGCATTTTTAAGCTTAAATTAATTATTTTCTATTTTACATGATCTACTATATTTTTTTACCAATTATATTTGATTTTTTTCTATTTTGATAAAAAAAAATTGATTTTTTAGCCAAATAATAGTTTCAATTTATATTTTGATAACGTACATCTTTTTCATATTTTTTTACTTATTTACAAAATAATCTTACAATTTTTCTCAAATTATACAAATACCCCTTATTTTCCTAATACAAACATACAAGTGGTCGTTTTTGAACCACCACATTAATTTTGTTCCTACCTCATATATAAAAAAAAAAACTAATTTTTATTATTTGCATTATATAGGGTTTTCCTATTGAATTTCTTCTTATTTACTTATAAGAAAAAGCTTTTGCCAATTATTAGTTCTTAAAGCATTACAGGGAAAAATCTTTCACAAACAAATTAAGAAACATCTATGAATATTGAATTCAACTTATTTCTTTAATACAAGTAAATTTGTGGTTTCCGACAATTTCTATTAAAATTTTATAACTTTATCAATTTATGAGCTGACGATTTTTTTATTATATTTACATTTATGATATTCGTTATTAATATATGATAAAAATTGTAAGTAAAATAGCAATTTATATTCTTATAATCAGGTTTTATAAAAATATACAAATGAGTGAAAAAAAATTATGTCTTATATATTTTTTGGATTATACGAAATTCAAAAACAATATCACTCTTTTTAAAAGATAAAAAACATTTTCATATAATAAAACTTATATAATATTTTCCATATAAATAAATAATTTTATTTTAATATTTTAAAGTGAAATAGTCGTGCATGGCACGACAGGTTATAAGCTAGTATATCCTAATAGTAGCTTCCTTTGCACCTTTTTTCTATCTTTAAAAGTTGCATATTGTTTAAATTTATTCACCTCGAAAGCATTTCAATGTCATACTGATAAATCATCATTAATGTAGGATTCCATGGACCACAAACTGCATTATATATGTTTTCTATAGAGATCGAGGATCATTTATTTGGCATTGTAATCTTGTTTAGATGTACTCTTACTATAGGAATTCCATAGTTATATATATATAAGTCAGTAAGGTTTAGAACCACCACGTTGCATCACATATGATTTTTCCTTGTGTTGTCGCTATATAACACCATCTAGGATTTGTACATATGTCATCATATCAATGATCCATGTCATATAATATTTATTTCATCAATTTTTCCATAAAGTATGCTCACCAAATCTTTTTTATTATTTTTTTGGTCGAAACCAAATCTTTTTTTTTATTATAAAATTTTGATATGGAAATATGTATATTTTCCACTTTAGTTGATAAAGATCCATCTTTTAAAAGTTAGATGATAATAAATCTTTTTTTTAAAATCCAAGTTTATCTTTCCTTAACAAAAGACAAAGATAATATGCGAGTACCAAATCTTTTTTCTTAACAATAAACAATCAAAGATAACATGTATAAAAACTAATTAACTTTCAAAAAAGTCAATCGGGAAAATCAAATTTTAACCATCATTAGTTTCATTTAATTACTAATTAATTTTTACCTTTATATACTTTAAAACATTGCTCTAATCTTAATTTAGAGTTGTAATCTATTTGCTTTGAGAGTCGTAACCAAATTCGAGATATGTTAAGATCTATACGTATCTCCATCGATATGTAAGTAATGTGCCAAAAACACAATTAAATTACATATGTTATAGGATTATATAGATTTATGCTTCTTCCACAACTTGATTTATCAATATCTATATTCAATAATGTATATTTGTATTTTATGTATACGTATAAATGAATTTAATCACTTTAATAAACATTTTTTAATAGTATTACTTTATCATGTATTATTTACTAAATTATTTTTAGTATTAATTTATTAGGGATCTCATTTATATTTAGTAGTCATTTTTTTCATTTTATCTATGAACTTATAAACACATATTAATTCTAGTAATCCATTATTATATTTTTTTTGATG
This sequence comes from Polygonum maritimum, assembly GCA_963924305.1. Taxonomy (NCBI): domain Eukaryota; kingdom Viridiplantae; phylum Streptophyta; class Magnoliopsida; order Caryophyllales; family Polygonaceae; genus Polygonum; species Polygonum maritimum. The sequence continues at coordinate 4,698,728 of OZ002729.1, read as the reverse complement.
GAAAAGCGACTTATATTACTCTAAATCATGGTTGAGTACATCACAAAAGTCAGTAGAATCCATTATTATATTAAGTAATGTTGTGTGATATAACCTTTTCAAAAACTTGGGTAATCAATTATCTACCCACACTCTCAATTCTTTAGGTATATTATTGTCACATTTAATGTTGTAATTTTTTTAACGGTTTTTCTATTGTGTGCCCTAAGGGCACATGATAAGCATACCAAAAACAGAAACTAAAACCCTAAAAAGGAAAGAGTGAACCCGTCACAAAAAAGATTAAAGAACAAAAAATTTAAGATTTACCAAATATTTCCATTATTAGCTGCTTATTGTGTGCCCTTAGGGCATACTATAGAAAAATCGTTTTTTAAATGACATTGAAATTTTTGAGGCATCTTTTTCAGTTTTTATACATATTGATTCTACTAATATTTTTTTGAAAAGAACTTAATAACTTTTAACTATTTATTTTAGTGTCATGTTGTTTTACTTTACTTTTACTATTGATATCACATATTATTATTTTAATAATTAAACTAAAATTATTTATCATAAACTACTTTTGATCTATAAAAAAAATATGATAATCATGTACATGGTACGATGATTACTCTAGTGAGTTATTATTATTAGCAATAGCAATGTATACTATATATTATTGAATTGAATTGTATTGTATGTATATATTATTGTTGTTAATATTTGATCAAAAAAATTATTGCTGTTAATATTCAATCTAATATGTTGTTGTTGTTAGTATTATTAGCAAATACCATGTATATCGAAATGCTATATTGAATATAATGAGTTCTTCTTATTATTATTACTATACCGTATATTATATTATATAGAGTATTATATTATTAAGATATTTGCATTTAATATTGTGCAATTCTATGTTATGACCCAAAGGGATTTAGGAAGATTAAGGAGAAATTAAGGAGAAAGGGAAGAGATTAGGATAGAAAGAGAGATTAGAAAGAAAGGGAAGAAAGGAAGATTAGAGAAGGAACAGAGAAGGATAGAAGATAGGAAATGTCATTAGCATTCATTCGATAACCCCCACCGAAGAGCACAACTAAGCTCTTTATAGGCTTTCGGCCTATTTACAACTTATGCCCACTTTTCTCTCATATTACACCATTGGCCCTTATCATTACATTACTCCCTCCCTTTAAGAGCTTTGTCCTCAAAGCTTCTTACAACTAAAAAAGAAAACAGAATCTAGCTAATTGTGATCAGTTGTGCAGACGATCTTTTCTTGATACAATCACTTGATCCTCATCTTGAATAAATGCATTCAACTTGAAGCCTTAGACTTCTCACCTCAAAAGTAAGCTTGACTTGACATTTCTACACAACTTCTCTTAACCATTAAAGCCAAAATCTGATTTAGGCCAACATCATGGTTGGTAACAATTGCCAACATCAGCAAAGTTGTCACAAGGATTTTAGGAGCAATTTGGCATGCAAGCGTTGTGGGCTCCATTTTTCCAGCTTGTGCTTGCTACTGGAATGTGCCGCCAATATGGATGTTTACAGGTAAATTCTAGTTCAATCTTCCCGCCAGGATCAAAAATAATTACCCTGAAGTTTACTTGCTCACTGTTTTCTTCAATTGTGATCAGGTATGGCAGTGCTACCTCTAGTGGTTTAGGAAATGGATTTGCCCAAAACAGAAAACTTCCACTCGGATCAAACATAAATGAGCTGTTATGGTTGATCGACTTGAAGAAACCCCTCAGTATATCCAGTGGCTCAACTGGAACATATTCCCTACTCGAGTGCAATGACGACCCCGCGGCATATAAGGCAAAGACTCCACCCGGGTCAAAAATCTCAAGAACACTTTCAACATCAGTAACGGATGGAAATTCAACATCTGAACTCACCATAACAGGTTCCCTTTCAAGTAATTCAAATCCACTCAGCAGCTTGCTAATCAAATCACAGCAGATAATACCCGGATCAAAGATTGAGATAACATCTCCTACACTGAGATCAACAATCCAGGCACGACTAGGCTTCAACATCAACCCATTGAGATAACATTTGAGACTTGCTTGGTTAACAACTTGCTTGCTAAACCAATCAGCCTTGTAATCCACATCCTCAATAATTCCCGGATCAAAGACCCAAATTAACACTTTCTGCACTTTTGTGGTTTCTCCAGGCCACTTGCTAACATAAAGAACATCAGTAAGCTCACCACCATTACCACAAGTGCTAGATGGAATCTCATACTTTTCTTTTAGTCTACCATCTAAAAACCCCATTTCTTCAATCAACACCATTTTCCCTCTATCATATGGCATGCAAAATTGATAATGCATTATCATACCCAAATGCCCAGATTCTTGTAGATCACTTCTAGAATCATCAAACGGTTCATCAAGTAACTGTAAAATTTCATGACCTCTACAGCCAGAGATAACAACTTCTGGAAATTTTGATATTACCTTCAAAGTCTCTCTTGGAAACTCACTGGATGCTGACGTCGAAGGTCTTTTCTGATCATAGCTGACGATTGAATCAATGGCCTCATTATATCCACTAGACAATTCTTCAAACAGGTGGTATGCGTCAACACTGAAATTGTTATCCTCTTGAATAACCTTGCTTCGAACACTTCCAAGGCTTTGAAATTGGAACTCCTCATCGCTCTGAAGATGTGGAAGAATTTTGTTATCCAAACCTTGGATTTCATCACTTGAATCGTGCTCGGTATTTTGAAAATCTATAGGTTGTTCCAAACTTAGATCAACAATTGCCACATCCACCGTCGTTGATCGAAACTCCAGAATTTCAAACCGAGAAGGTACGATGCTCTTATTGGGCATTCTATCGAACATCTCGAGTGCACACGGCTGAATCTGACTCATGGGCTCCAACTTATCATCCGTGCTCTGCGTTTCTTCGGTTTGGACCACAGCTTCGATCGGAACCAAGATCTCGTTGGTCTCACTGGTGTCTCGACCGATGAACAATTCCATTCGACAACAATCATCGTAAATGTATCTTCCGTTAAAAGATTCAAACGCCCTGAAAGCCAATCCGCGATTTCGAAAACAGATTCTCCATTGAAAGTGGTAGTCCTGATCTAATCTTTCGATGGATTCCAACTCTCCAATTCTCGAAAAAACTTGATTCAACACATCAAATGAAATCACGTAGTACTCGAGATGAATCTTGACCAACAAAGCCCGATCATCTTCAATTTCTCTCTGATCGCCTTGATTTCCAATTCCACTAAGAACCTTGTCGCCAACTCGAATTTGACCCCTTGTCTGAGCGACCTGCGAATCAATTCCCCTGGTAGCCACGAATTTCCTTACTAAGCTCTCCAATTCTTGACATTGCTCCACGATCTTGTCAAGCTTTTGGTCGATGGCCTCAAACTGAACGAAATTCCAATCCGCCATGGCCAAGGAAGGTTAGGCTCTGATACCAATTTGTTATGACCCAAAGGGATTTAGGAAGATTAAGGAGAAATTAAGGAGAAAGGGAAGAGATTAGGATAGAAAGAGAGATTAGAAAGAAAGGGAAGAAAGGAAGATTAGAGAAGGAACAGAGAAGGATAGAAGATAGGAAATGTCATTAGCATTCATTCGATAACCCCCACCGAAGAGCACAACTAAGCTCTTTATAGGCTTTCGGCCTATTTACAACTTATGCCCACTTTTCTCTCATATTACACCATTGGCCCTTATCATTACATTCTACTGAACGTTCATTGTTATTCAAAATGTGAAAGAATGACAATTTATTTTTTGAATATATATAAAATCAAGCAAACTGTAAACATAACCATATATTGTAACAAAAAATGATTAAATAAATGTCGAAAATGGTCCTGAGCAGTGGGATTGTGGGATGCATGTATAGATGTCTAGTTATTGATATGATAATAATTAGAAAGAATAGTTTTACAATCTCGTGTCATTTTTGCATGGAAACAAATCTTTTTATATTAAATAGTGGAGTATCATATCTCATTGAGTTATTTCACGAAAAGAAAAGTTACTAATTAGTTAGCAAATCTTCCTTTTTTCAGAAAGAGGATAAATGAAATTGCAAGAATCTCACTCACGTTATATAAAGAAATTGCAAGAATCTCACTCACGTTTAATAATAAATGAAACATGCACTTCGACCCAAATTAAACAGTACATGCATGGAAGAAATTCTACATGCAAATAAGAGATACGATTAATAATAAGAGATACGTACTTGAAGAGATACGACCAAAAAAAAAAAAAAAAAAACAGTACATGCATGTCAGCGTATATACATGCATACAAATTAATAATAAGAGATACGATTAGATTAAATGTTGTAGTTGAAGATATCAATCAAATTAGAAAACACGTACACTTCCCTTATATATGATCTTACATAAAACAAGAGTGTGTATATATATATATTTGGTGTGTGGAGTTTGTTTCAACTATATCAAAAGAGGTCGATGGCAGGATTATCACCTCACCCACCGTGCCAAAGTTACGAATGCGGTCAAAGTCTCGCCTGTTGTGCTTCAAGTACGTAAATATCAGTTAATTTTCAGTATCATTTGAGCTAACTAAGCTAGTGGTCTTATGTATGACGAGCTTGATAAATCTATGTTAATTAACTTGATTAGAGTGGGGCGGAGGATCAAAATACGCATGGCCGGAGCTTGTGGGGAAGACGGGCGAAGAGGCGAAGGCAGTGATCGAGAGCCAATACAAAATCGCGACGGTGTATATAACGCCACCCGGAACGTACGGGTTTCATGATTTTTGCTGCAACAGGATCCGAGTCTTTGTCGATGAGAACAACGTGGTTAATAAACCCCCTACTGTGGGTTGAATTAAACCTAGCTTCCTAGAACATCTATAATTATATATTCAATAAAACTAGCTACGTACTTACTTAGCTAGACTCCGTAATGTGCTTTTCCTTGTTTATTGTCATGATAATAACATAATTTTGCCGGTTGGTCTAATCATCTTTATACGTATGAAACGTTTTCGTTACGGTATTTGGTCCAACATTAAATGTTAGCCGCTCTACGGATAATGTCATGTTAAGCCCAAACTGCCACTACAAATACCAAGCATAAACACACTCCAAAAAGAGATTACAAGAAGCTTACATGATATGTAGCTTTGCAATCCAAACTTGAATATTGTTGAGTCTCGTCTTTAATTTATTTCTCAGTTTAATCTCGATCTGTCATCTCAATTGCTCGTGGCTCGTGCATTCTTCTGGGTTCTGCAGGGCCTCTTCATGGAAAAGAATTTTGGTTCTAATTATTATTTTTAATAATAAAATTTGAAAATAAATAAATTAAACTATTAATTTCGATGTTTGAAATATCCGGTCTTGGATATCCGATCTAAACGAATATCTCTTACTGGATATTCAGTTCATAACGAGTTTGATACAGATCACGTATTCAGTATCCCGTATTGTGGATCGGATATGAGACCACCCTAATTAATCAATAAACATACATGGATCCAACACAATTCAATTCCATTATGCATTATCAAACTCATTTTACATTAAAAACACCTAAGTTTAATTTGTATGCATGGATATATCTTTTTTTTTTGTCGAGGCTGGCGTCTCGGGGAATTTCATAAAAAGAGAACCACCCGCGCCTATAAGGCGAGGGGTGGCCAATCCCCGCACATCCTTGTTAATAAGATCTTTAATACAATCTGAGGGGTCAACAAGCACGTGAAAGCTAATCATAAAAGAAAAGGCAAACGAGGCAAGGGAGTCTACGACCTAGATTGGCTTCCCTAAAGATGTGGAATAGCTGGACAGACCAATTTTTCGGCTAAGGAAGCATTGGCATTCAAACACCAGGCTAAAGAGGGGGTGTCACGGGGGAATGTTGCTCTTGATGATGTGAATGGTTAGCGCAGACGACCTGACAATGCCCCAAATCCCAGGCAAGCCGGAGTCCATGAAGATTACCCCAGAGCACCGCTTTGGGTACTGTATACAGGCCTATGTGATGGACGAATCCTCGGACCCATCACCATTGCTATTGCGAATCCTCCTGTCGTGGCAGTGCTCGATCCCGTCAGGGCGCCATCAGTGTTAATCTTAACCCAGTCATGGATGGACTTCTCCCAAGCAAATGTGAACCAGATTTCATGGGCCCTACGCCCCTTCAGGCCCAAAGTCTTCTTCTAGGCCCAAGCGATATGATACTCCGAGGCTCTGTCCAAAACAAATCTTCTGGCAATTGAGGTCTATCCAACACATGCATGTATCTCTTTTTCAGCAGAATTTCATGCATGTACGTGTACACGTTTAATTAATGGGTGAGATTCTTTAGACCAAAAAAGATGAATGGGTGAGATTCTTTCGAAGATATATTAATCTCTCTCCAAAAAACATTAAGGTATGCTAAGGGTATGTTTGTTAACCATATGAGTTTTTCCTCTTGGTACCCTCAAGTTCTTAATATTTTCTTTTGATGTCCCCAAAATTTTTTTATTCCTTTTGGTACCCTTATACTTTGTATTTAATTCTTTCGTAACTTTCAATATCTATCGTAATACATTATAAAGTAGAATCATAGATTTCATAAAATTATGCTACGGTACAATGGCTACTACTTGTTTAGCATTTGAGTCTTTATAATTGGAAAAGTTATATGGGAGAAGCAATAGTATAATACCAACTTCTCTACCAAAAACAAAGAATATAATACCAACTCATCTAATGCATGACAAATCACATCATCCATCAAGGAATGTATTTTCTCTTCTTAAGGATATATAACTATTAGTTAATAATTATAGTATGTGCTGCCTTGAATCATTAATTGGTACTTAATATTCAATTTTCATTTTTGTCATTCAATGAATTGTGACAAACTAGGTAAGAAATTCACGGTGCTCTAAACAAGCCCAATTTTCCACGAAACATCATATTATATGTAGCTTAAAAAACTCTACAAAATCAAACAAACAAAATTTATAGAAACATCCCCCAACCTCACGCAAGCATATCATATCATATGCAAGCTAAACAATTCATACTCAATTAAGAAATTCCAAATCAAAGCCAGGCAAAAATGTATAGTGTTAACACCAAAAAATCCATACAACTCGATCTACAAGCAAGTATTCCATTATTACACAAAATCAAACTTCCAACCCCTCATAAGAAAAGCAAAATAACTTAATATATTAAAAATTTTGGACGATCTTGGGTGTTTTGGGACAATAGGGTATTTTCGTCCTTTGAATTGAAAATTTATCCCCTCTAGTTTTTTTTTTTTTTTTTTTGGATCAAGAATCCCCTCTAGTTTCTTGTTGTACCCCCTCTAGTTTAATTTATCAAAGCCTTCCTCAAGCTGACACACAGAGAATTAACATTTGGTCGGTGGGGTTTAGGGTCTATTCGGTAGAAAATGTGTATATTATATAGTTCATGTAATTTTATATGATTCATTTTAGATAAAATAATCTTTTTGAAAAGATTATATATGAGCTTAAATATTTTAATAATTCTAGACACTTGTACTAGCTTATGCATGAATATTTTTATAAATAAATATTATGAACGTACTCCTTTGTAATAAATTATTAATACTTGAACTCCTTTGTAAGCAACGAATGACATTGTTTGCGACCAAAAAAAGAAAAAATAGATGCCATTTTACATTGTTAATAAGATGGCAGTACGTATGTATAACTCCTCTAATGAGGCATTGTTATATTGCTATCTATAGAGACTATCACTCACGTACGCGTACTGGTGTGAACAAGCTAATAAGGTGACACCACATGCATGTACAAGACTTTCACGCATTGGTGTTGTACATATGTTTAAGACAAGTTTTCCTATAAATACAGCGATCAAATGGACTTGGTAGCTCACTCATTTCAAAGTGCAAATCTCTTATATAAATATTGGTCTCCATAAAAAAATTGCATACCTGATAACTGGAAAAGTTATACTATAGTTGTAATTAAGATAGATAAGAAAGATTTTAAAAATTACTCTTCTAAGTTAATTTTTTAAACATAAAATGAGACCATAATTTAATGTGGAGGCTCGAAACACAAAGTATAGATTAGAACTTCGATCGATATTTAAACACCCTTGGATGGCTCCAGGGAACAATGGCCCAAATAAATATTACGGACTTTTCTTGTTGTACCCCCTCTAGTTTAATTTATCAAAGGCTTCCTCAAGCTGACACGCAAAGAATTCACATTTGGTGGGGCCGGTTTAGGGTCTATTCGGTAGAGGCTTAGCGAAGCTTTACTCACTACAATCGGGGGATGCACGTTCGGATGCGGGCGGGGGCGACTTTGTAACAGTCGAAAAAAATCAGTTAAAATAATATATAACAATCGAAACCAAATTTAAAGATCATATTTTTGAGTCAAAATATATTAATTTTTATTCAAAACATCGTATTATAGTTCATGTAATTTTATATGATTCATTTTAGATAATATTTTAATAATTCTAGACACTTTTACTTATATATATATAAATAAATATTATGAACTCCTTTGTAATAAATTATTAATACTCTTCAACCAAAAAAAAAATATTAATACCTGAACTCCTTTGTAAGCATTCAATGACATTGTTTGCGACCAAAACAAAACCAAAATAGATGCCAGTATGTATCCAATGACATTGTTAAGATGGCAGTATGTACAATTACTCTAATGAGGCTTTCTACCAAAAAAAAAATTTACTCTAATGAGGCTTTCGACCAAAAAAAAAAAAAAACTCTAATGAGGCATTGTTATATTGCTCTTTATAGAGACTATCACTCACGTACGATATTGGTGTGAACAAGCTAAGACAAACTTTCACGCATTGATGTTGTGCACATGTTTAAGACCGCTTTTCCTATATATACAACGATCGAATGGACTTGGTAGCTCACTCATTGCAAAGTGCAAATAATTACGTACTCTTGCACCACCTCTTCTCTTACCCATCGATCAACTTAAATATCTCCTCCTAGCTCCATCTCTTTGAAATTGAAACATTCATCTCCTCCTAGCCTATATATGCATGTGTTGTGCACATCTTTCTTTTGATCTGTCTCTCTCGTAGGAGGTTATTGAAAATTTGGAAACGACAATTCAAGCTCAACGTTCAAAGGGTACGTACGTACGCTCTCACACTTAACACATATATGCAAATCAATTAAGCGTTTCAATTAGCAATTTTGCACTCATGCATACTAATTAAGTGCTTTGTTTATAGCTAGACAAATATATACGTAGATTATATATAAGATCTTAAACTAGTCTCACTATATATATATATATATATATATTGTGTAGTACGGGGTACAACTTAAATCGTCGTAGCTGACAATTAAGAAGAAGAAACCCCACTTTTTACATATATATGAATGAAAATTAGTGTTGATGGACTTAATTTTGTCCAAAATCATTTTGACTGAATTAGTGTTGTTGGACTTACGTACTCGTAGCTAGTTGCTTTTGCTTTTGCTATGTCTGTAATCTATATGACAGTTGTCCTTAAACTTTATTTAATTAGGTAAAATTAAAATAGCTACGGAATTCACTTATATATATATATATGTTATGTCTGTAAATCTTTTTGCTTTTTTCAATACATTTTATTGGTCTCCATAAAAAAAAAGTGCTTTTAACATTTGAAGGTGTTGAATCGGAGAGACTGAGAGGCCGACCTAGCACTTACTTAAAGGGATCGAGATCGAGCGATCGATCAATATCGAGGGACGAGTAACGATGAAGGGGTTGCTCTTGTTGGTGTGCGTTTTCTTCGTCTTCCAATCCATTCATGGGTATGATCGAGGCGGCCGGAGAAGGAGGTGGGCGTCGGGCCTACATTGTGTACATGGGAGGACCGACTCCCGGGCACCACCCGCTTGATCGTCTCGTTGGCGTTGCACGCCTGAGGTATATACGTACACATTGCTAGCTTCAATATATATATAGTTTGATTTGGGGTTGATCGATCTCGTTCAATTCTTTGTGAGTGAAAAAACCTAAACTCCAACACAAAAATGAGCAATTAGTTACTATATATCTTAGCCGTTTAATTAATTTGTGTACTTTTAGTTTACGATTAATGAATGAAGCTCATGAATTGCATGCGTTGACCTAATTTATATATAGCTGATCGAGTATGTATGTATAATGTATGTATGTATAATTTAATAGGGCGCAGAATTCGGTCTTGCACACCTACGAGAAAGGCTTCTCGGGGTTTGCTGCGCTTATGAATGAAGAAGAGGCAGCGTCCATGAGTAAGCAGCCTGAGGTGGTCTCCATTTTCCCAGACCCATTGCTACAACTCCAAACTACCCGGTCCTGGGATTTCCTCCGTTCGCTATCGTCGTCTACGTCTCATCGTGTTGTCCCAGCTAGCCAAACCGATTCCTTCCCTCCGGGATCCGAAGATACCATTATCGGTGTCCTAGATACAGGTTTGCCTCGTTGGGCGGATCTCCAACTGAGGCCCCCGCGTTCTCCACAGACCCGCTTGCGATCGGGGCATTTCACGCTGTCCAGAAGGGCATCACTGTGGTTTGCGCCGGAGGTAATGATGGCCCCGAACCCATGACGGTCCTGAATGTCGCGCCTTGGATCGTCACGGTCGCCGCGACAACCCTAGACCGGGCTTTGGAATCCCGTGTGCTTTTACGTACATTTTATACAACGTTGTCAAAATCTAGCTAGCTAGAAACATGAAATTAATTACATAATCCAACATGATGACATATATATGTTTTTTTCGGATTCATTTAGCCTGACATAGCAGCCCCCGGCGACAACATTCTCGCGGCATGGATGGGCAATGACACGGACCCATCCATCACCCCCCCCGGGGATGAAGCCGGCTCAATTTGTCTTTGCGTCTGGAACATCCATGGCATGCCCGCACGTCTCGGGGGTCGCAGCTGCTGTTGAAATTGAGAGAAAAGAATGCTATGCAACTGCACTTTTGATTGAATGAAAGAGTATGGCTTAAATAGCCAGTACAAGAATGCTGAAATAACAAACTAGACAGCTCACGATTTCCACTAACAAAGTCACCTAGAAACGTGGCAAACAAACCCAAATCATGCTGCTAATTAATCAAATAAAATAGCTAACTTAATTGACTCAACAAACTCCTAAAATTAAGCTAATAAACGAAGACAAATTCAGCTGCAGTTGCTGACTTCTTTGACTCTGTAACATGAAATTCAAACGGCTAGAAGCTGATGTGTAGTGCAGCTTGATCACTTTGCAACACCTCCCCTTGATCCAAGTGCACACATACCGATTTTTTCCATGAAGAACTGATGCTTGGCTGGTGCCAAGGCTTTGGTGAACAGATCTGCGTTCTGCTCATTTGTGCCACAAAAATTCAGAGCAATTTTCTCTTCCGAGACCAGTTTCCTGATGTAGTGATGTTGAACCTCAATGTGTTTGGTTCTTGCGTGAAAAGCTGGGTTCTTTGTCATGGCAATTGCTGATCTGTTGTCACACCATAGCTCCACTACACCTTCCTGCTCACAATTTAGGTCTTTTAACAGCTTCCTCAACCAGAGGGCTTGTCTTGCAGCAGCTCCAGAGGCAACATACTCAGCCTCTGATGAAGATAACGCCACCGTGTCCTGTTTCTTCGAGCTCCAAGTAATTGCTCCTGAGCCGAGACTAAAGACAGATCCTGATGTGCTTTTTCTGTCATCTAAGCACGCTGCCCAGTCACTGTCGGTATACCCCACTAACCTGAAGTCATCGACCTGCTCGTACAAAATTCCATGATCGATCGAGCCTGCTACATACTTCAGTATCCTTCTTGCAACTCCTAAGTGCTGCCTTGTTGGAGAATGCATGTATCTCGAAACCACACTCACACAATATGCTATATCAGGCCTTGTATGTGTGAGATAATTCAGACCTCCAACTAAACTCCTATATACCTTTTCATCAGCTTTTCCAGTTCCATCATCCCTTTGAAGCTTCTCGTTGACATTCATTGGAGTATTTGCTGCTGTACGGCTGTCAACTGAAAATTTCTTGATCAAATCCTCAGCATACTTCTTTTGACACAAGAAAACCCCATCTTCTCCTTGCCTGACCTCCAACCCAAGGAAATACTGCAGCTCTCCTAAATCAGTCATCTCAAATTCCCCCATCATGGAGAGCTTAAACTCATTCAATAATTTCTCTGAGGAACTGAAATAGATAATATCATCCACATATAAACACACAACAATGAATTCACCCATACCTCCTCTTTTAACATATAAGGTTGGCTCATTTTCACTTCTCTGAAACTGATTCTCCTGAAAGAAAGAATCAATTTTGCTATACCAAGCTCTTGGAGCTTGTTTTAATCCATAAAGAGCCTTCCTTAATTTATATACCTTGCTCTCTTCTCCTTCCTTAGCAAACCCTTGTGGTTGCTCCACAAAAACTTCTTCTTGAAGTACCCCATTCAAAAAGGCTGATTTCACATCAAACTGAACAATTGTCAACTTCCACTGTGCAGCCAGAGCAAGAACAGTCCTCACCGTTTCGAACCTTGCAACCGGAGAGAATGTTTCTTCAAAGTCGATTCCCTCTCGCTAAGCATACCCCTTGGCAACTAATCGTGCCTTATGCTTCACAACGCTGCCATCTGTGTTGTATTTTGTTCTAAACACCCACTTTAATCCGATCACATTCTTCCCTTGTGGAAGTTCCATTAGCTCCCAGGTTTCATTCCTCCTTATGGCACTAATCTCTTCTTCCATAGCACCTTGCCACTCACTCTTCTTCTTTGCTTCATCGAAGCTAGTTGGATCAGAAGAGATAAGTGCAAAGTCGCAATGTTTATAAATGTCTTTCAGAGGTCTCAATCTGATCGGTGTGGAGTCGTTTGACGAGCTGGCTGAATTCTGACTGGAGGGACTTGAGGGGCTGCTTGAAGTTGCAGGTGAGGAAGGTGTGGAAGGTGTGCTTGACGAATCATCACCGACATCTGTTACAGCTTGCTCCTCTCCTGAGCAATCGAATGTGACGATTCTCTGCCTGCTGTCACTACACTTCTTCTCTTCCCAATTCAGACCTGTATCTTCATTGAAAGTCACATTCCTACTAACAACAATCTTGCCAGTAGAGGGGTTATACAATCTGTAGGCTTTTGACTGAGTTGCATAACCAATGAACACACACTTCACTGCCTTATCATCAAGCTTTGATCTTAAATCAACATGAGCATAGGCAACACAACCGAAAGTTCTGAAATGACTTACAGTGGGCTTCTTTTTCCTCCATGCTTCGAATGGTGTCATATTCATGACCGCCTTAGTTGGAGAGACATTCAAGATATAGACAGCAGTGGCTACGGCTTCACTCCAGAAAGCATTCGGCACTCCTCTTGCCTTGAGCATACATCGTGCCATTTCAACCACTATTCTATTCTTGCGTTCAGCCACCCCGTTCTGCTCTGGGGTATACGGTGCAGTAAGCTCTCTCCTGATTCCTTGCTCATCACAAAACTTGGCAAATTCATGTGACATGAATTCCCCTCCACGATCAGTTCTTAAGGCCTTACAGACAATCCTGATTGCTTCTCAACCATAATCTTAAAACTCTTAAAATTATCAAAAGCTTCAGATTTGGTTTTAAGAAAGTAAACCCAACTCATCCTGCTATAGTCATCAGTTATGAGTAGGAAATACTTACTACCTCCAAGCGACGATGTCTGCATTGGCCCACACAAATCGGCATGAAGAAGCTCTAAGCAAGTGCTTGCTCTCCACGCTCTGCCTGTAGGGAATGAGCCTTTCGACTGTTTGCCGTAGACGCAGCCTTCACAAAATTCGAGCTCTCCTATCTTGGGAAGCCCCTGCACCATCCCTTTTGAACTCAACAATTTCAGTCCCTGCATATTCAGATGCCCATACCTGAGATGCCAACACTTTGCATCATCATCATCCTTTACTGTCAATGCCCTGCTCAAATTTCCTGACAAATCAAGAGGAAACATTCTGTTCTTTCCCATAGGAATCCTTACAACAATCTCTTTAGCCTTGTCAAGGATCAAACAAGCTTCACTTTCAAATCTCACCGAATAGCCAGATTGAAGAAGTTGCCCCACACTTAACAAGTTGTGGGCTAAGTCTGGAACATATTGTACATCACACAGGAGTTTAGTGTTACCTTGCTCTGTGGTGATTGCAACAGTACCTTTTCCTTCCACTTCCAATTGTTTTCCATCACCAATTCGGACCTTGCTCTTCTTTGTCTCGTCTAGTTGCTTGAACATGGATCGTTTGCTTGACATGTGGTTTGAGCACCCACTGTCAATGTACCAGACACCTCCTACATCACATCCTGATGTCTGTTGAGCAAGGAACAATTTTTCTTCATGTTCTGCATAATTGGATTTCTGATCCCCTTTCTGCTCGTCTTCCTCCTTCTTCCAGCAGGATGCCTCTTTGTGGTCTGGCTTCTTGCAGTAATAGCACTTAATAGGCCCTTTGTAATTGCCTTTTGAGGAGTCGTCTCTTCTTTCACCGGATTGGCCTCTCCCTCGACCTCTTCCTCTGAAACCTCCTCTTCCTCCACCTCTGCCTGAATTCTGCTGAGATCTATCTTTGCCAGAGGACTCTCCTTTTGCTTGGAAGGCTTTTTCTTCTTTCTTATCATCTCCCTTGGAATTTCTCTCTTCATGTGCTTGAAGAGATCCCATGAGTTCATCAAACGTGTAGGTCTCCATATCCTTGGATTCCTCTATGGCGGTGACTACGTGATCAAACTTCTTTGTAAGGCTTCTTAAAACCTTACTCACCACTTGCTGAGTTTTAATCTCCTCTCCATATGAACGCATCTGTTGTGTTATGCTGGACATTCTTGAGAGGTACTCTTGAACTGTCTCCTTGTCCTTCATCTGAGCAGTTTCGAACTCCCTTCTCAAAGACTGTAGTCTAACAGTGATCACCTTCTTGTCACCCATGTACTCTTGCTTGAGAGTACTCCATGCTTCTTTTGCGGTAGAAGCTGCTGCGATGCGCGGAAACACTTCATCATCTAATGATTGTTGGATGATGAAGAGTGCTTTGGCATCCTTCTTCCTTTTCTCTCTTAATGCCTGGTCTGGATCCTCAGTTGCATTGTCTTCAAATCCACTTTCAACTGTACTCCACAGCTCTTGTGATCTGAAGAGAGTCTTCATCTTAAGACTCCAAAAATGATAATTCACCCCCTTAAAGATGGGCAATTGATTTAGCGAGTTTCCATTCCCATTATTTGATTGCATGATGAATGGCTCGCTAAACTGATTTTGTGTTTCCCTCTGGTTGATTGCTCACTCGAAACACCCTTCCAAACCCAAGATTACTCTCTCGCTCTGATACCAAAATGTTGGAATTGAGAGAAAAGAATGCTATGCAACTGCACTTTTGATTGAATGAAAGAGTATGGCTTAAATAGCCAGTACAAGAATGCTGAAATAACAAACTAGACAGCTCACGATTTCCACTAACAAAGTCACCTAGAAACGTGGCAAACAAACCCAAATCATGCTGCTAATTAATCAAATAAAATAGCTAACTTAATTGACTCAACAAACTCCTAAAATTAAGCTAATAAACGAAGACAAATTCAGCTGCAGTTGCTGACTTCTTTGACTCTGTAACATGAAATTCAAACGGCTAGAAGCTGATGTGTAGTGCAGCTTGATCACTTTGCAACAGCTGCTATCAAATCACAACATCCTCATTGGAGTCCCGCGACCATCAGATCGGCCATTATGACTTCGGGTAACCGTCATTATATCCTACACAATTCGAATTCTTAAATGAAAATAGAAGATAGCTAGTGACCACTTCTCATTGTTGTTGTTCACGTATGTAGCTTTCAAGTTTAACAATTTGAGGGTGCCTATCACGACACACACGGGGAAAGCGGCCACAGCTTATGACTATGGAGCGGGGGAGCTTAATCCAGTGGGCGCATCAGATCCGGGTCTAGTTTACGACACGGACGCGAATGAATACGTCAATTTCCTTTGCTATTACGGATATAATGTTTCCGCCATCAAGCTTATCCAACCGTCTCTCCCCGATTCCTTCACTTGCCCTACGGATTCAAACCGAGATTTGATTTCAAACATCAACTACCCTTCCATTGCGGTTTACAAAGATTTGGTTGCGTCTCCGGTCTACGTAAAGAGGACACTCACAAATGTCGCACATGAGGCCAACACGGTGTACCGTGTTAGTGTGACTGCCCCAAAGGGGTTGCTAGTGGATGTGAAACCCAATGTGCTGACTTTCACCTCTACACAATCAAAGTTGACCTACCAAGTCGGCTTCTCTTCTACCAATTCAACTATTAAACAAGCCTTTGGATCAATCACCTGGAGAAATGGAATGTACGAGGTAAATTGTCCGTATGTTGTAAGTGCATGATAGCAAGGAAAAATGAAGTCCTAAGTACAAATCTTATATGTTTCGAATTGTTATGGGAGTGTAAACCATTTACGTACTGTATTGAAATTTAAATAAATGAAATAAAGTATTCAAATTTGGGCTCTATAACAAGTGTCAAGTTAAACATATACCTTAAGTCGTGTTTCCTTGACCCGATTAATTAAGAAGACTTGTTTACGATCCGATCATTCGAAGGTATTGTGGTGTCCTAAAAAACAGGTCAAATACTTTTTTTTTTTTTGTTATGGGCTGAATATCAGAGTATTTAGCCTTAAAAATCGGCCCAACTAAGGCAAGGCATTAACAATACGAGTTTATTCATCCACGACATTGACAAATGACAATATAGATGGAATAAACTGAGGCTTTTTCCACATCAAAAGAAGATTTTAGAAGAAAATTGGAAACTGATTTGATGTAATAATTGAATTTAATAATTCACTGATGTATCTATCTCAACAATGTATTGACATATTTTGACGTAGATCCACCCATGGGACTTCATTTCAAAATATGACAAATAAGAAGTTAAACACTCGTATATGTTCGTGTGCCTAAAAATAAATTTAAATTTAACATTAAATCATGGTTTGGATGCATAATTCTCAAATAACAAATTAAATACATGTCATGTAATAACATTTTTAATTCAAAATAATTGTATTTATTTTCACATATTTGCATTATTATTTACTAATTTTAATATAATTTAATAAAGACAATTTTTTTTCTAAAAACCTAACTTCTTAATGTAATAGCGTGTCGGTCAACCAAAACCAATAGGATAACTTGACCTTATTTGACCTATAATGTAACTTGTTTGATTCAGTGTGTACTACACCTGAATTTGAAGTAATTGAACACGGACCGACCCTAATTTTAGCAATGCGTAAAGGTGGATATATATTTCATATGTAGGGCATGAATATTTCAGATTGGTCAATCGTCAAAACCCACTAATGCTAATCTTGGTTAATGGAGCCTCCACTTATATTCCTACCCTAAAAATGCACCTAAAGATTCAATGATATTATTATCTTTATTCTAATTACAAAAACCAGTAACTAAAGTTTAAGAATCGGCCTGTTAAAACAATACTAGAGTGTAAAATTCATCCGGTGGACGGAAATATTTTAGATTTGATTTATTTTAATATTCTAAATGTTGAAGCGTATGAAAATCATAATATTTGATTAAGTATACTAAATTAGATTTGATTGAATTGTATTATGAAATACTATAATTAAATGAAATGAGATGTTTAAAAGCCAATCCCCCACACATCCTCGATAATAAGCTGATCTTTAATACAATCTAGGGATCAACAAGTACATGGAAGCTAATCGCAAAAGAAAATATAAAAGAGATAAAGGAGTCAGCGACCATGTTTGTTTCCCTGATGACGTGGAGTAGCCGAACGTACCAATTTCGGCTAAGGAATCCTTGACATTCAACACCAGGCTAGAGAGGGGGTGGCACGGGAGAATGGTGCCCTGGATGAGGTGGATAGCTAGCGCCAAGTCAGACTTGATGACGACCTAGTGATGCCCCAAATCCCATGCAAGCCGGAATCCATGAAGAATACGGCAAAGCGGAGCTTTGGATACTGTACACAGGCCTATGAGATGGACGAACCCTCGGACCCATTTACCATTGCTATTGTGAATAACTTCTTCCTATAGTACGGGTGGCAACACTCGTTCCCTTCTGGGCACCATCAGTGTTAATCTTAACCTAGTCAGGGATGAGCGTCTCTCAAGCAATGTGAGCCAGCCACGTTTCTTGGGCCATGCGCCCCTGTAGGCCCAAAGTCTTCTTCCGAGGCAAAGCAATCTGATACTCCGCGGCTCTATCCAACACAAATCTTTTAGCAATTGGGGTCTGTACAACAGATGCATGCAAACCAGACGATCGATCAACTATGAGAATTGTACTAAACGCTCCCTTTTATTTTTTCCAACCCTAGCTCCCCTTCAGCCGCCGCCGCTGCTTGCCTCCTCCCTTTAACCTCTTTCTTTGCCCTTGTGGGTCGCTTGCCACCTCTTCTCCTCCAATGGTCCGTCCGTTGCCTTGGTGGTGGTGTTCTGCTGGTGATCTCGTTGCTACTTTGTGTCTCCTTTGAGATGCTTCTTCCGTTGCCTCTTTTGTGCGTTTGGATCTTAGCGTTGCTCACAACCTTTGGAACCTCTTTACCTCTTCGTCGGAGTTACAAGGGTACTATGAACCCATTACCTCTTAATCTGTGGCTCCTTCCTCTGGTAAGTTGCCTAATCCCTTCTTTTTTTACATTCAATTTCTGGTTACTCTCACTTTTGCGGCTTGATGGTGTATGGTTGTCTTTGCGTTTGTGTGCATCTCGTGTATCTGCAATGGCTTGAGCCCTTCTACCGACATCACCTTTGCTCCCTTACGTCAGATCTTGTTTGTTGCCCTTGTTAACACCTCCTTCTCTTTCTTCCTTTCGGTTTGTGGTTTTTTCCTGCTTACTGTTTGGGGGTGTGAGATGGTTTGGGTTTCCTTTTCGCCTTCTCAGCTCCATGATTTTACTTCATGTGTTCCTCATGCTTTTTTCTGGTTTAAATGTATCTCTTCTTCTCAGCGCCTTTGGTGGGATCACTTTGTTGATGTTCTCTTTCAATTTATCAAATTTGATTGCCACCTCTGTTGGATTTTTAGTATTATTCCATTTCATTGCTATATTCTGTTGAATTCTTTCTATTTTCTTGCTCTCCGTTTACTTTTTTCTATGCTTCTTTCATTTCAGTATTTTGTTGGTTGTTACTGTTGTCTTTTTTCTTGTTGGCTTTTGTTACTATTGTGGGTTCTTTTTGTGCTGCAGGGCTATTTCTTGTATCCTTGGTATGCTGGCCATGGATCCTTGGTGTTGCTGTTCCAGATGCCTCTCTTCCCTTTGAATCCTGGCTTTGCTTGGGAATCCTTTGTTACAATCATCATGGCCCTCTGGATTGGCATGGTAACGCTTTTACTCTCTCTTTCTCTACAAAACTTATTACCCTTTTCCCTCCACTATTACTTGTCTTCCTTTACTGGGATGCTTTCTTGCATCTTAGTCGCGTTGATGACATGTTTTGAGGAGGGGTTGGGGTGATTGACCCTTATTACACCTGTTGGTATGACATGTTACTTCACACTTATATGACCTTTTTATCTCAAACTAGTTTTGAAAGTTTGTTGAAAACTCACGACCACACTACATACAGTTGCTTCCTCTGTATAAATAAGCTGAAAACTATGTTGGATGCAAAGGTGCAAGTGCTCCCTTTTGGACAGAGGTCACAGAGCTGCTGTTTCTGTCCTTGGGTTGAGGTGTTGTTCCCTTTGCTACCAGAAACTCTCTCACTTACATGGGCCACTTGCTACATTTGTCAGTTTGGAATAGTTGGGTTTGGTCTCTGGTCTAGGCTCCTTTAGTTCTCTAAAGTTAAAGCTTTACTCCTGACCTCTCAACACTTCTGTTCTATGTCAAATGATGAAATTTGGGTATTATTGGTTTACCAGAAATGCCTTCTGAGACCTCTAGAGAACTGGCAAAACACACCACTTACTCCCACCCATTGTTCAAAATTCATATTACATCGTACACAGATTCTTAATGATCATATACAAACTGAAACTATTACCCCGCTGTCAAAATTACTTTCCTTTTATAATTCTAAAAACTGCACTCAAATGACTCCTCTAATAATCCAGATACAGTTCATTATGTGGGTTGATTCTTAGAGAATCATTGTTCATATTCCTACTCCTCTAAACTCTTGCTGCAGTAAGTGCACCTTTACCATTTTGATAAGTGTTTCTGTCAACTGTTACCATTTTTGTTCAAACCCTAGTAATCATACAAATTCACACTTTGTCTATTTTTCAGGACATTAGACTATTTTCTTATACCTAATTACAACCAATGCATCTCTGGTGCCATTTACTCAACATAAATCCAACTTCAAATTTTTACATTACCTTATTTACATTACTATATCATTATTTCTACTATGATCATTTTGTTCTTTTCTGTGTTATACAGATTAGATTATCATCCAAGTTTCAGCTACTATGACACAAAATATTTTTATCTCATTATCAAAGTTGGTTGTAACTTCTCGAAAATATGTATTCAACTTTAAGATTATGCTTTATTATTGCCCAAACAAGGCTATTTGTTATGCATACTTAATAAAGAAGCTAAAAATTCTTAGTTTATGCTTTGTTTGCTGCTGTCAGGCTTTTGTAAACACTGGTCACAAGAACTCTTTGCTCACTTTCATTGAAGTTCAAATGCTTGTGTTTCTCAGGTTTTTGGTTTCAATCTTTGCTTTTTTATGGCAGGTGGTTGTTATGATGACCTGCTAGAACTCATTTTTCACTTAACACTTGATCAATTTCATGTGTGTCTCAGGCTAACTGGCTTTACTGCTTCGTTGCCTTATTGTTTGGGTAGTTTGTGGAGGTTTTAGTGGCTTTGCCATGAAACCTGTGTTTTTACTTTTACTCGGTGGTCTTCGTTTGTTTTACAAATGTATGTCCACTGTCTTATAAGATTTGGTTCTACCACTTTATATGATCGATCTCAATCAAATTCTTTATCATGACTTGCGCCTATTGGAATGTTAGGGGTATTAGGCGGGCTAATTTCTGGGATGAAATTGTCTTCCTACGAAGATTACACAAATTACAAATTCCTTGCTTAACTGAAACGAAAACTGATATTTACCCTTCGGATGCAATTATTAAATAAGATAGGTTTCCATCAATGTATCTCCTCTACTTCGGTTGGTACCAAAGGAAGTATTGCTCTATTTATATATCATACGGAATTCACAAGATCTTGTCAACTTTTGATTCAAACTACTAATATAATTATTATGAAGGTCAACAATCCCTTTCATCCATACTTGCTAATATTTGTCTATGCACCGTCTAGGGAAGAAAATAAACCGGTTTAAAATTACTATGAAAATGCAACTTCTTAAAAAATATTCGAAAGATTGGGCCAAACGATACATTAATAATAATTTTGAACAATTAAAAATATCTGAAATACAGTTGCAAAAACTATAGAATAACCTTCTCCATGATCCTTATAACTCAAATATTTTCACAAAGCTACAACAACATCTTAATAAATATAATGCCTTAATGGACTTTCACCATAAGTCCTGGCTTCCACGGACCAAAACTACCCATTTATTAAATGTTGACAAGAATACCGAATATTTCCAAACCATCTCGAAAATACGTAGATTTAAACAAAATATCACTTCGTTTCAGACTCATGACGGGTTGGTCATTTATGACCATGAATCCATTTCAGCAAACATTACCTCTGAACTTGCATCTAGGTTTCAATCCAATTCCAATTCAGTTATCTATCCCCAAGATTTGAATATTATAGCGGCCCTGATCTCGGAGGTAGATAATGAAGCAATTTCAAAACAATCGTCCCCATTTGAAATTAAAGCTGCAATTTTTGATTTAGCTCTCAATAAAACCCCAGGTCCTGATGGATTTATTATAGAATTTTTCCAAAATTACTAGCCAACTGTTGGCTCTTCGGTTGTGCGTGCAGTGGTAGCCTTTTTTCATTCCGGATCAATGCTTACCGCTGCAAATAAAACCTTTATCACGTTAATCCCCAAGATTGATTCACCAACTTCAATAAATCATTATAGGCCTATTAGTTTATGTAATACCATTTCTAAGGCAATTACCAAGGTATTGTCGAACAAAATGCAACATATTCTACCGTCGATTATTCATCCCCTTCAGAGTGCTTTTGTTAAAGGACGTCTGATTCAAGACAACATTCTTATTGCTCATGAAATCTTCCATTCGTTCCATAAAAGGAAGAACGGTCGCCTTGGATGGATGGCCATCAAACTAGACTTAGAAAAAGCGTATGATAAGATAAGTTGGAATTTCATCCGTCTAGTTTTGACTAAATTCGGTTCCCATCACCATTGGATTAACCTGGTTATGAATTGTATCACCTCTTCGTCTTCATCGGTTTTAAGTAACAATGAATCCGACACGGAGTTTCTTCCTACATGTGGAATCCGACAAGGTGACCCGATATCACCATTCATCTTTGTTTTTTGTATGGAATACTTATCTCGAACACTACAACAAGAATCATCTTATACCCCTAACCATGTAGGCATCCAACTAACTAAAAATGGATCATATAACCTTTCCTAAGTTTTGTTGACGATACAAATATTTTCGCAAACGCAAACTTCACTAATATGGAATTTATTAAGAACATTCTCCATAAATTTACTCAGGTGTCAGGACTATCTATTAACTATCACAAGAGCTCTCTTCAAACATCTGCTAACATTACTCAACCTACGTCTGCTGCCTTAGCAAGTATCCATAATATTCAAATTACATCTTTTACGAAAAAATATCTTGGAATTCCGATCTTAAAAGGAAGAGTTCAGATTTCAATGTTCTTAGATACGGTATCCAATCTTAAAAAACAACTTTCCCAATGCAAAGCTAGATCGATATCACAAGCAGGAAGGGTTGTTCTTATCCAATCCTGTCTTTAAGCAAAGTCAACTATCTCATGCAAAGTTTTATGCTACCTCAAGGCGTTCTCAAGCAAATCGACTTTGTTTGCAAGTCTTTCTTCTGGAACAAATTTACCCCAAACCATCATCCACTCACTAGTTGGGATCGTATTTGCTCGCCAAAAGAGACCGGGGGGCGGGGGCCTTGGCCTTCGTTCTGCATAAAATATTAATATCTCATTACAAATGAAACTTCTTTGGAAAATAGTTACGCAACCTCAAAATATTTGGGTCAAAGTCATAAAAGAAAAGTATCTAAGCACCGACTCTTTATTTGACTACCACAAGAACAAGTGCTCTTGGCAGTTTGGCAGGTTAATTAATATTAGAAATATCTTTTCCAAAGGCCTGAGGTGACTTTTAGTTAATGGTAGAACCATTAAATTTTGGACTGGCCTATGGCTCCCTAATGTAGATTTATCACCTTTCATGGATACATCGGATCCGAACCTTAGGGTTTCTGACCTTATCCACCCGGATAGTTCTTGGAACACAATACTTCTCGGATGAATACTGCCACATATAGTCAATATGATTATTGATATTAGAATACCTATTATAGATTCTCACGACGGACTGATCTGGTTGCCAGCAACTAATGGTGTCTTCTCGATTTATTCTGCAGCATCGCTCTTATCTGCTCCCATTGACCTTGCCAACAATATTTGACGGGATTTGGAAATCGAAATTACCGCCTAAAATTCAAAACTTCCCAAGGAAATCGTGTGCCGACTGCCTTCCTACGATAGATAGAATCAATCGGTTTTACAACTCAGTTCCAAACCTGTGTTCCCTTTTCGAGCTACAGGATGAAAATCTAAATCATCTCTTCTTCCAATGTCCCTTTACGAAAGCTATGATCTTTCGACTGTAGATCTTATTAAATTACTCCTTCCAATTAATTACCACCTACACTTTCCACCAAAACATTCAAGAAACACTTACAAAAACATAAACAACACACCACTTGCGTTCCTATGGTGGTTTGTTTTGGCTCATAGGAATGCAAAAAAATTTGACCCTGGAAGAATTAACCCCAAAAAACTGCCATCTCACTTGGCCTTCTCGGGTGCTTTAGCTTGGGAAGGTTGTAATACTACCACTAAACATTTCCCGAACAGGCCTAAAAGGAAAAATCATACAGCCTGGAAAAAACTGCCTCCTCAATGGTACAAACTAAGTTTTAATGCATCTAGACTTAAAACAGGAACAACAATTGCTGGTTTTATCTTAAGGGGACCACAGTGGATTCATTCGATCTATTGGACGCCAACAACTACCTTCCATGACAATAGTACAAGCAGAAGCTACAGCCTTACTACATTCTCTAAGGAGCATTGACTATTCTCAAATCCAGAATCTGATAATTAAAGGAGATAATCTCGTTGTTATTAATTCAGTAAAACACTTGTGGAAAGTACCTTGAGAAATTCACTCTATTATAGAGGACATTAGAATTCTTATTTCGGTTATTCCAAATGTTGTTTTTTACCATTGTTTCAGGGAGTCGAATGCTGCTGCTGATTTCCTGGCAAGAAGACAAGTCAATCTTCAAATTCTCAATGCAACCATTCTATTTCAATCTTCGTCCTTTCCATTTTTTGGCCGTAACTCAGTCGAGGTTCTTGTTGAGTCAACATCCCTCGTTGTTTGATTTTTTAATTAAAGATCATCCGTCGCGATGATTTAAGCTATCTTTGTAACTAAAAGATGGCCTAATTTTAACTTGTTCGAGCTAGGATCTCCGCAATAAATAAAAAAACAAATGCATGCATCTCTTTTTCGGTAGAATTTGTACCATGCATGTACTTGTACACGTATAATTATTGGTGAGATTCTTTTGAAGATAATTTAATCTCTTTCCAAAAAACATTAAGGTATGCTAAATAATTCAATCTCTTTTTTTGACCCAAAAAATAATAAATCAATCTCTGTTAAAGAAGATTTGCTAATTTAATCCCCTCTCCATCCATGGAATAAAATATGATCACTATTTAATAAAAAGGATTTGTCAATAAGGTGTTCAAACAGCTAATACATCTTCTACAGAAAAAAACTAGCACTATATATACGAGTCAAGATTAGTCTTTAGATACTAGCTGATAGAAATCGAAAGAAGAGAAGAAAAATGGCCGGACAAGGATCTCCTCCAACATTCGAGTTAGCTCCTTACCCACCGTGTCAGGTCAAAGACTGCAGAACTCTTCCCTGCAAAGCTTGTGATAGTCCCTATTGTTGTGCTTTTAGTAAGTAATCAATTCTTTCGTAACTGTCAATATCTATCGTAATACATTATATATAAAGTAAAACCAAAGTTTTTATAAAAATTATGCTACGTTACAATGTCTACTACTTTTTTAGCATGGGGAGGAACACATAAGTTTATGTGGCCGGAGCTGGTAGGGAAAAACGGGCAAGAAGCGAAGGCCGTGATCGAGAGCCAGTATAAAATTGGAAAGGTGTACGTCATACCAGACTCACGTGTTCGTACAGAAGACTTTTGTTGCAACCGGATCCGTATTTTTGTTGATGATAACAACCTTGTTATTAGACCTCCTATTGTTGGTTGATCTAACTTGTTGTTACGGCCCAAGTCGATGAGGCAGCCGGACCTTCAAGATCGGCGAGGACTTAGACTAGTCGTTTTAACGACTATTATCATTAGTTTATCATTGTTATTTTATTTAGTTTTATTTAATGTAATTTTTATAAACTAGAGCTTGCTCTCTTCTCGGGTTTCTTTACGGTTCTTTCCCCGGGACGCCTTTTATTGAACCGTTAGGGCTAGGTATAAATACCTTGTTAAATCATCATAATTAATAACAAGAAAATAGTTAGCCCTAATCTCCTTCCTCTGCCTCCTTCCCTCGGTCTACATCTCCCTCACAGGAACTCCCTGCATTCCTTTACTTCCCTTGATTCGTTTGGTGCTCAATTTGGTTACTTGGGTTGCAAGTTAGGTTTTGTAGGATCTACGTGTGTGAGAATACAGACGTTGATCCTTCGGAGGGATCAACGAACTGGGCAGCGGAATAAAAAACGATTCAAACAAGTAAAGATGAACACAAGGAATTCCAAATCAAATTTACAATTGTTATTACCAAGTGTGAACTTACAAACGCGAATCTTAGTCCTTGGTGTACACAACTCCTATTCTTCAGACTTCGATCCCTTAGCGTCAGACACTCCTTGTAACTCGACAATGTAAACTCGACCCACACCTTTAATCTTCGTACACAACTCGATTAAAGTCTCCGTGTGTTCTCCTAGATCGCACACAACTCTCTAAACCTTTCTAAGCTCGTTAACAATAACCTAGATTAATCCCTATTTATACTACTAGCTAGAACAAAGATTCTATCTAAATAATATAAAAACGGATCTTATCTTGGGAAACAAGATAAAATCTTCCACAAATTAACATATCTCCAATATCTTCATAAGACACGTTATTTATTTCAACCGATCCATTCACGCGTGTTTCCATATATAGTGCACAACTTTTGCGTTGATCCAACCTTCCATAAATAGCTTCAGGCCTTTGCGTTGATCCCATGTTGATCCTATCAGGAATCAGCGAGCTCTTCAGCTATTCTCTTGTTTCCTTGGTTGTTCTTGTCGGTTGTTCCTGCTTTTGTTTCCTACTCAATTAATCCTAATTGATCCTGAAACACTTAGCAAACACATTAAATATTTCACAAGTGTTCCATCATCATCGAAACTACTTGGGATCGTTATTGGGAACAATCACTATCCTAACAGGTTCCCCTATTTTGATAATGACAAACACTTGGGAAAATTTATCATAAAATGCATGTAGATGAGTGGTGAGCGTAGATCGGATCCACAACAAGACAAGTCGATCCTTACGAACCCAAGCAGGATAGGACGGGTTAGGAACGACAGGAGTGGACGAATCAGCATCAACACTGACAGAGAATGCTACAAGTGCAGCCTCAGGAGTGAGCGGTGCTGCAGAAGACGCGCTCGGGGCTGCAATAACTTCCGGCGGTGCAGTCGACGGTTTGAGGAAGCCATCAAGATCAAAAGCTTCCAATGCCGAACGAACAGTACTTCGCCATAAGGAGTAGTTGGTACAATCCAAGCGAATCGCAGAATTAGGGAGATGAAAGTGGGGCGTGGCTCCATCAGAGGAAGCAGACGCAAAAAAGAGAAGTTGAGTGGGGGAGGTAGGGTTGTTGGCCATTGATTCGGATCGAGAGGACCGAGATTAGGCTGATACAATGTAAAGCTATAGAAATTGTGAGAATTGGTTGCCTTTGGCTTTCTCATTGATATGAATATATAGAGTTACAGAGGGATACGCAGAACCCTAATTGAGAGAAATTACAGGGATACAAATCTCAACAAAAAGGAAGGAAATAACAATACACAAATTACAAAGATTATATTCACATTAACATTGTTGTTCACGTATGTAGCTTTCAAGTTGAACATTTTGAGGGTGCCTATCACGACACACACGGGGAAAGTGGCCACAGCTTATGACTATGGAGCAGGGGAGCTTAATCCATTGGGCGCATCAGATCCGGGTCTAGTTTACGACACGGACGCGAATGAATACGTCAATTTTCTTTGCTATTACGGATATAATGTTTCCACCATCAAGCTTATCCAACCGTCTCTTCCCGATTCCTTCACTTGCCCTAAGGATTCAAACCGAGATTTGATTTCAAACATCAACTACCCTTCCATTGCGGTTTACAAAGATGTGGTTGCGTCTCCGGTCTACGTAAAGAGGACACTGACAAATGTCGCACATGAGACCAACAAGGTGTACCGTGTTAGTGTGACTGCCCCAAAGGGGTTGCTTGTGGATGTGAAACCCAATGTGCTGACTTTTACCACTACACAATCGAAGTTGACATACGAAGTCGGCTTCTCTTCTACCAATTCAACCATTAAACAAGCCTTTGGATCAATCACCTGGAGAAATGGAATGTACGAGGTAAGTTGTCCGTATGTTGTAAGTGCATGATTGCAAGGAAAAATGAAGTCCTAAGTACAAATCTTATATGTTTCGAATTGTTATGTGAGTGTAAACGATGTACGTACTGTATTGAAATTTAAATAAATGAAATAAAGTATTCAAATTTGGGCTCTATAACAAGTGTCAAGTTAAACATATACCTTAAGTCGTGTTTCCTTGACCCGATTAATTAAGAAGACTTGTTTACGATCCGATCATTCGAAGGTATTGTGGTGTCCTAATAAACAGGTCAAATACTTTTTTTTTTGTTATGGGCTGAATATCAGAGTATTTAGCCTTAAAAATCGGCCCAACTAAGGCAAGGCATTAACAATTAATACGAGTTTATTCATCCACGAGATTGACAAATGACAATATAGATTAAATAAACTGAGGCTTTTTCCACATAAAAGAAGTTTTTACAATTTAAATTTTCTTAGATTTTAGAAGAAAATTGGACACTGATTTGATGTAATAATTGAATTTAATAATTCACTGATGTATCTATCTCAACAATGTATTGACATATTTTGACGTAAATCCACCCATGGGACTTCATTTCAAAACTAGATTAACCCCCGTACCATATAAGGGTAATGTGATTATAAACCCAATTTAATATAGATATATAACGCTAATGATAACGTTAAATTGATAGGATCATATATATTAATCTTTGTATTATGATTAGTGTTTTTTACCAATAGTAAGTCAACTCATAATATAATGAAGTTGGATTTGTTCAAAAATTATTTTACGATAAATATCACGTTTTATTAAATAATAATATTTATTGAAAGATTACAACTAATTCTTGGTAAGGGATAATTCATAAATTTTGGGATGATTCAAAATTTTTAAACAATTTTTACGGGATAAGATTATATGAGATTCTAACTATTTAATTTGTATATGTAAGGAGGACCAACTAATTATTCTAACTACATATAAGTGTATCTATAAGATTAATCTCTATTTAATAATAAGCCTATAATATTTCCTATCGAAAAAATTCATGAAACATATCTATATTAAACCGGGTGTATCTATAACCACATTACCCGTAAATTATACGAGGGTTAGGTTTTTTTTTTGAGCACCGTTAGATTTTGCTTTATTTCTAGGTTACACACGTACACTCTATTCATCGCGGAAAAATTATACTCCGTATTACACGATAGCATATCATATAAGTTTATTTTTAAGTACGAGTTTATGAAAAAGTAGTGCACGTAAATGCCAACAAATTGCTTTATTAAATAATACGGAATAATATGTATCGGAAGATTACAACTAATTCTTGGTTAGGGATAATTCATAATTTTCAGGATCATTCATAATTTTCGGTAATTTTTAAGCAATTTTTACGGATAAGATTATATGAGATTCTAACTACTTAATTTGTATAAAAGAGGACCCGGCTGATTATTTTATTATAGAAATGACACATGGCGCAATTTTTTGTGAAGACATTGTCTCCGCTTTATACTATAGGTAGTATAGATATGACAAATAAGAAGTTAAACACTCGTATACGTTCGTGTGCCTAAAAATAAAACATATTGTAATTCTATATAATTCTTAGTTATTTTCTATCATTAATTTAAATTTAACATTAAATCATGGTTTGGAAGCATAATTCTCAAATAACAAATTAAATAAATGTCATGTAATAACATATTTAATACAAAGTAATTGTATTTATTTTCAAATATTTGCATTATTATTTACTAATTTTAATATAACTAGCTTAACCCGCCGTACCATGTACGACTATGCGTTCATTAAAATTATTTTTGTAGATACGTTATAATAGGGATTTTATACACCTTTTCGCCCATTAATAAAATCCAACTCAGTGATTATTGTATAACTTTATCCTAATCCAAATTAATTTAGAAGTTAAAAGCTTTGAAATTTAAATAATTTAAATTTCAATATTTTTCATCTAAATCAATTTGAGTTCATCAATATAGTGGATGTTCTTTATATTTTTATGATTGGTAAGGAAAATCATGGAACTTATGTATCTATATACTATAATTAAAACAATAAAAATATATCAATATGAGATGAGACTACCTTGATATATGATGAAATATTGAAAATATGCATGAGTAAGAAAAACAATTGTAGATGAAATTTATATATAAACTAGTTTTAGACCCGTACCTTGTATTGGTTTTTGACCGTTTATGTATTATTGTGTATACGAACGTATGTTAATAAATTTTTTTGGTTGAATATGTTATTCAATCATTTATATATTAGAAGATTTACACTTGGAATTGTTTTTGATACGAAACCCTTCTCAACCTTGATATAACTTTTTATATTCGTAAGAGTTAAACTTTTGTGTTTTTCAGGCTCCCTCTATGACAAATTAAAAAAATCTTAGAAATAATATTGTGTTTTATCTATGCTTTGGTGTTTTTCAGGCACCCTCTACTAACTTTACTTTTTACAGGCTGTTAATTATTTACATCTTAGAGATGATCTTGATTTCTACGATTACCCTAAAATATAATATAAAATAAAAACATCACCAATAGAAAATAGTCATATATACAAAAAAAAATCTAATAGCAACTAACTTTCTATTCACGTATATCGATCATATTCACGTATACGATATCATGTACGTAGTTCAATAATTTTTGAAATATAACTTTATTGTACCTTTTATAAGGGTGTTAATATAACTTTGGAGTATATGATATAAATAGACTTTTATATTTTATTATGGTAAGTGGTCTCGTATCATTGGAGCATCATATATTTTCATAAGGCCAATATTAAAAAGGAGGGTAGAATCTGATCAGAAAGAAAAAAATAAAATAAAAAGAAGGTAAAATACATTTTCAAAAAGGTGTCAATTTCAGAGATGTTTTGATCGACAAAAATCTTAGAACCATGTAGTCTATTTGCAATTGTCGGACCTGTAAAAAACGTTATATCAAATAATTTATAAATATACATTTATTTTAAAAAAAAGGTATATAACTCTTTTATCATATTGAAAGGTTTACCATTACCTCTAAATTTTTTTACCCCTGAAGAATTGGAATACCACAATAAGGCGTACATCTTTATATGTCTCGATGTAGGTTAGCATATCATCAACATATTTGTCCCATAAGGTACAACTAACAACATTTTTCCTTTTCAAATGAATAGAATAAAATTAGCACATGATGAATTTAGAAGAAAAAAAAACTTGAAAACTTCTAAGTTTATAAGAGACAAACCTGTCATCCTCAAGTTTAATCTCAAGATTTTTGCCTTCTCGATTTTTTTGTAAACCTTTAACATCACTGAATTCAATAACGTCATCAACAACATCTATAAAAAATCATAAAAACAAAAATTGATATCACATTTGTCAGAATATGTTAAAAATAGTATAAGCATTTAGCTTGAAAAAATGTATATGAAAACACTTACCAACACAGGTATTTTCCTTTAGCTTTTCTATGCTTCAAAATCAACCAATGTTAGACCTAGTGTGGAGTTTAAAGCATCTTTACAAAGGTGAACATCGGTAGAGTAACCGAAAATTATCTTATAGGGATGTTGAGTCATCCTATATAGATCAGTATTTTCATCTACTCCAAAGTTTGAGATTTTATAAGTAGAATACTCTTTTAAAATCTCCACAAATTTATTAGTAAAAAAAGATGGAATGATAGCATCAATCTTGCTTTCCTGCATAAATAAGAAAGACCAAAACATAGTTTAATTACAATTATATAATAAAAACAAAAAAAATTAAAATAAAGAGATATGACATTACCTTTTCATCCATATGAACCATATGTAAATCTTCTTTTCTTTTATAGTTTTTCTTCTTCCAAAGAGATAAAAGTACGTAATTTGATGATCAAATTCAGTTTCAATTTCGTATTTTCACTAACGGAGTTTGCCATTGGAATACCTGTGACATTTACAAAAAAATAAAATTCATTGATCAAAAAGTTATAATAAATTGATTTCATACATAATATGTAAACTGATATTTTCTTACAAGATTATTATGTCTACGTAATAATACGTATTCAAAGAAAAATAACGTATAAGACAAAATTTAGAATTTAGCCTAATTTTGTACGGGGGATTTCCATGTACAGGGGATTTCAACGTATAAGACAATAACATAGCCTAATGAAAGGAAAAAAAACAAATCTAATGTATAGGGTATTTGATGAATAACGTGGGATTTCGTATATTTCATACAAAGAATGTATACGTACCAAATTGATAAAAATTGTACAGAAAATTCGATTTCATATAAACCCGTACAAGGTATATCATAATTATTGGCCCTGATAACGTTAATAACGTTAACTAATGTATGTCAATAATGTTATTAATTTTGCTACGACCTACGGGCTTATTAGTTTAGCATTATTGTTTATCAAAATAATGCTACGGGTTTAAAATCGAATAACTTTATGATATATTATGTTATTATAACGTAAATTAATAATAAACCCGTACAAATTATTGTTGTATCATAACATTATTAACGTTATATGAAAAAGTTATTGGTTAGTTGTTTGAATTCATGGTATATTGGTATATCACTAAATTATTAAACAAACCCGTACGTAAATATAAACCCGTAGCATTATTTTGATATAAACCCGCATTTTTTTTATTGAATTGTATTATTGGTCTATAATTATATTTATGATAGAATAATGTTGTTAATTGTGCTAATTTTTGATCCATAACGTGAGTTATATCAATATTGTTGTTAGTTGTGTTATTTTTTTTGATATTATTCTGATAGATATCAAAAAAATACTTTGATAGATTATGGATATAGATATTATTTTGATATGCCAATATATGGTAAATAGATAGATACATATGATAATAGATAATTGATTTATAATAAATAACATGTGGTGGGGCCAGAATTAACGTGGAGGCTCGAAATTCTCCGACTTTAATATATACTAGCGAATGACCCGTACCTTGTACGGGGTAGTATTCTTTAGTTATTATATTGTATAAAATGACGTTTACCTTTTGGATTATAAAATGGCTTAGTTCTTGTATAACATCAAATATTTATATAAAGAAAATTGTATATATTAAATTTTTATACATACATAATTATATACTTAAATAATCAAGGAAGAATGTCATAAGATAAGAATCATAAGATGCACTATCAAATTTTATTGAAAATTGATAAATATTTTGGCCTTTCAATTAAATTGTGTAAACTGAATTATATAAATAAATCAATATTTAAAAAACTTATATTAATATAGCATTATATAAAAGATATAGAGAATAATTAATAAGATTAAAAAAACCAATTTATATAGTATATATGTTATAATGTTGTGAATATTTAATTAATATACAAAATATATAAATATCTAATAAAAATATTTACAAATTATTATCTTAATTAAGAAATATAATTAGTACGTAATATTAAAGTTATATCAAATATATTATAAAATCGTTTTATTTAGATTTAATATGATATGATAGTAAAAAATATATTTAATATATATAAGGAATATGTTTCTTAAATATAGTGGTAGAACTTTCCATTGATGATTTTTAAAAAATATCATTATAAAATTACAAAAAATTATTTATAAGTAATACACTATTTTATTAAATGGGTAAAATATTAAGATTATGATCTATACATTATGACTATATAAAAATATTCTTGTAAAATAAAAAGTTTATGGTAGATTTTTTGTATAAAGATAGATTGAGATTTATATATTGGATAGAATTATTAATTAAACAACTCAAATTATAAGATAGAACTAATAAGTTTGTATTAGATTGTGATAAAATTAAGATTTAATAAGATAACGTTTTTAATAAAAGGTGATGTGGCGCAATATGGTGGCAGAATTTGCTTCCGCTTTAGTATATAGTAATAGATAGATTATAGATTCTAGCAAGATGAATATTATTTTTCTAAGCATACTACTTAAAGAAACTAAATTAATAAACCATACAAATTTTATCCTAGATAAATGCAAGGCAACAAAATTATGATCTTAACGTATGCCTATAGAAAAACTACTATGCACAAAGCCTCATTCATAATAAGTTAATTTTAGTAGATTAATTTTTTTTTGTGATCTTACTTGTTATAAAGATAACATTGGTGGCTAACACTAAATCTTAGTGTGTACGTGTATAACAAAAAAAATCTTAGTGTATACGGGATGTATAATTAAATGATAATATAAATTTAGGAGTTTCATATACTTGACAAAGTTGTATAAACTATAATAATAAAAAAGTTGAGGAAAATTGTTAAAATACATAAATCAAATAGATAAAAAAATTCTAAAATACAAATATTTATTTATTTATTTATAAGAAATTCTTATCAAACATTTTATCATGAAGTAATAATCAAATAAATCTTAGCAATAGCATATATTAAAATAGAAAAATTGATAGATCACAATCTTATTATTATAACTAAATTGATAAAACTTATCATAATTAACATTAAAATATAAGAAATAAGTCAAATCATAAATTATCTTTGTATAACAGGAAAATATTTCTAGAGTCTTATTAAAAATTAAAATATAAAAAAAGTGAATGTGGTTGTTGGAATTGTATGGGAAGTATAAAGTTCCCAATGTATCGCCATTCAAGAAAAAAAAATTCGAAGACCAAACCAAATTAACCAATTAAACTCTACAATTTATTCATATAAATGGCAAAATTAGATTGAGGTCAATAAAGGATATAAAATTAGAGACAAAATCCTAACGAATGATAAGGAAATAGGAAATATATAGTATGACTTTAATGATAAAATTGAGGATTAGATAATTAAGAAAAGTAAAATATATAAAGTTGTTATTATCTATTTGAGTTATAAAAAAGGATAAAATCAAGCGGGACCACAATTTGTATATGGATAGATATTGTATAGGGTTTATTTACGTACTATATTTTCGGCTAGATATTGTATGGATAAATATTGTTGATAAGGTAGTTAATTAAAAGATTGAAAATTAACGTAGCAAAATCAATATATAGTTAATTAAAAGACTTAAAAAAATTATTTTGGTTAAATATCTGGTGGGGTTAGAATCAACGTGGTGACTCGAAAACTGTCGGCTTTTATAATATATATATATATATTGATTTAATAAAGACAATTTTTTTTCTAAAAACCTAACTTTTTAATGTAATAGCGTGTCGGTCAACCAAAACCAATAGGATAACTTGACCTTATTTGACCTATAATGTAACTTGTTTGATTCAACGTGTACTACACCTGAATTTGAAGTAATTGAACACGGACCGACCCTAATTTTAGCAAAGCGTAAAGGTGGATATATATTTCATATGTAGGGCATGAATATTTCAGATTGGTCAATCGTCAAAACCCACTAATGCTAATGTTGGTTAATGGAGCCTCCACTTATATTCCTACCCTAAAAATGCACCTAAAGATTCAATGATATTATTATCTTTATTCTAATTACAAAAACCAGTAACTAAAGTTTAAGAATCGGCCTATTTTTTTTTTTTTTTTTTTTGGAAAAAGAATCGGCCTATTAAAATCGGCCTATTAAAACAATACTAGAGTGTAAAATTCATCCGGTGGACGGAAATATTTTAGATGTGATTTATTTTAATATTCTAAATGTTGGAGCGTATGAAAATCATAATATTTGATGAAGTATACTAAATTAGATTTGATTGAATTGTATTATGAAATACTATAACTAAAAGAAATGAGATGTTTAAAAGCCAACCCCCCACACATCCTCGTTAATAAGATCTTTAATACAATATGGGGATCAACAAGTACATGGAAGCTAATCGCAAAAGAAATATAAAAGAGATAAAGGAGTCAGTGACCATGTTGGCTCAGAGGTAATGTTTGCTGAAATGGATTCATGGTCATAAATGACCAACCCGTCATGAGTCTGAAACGAAGTGATATTTTTTTTAAATCTACGTATTTTCGAGATGGTTTGGAAATATTCGGTATTCTTGTCAACATTTTAATAAATAGGTAGTTTTGGCCCGTTGAAGCCAGGACTTATGGTGAAAGTCCATTAAGGCATTATATTTATTAAGATGTTGTTGTAGCTTTGTGAGAATATTTGAGTTATAAGGATCATGGAGAAGGTTATTCTATAGTTTTTGCAACTATATTTCAGATATTTTTAATTGTTCAAAATATTATTAATGTATCGTTTGGCCCAATCTATCGAATAGTTTTTAAGAAGTTGCATTTTCATAGTAATTTTAAACATATATGAACCCGTAAGTTTATATTGCCAGACCTTTTTAACCAAATTTGTATAAGAAGGTTTCTCAATCCAAGCATTTTCAAATCTAAAGAGATGTTTTAAAAACTTCTTTTTAACCCCTAAATCAAAAGAGATCAAGCAGTGATCCGAACTTGTAAATGGATGGTGATGAGTTTTAAACGTAGGGAATGTTGTTAAAAGATCTTGATGGATAAGGACTCGATCAAGTCATTCAAAAGTGTTGTCGATAGAGGTAGAACTCTTTCGCCAGGTACAAGGGAAGCCATAGAAAGCTGTATTGAGAACATTCGTTCGGTTTTGAAAATCGAGTAAGCGATTGAATTTGCTAAGAGGCGGAATTATACCTCCTTGTTTATCTGAACTACAGTTGATTTCATTTAGGTCACTAATTAAGAGTAACGGTAATTGATAAAAGCTAATGGTACATTCAAGTTCGTTCCAAAAAACCGGTTTATTTTCTTCCCTAGACAGTGCATAG
The DNA here is from genome assembly GCA_963924305.1 of Polygonum maritimum. NCBI lineage: Eukaryota > Viridiplantae > Streptophyta > Magnoliopsida > Caryophyllales > Polygonaceae > Polygonum > Polygonum maritimum. The sequence continues at coordinate 4,661,923 of OZ002729.1, read as the reverse complement.
GCATATATTAGCAAGTATGGATGGATGAAAGGGATTGTTGATCTTCATAATAATTATATTAGTAGTTTGAATTAAAAGTTGACAAGATCTTGTGAATTCCGTATGATATACAAATAGAGCAATACTTCCCTTGGTACCAACCGAAGGAGAGGAGATACATTGATGGAAACCTATCTTTTTAATAATTGCATCCGAAGGGTGAATATCAGTTTTCATTTCAGTTAAGCAAAGAATTTGTAATTTGTGTAATTTTCATAGGAAGGCAATTTCATCCCAGAAATTAGCTCACCTAATACCCCTAACATTCCAATAGGCGCAAGTCATGATAAAGAATTTGATTGAGATCGATCATATAAAGTGGTAGAACCAAATCTTATAAGCCGGTGGACATACCCAAACACAGGTTTCATGGCAAAGCCACTAAAACCTCCGCAAACTACCCAAACAATAAGGCAACGAAGCGGTAAAGCCAGTTAGCCTGAGACACACGTGAAATTGATCAAGTGTTAAGTGAAAAATGAGTTCCAGCAGGTCCTCATAACAACCACCTACCATAAACAAGCAAAGATTGAAACCAAAAACCTGAGAAACACAAGCATTTAAACTTCAATGAAAGTGAGCAAAGAGTTCCTGTAAGGAGTGTTTACAAAAGCCTGACAGCAACAAACAAAGTGTAAACTAAGAATTTTCAGTTTCTTTATTAAGTATGCATAGCAAATAGCCTTGTTTGGGCAATAATAAAGCATAATCTTAATGTTGAATACATATTTCCGAACAGTTACAACCAACTTTGATAATGAGATAAAAATATTTTGTGTGTCATAGCAGCTGAAACTTTGATGATAATCTAATCTGTACAACACAGAAAAGAACATAATGATCATAGTAGAAATAATGATATAGTAATGTAAATAAGGTAATATATAAATTTGAAGTTGAATATGTGTTGAGTAAATGGTACCAGAGATGCATTGGTTGTAATTAGGTATAAGAAAATAGTCTAATGTCCTAAAAAAACAGACAAAGTGTGAATTTGTGTGATTACTAGGGTTTGAACAAAAATGGTAACAGTTGACAGAAACAGTGGCGGAGCTAAGGAGGGGCGAAGGGGGGCGTTCGCCCCTCCTCTCCTTGAAATTAATTGTATATATATCGTTGAGTTTACAATAGAAAAACAAAAGTTTTAGTTGGTCCAGCGGTTATCTGCCCCTTATGCGCCTCTCTACTCCCGTGTTCGAGCCTTGTGTAGAGCAATTGGTGGAATTAACTTCCCTCCTTTTTTTCCCCAATTTCTTTTCTTTTTTTTTTTGGTTGAACTTTTGTCCAATTCCTGCCAATTGCAGCTTTTCAGCTCTTTTATATTTTTTGGGTAGAATGTGGTATTACTGTAGGTTGTAGCTTTTGTACGCATTTTTCCTCTTGAGCAAAATACTTATTTAGTTCTTTACTTGTTTTCTAAACATATTTAAAACAAGAAATTTATTTTATTGATTAGTGTTTCTGTTTAACAAATTAGATTCGTTTAGTTAAAGATACTTATTTAGTTTTGTAGGGTCCGGATCGGTAGGAATGATTATTATGGTAGGAAATAGGAATGAATCTCGGCCGTTCATCAAGCGGGGGGAAAAAGCCCATACACGCGCACCCATAATCTCGGTCGTATAATTCGCGTATTATACGCGTTTTTCCCTTTTTTGTTTTTTCCCCGTTTTTTCTCCGTTTTTGTTCCGGTTTTTTTCGGTTTTTTTTTTTCGGTTTTTTTTTTCGGTTTTTTTATTAGCACACGTACAAAATTTGTTATATGGACGATTTGTGCAACTCAATGGTCAAATATGTGCAACTCAATGGTCAAATTTGTGCAACTCAATGGTCAAATATATGCAACTCAATGGTCAAATATGTGCAACTCAATGGTCACGTTTGTGCAACTCAATATTCACGTTTGTGCAACTCAATGGTCACGTTTGTGCAACTCAATGGTCACGTTTGTTGCAACTCAATGGTCACGTTTGTGCAACTCAATTTGTTCATTCATATTTGTTCAACTCTATTGCCAACTCTATTTGTGCAACTCAATGGTCACGTTTGTGCAACGCAATGGTCACGTTTGTGCAACTCAATTTGTTCAATTTGTTCAATTTGTTCATTCATATTTGTTCAACTCTATTGCCAATGTGTTGAATTCTATGGTCAATTTGTTCATCAATATTTGTGCAACTCCATGGTCAAGTTTGTGCAACTCCATGGTCCAGTTTGTGCAACTCTATGGTTAATTTGTTCATTCATATTTGTTCAACTCTATTGCCAATGTGTTGAATTCTATGGTCAATTTATTCGTCAATATTTGTGCAACTCAATGGTCACGTTTGTGCAACTCCATGTGAAAAGTTTGCATAACTGGATGGGTTCAATAGATAAATTTCTAGCCATGTCAATTTGTTCAACTCTACTATGACCACTCATTTCGAAGGTCTTGACGGGAACTACAGTGCCTATTCGCCACACGGACCTGCAGAATGAGCCATGACGAGCCCAGATGTATGGAAAGTTCAAAAAGGGACCTTCCTACGCTATTTTAGACACTCAAACGCGGTTTTGAAGCCTTAAATGGTTTTTTTTGCGAGGACCCCCAATACACAGGCCCTCCGGTCCCGACTATAGCCCCGTCTCGAAGAGACCTTCGAAATGACATAAAATACGCCCCGTTCCGATAACCGAGCGCAAAGTTACGCCCCTTTTCTCCCCGACGCCTGACTGTTTCCCCCCAGATTCTGGTCTTATGCCGGCCCGGAAACTGCGAACCCAAGACTCCACCTCATGGCTTACATCGAGGCCTTCGATACGACTGCTCAAACGCCTCGAACGGATCACCAAGCCAAAAGTTATTGCATTTCACTTCCAATTTGGCAGTAACACACAAGAACATAGCTAAATCGGAACCGCTTTACACTACTAAAGTGAACTAGATCGTGGATTGTGCAATCACGATCGAGGATTGTGCAATTACGATCGTCGATTGTGCAATCCCTAAGAAACCTTCTTACATGAGTCTTTCCTATTTGTGCAACTCAATGGTCAAATTTGTGCAACTCAATGGTCAAGTTTGTGCAACTCTGTGGTCAATTTGTTCATTCATATTTGTTCAACTCTATTGCCAATGTGTTGAATTCTATGGTCAATTTGTTCATCAATATTTGTGCAACTCAATGGTCAAATTTGTGCAACTCAATGGTCAAGTTTGTGCAACTCAATGGTCAATTTGTTCATTCATATTTGTTCAACTCTATTGCCAATGTGTTGAATTCTATAGTCAATTTATTCATCAATATTTGTGCAACTCACTGGTCAAATTTGTGCAACTCAATGGTCAAATTTGTGCAACTCAATGGTTAAATTTGTGCAACTCAATGGTCATTTTTTGTACAACTCAATGATCAAATTTGTGCAACTCAATGGTCAAATTTGTACAACTCTATAGTCAATTTGTTTACGTGGAGCAACATATTCTATGGTCAATCTCTTTGTGGCATTTCATCAAACACCTTGGGTGTAATTTAGCTAAATCACTTTTAATCCATTATACCACCATTAGATGCAAAGCTGATAGAAAAAAGAGTAATTGAAATCATCAATAACAAACGGATTGGAACAAGACAAACAAACAAAATCAGCCATCAACATATTCTACATTTCCTATCCAAATTGGTCACTGATTTGGTCTCACAGACTCACACAAGCCGTTTTTTTTTCTCTTCTTCTAACAACAGAGCACACATGAACAAATAAACTCTAATTTAGCAATCAGCAAAACCAGAGTACTTACTTAACCGAGCCCCCATTCACTAACTCAAACCTCCTTCCTCTCATCCATCGCAATCTGCCTCGTTCTACACTCGACGCTGCAAAAGCCTTGATCTCCCCCTGCACAAAATTCTAATTCAATTGAAATCAGCACAAGCAGCAACTTCTAGAAGCCAATCGACTCCAAATCTCAACTAATTTTGACCAATCGGATCTCAGATCAACAAATTCCCCCAAATTTCTTACATGTACATGTAGACGTCCTCGCCGGATTTGAGCGGCCTCAGAAAGCATCCGAGCTCTTCCGATTCGCTTCCGGAGATCCGAGGCGGAGGATTGCTCGCCAGCGAGCAAGAAGCGGAACATCCGGAGATCTGCGGTGGAGGAAGGAAGGAAGGACGGCGGAGGAAGATGCCGTCGTCGGCGGCGGCGGCTTGAGTTTCACCACCGCAGATCTCCAGGCGCACTACTTCGAAATCCCCGACGTCTTCACCGATCGATCTCGACGACGGCGACTTCTTCAGGCGGAGCCGTTCTACGGGAGCAGCGGCGACGGTGAAGAGGTGGACGGAGGTCGAATTCTGCGGTGGAGGAAGGTGGGGAGAACGGCGGAGGAAGACGCCGTCGGAGGCAGAGGCCAGAGGCGGAGGAATTGGGCGGAATGGAGTTTGGGGAGACGGACGAAGAAGAAAATCACGGGTTTTGTTTTCACGCGTGTTGTTTTCACACGACAAATTGACGGTAGAGATGTAGAGACGATATTCATTCCTATTTTCTACCGTAACAACCCTTCCTACATTACTCTTTCTCTTTAATTATAGTATTTCGTAGTACAATTCAATCAAATCTAATTTAGTATACTTCATCAAATATTATGATTTTCATACGCTTCAACATTTAGAATAGTAAAATAAATCAAATCTAAAATATTTCCGTCCAACGGATGAATTTTACACTCTAGTATTGTTTTAATAGGCCGATTCTTAAACTTTAGTTACTGGTTTTTGTAATTAGAATAATCATAATATCATTGAATCTTTAGGTGCATTTTTAGGGTAGGATTATAAGTGGAGGCTCCATTAACCAACATTAGCATTAGTGGGTTTTGACGATTGACCAATTTGAAATATTCATGCCGTACATATGAAATATATATCCACCTTTACGCTTTGCTAAAATTTGGGTCGGTCCGTGTTCAATCTAAAATATTACAATTTTCTTCTAAAATCTATCAAAATTTAAACTGTAAAAACTTCTTTTGATGTGGAAAAAGCCTCAGTTTTTTTTTTTTTTGATTCTATCTATATTGTCATTTGTCAATCTCGTGGACGAATAAACTCGTACTAGCTTAACCCGTCGTATCATGTACGACTATGTCTTAAATATTTCATTTATTATGAATACATTATATTATTGATTTTATATGTATATAATTTCACTTACTAATAAAATACATCATAATAGTACGATTATATATAATTCAAATTAGCTTGTTTTTGCAATAGAAATTTTGATCGTTATATATTTTCTTATTTACAAAATTATCCTAATATCAATACTTTATTTGTATTATAAACCTACCTAAAACATAAAATATAATAAATATAATACCGATATCCTAGTAAATTATATTTTCTTATCAAATTTTACACAAATAAATATAATACTAATGTCCTAACAGATCATATTTTCTAAATATATAACTTTCTCATATAACCTAAAATCATATTTTTTATAGATAAATATTTAAAGTTATATATTCAATGTAGATAAATTCATTCATGTGCTAGTATTTATAGTTTCTATAAGGTTAAATATAAATATTTTCTTAATTAGTGTGATATTCATAGATTGTATAAATAGATATTATTTGGATAAATGATAAATATAGATATTATTTTGATAGATTCTTTTTTGAGTAAATCTAAATATTTTATTAATTAGTACGATATTGATAGATTTTATAGATAGATATTATTTGGATAGTTTAAATATATGTATGATTTTGATAGATCGTGGATATAGATATTATTTTGATATACGAATATATGGTAATTAGATAAAGACAACTTTTTAGCATAAATGTAGATTGTATAGATAGATATTATTTTGATATTTTATAGATATAGGGTAGTATTTTGATAGATTATTTTGATATATCAATACTTAACTACTATTTTTTTATCAAATAAGTGGTGGGGCCAGAACTAACGTGGAGGCTCGAAATTCTCCGACTTTAATATATAGTATAGATATAGATTGTTAATGCCTTGCCTTAGTTGGGCCGATTTTTAAGGCTAAATACTCTGATATTCAGCCCATAACAAAAAAAAAAAATGTATTTGACCTGTATTTTAGGACACCACAATACCTTCGAATGATCGGATCGTAAACAAGTCTTCTTAATTAATCGGGTCAAGGAAACACGACTTAAGGTATATGTTTAACTTGACACTTGTTATAGAGCCCAAATTTGAATACTTTATTTCATTTATTTAAATTTCAATACAGTACGTACATCGTTTACACTCACATAACAATTCGAAACATATAAGATTTGTACTTAGGACTTCATTTTTCCTTTCAATCATGCACTTACAACATACGGACAACTTACCTCGTATTTTCCATTTCTCCAGGTGATTGATCCAAAGGCTTGTTTAATACTGTAGTTGAATTGGTAGAAGAGAAGCCGACTTCGTATGTCAACTTTGATTTTGTAGTGGTGAAAGTCAACACATTGGGTTTCACATCCACAAGCAACCCCTTTGGGGCAGTCACACTAACACGGTACACCGTGTTGGCCTCATGTGCGACATTTGTCAGTGTCCTCTTTACGTAAACCGGAGACGCAACCACATCTTTGTAAACCGCAATGGAAGGGTGTTGATATTTGAAATCAAATCTCGGTTTGAATCCGTAGGGCAAGTGAAGGAATCGGGGAGAGACGGTTGGATAAGCTTGATGGTGGAAACATTATATCCGTAATAGCAAAGGAAATTGATGTATTCATTCACGTCCATGTCGTAAACTAGACCCGAATCTGATGCGCCCAATGGATTAAGCTCCCCTGCCCAATGGATCTGATGCGCCCAATGGATTAAGCCCAATAACATTAACAAAAAATGAGCTGAAATCATTTCCCGACAAGTTTTCCGGTGAAATCGTTGATATGACAATCGAAAATATTTCAACTATGTGCAAAATATTAAGTTGGTATGTCAAGTTTTCGATTCCCGCATCATCGATGCCACCTGAAAAACTCATCGAACAAGACTTCCAGATCATTTTTTGTTAATTTTGTGATAATTCGTTCTCCGGTGATGATTTTCAGACTTGAAATTATTATATAATTAATATTGTGAAGGAGCTTAGGTAAAGAACCTCAAAATAGCCCAATCTCATTCCAAAAAAAATGACATACTCACATGTTCAAATTTCTAGCAACATTAGAGAGGTAGGCATGGGCTAACTTTAAAACCCAAATTTATACCAATTCGGCCAAAATTTCCAATTTTATTATTTTGGGCGGTGCAGATCCACTTCTCACCACACACATGAAGTGGCCACACATGAAGTCCCAGGTAATCAAATCCTCTTCCTCTCGCACTCTGCTCTTCGCCTCTCTGTCTTCTTCCTCGGTTGCAATTTTCAGCTGCTCTCTCATCTCTGGTTCTTCCTTCTTGCAGAATTTCTTCTCCCCCTTAGCCTGGCAGGTGGGTTTCTGATAAAGGTCAGATCTTTCTCTCTACCCTCTTTGAATCTCTCAATCTAGATGTGTTTTTGATGATGAACTTGTTCCGAAAAAGTCCCAAATTTTGACAGAATTCATTCATAGTGTCCATATTGTTTGCTTCAAACATGTAATAGGAGGCAGAATTAGATGGGTATTAGCTTGATTGTTGGTTGAATTGGCAATTCAGCAGTTACCCTTAATTGAATTTCAGGATTTGGTGGAGACCTCCAAGACTGAATTTTAAAACCCTAATCTTGGGCTGATGGGGACTTTGCTTAGGATCCACAACAAGCTTGAGTTCTTGCAACCAACCCATGGCTTTGCTGATAGATTGAGCCATCTGGGCGTTTCAAAGTGTAAGCATAATCATGTTTCAAGTAAAACATATTCAATCAAGAAGAATGGGTGTGTTAGGTCTAAAAGTAGTGCCCTTTTGGAGCTTGTTCCTGAACACAGAATAGAGAATCTTGAGTTTGATCTTCCCATGTTTGACCCTTCAAAGAACAAGGTGGTTGACCTAGCTGTTGTGGGAGGTGGCCCAGCTGGGCTTGCTGTGGCCCAGCAGGTCTCGGAAGCCGGCTTATCCGTTTGCTCGATTGACCCGTCTCCGAAAGTGATCTGGCCCAACAACTACGGCGTTTGGGTGGACGAGTTTGAAGCCATGGATTTGCTTGACTATCTCGACACCACTTGGTCTGGTGCTGTTGTATATGTTGATGATGCTAAGAAGAAGTTCCTTGACAGACCGTACGGGAGAGTTAACAGGAAGCAATTGAAGTCAAGAATGATGCAGAAATGCATCTCCAATGGGGTCAGATTCTATCAAGCTAAGGTCATCAAAGTCATCCATGAAGAGTCCAAGTCTCTGCTGATTTGCAGCGACGGCGTCACAATCCAAGCTTCCGTTGTCCTTGATGCAACCGGCTTCTCCAGAAGCCTTGTACAGTACGACAAGCCGTATAACCCGGGTTACCAGGTTGCCTATGGAATCTTGGCAGAAGTAGAGAGCCACCCGTTTGATCCAGAGAAAATGGTATTCATGGATTGGAGGGATTCGCATCTAGACGGTTTGACAGAAGTGAAGGACCGGAATAGCAAGATCCCGACTTTTCTATACGCAATGCCTTTTGACTCCAACAGAATCTTCTTGGAAGAAACGTCTCTTGTGGCTCGCCCCGGTTTGAAAATGGAAGACATTCAAGAACGTATGGAAGCCCGGTTGAGACACTTGGGGATAAAAGTGAAGAGCATTGAGGAAGACGAGCGGTGTGTCATCCCTATGGGCGGGCCCCTCCCGGTTATCCCTCAGAGAGTCGTCGGAATCGGGGGTACAGCTGGAATGGTGCACCCTTCAACGGGCTACATGGTGGCCAGAACGCTGGCGGTTGCTCCTATTGTGGCCAAGTCTATCGTCGCATATCTGAGCTCAGAAAGAGGCGGTGATGGTTCAAGAAACGGGTTATCAGCTGAAGTTTGGAAGGACTTGTGGCCCATAGAGAGGAGAAGGCAGAGGGAGTTCTTCTGTTTCGGGATGGACATTCTTCTGAAGCTTGATTTAGAAGGTACGAGGAGATTCTTTGATGCGTTCTTCGATCTGGAGCCTCGGTATTGGCATGGATTCTTGTCGTCTAGGTTGTTTCTTCCTGAGCTTATACTCTTTGGGCTGTCTCTTTTTGGCCATGCCTCTAACCATTCTAGGATAGAGATTATGTCAAAGGGCACTCTTCCTTTGTTGAATATGATTGGAAACTTGGTACAGGATAGAGAATGACATTATTTTTCCTTTGCGCTCCAAGAGAGCCATTATTGTTTTACTTCAAAGTGTACATCTATGTCTATCTATACGGTGTGACCTTTGAGAGATTACTAACTCAATGTTATTTTTCTTATTTACATTCTATAGATATGTTAATGGTACTAACTCAATGTTGTACAAGACCAAAACGCCTTGCAAACACGATCTCAAATTTTGGGGAAAAACACTTGAGAAAATGGAAACGATACTTCTCCATGCTCTCTGATACCATATACACTAGAACGACTAATCAAAGAGAAGAAAGTACTCAGAAACCATGATCAAGCCATGTAAGCTATGATCATCATCGCTCTCATTCGACCAATTCAACAAATTACAGAAGTTTTTACACTACTATCTCAACCGGAAATTATGGAAATTACACAAAGAGCCCACAACTTTACTTGAGCTACAAAACTACTCATACTTTTCATAGTTTTGCACTCCATAAAACTTTCGGATTTTCTAATCGAATAATCTATTACATTTTATTATAGAGTAGCTACTTATTTTAAATATATTTTTTGAGGTTTAGTAAACCATCAACCAACAATTGGGGGCTTAATAACAAGATTCTTGTTATCAACTCTAATACGAATTCGATTGCAACAAAAATCTTCAGTGATGATGGATGATGCTGGCACGATAATTGCAGATCCAATCTTGTATTGACTCTCGATCACTGCCTTGGCTGCATTCCCATCCTTTCCCACAAGTTCCGGCCATGTGTATTTGTTTGTTGCGCCCCATGCTAATAAACCATCCAAACATACACATTAACAAATTATATTTTACTAAAATACAGTACATTTATACAAATCATCATAGCTTACGTAACACAAAAGTAGTAAAATTAGAAAATTGAAGACTTACGGACGGCACAGCATGATGGAGTCTCGCAAGGTATGCACGGTTTATTCACTGAACAGTAAATACTTTGGCACGGTGGGTAAGGCAACAATATCTCGGAACTTTGTCCTGCCATCTCTTTTATCTCTTCTTTCTCGATCTATTGTTAGCTAGTTTTACTACCCGCCAACTTGAATTCCTTCCTCGCTTGCCTATAAACTGATAACCTTGAAACACACAAGTAGAAGAACATGCAACAAGTTGAGATTCAAATCAAAGACAACCAATTGCATAAGTAGAAGAACCAGGGTGTACATCTAAAGACACTAAGCACATGCCATTAGACCGAAAGTCCATTTAGATCAAGTTTTCTGAAAGAACAAACCCTTGAACACGAGTGACAGGTAGGGTAAAACATTACAAACACAACTAATCAACTATTTTTTTTGGTCGAAAACTTTACATCAACTATGATGCAAACAATAATGGCTCAAAAATCGAGCAAATCGAGCTCAAAATGGGCATGTATTACATCCAATTTCTCATTCCGCCGATGTACGAAGCTCCATAACAAAACAGAAGACGAATTCAGCCAGAAAAGGAGAACTTGAACAATTGAATCCGATATCGTTTGTAAGAGATGAGGATTCTTACCTTTACCTTTAAGGGAATGAGAAGAGCATATCTGGGACGTGGAGACTCAGGTGAGGGCTTTCGCCTGAGGCACGGGTAATGTTTTTTCAGATTTTGATGGTTTTCACTTTTCAGGCTGACTGTTTTTTCTTTTTCTTTATTTTCTTGTAAAAACTTGTATTTTGTGACAGGAGTGTGTCGGTATTTACAGTATGATCCTTACCGACTTCAATGTGTGTCAAAATTCTTGACAATAAAGGGTGTTGATAATTTACGATGTCTAGATTTTAACGGGGTAATTTGCACGCATTTTTAACCGACACATGTTTTTGGTGTTGTTCTAAATGTGTTAAAAAAAACCGCATTTTCTACAAGTAGTGATGGTTTGGCATCTTTGAATGTTTAAAAGAATATTTTTACGATTTGGTATCATTTTTTTATAGAAACAAATCCCTTCTCTATTAAATGGAATATATCTTATTTCGTGGAATTAGAGTAATCAAATAATTAAAGTGCAAATCTTGTTTCTTGGAAAGAGGTCACATAACATATCTTATTCCTTTTTGGACAAGAGATAAATACTCATTATTAGAAAGAATCTCGCTACTAACACTATGTTTGGTTGGTGGGGATTAATGGGATTTTAATAGGAGGGGAATGATGAGAATCATTTTCCAGTGTTTGTTTTAATTCTTTGATAGGATTGAGTGAGATTTCGTTGGAAAATTAGAGTGGAAAGGATGGGAAAATGAATCCCACCAATTTGGTGAGATTTGATGGGAAAATAAAATAAACACTCTCAAAAGAAAAAAGATAAAGAAAATTTTATTTATAATTTCCCATCAAAACCCACAATTATCCAAACACAAGACATATATCTTACTTTCCAACACTTTCTCTTCTCTTCGTTTCTCATCTTTCACCACCCTTTACTTTCCCATCAATTCCTAATTACCAAACAGGCTGTAAATGTTAATGCGTGGACTAAGGATTTGCTTCACTTTGGTATCAAAAAGTACTTTTTTTTTAAAGTATACTTTTGTTTTTTGGAATTTATGATATCTAGTTCATTTTCACAATTTTCAAGACATAAAATTAATAATACTTTTTCACTAAAAGTACTTTTTCAACAAAGTATATCAAGGCTTAAAAAATAAGATGGATAAGTCTAGCCAAGATTTTTATCTTAATAATTAGGGACGATGCCTTGTTTGGGAAATTTTTTGATATGAATATGTTGGTGTCAGTGGGTCATGGGCGGACTGGGTGACGGATGAAACGGGTGACGAGTCGGATATGGGTGCAAGTTTGTTACCCAATAACCCGACCCATTCACTCACCCACCACACAACCTGTCACCCCTTTCACCCAAACCACCCACCTCCTATATAATTCAACCATTTTCCCTTTTTCCCAATTTTTACAATACTTAGTTTCCATTCGGTAATTTTCATCCGGACCATCCATAATTCTCGAATCTCAGTAATCCACCAGCCCACATCACTTAACCCTCGCTCAGTGCCCTAACCCCTCGCTCTCCCATCGGAGCCCTCTCCCCTCGCTCTCCTATTGGCGCCCTCGGCCTTCTCTCTCACATCAGGGCTCTCAACTTATTGAATTATCAGTATTAAATTGTCCCATATAGATATAGTGATACAAGTCGTGAAAAAAATAAAAATATAACGGTTATATACGGGTACGGTGAATGAGTTACCCATATAACCAACAGGTGACAGGTGGTTTGGGTGATCGGTGGATCGGGTGGGTATTTATACTTGCGGGTCGGGTGGTGGAAGTGCTCCACCCACCCATAACCCGACCCATTGACAACCCACTATAACAATATATATAACAAAATATCTCAATTCCAACTCTTGTTATTTTTTTTTTTTGATACAGGAAAGACATTAGGCTAGTTCTACAAGCGAGACACTATCCTATAGCCTCCAAAAGGATGAGGTCCCTAAGGACCGGATCGGAACTGAGCGAGCAAGATGACACATGACAGAACGAAGCAGCGATGTGGTCTGCAACCGAGTTGGCTTCCCTTAAGACATGCCGGATCCCCCAACTATGAAACTTGCCAAGCAACAGCTGGACGTCTGCCCGAATAAGCTCCACTTCCCAAGGGCAACTCCAATCTCCCAACACTGCATTAACCACCTGTAGGTTGTCACCTTCAATCACCAGACGAGGAATGCCACACCGGATGGCTTCCAGAATCCCCTGCTGAAGCGCAAACGCTTCGGAAAACACCACGGAACGCTGTCCGAGAAAACCACCATCAACAGCAACAATGCCTCCTGCAGAATTCCTGATAGCGAAACCATACGAAGCAAAACCAGCAGAATTAACGGCACCATCAAAGTTTAGTTTGAAAAAGTTACTAGGGGGTTTAACCCATCTAACATTCCTTCTTTTGTTGGCTTGGGGCACAGATCTAGAGCCCTCAGCTTTATCACCTTTGTCTGATTGTTTCGAAAGCATAGCTCTCTTCCAATCAGCCATCTGCTTGGATGCAAGTTCCATTGTTTCTTTGGGATTTAAATGGGTTTGGCTATTCCCATCAAAAATGTTTTTGTTCCTGAGAAACCATGTACACCACCAGAGGTTGAACACCGATTCTATTTGAGTTGTATTGAGTCTAGCTCTCATTGCATTGACAAAGTCCAAAGGGTAGCGATTCTGAGCATCTAGTTGTCCCACCACACGATCAATTGCGGGATTAAGCGCGAAAAGTGCTTGGCGTGCATGACTGCATTCTATAAATAGGTGAAATGCATCTTCATTCATTATTCCAACTCTTGTTATAATTTCCTATTTCATGTAATATACTAAAATGGATCTTTTTGCAAATGAGAAAAAAGTATAGTTTTAAATTTTGAAATAAATATATATTTGTAAAATAAGTGATCTAAATACTAACTTATTTTCTTATAAAATAAAATTTAAAAAATACAAATAATCCCAATTATGATTTATAAGGTATCATTGGTTTAAGAAAGTTCATATTAATATGTTTGTGACGATACATAACATAAAACTTAAGTATGAGAAAATAAAGAAGATGTACGTAGATTTGAACCTATGACGAATGAGTTATTAGGAAGCACTCTAACTACTATGTTATAAATGGTTTTTTATTTGTTTTGGCAACTAATTATATAGGAATTTTTATGAACATAGTTAATGAGAGTAATAAATGGTGGCAAAACTCAATCTTATATGTATATATAAGATAAGATAAGATGGTAGGTGTTGTCCTTAATTTATATGGTGAGTAATTAGCCATTTTTTCCTATTAAAAATAAGGCAAATTTGTGATTGTGTCTGTATCACTAAAAAATTTACAAAAATGCCCTTCAAACTACGAAATAGCAAAGAAAATATTTAGCGATAAATTCTGAAAATTATTTCTATATACAAAACAAAAAGTTATAAAAATAAAAAGAAAATACAAAATAAAAATGATTTTTGGATAAATAAGATATTGTAGAAGATATGGTTAAGAATTTCATCCATTAATATTGTGAAACATATATGCATGATTATCATGATTATCGTCATTTCTATAAAAAAATCTATGATTTTTGAAGCTAGGGTTTTCGAGGATTGTTTGTGTTTTACGCTATGAGTGAGATTCATCTTGTCACCATCATCCGAAATTCTGTCATCCATAATCCGAAATCCTGTCATCCATAATCCAAATCATGTCATCATCTGAAAAAACATTCTTTCAATTTTTTTTTTGTTTTTTTGGAAAATATGACGTGAATGGATACATCAACCCTCTCTCCCAATCTAATGACGTTTTTTTTTCTTTTTAGAATTTGATTTGTTTTTTTTAGTTTTTATTCTGTTCAATTTTCAAAATGGATAGAATGTTCATAAAATCTTGGTCTCAATCTACAAAATCTTTTTAAGATAATATTTTAATATTACAATTTTTTGTCAAACCTTTTTATCCCTATACATTTTCAATTGGGAGAAAAAAAATTATTCGTGTATAATATGTTATTTTTCCGAAATATATAAGTAAAAACTATTTTTAATTTATTTTTCGAGTTTAGTTTTTTCATTTATTTGACAAAATTTGTCATTTTGTGCAATCATGTAGTATTTTTAGGCATTTTGACAATATTTTTGAACATTTTTACAAATCGAAAAAAACAAGGATATATTTACAAGTGATTATCAAATAGGAGAGCTCCGTCTACCAATAAAGAATAGTTATATACACAACCCCAAAGTAGAAAATGTACATGCATACAGACATCATATTGAACTAATTAAACTCATATGAAACTAATACGATTCTTATTCAAATATTTATGATTTTACATTAATCAATAATATTGATTTTTAATTTCCTTTAACAGTTTTTTACTTATTATGCATTTGTTCATTGATAATATCAATTTATGCATTAGAATTACACATTTGTTTACTATAAATCTTGCATTTTATCGTTAATAACATCAGTTTGTACATTACCATACATGTGAAAGCCAAATTCTCTTACATAAATCTTGTTTTTTGATGAAATTATATACATCTTTATTGAGGTATAGCAATACAATAAACCGAAAAGTATAACTCCAAGTGTCCCTCGATAGGATTTACTAATTTTGCAAGAAAGAAAAATTCGTTATAGATGGTGAGCAGATAGTAGAGCACTAGAGTACCATGGTTTTGGTTTTGAAAATTAATTGGGCATTAGCTCAATGGATTTTACTGCTTGTAAAATTATATGGGCTTTGTTTTGATTTTTTTACACGGGCTTTAAACCAATAATGAGCCTATTATTAAAGATATAACACGTTAAAAACCAACCTACTGTAAAAATATGGTATAAGGGGAAAAGTATACAAATGGGACTCTTAAAATTACGGACACTAGATCGGTGCCCAGTCTGCCTCTGTGTATGGGCCGGGCCTGACAATGCTTCCAATCTCCTTAAAGGGAGTACACCATGTTGGAAGAAGTGAAAAATAGCTCAAGTCTACACCAATAGTTGGCCAAATGGCCCAAACCTTTTGAAAAAAAAAAGAATTAAACCCAACCGATCTCGGTGCTTTGTTCTTTCCCATCTGATTAGGGCTGTCAATGGGTGACGGGTAATCGACCCACCCATTTCACCCACCCACGATAAACCACCCATCATCCACAAAAAGTGGGTGATGGGCGGAGCGGGTGACGGGTGAAACGGGTTACGGGTCGGATATTGGTGCGAGTTTATCACCTATTAACCCGACCCATTCACTCACCCACCACCCGACCCGTCACCCGTTTCACCCGACCCACCCACTTCACCCGTATATATATAAAATTCAATAGTTTTCCTTTTCTTTTTCCAAGTTTCACAATAGTTCCCGACGTTAATGTGTCTATTAACTTGGATTAGTGATGAATACGGAGGTAAAAAATTATATTATATATTTTTGTTAATTGCTTTTCTTTTACTTAACTTGTGTCATTTGTTTGTCATTATCATTCTAGAAAGCTTCGATGAGTTACAATCTTTCATCACTTTATTGAAGGATAAAGATGTTGGAGAAAAAAGTGGTGAGATGACAAGGGTATGTCACTGTAACTTTTTTTATGTTATTTTATAATATCAAATTTTTTAAATTGGTTGATTCTTATAGTTATCCATTTATTTTGTATTTCAGGATGTAGAGTTAGATGGTGATTTCAAAATTTGAAGAAAGATCTATGGGATGGTAGCATTTCGTTATCATATTTTGCAAATTTTAAATATCATGTTGAAGCACATTAATAATTTGGGATGCATTTTTTTATGTTTGCTTATGCATTTGCATTTTTTAAATACTTAATATATTGATAATTTGCTTGTTTAATAATTATCTTTATTTTATTTTTATCGTATTGAATTATCAGTAGTAAATTGCCCTATATAATGATACAGATGGTGGAAAAAAAAGTATAACGGTTATATACGGGTGAATGGGTCACCCATTAAACCAACGGGTGGCGGGTGGTTTGGGTGATGGGTAGAACATCCCGCGGGTGACGGGTGGGCATTTATATTTGCGGGTCGGGTGGTGGAAGTGCACCCACCCATAAACCGACCCATTGACAACCCTACATCTGATCCATCAATTTCTGAAATTTTATATAGGGTATATATGCATGTACCAAACAAGGATTATTATCCCCATTAGTATATCACTTCCCTCACGTAATATCTAAAACCATAAATATGGCCGAATGGGCAAGAAACCCAGTCCAATGGTTAGGCCTTGGGGGAAGAACCTCGAATTCGTCGTTTCGACAACAACCGACGATGAAACCATGAGATTTAGTTATTTAGAACTTATTATATATATGGTCGAGTAACACGTTACACTTTATTATAGAGTACGTACTTTTTTTTTTTTTTTGAGGTTTAGTAAACCATCAACCAACAATTGGGGGCTTAGTAACAACATTGTTGTTATCAACTCTGATACGAATTCGATTGCAACAAAAATCTCCAGTGACGATGTATGATGATGGCACGAGAATTGCAGATCCAATCTTGTATTGACTCTCGATCACCGCCTTGGCTACATTCCCATCCTTTCCCACAAGTTCCGGCCATGTGTATTTGTTTGTTGCGCCCCATACTAATAAACCATCCAAACATACACATTAACAAATTATTATATTTTACTAAAACACAATACATTTGTACAGTTCATTATGGCTTACATAACACAAAGGTAGTAAATTTTGAAAATTGAAGACTTACTGCTGGCACAGCATGATGGATTGTCGCAAGCTACACCTACACTTGTCACACTTTGGCAAGGTGGGAAAGGTGACAAATCTTGTCCTGCCATCTCTTTTATTAGCTCGTTTTACTATCCGTCAACTTTAATTTTTTCCTCACTAGCTTGCCTATAAAATGATAACATTGACTCATATATATAGATGGTTTGGAATCGTTAAAAGTTAAAAAGAATATTTGTACGATCCGTTATCATTTTTTTATAGAAACAAATCCCTTCTCTATTCAATATAATGGAGTATGTCTTATTTGGTAGAAGGAGAGTAATCAAATAATTAGAGCGCAAATCTTTTTTTTTGGGAATAGATCAAATACCATAGCTTTTTCTTTTTTGGTAAATACCCCAGAGATAAATAATCACCATTAGAAAGAATTTGGCTACTGAATGTCCGTTTAGACAAAGAAGATGGATGATTATTAAGTTGCCAACATTTCCATCTAATTTTTTTTGGTGAAAACATTTCCATCAATAATCGTAGGTGTCGGGTTGTTCTTTGTACTAGCGTTATTTCCCGTGTTATGCACGAAGCATTTTTTTATTTTTTTCTATTTTAATTAGAGTAATTAGTACCAAATGCCCCTATTTAATAATCAGTATGCAAATATGACCATTTTTTTCGATTTGTAAAAATGCCTAAAAATATTGCGATTATGCCTAAAAATATTACATTCATGCCCAAAATGACTAATTTTTATCAAATAAAAAAAAACGAAATATTTTTAAAAAAATCGAAAATTATTATTTTTATTAATATTTTATTTGAGAAATAAAATATTTTAAAAAAATTTATTTTTTATCCAAATTTGAAAATATATATAAATAAAAAGATTTTATAAATATTTTAATGTTAAAACATGGTTTCGTTTTTTGATCTATCCTTTTTTAAAAATAAAAGAAAAATTGGAAATCTAACAAAAGAAAAGCAAATAATCTCTCCGGATATAGATTTACCATTGTCTCTTTACAAAAGGATGACAGGATACTTCTTTGTGTATGACAAGATGTTTACTGAGGATGACAGGATGAATCTCACCCTACTTTATGATGAAACGATGATAATAACGAAGATAATCACGAAGATAATAACGATCAATGTTGAAACGAAGATAATAATGATCCACATGTAGTCAAAATATATTCCACAATATCTTCCACCATATGTCATTGTTTCCAAAAAATCTTAATGTTTTAAAAGTATTTTCTTGTTTTATATTTTCTTTTTCTTTTGTATTTTACTATTTTTCAATTCTGTATTTAGAAATAAGTTTTAGTGAAAGATGAGAAAAAGCAATGTTTTTTAGAAGAAACAATGTTTTTAACACGAAAAAAATGATAGTATTTTACAAAAGGGTGACAGGATATTTCGTTGTGTATGACAAGATGTTTACTGAGGGTGACAGGATGAATCTCACCCTACTTTGTGATGAAACGAAGATAATAACGAAGATAATAACGATCAATGTTGAAACGAAGATAATAATGATTCACATGTATTTATGTTTTATATTTTCAAAAAATATCTTCCACCATATCTTCTACAATATCTCATTGTTTTCAAAAAATCTCAATGTTTCAAAACTATTTTCTTATTTTATATTTTCTTTTTCTTTTTCTAATTTTCAATTTTGTATTTAAAATGAATTTCCAGAATTTATGGATAAATATTTTTAATGTAATTATAATGATTTTTAAATAAACTTCTATTTAAAAGAAAATACAAATTAATGTAAATTTTATTGCAAAAACGCCCAAAACAGCATGCTTCGCTATTTTTTTGTTTTAAGGGGCGTTTTTGCAAACCGTTTTTCCGGATGGGGCATTTTCGCAAATCCCCCTTTTAAGTATCCTTTATTTAAAGGAAATTCCGGATGGTGCCCTCAAAAAAAACTTATTCCAAAAAATGCCCCTTAGGTTTTGACAAAGTTCGCCCAGTGCCCTTCTTCTTCTAGTTCCGTGAGTTTGCCCTGATAGTTACTGTTCATCGTCCTTTTCACCAATCCCACAGCCATGAAGCTGTCCTCCGGCCACATTCCGACACTGCCCTCATCATCGATTCCCCTTCCGACACTGCCCTCATCATCGATTAAGGAGAAATTAAGGGTTTCCGGCCATGAAATTGAGCTTCTAGGGTTTGCGCAGGTGAAGGAGAATCCCACCGCCTCCTCCAATCGGAAAACCAGATCGGAAAACCCTTAATTCCATGGCCGGAAACTCAAATGCCCTTATCTAAGAATCACACAATCAATTTGCCAAGTAAAAAACAGGACTACATAATCACTATTGCCACAAACTCAAATGTTACAAAGACATTGGAGGGGGAACCGAACCTGCAAGCGCAACATTCCCTACACGTTCGCAATTCTTCATCTCGGAGACTCATTGACTTGGCTCGTGCACGACCCCTACTTGACTCAAACTTTGGGTCGATTTCTTCACTTCTCTTGTTGATTTTGCTCCTCTTGGCTCTGCTCCTTGGCTCATCCACTTCAAATCTTCCTCATAGCTTGTCCTTCCTTTCTTGGCATTGCTCCAAACTCTTCATCAAGCTCCAAAACACCTACAAAACGACACAAAAATGCGTAGTTTTCGAATCTCAAGGAAATACGAAAACTCATGCAAAAAGACTCAAAAACACAAGACTCAAGAACGAAAAACAACTCAAACTAACCTATCTGGACACTAAAAATCCTACCTAAAAAGAAGACATCACCAAGATCACATAAAGCCTTGAAACGATGGGCGCCAATGCCAATAATAATAGAAAACTTACCCGGATCGCCAAGCTTTTCCGGGAGTTCTAGAGACCGCACATCGTTGGTCAATTCGGACATCGACCGTTTCTTTGATAAGATCTCCTTGAGAAATTTGGTGTAGGCCGGCATCTCGTTCAAAGCTTCGGCGAAGGGAATGGTGATGTTGAGCCCTTGAAGGACCTTTACAAACCGCTTGAACTTGCCCTCCGTGGAATCCTTAGCCTTCTTGGATGGGAAAGGGAAAACCTTCGTTGTCGAAGAAGAAGGAACGGACCTTGGAATTCCGGGAAGAGGGTCGACCACGGCCTGAGGGTGGTCGGTGACAACCTCTTCTGTAGTGGGGAGGTGGTCGATAATTTCTTTCAAAATAATTATAGACTATTACAAGTTTATTTAGACAATCTCAAAAATTAGGTACAAGATAGTATTTCATTATATAGTTATAATTGATTGATAAATCGTATAGTAAAAATGTAGGTAATTACAAAATTTACATGTATTAGTAATCTAATTAAAAGATTGAAATTAATTAAATTATTGATTTACATTTTTTAATGGAAGTAAGATCTTAAAATTATAAATGTGATATGTATAAACTGAAGCACAACCATCCAAGAGCCTATATTGAAAGAAGGAAAAAAAATTGCTATTCATGGGAATCGTACTCCCACCAAACCTCCGATACATTTAATCAACTCCAAAACCACTTGTGTAATTATATATTTGAATATCAAAAAATATTAGTTCAATTTGTAAGTAATTTTAATTTTATTCATATTTGACTTGTCAAATGGACCGATACGGTCGATATCTATAATTTTGGATTGAGTGTACAATCGATTCGATCGGATTACGGACCAATTTAAATATTTCCTTAACAAACTATTAATTAAATCTAAAATTTGATTTAATCAATTATTAAATCCTATGAAGTAGATTGCACAAATTTTCATATCTAATTAGTCAAACAAATTGCAAGATACTTGACCAAAAAAAAAAAAAACAAATTGCAAGATACATATTGTACTCTTTTTTTTTGTGAAAATGTATCTATTTTTTTATGTGAGTACATTTTTTGAGAAATTATCTAAACACTAACATGGAGCGAGTATTGTTTTTTTAACTAAACATTAGAAAACTCCTTAATTCAATTGATATAAACATAATTATACAGCTCTAAAAAGATGATATGTGTGAAATACTACGCATACAATTGTATCATGGACATGAATAATACTATGACTTCAAAGCAATAGACAACTATACATGTATACCACCGATTAGGAGAAAACAAAACAGCTTAATTATTATTTTCATCTAATTTTTGTAAAACTAAAGTATTACTACAAAAGAAAGTGGAAATATGCAAGAAATGATAGATACGTAGTTTGTTAATTGAAAGATATGTAGTTTGTCAGGTCGTCTAGATACGTAGTTTATCAGGTCGTCTAATTAATTAGTTACTTATATCAATTATTTTGTTAATTGAAAGATACGTAGTTTGTTAAAGATTTGATAGAAATTTTGTATGAAAATCATTTATTAAAAATAGGAAAATTAGACGAAAATAATCTTAAGTATCGACTTTCAAACAAAAATAATCCCAAGTTTAAAAATCACTGTCAGCGAACCGAACTATGACCATATTAACCAAAAACGATTTACCGGTTACTTCTCCGTTAAAGTTGATGATGTGGCAAACGGAAACATGACATGGCAAATTAATATATATAACAATTTTATTTTTTCTTTGACATGTCACTCAAGTAAAAAACCAAAAGCCACATCATATAATATTACATTAGATATCACCTTTAATTAAAAACAAAAACAAAAAAACCCAGATCGAATTTTTTTTTTGAGGCAACCCAGATCGAAATTGAACATGGAAGAACAACGGAAGTTAGAGAACAATGGTGAAGAATGGCCAGCCACAAGAAGAAACCAGTGCCCCACAAGAACGACGATGAACTGAAACCGGACGAAGACGACGCCGTTCGACTCCACAAGAACCCCGCCGTTCGAATCTCCATCTCACTTGAACAGGCCGTCGGGGGTGGATCGAGACCGGCAGCGGGAGGAGCGAGGCCGGCGGAGGGCGGAGCAAAGTCGGAGCGAGGCCGGCGTGAAGGCGGAGGCTAGAGCGAGGCCGGAGAAGTTACAGGCGAGAGTTGGCGGCCGGAGTTACTCCGTTTGTGTGCAATAATTGCAAGAATTCCATGAGCAAAAACCGACAAAATCAGTAGCAAATATCAACCCAAACCTTGAAATGGCAGGGGAACAAGAAAATTGACAATTTTTGGATTTCATACCTCCAATTACCAAAACAATTCATAAACCCTAATCCCAAATTCCCAAAATTTGCAAAACAATTTTGAAACCCTAACTATAAAATTGGAAAATTTTAGGAGTTTATGGGACATTTGAATGGCGTCGCTGAAAGTGGTGGTGAGCGCGTTCAAGAGCCGTCGTCGTCTCCGTCGACCTGCCGGAACTCTAGTCGATCTTCTTCATGGGGTTGTTCATCCTGTATCCAATTAGTCTTCTTCTTCAACTTTCAACTTTTGTTCGTTGATTTGTACGTAGTAGACTTCTTTTTGATTTTTAATTAAAGGTAATGGGATAATTTAACAAGTTAAAGATGTGGCAATTGATTTTTTTTATTTATTTTAGTGACATGGCATAAAAAAATAAAAGTGGTATATATTTATTTGACATGTCAGATTTCCGTTCGCCACGTCACCAACTTTAACGGAGAAGTCACCGGTAAATCGTTTTCGGTTAATATGGTAATAGTTCGGTTCACTGGCGATAATTTTTAAACTTGGGATTATTTTTGTTTGAAAGTCGATACTTGGGATTATTTTGGGTCAATTTTCCTTAAAAATATGGTGGATGGTTTATAAAATCTTAATGACAAAATTGTCCTTAACTACTTCAGGTTTAGAAGTATACTAGCAGATGACCCGTACCTTGTACGGGGGTGATATTTATTTATTTTTTTGTTTTGTGTATGAATTTACTATAAAAATTATAAATATGTATTATCATATGTATACTTTGTTTTAAAATGACGATTATTTTTTGGATTATAAAATGGCATAATAAATATATTTTGTTTTATATTTACTTTTTATACATACATAAACATATATTTAAATAATTGAGGAAGAATGAAATAAGATAAGATGCATTATCACATTTTATTAAAAATTGATACAAATCTTTGACATTTAAATTAAATTACGTAAACTAACTTATATAATAAAATAATAAGTTTAAATAAAATTTGGATTAATATGTTCTATATTAAATATATAGATAATATTTAATAATTTAAATATAAAACCAAATTATCTCGTATATATGTTATTGTTTTCTGAAAAAATAATTAAATAATAAATATATAATTATGTAATGAAAATGTGAACGAATTATTATCTTAATTAAGAAATATATCTTTTTTTTCTAAAGTGTAATCAATATGCAATATTAGTGACATATATGTTAAATATAACATCTACTTTTTTATTGATATTTTAATATGATATGATAGAAAAAATTTATTTAATATATTATTTTAATAGAATGAATATTTGTCTTAAATAGTGGTAGAATTTGCTACCGTTGATGATTTAGAAAAATACCATAATAAAATTACGAAAAATAATTTAAGTTTAATCTGAAATTTAATTAAATTGGTAAAATATTATGATTATGATTTATAGATTGTGACATAAAAATAATTTTTCAAATAAAAGGTTTATGATAGATCTATGTATTAATTAAATGTGTATGATGATAAGATAGAGATTTTTATTTATGGATAGAATTATTAATTAAACAACACAAATTCTAATGTAGAACTAACATTTTAATTAAGTATCTATAAGATTATGATAAAATCAAGATTTATAAGATAGTTTTTTAAAAAAAGGGTGATGTGGCGCAATATGGTGGCAAAATTTGCTTCCGCTTTAGTATATAGTAATAGATACTAGTAATAGTGCCCGTGCCCGGGAGGGCACGACTTGTATTAAATAAATGTTCTATGTTTCATCAATTGTTACTATGGAGTATCATTTTTCAATTATTTTATTTTTAAATAGTTTTGTGCATATCTAATTTCTTTTGGATATTTCTAATAAAATAATTTTTATTTTAAAAGAATTAAGAACCTTTGATTATTTATCTATAACTTTAATGTTTTATATCTTATAAAACTAATATTTGAATTGGATATATCTTATAAAACTAATATTTGTTGCAAAGCGGAGGTTACATGTGCTTTTTAACTTTTAATGGGTATCAAATAACAATTTAAACTCCGAGTGATAAAATTTCTGTTACGTATGTTTCTTGGTAGATCAATTAGTTGTGATTAGATAAGTTTTATTTTAAGCAATACATTAGAAAGATTTTTCTTTAAAAAAAATTGGATAGATACGTAACAATTTGATCAATACGTTAGGTTAGATAGATTTTTTTGGATAAATTTTTTTTTGGATAACAATTTAATCAATACGTAACAAATTAATTGAATTTAATGTGGGGTCTACAATGAAATTTCAACCAATCAAATTAATTGAATTATTTTATTAAAGATGGGTGGCGCCGTCCAATGAGGAAATGTCACATGTCGGGCTAAATATTAAATCTAACCTCCGCTTTAGTATATAGTTATGATATTGATATATTGATTACTAACTAACAAATTTAGTATGGAACTTGTCATCCTAGATGAATGCATATGTATATATGTGAAATTTCTCCAATTTGTTTTTATACTTGCATTATTGTTAGTCTAAATTTGTCATCTAATTTATACTGATGATCTAATATTATAAATACCATGATTACAAATTAATAGTATCTAACACACTTATATGACATACTTTAGGGACCTATAATAAATAAATATTTTATTATAATATTATATAAAAAGAATAAAATGATAAATACTAAAAATAAATTGAAATAGTCAATATATCTTCTTAATATATTTATAGTGATGGATGAAAAAAATTATTATAAATTAGCATTATTTTATTATCGGTAAATTAATTTTAGATCATTTTAAGACATAAATTAAGATTTTCTATAGTGGAAAAAAAATCAAAAAATTTATTATTGGTATCTGTTTCAAAACATTGTTGTCATAGAGTTTTGAACCTTATACCAATGGGTTATTCTGCAACACCACTACCACTAAGCTAATGATGTTTCTTAGATTTTAATTTTTATAATGATGATTATATAGGTAGGATTGCAACCAACACTAAATGGAGCATTTAATGGGGACACCGCTTAACTTTTATATATACCAGCGTGATTTCCCGTGCTACGCACAGAGCATTTTTTATTTTTCTCTATTTTAATTATCATTTATTTAATTTATAGAAAATAATTTTGAAACATACTTAAGTTTTAATAAAATAATTTGTTATTTTTTTGCATGAATATTGTTTTTTGTAATGTTAGAAGTTTATTATTTTTCTATCATTTCAATCAATATTATATATAATATATATAATATATTTTATAAATTAAGACAAATATAAAGTTTTTTATTTTTTTCGGCCATCGATGAAGAGTTCTAATTTCTTTTACATGTCATCATTTTAGTTTTCAATTACTAAGTAACAAATTTAATATGGAAATTATCAACCTATATCAATACATATGTATATATATATAGAATTTCTCCAATTTGTTTTTATACTTGCTTTATTGTTAGTCTAAATTTGTCATCTAATTTATAATGATGATCAAATAAAATAAATATTATGATTACAAATTAATAGTATCTAACATACTTGTCTGACATACTTTAGGGACCTATAATAACAAAATATCTAATTATAATATTATATAAAAAGAATAAAATGATAAATACTAAAAATGAATACAAATAGTCAATGTATCTTCTTAGTATATTTATAGTGATGGATGAAAAAAGTTATTATAAATTAGCCTTATTTTATTATTGGTAAATTAATTTTAGATCATATGAAGACATTAATTAAGATTGTCCATAGTAGAAAAAAAAAAGAATCACAAAATTTATTATTGGTATCCGTTTCAAAACATTGTTGTCATAGAGTTTTGAACCTTAGACCTATGGGTTATTGGTAGACCTGGCAATTCGGGTTGTTCGGGTCAATTCGGATCGGGTCCGTTCGGGTCAAATAGTCATTTCGGGTCTTGTTGGGTTCGGGTTCGGGTCTAGTTCGGGTTCGGGTCATTTCAGATCGGATGTTGTTCGGTTCGGGTCTAGTTCGGTTTGGGTCTAGTTCGGTTCGGGTCCTTTTCAGATTGCTTCGAATCGGATCATTTCGGGTCAGGTCAATTCGGATTCAGGTGTTATTTGGATTCAATTTTTTTAAAATTATAAGACCGCCCGCGACGGTGAGTTTTTAACGTAGAAAGTTTGGGCGCTTCAATAGTTACTACATATTATTGACAAAGATTTAGATGTAATTTCTACTTAGTTAATTAAAAAAAAAAGTTACTATTTGTATTATATACTTGCGGGCACATTCAGGCTTATCTTGTATCATAAACCATTAATTAGATTGGATAACATATCATTGACACATTCATGACATATCTATATATTTTAACACGCGTCTCAATTTAACTATGTTAATTAGTGTCAGATCCGGCTAATTACCCGGTCAATCGGTTAGATGGAGCAGGGCCCCCAAATAATTGGGGCCCCCGATATATCAAATGTTTTACGTAAGATTTAGGGATACAACTAGGCTTGGTGGTAGGGGTGAACAAAAATATCCGATCCGTCGATCCGATCCGCCCATACGGCCTATCCGATCCGATAAAATCTGGATAATTTGGATAGTTATATCTTTTATTTATTCATAACTTTCCTTATTTTTAATAATATAATTTGAAAAAGAATTCTAAAACGGATAATTTGGATATCCATAATATCCAGTCTCGGATATCCGATCTAAACGGATATTTCTTATCGGATATCCAGTTAATAATGGATCGGATACGGATCGCTAAGTTTGACCAAAAAAAATCGGATATCTGCTATTTCGGATCGGATAGGATAATCCGTTTGCTCACCCCTACTTGGTGGTGTAGACTGTAGAGTAGACTATAGTATATAAGTATAGAGTTTAGAAATGTTGTGAATGATCGGCTGTTCGAAACTCCATCTCTCTTTTTTTTTTCATTTGTTTTATTTTCTTATTGTGCGGGGCGCCCTAAAGTTTTCTTTTTTACCCAATTATAAAACTATACAATATGTTATTTCCATTCTATTTAGGGTTTAGGGTTTAGGGTTTAGGGTTTATTACCCATATTCTATTTATCAGAATATTATACATGTGTTTATCACCCATATTCTATTTATAAAACTATACATAATGTTATTTCCATTCTATTTATAAAGATATTCTAATACTATGATATAATTCATTTGTTAAACTATGTAAGTCTGTAACTACTAAAACTATACAATACGTTGTTTTAGATGGAAACATCATTCTTTTTGTTTTTAAAAATATAGTCTTTCTTGATTAATATGGTATTTAACCCTTATTGTAATATGTAAAAGCTAAACTTAAGTTACATACTTGTTTGAGTAATAATGTCAATGCTTTTATTTAAAACATAGGTCACTTTCTAATAAATTATTTTAAGACGGTTTCTTAGGAAAATTTAATGACGGATCGAGTTCAGTTTCGGATGACGATATCTCCGAGACTTCGACCAGATTTGACCTGCTTACGTGATAATTTAATTCATTTTAATAGATATAATGTATTATGTATTAAATTAATACATAACATAATATAGAACAATATATATAATATAGAACGTAAAAAATAATTAAACAGAGGGACTAAAATTTAATGAAGTGGAATTCTCAAAATTTTCCAAATTAATTAAACGGAGGGACTAAAATTTAATGAAGTGGAATTCTCAAAATTTTCCAAAATAATTAAACGGAGGGATTAAAATTTTGAGCCAAAATTTCCAAAACTTTGAGGATTGATTGGCGGGTTACAATTTAGGGTTTCTTTCGGACCTTCACTCAACACTTTGGGCAACACCACTACCACTAAGCTAATGATGTTTCTTGAATTTTAATTTTCATAATGATGATTATATAGGGAGGATTGCAACCAACACTAAATGGAGCACTTAATGGGGACACCACCTAACTTTTATACATATATATATATAGATAGATAGATTGTTTTTATACTTGCAATATTATTAGTCTAAATTTGTCATCTAATTTAAACTAATGATCAAATATAATCAATATGATGATTACAAAATAATAGTATCTAACATACTTATATGACATACTTTAGGGACCTATGGGTTATTCGGCAACACTACTATCATAATGTTTCTTGGATTTTAATGATGATTATATAGGGAGGAATGCAACCATTTAGTTGTTGATGCAAATACTTGAGATTATCATTTATTTAATGTATTAAGATTTTCAAATAAGAGAAAGTGACAAAAAAATTTATCTTTTAATTTACCGTAAAATTAAAAAATCTTGAGTGATTCCTAGAAAATCTATTTGCCAATGTTTGAATAACTATGTACAGTGGTTTGAATAATTACAGAGCTGAACATGTTTTATTGTTTTATAAATCCTTTTCTAATTTGGTGACTCATATATTACTGAAGTTGAATAAGTATTCGTCTTCATATGAAAATCAATTCATTATAGTTTGAATCATTACATGTTAAAACAAATACGCAAATAATGAATTTATGTGAGCATTGAATAAGTAAATATAATGCATTGAATAAGATGAAAATAAGGATTGTTACATCTCGAATACATAGTACAATAAGTTTGAATAAGTACATCTATTTTTGAATATACATTGATATGATAATAAAAACATTGTCTTTGTCTTCAAACTTCATCCATTACTATTTCATCTCCTTTCTTGAATAACTGCATAACAAAACACACATATATGAATAACAAATAGGTGTTAGTGTAGAAAAATCGTTTTTTTAATAAGTGCACTTATAATTTGAATCAATGCCAAGAAATGCTAATATTTATGAATAAGTGCATATTCTGTGTAGAATATATATATGCATTGCTGAAAAATTCACATATATTGCATTTTATTAGAAGTTGAGTTTGAATAACGAATATGTGCTAATATTGTTGAACAAGTGCTCATCATATAGTGCATAACTATCAAAATGAAAAACATTATTATAAAATTTGTCTTATAATCATTGAAAAACACTCTTGTACAACATGCAAAATACAGAACAATTTATATCTTTTATTTTAAAAAATTGTTATCAATATATTAAAAAACACATTAGACATACATGAAACATAAATGAAAAAACACTCTTTTCAACTTATAATGAATAAGTTCATATAAACATTTGAAAAAGAATCAAAAAGAAAAACCATTAATTATTTGAAACTCATGTGTGAAAAAAGTTGTCTTATAATCATTGAAAAACACTATTGTACAGCAAGAATAATACAGAATAATTTATTTCTGTTATTTGAAAATTTGTTATGAATATGTTGAAAAACACAATATACATACATGAAACAGAAATGAAAAACACTCATTTTATCTTGTAATGAATAAGTTCGTGTAAATAATTGAAAAAGATTCAAAGAGAGAAATCATACACGTCTTCACATCGATCTTTTTCAAGTTGCATCCATACACGTCTTTGCCATAAACTCAAATCACAAGAACCCAATTCAAACCCTACCAAATGTAATCAAACCCTAAAACAAGAACAATCGTCATTACGAATCACAATTTTTAGGGAATGTAATCAAACCATGAAGCAAAATGTCAGATTTGAAATACAACCTTTAGGGAATGTAATCAAATCATGAAGCAAAATGTCAGATTCAGAATACAACAAGTAAGATAATGAAGAGATCTTGAAAATAACAAATGCAACTTACTAATTTTTTCCGCCGATCATGAGGAATTCCGGTAGAAATTGATTATGCTCAACCATGTCGTTTTCATCTTGCTTATCGTACCCCGATAAAAATTCTGATAGTGGAGATCTAGAGGCATTCGAATGGAGAGAGAAACCGAAGAGAAGAGATGAACAGAGAGATATAGAAAGATAAGACCGAGTGAATATGGTTGATTATTCAGATTTGGAAGGAATTAAAGATATGGAGAAAATTATGTAAATCAAATCCCTAAAATTATGCTATAGAGATATTATGGCACAATCTGGTGTTGCTCACCCATATTATCTATTTGCACCTCTTTTTTTTTTTTTTATCTTGACCATCCAACATTTATAATCTAACGTCTCCCCTCTTGTTGCATGTAGTACCATAATTAGATGTTTTACTTGAGCATTATTCTATATATATATATTTGCAGTAGAGTTGAAAGCGTACAAACAAGGGCGAATTGGAGTCGGTGGTCGTATTCTAAGTATTCTATTTAAACAGATTAGAATTGGTTGTGATACCTTCTATTTTATTTTTTTCTCAAGGAGTACACCTGGCTCGATGAAGGTTGAGCGTTTGGTATTGTAGGTTTGGTGTGCCCAGTCTGGAACTTGCAGGTTGTCACAGAATCGAATTTCAATCTTGTGGAGGGAGGTGATGTACTGTAACCCTTCTGGCAGCGTCAACAACTTTGGAAGCCAACTCAATTTCAATTGTTGAAGGGCTGCAAGGCGTTTCCAGGATAAATGATGAGCAGAGGAAGGAGGAGGAGGAGTGGAGTCC
Organism: Polygonum maritimum; assembly: GCA_963924305.1. NCBI lineage: Eukaryota > Viridiplantae > Streptophyta > Magnoliopsida > Caryophyllales > Polygonaceae > Polygonum > Polygonum maritimum. The sequence goes on along the minus strand of OZ002729.1, from coordinate 4,630,809 downwards.
ATGTGGTGAGGGGTGGTTTTGATGTCATCTCCCACCTCGTTTTCTTCAACCCTCCTCTGCTCCTCCTCCTCCGCATCTTCTTCCTCCCATGTAAAATCATCACAATGCTCAATCCTCAACTCTTGAAGAGCAGTAAGATGGTGCAGTCCCGGGAGAGTCTTCAACCCTGAGCAGTTGTTGAATTCGAGATGCGTCAGGCAATGAGATGCTCCTCTAAAAGCCTCCTCCATATAGTTGCTTGATGCCCTTTTTGTAACTAAGCACTTCATAATCTCCAATGTCAACGAATCTTCCTTCCCCTTGGTCAAGGAAAGCTTCCCGTCTTTTTTACAAACATGATCAAACAAATAATCAAAGGATGACGACGACGAGGAGGATAATTCGAATGCTTTGAGAACCGAAAGGCGGGTCGGTGCCGTCAAATTAGGGCATTCTAAAATGTGTATCATCGAAAGTGATGGCAACACCACCAAGTCTTTAGTAGCTACTCCTCTGCACCAGCCCTTGAACTTTGCAAGACAACTTAGCGTCAGACTCTCCAATTGTGGAAGACAAGACTTTGCTTCTGAATCATCCTCTTCTTCAACAATGTACTCCAAACTGCTCAACATATGAAGAGCCAGAACTCTCAATCTGTCAAGCTTGCTCAGAGGCGGTAGATATCGAAATCCACCGCAATCCGCTAAATGAAGAGATGCAAGATTTGGCAAGACAAAAGCAAAACCATCTTTGGGCATCCAACCTGGGAACGCCATCCCATGATATCCCTCAAGCCTGAGCTCCTCCAGACTAGTGGGAGGTTGGAGTTTCCCCAACACCTCCATCTGGTTTCTACCTACTTCCTCCTCTTCTTCTATTGGAATCCATTCCCACCTTATCGCTAATTCCCTCAAACTCATTAAGTATTCCTCCTCCACATTTTCTCCTGGAAACCTTTTACACGGCCACCAAATCACTAATTTCCTCAAACTTGTCTTGTTCAACAAAAATGTAGATGTTTCATCTCCATCCCCTCCATCTTTCCATGTCATTCTTTTCCTAGAAAACACAATCTCTAACTTTGCAGGTAAATCAGAAAGATGCCTCAGCTCTTCCAGTTGTGCAGTATGGTTTGATTCTTCCGGATCACCACCTACTATGAACCTGGCTGGCTCACAAACGCCCAATAGTGCACCCATTCCCGACGGCATCCCCAAATCAAAGATACCTTCTAACAACAACTTTTTAAGATTCTTCAGTTTCTCAATACCACTTGGCACCTCTTTCAATTTTGAACAATCACTTAAGTCGAGCACTTCAAGGGATTTTAATGCACCCATTCCAGGAGGTAAGTGGGTCAACCTTGTACAATCTTCCAATATCAACTTTTTAAGCTTCATTAATTTCTCAATACCCCCTGGCAGCTCCACTAGTTTCCTACATCCGGAAAGGTCAAGCACTTCAAGGCAAGTTAATTCACCCATTCTAGAAGGCAGGTGAGTCAACTCCATACACCATGCTAACTTCAATTTCCTAAGGTTGATCAACTCAGCAATTGAATGAGGTAGGGTTTTGAAGCCACCTTCTGAGAGACATAAATATCGCAAGTGGACCAACTTTCCAATTGAATCTGTTAGGTTCTCACTCCCCACACCACGCGCATCCAAATATCGAAGGACTGGACAATCCAACACAAGTTTATCAAAACTTAATTTATTGTAGTACTTTCTAGAGAGGAGAACACTACGTACTCTCCTTCCTTTGGGCTCAAATGTTGATGTTTTATAATCGAGCATGATATGCCGAACATCCTCTTCCATGCTTAGCTCATCTGAACCCACCACAAACATTGCACCAGCAACTTCCTTGACCAAATCATGCATCAAATCATGCAATTTGAAGTTTGTAACACCATCCCATTCATCTTGTGTTATGAGATGTGTATCATCGTGACCGAAATGAAACAACTCTAGGAAGCATCTATTGTACAGAATTCTCAAGCTCTTGTCACAAGCATCCTCTACGGTTTCTCCACTCCCTGTTCTGAAACGAACATTAGCCATCCAAATGTCGCTCAATGTCTCCCTAGAAATCCAAGCATTTTTCGGAAAAGGGCACAGAATGAAAAACATTGCTTTAGCATAGGGTCAAGATCATCATAGCTTAACCTCAAAATGTCCATGATTTGATATCCCTCATCTGTTTTCTCTGTCAAGCTATTGTCCCGAAAATACTCCCACTTGCGTTTACTTTCATCGCGTAGGAGAGATCCTACTACCTTTATAGCTAATGGAACACCACAACATTTTTCAACAAGAAGGTCGCCAATCACAACCAAGCTTTCATCCCTTGTTCCTCCAAAAGCAAAACTTCCAAATAGTTGCGAGGAATCTTCCTTCGAAAGACCCTTGAGCTCGTGGGTTGATTTAGATGAGCCGACGACTTTTGCCACCTTTCTTGAACGTGTTGTGACCAAAATTCTACTCTCCTTGCTTCCGCAATCCAACAACCCCTTCAAATTGTCCCAACCTAAGGGGTTCTCATTCGCCACATCATCCAAGACGAGAAGGAACCTCTTTCCCTGAATAATTTCAACAATTCGTTGCCTCAAGTGATCCTCCTCGAGATGATCCAAATCGGGTTCTTTAGGGAAAATAGATTTCAAAATATGCTTCAACAATGCTTTCAAATCAAGCTTTTTCGAGTCGGATACCCACAATCTGTGTTCAAATTGGCAACTTTCCTGCCAACTCTTATCATTATAAACAAGTTGGGCAGCAGTTGTTTTCCCCATTCCACCAGGTGCAACTATGGAAACCACTGGAATTTTCTGTTCATCAACCGAAGATCTTAGCAATAGATCGATGATTTTCCTCTTATCTCCATCTCTTCCAATAACATTAGTAGGATTAACATAGGGACCAGATGCACATGCAATCGTCTGAGTTGCTGCTAAACTGCTGCTAGACACCTTGGACCCAAATTTGTGCATATCTTCTGCGATAGCATCCAAATTCTTCCGAACTTTTGCAATCGTATTATTCACCTCAAGAGCATACTTTGCTTGATTCTTCTTGGAGAAGAAGCGAAGTGCCTGGAAAGAAATCATACGAAATAAATCAAACAATATAGTTATTATAAATCAACCATGTACAACATTTTATGTTGTTGAAAAATGTTACAAGACCCGAACCCATTCCAAAGAACTTATAATAAGCTATATTGAACCTTCAAATAATAATGGACATTCTAGAACCTGGAGTGAAATAGGTATTTCATAGTTTGATTAGCCTTATGAATTATTTGGTCTTGAACATTTCTGTACAACACTTAAAATTTTCTCCCTCTTGTCACATTAATGACTTCTCTCTAATTGTTTTTTTTTGTTTTGGGTGAATTATCTATCTCTACAACTCTTATTTTCCTTTTCCTTGTCAAACTTTTTTTTCTTTTTCTTTTTTAATTGTTTTTTATTTGTAATTGATTATGAATGCATGCTACTATGTCTTACTTTTACATACATATATCATGTTATAATATTGTAACTTGAATGCAAAGCCTTATCATTTTTTCTTTTTTGAGCGAGAATGTAAAGCCTAAAGAGCTAACTATATGCTTTCGATTTAAAGTTCCTCCAAAATGTTTATAAAACTATAAAGAGTAATCCCTACACATGTTCATTCGGCTAAAAAACTTAATTGTAACAGAAATGTCATATTATCAAAATAATTCTCATAAGAAATTAATAAAATAAAATAAAATAAAATCATATTTTATATTTATTTTATCTACTATTTTTTGGACAATTCAATACAAAATACTTACATAATTTATTAATTAGAACAAAATTGTGTTATGACGAAGATTATAATTTTCATCTTCTAGAAAAATACGGTGAAAGAAATTGTCCGTCCATCGGACGGGCAAGCTTTCTAGTAATAGTTAGGGTCCTATAGAAATGGGAATGATAAAACGAAGAGGTTGATTTATTATTCACATCAAGATCTAGATTAATCAATACTTTCATGTTTTTTTTTAAGCGACAATTGCACGGATACCTTAATTTTCAATGGCTTGAGTTTGATACCAACTAATCCAACGGACCACTTGAGTTTTCCATTCGCCTTATTGACGATCTCCTCTTTCTCCTAGCAAAGCAGAATACCAAAGTACAGTATTAACATATCAAAATCCCACAACTGATTGGACATGTATGGATGAAATTACAGCCTTTAGATCATTTTATGAGATCACGTACTACGTATTACTTAATTGTTAATAAGAGCAGATAATTATTATGAGTAGAGAGTACCTCTTTGTGCATCCTAGCCTCCAAGTCTTTCTTCTCCTTGAGAGTTTGGACTCTGTCCAAGAAATCCTCGGCATCAAGAAACACGTTTCGGAGTCGCTTGTAGCACTTATTGATACTTTCTTCCTGGAATTGTTTGCCTTCGACATCATAGAGCACATCTCGGATGAGGTCGACGGTGCTGCCAAGTTCTTCTATTTGTTTTTCATTATTCCAAATGGAGTTGACCTTTTTGGCCAATGGCAGGGCTGTAAGCTTGCAGATGAGTTCAGCAGCGGACATAATGGCAGCCTCCATTGTCGATGATCACCTTCTAGATTATGTTGACACGCTGGTGGAAGAAGGAAGGGAGCAGAAATGGTGGAAAATAAAGAGTTGTTTACACTTCCTAAATAACACAAATATTCAAAGCACCAATAATACAAGATGAACCACCAATCACGTTGATAGTGACAATTGATCAAATCATGGGGTATAGAAAAAATGTAAAACGCCTTTCAAATCATAACCAAGGGACTTAATATTATTATAAATATTGCATACATATATAAAGAAACAGTAATGACATATTTTGGTGGGTTTGAATGGTTTACTTTCTCTACTTTTACAAAAAATAATGACATATGATTACACATATTGACATATTGTATAGGTTAGTTGCTTTTCAAATTAAGGGGTTTACTTGATCACCATTTTTTAAAAATCCTAGCCAAGTTGCATCAAACCAAATTTATTCAATTGAACAAAGAAACAATATAAAAAAGGGCCAAAATGCCAAATGGGTATTAAAAAATACCACTTTTGGACACTTGTGTATTTAAAAAGCATTTTTAAACAAATAGGTATTAAAAACAAATATTTGGACATTAGGGTATTAAAAAAGAATTAATTTGTCATTTCAGTACAACTTTGTGAAAATAATCAAATTTACATGCAAAATGAACTTCTTAGTAATTTAAAATGTTATTATAAGTTAAAACTAGTTTTTCATATATAATTAATAAAACTATAATCAAATTGTATTTGAAAAAATCAAAAATCAAAGTTGAAAATGCTTAAACATATAATAAAACATTTAGAAATAAATGTTTTCAAGCAAAAAAGAGTTTTATTTGCTTCAAAGCATAAATTGATTATTTCATCATAAATCAGAATGTATCTATTGGTCGTTTAAAATAGAAATAATATCTTCATGAACCGTCTACCAATATTTAAAAAGAATAATTTAAAAATTTGTCTTAAAATACAAATTTTATTATTTTATAGATGATTTAAAAATATTAATGGAGCATCTAAATTCCAGTATTAGATTATAGATGTGATGATGGAGGTTGGTGGTGGCACGAACCGTCTACCAATAAATTAAAGAAAATTTATATCCAAAACCCAAGATAACAAATGTATATGCATACATCATTATGTATCCAAAAAATATACAGATCTCTAATGAAACATATTTTAGGAGAGATTTTCAACTAATTATAACATAACCTCTCTATTAAACGTAAATATTGTAGATACTACAAGATTATATAAACCAAAAAACAACTTATGAACAAGGACGATACATAAATACAAACACAAAATAAGGATGAAAAACAATTTAATGGTAAAGAGAATACACATCATATTGAACTAATTAAACTTAAATGAAACTAATACGATTCTTATTCAAAAGAGATTATTGTCCGTACCCTATACGGGACGACGACGACGACGACGACAACAACAACAAGACAACCTACAACTACTACTAGACCTATACGAAAAAGCAAAACCAAGAGGAGGGAAGAAAGATAGAACTAACGGAAACTAGTCGACTCAACGAGAAAAACCAGCAACAAACACCCGAATACTGGCTCCACCAACGGCTGGTAAGCTATCTAGTACCCTGATCCTCTCTCTCCAGCTCTCTCCACACTGCGCTAAATCCACAGAAATCCCTAGCAAGCCGATATCCTGTTTTATACTGTCCATCCATCGTTTCTTTGGCCGACCTCTGTCTCTCCTGAAGGCCCCTAAATTCAGAGTCTCACACCTCCTAACTATAGCGTTCGGACTCCGTCTCTGCACATGACCAAACCAACGAGGTTGCGCCTCTCGTAGTTTGTCTCCTATGTTGGCCACCCCCAGCTTGCTTCTGATCTCTTCATTTCTGATCTTATCCATCCTCGTATGAGTGATGGCTTGCATTTAGTTCATGTTTAGGATGTGCATTAGGCCATGTTTCATAGATTTCGGTTTGCGTTTCTCTCGTTTAAGTTAGATTTTTACTTGTTTTCGGTTTAGTTGTTCGGTTCGGACTCTACGCTTTGTTTTTTGTGAATTTCAGGGGATTTGGAGGTGAAATGGAGCGGTAGAGATCAAGAGGACTCAAGGAGGTGTCAAGAGCTCGAAGACGATGTCAAAGAGAGGCCGAGAAGTCACCCGAGAAGAGAACCGAAGACCGATCAAGCGAAGCCCGAAGAACCGAAGGAAAATCAACAAAACCCGAAGCAACAGGCTTCGACCCGGCCGGGTCACGGGCCGGGTCGGTGCCCGGGTCGAGCTCTTTCCAAGCATTTGCAAGTGGTGCGGTTTCCAGACTTGGACCCGGCCGGGTCACGGGCCGGGTCGGACCCCGGGTCACACCGCCGCGTCCCCTTTTTCCCGTTTTAGCCTTGTTTCCTTTAGGGTTGTATTTAAGCCGTTTTCCTCCTTTTAGAAGGGGAACTTTTACCCAATTTAGGACCTCTAGACATTCCATTAAAGCTCTTGGGTGTTCTTGAGAAATTGAAGGATCTTGTTGGAGATTTGTGCCCTTTTCAATCAATACAATGTTTATTGGTATGGATTTCCTCATCTCTTCTTCTTTTCTCTTGTTCTCCATGGATTGCTAAGCCCCCAAATCCTAAGGTTTGAGGAAAACCCTATGGATTCTAGGTAGCCTTGAAATGCTTGCTTGAATTGAGATTGGAATTGTGGTTTGTGTCAATCCTATATGCTTAATGCCAAATTGCTTGCGGTTTGAGGCTTGTTGATGATTAGAACCGAAAGGTTAGGTTGTCAATAGGGAGATAGGCTAGGGACTTGTGTTGAGAGACCTCCTCTCTAGCTTGAACAATAGGATTGATTGATTGACTTCCCATTGAAATGAGAGTTGATTTGGGAATTCTTGAGAGGTTGATCTACCGATAGAGGGTTCGAGTTGGATAAGCCCACTCAAGCCACGACGGTGGATGAGAGGCTTGAACCTATTAAGCCTCTATTGAGCCTAAGGGGCCTAGTTTGCATGTCAAGCCACGAAAGTGGATGATTGTCATAATCTAGGTACGATTTGTTTAATTCGAAAGGGTTAGACATTGATTCTAGGTAGATGCCTCCAAACTATGATTTGATCTTGATTCATGTATGCTTGCAAAGTGCTACTTGGTTCCATAGTGTGAGTACTTAGATCCTAGGATTGCCTTTCCCATAGTAAACTTGCTTCATTCTGTTGGTTGCTTTCTCCTTTTACTTAGTTGTTATTTGAGTTCTTTTATTTCAATTCCAAATTGCCTCATATTAGCCTAGCTACTTTGATTGTCGGTTCACCAATTCTACTAAAATCCTTGAGATTCTACACCTTGGTACTACGCGATCCATGCACTTGCGGTATTGGTCTAGTAGCCTATCAAGTTTTTTGCGCCGTTGCCGGGGATTTTAGTTAGTTTTGGTAGTTTCCTACAACCGGTAGCCTAGGTTCTTTTTGTTATTTGATTTGTTTTCTTTTGTTTGTGATTTCAGAGGTGTCCGGTTGTTTATGCGAAGAGTCCTGAGCGCTCCTATTGTTGATTTTGATCCCGAAATTGAGCGTACTTTTCGTAAGAAACTCCGTGCACAAAGATCTCTAGATATGGCGGACGAGGTTCAACAAGCTCAAGCTTTGCAAAACGCCTTTGTTGCTCTTCAGAATCAGTTAGCCGCTGCCAATGCTCAGATTGCTCAGTTAACTCAGAATCAGAACCAAGCTGCTCAGGTCAATGGGCAAAGACCTCAAACTCTGGCTGATTATATGAGACCCGCTCAGTTTGGTCCGGTGTCCGGTGTTGTTTTTCCCGAGGTCCGTGCTCGAAACTTTGAACTGAAGCCCTCTTTGATCAATATGGTCCAACAAAACCAATTTGGGGGTCTTCCTTCCGAGAATCCTCATCAACACCTCACTACCTTTCTAGAGTTGATGGACACCGTAAAGATCCATGACGTTTCTCAGGATGCACTTAGAATGAGGGCCTTTTCTTTCTCTCTTAGAGACAAGGCTAAGACTTGGCTAAAAGCTCTTCCTCAGAATTCTATCTCTACTTGGGACGAGTTGGCATCCGCTTTCTTGAACAAGTACTTCCCGCCAAAGAAGACCTCCGAGATGAGACAACAAATATGTAATTTCAAGATGAAAGACGGGGAATCCTTCTTTGAGGCATGGGAAAGATTCAAAGAATTGCTAGTGTTGTGCCCACACCATGGGCAATCCAAGATAGCTCTCATTGACGTCTTTTATAATGCCATTGATTGTTCAACGAGATTGCTATTAGATGCCTCGTCGGGAGGTGGCCTTTCCAACCTTCAAGAGGATGATGCTTGGGATTTGATTGAGAAAACCGCCTTGCATTCACACAATTACTCCGATGTGCGAGCCACTCCTAGTGTGAAGAAGCATGCCGGTATTTATGAGGTTGATGAGACTACTCAATTGAAGGCTCAACTTGACATGCTCACTCAAAAGATGAAACAACTTGAGACCGCTTCCGTTGTGAAACCGACTTCCAAGGCTAATTGTCAATTTTGTGGGTCGGGAAATCACACAATCTCGGCTTGTCAACTTTATCTAGCTCAAGGGGAGGAGATTGAAGGTGAAGTTAGCTACATGGGCAATTACAACCGGGGACCGAGGAATGACCCTTACTCCAACACCTACAATCCCGGTTGGGCCAAACACCCAAACTTCTCTTACAACAACAACTACACCAACCCCTCTTCCTCTTCCTACAACCCAAACCAAGCCCAACCTAGAGGTCCACCGGGATTCAATCAACAAGCTCCACATGTCCCTCAGGCCCCGAAACCAAAATCTTCGTTGGAGACTCTTGTTGAGAACATGGCTACCACGGTAAACCAACTCGCCGAGGATGTCCGCAATCAAGGGAAAAACTTGAAAATGCTAGAAAACCAACTTGCTCAAACCGCCTTGAATTCTCCTAGACCCGTTGGCCAACTTCCCGGTCAACCCGAGGCCAACCCAAAAGGGCAAGTGAATGCTGTGACTCTTAGAAGTGGAAGGGAGCTTGAAAATCTTCCACCAAGAGAAGCCCCAAAAGTGAATGAAGGGGCGCATCAAGAGCAAGAGGTTCCTAAAGAGCCCAATGAGGTGATCACCGAGGAGAGAGATCCACCATATGTTCCTCCTCCACCTTATAAGCCACCTCTTCCCTTTCCTCAAAGGAGAGCTCAAGCTCAACTAGACCTTCAATATAGGAAGTTCGTGGACGTCTTGAAGAAACTCTACATCAACATTCCCTTTACCGATGCTTTGAAACAAATGCCTTCCTACGTGAAATTCTTGAAGGAATTCCTCTCCAACAAGAGAAAGTTGGATGATTGCCAATCCGTTTCCTTGAGCAAAGAGTGTAGTGCAATTCTTCAAAACAAACTTCCGCCGAAACTTGAGGATCCGGGTAGTTTCTCCGTCCCTATTGTTTTCGGCAATACTTCCTATGATGCATTGTGTGATTTGGGAGCTAGTGTGAGTATCATTCCGCTCTCGATTTGTGAGGAGTTAGACTTGGGGAAGCCTAGACCGATTGGGATGACTCTCTACATGGCCGATAGATCTTCGGTTAGGCCTATAGGGATTATTGAGGACGTGCCGATCCGGATTGGGAAATTCTTCATTCCCGTGGATTTTGTAGTCCTTGATATTGATGCCGACATGCCCGTTCCGATAATCTTGGGGAGACCTTGTCTAGCTACCGCCGGCACTTTGATTGATGTCAAACGGGGAGTCCTTTCTTTCACTATTGGTGAGGAGAAAATTGAGTTTAATTTCTCCAAGGCTATGAAACAACCTTCTTGTGAGGATGATGAATGCAAGCTGGATATCATAGATAGGGAAGTTCATGGTTCTTTGATGTCCATTACCTCCAAAGACCCATTGGAGCTTTGCTTAACCTCTAGTGTTCATCATGTGGAGAAAGGTGATCTTCTTGCAAGTGTTGTTGAGGATTTGAGTTCCACATGTGAGGATTCAAATGTTGTGGCCGAGGTGCTAGTGAAAGATGCTCAAAAGCTCAAGGATGATCAAAATGGTGCTCCAAAGGTGGATTTGAAGCCACTCCCTTCTACTTTGAGGTATGAATTCCTAGGACCCAACTCTACTTATCCGGTGATTGTTAATGCAAATCTAAGTGATGTTGAGATTGTGAAATTGTTGCATGAGCTTAGGTTGCATAGAAAAGCCATTGGATATACTATTGATGATCTTAAAGGAATTAGTCCCTCATTGTGCATGCATAGGATTTTAATGGAAGATGACCATAAAACCTCAATTGAGCATCAAAGAAGACTTAACCCAAATATGAAAGAAGTAGTGAAAAAGGAAGTGCTAAAATTGCTAGATGCCGGCATTATTTATCCTATTTCCGATAGTAATTGGGTTAGTCCTATTCATGTGGTTCCTAAGAAAGGTGGGATGACGGTAGAAAAGAATGAAAAGGATGAGTTGATTCCTAAAAGAACAATCACGGGTTGGAGAATGTGCATTGACTATAGGAAATTGAACTCGGCAACCCGTAAAGATCATTTCCCTCTCCCTTTCATTGATCAAATGCTAGAAAGATTAGCTCATCATTCTCATTTTTGTTACTTAGATGGGTATAGTGGTTTCTTTCAAATTCCAATTCATCAGGATGATCAAGAAAAGACCACTTTTACATGCCCTTATGGCACCTTTCCATATAGGAGAATGCCATTTGGATTGAGTAATGCTCCCGCTACTTTTCAAAGATGCATGATGGCTATATTTTCTGATTTTATTGAGGATATTATGGAAGTTTTCATGGATGACTTTTCGGTTTATGGTACTTCTTTTGACTCTTGCTTGACTAACTTGTCAAAAGTGCTACAAAGATGTGAAGAAGCTAACCTTGTGTTGAATTGGGAGAAATGTCATTTCATGGTGAGTGAAGGGTTTGTTCTAGGACATCTAGTTTCTAACCGTGGGATTGAGGTTGATAGAGCTAAGATTGAGGCCATTGAGCGGTTGCCACCGCCCGTTTCGGTTAAGGGTGTGAGGAGTTTCCTAGGACATGCCGGTTTTTATAGGAGATTCATTAAGGATTTCTCTAGGATAGCCAAGCCCCTTACTAATCTCTTGCTTAAAGATGTTGAATTTTAATTTTTCCCATGAGTGTCTTGAAAGTTTTCACAGGTTAAAGCAAGCTTTGACTTCGACCCCTATTATTCAACCTCCGGATTGGAACCTTCCTTTTGAGATTATGTGTGATGCTAGTGACTTTGTGGTAGGGGCAGTTTTGGGACAAAGAAAAGACAACAAGCTTCATGCCATCTACTATGCTAGCAAAACTCTTGATGATGCTCAAGTGAACTATGCTACCACCGAGAAAGAGCTACTTGCTATTGTCTATGCTTTTGAGAAGTTCCGGTCTTATTTGGTGGGAGCTAAAGTCATTGTGTACACCGATCATGCCGCCATCCGGTATCTCTTGAGTAAGAAGGAAGCAAAGCCGAGATTGATTCGATGGATTCTCCTCTTGCAAGAGTTTGACTTGGAAATTAGGGACAAGAAAGGAGCGGAAAATTTGGTTGCAGATCATCTTTCTAGACTCACTCCACATGAAAAGGCGGTTCATGATGATATGCCTATAGATGATTCTTTCCCGGATGATCACCTTTTTGGGGTGACCGAGGAGGTCCTCAAGCTTGCTTCCTTGCCAGTTCCTTGGTATGCCGACTTTGTTAACTATCTAGTTTGCAATGAAGTGCCTCATGGTTTGACTTGGCAACAAAGGAAGAAGTTCTTTGCCGATGTGAGACACTACTATTGGAGTGAACCCTTCTTGTTCAAAAGGTGTTCCGATGGAGTGATTAGAAGATGCATCTCCGAGGATGAGGTTGAGAGTATTGTTGCTCATTGTCATTCATTGCCTTGTGGTGGTCATGCTAGCTCCTCTAAGACTACCGCTAAGATCCTTCAATCCGGTTTCTATTGGCCTTCTATGTTCAAGGATGTGTATCGGTTCATCTCCGCTTGTGATTCTTGTCAACGAACCGGTAACATTTCAAGAAGGAATGAGATGCCCTTAAACAACATTCAAGAGGTTGAGATTTTTGCTGTATGGGGCATTGATTTCATGGGACCATTTCAATCGTCTTGCAACAACAAGTACATACTTTTGGCAGTGGATTATGTGTCTAAATGGGTAGAAGCCATAGCCTCACCGACAAATGACTCTCGAGTGGTGTCCAAGTTTTTCAATAAGGTGATTTTTCCGAGGTTTGGAACTCCAAGAGTTGTCATAAGTGATGGCGGATCGCATTTCATTGAGAAGAAGTTTGAGAGCTTATTGAGGAAGTATGGGGTCTCTCATCGGGTAGCAACTCCATACCATCCGCAAACAAGTGGGCAAGTTGAGGTTTCGAACCGTGAAATCAAAGCCATTTTAGAGAAAACGGTGTCCCGATCCCGAATGGATTGGGCAATGAAGCTCGATGATGCTCTTTGGGCTTACCGGACGGCATTCAAGACTCCTATTGGCACTACACCTTACCGGTTAATCTATGGGAAATCTTGTCATCTTCCGGTGGAACTTGAACATAAGGCATATTGGGCAATCAAGTTGTTCAACTATGACATGAAAGAAGCCGGTGAGAAACGAATGCTTCAACTTCAAGAGCTTGAAGAGTTAAGGTTGGATGCCTATGAGAATGCTAGGATCTACAAGGAAAGAACAAAGAAATGGCATGACAAGCATATTCCGCGAGATTTCAAGGAAGGTGATCTCGTCTTGCTATTTAATTCGAGGCTAAGGTTATTTCCGGGCAAGCTCAAGTCCCGATGGAGTGGTCCTTTCAAGGTTGTCAAGGTGTACCCACATGGAGCGGTTGAGATTTGCAATGACAATGGAGACATCTTCAAGGTGAATGGTCAAAGGCTAAAAGCATATATAGCGGGAAATCCGATTGAGAAGAGAAACTCCATTGATCTTCTCGATCCGAGTACTTGAAAGGCGACATGGTCAAGCTAAAGACCTTAAACAAGCGCTTCTTGGGAGGCAACCCAAGCTTTTCTTCTCATTTTTCTTTGTTTTGTAGGTTAATTTCAATAAAGGCTAAAATTTGGAGATGGAATTCCAGAGGTGGACCCGCCCGGGTCGTTGGTCGGGTCGAAAACGGGGTCGAAAACAAGAAAATAGGGCAAGGAAGCAGGCTTAGACCCGGTCGGGTCGTAGACCGAGTCGTCGGCCGAGTTGGACGTCGGGACAAACGCGGAAACAGGGGAAATCAGCAGACCCGGACCCGGTCGGGTCGTAGCCCGGGTCGCGGGCCGGGTCGAGCCATTTCCTTCCTCCCACTCCCACTCCCATGTGTATTTCTTCCAGCCCTCTTCTTCATTCACCTCTTCCAGCCCGACCGAGACCAACACCCTCTTCCTCGCCCCTTGCTTCTCCTGCCGTCCCTAGCTCCCGCCCCAGTTCCCGCCGCAGTTCTCGCCGCCTGCTCACCTCTCCTCGTCTCTCATCCTCAAGCCCGAGCCACAGCCCGCAGTCGGATGTCGTCCTCAGCAGCTCGCCGGAACTCTTCCGCGCCGCCAGCTCCTCGCCGGAGCTTCGCCCGTCGTCCTTACTTGCCAGCTACCCTCTTCATTTCTCCCTTGGTGATTTTTGGTAACCTCTCTTTCCCTTTACTTGAAATTTCTAGATCTAGGTTTAGGATTTTGGGTATAACTTGTTCAAACTTGTTAGGTTTAGGTAGAGATTCATGTTTCTCTTAGCCTAAATTGTGCAAATTGTTGATGAAAATTGAAGACCTAGGTTGAATTTGGGGATTAGCATGCTAAAATTCAAGTTTGGGGGATTTGAGTAAAATTTGGGGATTTTTGTGAATTGGGTGTTTGATTTGCTTGTGGGTGATGATGATGGCTTGATTGTTCCTACTCGATTGAGCTTAATTGAAATTTGTCTTGCTTAAAAGTTGAGCTTGCTTGAAAATTCTTGAAAATTTTGCATTTGGAGGCATTTGTGCTTGGTGTTGCTAGGTAGTGGCTTTGTTGTGTGCTTGATTGCTTGGTTGTTGCTTGTGGTTGTCCTTGCCGGGACAACATTTGGCTATTTGTGCTTGTGGTGGTTGCTTGTCTTATGGTGTGTAGGTGCCTAGCTTAACTTCATGCCTCCAAAGAGAAAAAGCTAAAGAGAGCTCGTGAGTCTAGCCGCCCCTTATTGCTTAAGAATGCTTCTCCGGAGGATTTGCACTTCCATCTTGAGAGTAATGAACACAAGAGGCGTTTTGATGTTCTTAAGAAGCGGGAATTTGATGGAACCCGATTTTTGGATGTGGATTGCCTCAAGAGTTTGGGATTTTGGGATGATGTCGTCCACTTGGCTTCGCGGTTAGGATGGGACCGATTCATACACTTAGATGAACCTACATATCCCGCCCTCACCCTAGAATTCCTAAGTACCTTGGAATTTCATGCCACTCCTCATACTAGGTACGGGATAGCCGAGTTCCAACTCCGAAACCAATCCTTTGAGCTCAACTTAGAGACCTTGAGTGACATATTTGGATTCCCGCCAATTACCTCGCCCTCTCATGAGAACCAAGTTAGTGGTTTTGATGCTAAAGCTTTCTTTGAGAGGATTGGAAATGATGATAAAGAGTACCGCCCCGCCAAAACCAAAGCCACCGGCATATACAATCCAAGCTTCCGAGTCTTTCAAAGATTCATGGCTAATACTATTTTCGGCCGTGGTGATGGTGGTAATGGTCTCTCGATCAAGGAACTCCTTTTCCTATGGAGTGCAACATCCGGCAATGCTCTCTCCTCCGCCGGATTCCTCTTCGGGCATTTGAAGAATGTTAGTGGCAAAGACAAAGGGAGCATCGTAATTGGAGGTTTGGTTACTCATTTGGCTAAAGCACTTGGAGTGAGTTTGAAGGACATTCCTCTTGGTCTTTCGTCTTCCGGGCAACCTCTTAACTATGCTACGCTTGTGAGTATGAAAGTCATTGAAAAGCATGGAGATCGCTATTTCTATGCCGGTGCCCACTTAGATCCTAAGCTAGCCCCACTTCCTTGCCCACATAGAACAAATGTGCAAAGCCGAGCCAATTGGAAGTTTCCGGGAAGAGATTGTGACTATTCAAGGAACTCTATTAAGCGGGATGTTCGCCTTGGTCAAAACTTGGATTTTGAGGATGATAGTGATGAAGAGCTTGACGGTGATGTCCCAATGCAACCCTCCCAAGTCCCTCTTTCCATAACCTTCCCTTCGGGTAGTGCACACTTTGAGCAAGGTGGCTCCTCTCACTCTCATGACCACTATGGACCTAACCCTCCATCAAATCACTACCTCTACAATGAGATTGAGGGCATGAACACCCGAATTGATGGCGTGTACAACCGCTTAGATGGATTGAGCACAAGATTTGATAGTTTTGAGCAAAGTTTGGGAGCGTTGAACAACACTATGTCCACCCTCTCCAACCGGCTTGAGCGTCTTCCTCCTCTATCATGGTGGGACACCCACTTCCCTCCACCTCCTCCTCCACAATGAACACTAAGTGAGTCTTCTTTCTCTCCTTTCTTGCTTTTATTTTCACATTGAGGACAATGTGATGTTTAAGTTTGGGGGAGGGATTTCATGCTAGTTAGGTGCATTCATGTTTCATTTCTTGTCTTGCATTCATGTTTAGTTTTGTCTTGCCCTTTAATTGCATGCTAAAAAAAAAAAATTCAAAAAAATTGAAAACTTTTGTCAAAATGCCAAAAATTTCATGCATTTTAGGATGCCATCAAATTTCTCAAATGAGAATCCCTTGTCTTCAACATAGTTAAATTCATGACTTGGAAAATTCCATATCTTTGCTTGGATGGATGAAACCCTTATTTTCTTGCATGATCATGGCTTGTTTGCTTGATTTATATTTGGATGAGCATGTGGACCCTTAAAGTTGTAGACTAATGTTGAATTTTAGGTAATGAGCACCTAGTGAGATTTCATCTTTAGCCTCTTTTTCTAGGACTTTGTCCTCTCTTTTTCTTTTTTGTGTGTGATTTCTCTATGCATCTTTAACTCTAGAACTTGAGATTGTATCTTTGTCAAGACCGCATTCATGACATTTGCTTGTGACATTAAAGTGATAGAGGCATTGTTTTATTAGCCCTATTATTTCCCCTATCCACCCTACATTAGTGCCAATTTTCTTGAATCCCAATTTTTTTGAGCCTTTAAGCCTATTCTTTGAAACTCCACAAAATTGTTTCCCTAGCCCAAATAGCTTGACCCTTCCTAGAGAATAGGAGTCATGGGAGATGAAATTTTAGTGAGTTTGGGTTTGAGAGGAAAATATTATTTGGTGGAAGAGTATCTCAAAGAAAGAAGTGCAAAAGTGTGGGAAATGTTTGGGAGAAGAAAAGAAAGTCTTGAAGAATAGTGCTTGAAAGTTGAGTTGGTGACTTGAAAATAAATGTGCAAAAGTTGAGAAGTCACAAAAGTTTTGTGAGAAAAGAAAAGCAAGTGCAAAAAGGGTTGAGTTCAAAATGAAAAAGAAAAGAAAAAATAAATAAAAGTGGGAAAGTGAACTCCAAAGTTTATGATGTGTTGAAGTTGTGAAGGTTTCGGGTTTGAGAGGATGTACAAAATGCTTGAATTTGTTGATTGGTTGTGAAGTGTGAGATTTGACTCTTATTCTCTAGTTTAGCACCACATGAACAAAAATTTTCCTCACCCAACTCTTTCACCTAGCCCCACTACAACCCTCTAAAAAGCCCTCTTAATTAGTGTCACTTGCATTGTCTTTAGCGGTGGAGATTGAGATCTCTTTCAAGCCTATGGTAGCTTAGAGATCATAGATGAATTTGAGTGATAACTTTGAAGCCTAAACACAAAGAGAGTAAACACATACCCCCTAGTGAGGCCTAGAATTGATTCATCTGTCTTCATCTTTTCGAGTCATAAAATATGTGCAATGATTCCGGTTTGTTAAGTTTCAAGTTCTTTGATTATTGCTCGTTTAATTTTGAGGTGAAATCTTGAATTGCATTTGATGTGGGATGAAGAGTCTAAATTGCTTGCTTGAGGACAAGCAAGGTTCAAGTTTGGGGGATTTTGATGGCTTGCATTTAGTTCATGTTTAGGATGTGCATTAGGCCATGTTTCATAGATTTCGGTTTGCGTTTCTCTCGTTTAAGTTAGATTTTTACTTGTTTTCGGTTTAGTTGTTCGGTTCGGACTCTACGCTTTGTTCTTTGTGAATTTCAGGGGATTTGGAGGTGAAATGGAGCGGTAGAGATCAAGAGGACTCAAGGAGGTGTCAAGAGCTCGAAGACGGTGTCAAAGAGAGGCCGAGAAGTCACCTGAGAAGAGAACCGAAGACCGATCAAGCGAAGCCCGAAGAACCGAAGGAAAATCAACAAAACCCGAAGCAACAGGCTTCGACCCGGCCGGGTCACGGGCCGGGTCGGCGCCCGGGTTGAGCTCTTTCCAAGCATTTGCAAGTGGTGCGGTTTCCAGACTTGGACCCGGCCGGGTCACGGGCCGGGTCGGACCCCGGGTCACACCGCCGCGTCCCCTTTTTCCCGTTTTAGCCTTGTTTCCTTTAGGGTTGTATTTAAGCCGTTTTCCTCCTTTTAGAAGGGGAACTTTTACCCAATTTAGGACCTCTAGACATTCCATTAAAGCTCTTGGGTGTTCTTGAGAAATTGAAGGATCTTGTTGGAGATTTGTGCCCTTTTCAATCAATACAATGTTTATTGGTATGGATTTCCTCATCTCTTCTTCTTTTCTCTTGTTCTCCATGGATTGCTAAGCCCCCAAATCCTAGGGTTTGAGGAAAACCCTATGGATTCTAGGTAGCCTTGAAATGCTTGCTTGAATTGAGATTGGAATTGTGGTTTGTGTCAATCCTATATGCTTAATGCCAAATTGCTTGCGGTTTGAGGCTTGTTGATGATTAGAACCGAAAGGTTAGGTTGTCAATAGGGAGATAGGCTAGGGACTTGTGTTGAGAGACCTCCTCTCTAGCTTGAACAATAGGATTGATTGATTGACTTCCCATTGAAATGAGAGTTGATTTGGGAATTCTTGAGAGGTTCATCTACCGATAGAGGGTTCGAGTTGGATAAGCCCACTCAAGCCACGACGGTGGATGAGAGGCTTGAACCTATTGAGCCTCTATTGAGCCTAAGGGGCCTAGTTTGCATGTCAAGCCACGAAAGTGGATGATTGTCGTAATCTAGGTACGATTTGTTTAATTCGAAAGGGTTAGACATTGATTCTAGGTAGATGCCTCCAAACTATGATTTGATCTTGATTCATGTATGCTTGCAAAGTGCTACTTGGTTCCATAGTGTGAGTACTTAGATCCTAGGATTGCCTTTCCCATAGTAAACTTGCTTCATTTTGTTGGTTGCTTTCTCCTTTTACTTAGTTGTTATTTGAGTTCTTTTATTTCAATTCCAAATTGCCTCATATTAGCCTAGCTACTTTGATTGTCGGTTCACCAATTCTACTAAAATCCTTGAGATTCGACACCTTGGTACTACGCGATCCGTGCACTTGCGGTATTGGTCTAGTAGCCTATCAATGAGTCAAACTCGGCCCGGACCCGACCCGGACCCGTGTTTGATCAGGTCTAAAATCATCACAGAATTCATAACGAACCCACAACACATCCAACTCGCACACAAACTGGCAAAATCTGTTGCTCATTTTCAACTGGCAGTCTCCGCTGCTCATTTTCAACTGGCAGTCATAGACCGCTCATTTTCACTAGTCGTTAGCTAGACGACTCATTTTCACTGGCAGTCATGAACTGCTCATTTTCAAAATCAAATCAAGCAATCATTAATAAAACATGTTTACTCATAGCATCACAATCATGAAAAAGCGTTTTAAAAGAAAACGATCGGGACTAGTTCCCAAAACCAATCCTACAGTCACAATGCGAAACCTAACAAGTTAGAATAGAAGCGAGCAAGTCGAAAATCGACTTACCTCGAAGCAGAATAACTTCCAACTAGAATCCAAGAACTCGACGAAACCTCTACAAACTCCGACGACGAGTGATGGGTGCGGACTACCAGCGACGATGGTGTCCAAGAGAGAAAAGAAACGGAGAAGGCAAGGGACTTCGGTTGCGGACGGCGGAGTTCGGGCTACGGACTACGCAAAGATGGGATCTAACCAAACCCATGTGTTTTTATAGTTTTAGGTTATAGGTTATTTTGATTAATTAATTACTAGATAAGTTACGGATTACTCTTATAATAATTGAAAGCTTATTTGATAGAGCTTATCACTTTAGGAAGCTTTTAAGATAATTTATATATATATATTTATTTTTAATTGTTTTACTTGTTTGCCAAGACTCGGGATATTTATAGAATGGAACGGGACCGAATAAAATCGAGTATTACAATACTATTATTAAAAATGAGATAGTAATATCGTCTTTTTATCCGAAATCGTTAAACTACTTTGTTAATCCAAAATCGTTACATTTGTAGTGCTTTGATTAAGCTAACTATGACTTATTTAAATAAATCTTTTAGAAAAATAGACTTGTACCAATAATAATATTTTTTGAAATAAAATGAATAATTTAATAGATCTTATAGTACTATAATTAATTTAATAATAGTAGAGTTATAGATCAATATAATTTATAAATGAATATTATACTACAAATTTATTTTATATATTTATAAGATATTTTTGAAAGATATTTTTAGATATGTGTAGCTTAAATTATAAATTTATGGGACAAAAAAAGATTGACAGAGAAATATGGCAAATATATATAATTATAAATATACAATAAAAACAAAATTCCAGAGTGACAAATAAGTTTAAAAAATTAATTATAATTTTGATTTACAAAAAAGAATGTCTATGCAAATAGTTGAAAAAGATAAAAATTAGGTGAAAAAAAATAGAAATTAGAAAAAGAAGACGATAGATGATAGATGATAAAGAACTAATAAATATAAGAAAGACTTTATAATTATTTTTCTAAATTTTATTTTCTTAAATGGAGTGGTGTCAGGATTAACGTGGAGGCTCGAAAGGTCTCAACTTTAATATATAACAAGTTATAACCCCGGGCCTTGCCCGGGATTTTTTCAAATAAAACTTAAAATTATTAATTTATATATGCTATAAATATTATAAAATAAATGTATAATTTATTTAAATCTGAAAAATATTGTGAAAATTACGAATTTATAAATTAATTATCTCAATCAAATTTGATCAATAGGTTTATTCTTCATATACAATATCTCAATCTTGTACGTAATTCGAAATCAAAATAATCGACTCATCAAATTGACTTAACTAATAGTTTTATTCTTATTACATTGAAATGTTTTTTATAAAATTATAAAATCATCGCTATACATATTTGATATTTTGGATTATTGTGATACCAAAAATATTTTATCTTTGATATTTGACCTGAGCAATATAGATACCAAAATTATATAAGTATTAAACTATAAACACTATATTTTAATCTTATCATAGGCAAAACAAATATGGATGGTAAATTCTTTATCTTATCATACGTAATACATATTTTCAAACGATTTTTCATTTACTTTCTATTTTAGATTAGACTATCATAGATTTTCTTAATGATTTTTGTCATTAACTTTGAATTAACTTTTATAACTTTATTATGAAAACTTCTTAAGTTTTTTTTCTTAACTTTTATTTTCTAAGGTAACACTATATTATTTATTTTTTCTATTTCATACTAATGACATAAAAGACAATAAATGTACTTTTTTTAGATATATATTGTAATTTATAAGTTTTATAGTTATCTTCTTTACAAAAAAAATATAAGTAATGAATTATAATCTTTACTTTCAAATAAAACTTTTTAAAATGCAAGATAATAAATATTTTATTTTAATGCAAGTTATATAGTATAAAAATTCTAGCAGGACCACGAGCATTGACCAATCTATCGGGCCGATATAAACAAAATATAATATGCTATATAAAATAAATAATAATACGGAGTACAAAAATTAAATTTTATGTTTTTATTTTTAAATAATTACCTTTATATTTTTGTATTCTTGCAAATTGTATTTGAACAATGATAGTTTATCATTGTTCCCGCAAAAATAAACATTCACCTAAAACCTTCTAATAATTGATAAGTTTCTACTATTGAATCCTATGATGCAAAACCTATCAGCATAGTAGAATTCATGTACGTACAATAATAATTAAGTATTAATTTATCATCATATATAGTAGATGAAACATAAAATTAAAGATGGACTTACAGTTGGGATATCACCTTGGAATTGATCTTATATGTAAAGTTAGAGCTTGAGTTGTATCCCTTACGTATAATTCAAGTAGGTCATTGTGATTGCAAAGTAGTTCACGTACGTACAATGTATATGTATATAAATAGGCTACAACTTATCTTTTGCTACATAATGGATAGAAAATTAAGATGAAAATCAGTTATTAAAAATCGTTACATAAAGATATATTACGTATAGATATGACGTGTTTAATTGTAATATAGTAATTATATAAATGGATAGAAATTTTTGATTAAAATCAGTTATTAAAAATAGGATGGGTGGTTTATAAATACGTCATGACAAAACTGCCCTTAACTGCTTCAGGTTTAGAAGTATACAAGATATCTTAATTAAATGATAAAATGTTATGGAGTGTTGTTTTACGATAAAATGTATTATAGCTATAAAATAAATTTTATATATGGAATCGATCAACTTAACGGGATTTGAATTTTAACATGATCGGGTTCAATTTATTTTTCATGCGTTGATGTTGATTTTTGTAGTGTTTGGTCCACTTCTTTGATTCTCTTTATTAACTTTTGTTTGTCCTTTACGTACCTCTTTTGCTTGTTAGGTTATCTCATGTTTATGCTATCTTTTTTTTTTTTTTTTATCAGATCATGTTTATGCTATCTATACTTGTTCGCCTTCGGGCTGGCTTAAAGCTTTGTTTTTATTAGCTTGTGGTCACTTGCACACTTTCCTTAGTTATTGTCATCATGATATCTCAATATCACGCCAAAGGATTTCTAGCCGTCTAATTTTTCATAAAACCCAAAATATATAAATCCTTTACCACATGTTTTTTGTGATTTATCCTCGTGGATAAATGTACGGTTTAGTTAAAGACTAGCAGATGACCCGTACCTTGTACGAGGATATTATTTATTTATTTATTTATTGCTTTGTGTATGAATTTACTATAACAATTACAAATATTTTCATATGTGTAATTTTTTTAAATGACGCTTATTTTTTTAATTATAAAATGACATAATTCTTGTATATCATTATATATAAATAAATTTTATTTATATATTTATCTTTTATACATATATAAGCAAATATTTAAATAATTGAGGAAGAATGACATAAGAAAAGATGCATTATCATATCTTATTAACAATTGATACAAATCTTTTGGCATTTAAATTAAATTACGTAAACTAACTTATATAATAAGATCAATAAGTTTAAATAAAAACTCGGATTAATATATATTAATATATTAAAGATATAGATAATATTTAGTAAGTTAAATAGAAAACCAAATTATCTCATATATATGTTATTGTTTTTTGAAAGAATAATTAAATAACAAATATGTAAATATGTAATGAATATGTTAACAATTTATTATCTTAATCAAAAAATCTATTTTTTTTTCCTAAAGTGTAATCAATATGAAATATTATCGATATATATATATATATATGATAAATATAACATCTACTTTTTTATTGATATTTTAATATGATATGATAGTAAAAATATATTTAATATATTGTTTTAATAGAATGAATATTTTTCTTAAATATAGTGGTAAAACCATTGATGATTTAAAAAAATAGCATAATAAAATTACGAAAAATTATTTAAAGTTAACATGATATTTAATTAAATGGGTAAATTATTATGATTATGATTTATAGATTATGATGAAAAGAAATATTTTTTAAAATAAAAGGTTTATGATAGGTATATGTATTAATTAAGTGAGTATAATGATAAGATAGAGATTTATATATTTGGATAGAATTAGTAATTAAACAGCTCAAATTCTAAGATAGAATTAATATCTTAACTAAATATGTATAAGAATATGATAAAATCAAGATTTAATAAGATAGATTTTTTCAATAAGGGGGTGATGTGGCGCAATATGGTGGCAGAATTTGCTTCCGCTTTAGTATATAGTAATAGACTAGCAAATGACCCGCACCTTGTACGGGGGTGTTTTTTATTTATTCATTACTTTGTATATGAATTTACTATAATAATTACAGGCATATCTTTTGTGTTATAAAATTAAATTCTTAGTATATCATCTTATATAAATATAAATTTTATTTATATTTTAACTTTTTATACATACATAAACATATATTTAGATAATGGAGTAAGAATGCCATAAGATAACATGTATTATTACATTTTATTAAAAAATTATGAAAATCTTTTGGCATTCAAATTAGATTGCATAAACTAACTTATATAATAAAATCAATAACTTTAAGTAAAAAATTGGATTAATATAGTATTATATTAAATATATAGATAATATTTAATAAGATAAAAATATGAAACCAAATTATATTTTATAAAGTTTATTATCTTCTGAAAAAGTTTTTAAATAAGAAATATAAAATACTTATTAAAAATATTGACGAATCATTATCTTAATTAAGAAATGCATCTTTTTATCTAAAGTGTAATCAATATGTAATATTTAAGATATATACATGATAAGTATAATATCTAATTTTTTTTAATGAGATTTTAATATGATATGAATATGATCATGAAAAATTTATTTAACATATTATTTTAATAGAATGAATATTTGGCTCAAATATAGTGGTGGAATTTAATACCATTGATGATGTTTAAAAAATATTATAATAAATTACGAAAAATAATTTATATTTAATATACTATTTAATTAAATGGGTAAAATATTAAGATTATTATTTATACATTATGACTAAATATAAAGTTGATGATATATCTATGTATCAGTTAAATGGATATATTGATAAGATTGAGATTTATATATTTAGATAGAATTATTAATTAAACAACTCAAATTTTAAGATAGAACTAATATCTTAATTAAGTATGTATAAGATTATGATAAAATCAAGATTGATAAGATAACTTTTTAAATAAGGGGTGATGTGGCGCAATATGGTGTGAGAATTTGCTTCGGCTTTAGTATATAGTAATAGATTGATATAGATAATTACGATTTATTCATCAATAATATTCATTTTTATTTCCTTTGATAATTTGTATGTGTATTGTGCATTTGTTCATTAATAATATCACATTATGTATTAGGATTGCACATTTGCTCACTAATTTGTATCACTATCATATATTATTACATCATTATCAAAAAATCTACGGTTTTAGTTGACTAAAATTAAAGTAATAGAATTCCGATGAACAAATTACAGAGTATATATTTTCAATTAAAAAAATGCGTAATAGGGTTTTGATGAACAAATACGCAATAGATTTTTGATGAACAAGTGATATATTTTTGATAGATGAACAACAAGTTTTTGATGGAAAAAACAATCATTGTTGATGGACAAATGCACAATAGGTGTTTGATGAAAAAATGCACAAAAACATAGGTTTTTGATGAGCAAACAATGCGTTTTTTAGAGAAAATTGTTGGTTTTTCGATGAACAAAACAATCGGTTTTGATGAACATATTTGTAGTTTTGATGAACAAATGATAAATTTTTGATGAATGAACAACAAGTTTTTGATGAAAAAACAATCATGTTTGATGGACAAATGCACAATAGGTGCTTGATGAAAAAATGCATTAAAAAAATAGGTTTTTGATGAGCAAACAATACATTTTTTAGAAAAAGTTATAGGTTTTTCAATGAACAAACAATCGGTTTTGATGAACAAATTTGTAGTTTTGATGAACAAATGATAATTTTTTTATGAATGAACAAGTTTTTTATGACAAAACAATCATGTTTGATGGAAAAATGCACAATAGGTGTTTGATGAAAAAATGCATTAAAAAATAGGTTTTTGACGAGCAAACAATACGTTTTCTAGAAAAATTATAGGTTTTTTTATGAACAAACAATCGGTTTTGATGAACAAAATTGTAGTTTTGATGAACAATCTTGGATGTGGTGTGTATCCGTATTTTTTGAAAAACATGCGAATAATTTATCAAAAATTCAGTCTTGTTGTTTTCCACCATTTTAATCGAAATGATCACCCGGTTTGATTTATCCCCGTCCAATGACTCTTGTTTATTCTTACTTCTCACCTAAGCACACATTCTCACCTGATACGGACTCACGATAATATTGAGCATCAATATATGCCCGTAGGTATCGAAGTTATAGATTGTTATAGATTATAATTAGATAAAATTGTTTTTATTAATTATATTTTAAAGCCATATATTTATAGTTTTTTTTTTGGCATAAAATTTATATATAAGACAAGCCTAAGGCTAACTATAAATAGATAGATATATGATCGGTAATTATAGATATTAAATTACATGTGTATTAGAATTGAGTTTATGATATATCAACTTTATACTCGCATATCAGAATTGAGCTTATGATATATCAAACCGAAAGTGTCGAAAGTATCGACGAAGGAACCTATAACGTACTAAGAGGATTAGGGTAAGATTTAAGGTAATTTTTTTTTTTTTGGTCGAAGGAGAGGCGGCACTCTCCGGGTTCTCGAGGGGCGTGAGATTTAAGGTAATTAGAGAGGAATAGGGAGAGATTAAGGGATAAAGAGATCCGACATCCCTTCCCAATTACAGCTCTTTCCCACAATTCCTCCTAATTACAAAGATTTACCCAACTTTCTATAACAACACAAAAGTGCCCCTGCATATGACAAATACCTCCCCTTAAGAACTTTGTCCTCAAAGTTCAAGAAAGCTAAAAATCAGAACAGTACGTACGCTAGCTAGTTGTGAGTTGTACATATGAGTTTTCTTTCATGCAATCACTCGATCCTCATCTTGAAATAAATGCACAAACTTAAAGCCTTATACTTTTCATCTCAACAATAAGCTTTGTCTTTACATAAAGAATACAACTTCTCTCAACAATTGAAGCCCAAATCTGACTTCAGGCAAACAACGTCATTGGTAACAAATGCCAACATCAACAAAGTTGTTAACAAACATTTTAGGAGCAATTTCCCAGCTTGTGACCAGCTTGCTACTTGAATACTCTGCCAGTTTGGATGATTATACAAGTAACTTCTAGTTGAATCTTCTGAAATCAATATGCGGAAGCGACCGAATTTCATTCTTGAAGAAGAAGAAAGCTCTAGAACAAGCGAGAGAAGGAGAGAAAGATATTTCTGTATTTCTGTATGTTTCTGATGAGAAATACAAAAGCTATTTATAGTAGCCAGGAAAAGAAATGTAATGAAATGCCATATAGGCTACAATTCAAAACTATAGAATATAATCCCAATACCCCCCCTCAAGATGGAGGCGGATCGAAGAGTCCCATCTTGGGCAAAGTCGCTTGTAGCTGAATTCCTGGCAAGGCTTTAGTTAAACAATCTGCAAGTTGCTGCTTTGATGAACAATGATGTAGAGAAATGAGCCCTTCAAGAAGTTTCTCACGGGCAAAATGACAATCCAGCTCGATGTGTTTGGTACGTTCATGGAAAACAGGATTTTTCGCAATGTAAATGGCTGCTTGGTTGTCGCATTTGATGGGTATAGGCATGATACCATCAACTTCCAGCTCACTTAACAACCGGCTTAGCCAAGCTAACTCAGAACAAATTCTCCTTAGAGACCTGTACTCTGCCTCGGTTGATGACAAAGAAACACTAGCCTGCTTCTTTGACTTCCAAGAAATCAAATTTCCTCCCAGAAATACAACATATCCACTAACAGATTTTCTGGTAAACGGACATGTAGCCCAGTCTGCATCACAATAACCCTTCATGTGGAAATCAGATCTGTTATTTAGTAATAAAGCCTTTGATTGAGTGCCCTGAACATAAGACAAAACTCTCAAAGCAGCATCATAATGTGGTTCTCTGGGAGCTTGATTGAATTGGCTCAACACTTGTATGGCATAAGCCAAATCTGGCCGAGTATTAACCAAAAAATTAAGTTTGCCAATCAATTGTCTATATGGAAGAGGATCTGGAAGTAAAACACCTTCATCAGGCAAAAGTTTTTGTCTCAAATCTAAAGGACTCACAGCAGGTGTAGAAGCATTGCAAGGAAAATCATGTAGAAGCTCTTGCACAAATTTTCTCTGACTCATCAAATAGCCCTGATCAGTAGGAATAAATTCAATTCCCAAAAAGAAGTGTAACGTACCCAGATCTTTGATGCGAAATTCCTCATTAAGGAAGGTTTTCAAAGCTGATATCTCTTCCAAATCATCACCAGTGCATATTATATCATCAACATAAACACCAACAAACACCATAGAGCTAGTAGTCTTCTTTGAAAAGAGAGAGTAATCATTCAATGACTGTTTGTAACCTCTAGACCGAAGGCTGGACGACAATTTTGCATACCACTGTCGACTTGCTTGCTTTAATCCATACAAAGATTTTTTGAGCTTACATACCAAAGAAGAATCATCAACTGTCATGCCTTGAGGAATCTTCATGTAGACTTCTTCATCTAAATCGCCGTGTAAGAAGGCATTGTTAACATCCAATTGAAACACTTTCCAATTTCTTTTCAAAGCAACTGAAACAAGAACTCGAATAGTAGTCATCTTGATAACCGGTGAGAAAGTTTCTGTATAATCCAGCCCCTCTTGTTGAGTAAAGCCTCGAACAACAAGTCGAGCCTTGTATCTGTCAATCTGCCCCTCAGAATTTCTCTTGACTTTATATACCCACTTGCAACTAATAGCCTTCTTTCCTTTAGGCAATGGAACTAAATCCCAAGTGTGATTAGCATCTAAAGCTGCAAATTCATCAACCATTGCTTGCTGCCAGACTTGGAACTTACAAGCTTGTTGATAAGAAAATGGCTCGTTTTCTGGTTTTACAGAAGAAGGTGCTGCTGCAGTAGAGAACTGAACATTAGAAGTCAAAGTGTGGCCACAGAAATGTTCATCATGAACAGCCAAAGAACACACATAATCAGATAAGTGAGAAGGAGGGTTATGTGATCGCGTGGACCTCCTCAACTCTGGTTGCTGTGAAGAGCTAGAAGAATTGGTAGAAATCTGAGGAAAATCATCAAACACTGGGGATTCTGAGGTAAACAAACTTGGGGCTGGTGTAGACAGATTTGGTGAATGATAAGGAAACACAGCTTCATGAAACACTATGTCTCGGGATACAACAATCTGTTTTGTTTCTAAATTGTATGTCTTATAGGCCTTCTTGCCAAAAGGATAGCCTAAAAAGATTGAAGGGGAAGCTCGTGCTTGGAACTTGTCTCTCCCTTGCTTGAGAGTGGAAACAAAACACAAGCATCCAAAAGTTTTAATGTGAGCATAGGTGGGTTTTGTGTGGTAAAGAATTTCAAAAGGAGTTTTGTTTTGAAGGGTTTTGGTTGGGATTCGGTTGATTAGGTAAGCAGCTGTCAAGACACTGTCACCCCAAAACTTGAGAGGCAACTTTGATTGAAACATCAAGGCTCTTGCAATCTCTAAAAGATGCCTATGTTTTCTTTCCACCACCCCATTTTGTTGAGGTGTAGCCAAACAAGATGTTTGATGCTCAATGCCTTGAGATTTAAGAAATTCTGTAGCCTCAATACTAGATCCCAACTCAAGAGCGTTGTCTGATCTGATAATCTGAACCAGCCTCTGAAACTGTCTTTCAACCATAGCTAGAAAAGATCTCAAAACTGTAAATGCATTCCCCTTTGTTGGCAAGAGATGAACCCATGTTGATCTAGAAAAGTCATCTACAATGGTAAGGAAATACTTGTGACCATCATAAGTAGCTGTATTGAAAGGTCCCCAGACATCAACATGAATAAGCTCGAAAGGACGAGTTGTAGTAATGGTGCTGGTGGGAAAAGGTAACTTCGTTTGTCTGGATTTAGCACAAACCTCACAAGGTGAAAGTTCGGCTTTATTGGGCTTATAGTTTTGCAGGAAAGGTAAAATTTGTAGTTTGTATAGAGGTAGGTGACCCATTCTGTCGTGCCAGGTGCGCATATCAACTTGACAAGCAGCATGCTCCCTAGCTTTATTGTGTTCCTGATTGTCCCCAGGAACTAGGAAATAGAGATCTCTGTCTGCCTTACCAATCTCCACAGGCTTCCTCATAAAAGGAGCCTGCAACAAACACCTGCATGAAGTAAATAAAACCTTGCATTGCATATCTCTAATAAGCTTGCCAACTGAAATTAAGTTGCACTTGAAACTTGGGACCAGAAGAACATCTCTCAAGACCAAATTAGATAGAATCTGTACTGTTCCAGAAGTATGTACAGTAGCAGTTTCTTCATTTGGTAGAGAAATGACAAAAGGCTTTGCTAATTGTTGAATAGAATCAAACAAAGTGGCCATGTGACAGCTTGCCCCACTGTCAACAATCCAATTAGCCTTGTTAAAAAGCTTGGAAGATAAAAGAGTACCTGCGAAGCCAGCAAAATCATCTTGCTTAGTCTCTTTTTCTTTGTCATTTCGAGTACCAAGTAAGCTGAGCAATTGTGCAATTTGTTGAGAAGTCAACTCTGTCTTATTCCCATTTCCTTGTGCTGATCCTGCAAATTTTTCCTGCTGACTAGAACCACTGGACTTATTGCCTTTATAATCTGGTGGAAAGCCATTGATAAAATAGCACCGATCTATAGTGTGATTTGTTTTCTTGCAATTGGTGCAATAGAGTGGTTTCCTTTCTCCATTCTTCCTCTGCTGATTTTGAGAAGAGCTCTGTGAAGAGGTTTGTGGAAAATTCTGTGAAGAATTTTGTGATTGTTGAGGCTTCATTCCCGGAGTCTTAGCAACAACATTCATAGAAGCAGATTCAGCAAAATTCTGCAACTGATTCTGTGTTTCTCTTTGTGTCTCCTCTTGTAACAACATGCCATAAGCAGTAGCAAGGTTTGGCAATGGTTGCATCATCAATATAGCACCACGAATAGAAGTGAAACGTTCATTCAATCCCATCAAAAAATCAATAAGACGCTGGTCTTCTAATTTCTTAGGCACATCTTTCATGATAGGACAAGAACATTTAGGAATGCTTTGACAACTATCTAATTCATCCCAGAGAGACTTCAATTTAGTGTAATAGCTTGAGATAGAATTCGCACCTTGTGTAAGAGAGTTCAATTCCTTCCGAATTGAATATAGCTGAGCTCCACTGATCTGGTTAAACCTAGCCAACAGCTCGTTCCAAATATCCGAAGCTGATTCGATGTAGAGAACGCTTCTTCGAATTTCAGGACTCAAACCATTAAGAATCCAAGACTTGACCATATCGTTGCATCTACACCACCGATTGTAATCCGGAGCTGTGCTGGCCGGTGCTGTCAGAGTTCCATTGATGAAAACAAGCTTGTTCTTCGCCGAGAGGGCAGTTTTCATGGAGATTCTCCATTCGCCAAAACCTTTGCCGTCAAAAACTTGTGAAACGAGTGATAATCCTGGATTATCACTCGAAGAGAGATAGTAGTGATCATTCGTATCCACAGTTGGAACTCTTTCACCAGTCATGCTTCACCAAACAACAAGCTGAGCAAAATCTCAGAAAAAAGAAAAACAGAGGAAACCAGCAACGATCGAGACAATCAATAGAGAAAACGAGCTCAGATCTGACGCCTAAAGCTCTGATACCATCAAATCAATATGCGGAAGCGATCGAATTTCATTCTTGAAGAAGAAGAAAGCTCTAGAACAAGCGAGAGAAGGAGAGAAAGATATTTCTGTATTTCTGTATGTTTCTGATGAGAAATACAAAAGCTATTTATAGTAGCCAGGAAAAGAAATGTAATGAAATGCCACATAGGCTACAATTCAAAACTATAGAATATAATCCCAATATCTTCCGGCCAGAATCAAAAACAAGTACCTGAAACCTGCTTCCTCCTTGAAGCACTCATATGCACCAATTCCTGACCTATATGGCAATTTTACCTCTAGTGGTTTAGGAAATCATTTGCCCAATACAAAGAACTTCCACTCGGATCAAGAATAAATGAGCTAGTACGAAGAAACCCCTTAACATATCAATGAAGACCCCGTAGCATACATGGCAAAGACACCAAAATCTAAATAGAGATCCATAAGAAAACACGTAGGTAGTTCTTGATGTAAGTAACAAACTAACAACCGTACAAGGATCATATAGATAGAGACAGAGGTAGTACGTAGTTCGCTTCTGGATGGAAATTATACATCTGAACGATAGCACAATCCGAGACTTGAGACTTCAGCTAGCTAGCAGACTTACAACTCTTGCAAATGATAACACAGAACATAGCACGATGAAACAGCTGCAGATCATCTCCTCAGCTAGCTAGGCGCTCACAACATAAGAGCAAGAGACCTTGAACTTACCGTTGTCCCAAACAATGGCCCCAAAGGCGTCCTTGATGGTTGAATTCGACGAGAACCTCACCCGGTAAGTCATCTTTGGCCGGGCTTTGGTGAACACCAGCCTTTGAGGCTCCACCTCCACAAGCAGCCCACGGGGGGCCGTCACGCTGACCCTATATATGGTGTCAACCTCCTCATCGACATTGCTAAGGGTTCTGGTGACATGGACCGGCCCGGCAGCAATGTCTTTAGCCACCGCTATGGAGGGGTAGTTGATGTCAGAAATCAGGTCCAGACTGGAGTTCCCGGGGCACCTGAACTGATCTGGGAGGGAGGGCTCGATCAATCTGATTGTCGAGGAATTGTACCCGTAGAAGCACAGAAATTTGAAGTAGTCCATCAGGTCCATGTCGTAGACGAGCCCCGGGTTCATGGCACCATACGGGTTCAGCTCCCCTGACCCGAAATCATAGGCCATGGCAACATCCCCTGCTTCCTTGGTTAAACGATATTATATTATTCAACATCTTATAAAATTTTATATGTTAAACGATATTTCGAATCGATCCAATGCCTCCCGGGTTTCAACACATTAATGATTGGGTCGAACAGGTCGAGTCTCACTTTGACCCATAAATTTTAAATCAGGTTTCAACCCATAAATTTTCTGACAAGTCGGATTATCGGGTCGAGTTAAGTTTTGACGGGTGTAGCTACAATCGAATAAAAGCATTATTTCATTTTGATTGAGGTGCTTTTCATTGAATTGCATTCAAACGACCTCTTTTATCGTCATTTAAACACTACCTATATAAACGTACAAATCAATATTAAACTACCGGTCCGGACAACGTCAGGCGTATATATCTAGTTCTTAGAAAGAATCTCGCTACTAAATGTTAATGTGTGGGCAAAGAAGATGGATGATTTTCAAGTGTAGCCAAGATTTCTATCTAATAATTGTGTCCTTTATATGACGATTAATTAGCCATGTTTCCCTATTAATAATATCGGGTTTTCTATTGGGTGCATTCATGGCACATTATAAGCAACTAGCTGTACCCGTCGTGCCATGCACGACAATGACTCATGCTTCACTTTTTAAAATTATGTTTATTATAAATAGGATATTAAAAAGTGAAAAATATATAATAAAAATTTTTGCTTATGAAAATGTTATTTTTTTCAAGACGAAAAAAAATATTTTTTATATTTACAATACCGCACATATGAGATTATAAAAATATAAAACATATTTTAATTATATAAATTTAGTAATTAAAATTTACTTACTTTTTCATTCTTCAAAATTTGTCTCTAATTGTTAATATATATCATTGTCGCTATTATCATAATTTTGAGACATTATAAGTGAATATAATATAAAATGAGACC
Source organism: Polygonum maritimum (assembly GCA_963924305.1). Classification (NCBI taxonomy): domain Eukaryota; kingdom Viridiplantae; phylum Streptophyta; class Magnoliopsida; order Caryophyllales; family Polygonaceae; genus Polygonum; species Polygonum maritimum. The sequence goes on along the minus strand of OZ002729.1, from coordinate 4,597,318 downwards.
TTTTAATTGATTATTTTGGTTTGATATTATTTTTTATTTTAATACTATAATTTACCAATATGAGATATAATTACTATGAATTGTTATTTAATTAAAAATATCAAAATACAATATCAAAATTTAGAAATATAAAATGATTCCAACATGATTCTAATGACTTTATATATTGAAATAAATGAAATATATTAATCGAAAATTATTTTATTATGAAAGATATAAGCTAAATTATTATAACAATGATAATATATAAGTTAAGTAAAAGATAGTAAAGATAAATTGATTTAATATTAAGTATAAGAATATTAATTTAATTATAAGAAAGGCGCATTCCATCTAAGCTTTAGTGTACACTTGTCTTGTTGTCTCTAGGCTTTTCTGGTTAGTTTGTTAAGTGATCTAGTAACTCTTGGGTTGTTTTTGGACGTATTTCATCTAGGTCTGGATTGCCCCCTTCCTGACCCCCCAAATCCTACGGCTGCGGGTTCCCCGGGGTAAATGTTGTTGTTGTTGTTTTGATAAAAAAGGGCTTCTATTATTTAAATTTTTTAAATTATTTCTTACATAAAGAGATTAAAAAGATAACTAATAGATTATATAAAAAAAAGGATAGAATACCTTATCAAAGTTTAAAAAATGTCTTTTACATATATTAATAATATAGAATGTATTTAGGTTAATTAAAATCACATAAAAAAAATTAATTGTTTAATTATGATAGATAAAGCTAAGTTATTAGGAAAATGATAATATATATTTTAATTAAAATTTAATCAATATAAATTGATTTAGTATCAAAGATAAAAATAATAGTTTCTTTACAAAAAGGGCTTCCATTTTTAAATGCTTTTTTAAATTCGAATTTCTTATATTACTTCTTACATAAATAGATTAACGTAATTCAAAAGATAAGTTAATTAATATGTATCTTTTATAGAAGAAAATTTAAAAAGATAGATAGTAATGTTTCAAATATAGATAATTAAGGAAATTTTAAAGATAAATAGTATGTCCTCAAAGATAGATATTAGATGGGTAAGAAAAAAGATAAAATTAAAGATTATATAATAAAGAAAAATAAAACATATAAAATTGTTAATCAAGCGGGGCCAGAATTAACATGGTGGCTCGAAAACGGTCGACTTTTATAACAACAACGTTTATATCGATTTATGGTCCAAAATGGAAATTTGCAAAAACTCAAGAATTGACGTTAGTATCCTTTGATTACACTAAATAGAATTTTTTTTTGGTCGAGAATCACAATAAATAGAATTGACGTTAGTATGTTTGAATAATATTTATAAAGTGAGTCATAATTATAGGATGATTTTTTTAGGAGAAGATAAAATTAAAGATAGATAGTATGACTTAAGATAAAATTGTTATTGTCTATTTGAGGTGAAAAAAAAACTAAAATCAAGCGGGGCCAGAATCAACGTGGTGGCTCGAAAACGATCGGCTTTTATAATATAATAAATATTGATGATTGATTTAAGCATTCCAATAACAGAAATAAAAATCCTAAAAAGGAAATATTGAACACATCATAAAAAAGATTAAAAAATCCAAAATTTAAGATTTACAAAAAATTTCCATTATTAACCTCTTATAGTATATAGTGTACCCTTAAGACACGTAGTAGAAAAATCCTAATAATGATCCCTCCATGCAATGTAGACTATTGTCTCTCGGTCTACCAATAAAGAATACACTAGTTATATACCCAAAACCCCAAGATAACAAATGTACATGCATACTACACTGACTACACATCATATTGAGCTAATTGGGCATTAGCTCAATGGATTATACTGCTCCCTAAAACTATATGGGCTTTGTTTTGATTTTTTACACAGGTTTAAACCAATAATGAGCCTATTGTTGAAGATATGACACGTTAGGAACCAACCTACTAAAAAGTATAGTGTAAAGGGGAAAAATATATATATATTGGCCTCTTAAAATTAGGGACCTTGGTCGGTGCCCAGTCTGCCCTGTTTATGGGCCAGGCCTGACAATGCTTCCAATCTCCTTAAGGGGAGTACACCATGATTGAAGAAGTCAAAAATAGCTCCTAGGAAGTCTACACCATGCTTCCAATCTCATTGTTGCGGCTGTGGGTGTAAGCCCTAGGCGATTCGATCAGATAATCACTTGATCTATTTTGTCTCGATTTTTTGCTATCTAGATAGCCTAGCATATATGAAAACTGAAGAATAACTAATTAACTATACAAAAAACATTTAAAACAGAAACGAGCACATGAAACTCGAGTAAATTAGTACGGAGTATTTGTTGAAGGTGATCGATCGAGAGATTATGATAATTTAATTATTTAAACATAAAAAAAAACGTCTGTCGAGTTTTAAAAAAAAACAATTATTATCTTGACCAACCTAATATAGTTTGACTTGGCCAATCTCAGAATTTATCCAAAAAAAATATACAACTAATCCAAAGTATCCTACAACATCAGTGACATAAGCCAAAGCATTGACTATAATCATTCAAATGTTACTTTTTTTTTTTGATAGATATTCAAATGTTACTAGTACTACTACACAACTGTAATAATTAAACCCTGATGAATTCGTTCCTGTGTAAAACGGGTCACCCCACCCGAGACCAATGTCAAACGTGTACCGAGAGATCGGCTGGGTTTAGTTCTTTCTTTTTTCAAAAGGTTTGGGCCGTTTGGCCAACTATTGGTGTAGCCTTCATAGAAGCTAGTTTTGACTTCTTCAATCATGGTGTACTCCTTAAGGAGATTGGAAGCATTATTATTACTTTTTTATTGTCGAATGTCATTACTTTAATTCTTAAGAAGGTACTCAATGCTCAGTAAATGACTTTAGGCGGACTTCTTGTTTCTCAATTGTTAACAAAATCATAGTGAACATGACAGATACGGGACTATAAGAGATATTGCCTAAGATATTTGATTGTAATCGTATCAGTAACCATATGTGAAAGGGGAGCATCAAACACAACATCACAGTTTGTAAGGAGATAGTTAAAATAACAGTACCAAACAAGGATTATTATCGGCATTGGTATAAACTTCCATTACGTAATACTCCCTCCGTTTCACAATAAGTGTCGTTTTAACACTTAAAATTTGTTTCATAATATGTGTCGTTTTAGGCTTTCAAAGTGATTTATTAGGGGTGATTAATGATAATTTTTATTGGGATGTGTATTTGTTGGCTAAAGTTGTTCATTCATTGGCAAAAAAAAATGTAATGAGTGGTAAGATTAAGAAAAAGTTGTAAGTTTTAGAGTGAATGATTGCTTTTCTTAAAAACTGTGTTAAGAGCTAAAACGACACTTATTATGAAACGGAGGGAGTATCTAATAACCATAAATATCGCCGAATGGGTGAGGAACTGAGTCCAATGATTAGGGCTTGAAGGAGGAACCTTAAGGTCCTTGTTTCGACACCCAACCAACGATGAAGCCATGAGATTTAACTATTTAGAACTTTTCACAAATCTCACTCGTTCATGGGTGCTCCATGCTAATTCGAGTAGTATTTCAGTTATCTTAAATCTTACCCAATCAAAAGCAGTATATAATCGAATTATTTATTATATTTTATTATAGGGTAGCTACTTATTTTAAATATATTTTTTGAGATTTAGTAAACCATCAACCAACAATTGGGGGCTTAGTAACAACATTGTTGTTATCAACACTGATACGAATTCGATTGCAACAAAAATCTTCAGTGTGGATGGCTGATGCTGGCATGATAATTGCAGATCCAATCTTGTATTGGCTCTCGATCACTGTCTTGGCTGCATTCCCATCCTTCCCCACAAGTTCCGGCCACGTGTATTTGTTTGTTGCGCCCCATGTTAATAAACCATCCAAACATAGACATTAATAAATTATATTTTACAAAAATGCAATACTATACAATTTATTATGACATACGGAACACAAAAGTAGTAAAATTAGCCTTCAGGCAATTAGTCAAAACGGTTAAGCCTCCAAGGATAGTACTCAGAGGTTACCGGTTCGATTCTCATGGGCAGTGCCCTCAACCAAAAAAAAAAATGTAGTAAAATTAGAAAATTGAAGACTTACGAAGGGCGCAGCATGATGGAGTGGTGCAAGGTATGCATTGTTTACTCACTGGACAGTAAACACTTTGGCACGGTGGATAAGGGGCAAAATCCTGGGAACTTTGTCCTGCCATCTCTTTTATCTCTTCTTTTTTGATGTATTACTAGCTACTTTTACTTACTACCCGCCAACTTGAGTTCCTTCCTTGATTGCCTATAAACTGATAACCTTGAATCATATATATATAAATGGTTTGGTATCGTTGAATGTTAAAGAGAATATTTTTACGATTTTGTATCATTTTTTATATAAACAAATCCCTTTTCTAATAAATGGAATATATCTTATTTCGTGGAATGAGAGTAATCAAATGAGTAAAGTGCAAATCTTGTTTCTTGGAAAGAGGTCAAATGACATACCTTATTCCTTTTTGGACAAGAAATTAATACTCATTATTAGAAAGAATCTCACTACTAAATGTTAATGCGTGGACAAAGAATATGGATGATTTTCAAGTCTAGTCAAGATTTCTATTTTAATAATTAGTGATGCCCTTGCTATGCATGCATAGGGGAACTTTTTGATACGAATATGTTGGTGTGTATATTAGTATAACAAAGTATATAACAAAATATCTCAATTCCAACTCTTGTTATGATTTTCTATCTCATGTAATATACTAAAATGGATTTATTTGCAAACGAGAAAAAAAACATGGTTTTAAATTTTAAAATAAATATATATTTGTAAAATAAGTGATTTAAATACCAACTTATTTGCTTATAAAATGAAAATTAAAAAATACAAATAATCCCAATTATGATTTATAATGTATCATTTGGTTAAAAAAGCTCATATTAATATGTTTGTGAGGATACATAACATAAAACTCAATATTGAGAAAATGAAAAGAAAAAAGTGATTTGTGTGTAAATAAGGAGATTTCAACCTATGATGAATGAGTTATTAAGAAACACTCTAACCACTATGCTATAAATGATTTTTTTATTTGTTTTTGCCAGTACTAATTATATAGGGATTTTTGTAAACATAGTTAATGAGAGCAATAAATGGTGGCAAAACCCAATCTTATATGTATATACTAGTAGAACAAGTCCGTGCTATCGGACGGGACATGAGTTCTATATGTTATAATTAAGACATGCTTGAATTAAGATATGTTAATCTATTAGGAGATTGCTGATGTAATAAGTAGTATAACAGTGACTAAAAGGTATACAGTACGAACAATAATTAGAAATATCCAATAATTTTTCCCCATCCCATCTTGAAAAATTTACAAATGGATGAATAATAGCCCCTTGATTTCCCGTCCCACCTTGAAAAGTCAAACATACATAAAATTCTCCACAATTGTAGAGTTGTTTATTTCACTACAATTGTACATGGACTTAAATCATTTTAGGAACGCATGTATCTTAGAGCATGGTAAGTGATCTTAAATCTTAAGCAAACATACATATACGTATGATGATCGATTGTACTCAGTAAATTACATGATTGAGATTATTTTAAATTTTTTAATCAAAGATATCCATAATCAATATCTTTGATTTCTTTCTAAAGAAAACCAATCAAAATATATATATATATATATAACATGGAGGATAAATTATTTCGACCAAAAAAAACATGGAGGATAAATTAAATGAAAAAATAAAATAGAGAGAAAAGAACTATGGATACAAAAAACTAACCGGTGATGATCGAGTACAATACAACATGGGATAAACAAATTTGAAGATTTTGATATGAAAAAATTAAGTAGATATAGGAGCAACTTTAGAACTCCCACCAGAAGTGTATATTGGAAAAGAGAAAATGATATAACAATTGTTGTTCAGGAATCTCATTCAGATCCACGCATGAACTCCTGCTTTCTTGCACCCTGATCTCATCCATCTCGGCCTCCGAAGGTGACGCCTCCACCAATCCCAAGGAGCACGTTCTTTGAGGGAGCAATAACCTGCATATAACACAATTGTTTTAACACTACATAATATAAATACAACAACACTGCATTGAAACATTGCAAGTTTACAATAAATATAAGAAAATAACACACCTTGGGTAGGTCCTCATGGATATGGAACTACTTGTTTCATCTTTCTTCTTCTTCACAGACTTGGCTTCCACTTTCTTCTTAGCAGCCGCAACTTCATCGTTTTGAAACTTCTATTTCTTTGCACTTACAACCTTCTCTATCACCTTTTCCACTTCTCTCTCTCTCATCTACTCAAATGAAAACAAATTTACACAAACAAAGTACCTTTTACTTAGCGAAAATAATAACCATGCACAAAACATACAAAGAAGAAACAAATTGCCTTTCTTTGCATATTTGTTATCAGCAATGACAACAAACTAAGAGGAAATGGAAAAACACAAAAAGACGTTCGTTAAGAAAACTCAAACTTGAAGTAATGGCGGAAGAAAGTGAAACATAAGCAAAAGAGAAAACACAAAGCTTCTTACCTGATTTGCCCGTAAGAGCAATGAAAAGAAGCGGAAGAGGAGCTACAATGTAATTGAGTATTTGAAAATGACATCATGTAATTGTGATAGAATTATATTGAGTACGTACCAGATTTGTGTGATGAGGCATATTCCATTCGATATACCTATGTAACGGACATGCAAATTGGTCTGACATGACTTTGGCAAGTGCAAAGAGAATTCAGGAAGAGAAGAATATATTTCTTGGAATGAGAGGGAAGAGAGAAGGTGGTGTTGTATTTATATATTGTATGTGGCCTATATTTGTCATCTTAAATTCCAATAAATCCAAGTACATAACCCTTTTATCAAATCAATTTGATTTGTTGACACTTAATTAGCTTATTTTTTATTGATTGAAATTTGTATTGTAGATTCTACATATAAGAAAATTATATATACATATGGTTTTGATTTGATTTTTTTTTCAAAATAACTATAAAATAAAAATATTAATTATAAAATAAAGAAACTTATTGATAAAAATAAGTATTCATTCCTTATGTGACAAAATTATAATACTACAAAGCTTTGTTTGATTAAAAAAAATGTATTATAACATAAGTAGTGTATCATTACAATAAATCCATAAGAAGCAAATTATATAAAATAATACAAGATTTTATATTAGACTATACTTTCCAATAACTTTATTTAAAATTTTAGTAATTTTTTAGTTAAATCACATCGTGCGTTCAAGACACGGGACTGATACTAGTACAAGCCTAAAACTAACTAATAATAGATAGATAGATAGATATATGATGGGTAGACCTGTCGATCGGGTCGGGTCGGGCGGGTTCGGGTCAATTGGGTTACGGGTCAAAGTGGATCGGGTCATTTCGGGTCGGGTCGGATCAACCCAATGGGTCAAGAGTATCAATTTTTTTACCAAAATTTATAATAAAATATTATTTAAATAATAAAATATTATTTTAAAATATTTTAATAATAAAATATAACATAATTTTCTAAAACAAATTTATATATTGTAATATAATTTAAATTGTAAAAAATCGGGTCCGACCCAATGGGTTCGAGTTTAAACCCAACGGGTTCGGGTTTCAATCGGGTCAGGTTGAACTGGGTCACGGGCTTAAATTTTCGAGTTAAAACCCAAAATTTTCGGGTCGGGTCGGGACGGGTTTGCGGGTCGGATCAGCTTTTGACATGATGGGTAATTATATTATTGTTGTTAATATGTTTTATAGATATTAAATTACATGTATATACTATGTGTTTTAAGTCCGTGTAAAGAGGAGTTTTTAATCCTTCGACCAAAAAAAATTAAAAAAGGAGTTTTTAATGGTGGAGGGTATTATATAGGTACATTTTTCGATTTCATATGTTTTATGGATGAGTAGGTCATTCCCCTTAGTTTCGGGTTCATATTGATGTAGGTCAATTTTTTAAATATACATAACTTTATACTCGCGTATTAGAATTGAGCTTATAATATATCAAATCGAAATAATCAAAAGTATCAAACTATAACGTACTCAGAGGATTAGGGTAAGATTTAAGGTAATTAGAGAGGAATAGCGAGAGATCAAGGGATAAAGAGATCCCACATCGATCCCTTTTAATGACTAACTCCCAATTACAGCTCTTTCCCACAATTCCTCTTAATTACAAAGATTTACCCAACTTTCTATAACAACACAAAAGTGCCCCTGCACATGACAAATACCTCCCCTTAAGAACTTTATCCTCAAAGTTCAAGAAAGCTAAAAATCAGAACAGTACGTACGCTAGCTAGTTGTGAGTTGTACAGATGAGCTTTCTTTCATGCAATCAATCGATCCTCATCTTGAAATAAATGCACAAACTTAAAGCTTTATACTTTTCATCTCAACAAACATAAAGAATACAACTTCTCTCAACAATTGATGCCCAAATCTGACTTCAGGCAAACACCATCATTGGTAACAAATGCCAACATCAACAAAGTTGTTAACAAAGACTTTAGGAGCAATTTCCCAGCTTGCTACTTGAATACTCTGCCAGTTTAGTGATTATACAAGTAACTTCTAGTTGAATCTTCCGGCCAGGATCAAAAACAAGTACCTGAAACCTGCTTCCTCCTTGAAGCACTCGTATGCACCAATTCCTAGCCTATATAGCAATGTTACCTCTACTGGTTTAGGAAATGATTTGCCCAAAACAAAGAACTTCCACTCGGATCAAGAATAAATGAGCTAGTACGGCTGACTGACTTGAAGAAACCCCTCAACATATCTAGTGACTCAACGGAAACATATTCCATACTTAAGTTCAATGACGAACGTACCACGTAAGAAAACATGTAGGTAGTTCTGGATGTAAGTAACAACAGTACAAGGATCATAGAGATAGAGACAGAGGTAGTACGTAGTTCTGGATGGAAATTATTACATCTAAACGACAGCACACTAGTACAAAATGGCTTGTACAGGGCGCTTTTTTAAAGAAGCACAATGCGCTTTTCATAGTGCAATAAGCCGTAGTGCATTAAAAGGCTGCAGAGGGCGCTTCTGCTAGCTAGCTAAAGTCTGAAGTCTCGGATTGTGCGCACAATCCGAGACTTCAGACTTTAGCTAGCTAGCAGACTTACAACTCTTGCAAATGATAACACAGAACATAGCACGATGAAACAGATGGAGAGAACCTCCTCAGCTAGCTAGCTAGGCGCTCACAACATAAGAGCAAGAGACCTTGAACTTACCGTTGTCCCAAACAATGGCCCCAAAGGCATCCTTGATGGTTGAATTCGACGAGAACCTCACCCGGTAAGTCATCTTTGGCCGGGCTTTGGTGAACACCAGCCTTTGAGGCTCCACCTCCACAAGCAGCCCACGGGGGGCTGTCACGCTCACCCTATATATGGTGTCAACCTCCTCATCGACATTGCTGAGGGTTCTGGTGACCTGGACTGGCCTGGCAGCAACATCTTTACCCACCGCTATGGACGGGTAGTTGATGTCGGAAATCAGGTCCAGACTGGAGTTCCCGGGGCACCTGAACTGATCTGGGAGGGAGGGCGCAATCAATTTGATTGTCGAGGAATTGTAACCGTAGAAGCACAGAAACATGAAGTAGTCCATCAGGTCCATGTCGTAGACGAGCCCCGGGTTCAGCTCCCCTGACCCGATATCATAGGCCGTGGCAACATCCCCTGCTTGCGTCGTTATCGGCAGGTTCAAATTGTCCAACTTCAAAGCTGCAATCGGCACCACGTACAGACGTATTAATGTCTTCAATATACAACACCGTGTGTATAGCACCTATAATTACAACAGCTACGTACAACTTATGTAAAATACCTGAAGTCATGATTGCTGAGCGAATAGCTGCTGGAGTCCATTTGGGATTTCGGGCTTTGATGGCCGCCACCACCCCGGAAACGTGGGGGCATGCCATAGACGTCCCGGAATCCATCACGAACCTAGGCGAGGGCATCCCGGGAGGCCTGATATCCGGGTTCGTCTCGTTTCCCTTCCAAGCTGCTAGGACCTTAAATCCAGGGGCTGCTATATCAGGCTGTCGTTTCAGCACAAAATCAAAAAAATATAAAAATTGATGAGTGTCATAACGCACGTTTTCAGATTTCAATCAAATGCATATACGGATTGCCTCCAATGTATACCTTAAGAAGGTTTCTCGTACTTATAGCAGGACCTCTGGATGAAAAAAATGGTACCATTGGTGCTCGGAACCCCAACACAGTTCTGGAGGGAAGAAGTGTGCCAACAGGGTTTCTGTTTCCAAATTCAAAGCATATAATAAGTAATCATTTCTTTGGTAGAGCAAATATCTAAACTATCAATTGATCTGTATCCTAGTAGTAGTATCGTACCTAGTGGTGTTGATGTATGCTAGAATTTCAACTCCGTTCTCGAACGAAATTACCATCCGGGGGAAAGTACGGAGGATGAGAGGTGTTGAGAAACTGAATGGGTTTAACCGGCCACCGATTTGGACAAACCCTATTCCTCCTGCCCTCCTGATAGCATCCTCTACTCTCCCTTCGTCTGTTACATCGGGTTTGCAAATCACAATCTTCCCTCTAATCTCGAGACCTCGAAGCCTACATTCCCTGACATAATTAAAAGAACCCAATTGAAATGAGAATATTTTTTTATTGATATAGAATATTCCTCTATCCTATATATATAAGAGACTCGAGTGCTTGTATATGTACCTGGTACCGCCAACCACCAAAGGGTAATTGGGTGAGGTCCCAAGCTTCTTTTCAAATTCTGATCCCCCTATTCCCTCGAGTGTTTTGTGGTTTCCCAAGCCCCGGTCAATGGTTGTGGCGGCCACGGTGAAGATCCATGGCGCCACATTTGTGACCGTACCGGGGTAGGGTCCTGCATTCCCAGCAGCGCAGACGACAGGGATTCCCCTGTTCATTGCATGGAAGGACCCGATAGCAATGGGGTCCGTGGCAAACAGGGAAGCACTCTCTGCATCTGGAACCAACGAGAGGGAAAGCACATCCACGCCATCAGCTAGCTATGGCATCGTCGAAGGCCGCGAGGATGGCTGAACCTGGACAACCCATCACGTCGCATGCTCGGTACACAGCTAGCCGGGAATCAGGGAACCCGCCCCTCGCAGTACCCAATGCGAACCCGTAATACGATGCGCTCGAGACAGGATTGCCGACCAACGTGGCTGCCACATGGGTACCGTGTCCATGGTCGTCCCGTGCACTCTCAAAGCCAGCGTAGTATCGGGCTCCAATTATTTTCCTGCCATTATAGATTAGTGGAAAGATGATCATTATATATATACTTAATTAATCATTCTGAAATAAACCAAGAAAGGGACCGACTCAAATACACAGTACCGATTGCAGTGGGAAGCGTTGAAGTCTACTCCAGTCTCACAAACCCCTTTCCATTTGGTGGGGATGGGACCCATACGTGAGTCATCAAAACTATGAGATTCGGGCCAAATTCCTGCATGGTGAGAAGATGTGAGGTTATCTTTTCGTACAATATTTCACTTATAGATAATAGTTGCTTTTATCTTAATTAGCTAGAGGCATACTACTATATCCGAAATAAATATCAAGCTTTAACGTGTACATATAGACATAAAACGAGGATACTACATTTATCTTTTTATACATTTAATTTATATCTCTTAGGCAACATAAGAAGTTTATATTATAGATATTAGATACGCTATCTTAATGTATGTAGATTTCCAATTGTCCTACCCATAGATATTTCACCTTTAGTATTATTCATTCATATTTTGATCGCCTTCGCTATGGCTATGATGAACATAGATCTTGCATTTCAATTGACTATATATGTGACTATATATGGCTCGTTGCACATACCTGAATCTAAGACCCCGACAATTGTGTCGGATCCAGGCTGAAGAGAAGCAACATGCGTGGACGGAGACACTAACGAGGCGAGGAAGTCCCACGAATGCGTCGTTTGGAGTCTCAACATGGGCTCTGGGAAAACCGATATGACCGTAGGCTCACGTCTCATCTCCTCCGCCTCCTCCTCCGTTAAATATGCAGCAAATCCTGAGAGGCTCTTCTTAAGGGTGCACACAACAGAATCCTTATCCCTGCATCCACAACGGTTATAAGTTTAGTCACAATATGTACGTATATAGTTATTATAAACGTAGACTAAAAGACTTGCTCCTTAACCTATCATGGTAAAATGATTAGCATTTAAAGAGTTTCATGTACATATATAGATCCATCAAATAGAACATAGATGTATATGGAAACCTTAATTCTTGTGTAGAATTTGAAGTCTTTTATTGAACACATGACATAAATAATGAGATCAACGGGATGATTCTGGGGAGCTGAAATTGGTCCTCCCATATATACTATGAACACTCGTCCGCCATTTCTGTCGTGCCCATGGGTGGTGTGGAAGGCGAGGAAAAGGCAGCACATAAACAACATGAAAAGCTTCATCGTTTCCAGCTAGCCGGTTGATACTATATAGAATCCTGCCAAATAAATTTAGGTTACAACTTTGCAATGATCGTGTGAGTAATTGAAGAATGTCACATAAAGTTTGCAAAATTCACATGATGGAAATGAACCAATTAACTTGTTCCAAGAATATTTAGTTATCCTTTCATATATACGTTCAACTTAACAGTGCAGGTCGAGCAGACCATTTGTTTGTAGTCTAAAACAAGAACAAGAAAAAGAAACTACATCAGAAGTATTCATCAATATACCATGTGTCCACTGTCTTCCCTTACCTCCTAAATAATATAAGATGCCAAGATGGGATTTTCCATTTGTGTAATTCATATTTTTCATAATATGCTAGTCAATTAATTTTGTTTATATATTTTCTAATTCAATTTTCACCATTTTGAACAAAACTTGACTAGGTATATATGACGACTAAGTACATATGTCTTTTGATCTCTATGGATTTTTTTATAAACAAAGTGTACGTAGTCGCATGCATCCTAATTAAACACGCTATTAACAGAATCGTTATATGTATCACTAATGTGTATGGATTATCACGGATCTCTACGGTCCTCGGCCACAAGACTCATCATTCTTAAAGTCCAGCCCAAACACATTAATTGCCAATTGATTCTTAATTAATTATCACGGATCAGAGTAATTAATTTGTGACTCTTGTCCATATACATATCAAAAACAAAATGGGCCACAAACATTTATATATATATATGATGTATGCATATAATTGACTGTTTTATTTTTGACCGGCCAAAAAAAATTTAACTCTTTAACTAATCTCTTCTTAAATTTATATCAATAATAATTAAGAAGACCTAATTTTTTTTTTTTGGTTGAATTAAGAAGACCTAATTAAAAAAAACGTGCAAATAAATTTTACATCAATAATTTCGTTGCAAATTCCAACCGTGGTAAACTACAAATTGAAAATGCTACACCAAACCAAAACTCATTGTACTATCCAATCATAATTAAGATCCAACAGCACCATTTTTTTTTTTGAATGAACAAATACTTTCATTTAAGAGTAAAATGAGTTACAAAAAGAGTCTTCTAGGTAACCTAGAAGAAATAAAGATTTTCAAGCTCCCACTATAGAGCTAGCACCATCTCGATCCTATACTCTCTGATATATTTCCTCCATCTTCCTTTTACACAATTTCTCACATGAGTAATCTCTATGCTAGAACACTCGTCACTACTACACTCTTCCATCTTAAAAACTTCAAATTCCGAGCTCTCCGGATGTAATAGCTGGCTGCACTGTAACAAGCCAACCAGACAATTAAAAGTACAAATTTCAAAAGGGAAAAAAAGCTAGGGTTTGGAAATTAATGAAGTATTAGGATGGTGGATCTAGGGTTTAAGGTAACAAAGAAGGGGTTCTTGTGGCCGGATCCGAGCCATATATTTGAGATCGAGGTGGAATTAAACGAAGGTACGTAGAGAGGGAAATAGGGTTACCGGCGGCGGTGGTAGCAGATCTGTTGCGACGTGTTTATTCCTTGCTCTAACTCGACCTTTATTCTATGGAAGAAATGACCTAGGGCTTTTTTCTGGACGCAAGGCTGTTAAATCAAATACTATTGGTTACACTTGTATGAAGTGACTGCTTTTATTTTTTGGAAAGTAAGGTTGCTCTGTGAGAGCTTGAAGAATAATGGAGATATATTTTTTGAACTCCTTTTGCTGTGAACAGTGTACCAAGTAGGGGTAGCCACACACAAACAAGTAAAGCTGAGAGAATGCCCTGAATGGGCCAAGATCGGCTCCCCAAATCTCCTTCCTAAAACGAGTAAACGACGCCCATTTCATAGGAAAATTATCAGCCTCCTCAGTTTTCGAGTAATTTCTGTTTTGGTGCAAATGTTCTGTTTTGAGGATGTTTTTATTTGGGCAGTTTTATTTAGCGATGTGACATGTTTGTCCCATGGATGCATGATGTGTATCAGATATTATGGCCTCGATATTGAATCCTTGATTGATACATGAATCTACCATCTCTTACGTACTTTTTTTTGGTCGAACCATCTCTTACGTACTTGGATTAATTAGCTAGTCTCTTATATATGGATGAATGAACTATCATAAGAAATAATTGATCGCAAATGAGTATAGCTTGCCATGTAAGGCTAGATATTTTCCACACGATCAACACATTCTTTTTGGCTTTTAGTAGATATCGCCGACTCGTTGACAAGTTGATCGATCTATATATTTGACCATTAGTCGCCCGAATTGGGTTATGTTGTTCATACTTTGTCAAAATTCATGTAAGCAACTTAAGATGGTCATGGGCAGGTCATCATCACAGTTCTTCGCTATGTCAAGGGTTGATAGGCTACTAGACCAATACCGCAAGTGTACGGGTCGCGTAGTACCAAGGTGTCGATCTCTAGGACTTTAGTAGAGTTGATTGAACCGACAATCTTGTAGCTAGGCAAATATGAGGCAACTAAGGATGGAAGAAACTTAAACTAATCAACTAGCAAACAAAGAGAACAAGCAACAAGATGATGCAAATATGAATAAGGGAAAAGACAATCCTAGAATCTAGGCACTCACACTATGGATCTAAGCAACACTTTGGAAGCGCACATGAATCAAGATGAAATCATGGTTTGGAGGCATCTACCTAGAATCATTGTCTAATTCTATCGAATCAAACAAATCGTACCTAGAATATGATAATCATCCACCTTCGTGCTTGACATGCAAACTAGGCCCTTTAGGCTCAATAGGGGCTCAATCAGCTCAAGCCCTCATCCACCGTCGTGGCTTGAGTGAGCTCGTCCAACTCAACCCTCTATTGGTAGGTCAACCTCTCAAGAGTTCCCAAATCAATTCTCATTTCAAAGGGAAATCAATCAATCAATCCTATAGTTCAAGTTAAAGAGGAGGTCTCTCAACACAAGTCCCTAACCTATCTCCCTATTGACAACCTAACCTCTCGGTTCTAATCATCAACAAGTCTCAAATCACAATCAATTTGGCATTAGGCACATAGGATTGACACAAACCACAACTCAAATCTCAATTCAAGCAAGCATTCAAAGCACTACCTAGAATTCATAGGGTTTTCCTCAAACCCTAGGATTTGGGAATTTAGCTATCCATGGAGAACAAGAGAAATGAAGAAGAGATAAGGAAATTCATACCCACAAACATTGTATTGATTGAAAAGGCACCAATCTCCAACAAAATCCTTCAATCTCTCAAGAACACCATAGAGGTCTTAAAATGGGAAAAAGTCCCCAAAAGGGGGAAAAGAGATTGTCTTCCAAGGGGAAGAAGTGATATTTATACAACCCTAAATAAAAAAAAGGATAAAAGAGGAAAAGAAGGGCGCCATCGCGTGACCCGAGGGCCGACCCGGGCCGTGACCCGGCCGGGTCCGAGTCGGGAAGGCTAAACACAAACAAACGCGAAGAAAAGCCCCGACCCCGGCCACGACCCTGGCCGTGACCCGGCCGGGTCGGGGCCTGATTTTTGCACTTTGGTCGGTTTTTGCAAGAACCGGCAACCCGGGTTGTGACCCGGCCCGTGACCCGGCCGGGTCGGAGCCTGGAGGCCCGGTTTGGCTTCCTTGCTTCGACGTCTTGATCGGCTTTTGGTTCGCTTCTTTTGGCTTCTTCTCGGCCTCTTCTTGACTCCGTCGTCGAGCTCTCATCGCCTCCTTGATTCCTCTTGATCTCCCATCGCCAAATCTCTTCCATTTTCACCTGAAAACGCACAAACAAGGCGTAGAGTCCGAACGAAGACACTAAACCGAAAACAACTAAAAAGCTAACTTAAAAGAGAGAAAAGCAAACCGAAACCAAATGAAACATGAACTAATATGCACTCTAAATATGAACTAAATGCAAGCCATCAAGGGTCATTTGAGACAAGGGCCTTTTATTATAACTAAGGGGAATTCAATATAATTCTGACCTTATTATAATTTTGCTAAGGTCACTTGTCCTGTTATTTGTCGTTCATTGAGTACTGGTTATCATATCTTTTATTTGATGATGAAATAATTTAATGTAATAGATAAACTTGGTATAGTGAGATCGAATGAAAGTTGCACTTAAAGCTAGCTAGATGAGGTAAAAGAAAGATATAAAGAGACAACACGAGCAAAAAAAACACATGCGAACTAAACGATGAAGAGAAGCATTCAACCGAAGAAAAGGATGAAGAGTTAGAGAAGCAAGTGATGAGCCACCAAGTTCGCCCCTAGGTTTATATAATGTAAGTTTTGAAAAAATGTGATGAGCCACCAAGTGACGAACTCAGGTAGATAATTAAGTAGATAAAACTAGATCCAAAATTCGAACTAAGAGCAGCCTATTTGCTTTAGACAATAGCTACATTCTCCAATCACAAGCTCGTAACAACCCAACCCATCGAGATCTAATTCGATCATATCTCAACAACATCCAATTCCATGATTATGATCCTAAACCTCGACGAACTCATATCTTTGCAGCATGATTAACAAGGCAGCGATGGTGATAGAGATGGAAACATGCATAATTTAGCGATATAAAAAGTGTACCTCAAGAAACAATCAGACCAGCGAACAAAGCCTAGAACGATGAGGTCGCACTCGTTGAAAGCTTCAATCCTAGTGTACTAGAGCTCCAAATATTTGATCGCAATGGAGGAGAAGCAATTTAATTGAAGGCAAGAGAAAGGAGAGTTGGGAATAATGGCGAAAGGCAGGCATATGTAAATAGAGGGAGGTAGAAAGCTTAAACTTTATCTTAGGTGAAATGAAATTATAATGATCATCAAGGGCAAAAAAAATAAAAATAAAGACATACTCCGTACAACTAAACTTTAACTTAGGTGAAAAAAAGTTTCTCATAGATTTAAGATGTGATACTAGAGTAACATATATAGTTACTAGCTCCAAGCATGTGTCATGCATACATGTAAGTCTTCAACTTAACGAGTCCTAGGTGAAAAAACTTTGCCGTACCTTATGGACTTATGTGTAAATTCCAAAACTTTTCTACTCAAGTCGATGCATGCATGCAATTCCATATATGTTGATGTTTTATTTTATTGACGATTTTAGGTCAAGTCTCTTATAAGTTAAAAGTTAAAAATATTTAAATGTTGTCTTTGAGCTATATTTTATTAACTGATATGTTCATAGCGTTATATACATGTGAGTCTTCAATCATATACTTAGCTACGTACTTAATTCCTAGCTAGCCTATTTAATTTGAAAAAGTTTATTGGGAGATGGAAACAATAAACGTATGAAAAAATCACAATATGACATCATACATCAATGTGCTTCCTCAAAGAATGTGTGTGGTACCAAAACAATACTAATATATATCCTCGCATAGTAACAAAACAAATCAGACGTACCATCGATCAATAAAGTAGTGCAATTAACTTCTCTGTTTTTGCATTTCTAAGAGCATATGCAATGGTGAGGATGTTCAATCCTTTCTTGAATTTCTCTCACCTTCTATCTAGTTGACACATCACTTTCTCTTTCATCCAACACATTTTTCACTTTTCCTTTCCTCCTTCCTTTCCTCTTACTCTATTTACCCCCACAACAAAGAGGATCCTCATTTCATTTTCACCTTTTCTTAATTAATCAATTCTACTAACTTAGTTCCTCAAATTATATTTATTTAACTAATTTAGTATCTACAAAAGAATTATGATAATATAAAAAAAGAATTACTATTGAGACTTAAAACTTGATTTATATAAACATATCTTCAAGCAATATTCTAAAGTATTAAAAGGTATAAAATAAAAATAACATTTATTATAGACATTATGATCCATGGAATAATAAGAAAAAAAATGAATTGTGTAAAAATAAGGTAAATTTGAACTCTTTTTATAGACAAAACAAATTCTAAACACTAACTAATTTTATAGTTTTAAGATAATCTCATATTGATTTAATTTTTAGTTAGAAAAATATTAAGTGTAAATTGAAGTGGAAGAAATAAAATGGGTGAATACTTAGATGAACACATGTCAACATATAATTTGAAGTTGTTTCCTCTTTGGCACAAGAGCCAATATGAGTAATCCTTGGTAGAAGGAGGATTACTTCCATTCCTCTTTCAAAAGAGGATCCTCTTATAATTTTTACATCAAAGAGGACATCCTCATAGAGGAAAGAGAGTGTTAGAGCATACACTATGGAGGGGATTGTCAATCCTCTCTTTACTTTCTCTCTCCTCACCTCCTTTTGACACCTCACCTACCCTATATTTTACCCCACTCTTTCCTCTTCTTCTTCCTCTTCCTCTATTTCCACCCACAACAATGAGGATCATTTCCTTTCCTCTCTTCCAATTTTTTATGCATATATCTTACCAAATATTCATATTATCAATTTATGATTTATTCACTTGATTTTGATTAATTAATTAATTAATTAATTTAACATTCAATAAAAAAATATATTACTTATGACAATATAAATTGATTACTACTAATAATTAAATATTGATTAACATTAAGATAATACAAAAAAATATACAGTATTACTTATGATAAATGAAAAAAGTATGCAATATTAGGTTCAATTTATAGACCAAAAAATTGTAAGAATTATTCTTTTTATTTTTTGTGTTTTAAAATATCTTTTTTAAGATATTTTTATTTGTAATTTGTTAATGTTAAATTGTAATGAAAATAAATGAATGTAGTTGATAGATGAGACACATGTCAAATTTTGATTGGGTGAATAGGGAGAGGAATGCACAAAAGCCAATGTGCACATTCCTCTACCCATAGAGGAATCAACCCCATTCCTCTTCCAAGAGGGGATCCTCTCTTTCACCCCACTATCAAGAGGATCCTCTCTTTTAATAAAAAATGGATAAAATAAGGAAGAGAGGATTGACAATCCCCTCCATAGTGTATGCTCTTAAGAGGATGTGCATTCCTCACCATTGTACATGCTCTAAGGCTTCATTGGCACCAAATATCTGTGGTACTTAATTTCTATACATGCCTTTGAATGAATGGTGAATTTTACAAAATTCTATAACTAGCCTCTTTTACTTTTTTTTTGAATTGGCAAAATTCATTGAATACCAAAACTGCTGCATTATGGGAAAATTATAGTAGGTCTGTATATAATTATGTGTTGATGGACTTAATGTGTATGTATGGCCATGCTACGATCACAATTTAATTATGTGTTGATAGACTTAATGTGTTTGGGATGGATTTCAGAATGATTAGACTATATAGATCTAAACATATGACATTATAGTAGGTCTATATATAACGATTATGTTCATAATTAGTTTTAGAATGCATCATGTCTAAACTTCGTATGACTGTAAGAAAAAAATCATATAGACCAAAAACTATATATGTAATAGTTACCCATTGCAATAAATTAGATAAAGACACAATCTTTTTCTAGATTTTCATTTTTATCTATTATATATTGAGAATACTTATAGAGTACTGTATATAGTATAGGTTACAACACTCCATTAAATTATGGAAGAGAATGGAAACCGAAAAGAAGAAACAACGTAAATATATAGAGCTCAAAAAATCATCTTAATTTGGTATTAAACTCACATGGGAGGTTTATGGACAACTTGTTTTGTTTTGTTTTGGTCATGAAAGGGACATACTATGGCCCATTTAGTGTAAAGTAAGTTGGAAAGTATTGATTAGACCATCTAGTTAAGTTTTATGGTTCTTCTAGATATATGGATGAAATACATAAATGGATGATATATGGATCATCTTATATTATTTAGCAAGTAGCCACAAGATTTATGTGGATGAATAATGTAGGGACTTAGATCTAGTGTTCTTTTTTTTTCTTCTTCTTTCTTCTTTTAGACTAACAACAGATTATCTAGTCCCCCTCTATTATGTTAGTTTTTTGAGCAAGGTGGTTCATTTCCATTATATGCAATTGCAAATTTGTAAACTTTATTTGGAATACAGTAATTACTAGTAGGCATGCCCCGTCCGATGGACGGGGGAAAGCACGTCAGAAATTTTTTAGAAATTCTTAATATTGTTTATAAATCATCAGAATTCTTAATAATATCATGGTATTTTTCTATTGAATGACGGTGTATTAGTATTACATGTTAATGCTTTAGAATATGTTATTCAAACCGTGTGCTTATAATGTTTGACGTTGAATCCATATGGTACATGTAGAGTTGTTAAACGGATTTGTTTAGTCGTGTTTAGGTTCAGCCATTACGGATTTGGGATGAGTGAATAAATTGAGTGTATAATATGGCCTTACATATAGTGTGTTGGTTAGACAGTTAGAAGGAAGAAAGAATAAAAATTCTTAAATTGACTATATGTATATTATATAGTGATTGCTTGTGACTGTGGGAATGGACTCAATTAACTGGGCTCACTAGTGATTGCTTGTGGATGTGGGTTGAATGCCCATCATCCGTTATATCACTTCACATTTCATACAGTACTTCATATTGTATTACGTACTACGTACACTCAAATATACAAAGATGGGAATTTTTCAAGTCGGAGTCCGGGATTTTTAAACTCCAAGTAATATTATAGGAAGTTGGTGTTTGTACTTGATTAAAGTTCCTGGCAAAGCTACATTTCATAGATAATAAACTACATAGCTTGCTAATTATTACTATGTATGTACGTTGTCATACATAGTTGATTAAGTTGGTTTTTGTGGTGAACAATACAAAGAAGCAAGGGATGATCCTCCTATAGAAGATGTATATATTGACAGCATGCTGCGCATAGCACTTGAACTTAAACATATATGGTATTTTGCTTTGAAACTGTGGGCGGGCATATTTCCATATCAAATAGTTAGCATTTATTTCTCTATCTTATTTATTTTGCTATCCATATTTATTATGCTATATCCTTTATTAGGTTAGTTACTCTAGTTAGGATATTATTTATGGAGGAGAATCTTATCTTCGCCTGAGATAAGATATTTGGTTGACTTGGGGAGCAAGATATCGCGAAACCCTACCCTATGGGCCGATCCCCTAGGCGTGCGCCCCTTCTATTCCCTCTCCTCTATAAATACACATGTATACCATGTGGAAGGTAAGTTCTAAGCCATCGCTCTGCCTGACGCCTTTGATCAACATTGCCCTTACTGACTTAAGCATCGGAGGTGGAGCAGGTCATTGAAGGCGAAGAGGCTGGGAGAGGAAGCTTGAAGAAGAAGGTCATTGAAGAAGGAGTTGAAACTTGTACACGGCATATTTTGTGTACTAACAGAAACATTTAAATATACTTCTTTCACATAGTCAATCAGCTGCTCACAAGTCACAGAGCGAATGAGGAAGGTTGACAGCAAGCAAACTAACAAACATTAGAAGCCTCTTCAAACAACATAAGTAAAAAAATACCATGGCTGTTGTTTAAGTGTACTGACTGATTAGTATCCATATTTGACTTCTTTGATATATAGAATTGGGGAAAGACTTGAGATGATTCAGGCAGTATAGCACCAATTGAGAGCTTTGAAGTCGGGCGGGATAGCAACCTGCAAAGTTTCATGGAAGTTCGATCAATGAATCTTCTAAATAATGTAAGTTAATGGGACAGGTCTTATTGATGTAAAGCTATGACCCTACAAAATGCTTATGATATAAACAAATTCCCTTGCAATCAGTTCTTCTTTGTTATGGAATCCTGATAATCTTTGTGGAAAAAAGATGCAATCCCGGCTGCTTGATAACGTAATGTTTACCTCGAATCTTATCAAACCAGTGCTAGAAGTTGGGGGATTAAGCTTCAACTCGTCAACGGAATCTCCACCAGACCTCCATCTCCAATGTCGGAATCGACACAAGACCTCCACCAGGAGCCTTCTCCATCACCCGAACCTCCTACAGAAACCGATTCAGGATCCAGATCCGGATCCCTCACAACCGAATCAACCTCTCACCACCTAACCCCCCCCGACAGGCCTACCTTCGGCCGAGTTCGACCTCCTCCGATCCTCCGTCGCCGGGTTCCATACCTACACGATCTCGCGCGGCCGCCAATGCTCCTCGCTCCCGGCGCAGAAGATCCACGCCCGGCTCGCCTTCGTCTGGTCGATCGTCCGCCGCTTCGACCGCCCTCAGATCTAAAAGCACTTCATCCTGAGTTGCTCCTGCTCCGTCGAGTCTTCGGTCGCCGTCGACTGCACCAGGGACATCAGCGTCATCTCCGCCCTCCGGCGGCCACGTGCACCGAGCGATTAGATATCCTCGATGGCGAGGTAGATGGCCAAAAGAGGGCCTTATATAGGGGCGTGCACATCAGTTGCAAAGAACACCAAACAAACACACTAAACTGCACGGTGGAAGGGAAAAAGCCAGGGGAATTGAATATGGAATGCCCATGGGTCGGAAATCAGTAAAGGGGGGAATGCCACCGGCCTCCATGAAACCCCCAATTTTAGTACAGAGATTTTGAGGGATTTGGATTGCAGGTCAATATAAAGAAGAAAGCAAACATGGGGTGACCTCTTGAAAGCAGTGCATTTATTCTGACCAAACACTGTAACTTGGGGTTAATGTAGCATTTTTAGAGTTGTAAAGATTCAGTCCATCATTATCACGACAATGTTGCAAACAAATAATTATTTGGCAAGATTATTGCATAGAACTTAAAGATCGATCCATTGCTACCAATTTGTTCTTTTAGATCCAAACTTTTTTGGGGGGACAAGGCCTACCATTTCATTCATTTGAGATCCAAACATACAAATTAATTAATTTATGGAACTCGATAGATAAACCAGCTATGAACAACTAACATACTGTACGTTAATTTTCATTCAAGAGATTTTACGATCGATCTATGCTACGCAAATATATTAAGCTACAAAACTTATGTCAATTTCGAAAATGTTTTCCCCGGCCACCCAGATATCCAACAATTTTGAATTCTTAAATATGAGCTTTTTTCCTTTTAAAGAGTTTGACTTCGATCTATAACACCATTCAATCGTAAGTCTATAAGCATGATTTTGTACTACAAGATATATGTACGGTGCTCGGTCGGATCGGAGATAGTTGATCCTCTAAATACCTAGAACTAGTCATTTGTCCAGTTCTGGGGTCCAGAACCGAAACCAAGACCGGAATCGTGCCATAACTGACTCTTCCGGTTTCAGTTTTCTCCGGTTTCGATCAAGCAGTTTCGGTTCTTGTTTTAGATCGATTTTCTTAAAAACCGAAATAGTCACACGAATCAGATTGCGGATGCAGTTCATTTGGACACACGGTCGCGACTCCCGAGAGGACACGATTCGAGTCCAAGGATTTATTTATTTTT
The DNA here is from genome assembly GCA_963924305.1 of Polygonum maritimum. Lineage (NCBI taxonomy): Eukaryota > Viridiplantae > Streptophyta > Magnoliopsida > Caryophyllales > Polygonaceae > Polygonum > Polygonum maritimum. The sequence goes on along the minus strand of OZ002729.1, from coordinate 4,573,461 downwards.
ATAAATACTTAAGGATGTAAAACTTCACATTTCCATCCGAAAAACTATTTTAGGGCGACTTCGGACTTCCATAGTGAGATCTCATAACTTTCACCTAATTCAGAAAAAAAAAAAAAAACTTAAATATAGACTTTGATCCGACGAAATCCCAAAGTTCTAAATTGATATTTAGTGGTGGAACTCCAGCTAACATGTATACGAGGATTTTAATTCGAGGAAGTTTACGGTCTATCTACGCTAAGTACGCAAACAACTACATTAATTAAGGTGTGGTGCAATTTGCTAACTTAATTATGTCAATTTCGCAATATGTCCCCACCCAAATGTCAACAAAGTTGAATCTTAAACGAGAGATTTTTGCCCAACTTTATTAGAGTTCAAAGAGTTAATTTGAATTTCGACCAAAAAAAAAGAGTTAATTTGAATTATATCGATCTCACACGTCTATAAGCATAATGAATGAAGACTTACCGAACGAAAACTCTAGCGTATATGTACGAATAATGTACGACCGAATTGATATGTCATATGTGGATGTATGTGGTAGGGCAAGTATAATACAACTTTTTACACCACCTCTATAATACGACCGAATCATATCAATTTCCCACGGACTTTGTCTAAGACTCTGGGTTGCGTTTATGACTATGAGGTTGTCACCCTCAATTTCTAATTTTTGAAAAGCAGACTTTTTCACTTCTAGGATTCCCTCTCTAAGGGCACGGGCTTCTATTTGGAGGACCGAGCTATGCTTGCTTATGGACGAACCAATTCTCAGGACTTTGCCTATGTGATCCCTAATTACGAAACCTGTAGATGCTGAACCTGTTTCTATCCTTGACCCATCAAAATTCAACTTCACCCATTCATGCTCTGGTTTTGATCCATCTTGCTTGTTGTTTCTGTTTTCTTGTTCTCGCCCTACCACATCCGACATGTGCATAGGGAAGCTAACTCCGTGGCCGATAAAATTGCAAAACTGGGCCACGATCACCCTATTGAGCGCATTACAGATAACTCAGAACTTAATGTTCTCATCCGCCAGGATGCCCTAGACCGACCCCCGTACGGTGGGCCCGTCTAATCCTTTCCTAATCAAAAAAAAAAAAAAAAAAAGATTTCTTAGGTAAATTTATTTAGGAGAAGATTTTTAAGTACGAGATTTATTGTTTTTTGTACAAAGAGAGACGGTACGTACTCTCCACACACATTGTTAAAATTAGAGAACGGTTAAGCAATAAGTAATCAAGTGGGAGAGATCGTCCAAAACTAAACGAGAAAATGATTATAGGCAATTCAAATGAAACATAACAATTCTCTTGAAAATAAAAAATATTCACCACATGACCATCAGTAACTCGATTAGCCTTGTAACAAACTTGACAAAATTGGATAATTCGGTCTTTAATCTCTACTAATGAAATCTTAACTCTTATAAAAGGCTGAAAAAGGAATGAGCCCTATCAATCAACTTCCAGAGTAAGTTGATAAGTAACTCAAAGTCGGATTTTAAGAAGACATTCCGAAAGCTTTTGTTCTAAACAAGAGCAAAGCAAGCTTCAATAACGAAACATTGTTTTTGATAACTAGATAGTCGGAAAACTGAACAATAACGATAAAAAGAGAAACGAGCACATGAAACTCGATTAAATTAGTTTTCGTTGAAGGTGATCGAGAATTTGTGAATTGTGACAATTAAATTATTTAAAAACCAAAACAAATGTTTCTTCAATTAAAAAATTACATATTCTCTTGACCAACCTAATGTAGTTTGACTTGGTCAATCCCAAAACTAATTCAAAAAAATATTCCGCTAATCCTAAGTACCCTAGTGGTGTTGATATAGGCTAGAATTTCAACTCCGCACTCGAAGGAAATCAACATCCGAGGGGCAGTACGGAACATGGCAGGGCTCGAGAAATCCCGTGGGTCTAGCCGGTCACCGATTTGGACAAACCCTACTCCTCCTCCCCTCCTGATAGCCTGCTCTACTGTCCCCTCATTTGTTATATTGGGTTTGCAGATCACAATCTTGCATCTAATCTCGAGACCCCAAAGGCTACATTCTCTGGCATAATTACAAGGATTCAATTGAAATGAGAATCTTTTTGTTGATATAAAATATTCCTCTATTCTATATTTTTTTTTGGTGAGATTCCTCTATTCTATATTTTAGACTCAAGTGCGTGTATATGTACCTGGTACTGCCAATTACCAAAGAGTAAATGGGCGAGGTTTCAATCTTCTTGTCAAATTTTGATCCCCCTATTCCCTTGAATATTTTGTGGTTTCCCAAGACCACGCTTGCCATAAAGCCTCAGTCGATGGTTATGACGGCCATGGTGAGGATCCATGGCGCCACATTCATGACCGTTCTGGGGCCGGGTCCTTCATTCCTAATAGCGCAAAAGACAGGGATTCCGCTGTGCATTGCATGGAGGGACCCGATAGCAGTGGGGTCCATGGCAAATAGTGAAGCACTCTCTACATCTCCAACCAGCGAGAGGGAAAGCACGTCGACGCTCTAGCGAGTCGCATACTCGGTACACAGTAAGCCGCGAATCAGGGAACCCACCCCTCGCAGTGCCCGATGCGAACGTGTATACGACGCGCTCGAGACAGGATTGCCAACCGACGTGGCGGCCACATGGGTACCATGTCCAAACTCGTCCCGTTCACTCTCAAAGTAAGCGTAGTATCGGGCTCCAATTATTTTCCTGCCATTATAAATTAGTGCGTACGTGGAAAGATAATGATTATGTTTAATTAATCATTCTGAAATAAACGAAGAAAAGGACCGACTCAAATATACAATACCGATTGATGTGGGAAGTGTTGAAGTCTACTCCAGTCTCACAAACCCCTTTCCATTCGGTGGGGATGGAACACATACATGAGTCATCAAAACTCTGAGTTTCGGGCCAAATTCCTGCATGGTGAGAAGATGTTAGGTTATCTTTTCGTACAATATTTCACTTGTAGATAATTAAGTTGCTTTTATTTTTGGGCAATTTGCGAAAATGCCCTACCCAGAAAAACGGTTTGCAAAACCGCCCCTTAAAACAAAAAAATAGCGAAGCATGCTATTTTGGGCGTTTTTGCAATATAATTTATATTATTTTGTATTTTCTTTTAAATTGAAGTTTATTAAAAAATCATTATAATTACAATAAAAATATTTAGCCATAAATTCTGGAAATTAATTTTAAAAACAGAATTGAAAAAGAAAAAAAGAAAAAGAAAATATAAAATAAGAAAATAGTTTTAGAACATTAAGATTTTTTGGAAACAAAGAGATTTTGTAGAATATATGGTGAAAGATATTTTTTGAAAAAAAAAAACGAAATAAACGTGGAAGATTTTTTGTTGAAGATTATGTTCGTTCTTCATGGTTATCCGTTATTATCTTCGTTTCATCACAAAATAGGGTAAAATTCATCATGTCACCTTGAGTACACATCCTGTCATACACAACTAAATATCCTGTCACTACTTTGGAAAATTAAGATTTTTTTGGAAACAATGACATATTGTAGAAGATATGGTGGAAGATATTTTTTGAAAATATAAAACATAAATAAATGTGGATCATTTCTATTTTTGTTTCAACATTGAACGTTATTATCTTCGTTATTGTATTCGTTTCATCACAAAGTAGGGTGAGACTCATCCTGTCACCCTCAATGTACATCTTGTCATACACAACCAATTAACCTGTCACCATTTGAACAATACTATCATTTTAGTCGTGTTAAAAACATGTGTTTCATGTAAAAAACATTCCTTTTTCTCATCTTTAACTAAAACTTATTTCTAAATACAAATTTGAAAAAATACAAAAGAAAAAGAAAATATAAAACAAGAAAATAGTTTTGACACAAAATTTTTTGGAAATAATGAGATATTGTTAAAGATATGGTGGAAGATATTGTTTGAAAGTATAAAACGTAAATACATGTGGATATTTCATTGTTATCTTTGTTTCAGCATTCATCGTCATTCTCTTCGTGTTTATGTTCGTTTCATCACAAAGTATTTGAGGGTTGTTTGAGTTCTCGCTATGGGTACAATTCAACCTGTCATCCTCACTATTTAACCTGTCATACACAATATATATCTTGTCACCCTTCTGTCTAAAAACATGTATACCTTGCTCTGAAAACAATTTATGTTTCTCGTCTTTTAGTTCGAACCAACTACTTGCTCACCGTCATTACCGACGGTAATTGGAAGATGCTGGGAGATAGATGGTTCTATGAAGGAGATAAGAATCCGATAGCACTTGTCGTCAATGAAAGTTATAAATTTGACACTTTGAAGAATAAAATAGCGGAGAAATTGTACCTTGATTGTGGGAGGTACATTCTGAAGTTCAAATATGTGTCTCCTACTAACGCAAACTTTCCACCGTTTGAAATCCAGGATGACGATGATTTTGAAGCTTTCAAGTTTTTGAATACAAAATCATCCAAAGAAGGGGCATGGCCGGTAGAGCTCTATACGACTGTTCAGTTGGTCGAAAAGGATATTCATACGAAGTCTTCTGAGTTTGAGTCTCCAAAAGAGATGAAAATCTCGGCAAGTGCACCCCCTATAAGCCAGCCTGCACTAATTAAGGACGAGAGGACCGTAGACGAAATCCTCGAAGATGACAATTACGGATCTCCTATGAATGGTGACAGGATTTTGCTTGGGGTTGACAGGATATTATTGGGAGGTGACAGGTCGAAAAACAGGAAAGCTTCACCAGTGCATTTCATATCATTAAGCAGCGATGATGACGATGGAGCACCTACACCAAGTTCTAAGGGGAAAGATGGAGCACCTACACCAAGTTATAAGGGCAAAGAAGTCGTCATTGATGTGGGGAGCGATGATGAAGGAAACGATTTTGCAAACCTTGGAGATCAAGGACATTTTGAACAACATTCTGATGAGGAAAGAATGGAAGGTCTCGATTCTGAGTTCTTTGAGGATGATGAGGCTGCTGCTCAAGAGGTGGAAGAGAATTATTATCATGTCAAAAACAATGCTAGTGAATGGGCTATACTAGATGCTGAAGAAAACAATGACGAAGTTCAAAATGCGGTGGAAATCAGTGAGGGGAAATATTTCAAATCGAAAAAGGAGTTGCAAGAAGCATTAAGGTCTATGGCATTGAAAAATTTCTTCGAGTTGGATGTGAAGAAGTCTGACAAAACCAGATATGTAGTAGGATGTATGGACAGGTCATGCTCATTCTTTTGTCGTGGCTCAATCTTTCGTCAAACAAATCTGTTCAAAGTACGAAAGTTTGTGGGAGAGCATTCATGTGGATTGAGATCAAGGCACAACCACAACAAACAAGCTACATCAAGCATGATTGCTCAGAAAGTTCAGTCAAGGTAAGAAATCACATCATGGGTTTATGTTGTACTCTAATTTTTAAAGGATTTTGCATAAGATTTAGTGACATCCAATTTGTTTACTACGTTACAGGTTTACATATGCTAGTAAAGGCATCGATGCAAGAGAGATACAAAGAGTGATGAAAGAAATGGGTGTGGATGCAAGTTACCATAAGGCAAATCGAGCACGTAAGATAGCACAAGACATAGCAAAAGGTACAGCAGAGGAAAGTTACCATCAAATCTATTCTTGGATGTTCATGCTCGAGCAATCAAATCCAGGTTCCTACACCGCGATTGAAAGAGATGCTAATCAACGCTTCAAGTATGCATTTTGGAGTATTGGTGCATTTATCAGGGGATTACCTCATCTCAGGAAGGTAAGTTATATTCTAGATGATTCAATGATTAATTATTGTTGAAAAACACCGCTAGTGATAGGACAAATAACTGTATGAAACGTAAATTTGGAGTACTGTTTACTGTACAAAACGTAATTTTATAACAGTGACAGGATAAATACATGAGCATGACAGGATAATTATATGTTCTGACAGGTGATATCAGTGGACGGTACTCACTTAAGTGCGAGATACAGGGGAGTTCTTCTTATAGCAGTAGCACAAGATCCAAACAAACACATTTACCCTCTTGCATTTTGTGTGGTTGATAGTGAAAATGACGCCTCTTGGTCATTTTTCTTCAAGCACTTGAAAGTTGTTGTACCAGATAACCCTGATGTAGTGTTCATCTGTGATCGTCATAGAAGCATTTTGACGGGATTGAGAAACAACTATGTCTTTGCAAAACATGGCTATTGCATCTACCATATATACCAAAACTTCAAGCAAAAATACGGGAGAGGAGACTTGTTAGATCTGTTTAATAAAACTGCAAAGGCTTACACCATCCAAGACTTCAATCATCATTTTTCACAGCTTTGCAAAGAGTCTGCAAAAATTGGCAAATATGTTCAAGAGGCGGGATTCCAGATGTGGTCAAGGGCTCATTTCTGTGGAAGTAGGTACAACATTATGACGACCAACAATGCAGAAAGCTTTAATGCTCGTTTTAAAGCGGAACGTGGATGGCCTATCCTTGCCATGTTTGACAAGATTTTGGATACCATATGTACATGGTTCGTTGAAAGGAGGGAGGAGGCTGCTGCATGGGACGAAGAGGTATCGGAAAAGGTGATGAAGAAGCTTGATTCCAGGTACAATCAATAGATCCTGTTACCACCTATTTTTATCCTGTCACGTTACCTTACCTATCCTGACACAATGATATTCAGGTACTTGAGGTCCGCCACAATGATCGTGAAAAGGCTGAATCAATTTGAAGCCGAAGTAAAAGATGGCACATCTAGGTTCGAAGTGAATCTCCATGCCCGGACATGCGACTGTAAGGTCTTTCAGATTGATCAAGTTCCTTGCTCTCATGCCATAGCTGTAGCAAAAAATACGGGTGTGGCTCTTGCAGAATTGGTTCATCCCTTGATGAAGAATGATAAAGTAAGAGAAATGTACAAGGAAACCTTACATTTGGTTCCCCCTACTGAGCGTTGGGTTGTTCCTCCATCTGTGACAGCAATTACTTGCCATCCACCACTAGTAAGAAGGAAAGTCGGAAGACCTCAGCTAAACAGGTATCATGCACGTTGGGAGAAGGATTATTCTAAACTCAGACGTTGTGGGAGGTGCAAGAAATATGGACATTATCAGAACAAATGTACCAAGGCTTTACCGTAGGTGGAGTACCATTGCAAGTACTTGGTTTTACTTTTAATTTGCTTGGAACATATTCGTTTTCTTCTGTTTCGAACATATTTCATCTTATTAGGTTTTATTTGGTTTGAATTGATGAAGTTGGTCGTGGTTTGTTCACGAATTGGTTTGTATTAGCTTGATTGAATAATATTTGTTCTGGATTGTTTAGATCATATCCTGGTTGCTCCTCAAGTACTTTGTTTTATATATTTATGGATCCATATCTTGTCAACCTATGTGGAACTTTCATATATGTATCAATTCATATCCTGTCAACCAACGTAGATCTCTACACGATGTACCTGTTCCTATCCTGTCAGATTACCTAGAGCACTTTTCTGTATTTATGAGTTCGTATCTTGACAATCTTGTCAACCTACCTACAACTGCAACTCTTGCAAGTTCAAGGTCATTTGGAGCCAGTTTTGAAGGATCAAGATGACAACGTTGAGAAGTTGTCTAAGGGGGTCACAAACTCTTGGCTAAGGACGGATTCGATGAGACGAATTATGGATTCTTATCGTGGGGAATTATAGATTACGGATTCTTATCCTGTCTACCTACCTTTTAATTTCATATATGTATGTGTTTTTATCCTGTCAAGCTACCTAGAAATTTCATATATGTATATGTTAGTATTTTGTCAACCTACTTAGAGCTTTCATATATGTATGTGTTAGTATCCTGTCAACCTACCTAGAACTTTCATATATGTATGTGTTTTTATCCTGTCAACCTACCTGGAACTTTCATATATGTATGTTTCGGATTCTTATCAACCTACTTGGAACTTTCATATATGTGTGTTGGTATCCTGTCAACCTACCTAGAACTTGCATATATGTACGTGTTAGTATCCTGTCAACCAGGTTTTCGCTTTTATATACGCATGGATTCATATCCTGTCAACTTACCTAAAGTTGCAAATTTAGTGTGGATAGATAGCTTATCTCTTTTCTCATTAAAAATGGATATTAGTCATCGCTCAATTATGAACTTTGCATTTTCTTTGAAATAACCACATGATGAACTTTAAAATAAATCCTGCTACTAATTCTAAGCAATGAAACCCAAAATTGATTAATATCATCAAGTTTACATACCCACCAACTACTACACATCAAGTTAACAACCAAAACGGTTTAATATCATCAAGTTTACATACCCACCAACTACTACATCAAGTTAACAACCAAAACGGATTAATGTCATCATGTTTACATACCCACCAACTACTACATCAAGTTAACAACCAAAACAGATCAATATCATCATGTTTACATACCCCACCAACTACTACATCAAGCCAACTTCCATAAAAAGTCAAGACGATTCCCATTTGCGATTCCATATGCCCACAGCCAAAGAGCTTCTGTATCCATCTACAAAATCGTCCTCAACATCAAAGATTTCAGTTTTTTTAGTGACTAGTACATCAATGTACTTGAGGGTGTAAACCCCACAGTCACCGCTGCAAAACAAAAATAAGAAGATTAGTATATAGTTAAACAACAATAACAAATTCAAATATACTAACTTACCCTAACTTGTCTTGCTTCAACCCCTCAATACGGATCCAATCCAATGGTTTTCCACCATATTTCTCTAGCTGCTTGGCCATTGGGTCATATTTCTTGAAAATTACCGGAAGGCCATGTGTAACTGGCTTCAGAAACTTCTCCAAATCATTTGTCTTAGTAAAGTCAACATTACAATCGTAAACATTAACAAGCCATTTTGCCAAATCAATTTCTAATGCAATCCAATGTTTTCGATCCACATTGAATGGTGCATATATGAGCTTTCCCTCCTCCCAAGCTATCCCATTGTTGGGAGGCAATGACCCCAAACAGTATTTCAGAAGAAGTTTGTGTTTTTTTTCTATATTTTCACTCCGACCCTTGCTATGTAGATTCCAAAATGTGGTTATATGGCCCCCCCAGAAACCATCCAAAACGACCACATTCTTGCAATCATCAGTGGTTTCATGTACAAAGCTTCGTAACAAGATTAAAGCTTGTTCCATATGCTACAAAATAAAAGGATAGACGTTACAATTTAATGAGATGATGATGGTTATTGAAGATAATTAATTATCCAATTAAAGGGAAAGCCATACCTCAGAGTTCAACCACTTCTGTGGTTCAAGTAGCATCCAGAAGAAATCCTTGTCCAGCATATCTCGACTCAACCCCTCATGTTCATTCGCACTGTGACATACAAATTAATCATATGATGTAAAGTGATTTTTAATTTGATATTTTGTCATTTTGTTTAAGATTGAATCTAATAAATGCAAACAACTTACCTATCAGACTCAAGCCAACTAAACAATTCAGTTGTTTTTTCTGGGTTTCCAGCATCTCTGAGTTTGTTTGACACCTTTTTTGTCGTTTTGTGTCTTTCCACTTCGTCGTCTTTAACTTCCTGGTTTTTAATAGGTGATGATAAGTCCTATAAAAGTTAAGAAGTACACACTGTATAAATCAGAATAACCTGACTACATAAAAAGGTGAATATCAAAATTAACAATCTGAATACAGAGAGCCAAATGCCCCCTAATCACAACATCATTCTGAATTTTCTTTGAGTAGCAAGAAAACACCAACATATTTTAATGTATTTCTATCTTAGTCTTTCTTTAAGGAAACCAGTTCCGTAACTAAGTAGCATATGATACTAAGAACGCAGTCGTCAAAATTCATTCTAGCTTATAACTCAACAGCACTGACATTAAAAAAACATCAATTTAGGCAAAATGCAGAAATCTGGAGCTCAAAACAACGACTTTGCTGTGATAGTAACTGTATGCTATTATTATACGGATTTCCTTGCAAACTGCTCTACTCTGCTGTGATAGTAAATTTTTTTTTTCGATTAGGATGTGATTTTCATGCTAGCTTATAACTCACAACACTGACATAAAAAAGACAGCAGATTAGGGCAAATTACAGAAATTTGGAGCTCAGAACAAAGAAGTTGAAACTCAACAGCACTGACATAAAAATTCATCCTAGCTTATAACTCACAACACTGACATTAAAAAGACAGCAGATTAGGACAAATTACAGAAATTTGGAGCTCAGAACAAAGAAGATGAAACTCAACAACACTGACATTAAAGTTCATGCTAGCTTATAACTCACAGCACTGACATAAAAAAGACAGCAGATTAGGGCAAATTACAGAATTCTGGAGCTCAGAACAACGAAGATCAAACTCAACAAAACTGACATAAAATTCATGCTATCTTAATATTTCTATCTTAATCCATGATATCCTTCTAAATATCCGCAGGGAAGGTTCAAACACAGCAAAAATACAAAAAAGAATTTCAGGAAATCACAACACCTAACCAAAATTCAAGAAAATATGTTTCATACCTCAAATGTTTTTTCAGAATCTTCTCCCACATTTGATGGTTGAATATCATCACTACCATCTTCAGAAATCTTTGTTTTAATCTCCTGAAACACAAAGCAAGTACATTAATTATGTATAAAGCATATGTATAGGTTATTTGATTAATAATTTGATATTTTCAAACCTCATCCATCTTGTTATCATCTTTCGTCTGAGCTGAATTTACAGCTTCAAATCTCTCTTCCAATCGGCCCAACTTCTTCTCCATATTGTCAACCTTTGTTTCAATCCTATCCATGGTCTTAGCTAACTCAGTGAAAGCACACATCACTTGTCGAGGATCAAGGACATCTTTCCTCTGGCTAATTCCTACATTCTGATTTTTACTTTTTCCCACAGCTCGCCCACTCTTTTTACTAGCCTCCAATTTTTTAACCAAAATGTCAAAGTGTGGATCATTTGTTTCATCAGAAAAGTAGTAGCACTGTGATGACATCTCTTGCTCAGCTTCTTCAGGGACCAAGATTTGATGCAGCTCCATGTCTTTACTCTGAATCACACTCTCCACAAATATGTGTTCATGAGTAACTTCACAAATCCACCTTAAACCGCGTGGAGTAGCAGACTCGTTTAACCTCTCAGCAAAACTCTGTCCAAATATCTGACTGACTTCATATATCCAAATCTGTAGAATTAGAATATTCAGTGTTGTTAAAGGACAACAATTCACAAAAAAAAAGAAAAACCCAACAAAAAAAATTATGGAAATTCTCATAAGACTTGTAGTGAAAGTTTGTAAGAGAAAATTACTTGGAAAATAATAGGCATTCCTTGTAGTGAGTATGGTATCCTAGGTTGCTTTGCAAGTGATTTTGTTGATTGTGCTTTCTCCATCCTTCCACTCAAAGATTTTGCTAAACTCTTATGAAGTTGCATATACCCAAGCGTGCCCCATGGATATTCATAAAACCAGTCCATCGAGTCCAAGAGCTTTACATGTTCAACATTCACTAGTTTTTTCTTATCACCCCCCAAGATTAAACCCTCCACAATCAACAAAAGAGCTAGCTTAAATTTATAGTTGCTATCCTCCCTACAAGCCTTGAACCTTTCTAAAACATCACTAATTGTGGTCTTATGACCACCAGGACCACTAAAGAAATTTTTCATTACATTCTTTTGTGCTTTAACTTCAATTTTTGGAAGAAGACTACAATCCAAACCCGATATCAAATGATATTCTTTCAATGAAAAGCGAAGCTCTTTACCTCCAACTCCATACCATGTCTCCCATTTCTTCTTTGTTTCCAATTGTTTCATCAAAATTCCATGAACAAGTTGGGCGGAGAAGGTAACTTGCTTTACAATCTTTATGATTTTCCCAAATGGTCCGTCTACAATCTTTTGCCAATCTGTAGAAGTGAGGTTGTTCTCTATTTCGTGGATGAAGGGTTTTCTTGAATTGATGTTAATCCGACCATAAAACGCATCCTCTTCTCCATACTTGTATTTAACCTGCAAATCATTAACTAAACAGATTACAGTAGCTTCAACTTTCGGAAAGAATTATTGTTGCATGACAGATTACAGATTACAGTAGCTTCAACCTGCATGACAGTTTTTTTTTTGAGCACTTTTGAAGAAGTTCTTAACGAACGAATAACATGAAGAAAGGCTATGAGTAAATATTGAGTGAGTTGATTCCTTTCACTTAAGGATGCCCACCTTTTCCAGTTTCTTAAAAAATAAAAAATCTGCCCATATTATTAGTTGAAGAAAAAATATAACTTTGAAGCATACCTTTCCCTTGAGAAATAGTTTGCTCTCTGATTTTTGTTGTTTGGCCTCAATTTTGAGTGGTTCAACTTCATCTCCTTCCAATTTTCTCTTCCCTTGGGCCTTTTCGACCTTCGAAGGAGTTGAATCCTTCGTACCTCTAGTTCTCACCATGGCCAATGAAACCTTCAAAGTCTTCTTCACAAACCTGTCACAACCCGACAGCAAGGAATGACATTACATTATGCAGGAATCATGTTTCATTCAACATTTAGAAAAGGTTAGCACACTGTACAAGAATCATGTTTCACTCAAAAATCAGAAAAGGGTTGCAGATTGCACAATTAGAAAAGGGTTGCACATTACATCTATGAGCATGCTGAAAAGGCCTTGTTGAATAAATTGCTATTCTCCATTTCTCTTGTATTATCAAAATATGAATTGAATGATAGTCATGGCAATAATTGTTCATTTCTTCAAAAAAAATTCAACCTATGAACTGGATACGCCACACGTTTACTTTTACAGCCTGAAAAATAAAGGTTGGTATTCTTTATACGAAGACTGTTATTATTATACATCAAACGGAGCCAGGAGGGTAGTGTTTATACGAAGAAGATGAAAAGCCCAAACAACCATTTAGGATTTCATCACAAGTTGCAGACAGGAAGTAGAGAAATGAAACAAGAAGCCCACTTCTGAGCAATAATTTTGTCGGTAAGATGATAATGAGAAAGTGAGAAGACGGTCAGTAAATAGAATTAATGAGGAGAAGTTGTAGAGAAAGAGCTGTCTAAAAAGATTCATGATATTAGTTATAAGAGAATAGAGTGAATGAAAACTAAAAGAGCACTTTGGAGAAACAAATACAATACCATTGTTCAAAAGAGCCCACCAAAACCAAGGATGAGGGTTAAATCATCAGGTCCTCATGGAGATAAAGTCTAAGATATGCATTCAATCACTGATAGTTGAGGTCAAATTTGTATAATTTAAAGTCTCTTTTAGCATGGACCAGTTTATTTAGAAGAGGTTGCGAAAGTTACTTGTATCTTAGACAAGAACAGGGGCCCTCTTCAGTTCACCACTAATGCACATTAAAAAGGAAAGAAGAAACAGGAATAGGCAAAGACAAAAAAAAATAAAACTTCTTAGTAAAATATGGGTTGAAGCCATTCTTAGAATGGTTTTGTCTACCCCAAGTTTCAGTGCTGTTTCTGTACAAGAATGCGAACATGTCAATGTGGTAACTACAACAAGAACAAATGCCCTCCTCAATTTGATCTCAGCACTATTTCCATGACTTTCTAACCAAGGCCTGTTGCTATTAAACCATGGCAAACATTCTAAATGCAAGTGCTCATAAAGGAACCAACTTTCAATTCAATAGAAGAAACTATCATGGAACTTCTATAGCACTCAATAACAAATAAGAGTACACTGTCAAGGTTTAACATGGCATAGCCATTCTTTTCATTGAAAAATGCTAACTATAGATTGCAGAACAACAATAAGTAGCAATACTCTACAAAAACGAGCTAGCTCCAAGATGAAAGCAAAGATCCAATCTTGGCCACCAAAGTAATTCCTAGAAACAGATAACTAATTCGAGCAACATTTATCCAACAAGCACAAAGAAAAACAAAATCTACAGGCATGGGATGTAGAACAACCAAATAAGTTTGCCACACATTCTAAATTAAACCCATTCGTAACCATTTGAGCATACATACATAGACTTGGAAGATTTGGAACATAGGATAAGAAAAAAAGCCTCTAGACTACAATGCAGCACAACAATCACACCCAACACCACTCTTGAATAAGCAGAAGGCTACTCATCCCTAATTGAAAACCACATGCAAGTTGCATTCCCCCACCCCCGAATCGAACCACAATCGGACCCCCAAATCAAACCCTAAAATCATTTCACAGAGCAATAATCGAACCACAATCGGAACCCTAAAACATACCCCCAAATCAAACCCTAAAACAGATCACAATCGAACCACAATCGGACCGACATACGTACCTTAGGGTGGCGGAGAAGGTCGGCCGGCGGGCGAGCGAGAGGGTGCGGGAGCGGCGAGCAAGCGAGCGAGAGGGTGCGGGAGTGGCGAGCAAGCGAGCGAGAGGGTGCGGGAGCGGCGAGCGAGCGAGCGAGCGAGCGAGAGGGTGCGGGAGCGGCGAGCGAGCGAGCGAGCGAGAGGGTGCGGGAGCGGCGACCGACCGAGAGGGTACGGGAGTGGCGAGCGAGGAGAGCCTGAGGGGGGCGGAGAGCCAGGAGAGCGAGAGGGTGCGGGAGCGGCCGGCGAGCGAGGGGCGAAGGTCGGCCGCCGGCGAGAGGAGTATTCTGGCGAGCGAGCGAGACGAGAATTTCGCCGAGCCGGGGTAGCGTATTTTGGCTGTTGATTTTGTTTTTTTGCTTGTTTTTTTGTTTTTTTGTTTTTTAGGTAAGATTTCCTTCTTTAGGTAATATTTTTGTTCGGTAAGATTTTCGGTAAGATTTTTAATTTTTTTTTAATTTTTAAAAAAGGATAGATAAAAAACGAAATCTTTTTTAACATTAAAATATTTATAAAATCTTTTTATTTATAAATTTTTCAAATTTGGATAAAAAATAAAGTTTGGTAAAATATTTTATTTCTCAAATAAAATATTAATAAAAATAATAATTTTGGATTTTTTAAAAAATATTTCGTTTTTTATTTTATTTGATAAAAAATAGTCAATTTGGGCATGAATGTAATATTTTTAGGCATAATCGCAATATTTTTAGGCATTTTTGCAAATCAAAAAGAAAAAGGTCATATTTGCAAACGGATTATCAAATAGGGGTGTTTGGTACTAATTCCTCTTTATTTTAACTAGCTAGAGACATACTATTATATGCTAAATAAATATCAAGCCTTAACGTGTATATATAGACATAAAACGAGGATACTGCATTTATCTTTTTATACATTTATATCTCTAAGCTACATAAAGAAGTTTCTATTATGGATATTAGATGCGTTATCTTTATTATGCAGGTCTCCAATCGTCCTACCCATACATATTTCACGCTTAAGTATTATTCATTCATATATTGATCGCCTTTGCCATGATGTACGTAGATAATGCATTTCAATTAATTATACATGTGACCATATATGGATCGTTGCACATGTATACTTCAATCCAAGATCCCAACAATTGTGTCGGATCTGGGCTGAAGAGAAGCAACATGCGTGAACGGAGACACTAACGAGGCGAGGAAGTCCCACGATTGCGTCGTTTGGAGTCTCAACATGGGCTCTGGGAAAACCGATATGATCGTAGGCTCACGCCTCATCTCCTCCACCTCCTCCTCCGTTAATTATGCAGCAAATCCTGAGAGGCTCTTCTTAAAGGTGTACACAATAGAATCTTTATCCCTGCATCCGCAACAGTTATAAGTTTAGTCACAATATGTACGTATATAGTTATTATAAATGTAGACTAAAAGACTTGCACCTTAACCTATCATGGTAAAATGAATAGCATGTAAATCTCCAAATAAGGGGGAAAATCACGCTATAAAATGCTTTTACTTATAATCGATCTTGACAAGGTTTTTAGCCCACATATTCTTATACATATTGCTCCTAGTCTAATATAAAGAGAGTCCCCTATCTTGGTGGGTTTAGGCCATTAACATACTTAATAGAACCTTGGTGAGCCACATTCAATTTCATAAACTGGGAAAGATGTAATTATGACATGTTTGGAACGTGAGGGGCGCATTAATGTGGTGGTCACATGGTTATCAAGTTCATGGTTGTTTCATACACTCTTAAAGTATATCTTTGCTTACAATTGCACTTGGGAAACACCAGTTCGTACACTTTCTAGACAAGGTGGGCATTGTTGATTTGCATGCTGCAACTTGAGGGGGAATGTTATCTTTGTATATCCTTATATCCTTTTGTAGGTATCTTTATCCTTGCATAGTTAGGTTATCTTAGGCTGCAAGCTGTGTAATCCCTATCTATATTGTACTCTTAGTCAAAGGAAGGCAAGGGGTTTTTCCAAGTAAATTAAGTCTATTTCGGTTTTTATACTTGGTAATAACGTTGTTATTAAATCAATATCATGGGCTAAACTCTAAAGTATACTACTATTGTTCCTAACAAATATTGATTAGCATGCCCTAATCAAAGCATTATTGATCGCTCAAAACAAATTTCCCTCAAAAAATTCAGTGTTAGAGAAAAGTTGAAATATTAATATTGATCTTTTTTAATTATAGGGATTTATAGATTTTTTAATATGATATATATAGCAGAAAAACCCTAGCTAGAGGACGAGAATGAAGGTGTAAAATTCAAGAGAAAAACAGGAAATTTGGCACCCTCTTCCACAGCAAAGCCACTGTTTGTAGATCTGTTTAATTTAATTTATTCGATTATTTCCAAGTTTGGAATTTGATTGGGCCAGGTTATAATTCCCTCAAAAATTTGTTGTTATCAACCATAACACGAATCTGGTTACAACAGAAATCTCCAGTAACAAGAAGTCTAGCAACACTTAAATCACCAAAGCAAGTGAGTATTAGTACGCCTCACGCGCCCCTTTCGGTGAGAAGAGTGCAGCTTTCGTCTAGGGTTTTCTCACTTCCTCCGGTCGTCGTTCCGATGGCGCCGCCGCCCTAGCTTCCGGTCGCTGCTGATTTCTTCCCCTGCACCATGGGAAGTAGCAAGAAGAAGTCGAAAAAGAAAAGGTCTATGCGCATCTCCCTTAGCTCCTCTGTCCCTGCCTCGCCCGCCTCCCTTAGCCCTCCGTTGCCGTCGACTCCTCGAGGGGCCGACGACAGTGATGATAGCCCTTTCCTCACCATCCCAGAAGCCCTTATCCTTTCAAATAACTCCCGCATCTCAAAGCACCTCTCTAAGCCCTCTCAAGCCGAGCAGATTTCCAAAGCCCTGTTTGAGGCGGAAAACCCCTCGTCCTCCCGATCCCCCGTGCCTCCTTCGCTAGCCCCTTAGCCACCCGACCTTTGCTCCAATGCGTTTCCTGCGCTCCCTCCCCCTTCTTGCCCAGTTTCTAAGCGTGACCCGACCTCATCCGAGGGCAGCAACCCCCCCTCTCTTCCCGCTCCTCCGCCGGTGGAGTCCGCTGCAGCTAGCTTGGCTGTTTCTCCCCCTGATTTGATGAGGCATTCGGAAGCCCCTAAAGAAGGCTCCATCCCTGGAATCCAGTCTTCAGGATCGATTTTAGGCCCTCCCCCTCGGGCTCACTTCCGGGCTCTGCCTCTACGCCCTAAGCAGGGTCGTAGATCCTATGCCGCTGCCGTCGGCGAGCGCCCTCCAGGCCCAAAGCCTATTCCCCTCAACTTCATTGAGGGCCTGGAAAGCGGGGATATCCATTTCACCCACGATGATGTCTCGGACCTTCTATCCAAATGGAATATGACGCTTGTTGGAGCTCCGCTTGAAGGTCGTATTCCCTTTAAGGCTATGGAGAAGTTTGTTACAGAAAATTGGACCGGCATTGCCCAGCCCAGAATTCTCCGAAAGGATAATGGAATCTTTGTTTTTCATTTCGACAACAATGAGGACCTTGCCTTAATTCTTGAGAAATCGCCTTGGATGATGATGGGTCAAAAACCTCTTATTCTGAAGAAATGGACCCCTGGAATGGACTTGAATCTTTCGTGGCTTAATGAAATTCCGATCTGGATAACTCTGTTGGACCTTGATGTTCGCCTTTGGTCGGAGCATATGCTTGAATGTGTTGGTTCAGCAGTGGGTCGACCCATCCTTACTGATTTCAAGTCTGCAAGACAAACTCGAATCACCTTTGCTCGAGTGTTAGTTGAGATCTCAGCGAAGCGTGATCTCCTTCGAGAAGTTCGCTTTCATGGGCCGGATGGGGAAGTTATCTATCAAGATATTCACTATGATTGGCTTCCCCCTCGGTGTGACAAGTGCAAGGTCTTTGGGCATTCTTGCAATTCAAAAGCTGAGATTCCAGCAGAGGTTCGGCATTGTAGCTCCATTCCTATTCCCGCAGCCCCTCTTCTTCCCACCCCTCCGATCTCTCAGCGCATTCCAGAGGTTTCCCTGCCAGCTCAGTCCTCCACCCCTGCTGGCTCCTCTACCGTTGATGGCGCCCTCTGCCCCTCATCCTCCGATCTCTCCTCTAATTCTCAATCTTCCCCTCAACCTTCCAAGGTTTCCCCCAGTCTTTCCTCCTCTCCAACTAAATCTCTTCTTCCCCCCTCTGATAAGGCCGCCCCTTTCTCAAATTCCTCTGAAAGTGATGCTTCAGCTTTAAATGCCATTATTAACCCCTCTCAACCACCAACTCCTTTAATCCCCTCAACCTCTCTCCCAACCACCTCAAAACTTCTTTCAGGGGCCTCCCCGAAGCTGACCATGACCACCAGATCCTCTCAAAGATCATCGCATTCAAAACGGAGCTCCTCTTTGCCTCCACCTGTCTCAAAAATCAGCTCTCGCTTTGCTGTCCCTTCACCACATTCTTCGGTTCCTATAACCATACCGGCCAGCTCCCCCACAAAGCCCAAAAAGACAAGTGTCGACCTTCCCCCTCCCCAAGTTTCTAATGATTAGTACCAAAATTGTTTGTTGGAATATCCGCGGCCTCAACAATGCGGATAAGCAAGACTCGCTTAGATCCTTTCTTCACTCTCGAAACTTTGATGTTGTTGCAATCTTGGAAACAAGGCTGCGTTTGGACAAAGAACAACGTCTTTCAAAAAATCTCCTCCCTGGTTGGAAGTGCTTCTCAAATGGCCAGGTTTCGAGCAATTGTCGAATCTGGTTATGGTGGGACCCCTCCTCGGTTAACATTGAGCCTCTTCTCACCACAAACCAAGCAATTCACACCAAAATCTCCCCCACCTCTGGCCACACCCCCTTCTTCGTTACCTTCATTTACGCCCTGCACACCCCAATCGAAAGGGCCTCCCTTTGGAACCTTTTAACCTCAGCCAGCCCGCCTAGTAGCTGCCCTTGGGCTCTTGTTGGCGATCTAAACGTCACCCTTGACCCCACCGATAAACTTTTCAGTGATGGCTCCCACCCCCTCTCCTCTCCAAATGAGCTCGGTCGTTTCTTGTCGGCTTTGGACCTTTCTGACCATCCTTACTCGGGCTGCCATTACACATGGAATAATAAACAATCTGCTAGCAACCGCACTTGATGCAAGCTTGACAGAATTCTTGTGAACAAGGGTTGGTTCACCTCATTCCCCTCCTCCTCCGCCCACTTTGACCTTCCCGGGATCTCAGATCACTCTCCAGCCATTATTCAAACTTCACCCCCTAGGCCTAAGCCCAAAACCCCATTTCGGTTTAACAATGCTTGGGCCCTCCATGAGGAATTCCTTCCAGCTGTTTCTAGTGCTTGGCAATCTGACTTCTCTGGAAACCACATGTACAAGGTCATCAGAAAGCTCAAGCTTGTGAAGTTAATCCTCAAAAGGTTTGAAAACCGCAAAATTGAAGAGTTGAGTAAGGCTGTCTCGGAGAATCGCAACAACCTTGACGCTATCCAAGCCCAACTCAGTAGCTCCCCTCTCTCAGAGTCCCTTATTTTGGCCGAAAATGAAGCCCTTGACAGCCTTCACCTTGCTTTCAGGGCTCTCCGTGCCTCCTCTACTCAATTGGCCAAACTTGATTGGCTCCGTTTCTCTGATAGCTGCAGCTCGTATTTTTTCAAGAGGATCCGAGTGAGACGCAGCAAGTCGCACATCGCAGTGTTGTACAATGAAAATGGCACCCCTCTCTCCAACCCTAACGATATTGCTCGTCACATCTTGAGGCACTTCACTGCGCTGCTCGGCTCTTCGACTTCTGTTCTCCCAATTGATTCTAAAGTTATTGATGAGGCGCAGAAAATTGACTCGAATTCAGCTTCAATCCTCTCCCGTGTTGTGGTCGGCTCTGAGGTAAAGCAAGCTTTCTTCTCCTTAGGGAATAACCGCTCGCCTGGCCCCGATGGTTTTGGTGCTCTTTTCTTCAAGAAGAGCTGGGCAATTGTGGGTGAAGAGGTCTCTTCTGCTGTCCTTGACTTCTTTTGTTCGGGTCAGCTCATTCGACAAATCAACCACACAACTGTCTCCCTTATTCCTAAAATTGCCAACCCCACTTCCATTCATCACTTCCGGCCTATATCCTGTAGTAACAGCATCTACAAAGCCATAGCTAAAATTCTAGCGCAGCGCCTCAAAGAAATTCTCCCATCCTTAATTAGCAAGAATCAAGGTGCTTTCATCCCGGGCTGTTCTATTCGGCATAATACTCTGCTTTGCCAAGTCCTTCTCAAGCATTATGACCGGAAAAATGTCTCCCCCCGCTGTGCCATTAAGGTCGACCTCCGAAAAGCTTTCGACTCCATTGAACACTCCTTTGTTCTCAGTGCCCTTCAAGCCTTCGGGTTCCCGCCTACCTTCATCCATTGGATCAAAATTTGTATTTCTACAGTGAAGTACTCCATCAATATCAATGGTTCTCTAGAGGGGTTTTTTGACGGGAAGCGGGGCCTTCGTCAAGGATGTCCTCTTTCACCTTATCTGTTTACCATTGCCCTTGAGTACCTTTCCAGAACCATTTCCCTTAAAACCAAAAATCCTAACTTCAACTTCCACCCCTTTTGCCAAAAGCTTAGACTCACCCACCTTTGTTTTGCAGATGACCTTATTCTTTTTTGCAGGGGTGATTTTGATTCTGTCAAAATCTTGAAGGACTCTCTTGACGAGTTTGAGCGCAGCTCTGGCCTCAGCAGTAATAATCAAAAGTCTGCTTTGTATCTGGCTGGAGTCTCGGCGGTTGATAGGGCTCGGATCTCTAACCTTCTTCACTTCAATGTTGGAACACTACCGATGACCTATCTTGGTGTTCCGATGGGATCCAAGCGTCTGTCCATCTCTGAATTTGCTCCGCTTATTAACAAAGTCACTAGTAGAATTCAATCCTGGACGGCTCGAAACCTTTCCTATGCTGGCCGTCTTCAGCTCACCAAGTCTGTCCTCTTTGCTATGTCTACTTACTGGTGCCATACTCTTGCCATTCCTAAAAGTGTTATCGATAAAATTGAGAGTTTGCTTCGCACCTTTCTTTGGAATGGGAAAGAATCTGGTCGAAAAAACCTAGTCTCCTGGGATACGGTCTGCAAACCAAAAGCCGCTGGAGGTCTAGGCTTTAAGGAGTTACTTTCGTGGAATAAAGCATGTCTGGCTAGAACCATCTTTGAAATCTCTAATAATATTAGCAATATTTGGACTGATTGGATTAGAGAATATCATCTCCATGGGAACAATTTTTGGTCTACTGCTGCTAGAAACAATGATAGTTGGGTCTGGAAAAGCATTCTTTCCGTCAGGGATGATCTCCTTAACGTGCTTCCACAGGCCCAAATTGAGGGAGGGATGATCTCGCCTAAAGCTACCTATAGTACTATTAATGTCTATACTATGTTGCGAGGCTCCTTTGCTGATCTCTCTTGGGCGAACGGCATCTGGGGTCGCCCTCATTCTCCCCGCTGCAGTTTCATTACCTGGCTTGCAGCCCTCGATCGTCTGCCTACTCTCCACAAGTTGCTCTCCTGGGGACTCATTCAAAGTGACCGATGTAAGCTCTGTAATCAGGACCCTGAAACTGATCATCATCTCTGGTTCGGGTGCCCGTTTATCTCCTCAGCATTGGATGTGGTGCTTGGCTGGGCAGGTGTTTCAACTAGGTTTGATAGTCTTCAAGGGTGTCTCCGCTGGCTCGACACCGGTGCTCGAAGGTCTTCTTTTTTGTACAAGATGAGGTGTGCTACTATCTCTTCATTCGTCTACTATGCTTGGAACACTAGGAACCTGTTCATTTTTGAGAATCACAGTAGCACTCCCGAAGCCTTGGCCCATCGTGTTGTTGCTGCTGTCAAAGAATTATTGTCAGCTAACTGGAGTGAAAAAAATCCCAGCTCTTGGAGGTCTGTCATTGGAACATCTTAGCTGTGCAGTACCCTTTTGTTTTCTCTCTTTTGATCTCTAACCTCTTGTTTTTAGTCTCTCTGATAGACTGCTCCTTTGGGGCTTTTTGGGCTGCTCTCTATGTGAGCGTTTTTGTGTTAATTAGTAGTCAGCTTTTTGGCTTGAGGCTTAACTTTGAGTTGTAAATCCTTTCCTCTTCTTTTCAACACGTAACCAATTTTCAAAAAAAAAAAAAAAAAAAAAAGAAATCTCCAGTAACGATGAATGTTGGTGGCACGACAATTGTTATTCCAATCTTGTATTGGCTCGCGATCACTGCCTGGGGTACATTCACATCCTTTCCGGCCAGCTCCGGCCATGTGTATTTGTGTGTTCCACCCATGCTAATCAACCATTCAAACACCCCCGCACATTAACAAATTAGGTTTTGCTAAAATATAGTACATGTGTTCGATTAATTATAGCTTAATTAATTAAAAAAATTAGAATATTAAAGACTTACTTAAGGCATAACATGATGGAGACGGTAGTTAATTATTTACTACCCTAAGCCTTTAGCGCGCGGCTGTTTTAAATATGACTAGGGTGGTTTGTACAAATTGTGCAATATATAAAATTAATGGGGTTTTTTTTGTGAGAAATTGAATTAAGAGGGGGTTTATACAATTTCCTCAAAATTGATGTTATAAAACCCTAGAGCCTTCCACATATTTGAACCATCTCCATTACACAACGTACACACTACATATTCTATTCTGCTTGGCCCTACCCAAAACTTAATAATGTACAAGCTCTCTTTTCTCTACCATACGTGAGTTAACAAATACTCTTATATATTTTCTCATGTCAGGGTTGTTTGTCAGAACTTCGGCTTGTGCGTTTTTATTAGGTCATGAAGTTTGTGCTCTTCTCATGATGCTTTGAACTATGTATGTTCGCCAAGATTTTGTATTGTGCATTTTTACCATAAGGGTCAAAGTGCCAAACAACATTATGTAAAATGAGCAAATCTTAAAAAATTAATGTGCACAGACTATTGATCAAAAAACCAAATCAATGTTCACAAAATTGAGTTTTGCCACCATTTATTGGTCTCAGTAACAATGTTCACAAGGGCTCAGAGAGCTCTTACAATAGGATTTACATATGCCTCACCTTAAGGCGGTCCGGATCCTCTGTCCCCGCTTGGTGTCCCCTCTATGTGTCCCTTGCATCTTATTGGTTCACATCCCCTTTAACTAATTTAAAATTGATTTTGTTTTAATAAATTTATATAGATTAACCAATCAAATTAAAGGGGACATATAAAGGAGACACCAAGAGGGGACAGAGGATCTCATCTGACCTCAAGGAGATTAATGGGAGTCAAACCTGCAACTTATCGACCAATGTCCTGTCTTACTCCACTAGACCAACCCCTTGATGTTTCGTTACATGCATTGTTATACTAACATAAGTAGAGTTTTCTCTAGTTGCTCAAAATCACAATGCGTTTTTAGAATAATAAATAATCCCACATTCCTTTAATGTCAAATTCTGTAATCATTACACTCAATCCATGACTCCTCCATATCGTCTTCGTCCCCGTATCTTTCTAGACTGAAGTATTTTCAATCCCCATTTACAAATCCAATCACAACACGACATTAAAACATTGTGCTCTCGAGATCTTTCACATTCTAGTTATCTATTGATACAAAATCAACCAATCAGTAATCTAATAGTATGATACCAATTGAAATCTCTAATCACGGCGTGTATATTTAATCCACAGGCGAAAAAGAAGAGGCATATGATATTTTATCTTATGTTTTTATTTATTTACTTAAATTCATTTGCCAAAATAAAATTATAAAAGTGGGAGATAAAATCTCAGCCATTGATTGAAATCAATGGTTAAAAATAAACCAACTTTACGTAGAGTTGGTTTATTTTGAAAATTTAATCGGTTGTGTGATACATGTATGTTGTTACATGTCTAGAATTACATGTAAAGTCATCTATATCGGTCACCGAGTTTTAAGATAGCTTAATTGTATGCTTGCTTGACAATTGGTGGAATATTAAACAAATTAAAATATATAATAAGTTACAAATAATCAAAAGCTAGATCACGTATAAAGCGTACCTCAGGCGAGCGATAACCATATCTACCGGGTGATGGGGAGCTGTAACGGCTGGTCCCCCGAGGTATGCAATGAATACGCGGTCGCCATATCGATCTCCCTGGACATGGATGGTGTGGGAAACTAGTAATAGTAGAAGTATTAGGATCATGTTTTTTGTCACGACCCGGAAGAATGAGAGAAGATTAAGGGAAGATTAGGGAGAAAGAAGAGAGATTATGAAGAAAAGGAGGAATTAGAGAAGAGAAAGAAGAAGAATCGGAGAAGGATAGAAGGAAGAAGAACATGAGAAATGTTATTATCATTCGTTGGATAGCTACACAGAAAACACATTAAGCATTTATAGGCTTTTGCCTATTTATAAAATAAGCCCACATATATCTTTCTTATTCTACCCAATTAGCCCTTATCATTACATGCATTTTCCTAAGTATCTAAGCTTACAAATTGAATTAAGAGATGCGTGTGTACGTTGTGGAGTGACTCACGTGTATATAAGTCATAAATACTTTAGTCGGTACTGACCCTAAAGCCATTAACCAGTAATATATAGTCTTTCCAAGACCTAATTGTGAATGCATAATTTTGTATTTCCTTATTTACATTATGATTCTTTAGTATAACTACTTCTTTATTATTTAATTAAAAAATTAAGTATTTTTAAGGTAAGATTGTATAATTTTTCATTACTTTATCACTTAAATAAAAATAAAATAAAATAACGTTAACTACTTGAAAATAGATAAGTTGTTAAACGTAAATAAGAAATGTAAAATTCTACAAAATAGAGAAACTGTTGGAATTGAAGTAGAATTTTTTTAGAGAATATAGCTTTTGCTTCTCAATTTTAGAGAAAACTAGTATCAGTCCCGTGTCTTGAAGGCACGATTTGATTTAACTAAAAACTTGCTTAAATTTTATATAAAGTTATTTAAAAGAATAGTTTGATATAAAATCTTGTATTATTTTATATAATTCGTTTCTTTTTGGATTTATTTTAATGATACATCATTTATGTTATAATGCATTCTTTTAATCGAACAAAGATTTGCAATATTATACTTTTGTCGTATAAGGACTGAATACTTATATTTATAAATAAGTATTTTTATTTTATAATTAATACTTTTATATTATAGTCATTTTGGGGAAAAAATCAAATAAAAATCAAATGTATATATATATATAATTTATTTATATATCATACGTACTACTCATATCATCAACATATATCATATGTACTAATAATATTATCATCTAGTGTACTACTTCTAATATTATTCTTTGCATACATTTGGATAGATTTTTTTAAGAAAATAATTAAAATGGAAATCAATAGATTAGAAGAAATCTAATGTGGGGTCTATAATGAAATTTCAACCAACTAAACAAATTGATTTGTTTTAATAAAGAAGGATGATGCGGTACAATGAGAAGGTGACACGTGTCGTTCTAAATATTATTTATAACCTTCGCTTTAGTATATAGTTATGATTATAGCAAACATGCTGGGGAAGGTAAATTTGCTTAGGAAAAGATATTTAAGTATGAGATTTATTGTTTTTTTGTACAAAGAGAGACGGTACTCTCCACACGTTGGTAAAATTAATTAGAGAATGGTACGGTTAAGCAATAAGTAATCAAGTGGGAGATCGTCCAAAACAAAACGAGAAAATGATTATAGGCAATTCAAACAAAACATAACAATTCACTTGAAAAGAATAAATATAAGCCACACAACCATCAGTAACTCGGATACCCTTGTAACAAACTTGACAAAATCATCAATATATATTATAAAAGCCGACCGTTTTCGAGCCACCACGTTGATTCTGGCCCCACCAGATATTTAACCAAAATAATTTTTAAAGTCTTTTAATTAACCATCATAATTTGGCCACGTAAATTCTATCCACACAATACTCTATCATTGAGTTTCATCAACCTATCTTACTAGATAATATGAATATATTAACTTATATACAATTCTATTTTGGATAGATAATATAGTTGTGTCCGTTTGGTACGTAAATACTCTATCATTGATCAACCAAAAAAAAAAATACTCTATCATTGAGTTTCATCAATATAGTACGTAAATTTTCATTACATTTTCTCTAATTGCATCCTTATCATTTAAATATCTATGTGTACATAAATTCTATCCACACAATACTCTATCTTTAAAATTGCATCCTATATAAATATTTTTCTATCTCAACCAAAATAACAGAGGCATTGTTCTCAACCCAAAAAAAAATGTTCTCAACCCAATAAAAAATGTTCTCAACCCAAAAAAAAGGCGTTCTTTTGAGAAAAAAAAGCAATTTGTTCTCAATGCCCAACTTTATCGAGGAGCTTATTAAAGATAAAAGGAACTATACTATCATAGTTCGCATTATAGCAATGTGGAAGAAGAAAAACTTTAAAGGGAAGGACGACATTGAGATGATTCTCTTGGATGAAAAGGTTTGATTTTTTTTAAACGATTTTTTATATATTAAGTAGTTGTCTATGTTAATTTGACAAACATTTTGTTGATGCAGAATTGTAAGATTGAAGCTACCATCCCATCTTTTTCTCTCAACAAATTTGAGAAAATCATGAAGGAGTATTCAGTTTATAAGATATCTGATTTTGTGGTGGATGAGAATGTCAATAACTATAAGATCACTAAACATGCGTATAAAATAACTTTTTATTATACTACAACCGTTGTCCTATGTGACAATACTTCTATCCCATTAAAAGGCTTTACATTTGTAAATTTTGATAGCATCACTAAAAGCCGACCATTTTCGAGCCACTACGTTGATTCTGGCCCAACTGCATATTTGATAAAAATAGCTTTTATTTATGTTATTTCAATTAATCTAATTATATTTCTTATTATCCACTTATGTAAAAGATATGATCAAATTTCAAATTTTGGTAAGATATTCTATCTTTTTAATATATCACTTATCTTTTCTAAAGTTGATTTTGTACCCACCATCTTTTTGATAAAAAAACGTTTTTGTTTGTGGTATTTCAATTAATTTGGTAAAATTATATTATCTATTTATGATATGATCAAAGTTTCAAAATTTGGTAAGGTATTCTATCTTTTTAATATATCACTTATCTTTTCTAAAGTTGATTTTGGACCCACCATATTTTTGATTAAAAAATGTTTTTATTTGTGGTATTTCAATTAATTTGATAAAATTATATTATCTATTTATGCTAAAGATATATACAAATTTTCGAAGTTTGGTAAGATATTCTATCTTTTTTAGCATATCGCTTAATTGAAAAACATGACTCTAATATATATCTTGAATTTTCGAAATATAGTTACTATGAACTAATTATATTTGATTTACTTAATTAAATTTAGAATTTTTAAGATAAAACTTAAATTGTTTTTAATAGAAAGTCTAATTTTGTTACTTTATTATTTGATTTAGTTGAATAAATTTAGCATTTTTAAGCTTAAGTTAATTATTTTCTATATTTACATGATCTACTATACTTTTTTACCCATTATATTTGATTTTTTTTCTATCTTTATAACAAATTTGATTTTTTAGCCAAATAATAATTTCGATTTATATCTCGATAACGTACTTCTTTTTCATAATTTTTACTTATTTACAAAATAATCCCATATTTTTTCTCAAATTATACAAACATCCCTTACTTTTCTAATATAAACATACAAGTGGTCGTTTTTTAACTACCACATTAATTTTGACCCTACCTCATATATAAAAATAAATAATTTTTATTTTTCGCATTTTATAGGGTTTTCCTATTAAATTCATCTTATCTACTTATAACAAAAAGCGTTTTTCAATTTTTAATTTTTAAAGCATTATAGGGAAAAATCTTTTACAAACAAATTAAGAAAAATCTATGAATATTGGATTCAACTTATTTCTTTAATACAAGTAAATTTGTGGTTTCTGACATATTCTACTTAATTTTTATAAACTTTATCAATTTATCAATTGATGAATTTTTTTGAATTATATTTACATTTATGATAGTCATTGTTAATATATGATATAAATTGTACATAAAATATCAATTTAATTTCTTATAATCAGGTTTTATAAAATATATAAATGAGTGATAAAATTATGTCTTATATATATTTTTTGGGTTATATGAACTTCAAAAATAATATCACTACTTTTAAAAGATAAAAAAACATGTCCATATAATAAAACTTATATAATGTTTTCCCTATAAATATTTATTTATAAAATATATAATTTTATTTTAATATTTTTAATTGAAATAGTCGTGCATGGCACGACAGGTTAAGCTAGTTGGATAATAATTCAGTCTTTAATCTCTACTAATGAAGTCTTAACACTTATAAAAGACTGAAAAAGGAATGACCCCTATCAATCAAATTCCAAATTAAGTTGATAAGTAACTCAAAGTTGGATTTTAAGAAGACATTTCGAAAGCTTTTGTTCCAAACAAGAGCAAAGCAAGCTTCAATAACGACGTTTTGTTTGCTAACGACATAGTCTAGCATATATAAAAACTGAAGAATAACGATAAAAAAGAGAAACGATCACATGAAACTCGATTAAATTAGTTTTCGTTGAAGGTGATCCAAAGTTTGTGACAATTAAATTATTTAAAAACCAAAACAAATGTTTCTCCAATTAAAAAATTAAATATTCTCTTGACCAACCTAATGTAGTTTGACTTGGTCAGTCCCAATATTTATCCAAAAAAATACTCCGCTAATCCTAGTACCCTACACCATCAGTGACATAAACCAAACCATTGACTAGAATCATTCAAATGTTACTAGTACTTCTACACAACTCGAATAAACCCGAACGATCGATTTGTTAGTGTGTAAAACGGGTCACCCGATACCAATCTCAGACGTGTACAAATTCAACACTCTTTCATATGTTATACGTAGCGGCGTACGTGGGGCGACAAATATGATTTATTTTATTTCAACTAAAATGTCAAAATAATCCAGAAACATTTTAACACATATCGCACGTATTATTTATTGCTGTACTCCCTTATTATATAATGCATCTAGAAACCCAAGACTTCTCTGTCAAAAATATATAATAAAATCCCCATAATTAAGCTTCTAGAAATCGTATGTTTTTCAAGGCCAATTACGTGAACACGTACTCAAACCAAGCTGGGTTCATATTATCATATCACATGATGCTAACATAGCATGAAATCGGCAAACTTATTCTATGAATTTCATGCACGCAAAAACATTACTAATTCCATAAAACAAATCCAGAGGGCCCACCTTTGCCACATGAAATTGGAAGTAATCCATGGCGGCGAGTGGTCAAAAAGTCAAACAAGCCAGCTTTACCACACATGTCCAAATGTCCCTCTATATAAATACAACGCTGATCCTATACATGACCCACTTTCTAAATCGATCACAAAACTGAAACAGATTAAAATTTCAAGATATCATGATGATGATGGATCAGATGGTCCGTTCTCCGCCGTCGGATCCCGCCGGCGGCCGATTCAGCTACTTCATGAGCGCTCCGACGAGCCCCAGTCGGGGATCGGAGTTCTACGACGACTTCTCCGCCGGAGACCAAGACTTCTCCTTCCACGTCGGCGCCGGAGAGCCCGATTCTCCGGCGCCGGTCTCGGCGTCGGAGCTCTTCCATCACGGCCTGATCCGATCCCCGCTCGCCCAAACACCAGACCACGCTCATCACGGAACTCCATCAATCTCGGCCGTCGGATCGACGAAATCCAACGGCCGAAGAAAGAGCTTCTGGAGCAACTTGATCACCGCTAAAAAGAAGAAACACGTAAACCCGTACGCCCGCGTAGCAGGGGATCCAGATCCCACAGAGGAAATGAGAGGCAGGGAGCGGGGCCCACATCCATCCACGTCAGCACGGAGGGGGGCCAGGTCACTCTCTCCAATCCGGGCGCCGGAGAAAACGGGGTCCAGGAAGTGGAGGCTGAGGAATTTTCTGCTGTTTCGCAGCGCATCGGAAGGGCGGGCCTCGGACAAGGATCCGATCGCGTCCTTTTGCAGGAGATCGAATCAGGACGGTCAGATCAGGGGCTCGAATTCGACGGAGAATAAGAATATGAGAAGAGTTTCGGCCCACGAGAGGCATTATACTGTGAACAGAGCGGCCTCCGAGGATCTCAAGAAGAAGACGTTTTTGCCTTATAAGCAGGGGATCTTGGGCCGGATGGCTGTTAATCCAACGGCTCATCATGTGCACACGTCATCGGAGCCCGCCCCGGAAGCTGATCATCATGTGAAAAAATGTTTGAGATTATGATTTTTTTTTAATTTATTGATGATGCTGTGTATAGATGCATAAACGGACGTTACAACTCTTACAAAGCGGAGAGTCCAAGCAATAAATACAAACATTTTTCCATTGAGAAAATTCGATTTCCTTCCAAAATCAACTCTTTAGCATTCAAGGATTCTTGGGCGATATCTTCATCACTCCTAAAGATCTTGTAGTAAAGATCCAATCTTTTGGTTTACAAGGGGTATGCATATGCATCATTTTGTTGCACAATTCCTCATTTTGTTTTGGTTTTGACTTTGTTTGGTGTGTTTTTTTTCTATTTTTTGACGATATTACATTTTATTTTTGGAATTTTCGTGGGTATCAGGCTGTCGGAGTGAGCTCACTAAACGTACACATGGGTACTCTAGAATAAGAGACCACATTATGATTAGGTCGGGCACAGCAACCTCTTGGTACTCTTTAATTTGTAAAGTTGATCTCTTACTCTATTTTGTATTTTGTATTGTGTAATAAGTTACGGGAATCGAGATTGCGGTGGTTTGGGCATATCCAGAGGCGGGGCCCTGAGGAGCCGGTTCGTAGGTGCGAGAATCTGGACTTAGGAGCTATACGTAGAGGAAGGGGCCGACCGAGAAAACGTTGGAGAGACAGCATCAAGCAGGACGTCAGACATCTAGGGTTATCGATAGATTTGGCAGTTTGCAGGGATATTTGGAGGGAGAAGATTCGAGTCGTGGATGGCTAGTTCCTGAGCAGATGACTTGCCTTGATCTTTTGATATGTCTGGGTGTTTTTGTTTGTGTCAGTTTGGCGTTTTTTATGTGCTTTTGTGCTTTCGTGTGTTTGTTTTGGGTGCTCTTGCTTTTGTGGTTTACCCTGCATTTCTATCTGTAGTATTTGGGTCTTTTGGACGCCCCCCTCTGCTTTTAGCCAGGGAGGCCCCCATCTTGACCCCCCAGATTCCCGTGAGGGAATAACACTGGGTCTATTGTTGTTGTTGTTGTATTGTGTAATAAGTTGATCTCTTACTTTATTTTGTATTTTGTATTGTTTAATAAGTTGTACTTACTAGAGAAGTTGCACTAATCAATTTGATAGATACAATAGCTAGTACATGTACGGTTGTACACCGTACCCTAATTACAAAGAATAAAGGGTAAATGAATGCATTAGTGTGTAATTGTGTTTTCACATGGTTGATAGCTCTACTTCATTAAGGTGAAAGATTGTAGTTGGGGTGGGTCATTACTTATTACTTGTTAGGGTAAATGAATTCAGATGTTGATGAAGAATTTGGTGTTCAGCTTGACTAAAGTTTTATATGTGATTGTCTTTCATAGATAGGCTAAGTTTAAGCACGATTTTGAGGCTTACAAAGATAAATGAGCCGAGAAGATCCGGCGCATTTGATCATGATTCATGAGCTTGTTTCACGAACAAACTAAACGAGTAATCATGTAAACGAGCTATTCAGTGAGCTTGTTTCACGAATAAACTATGCGATTAACTTGATAGCGAAGCTCGAGCTCGGTGAGCCTTTAGATAAACCAAGTTCAAACATGATTGATTTTTAGCTCAAAACGAACTCTAGCTCTATCTCGCCCTTACTCCTTCAGCCAAATCCGAGTAATTCAAAGCTCAACTAGGCTTAGCTTGATTACAGGTCCTTACTTTATACCGATGATATCAAATCTTTTTCCGAGAACATGTGCAAGTTCTGTGCAACATCTGCTTAGCTCTTCAAGTAGAGCGTTGAGAGAAGCCCATTTAAGATATAGGTGCAAGACCACGAGTCCAATAAACTTGGACTATAAAGTGGCCCAACATGTATATATAAGAACTAATATTTAAAACAATTGCATAGATTTATTCATTTAAATCTTTTAAAACCTTTTTATAAGATTGATTTTATTCATATTAGACGAATAGTTTCTATTCCAATTTATTTAGGGCATAAATTGTCCATACATATGTGATTACTTTTGTTTTTATTTTGATCAGAATACATATATATGGGATTTTTGTTTTGGAAAAATGACTTGAAATTATCTCAAGTATCAACATTCAACCAAAAATAATCCCATATTTTGGTATTGCTTTTAGAAATCCGAACTATGTTAATATTAACTAAAACTGATCTCGAAAGATTTCCGGCATACTTTCCGACGAGTTTAATAACATGGCGGGCGGAAATATATATTACATGGCGAGGAGTCCTTTTTCTTTTAGTTATTTTTGCTCCATGTCACACATGCCATGTCACATGTCACTTGCCATGTCAACATATGTATCACAAAAACCTAAAACAAATATTAACAATTGAAACAAAAACAATTAAAACAAATACCTGCAATCAAGAACAAAACATGATGAAGGTTCAAAACATGGGATTAGTTTTGGATTGCTAAAGGCAATATCAAAATATGGGATTATTTTTGTTTGAATGTTGATACTTGGAATTATTTCAAGTCATTTTTCGTTTTGTTTTTGGTAGAGACATATGTTTTTATTTTGTAAGTGGCTTAATGTTTTTGATTCGGTTCATTTCAGTTCTTCCCTCCAAATTAAGGGATCTCTCAACTAAATGTTCTCGACTTTGATAGGATCTCTAGCAGTAGCTTCCTTAAGACCAGGGGGGCACACTTTAATTAAAATCTCGACCATTGAATTTGAGGGGAAAAACTTTCACTTGTTTCCTTCACACTAATGGGTTCGGTATTATAATTAAAGCTTACAACTTTATCTTGCCAAACCACCAAAAGTCGAGCAAAAAAAGTTGTAACTTTGTTAAAGGTAAAACTTTCATCAAGATAAAACCTAGAAACCAAAAACAAAAACAAAAGTTTCTTGACGTATACGTAAAATCATAGTTATATTAGGATCGTTAGCTTTAGCAAGTTTACCTAGACGTGGGTCCGGTTCCCGATTCCAAATTTCATGGAACCGGAACCGGAACCGATCAATGGCCGGTTCTCCGGTTTCGGTTCCGGGCCGGTTCCGATGCCGGTTCCACCCGGTTCCGGTTCCGGTTTTGGAACCGATTAAAAATTAAATTTTTAAGAAATTATTTTTTATTTTTTATTTTAAAAGTAAATGTTGTCAAATTTGGGTATATTTAACCTCTTTTGAGTTATAAGTTTGGTTTTGGTTATTATATATAAATATTTAATGCTTGATTTGTAATTTTTTGAATATGTTTGGTATAATTTATGTATATTTTACTATTAAAAAGAGGAGAAACCGGCGGTTTTGGACGGTTTGGAACCGGCGGTTCGGAACCGCCGGTTTGAAGCGCATGGAACCGCCGGTTCCCCGGTTCCGAGGGAAGGGGAACCGTAACCATAACCGCCCTCGGAACCGAAACCGCCGGTCCGGTTCCGATTCCGTACGGTTCCGGTTTTGGCCGGTTTTGACCCGGTTCCGGAACCTCCGGTTCTCCGGTTCCATTGGAACCGGACCCAGGTCTAAGTTTACCATCTGAATTTATTACCATCTTCAACTCAACTTGCTAAAATACAATATGACATCGATCTAAACCTGATCAATCAACAACATGAATCATATATGAACACTACCATATAGTATACAATTTCATTGAAAAGTGCTTCCGGTGTTTTATGCAATTAGAAAATTGGTAATTAGAGACTTTCTTCATCGCAAGAGGATTGGGCTCCGTTCAACACCAACGTTTTTGTGTAGCGAGAGGGGATGAGGGGGCGGAATCCTCCATTTTTTAGCACCCTTGGCGGTATAAGGGAGCAGCGGAATGGCTAGTGGGAGCGGAATTCAGCTATCCGCTAGTGCATAGGCGAACGGAGCCTTAATGTCTACGATTTTGTTTACAATCAATAGGAGGAGCCGAAGTTAATTTTCCCTAAAAAATATATAGCGAACTTATAGAATAAGCTCTTTAACGTTTGATCACAGCTCAGTTGAGCACGGAGGGTAAATCGCGGGATGTACAATGTAATAACAGGGCTCAAACCTGAGGTATTTCCAATTTTTTTTGCCAATGATGGGGCTCGAATTTGAGACCTTATCCGCTCAGGAGTTCCAAACTAGGGCTGTTCATTGGATCGCAGGAACCGATCCAAACCGAAGAACCGAACCGATCCAGGGTGAACCGAACCGATCCAGGGTACTTCGGGTCGGTTTGCGGTTCTATGTTCCCACAAGTTCGGTTTTCGGGTTGGATCGGTTCGGTTTCGGTTCGGTTCGGGCAAACCGAAGATTTTCAATTTACAAAACCGCATAGCCCAAAAACCATTGAAATGTTATAATAGTACATGGGCCATTGAGCACAATCTATAATTGTAAGCCCATTAAATGATTTGAAGCCCATTAATTGTAAGGAGCCACGTTATGCCTATGAATATATACTACTAGCTCCTTTCCAGCCTTTAAAAATTTTTCGATGTGGGAGAAAAACAAGAAAAAAGACAATAGGCTGTAACTTTTTTTTTTGTTCCCACATCGGAACTTTTGAGCTGGAGGAGGCATAAATATACTATAAATACATATGCTCTACATGGGAATTCTATTGTGGTCTAATTGGGCTTAGCTGTAAAGCCCACGAAAGCCAATACTTAGTAGAGTTTTGTGGTCTTTTAATCAAGGCCCATTGCCACCGGCGGTGTATATAAATATTTTTCGGTTCAAAGCCGAACCCGAACAAAAAAAACCGAACCGAACCGAACTATTTCGATTCGGTTTTCGGTTCCCGAAATTCTGATTATTCGGTTTTTGATTCGGTTCGGTTTTGGCCCAATGAACAGCCCTATTCCAAACCACAATATTTCTATAAGAAAAGTTAAAGTTATAGACTATGATACAATTAATGACAGACAATCATAGTTGACCAAAAGATACTAAATGCTCTACAGTTAATATGAAGTGAAACATCCATGTTTTTTCTTATTCTAGTACTTTTATTCACAAAGAAAAGAATACACAAAATTAGCTGTTATGTCACGTTATCGTTGTACCGTAATCCAAATACGAGCAGGTTGTCGAGTACCAGCACATCACAATCAAGCACGTACGTGTACGTTGATGGTTACATTGAGATTGCATGTTGACACACACTCAATCAATACCAATTTGACAATGTCATGGTCAATACAATCATACCAACGGATTTTTTTGGTATAAATTAATTCTGCAAACGGATTTCGGATACGGATTATTTTGCTTAATTAATGATTAGACCCCGTTTGGCTGTACGCAATTGGAAACCAAATTGGATAAGTACAATGAATTGTAAACACAAAATTTAGTATCTTTCTGCAATTAGACTTTTATTATACTCCGTATCCGATTAGAAATTTTGAAATTTTGATTAAGAAATTGATTTTTTTTGATGATGATATATATATAGGTAGGTTCTATAGTGAACAACCTTCTATAGAGAACAAGTGAACAAATTTCATCCGTAGGATGAGATTTGTAATGGATGGTGAGATATTAGTCCACAATATCCAAAAATAAAAAAATCACAAAAAATCTTAAATAGGAGAGATTTTCTCCATCATCTACCAATTATAACTACCATAAATACAATTCTGTAAAATCAAAAATTACGCTCCATTGTAGATCCAGAAGAGACGCTCCCAAAAATCATCGGCCTCCATTGCAGCCTCCACCACTTCGCCGGCCACCACGTCGCCGTCCTCCATTGTTATTCGTCGTCCGTTGCGCAGTTGCCCATTCGCAGTCCCTCATTTGCCGTCGTCGTGGCGGTTCGCCGGCCTGTATTGCGGTAGTTCGCCGTCCATTACGCAGAACCGATCGTGGTGATCTCCGGCATGTATTGTGGTGAGCCGTCCATTGCGCAGGCGCCCATTCGCAATCCCCATTCGTCGTCGTCGTGGTGGTTCACCGGCTTGTATTCCGGTGGTTCGCCGTCCATTGCGCAAAACCCCCCATCGGAACCACCGCATCGAACCACCATGTCGTCAAAGCCACCACGAACCACCATGCTGCGCATTATTAATCGTATAAATATGGCATAAGGTAATTTTGTATATAATTTTTTCATTATGTATATGATTGATTTGATTTAGTATATGGCGTGATTTTCTGTGTAAATTGTTTACGTGACCTATTTCTACAGATCAAGATGTATATAAGTACAATAATAATGTATATGACAACCCGAGGAATGTATATACGAAATTTGTGTCCACTTGATTGTTTCTGTGACCTAATTCTACGGATTAAGATGTATATAGGTACAATAATATTGTATATGATAACCCAAGGAATGTATAGAATTTTTTCATTATGTATATGATTGATTTGATTTAGTATATCAGCACCGTATTTCGCCAGTCACCACCATTGCGTCGACCACATCGAACCACCATTGTGCCGGCTGTCAGAACCACCAATTCGCTGGAAGGTCTCGTCGGAACCACCACATTGAACCACCACGTCGCCAAAGTCATCACCAACCACCACGTTGCCAATTATTGTATATATGTACAGTAATATTGTATAGGACAACCTGAGGGGTGTATAAACGAAATTTATTGTGGTTGAATTGTTTATGTGACCTATTTCTTCAGATCAAGATGTATATGTGTATAGTAATATTGTATATGAAAATGTAAGGCATGTATATACGGAATTTCTTGTGGTTAGATTGTTTATGTGACCTATTTCTATAGATCAATATGTATATATGTATAGTAATACTGTATATAACAACTTGAGAAATGTATATATGAAATCTATTGTATTCATATGTTTAATCGTACATTAATCAATTCTGCCGGAATATTGTAAATATAGTGTATATAATGATCTCATGATGTATATATAAACTATAACATGTGTATATAGTTAATAATTCGTACAAGACATATGGATATCCAATATGTAATTAACGCTTGCTATAATTACGAGATTGAGTTGAAATTTGAAAATTAATTAACAATTGCTATAATTAAGGGATTCCTTTTGTGATTTTTCTATAAATCCGAAAATTACAAGACTGTAAATATAGTGTATATAATGATCACAGGATGTATATACAAGACTATAACATGTATATATATTTAATAATTCGTACGAGACGTGTGAATATCCAATATATAATTAACACTTGCTATAATTATGAGATTGAGTTGAAATTTGAAAATTAAGTAACACTTGCTATAATTAAGGGATTTTTTTTTGTGGCTTTTCTATAAATCCAAAATTAATTAACACTCCCTATAATTAAGGGATGAGGTTCAAATTTGAATTTGGGTCAAATTTCTATATGTAATTTGGACCATCCATTGAAATAGCATCTAAAGGCCTACAATTGTTCACTTGTTCACTCATATTTAATTGTCCACTATTGAACTTTAATCTATATATATATATATAGAGAGAGAGAGAGAGAGAGAGGTAGGTTCTATAGTGAACAACCTTCTATAGAGACCAAGTGAACAAATCTCATCCGTAGGATGAGATTTGTAATGGATGGTGAGATATTAGTCCACAATATCCAAAAATAAGAAAATCACAAAAAATCTTAAATAGGAGAGATTTTCTCCATCATCTACCAATTATAACTACCATAAATACAATTCTGTAAAATCAGAATTTACGCTCCATTGTAGATCCAGAAGAGACGCTCCCAAAAATCATCGGCCTCCATTGCAGCCTCCACCACTTCGCCGGCCACCACGTCGCCGTCCTCCATTGTTGTTCGTCGTCCGTTGCGCAGTTGCCCATTCGCAGTCCCTCATTTGCCGTCGTCGTGGCGGTTCGCCGGCCTGTATTGCGGTAGTTCACCGTCTATTACGCAGAACCGATCGTGGTGATCTCCGGCATGTATTGTGGTGAGCCGTCCATTGCGCAGGCGCCCATTCGCAATCCCCATTCGCCGTCGTTGTGGTGGTTCGCCGGCTTGTATTCCGGTGGTTCGCCGTCCATTGCGCAAAACCCCCCATCGGAACTACCGCATCGAACCACCATGTCACCAAAGCCACCACGAACCACCATGCTGCGCATTATTAATCGTATAAATATAACATAAGGTAATTTTGTATATAATTTTTTCATTATGTATATGATTGATTTGATTTAGTATATGGCGTGATTTTTTGTGTAAATTGTTTACGTGACCTATTTCTACAGATCAAGATGTATATAGGTACAATAATAATGTATATGACAACCCGAGGAATGTATATACAAAATTTGTCTCCACTTGATTGTTTATGTGACCTAATTCTACGGATTAAGATGTATATAGGTACAATAATATTGTATATGATAACCCGAGGAATGTATATAATTTTTTCATTATGTATATGATTGATTTGATTTAGTATATCAGCACCGTATTTCGCCGGTCACCACCATTGCGTCGACCACATCGAACCACCATTGTGCCGGCCGTCAGAACCACCAATTCGCTGGAAGGTCTCGTCGGAACCACCACATTGAACCACCACGTCGCCAAAGCCATCACCAACCACCACGTTGCCAATTATTGTATATATGTGCAGTAATATTGTATATGACAACCTGAGGGGTGTATAAACGAAATTTGTTGTGATTGAATTGTTTATGTGACCTATTTCTTCAGATCAAGATGTATATGTGTATAGTAATATTGTATATGAAAACGTAAGGCATGTATATACGAAATTTCTTGTGGTTAGATTGTGTATGTGACCTATTTCTACAGATCAATATGTATATATGTACAGTAATACTGTATATAACAACCTGAGAAATGTATATATGAAATCTATTGTATTCATATGTTTAATCGTACATTAATCAATTCTGTCGGAATATTGTAAATATAGTGTATATAATGATCTCATGATGTATATACAAAACTATAACATGTGTATATAATTAATAATTCGTACAAGACATATGGATATCCAATATGTAATTAACGCTTGCTATAATTATGAGATTGAGTTGAAATTTGAAAATTAATTAACAATTGCTATAATTAAGGGATTCCTTTTGTGATTTTTCTATAAATCCGAAAATTACAAGACTGTAAATATAGTGTATATAATGATCACAGGATGTATATACAAGACTATAACATGTATATATATATTTAATAATTCGTACAAGACGTGTGAATATCCAATATATAATTAACACTTGCTATAATTACGAGATTGAGTTGAAATTTGAAAATTAAGTAACACTTGCTATAATTAAGGGATTTCTTTTTGTGATTTTTCTATAAATCTAAAAATTAATTAACACTCCCTATAATTAAGGGATGAGGTTCAAATTTGAATTTGGGCCAAATTTCTATATGTAATCTGGACCATCCATTGGAATAGCATCTAAAGGCCTACAATTGTTCATTTGTTCACTCATATTTAATTGTCTACTATTGAACTTTAATATATATATATATAACTTCAAGGTTTCATAGTTGTATCCACCGTCATTTTCCAAAGATATGTGAAATTTGAAGCGCCGACAACATAATTTTAGATGGACTAAGATATCACCCACAATGGATTATTCTAGATTTTCCTAAAATAATTTTAGATGGATTAAAACATCACAATTATATTGATTATTTTCAACTTCCGTACATACCTTAATTAATTTCGATGATAGACATATATGCAAGGATGGTCCATTAAATCTTTATAGTTTTACTCTTTTGAACAAATTCTAATATCATGTTAATATACGACTGACCCTACTTGATACAGGAGGTCTGTATAAATTAAGAGGAACGCTCAGGTGAGATACATGTTGTGGTATAACATGTAACATGATGTGGACCGTTAGATTAGGCTAATTGGAGGGTGAGATTTGAGGGTACACAATAGCTATATTTTAATGAGGGGGATGTGATCAATATTAGGTAGCTGCAAACATGGTAACAAGCATGATTTGTGGGATTTTCAAGAGGGAAAATCGGATTTTAATTAGGGGGGTTTTGAAAGTCACGTTTTTTAAAATGGGAAGTTCCTTGATTTTAGGGATTAGCAAGAATGGGAATATTTTTAAAAAATAATAATTAATTGAGCATAAAATTCAAAAATCGTTCGTGAATCCTAGAAAATCTATTCGTCAGTGTTTGAATAACTCTGTTCGATGGATTGAAAAATAAAGTTGAACATTCAAATTAACTCTGTATGATGGTTTGAACATTCAAAATAGAGTTGAACATGTTTTATTGCTCTATGAATCTTTTTCTAATTTGGTGTGCTCATATAATACTATAGTTGAATAAGTACTTGTCTTCACATGAAAATCAATTCATTATAAGCTGAAATGAAAATAAGGATCTTACGTGACCATTGAAAAAGTAAATGTATTGCATTGAATAAGATGAAAATCAGGATTGTTACAACTCGAATACATACTACAATAAGTTTGAAAAAGTGCATCTCTTTTTCAATATACATTGGTATGATAAAAAAATGTCATTGTCTTTGTCTTCAAACTTCATCCATTATTCACCCCCCTTCTTGAATAACTGCAAAACAAAACACACATATATGAATATCAATTGACATAATATTACAAACAACTAATATTGTTGAACAAGTGTTCATCATATAATGCAAAACTATCAAAACGAAATACACTATTGTAAAAGTTGTCTTATAATCATTGAAAAACACTATCGTCCAACATGAAAAATAAAGAATAATTAAATTCTGTTACTTGAAAAAATATTATCAATATATAGAAAAACACAATAGAAACACATGAAACAGAAATAAAACACTCTTTTCATCTTATAATGAATAAGTTCATGAAAATAATTGAAAAAGATTTCAAGAGAGAAACCATTACATATTTGAAACTAATATGTGAAAATGTTGTCTTATAATCATTGAAAAACACTATTATACAACATGAAAAATACAAAACTATTTATATCTACTATTTGAAAATTTGCTATTAATATGTTGAAAAACACAATAGGCATACATAAAACAAAAATGAAAAACATTCATTTTATGTCGTAAAAAAACATGATAATCCATATTGGTAGAGGTTTTTCAACTATGCAACCACGTTTTTCAACTATGAAATATCATACTGTACTGAAAAACAGTATGATGTAAATTTAATAATAAATAGATAATCCATATTGATAGGTGTTTTTCAACTATCCTTTTTCAACATATTCAATTTAGGTTGTCTTACTGGCAACGAAGATGGATGGGATCACTCGCCATCAAAGGTCGCGAACGGTTGGGATAACCGGGCTACGTCCATTGAGAACTCCGGTTGGGGCTCTTGGCCGACTCCACAACCCGGTGCGTAGGTCCACGAAGCTCCGGAGCTCGAGGCCGATTCATTTGGCCTGGAAATCGCCCACAACAACGACGCCAACACCGTGATTAACTTCGAGGCTTACAAGGACATACCGGTGAAGGTGATCGGAGAAGATGTGCCCTAAAATCTCACCCAAATACCCAAGCAAATCGATTTTTATGAATTGAAAATCCAAATTTGAAACCCTAAAATCTGAAACCCAATTTCGAATGGGTTTATGATGCAAAAAAATCAAGAAAAATAACAGAGGAGTAGAAATCTTACCAAGAACACCTGCTTCAAATGAATTGATCGATGTTGAAGACGGATTGCTTCGATGGAGGATGGAGGCTAGTCGCTTCTGGGGAAGAAAGAGAGATTGTTTGAGGAAAGAGAAACAATTGTTCTTGAATAATATTTACACATTTGGAAGAATCAGAACAAGATAATTTTTCACCCCAAAAAATCGGGATTGCACAATAGTTACCATATTAACGAGATTCTGTATTTAATCTAGGTTTTCTCCACCCCACCCCACCAATACACCCTCTTTTTGATAAATCTCATCCGTCTAATTAAACTGATCCAAAGGCTCTCATTCTATCTCATGTTACACTCTAAGAGAGTGTTTTACTAGAGCATTTTTCTATAAATTAATATGGTTCCTTCCTAAAACCGACTAATTAACAATATATAAGAGAAGCAGTGGCGGACCCAGGAATATTTATCAGAGGGGGCATAATAGCAATTAGTAAGATGATAAGATAAAGATATTGACATTTATTACTATTAATAGTAAAATATTTTAAAATATATACAATAAAAAAATAATTTCAATAATAATTAAATACAACCACTCTTCTTCCAACGTAAGTAATCAATTTTTTTATGTACATATAGCTCGTTAATATACAAAAAAAAATATTATATACTATTAAGAGAGAATGATGGAAAAAAAATATTGGTAAACGTTTGAACTCCGGGGATATAAACAACAAACTATCCATAATCAATTGGGATAACTTTATTTTATAATGCTTCCGTTTTACAATAGTTTTCCATAGAGACATTTGTACATATATTAAGAAAATTTTCTCAAAACTACCCATATCAATGTAGAGTTAATTACTAATTAATGTAAAGAAGCATATACAACGGTATAAATTATTATAAAGTTAATAATGAAAAAAAAATGATAAACAATGTGAAAATACACAAGTATTGTAAAATAAAATTATACTTCCTCCGTCCCATTTTGTTTGTCCCATCTCTGTTTCCATCGTCCTAAAATATTTGTCCTCTTTCCTTTTATATCAACAATTTCTTACAATATTACCCTCCTTTACCCACTTTTTCTTCTATTTTAGACAATATGTATTTTAGGACAAACAATATGAGACAGA
The DNA here is from genome assembly GCA_963924305.1 of Polygonum maritimum. Classification (NCBI taxonomy): domain Eukaryota; kingdom Viridiplantae; phylum Streptophyta; class Magnoliopsida; order Caryophyllales; family Polygonaceae; genus Polygonum; species Polygonum maritimum. Next base: position 4,530,119 of record OZ002729.1, on the reverse strand, counting down.
GGAAGTATTATATTTACAACTATTACGAAGCGGAATAGATATTCAATCTATATAATAATAACAACAATATAAAATGCCAGAGGGGGCACTTGCCCCCGCTGGGCCATGCTCCGTCCGCCCTGAAGAGAAGTAACTCGATTATATAGATCTAGGTTCTAGTATTAATCCCTCATTCCCTCCTATGATGTATTTGCTAATTAATTTTTTTATTTTTTATTTTTTATTTTTTGATATGAAAGGGCCTTTTCTTCCACAGACACATAGTACATACATTGTCTCATTTAATTTGAGTTTGCATATATTATATATGAACTCACCCATAAACAAGCCATACAAGAAAAAAAAGGCTTTGTGAAGCTCTTCGAAAAGTATACAGTGTACTAGTTATGGATCTAAAAATAGCCAAATTAACGAGGTATTGAGTTCCAGCAACTTACGTGGTGGAACGTTGATATATATGGGTCGAATAATTTCATGGCAAACTACTAGCCAACAATGGTAGTACCAAATCTCAAGCCCAGCTGTTTGGGACTAGTGCATCTCGATCTGTCTGCATGCATGCAATAAATAAATAATGAAAGTGATCTGGTCCACTTTCTCAAGCTCATTCACGTGCACATGTATGATATTTCACGTACAATTCATACATTATATCGTGGTACGTATCTCCCTGGCCTAGCTAGCTGGTTGTTGCACTTAAAATTGTATCCCCTTTATGGTGTTATCGATCACCACGCAAACTCTGCCCTTTCCCTTACTCCCATTCTGTTTATGTCAGGCGCACAATCTCAATCCCTAACCCAACAAAGATTACATTTCAATTATGCAACCTCAGTCATCCATGTGTTTGTTTTTCCATAATATAATTGATGATATATGTATAACATGTCGCCAAAACATTCATCCACGTAAAAAGAGCGTATTTGCTGGGTTCAATTGTGAATCCAACATGGAGAGTTTGAAGTAATTAACCACCCTATACATAAATGAATGATGTTGGTACATACAATACAAGTCTATCTCGACTTTGATGTGACTTGTTAGGAAGGGAGATGGGTCGAACCATCGGCCCTGATAGTGTGATACCATTTTTTAAGAGGGGAGACAAACTTGAGAGGAGTAATCATGTATTTATATGCCTTGTTTTTTTTTCTCAGTTTTTCATGTGGGATTCATAACTGAACTCCAATAAGGATCCAGTTTCTAAACCAAAAACTTAAGAAAATGAGTAGGATTTCATGCTTATACAAACACTAATGCTATTGCTGCTCACGTTCGATTTGGAAAAAGTTCAACAATGTATAGTCGTGCTACCACAAGATCTGGGAGCACGTGGTCGATCGAGATGCACCAACCTTTTTAGTATATTTCCAACAAACTCATAGCAACACATACAAGACCCATGAAACGCAAGAGTGATCAGTACTACAAACGACGTAATTATGGAAGCATTAAGTAAAACGGGACATTTTCGACCAAAAAAAAGGGGACATTTTCGAGCCATATTCGTTAGGATTGAACCCTGAAAAGGTCCGGATTACATGCAATATAGAGATTAATTTTGAACCTAAACTTGATCCTCAATCACAGGTTATAACTTATAAGTTAATTATACGTTTATTTTTAATCGGAGGTGGAATCAAATGTGTTTCTTTGACTTCCACAAACGTTGACCGGCTCGCTAGCCAGCTACCACGTACTACCTCCCCACGCGGCGTTCGGTAGCAGTATACGGCCACACGCTCATAATAACGACGAACCATCACTCGATCGGCTTCGTTCATCTCTGATACGCGAATCAAGCGCCTAGATCTCTCTGATCACTACAAATCCCAACAGCCCGATCTCCTGGACCCGAGTCGCAGACGATCCGTACCCACTAGTCGGTGAGTTTTTGCTCTGCAACTGCAAGTATATTATTGTCAGTACGTGAACGCGCGCCAGCTGTTCGTGTTGGCAACTGCCCAACTAATTCTCTGGTGAAGGTGACGTCACGCTCCCCACTCAACAGCTCAGCTCCAATTTCCCATGTACACCTGCCACGTGGGCCTTTTTCCAAAATTTAATCATTCTGTTACGACTTACACGTACATTTGTTATCGTTTGTTCATTAAACAAACGGCTCAGCCCGTGGCTCGAGTTCACCTTTTGTGCCTTACAATAATGGATTCTTATACCAAGTTGATTGTTTTTTTTTTGGTCGAGGTACCAAGTTGATAATCATTCTAGTGATAGAATATGATAGTACTGATTAATTAAATAATATGCACTTATGCAAGGCTTACGTATTTGAATTTGGTAGCTAGCTAGATTGCACTTCTTAAGTGGATTGATTTAATTTCTTCTTATGTATTCATATATGACCCAAGGAACGATGTTGTCATGAAAAAGATCAGTTTTTCTACGAGAGAAGTGCTTGTTAATCGAGCTTAATATAGATTCAAGATATGTTTAACGTTTGAAAAATAAACTCTCAATTTGATTATGTAATGGTATACGGAATATTCTTTTGTGTGTTTACAACATTGCCCATGCATGGTTTTCAAATATCTATAAATCTCACTCTCACGTCCAGAATGGTTTTTTTTTCCCTACAAAATTTCCAGCATATAATATTACTCGTGGTACTAAATGAGCAAAATTAACTCTAGGACATAAATAATTAAAAATTTCGTTAAGTAAATGTAAATTTTAGATCAAAAAAAATTAAAAGTTGAATAAAATTGATAATTTTTGAGTAGAGCATCTCCAAGAGATGCTCCATAATTTTCTCCAAAATGGAGTACAATCTACTATGTTCTCCAAAAAAATTAGGTTCATACTCCAACAAATTCTCTATTTTGGATAACAATCTCATACTCCCTCCGTTTCAATAAACATGTCGTTTTAGCTATAAAATCTTGTTTCAAAATACATGTCGTTTTACATTTTTTGGCGTTTACTTTACAGATTTACCCTTATAATCATTAGCAGTTTATTAGTAGTGATTTTCAATGAAGTAAAAAAGGGAGGTAATAATTAGGGGTATAATAGTACATTTAATAGCTTCCTTAATATATGTGCAAATGGCTAAAACGACATGTTTATTGAAACGGAGGGAGTATTATTTTTATTTTTATTTTTATTTAATATCATAAAATCTAATTTATCCAATTAGAGAAGGACATGTAGTCATTTGCATTAAATGCCTTATCCAAATATTTTTGGAGAATTCTCCAAATATAGAGATGGCTAGACATATTTTGGAGACTTTCTCCATTTTGGAGAATCATATGGAGAAACTCTTGGACTTAAATAACACATTTTATTCTCCAAATTCACCATTTTCAAGAAAATGGGGATTCTCTTGGAGATGCCCTAGGACTCGGAGTTATCATACACGAGATATTGAACGACAAAAAAGTCAAAGAGGAGTTGAAACCACATGTCACGTGAGATTCTTACAGGCTGGATGTGGGGCCAGCTTACGTGGAAGCATAGGTATAAATCATATTGATCGAAAATTACGTAGTTGTTTGTTTTACTATAGCGGTTGTCCTTTGAACCGTATATATAGGAGGAATAATTTTTGGGATTTGTTAGCTCTACGTTATAGTACTAAGTATAGATTAAAAAAACACTCACACTTCCAAAGGTACTATAGTTCTTCTTAAAGGATAAAAATGTACTTGGACAAAAAAAAAGTATATGAGAGAGCCATGGGCTAGACGAAAGAGAGTCTTTGCCAAAGTGCCTTGCCTTGGACTAAGAAATACACTGCAATCGACTCGTCTCATCATCTTTTACTTACATTAATTAGACAAATTTGATAGATCAAAAAGATTGGTCGATGAAATTCGTAATAGGGTAAAAAAAAAGGTTGGGGAGACTTCCACAATTTTTCATCGCATGTTATTGTATTGACTTTGATGTTATTTGGTTATTTAGTTATGGAGTGATAGGTGAATAAATAATACATAGGCGAAGTACATATAATATGGGTGAACGGGTAGCATCATTTGAAAAACAAGTGTCGTGTTCCCTTACACGGGTGGCTAATTGGATAAGTGGTTCATTGGAGTTTACATATGACAGTTTAGTTTTTGTTGTATTTTTTTATTACCGGAGAGGTGAAAATTACAAACGCTAAGATAGGCCTTACTGCACTTTTATCAACAAGTATCTTTTTTCTCAAAAACTATAATTAAAACCCTAGAAATGCATGTAATTTTTTTTTTATGTTTTTTAAGGAAAAAAAAACTACTTTTTAAGCACAAAAACTATTTTTTAAACTCTTAAAATACATACAATCTCTTTATTTTTTAACTTTTAAAAAAATACTATTTTTATTCGACAAAAAAAACACTATTTTTCTCAAAAACTGTTTTTTGCATAAAAGGGGCCGTGGATTTGATGAGAAGTTACAGCTGTAGAACGCGTGAGTTTTACATGAGGCGTTAAGTCAAAAAGGTGTAGAAAAGGCCGAGAGAAGGTAAACCCAACTTGACCTATCGGAACTACAGTATTTTTGTATTCATGTAAATAAGGTACAGTAATTCAGTAACGGGAAGGAAAGTGATAGACAGCTTTCGCCTCACTGGCATGGTTTAAACGCTCCTCGTAACTGATACTACTAACACACCCCCTGGACAAATTATTACTGCCCTCAGTACCCTTTTTTGCATATTCTGTGAGCCGTTGCATGTTACAGTCAGGTTCGATGAACACTGTTTTTTTTAATTAAATCATGAAATGCATTAATCTTGACAAAATCACAGTATTCTTAAGACATGAATATCTCTTTTTTATATTTTGAAAATTGTTGGTTGATGCCCCTATATTTGAGGGATATTCTTGTTAAATACTTCAACCTTAATCTTAGTATTTTCAACTAATGTACTAAAGTTTCCAATTCTCCAGTTAGTACTTTCAAGCCAGGGATTGAAGTGGTCTACTCTCTATGCATTTTTACATCCGCCAATTCTCATTCATGCCACCTCTTAAGCATAGAACCGTCCGTCAATTACCTTCATGACATCTTGTGAGTCGAGTTACACATAAACCTCTCCCAACACATCCCATTTGAGCCACTCTCGATCATGAAAAACACTTTTTTTCAACCGAAAAGGTCTCCTTTTCAAGTATCGTTCGAGATAACCTCTTCTAATTTTTTGGGTCGAAAACCGAAATACCCTTAAACCGAGGGCAACCAACCTCAATATGTCCTAGAGTTTGTTAAAGCGGTGGGGGGCAAAAGCGACATTTTCACACTCGACAAATCTGGTAGCAGAAATACCAAAATCAGGAGTTTTGAAATCCAAAAAATAAATGAATCCATACATACAGAGTACTCCCCACCAACTTTACACAACCCCTCCTTCCTAGAACCATCCCCTCTTTCTCCTTGTCTCCCTCCCAACTCCCCATATATATACACATTCACACTTCCTCCACATCCCCAATCCAACCCATATTAACCCTCCATTAATCCCATTAATCCCTTAATCAACTCAACCAATGGAATTAGCAATGAGTAACAACACAACCTCGGACTCATCAACCTCCGACAACTCATCATGCTCCGACCACAAAACCCACAAAAGAAACCCATCGGAGAGAATAAAGGGCCCGTGGAGCGCGGAGGAGGACCGGATCCTGACCCGTTTAGTGGAAAAATACGGGCCAAGAAACTGGTCCTTAATCAGCCGCTACATAAAGGGCCGGTCGGGGAAGTCGTGCCGGCTGCGGTGGTGCAACCAGCTGAGCCCGGCCGTGGAGCACCGCCCGTTCTCGCCGGCCGAGGACGACGCCATCGTGGCCGCCCACGCGAGATACGGCAACCGGTGGGCCACCATCGCCCGCCTCCTCCCTGGCCGGACCGACAACGCCGTCAAGAACCACTGGAACTCCACGCTCAAGAGGCGCCAGCGTGGGGACCCACAACAGGAGCCCGCGCGTGTGGACCACTCGGGGGACCCGCGCGTGGGGGGTTTGCGTTTAGGCGGTTATGAGGATGACGTCAGGGGGAGTGGGGTCACGTGTTTGAGGGATGCTGACGTGGAGGATCCGTTTACCGCCCTCACGCTCGCCCCGCCCGGTGGCGGAACGGTGGTCGACGGCGGACGGTGTGGGAGTGCGCCGGCGGGGACGGGGTTTTGGGACGCGATGCGTGGGGTAATTGCTAAGGAAGTGAGGGATTACGTTACGACGTCGTTTGTGGCCGAGGAGAATTATGGGTTTCGGCAAATGTAATGCGTTTGGTTTTGATTTTATTTATTTTTAATTAATTGTTTATATGGATACTTTTTATTTAGGTAGGTGGATTTGGGTTCGGAATTCGGATTAATTAGCGTTTGTTGTCATTTGGTGAAGTAATCAATCGGTTAATTTCGTCTTTTGCTTTGTTATCACTTTTGTGGATAAGTGCAACAACGTGTACGTGTTTGTATGTACGTACGATTGGACAAGCAAATATTTTTAACCCTTTTATGAACGTGACACGATATGCACCATACACTAAAAATGACAAAAACATGGTAATAATTCGAAAGGTGCTAAAAGTGAGATAAGAAAACATGCATCGATTAATAATTGCTTTAAAAAGTACCATGAAGCCTAATCTTGCTACTCTTCCGTCTACATCAATCGTTAATATCAGTGGAAATTATGCTCAAATAAGACAATAATACGACCGACAATACTTTTGCAACGTTCACCAATCGTGTGTGTTTTTTTCACGATATTTCGATTGGAGTACTAGCTTGAGCTTGATGATATGTTCTTCTTACATGTTTTTGCCATGCATGTCTAGTGTTTTTATAAATTAAAATCACTTCTCAAATTGTGCCTTAATTAAGCAATCTACTGTACTTGTAGAAATAGTTATCTTTTTTACAATGTTGTTCTTAGTTTTTGTCATAGAATAGAACACATCCTATACACGTTCAAACTTCTTCTCGGTCTTTAGGAGTCAGTCTCTTCGATCATGTCATCTATTTATGGTTGTTTGACACTCTTTTAAGAGACGGTCTTCTAACGAGACACTTTCATTGTTTGTTTTAACATGGCTCATGTTTCCCTCTTCGCGTGCTTTGTTCATATGGTCTGCTATATTGTTGCATACATTGGTTTCTCTTTCAAAATTGATCTCCCTCGAAGCCTTGTAACACATTTTTTTGTTTTCTTCGAAGGAAGGCGTACTATCAAGTGGTCTCGGGGTCACTTTCATCTAACAGACTCTCTTTGTTGCTTATTCATTATTTTAACAAAAATGATGTGAAATAATATCATACTTCATCACCACCCACATTTGTAATTCCCATACTATTTCAACTAAACCTATTCAATATTGATTAGTCGAATAACCATGATTGTTAGATTAGAGAATATATATATTGTTAAAGTTCTTATTAACTAATATTGCATGAGTTTTTTACAAAGTTTTTCTTTGATCCTTTTAATTCTTCAAGCCTATGCCATTGTATGTATCCATGATGATTGAAATAGAACAAATGAACAAGCCAACTAGAAGGGCGTAATCTTTGGCTTTGAGACAAAAAATTGCCATAAAACAAATCATATACGCCATTTCATTTTTTTATATGAACATTTTTCCCGAAATTTATGAATTGCTAGTTTGTTTTGAATAAAGAATGTGGTGGTTATAAACTACCATAGTGTTCCGTATAATATAACCAAAAAGGGATTTAATCATTGATCATCAAAAATAAAAATAATTAAGGAGAGATCACTAGTGGACAAATTGTGCGACAAAGAGAATCTCTTGTTTGAAAACATATCGCCGTTGTGTACGTGCACACTTTTTTTATTCTTACGGCGACACTCTTCATTAAATTCTTTTTTTTTCCCCTTAATCAAAGCCCAAAAAGAGTTTGATATCAGAAGTAAGGTGATGATGCAATTCATTTAGGCTCATCGAGTTAGTTTACGAAAATATAAAAAACCCCACCAAAATTGTGTGGGCTCAATTAATATATATTGATATATAAAATGTATAGCGGTGCTTGCTCATGAATGTATAATCAAGTTTGCTCATAAATGTATAATATAGCTTGATCGTGAACATATAATCGAGCATACTCATGGAAAAACGAACCTAATTTTCTTATGCTCAAGTCCTGTTTTTTCAACTTCCAAGGAATATATTGTGCTCAAGCTTGACTCATTTACAAATCGAGCATAACACGGACGAGATTTAACTAAGCCGAACATCGAGTTGCTCACAAAATATGCTCGTGAACCCAACCGCTCTTAAGTAAAGAAATATGCACTATATAGAAACGTGAAGAATAAAAGCTACACTAGAGAGTGGGCCTTTGGACTGTAAGCCCATATGTAGTTGAGAAGTCCAAGCCCCAACGTATATATATGTTCTGAGAAAAGTCCAACCCAACTCGTCAATATTCTTCCCACATCGGAAAACAAATCGAGAGAGAAGAAACGGGAGGATATAAAAGAGGAGTGTGGGACAACGGGAAAAGTACTTACCTGGACGGGGTCAACGGGCGATCAATAAGGCCTGTGGCCTGGGCTTGTGGCCCACATTGCACACACGTGGGAGCGCCAGCTCAACATCTTCCCTACGTGGAAGAATGTACGTCACTATTTCTTGCTGAGGGGGCCTGCGTTCGCGCGGCCCCTACCATTCCTCAGTTTAATCTTTTAAACACCTTTCAATGGCTTCTACTATGAATTACATGTTAACACAGCTGTGTAATGTAAACAACAAACAAACAGTGTGTATCATGGTGCAATGTGCAAGTGTATCACTGTCCGATGTGCAATAAGAGAGCACGTTCTCGCAGCGCTTTTATGAGTTAGCTGTTATTCTCTTGGCTCGTGCCTCTTATCGTTATCAGTTGTTATCATGAGCTAATCAACCCCGGTACACGAGCAAGTATCATGGGCAAATCAACCCGGTACACGAGCAAGAGGTCTTCTATCTTCCTCCCTAGTATATCAGGGGATCTTCTGTTTATTGTCAGTAGGACTCGTAGTTCAATGTAGCGGGCATTTATCTAACTCGTTACCTAGTACTACTCGTCTCAAGACCTCAGCTGCAGTGCTGCTGCCTACAACTTGTTCAATCCAAAGCCCTGCTTGATGGAGATGCATTAATTAGCGTGCTGTTTCGTCAGTACTTTTTCGTATGATTAACTTAGCTATTAGCTCTAATAGCTGTTAGTATGCTGTTTGTTTGATTTGGTACTCTAATTCGAGGGGGAAGGAGGGTCCCGTTGAGTTCTTACGCTTTCATATCTATACCGTACTCTGCAACTGGTTTTTAGTTCTGATTTCTGATAGCTGTAATACAAATGAAGGAGTAATGACACTTCATCCGGAAAACTCAATTAATCTGGAAATGTGCTCTGAAATCCCTCATCAAGCATCATGGTAAGGACTGTGAAAAACATACAGCAAAAGGGCTAATTTCTCTGGTTTTTTTTTTGGGGAGTGCAATCCCACATCGGAAAGAGGGTGATAGAAAGAAGGAAGTGTAGGGTATAAATTCAGAAAGGGGAAGTACGTTCAAATCACTTACCTGGACGGGGTCTACCGGTGATCAATAAGGCCTGTGGCCTGGGTTGGTGGCCCACATTGCACATAACGTGGGTGCACCCGCCTAACATCTTCCCACTGTGGAAGAGTGTACGTCATAATTTGTTCTAGCGGGGCCTGCGTTCGCGCGGCCCCTACCATTTCTTAGTCTAATTTATTCATTCCTTAGTCAAATGCATTCATTCTTACTATGTTTGAAGCAACAGAGTTTGATTAATGTTGTTGCTTGTATGACTTTGGGCGTGTTGTTTTCCAATTGCTTATGTTCTTTCCTTGTTATCATTTATGGGTTATGTAGTTTTGATCCTATCTCTCAAGAAGGGACCTCCTTATCTCGCTCTTATCGTGTTTCGGGAAATCGTCGCTGTGCTGTGTTGTCAGGGGTGTGCATATATCGATATCTCAACTCTATCGCTCGGGCTACATATACTACTACGACTGCAATTGATTCCTCTCACGCTTGTCCTGAACGAAAGCCATGATATAAATCAATTGAGTCCTCTCACGCTTGTCCTGAACGAAAGCCATGATATAAATAGTAAATGCAGAGTTTTGGTACTCTAATGACAATTCTGAAGAAGTTTTGAAGATTGTTGATGAGTGTATCTCTGTTTCTTGATGGAGTTTTGTAATTATGGGATTGGAATTTGTAGGCCCACGCATGATTGACGGTTATTGCAAAGAGGAAATGCAGGATACCTTTAATGAGAAACATCAATCTGATACAGCTACAAAACTTAACATCAATCTCATGTAGCAAACCTGAAGTGTGAGTGAAACACTCTTCTTATCTCGATATGGGAACCTAGCTACTCAAATATGATGCATAGAAGACTTGAAACTAGCTGGCCTGGTTGTTAGTTTCATTTTCTTGTTCAATTCTCAGCCTAAAACGCTCCTACTTCAGCACTCAAACAATTGCTAAGATTAACCAATTGTGTAGAATTCTACATCCTTTTGTCCGTAATGCATACACGTGGTTGAATTTCAATTTACACCAACATTTGCACGGATTGTAGTGCAAAGAAGGAGCTATATATGACAGAGAATCTGCATGTAAACTTGGACACCACTAAATGGAGCACATCAAACATTTATAATCTCAACGAGGGGCAGTAGTAGGTGATAGTTTGCCTTGTGTTGTTTCGCTCATAAAGAACAAGAAACAATTTCATCCCACATCGGAAGTGAAGTGAGGAAAAGGGAGAGACGGGGGAATATAAATTGAGAAAGCGGGCGACTGGAAAACTTACATACCTGGACGGGGTCTACGGGCGATCAAGAAGGCCTGTGGCCTGGGTCGGTGGCCCACATTGCACATTGAGTGGGTGCGCCAGCCCAACATTTTCCCACGTGGAATATTGTACGTCATAATTTGTTTCTGAGGGGATCTGCGTTCGCGCGGTCCCTACCAATCCTTAGTTCTACCAAATTATTATTTAATAACTTAATGATTAATTATTTCATAAAATGCCTTATAAAAAGGCACAATTGCATCCGAAGCCCGCAATAAACCTCAGGGGTGACCGGGTGAGTGACCCCCCTGTACTTCAACAATTCAGTAGCCAGTAGGGGTCCTACTCACCCCTGTACTTATACGTACGTTTTTTTCAACCGATCCTTGTATTTGTACACCTGACCCTCGTACTTTAAAATATTTATCTTATTAAACGCCTGAACTTAGTCATATCTATCCTATTAACACACCAATTCGAGACTCCCTTGCGTGAAAGTCACACGCGCTGATGTCTGCATACATTTTTCCATGGAGGTGCCACATGAATTCCAAATCGATAATCATTTTTATTTTTTAAAAATAATAAAATACAAGAAAAATCATGTTTGGATGATTTTTACCCTCCAACCACATCATCCAATATTTACAATATCACCAAACATTTCGCAGCTCATATGTGTTGTATATAGGTTTATGATTTTTTGCCTTAAAAATTCTTTTCCAAACCAAAAAAATAAATCTTTCATTTTCCTATCATATCTCGTCTTCTCTCTTTTATACTATTGCAAATTCATCTGATCATCTCCTTCTCAAATCGTGCCTACAAATTTCTTTGTGGTCTTCCATAGGTTTATTAATGGAGTTCTACCTGAGTAATTTTGAAATTCATTACACCTTAAAATTTTTTAATTTTTTTTTTTTAGATCTAAGGTTGGGAGACCGCACTGGTGTCAAGTGCGGGACACCCTGGCGTAAGGAATATTTTTAGATTTAAGGAGTACTTGAAGCTATGCCCTACGAGTTCAATAAAATTATGACCCAGAGAAAAGAACCCGTAAAAAAACCTAGGAAGAGTCTAAAACACTAGTCCAAAAATACAAATAATTAAAACAAATAAACAAGAATAAATAAACTAGCTAAACTAATCTCTAAATCTAACTGGGAGACGCCTCTCCCGGGCCGGTCTCGTCTTCGTCTCGACCGGTGGCGTATCAGAAGATGGGGAAGAAATCACACATGAATAATAAAGTACTATAAGTTTTCTTTAATTGTTTTTAGTTAAATAATAAAGGATGAACTTTATAATCTATAATTTTTTGATTTTTTCAGCAATTTTCAAGTTTTCAGCCGCATTGTAAGAGTGTATGGCAGGCACATGTCACATCATCATTTAAGTGCTTGATAGAACACAATCATTTAAGTAAGGAGGTTTAATAGAACAATTTACGGTAAGAGTGTTTGATTGAAAAAAATGTACAAGTATAGGGGTCAATGCATTTTGCCAAAAAATATGTGTTGTAATAGCTCCACATATTTAGACATGTTACGAATTTCAACCCTCTTCAAGCATATTTAAACATGTTGGGAATTTGAAGCATACCAATCCAAAGCTCTCACCTAAGCACAAACTTGGAGATCATGTTTCCGGAATGAGCAAAACCCAATCCCCATCCTCTTCACATCAACAACTTCTTTGCCAAATTCGATCATGGATTGGACAATTTGATCTCAGACTGGATCAAGTTCATGATTTTTATTTGCGTCCTTCCTTGTCAATTAAACCTGCATATGTAGTTTGCTTTATTCTAGAGCTCCCTTCTAGGCTCGTTATTTACTCGTCTTTTAAGCTCTATGTGGATTCATTGTACACCAGGTTCTAATGGCTCCAACCAGGTTCTAATGGCTCCCTTCTAGTTTGCTTTATCCAATCGCTTTGACAGTTGATAGAAGCACTTTGGGTGTCTTTTAAGTGTGATTTTGTGTGTTGTAATTTTGGGTGGTTTAGTGTTTTGTGTAGACTATATATGTATGTTATGGTAGGGTTTAGCTGCATATGTATGTTATATTGAGTGTTTTCAAACGTCAAATTAAAAACTAACCTCAAACCCAAAAGGTTCCTAATGTGGCTTCAACCACCTCTTCCATTTAGCATTAACAATGTACTTAAAAACACAATTTGAATTGGTAAAAGGTGGATTACTGTGAAATTGGGGTGGACTAATTCTAGGCATCGTTGTTTGTAGGAGAATCCCACATCGGAAGAAAAATTGATAAAGAAGAAACAGGGAAGATATAAAATCCGTCTGGGGCACTACGGAAAAAGTACTTACCTGGACGGGGTCTACGGGCGATCAACAAGGCTTGTGGCCTGGGTTGGTGGCCCACATTGCACACACGTGGGCGTGCCAGCTCAACATCTTCCCACGTGGAAGAGTGTACGTCATTATTTCTTCCTGAGGGGGCCTGCGTTCGCGCGGCCCCTACCCATCCTAAGTTCAATTTTTAATTAAGTTCCTAAGTTTTAATCCGTTGATTAAATGAGATCTCGCACAAAGTGTTAAGTGAACGTGAGCACTTGCATGCACGACAATTGGGAAGGAAGATTGCTAAGTACTTAACAAAAGGATGCCGATAGATGAGGATGATTCATTCGTCTTACACCACACAAACAACTCAACAAGACATCACACAACTACACGTTCACAATGCAAACTTCCAAACCAAAATGACATTTTTATTCATACAGTCACACATCCACCACGAGACCGATGCACGATTGGTCTACTTCTTGTGGTGGTGGGAATCCTTGGACGGCTTCACGATCAAGACAGGGCAGGCCGCATGGTGTGCGCAATAGTCGCTCACACTACCGAGAAATGCCCTGCAAAATGTACAAAACCCAAACTCATCAATGCATGGTGCAAAACTGGTCATTAGTTTGCTCACTCAACTAGAAATGTAGTTTTGGAGAATTACGCTATACGTACCGCTTGACTTGGCCGAGGCCACGGCTACCGACAACCAGCAAATCGACGTGCATTTGCTCGGCGGCTTGGCAGATCATCTCCTTGGGACTTCCTTCTAGAATTAGGGTTTCCGACCGAACCTGCATCGTCCACTCGCAAGACAATTTATTAATCACATGCCTGAAGAAAACAGTGCAGTCCCTAAATTCGATCATCTCTACTTGTTGCAGCTTTGTAAGCTGACTAAATTACCCGCTTTTCGTTGCAGCACTTGGTCGCTTTTGCGAAAAGTGATTGCGTAATCTCTGCCTGCGCTTTTCTAACGGATTCCCCTGCCGATGTCGTGTTTGCGAAAACAGCTGCGCACCCAAAAAAAATACATTTGTTGATGGATTAGAAGTTTCCCACATCGACCTATAAGATAGGTAAAATCCCTTCTAGTCCGAAAATAGTATGCACCAAGGTCCGGCAACATTTGTTAATTCAGAAATGACCCAACTCTTAGAAATAACGCTAGATGATAGCCCACTCTTAAGATGTTTTTTAGTCTTCTTCTTTTCCTAACACGAAGGAATTGCATGCTACTCCCATTCAACACTTATTTTGTTGACCAAAAAACAAGATAGCAAATTCCAACACTTAATAGGGCTGTTTGGTTAGAATTTTTATGTGAAAACACTATTATTATCTTGGAATGGTATATGAACTCATACCCACCTCCACAGTAAAATTTGAACTGCACCTAAAAACACTAAACCCTACCTTAATCCAACTCCCTTCCCAAAATATTACTCCTTTCGTCCCATGATGTTTGTCCCTTTTCCTTTGTAATTTGTGAAGAAAAAATGACAAATATTATGCGACGGAGGGAGTAGTACCAAATTACTTAGTTTTGGACTCCTCCTAATTAGTGCGGATTTTTTGGACTCCCCACTGACTTCATCATTCAAGACAGCTCCGGGCATCTAATTAAGCGGTCCCGACATCTAACAAGTGGTTAGGCGGCCAAGTATCTAAGGTTAGTATCTAGAAGTCATCCGTTCAACTTTGCACACTACTATCAACCAAAAAAATAACACGAAAGACATCGGTTTTAAAGTCCTAGCATTAACTAGAAATATCATTAACAATCACGTCACCCAATTAACCACGGCCCAATACCTGCTTTTCTTAAATTATACTCCCTCCGTCCCATAATGTTTGTCCCTTTTCCTTCCTTTTTCTCTACGAAGGAAAATGGACAAACATTATGGGACGGAACGAGTAACACAATATATTTTTTTTGGTCAAATTATAACACAATATACAAGTACGTACAAATGGGAGAAGTACTCGGTGAGTACATACCGGGGCCAGCAGGGAAGGCGAAGCTCTGAAAATTCTGTTGAACGTTGACGACATAAAGCAAGTAGCGTTCGTCTTGGCCACCGGGATCTCCGGTGGAGTATACGAGCGGAGCGGTGCTCGGCCCACCGGCCACCGGGTTTGTGAGGAGGTTGTCGAGGGTCCACTTGAGAGCGTAGAAGCTCTCGTTGCTTTCGTCTAGCGCTACCATCACTTTCATTATTTTCCGCCCCGACGCCGTCGACAACTGTTCGATCCCCGTCGGCGGCGGACCCGGTTGCGCCCAAGTAGCTCCTGTTGCTGGCTCCATAGTTGTTAGTTGTTACGTACGTATGTCTTTGTGTTGAGCTCGAACTTTGGTTAAATGGGTATGAGTTTGATTGAACTTTTTTGTATTGCATTGAGGTGTCAAGCTCATGCAAGTTTTGTTACACTTGCCTTGCATGCACTTAGGCACCTGGCTTGATGGGTTTCTTGTTTTATTTTTTAACGTTATCATCTCACCATTTTTATAAAAAATGAATGTTTTATTTTTAGTTCATTTCAGATTTAACTTTTTTTGCAAATAAAAAAAGGTTACTATGTGTTTTCAATGCTACGTACGTTTTCGATGGCGTGTCTTGCAAAACTAACATTATAAAGACATTATATAATTTATATTAGGCTCCTTCGTTTGTAGAATAAAGTCTTCAATTTAATGCATTCAATCCGAAATGTGAGTCAAAAACAAACTAAGATGAAATGGTCCTATTCTCTGCCCAAATGCTCCTACCGATCGGATTACCCATCAAATTTTAACCTTCTTCTATTCAACACTGCTAACTAATTATCTTTCAAAGCCATCTTATGGATTGTTTTTTCACTTTCACAGTTTCACCCCTTGCAAAGCTGTGGTGCTGATGAAGTTTATGAGCTAAATTTTGGACACTGCAAAGTTTACACATCTAATTTCACCAAGCAATGTCTTATTGATATTTCCGCTATTTTCTGCCCCTCAATTTTTTTTTGTCACCTAGACTTAATGGACACCTGGAGTAATCCATTTTCTTCCTCTATAGTCTATACACACTTGCTTGAACTTCAATTTAATGCAGTTTCTAATCATTGGTTTGAAATTCTAGAACCCATGATTACAATGAGGAAACTAACAAAGGATTGTGATACAACGAAGGATCATTAATGATCATAAATCTTCAACCTTTTATATCAATGTCTTAGCAAGTCTTCTATAAATCACGCCCATCAAACATCATCAATCTGAAATGTGTCAACAAAAAAAGATCCTCATCAAACACCAATTCACAAACAAGGGCTCTAGAAACACACAAACAAAAGATCAATGTCTCTTTCGATTAAAGGGAGGCAAAAACAAACAAAACAATACCAAATGAATACAAACAAATTCAAGAACCCTTATTTCCATCTGGGCTCTGCTCACTTTGCTGTTCCTCCGTGCTACTACCTTCCTCACCGTCGCCGGCGCCGGAGCTGGAGATCGGCGGCGGAGAAAACCCAATTCTGCCATCAACACAAGAAGAGCATTTGGACTCAACCCAACTCTCCAAATTATAACTATCTCCAAAACCCAACACAGTTCTTCCAAAACAGAGTCTTCCAATGACAACGGCCACAAGACAGAGCAAAACCACCATAGCTAGCACACCAATTACCGGCCCAATTGACCCATGAGCTGAGTCGCCGGCGAAACTCTCCGGCGGAGGCTGTTGGGTGGTTGTGAAGCCTGACATTCTCTTGACACCATAAAACGAAAAGGGTGAATTGGGTTTTTTGTGGGGATGTTGGGAGAGATTGGCCATGGTCAAAGGGCTTAAAAAGATCGAGTCTTTTTTTGAATTGAGAAGAAACAGAAAGAAGCCCAAGAGAGAAGACAGTCAAATCAATGGCCCAGATGGAAGAAAGTCAGAAGAGGAGAAAAGAGGGAATCTTGAAACTGCTAAGCAGTGGCAGAGCCCTAGGAAAAGGAACAGCTCTTTTCATTCAAACACAAACACCTCTTGTGTGTTTTGTCTGTTTGTTTGTGATTTGCTCCGTCTATAACTATATGAAAGATTCTTGTGGAGTTTGTTGTGTTAATGTAAAGATAATGAAGTCACGTGCATTTGTTCAAGTTTGGTTTAGGTGTTTGTTGACAAATGAGTATGACAAAGTATAAAACCAGAGAAAGAAAGGTGCTTTTAGTTGTGATCTGATTGTTGAGGTTATTCCCCAAAATGGCGTGATTTGGGGACTGTCTTCTTCATCAGATGCTTCTGTTCCATGTTTTCCTTGGGGGCATCTTTTCTGTACAATTGGGTCAAAGAATGTGCTTTCCATATCCTTCAATCCAAGAGATCAGGTTGAAACATAAGTTGGGAGCTATCAATTCTATAATATTACTTCATAATTTTATTTGTTCCTCCACACTGTTCTTTAGCTATTTTTGTATCCTATGTCTTGATATAAGAATAACAATGTTGAAAAGGTTCTTTAGAAAGGTGGTTGTAACTTGTAAGATAATGTTTAAATAAATACTTTTGCATAAGGTACTCCGTTATAGTTTTGTAGTAGATCTGCAAGGTGACTTTAATCAATGTTCTTTTGATTATAAGGGATTTACCTGTAATTACCTATTATGTTAAAACGTATCTTCCCATTCTCTTGATTATTTGCCTGGAAGTTTAGCAGTACTCCTCAAGTCATCACCTTCAATAACCAAATCAATATTTTTGCTTTTCAAATGCTCTACACAGAAACACAACTCTGAATACCATTTCAGTTCAATGAAAACTGTTTCATGCAAAGATAGGAGGCTACAAAAAAAACTACCCTAGAAAGTTCAATCATAGAAAGAGATAGCACAACCATAGAAAGACGACTAAATTGTACTCCCTCTGTTTCATTAATTGTGTCATTTTATCTTTCTACACACATATTAAGGAATGATTATTTTTCCAATAATACCCCTATAAGATTCCACTTTATTTTACCTAGAAAATTGTTACCAAAAAGAGTAATTATTATACTTATAGGGGTAAAACTGGAAAGTAATGAGAAAAAAAACTAAAAAGACATGTTTTATGAAACAAAGAAAAATGGCTAAAACAACACAATTAATGAAACGGAGGGAGTATTACAAAGGCTCAATGGTCTCCGTATAGGTCGAGATTCCAAGAGTATTCCACCAAATGGCAGAGGACATTTGATAGACATTGTGAGCCTTATACCCAGAATCATCACAAGAGATCAACTGCTTCCTCTCATCATCTTCAAAGAAGATCCTCCGAATTCCCTCCCGATCATCGATTTGGATGCCGACAATCCTCGAGAACTCGCCACCAAGGAAGTTGGGCTCAATGGCATAGATCTTCGTCCAAGATTCTTCGACACCATAATCCATCATCATCCAAACACTAATCTCAACACACGGAACCGGCAAGTAAATCAAAGCAAGGCAATCATTCAACACAAAAACACCGCCGCCCTTTGGATAGTCCTCCGACTCTGGAGGCTGGTAATCATAAAGATAGGGCACTGGGCCGTGGATTAACCCAAATGTATCATCATCTAAGTTAAAAGACACCACATAGTAGGTAGAATTGGTAGCACCCATCCAATGCCAGCGCCCATTTAGGAATCTTTGCGGACATAGCTCCAAGTCTTGGACGATTTCAGGAAGGCAAACCCCTCCTCCTTCCTCTAGGCCAACCATGGCCTTTGGATAGCAAAAAGGTCTATTAAGGCGTTTAATATCCCAATCAGCAATCTTTCTCCAGCTACGGTGTCGAAAACTGTATACGAAGGTCATAAAGTTTGAAAAAATAGGGCCCCAAGTGAGGACGACCACGACCTTATAATAGCCTTGTGGATCAGTGCCAAAGCCGTAGTGTACCCGACACCGGTTTCGGTCCGAGTTTGATATTATGCAATAGGACGAGTCGTCCGAAGGGAAAGGCGGCGTAACGAAGTCGTAGTCTCGTGTAGCGGGGTTACACAAGGCGATTCTCCCGGATGCAAGGGCGACACGACCGTTGGAGGATTCGAGATTTGAAACCACACAGTAGATGCCATTGTTCAAGGGGCCCATCACACGTATGTCGCGCTTCCATCCAGGATAAGACCGCGTACATCTTGACTCCCCAAACCCTACGCGCCATGGCAAGCTAGTGAGCATTTGGTCAGTTTACTAGTAGTATCATAAAGATAAAAGACATGGTTTATTAGTAGTATAATAAGATAAAACTATATATATACTGGGACAATCTTGTTGTTGTTGATGCATTTTCGGGCTCCGGATCTCGAGCGGGAGCAGATTAAGGAGATCTGCTGCTGTAGAGAGGGAGGACTTGGTCATCTTATGAGTATCATAGTAAGGGGAAAAGACGAGCTTATCCGAGTAACATTGGTGGTAGGGACGACGATGTTGGCGTTGGCGGCGGAATTCGTCGACGAAGGAACGAGATCGGATCAGAGACCGCCATGATTTGGAGACTGACTTGAACCTCATGAGAGATTTGATTGGTAGCTTCACGAGGATCTCCTCATGCATTTCTTCACAAAGGAAACGGGTGCTATTCTCTTTTTCATGCTTCCTTCGTTTTGGGCTTGAAATGAAGAAGCCTCCTCCATCAGGAAACAAGAAGTCTGATCCAAAGAAGCCTTCTTCATCCGATGAGAAGATCACTCTTATCGGCGGCGATGGATGCATTGGACGAATTGGGAAGAGGAGATAATTCGTTTGTGGGTTAATCTTAGGTTGAGTAGAAATGATCTTATAAGGATAGGTTTTTGCATATATCTCTCAAATTTGGTTAGTTTCCGAACGCGGTAGATTCTTCCTGATACACTTATTTATTTTTATAAATAAAATAGAAGTATTTAAACCAAAAAACTACGCAATATTTCCTAAAATATAAGATTTGTTATATCGAAAATAACATTTTCTCAATTTCTATAATGTATACCTTCTCAAAACTAGTATTCCCAAAATCCTAGTGTACTGATATTGTTGGGCCATAAACATGCCCATTTTCAACTTTGGTTCGAATTGAGTATGACAAAGAATGAAACCAGAGAAAGAGAGAAACAAAGGTGCTTTTAGCTGTGATCTGATTGTTGAGGTTATTCCCCAAAATGGCGTGATTTGGGCACTGTCTTCTTCATCAGATGCTTCTGTTCTATGTTTTCCTTGGGGGCATCTTTTCTGTACTATTGGGTCAAAGAATGTGCTTTCCATATCCTTCAATCTAAGAGATCAGGTTGAAACATAAGTTGGAGCTATTAATTCTATAATATTACTTCAAAATTTTATTTGTTCCTTTACAGTTCACACTGTTCTTTAGCTATATTTCTATCCTAGGTCTTGATATAAAAATGACAATGTTGAAAAGGTTCTTTAGAAAGGTGGTTATAAGATAATGTTTAAATACTTTTGCATAAGGTAATAGTTTGTAGTCTTGGTTTTTAATCTTATCTCTTATAAAGAAGCCTCATTTTATTGTCATCTCTTTCATTTTCTTTGGAATGATAGAAACTATGAAGCACTTAACCATTATAACATTAGAACTTAGAAGAGGGTTTGAACGGGTAATTTAAAAGTTAACCTTTGAATAGTTTTTTTGACTTGATTATTCTCATGTTGAAGTTTATACTACTACTAAGAATAGTACACTAGATGTAGTACAATGAAAGTGTGGTAAAAAAGGCATATTCAAGAATGTATATTTGAATTTCAACTACTTCCAATCATCATCTTTCAACAAGATACTATAGATACCTTCTCGGTCATCAATTTGATCCCAACAATTCTCGAAAATTATATCTTTTTTGGATTTTTTTTCCAAAATAGGCATGATAAAGATTTTATTTTTATATAGAGGTTCCACAAAATTTTATTTCCGCACATAGGCACAATTTTGAGGTTTGGGACAAAAACGTTGTACTGCACAACGTTTAATCCGTTTATCTTACAAAACAAGGTGTTTGAAACAACGTGTTTTCTTTGTAACCCATATGCACGTGCTTGGTATATGAGTTTGTGTGTGATATTGCCACTCAAAATTCTACATACTAAAAAATAACAATACGTATACAATTTTTTGTAGATGATAAAATACAAATATGGTATGGCTACCTATTAATAAGCCGGTTTGGATGGGTTCGGGTTCAGATTGAGTGCGGAATCGGATCGATCGGGTTATTGATCAAGTCGGGTTGGGTCCTAGTAGGTTATTACAAAGGTTCGAATCTACCTAATGGGTCAACAACTTGAATTTTTAATGATTACCAAAAAGCAGTTACGAGTAAATTTATTATTAAAATATAGTTTACAATATTAAAAATAAATATATTATTCTACATATATAAAAAAAATTGAGTCAATCTAACAGGTTCGGGTTTGAATCCAATCGAATTAGGCTCAATGTACAATAAACTTATATTATTTTAAATATTATATTTTATTATAAAACATAATATTTTATTACTATATATTATTATTTAATCATAAAGATATTTTAATAATTATTAAAAATTCAAGTTATCGACATGTTAGGTCGACCTGACTTCACAATAACCTAGTATGACCCGACCCGATTTGACTTGTAATCGATTGATCTAAACCTATTCTCAATCCGAACTCAAAATGATCGAACTTGAATCCGAACTCGAACTCGAAATAATAGGTACCCATATTTTTTTATTCTATCTTTTATAAAATTTGTATTCATATTTATATTTTTTATTATACGGAGAAAATATTTAATTTTTGAGTAGCTAGTTTGTATTAACTATATATTGTCACTATGTGAAGTTTCAGTCATGGAATTAACTCATAGTAATTGATATATAAAAGCACATGCACGGGGTTAAAAAAATAGACACGCTGTTTCATACCACTTGTTTAGTAAAATGCACGCTATACAATATAGCATCTTTGTTCCGAACCTCCATATTGTGCCTATCTACAGAAATAAGTTTTTGTTAAGCCTATATACAGAAATAAAACTTGTTTCGAGCCTATTTTGGAAAAAAATTCTCTTTTTTATGGAAACTCAACTATATAAGTTAACATTAGTTTGTATGATAATAATGTATAAGCCCTTTTCATTTCAATTTCTATTGTGGCGAATGGTTCAACGTAGCGCTATGGAGGAAGTAGAATCAAGAATGTGGCCTCACCCCCAAATCAAAAAAAAATAAAATAAAATTAAAAAACTACAATGCGCGCAGGAGGCAAAAATTCGCGCAACACCGATCTCAGTCACCTCACTCCCAAATCCCCAAATCATCCCAAATCCCCAAATCTATCGATTTCTCTCGATTTCGAGTTCGAAGAATCCAGACTCTCGCAACTCGCACTGCCAAGATGGAGACACGTCAGATCTCTTTCGATTTCATTGTCAGGATTTCGAAGGCTAATCTCTCCATTCCATCCTCTCTCCATTTCTCTCGATTTCAGGTGGAATGAGGCGCAAGGCATTGCAGGAATTGAGCATCAACCAGATCTCGGAGCCTTCCATGAGGGGAGAGATGAAGGAGAATAAGAATCAACAGATTATGGATGTTGAGATATCAGGTATGTCTGATGTCTCCGCTTGAAATGAGGGGAGAGATGAAGGAGAATAAATGAAGTGTTTTAGTTGTCATAACATTAAATTTGGAAAACTTGAACGCTCAAGAACACTCCTTCTAGTTATCACAACCTGTTTAAATTTGTGTGTTAGCTGGTGGTGGAGGGAGTTCTCATATGCTGCCAAGCGAGAAGAGGAGGAAGCAATCCGCCCGCACCGACTCTCCTGTTCTCCTTCTTCCCGGCCCAGTCAGCCCCCAGGTTCCCGACCCAATCAGCCCCCAGCCAAGTATATTTAAAAGCATAGCATATATATGATTATTGACTAGTTAGCACATATGGTTTTGGAGTTTATTACATGTATCAGAGGTTTAGCGGGAAACCGATTCCCATGAATAGCAATTTTTTTCCTTCTTGCAATATAAGCTCTTGGACGGTTGCGCTTCAACCGATATTCCTCTTCACAATTTATAGAATACATCATCTTTGCCAAAATCAAAGGATAGATGTATACATAGATTCAGAATGTAGTGATCATTAAATTGATACACACTCAATCAGATTGCAGAATGTAGTCAACATTGATATGTTTGTAATCAGGATGTAATCAGATTGCAGATCAATAGTTTGTAATTAAGTTCTGGCGAGGGTCTCCCTTGAAACACTTTGCTCTCTATTTCTAATTAAGTTATCAGAGCCTTCTCCCCTTATGATAAAAAATCTATGGATTCGTAAACTAATATATACTCCCCTTGTCCCTTTAAATTTGTCCATAAAGCACAAAATCATAAGAATTAAGAAAATGGTATTAGGAGGAGCAGATGCATTTGGTGGAGCAATCAGAGTTGTTGAGATGGATCAAGGTGGAAGTGGATCAAGACCAAAAAATGGCCCAACAATGGAAGTTGAAAAATTCAGCTCCAAAGATCTATGTATATATACAAAATCCGTAAGTATTGCAGCCACCACGTTGCGCCACCTTAAGTTTTTTCACATGTCGTCCCGAAGATGTGCCATATAATATTTTGTTACATGTCATCACCACATTAATCCTGATAATTTATATATATATTTCAGGTATATTTTAAATTTTAATCAGTAAAATTTTACAAATGTCACCTACGCATCATAATATTTATTGCCACATCATATATAGTTAGCCACCACAATCTTTAGTATCCCAATGTAGTTTTTATGATAGTCCATAATATCCTAAAAAATATTCAAAATCTGAATTTTCTTACCACCTCTAAAAATAATTCAAATATATATTTTATTTCCATTTATATTATATATTTTGCACAAAACAAATTCCTAATGCAAATATATGTAGCTATGTATTCTATTTTTCTTTAACAAAATATAACATATATTACATAATTAATATGTAATTAATATTCCACTAGAACACCGAAATTTTCACATATGTATTTTATTTTTATTTCTGTAATTTAGATAATATCATAGCTAGATTATTTTAAGCCTACATAATTTTTAATAATATCTTAACAATGTATTTGTTGAATATCTTAACAATCAAAATTAAGCTAGTTAATAGTAATAATTATCTTAACATCTTCTTAATATGGTTACTACCTAGTACAATGATACATAACCATAAATAGCCTAACAATATAGATTGAACGAAAATTTCACGTGGTACCCTCGAGTTTAAGACAATTCCGCATGGTTCCCAACTAGTTTAAAATTTTCACGTGGTGCCCCTCACATTTAAATAAATTTTGCCCCATGCCCTCTTGAAAGTTAAAATTTGTTTTTCAGTTGTTTTTTGTTTTTGTTTTTGGATAAAAACATAAAACTTGGTTTTAAAATAATGATAAGTCTTCACTCTTTCTTATCAATTCTTTTCTAATGATAATTTTGTTTTTTTGTTATCATTATGCTGATTGAAAGTTTATTTTTGTTTGGATAAAAACATAAATTTTGCTTATAAAATAATGATTATTTTTCACTCTTTCTTATCAACTCTTCTCTTCAAAATTTTGGTTTTAAAACAATGATAAAAAATAATAGTAACTTTTCACTCATTTTTGTTATAAAATTATGATAAGTTTTCACTATTTTTTGTTATAAAATAATGATAATTTTTTTTATTGTTTTTGTTTTTGGATAAAAACATAAATTTTATTTTTAAAATAATGATAAAAACATAATGATAAATTTTTGTTTTCACTCTTTCTTATCAACTCTTCTCTTCAAAATTTTGGTTTAAAATAATAATAAAAACATAATGATAACTTTTCACTTTTTTGTGTTATAAAATAATGATTTTTTTTTTGGATAAAAACATAAATTTTGGTTTCAAAATAATGATAAAAACATAAAGATAACTTTTACCTCTTTTTTTGTTTTTAAAATAATGATAGTTTTATATTTTTTGTTTTTGGAAAAAAATAATTATGTTTTTATCCAAAAACTAAAACAAAAAAAACAAAATTTAACTTCAATTAATAAGGTGGGCATGAGGCAAAATTTGTATAAATGTGAGGGGCACCACACAAATATTTAACACTGGCTGGGTACCATGCAAAATTGTCTTAAACTGGAGGGTACCACGTGAAATTTCCGCAGGTTGAAAAATATGAATATCATACCAATATATTGTATTCTTAGCAAGAATTTTTATAACCATCACAATCTTTTGTATCCCAAAATAGTTTTTCCAAAATTTGTAGTTTATGTAGTTAGCCACCACAATCTTTTAGTATCCTAGAATAGTTTTTATAATACTCCATAATATCCTACAAAATATTTAAAATTTGAATTTTCTTACCACCTCTAAAATAATTCAAATATATCTTATATATCCATTTATATCATATATTTTGCACCAAAACAATCTGATGTCCTTAATTTTCTTTTTCCTTTTAAAATAAAAGACAAATGCACAATACAATTAAATCCCTTTTGAATTTGAGAATTTGAAAGCCATTAATCTGCTTCAACTCAAATTCAAAATTTAAAAACAAAAAAAAAACCGCAGGAAGTACTTTTAACTCTTAAATTACATATAAATTAAAAAAACTCTTATTCATACAATGCTACTTATTTATTTAAATTGTATCCATTATATGTTGATATAATGTTACCCATGAATTTCTTCTTCAATTAATTTTATCATATCTTAATGACGAACTATAATTGGTTATCATAACCCCTTTTTGATGCGTAAAAAATTAGTAATATTTTTTCTTATCTCAATCCCGTGTAGAGCACGTGGATTATACTAGTTGATCCAAAAATACATTAAATAGGTGTTCTCTTAATGGAAAAAATCCAATAAGTATGAATATAAAAAAATTATTGAAATGATGTTTTTTTGGGTTTATGAGAGTTGATTTAGAATGTATTTAATGGAGATGAGCGGATGGAGAGAGAGTATTGAAGAAAGGTATATAAAAAATGTGATTGTATAGGGGTAAAAGTGTAAAAATTTAGTGATAAAAATGGAAAGAGTTGAAATATGAACAATCTTTTCGGGACGATTAAAACCAAAAGATGGAAAAGCTTAAAGGAAGAAGGGAGTATGTAGGAACAAGTTAACTTCTTTTTTTATTTGCCATAGTTCTAACTAGAAAAGATTCAAATCTGGATCAATGTATTTGTAAACTAATATGTATAAAGGATCAATGGATTTGTAAGTTCCTTGTCTAGTTGAATAAACCCAACAGTCCAACACCACGGTATGCTTTTGTTTATTGTACAGTACTATATATAAAAGTCTCATTGTAGGTTGAAATTGAAAAGTTTTTGTTTACTAACACCAAACCTAACACCAACTCACTATAGTATGCTTATTTAATTTTTTTTGGTCGGAATGCTGGTTTGATTCTCATACCACGTACAATACTATATATCAAAGTAGGTAGATACTTCAATTGAGTAATTTGGACTATGGCTCGAACTTTTTTAATCAAGACTAAACCAAAAACAAATGAGTAATATCGTATATATCTAATCAAAATCCTAATTTGAGATGTAGAAGAACATATTCTTACATATATGAATCAAAACCCTAATTTTTATTGAATTTTTACAATCTACCATGAGAGCTATAAATAGTAACGAACTCAAGTAAAAGAGGAATATCAAGACGAAAAGGATCGAAATACATTATGAGAGGAGTGTGAAACTACCTTGTAATTTCCACGAGAACCAAGTTACGTGAATGGAGGAAGAGTAGGGGCCATTTTTGAAATTTAAGAGAGAAAATATTAGGTTTTAATTTCCATTCCTAGAAGGAATCAGATCTCAAACCCACGGCAGGAGTAAGGTTTGAAATTCTCGGCAATATTGGGTTTGGCCGTTTGGGAAGGTTTGAAAATCTCGACAATATTGGGTTTGGCCATTTGGGGTATGGGTAACCGTTGGGTATGAAAATCTCATTCCTAAACCCCATACCTCTAGTAGGGTAACAGGAAATTTTGTGATCCTTCGTTGAATTATAATTGCAAGGGAAATGAATATTTTTTTTTTGGTTGAAGCAAGGGAAATGAATATTGAGCCATCAATACAGCTTAAATGTCATTATCTTGACACTAATTTGTAAGTCTATATCTTGTTCATTATCTTTGCATGCACGAATGACGAATAGCGATTTGTAAGTTGACCAAATTGTAAATATTGGTGGAAACTGATACGCTAGGAAGTAGTTAAAACTTAAAAACTAGTTTCAATCTAACTAATTTCTTTTTGATGGTAGAGGAAATATGTTGTGTTGAGCTTCACAATTTTTTAGAATTGAAGGATACATGAAAATAGCAAAGCCGATCCTCATATGAATTTTATCTCAAATTTGGAGAGCAAAGGAAAGCATCACTATGAGCCTAAAGTGTGGTTGAGAAATTCATTAGGGCAAATAGCAAGTGAAATGAGGCTTATTGGGCCCATTTATAGTAACCACATAAAACAATAAAACCCGGCCCAACAGAAAAAGCGAAATAACCAACAAACCCAACCCGCCAAAAGCCGCCGTTCTCCTCTCTCGTCGAACCAAAACCAACCTCGCCGTCGCCGTCCACCTCCGCCAATGACTCCGGCAACGGCGTCTCGCCTGCGATCTCTCCTCTCGAGCCTATCATCAAATCGACGGCTGATAACCACTCGATTCGCCTCCTCTCTCTCTCCTCCGAATCCCGATCCGTCGGTCGTGTGCCCTAGAAATCGATCGGAGATCGTTTTCGAGGATCAATCGGACGGCGGAGGTAGCTCGGCGTACAATCACGCCGTCAGGTACTCTCGTCCTTCCACTATCAAGCTAGGTCAGCAACGTTCGCACTTGCGCAACTCCATCAGCTTAATTGGCACCGTCGAGCTCGCTCCGAAGGCGTATAATAGGCGGAGTGGTGCTGAGTTTGGTGTTTATACTCTGCTTAGTGTGAAGACTTCCCCTGATTCCAACAGCTCGTTTAGGTAATTTCGTGATCCGATTTGGTTTTGGCCAACTTAGGGTTTTCAACTTAGGGTTTAGGGTTTACAATGCTGTGTATTGGTTGAGATGGCTGAGCAATTTGGGTGAAATTTGGTGAGCAGGATGCTTGTTGAGATGTGGGATGAGATGGCCAAAGTAGCTTTGGATCATATAAAGATTGGGGATTGTGTTTATGTTGCAGGAAGACTAGACTCTTACAGAAAGAAAGATTCTTCTGGAAATGAAAGATCGGAATATAAGGTACGATTTGTTTAAGTGTTTTTTCAAGATAGCTTCTTGCTGTTGATGATTGATGAAAGATAGGCAGCTGGGCATGAATTTATTGTGATTGTGTATAAGTTGAACTTCATGACACCTGATTGTGAATTGTTAACACTTGCCTGTGTTCTTATATACTCTTGTTCTCAGCTAATTAGATGGATTTATTGTATGTTAGTTTATACCTTGACATGTTTTTACTATTTTAGCCGACTCTCCCGTTGAGTAGTATATCCTTGTTTAGCTGCTTACATTCTGGTATTTAAATATGTGAGCTATCGGTGTGGCGCAGAAGCTATATGAATACTTGATCAATATAGGTCACTTGTCTGCTTATATATGCAGTTTTCTGGTGTGTAAATCGAATAAAGTTTTGATGGGTGATTTGGGTTGTGCATGAAAGAACATAGCTTGATATGGCAAGATGCTGGTTGTATTTTCTACATGCTTTACAATAGCTGATACCGCTCAGTTTTGCTAGAGCCTGCTTATTGTGCATGAAGGGGTGAAATTGATCTTGAAATCATTCTATGTAGCTCTGTTTGACATTGGAGTTGTTTTGATTATTTTCTTAATTTGCCATACATGATAGCAAAATTCCTGTTGTATTTGCATCTCTAATATATCAATTGTTTTTATCTCTTAGGTAATAGCGAAGGAACTAAACTATGTTCAACTACATGATGAAAACCAGAGATCTCATGAAGTTCAACAGTCAAAAGACTCAAAACCACAAGGTAGTAGGGATTTTATCTGTCTACATTTGTCATTCTGGTTATCATAAGCATTTTTCTGGAACTCTGTCGGCAAGAGTCATTAGATGCAAACATCAAGCAATATTGGCAGTATTGTTGAAAATATACTCATCAGTCCCTATTCTAGACTCTGTGGTCTACAATCCCCTAATACTCGAGCGGTTTGTGTTGATTTCTAATTTAACATATTATCTATGATAGAAAAAATAAGTACGCATCACAGTTTGTTTCATCATCTTATCTCCTACATCTCTTACGAATCCAAAAACCAATTATTCAGTGAAGGACTTAATTTTCCCGGTTGACTTATAGGTGGATCTAGTCCAAAAGGCAAAGAAGACCGACTGCATTTGTGGCAGGTCTTCTTCTCAAACCCGAAGGAGTGGCACGACTGGCGGGTGAACAAGAAAACTCCAAGATCACCAGATTTTAAACACAAGAGCACAGGCGAGGCGCTTTGGATGAATGCAGATGATCCTCCTTGGATCAAAAGGCAGCTCGAACTCCATGATTCCATGGTTGCAGCTGGATGCTTCCAAGACCCAAACTCTAATCGTCGTAGTGCATCAAGCTACGTCTCGGATGATATGGTGTGATAAATTCCAATAGGTATGCATCCTATGAAAAGAACATGTACAGATAGTTGTGCTTTATACGACCTACCACATTTTTTGGCGCCATTTTCTTTTCTTCCTAATTCGGCAGACGAAGACCGTTTATTTAGAATCAAAGTATAAACCCTAGCTCTAATTTTTTGGGAAGTAGTATGCTGTTTCGATTGTCAAGTTGATGGAATAGGCTTCTATTGCCAAGCTAATGTGAAGAGCTTGTTAAAGTTTGACACTTTACAGGTATTATATAAATCCAGTCCTTATCAACACAACAGTGAAAGTTTGGATAGATGCTGAACAAAAGGTGAGAATAACAGTTCTGGGCCTTCTGACCCTTTGCCACCATAAATCTCCCATCTTTATTTGGTTGCAAAGTTAGGATTGCAACATCTATTTTAACATGGTTAAGTTCAGAGTACCCTGTTTCTGTAGCGATGTATTCTACAATCCAGATACATTGCAATGATACAGATCATTGAAAGTTTTTGTAAGAAAATGATGTCACAGCGTATTTGTACTTCATGAGAATCATATTCCAAACTTATTTTTACAGCAGCATGTTTTGTGGGCCCACAAAGTAAAATGAACTATCCAAGTGTGATTGAGATTTGACCGTGACCAAAGGTTTAGCCATTTCTGTCATCTGTGGGATGAGAGATTGAGGGTTCAGAAGAATACAATCATGTAAAACTTGTGACTTGTGATATCCAGCAAATTTGAGGGTGTGGAATATTGTAGGGCAAATAAGGAAAAACAAAAGAACATGAAGAACTGTAGTAAGATTAGTTTGCACGGTTGTTTTCTTTTACTGGAAAGGGAATTAGGGTGCTTGTCCTAAACCATTTGAACCTACGAGATCCTAAGATCATTAAACGCCATCAAGTTCACGCCTATTTGAAATGCAAGAAACCCTTCTAAGCTAAAACTTGTGACCCGACACCAGAATGGAACCAAAACGTTGTGCATTACAAACTCAATCTCCCACGAACAACCCTTTACACCATTAACAATGTTAACGCGACCCAATCTATCGCCTTCAATCTCAACCTTCAAGAAATCATTTCGACTCGTTTCATCGACTCCGCTCCCTTCTTGCAAGATCCTCTCTCCTAACAACAAATTGGTCTCCATAGGACCACAGTAGGGGTGTTCATGGACGGATATCCGATCCGTTTAGCCTAAACGGATCGGATATTACCGGATTTTTTTTTCCAAAAGTGATATCCGTATCCGATCCGTATATACCCAGATATCCGATCCGTTTATCTCATATCGGATCGGATATCCGGTTTACCATTTGACATGTAATTTTTAAAAATAAGTAAATTTAAAACACGAAAATATTAAATTACACTAAGAAAAATATATAATTTTATCGGATCGGATCACGTTCCGCCGGATTTTAGGGGTGGAATTCAATTCCATATCTGGTCCATTAACCGACTAATTTTCTCGGATCGGACCAGATTCGTATAATTTTCCGTTTGACTCAGATTTTCATGGATCGGATCATCGGATCGGAATGAACGGATCGGATATTTATGAATACCCATGCTCCACAGGACCACATTCCACCCTAAAAATCACTTGACCTTCTAACTCACTGATGAGAAGAGTCAACGAAAGCTAGCCATCACAAGACTGTGTATACTGTATAGTTTGTTTATTTAAAAGAATCTTGCCTATTTCATTATTATTTATTTCCATAAATTCCACACTATCTTCATTTCAAACGCAGTCTTCCTCCCTTTCTATAAAACCCCACATTCTCCTCTCACACAACTCAATTCCTCCCCCCAACCCAAAAAAGAACCCACCTTTCCCCCCTCCCCGCCATTAATGGGGGTCACCGACCTATTCGCCGGCGAGATAGCCACCGAGCTCCTCAAACAACTCATCGCAATCACCCGAAAATCCGCTCTGTGCAGAATCAGCGCCGAGCAACTCATCAACCACCTGAACGACCTCTTCCCAATCATCCAAGAGATCAAATACTCAGGAGTCGAGCTCCCCCAATTCCGCCAATCGCAACTCGACCGGATCTCGGAGCTCCTCCGCGACGGCGTCGATCTCTCGAAGAAGGTCCTCGGCTCCGGCCGATGGAACGTCTACAAGAACCTCCAATTGGCGAGGAAGATGGAGAAATTGGAGAAGAGAGTCGCCATGTTTGTGCAAGGTCCAATGCAGGCTCATCTCCTAGCCGATGTGCATCATCTGAGGTTTGATACGGCCGAGAGGTTTGACCGGCTTGAAGGCTCGGCGAGAAGGATTGAGCAGAGGCTTGGAGCGCTGAAGATTGGGGGCGGGTGGGTGGAGGAGGAGATGAGGAGATTGGAGGAATTAGGGCAAAAGTGTGAGGGTAATTTGGGGAATGAAAGTGTGGCCTTGGAGGCTGGTGTGAAGAAGGTGAGAGAGCTGATGATTGAGAGGGAGGAAGCTGGTGTTGTTGGGATCTGTGGAATTGGGGGGATTGGGAAGACCACTCTGGCTAGAGAGGTTTGCTCTGATGATCTTGTCAAAAGTAATAATCTTCTTTCCTTTTGTAATGATTGTATACAGATTTAGGAAGTTTTTGTTGATTATTGTATTAGGGTTTGTCTTTGTTGATTATTGTATTAGGGTTTGTCTTTGAAGTCTTTGGCGATAATTTAGGCTCTGTTCGGTAAGACTATCCGAAATCAACCTTAAATGGTAACCGAAGCTTTTTGTAACTGAATCTTATATTTCTAGCTGAAATTCATAACTGATTTTAAAAGCTGATAATTTTTTAGTAAGCTAATGGATGTTCGGTCAACTTTTGCCGAACGCACACTTAATGGAATTGACTGGATTGTTATTTGGGGAAAACTCTTTGCAGGCTGATTTTTTTGGCTTTTGAATGAGCTTTTTGTTGATGACTTTTTGATGTTTTTGGGTTTGAAACTATGGCAGGCTACTTTGGGAACAAGATCTTGTTCCTAACAGTGTCACAGTCTCCAAACTTGGAGGCTTTGAGATTGAGGATATGGGGATTTCTGTCAGGAACTGAGTACTCAGGAGCAAATGCTATGGTGCCCCAGTTTACCACTGTCCATTGTAAATGGAAGCAAGAGATGCACAAGCTTGTTGTGTTGGATGATGTTTGGTCACTCTCAGTGTTGGAGCAGTTGATTTTCAAAGTCCCCGGGTGCAAGACGCTCGTCGTCTCGAGGTTTAAGTTTCCGACTGTTTTTAATCTCACCTATGAGGCTGAGTTGCTGAAGGAAGATGAGGCTTTGGCTCTTTTCTGCCTCTCTACTTTTGGTCAGAAGATGATCCCCTTCTCTGCAAATGAGAAATTGGTTAAACAGGTAAAGATTCATTAAGCAAAAAAAATACTCCGTAGTTATACAAGTTGCTGATTTGCTATGTGCCACTCACAAAAGTTCATTTTTTTTGTGTGTATATAGCTTGTGAGTGAATGCAAAGGGCTTCCGTTGGCTCTGAAAGTTGTAGGGGCGTCATTGCGCGATCAACCTCCAATGTTTTGGATGAGTGCGAAGAACAGATTGGCACGCGGCGAGCCTATTTGTGAGGCTCATGAGATAAATCTGCTGGAGCGTTTGAAATTGAGTATCAGTTACTTGAATGGGAAGGTCAGGGAGTGTTTCTTGGACTTGGCTGCATTTCCTGAAGATAAGAAGATTCCTCTAGATATTCTGATTAACATGTGGATTGAGATTCATGATATTGATGAGGAAGAAGCATTTGCCATTCTCATTGAGCTTACTGATAAGAATCTTCTAACTTTGGTGAAAGATTCACAGTGCGTAGTCAAAGTGTCAAACTACACTTCATCTTCAAAAAAATGGATCTTCGAAAGTTTTTTCCTTATTAGATTGTTTTGTGTTTGTTTTTCTTTTTGCAGGGCTGGTGATATTTACAGCAGTTACTATGACATTTACGTGACCCAACACGATGTCTTGAGAGATCTCGCTCTTCATTTGAGCAATCAAGGGAACATAAATCAAAGAAGAAGACTTGTAATGCCTAAAGTAGAAGAAAGGCTCCCAAGAGAGTGGGATAGAAACACAGACCAACCATTTCAGGCTCAGCTTGTTTCACTTCAATTAGGTAAATTTAAAAGAATATAGTTTGACCTACATCATATTTCAACCTTTAAGGATTTCCTAACCAAATGTGTCTTTTAATAGGTGGAATGAAGAAAACAGACTGGTTTTCCATGGATTTCCCCAAGGCTGAAGTGCTGATCCTCAACTTCTGCTCAAGCGAATTCTTCTTACCGCCTTTCCTAACCAACATGCCGCGGCTAAGAGCACTGATCCTAGTCAACAACAGCCCTTCACATGCTAATCTCCAAAACCTACCCGCCTTTGCACACATGAACAGCCTAAGAAGCCTTTGGCTAGAGTCCATTTGTGTACCTCAGCTCCCTTCATCCACCATTCCGCTAGAACAAGTGCACAAACTCTCTCTCGTCCTCTGTAAGATGGAAAAGACCCCGAACCCATCAGTTGTGGATCTACCATGGATTTTCCCCAACCTCACTGATCTCACAATTGATCACTGCCTAAACCTAACCCATCTCCCAACCTCCATCTGTTGGCTTCGCTCGCTCAAAGCCTTGAGCATAACCAACTGTCACAGCCTTCTTGAACTCCCTTCTGATCTGGGTCTGCTGGATTCGCTCCAAATTCTCAGGCTTTACGCCTGCCCGAAGCTGAAATCCCTCCCACCCGGGATTTCTCAGCTTGTTTGGCTCAAGTACCTTAACATATCACAATGCCTGAATTTGGCGAGCTTGCCCGAAGGCATCGGTAGGCTGATGAGCTTGGAAAAGATTGACATGAGAGAATGCTCCCATATAAGCTCCCTGCCTAGCTCTGTTGGTCAATTGCAGTCTTTGTGTAATGTGGTCTGTGATGAGGAGATCTCTTGGTCATGGAAAGAGTTTGAATCAGTTTTGCCTAAGGCTCACATTCAGGTTGCAGAAGAATGTTTTAATCTGGATTGGCTAAATGAGTAAATCTTTTTGTTCATATGTTTGTAAATACTATAGGTTTATAGTTATACTCACCCTCCTCCATTTGTACTTATCTCGGAGGATTTAGTGGAATGAGATATATGTAATCTACGGCAAGTTCTTAGTACAAGTGAGCTTTTTTTTTCCTGTGAATGTAATGATCATAGATGAAACTTGTTAATTCTTAGTGCTCTTCAGAGCTCATTCATTGGCATATCTTTTAATCCACAACTAAAGGTGCAATTATTAAGCAGTTGAAGATAACCAAAAGATCAAACTTCTAGATGTGATTAAGTGTATGAGAATGTGCATGTCCACTAAATACAGACATGATATGTAGTGAGAAAAGATTAAAAGGAGTGAATAATGGAGACAAAGAAAAGGTCAAAAATGATGGGAGCAAAAGTCGCTCTTTGATTTTGGTACGACACCAGGATGTGGGGTCCGCTGACGTCACCAGCGTGGACATCCAGCTGGGCCCAATTAATTTTTTTTTAAAATGAAATAGGGCTGATTATAAACGTGGTGCTTTGAATCTTCCCATGATTATGTGTTTTTTAATAGTTTAAGTTAGGCAATTAGAGGACGAGATGTGATCAATTTTGGACCTACATTATCTTGTCTTGTTATCTATTTTTAAAAACTTAGCAAAAATATGAAAGATTATCTCTTTGATCCATCAAAATCCAAATGTGCACTAGCGAGTAATCAAATGACAAATACCAACGTAGTAAATTGCAAAATATAACACCGCCTCTGATTTTTTTTGTAAGAAAAAAGGACATCAAACATTCAAACGTATTTGTATAAGGCAAGATGCTTAGTATGGAGTCTAGGGATGCACATGGGGGCGGGGCGGGGCGGATTTTGCATTCCCCATCCCCATCCCCACCTCCTACTTGTTCCCCCATCCCCGCCCCATCCCCATCTAATCCCCAGCGGGGATCGGGACGGGGAATACCCATCGGGTTTGGGTATGTTAACGGGGCCCCATTTATTAATTTTTTTATTAAAGAGTCTTGTTTAATTTTAGGATTCCTAAAAATTACCTCAAATTCTATAAAAATAAAATTTATAATATTTTATATATAGACTATAGAAAATGAAATTTTATAATATTTTACATATAGACTATAGTTTTAGTATAAATTAAATAGTCATATAACATAATATATTAATAATATCGGGGTCGGGTACTAAACGGGGCGGATAATGGATTCCCCGTCCCCGCCCCATCCCCGTCGGGGAATTGAAACCCGATCCCCATCCCCGCCCCACTCCCCACTTAGTCGGGGAATTCCCGCCCTATTAGGGGCGAGTCCCCACGAATCCCCATCCCCGCGGGGCAAATGTGCATCCCTAATGGAGTCTATGGAGTCATATATTACAGAATTTTGCATTAATTTTACGTCGGTAGATATCAATTTGAAAGGTAGATGAGAGGCTACGTGACGTGTGTGAGTGTGCGAGAGGTGACGAGGGCGGGTCCAGGATGAGAGGCCATCGTTGATGGCTCATCCTAATACAACAACTAGTCATTCGTAGTCACAACACCTCAACTCTTACCACATGTTGGACTGTCGAAGTCTCACTAGAAGACGTCTGAGACTAGCTAGGAGGCATAGATGGCTATAGGGATTGGAAAGTCGCCTTCGCTATGGGGCTAGGACGAGTAAATTAAACAAGGATGGAGATGAGAATAGGTGAGCAAATAATTTCGACCCTAGTCTTAGCGAAGAATACTTATGAATTCCAAGCTAGAAATCTTCGGTACTTTTATACATGTGTATTTTTTCAACTTCTCGATTGATCAAACTCTTTCATAATACATTGAAGCCTTTTCTTATCAAGAAAAAATAGCAAAAATACAATTGGATAAGCCGTAGACGATAAAAACGAAATGACAAAAAATCGATCAACGATGAAAATAGGGACAAATATCTTCGTCACTCGCCCAATGGAGATGAGACGATGAGGTTACTTTCCGCCGGGTTAACATCACTAATCTCAATTATCAATCAAAATTTTACTGTATTTGTAGAGATGTAATTGACACGTGTCAAAGCTTCATTGGGGCTTAACTCCAAGACAATTAGAAGGCCGTTCCCATCGCTTAAACTTTCGTCTTTGGTCGTGTGAAATCGCTTAAAATGCATGGTTGTCTACATCATAACCACAATAATCAGTTATAGGCCCGCTAAACCTAATAACACCCACTTGCATTGCATTTTGGTACTATCTTTTTGAGGTGCGTAAGTTAGTAGACTCAACCAATTGAAAGTTGACAATTGGTTACATATATTGATTAGTATAAAGGTAACGTTTTGTAGGATGACATATAAGTGGCTGTTGAATTTGGTTGTTGATTTCAATTGAAATTGGCCCTTTATCAATTCCATTGATGAAGTACCATGATTGAAACCTAATCCCCTACAATAATCAATTAACACCTAACAACCCACCCATCTCCTAACATGAAAATCAAAACACTTGACTTTGAATTGCACATGTCCACTCGATCAGTATCCAACTTCATTTATTGGGTCTTTGCTTCTGGAAAGGGCTTCATGTTCACAGTCAACGGGTCAACGCTCCTCAAATTCAACCTCACTCTTTTTAGGTGATCTCACATACATTTATAACCCTTGACCAAAAAACATACATTTATAACCTGTTAGTTAACTACTCCGTATTAGCTAAGCTAGTGGTTATAATCTCGTATACTAACTACACACTACACATCTCAACATTGTCTTTTTAGTTTCCGAATTCTTGTTCAAAACTAGTGGTGACCAACTTCGTATTGGACAAGCCTAATAAAAGGATAAAAATGCGCCTTCATAGGTTTTAAAACGCTCATTTGGATTGGAGTTTATTGTCTATTATCTTGCATTATAATACTTTAACTAGTTTAACACCCGTACCATGTACGGGTAATGTGATTATAAACCCAATTTAATTAGATATGTACGTCAATGATCACGTTAAAAATATAGGATCATATATATGTATCTCCGTTTATGAATAGTGTTTTTTTACCAATAGTAAATCAACTCATAATATAAATAAGTTGGATTTATTCAAAAATTACTTTACGATAAATATCATGTTTTATTAAACAATAATATTTATCAGAAGATTACAACTAATTCTTGACAAGGGATAATTCATAATTTTCGGCAATTTTTACGAGATAAGATTATATGAGATTCTAACTACCTAATTTATATAGAGGAGGGACCAGCTGATTATTTTTATCAAATCATATATATTTATTTTTCTATTGTGATTAGTGTTTTTTTATATTCACAAGGGCCCGGTTGATTATTTTATTAAAGATTTTACACGTGGCGCAATTTTCTGTGAAGACTTTGTCTCCGCTTTATACTATAAACAATATAGATACGAGTGCGCGATCCAAACAAACTCTTTGTCTTAGAATCAAAATGCCAAGTACCTAACTATTACACTCTAAAATCATATTAATGTTATCCTCACCAAAACCATTCATTACAAATGCATGAAGCCCATACCCATTATACCAATCTAATCATTCTTTTTTTCAAGTAGGAAAGTGGGCAAAGTCACAATTCCATGAAGCCCATATCACAATTTAGAGGCAACTCTCATTCATTTAATCTAGATCACATAAATCTAGTGGGCATGTATTCATTGATGTCAAGTGGAAGATTGTAAAACTCTTCGTTTCTTGGTTCCCCTTTCCTGTTTTGAAAGGGTATCCACCATGGGATTCCTCTATCATTTGCTGCATTTCTTGGCTCCAATGTATTATCCAGCAATGTCCCAACGATTAGAGCCACGGTCGCGGGCGACGAAAAGATTGTGTTCAGTATGTCATCAAACTACAACCATCAAACACAGGATCCACACATGGGTCACAAAAACTATGTCTTTTTTGGTAATGTGATATAGTATGAGTTAAAAAGGTTTGAGCTTGATTACCCATCCACCATCTGTTTTGACAGGTCCATGAGTTGAAGATGTTGTGTAGCTCCAAAAGTAGTAAGGAATTGATATTCCAAGGAAAAGAGTGAGTCCCAAAACATACATGTTTCTCATGGAGTTGTGGTTTGTGAATTGTATGTATGAAATGCCAACAGCAGCTGTAAAAAGCAAGGAAAAGAGAGTTAGGGGGGTTAAAAAAAAAAGGGGAACATTTTGTGTTACATAACATGTAGCTACTCACCAACAAATCCCCATAAAACACAATATATGGCAGCAAATATGGGCAAGGGAATGGAAGCAAAAAAGGCTCCAAATTTCCCTGAAATAAGGTATAGAAGTCAATTCAGTGACCCAATCTTCAAAATTCAGATGATCTTGGTGATGAATGAAGTAAGAAAAAGAGACGAAGCGAACCGAATATAGAGAAGAAGATCATGAACGTTGTGGATAACTGAACTACTCGTCTACTCCCGACGCGAGTCAATCCAAGAAGCCCAACATTTTCTCTGAAAGAGTGAGGGATGTCAAGCTCAAAACTCCAACAAGATTCAATCTTTTTTGTAACAAAGTTGAATGGAATAAAAGGCTTACACAGAGGCAGTGGTTCCAACAGCAGCACCGAAAATCCCATCAAGTAGCAAGCTGATGCCCTGCAAGTTGCAAGTACATAGCAAATGCTCAATGTCATTGGACTAAGATGTCAAAGTACATGAGTAAGAAAAAACAGTAATTAGCGAAAAAAATGAGTTCTTTTTCAGTGACCTGCAAGCCAACGCTACGACTGAGCACGTGAGCTGGAGGAGGCGTCGCACCAGCTAGCCTCGACGCTGCGTAAAGTGTTGCACTAGACTACACCATCAAACAAACAAACAAACAAACACCATATAATTTCTGAAGAAAGCCGACAAAGTTATATCTAAGAGAAAAAAACCGAGCAAAACCTCAGCTGATGTAACAAGAGCTGCCCCCATCATTCCAAACACA
Source organism: Polygonum maritimum (assembly GCA_963924305.1). Taxonomy (NCBI): domain Eukaryota; kingdom Viridiplantae; phylum Streptophyta; class Magnoliopsida; order Caryophyllales; family Polygonaceae; genus Polygonum; species Polygonum maritimum. The sequence continues at coordinate 4,490,419 of OZ002729.1, read as the reverse complement.
TCACCAGCTCTGAATATGGGAGCACCCCACTGGAAAGGATAAGGAATCTTTATCCTATATTCGAAACCGCGTACATCAGTGCTCATCAAATGCTGAATAAGTGTTTCTAAATGTCAAACCAAAGATGGAATTGGAAAGTACCATGGAGCAGAGGATATGAGATTTGAATGATCAGTTCGACAACTTAGTTTTGTGACGGCCCTGACATGATCATAGGCGCCAGAGACCGTCAGGAGCGCAGCGAAAGCCCACACAATCGCAATGCATAGAAGCAAAGTGTACCTTTCCACCGCTGCTTCGTGCCCGTGAACGAAGCGTCTCATGTGCTGCAAGGTAAGTACTTGTATGAATGATCCTCCTATAAATTTGTATATATTTCACAAGGGAGTATTAGAAAATCTTCTTACCTGTTGGGCTATTACCAGTAGAATTAGCATAGGCAGGCCTATCTCAACACAACTTGCCAGCTGTATAAACAAAAGAAAATATGAAAAGAGTGTTTCTTGATATCAAACTACACTGGCATCAGAAAGAAAACTCATCAGTATCTTTGATGTGTAGAAAGTACCTGGGGAAAACCCCTTGTGAACAGACCAAGACCAACTACACTAACCATTGGTGTAACAACAACAGGACTGAGGAACCTACAGAAGAGTAGGCAAAATGAGATGAATTAGCACTTATGGGAAATAGGATAAGAGCATAGAAATTGAAATATGAAGTGGGTTTTTATTACTTCATCATAGCGGCCCATGCTTTGCCATAGCCTAGAATAATGCAAATGAAGGAAGACACTATGAGAGATCCTTGTATTGTTCTGATGGTGTGAAGAAACCTCTGAAACAGACCAAGTTGTCACGATACGGTTTACCATAGTGTCAAGGAGACTTACAAAGCATGAGCATATAGAAAATGTAATGTATACCTGGTGTTCAGATTTGAAAACCTTCTGGTTATAATCATTGATGATGGAAGCAACCGGTATTATGAAAGCGTATGAAGGACCCATTACCGTGGGAAGTCTAGATCCTATGAGCGTTTGAAGAAGTGTATTGATTCCTGCCATAAACAGCAGTGACTGAATCACACGAGCCTTATCGCCCTGTTCAAAGTTCAACAAAGATTCATCAGAATTAGTGACAAATCCACGTGGTAATGTGCTACATTTTGACATCAATTAAGGAGCTACATGAACAAGAACTCACATTACTCCCGCCCATAGAGGGCACGATGACGCTGGCAATCAAGACCGTTGTTCCAAGCATTACAATGTAGTGTTGGAAGGCCAATACACATAATTGAGCTGTAGATCAGCAAGGATACAAGATCAGTGAATGTTCAAATGCATTTTTAGTATTAAGGGTCGATCAGGAAAACGCCAAAAACATATTGGATCAGATTATGCCAAGGTAAAACAATCCAGATCCTAAGTTTCTTTCCTTGAACAGTATTTCTTTGTAACTTCTAAATACATCTTTCAATGTTTCCACTTCAGATCTCATGGAGAGAAAAGCTGTTAATTCACAACAGAATGGTGAAGTTCTTTGGGCAAAAGTAGCTACATTCCACAGGAAATTCCAGACTACTAGACCTACTGTTTATAAGAAGAAGAAATTAAAAAAAACACAAAAATTAGCAATTGGAAGAAGTTGATCAACAAAAGTACAAAATCACAAAATCAAAGAATAAGACAGAGAAAGAGACAGACGCCAAGAAGGGTTGGAATGAATGCAGTAAGTGAGACTGAGAAGTTGCTCTTGAGGAGGAAAAAGCGGGCCCCTTGCAGCCCCTAGTGGCATGCCCGGTGGTGCTCCGGCTGGTGGCGCCGCCGCCTCCGGTGGAGGATGATGTTCTCCGGCCTCTCCCATTATTCCTTCAATTGGGTTCTCTTCCCCTTAGCTCCAAATGTTACTATGAGGGCTAACAGCAGAGATAAACAAAAAAAGTTGCAGTCTTGAATCTAAGATCTCTGTTGAAATGTTGAATTCTCTTCTTTTTTTTTTATATAAGAATAGAAAAGTATGGTTTTTGGTAATTTAAGAATGTAGAGTGTACACAGATTGAAACTTGAAAAGCTTCTTCTTCAAGTGTGGAGATAACGTAGAAGGAGAATGAAATGTAGAAGAGCTCCAACTTCTAGGAACATGGCCGTTCTTAACCAGATCATATTCCATTTATGACTTCATTAGTTCTGACATATTACCCATTTTGCCATCTGTCATTCATTATTCATAGATGATAGATCCATTGTACTTTCAAGTTTCCTGATAAAAGAGTTTGGTTACTCATGCATAAAACATGGGATCCTTATATTGAAGAACTTCTCTTAAAATGGATATTCTATTCTTTGTCAATCTATAGGGTTATGAAGTAAGTTGTTAAATAAGAGACCTGAATAGACATTTTGAACAAACTATGATTAAGTCAGTACGTTCATGTCTTAATCAGTACTCACCTTAATACAAACAACAACAAGAAGGGTAAAATAGGGAATTTAGATTAGAACTTGTCAGTTTTGGCACCGACCAACCGTTGAATACCAGATTGATTTCAAGATTTCGCGCCTTCGCCACGTGACAACCCATCCCCCACGGTAAACATGGCCCGTTCCTACCGCCTACAAAAGTTATTTTAACTAAAAAAAACTTGAGATTAGCGTACACGTTTAGATCTTCTAATGCAATACTATATGAAAAAAAATGATATTGGTTTCATAATTCAATCAACTAAAGTGCAGGTTCATTGGATTTATGGGCACACCTGATTTTTCATATGAGATTGGCATGGGCTGGTTGATCAAATCTCAGATCACATGATGGGGCTCCCATGTTTGAAGCTTGTACCCACAAACTGTCATTAACTTCAACACCCTCAAACATATCTAGAATGCAATAATAGATGTTTATGAGTTTATTCGAATTTAAAACATTAGTACATTAAAAGCACAACAGAGTTTCACATCAAGATCCAAGCCAAAACAAAGCTATTCTCTTCAGAGTACATGAACTCCATCAAACATACAGACATGAAATTCCTCACTCCAGGAGAGGATTCAAAACATGACCAACAAAGAGCACGACGCCGGTCATGTCTTCTCGGATCAAGAACAAGAACGGATGGTCAGCCACAAAGTCAACCTTATGCGCAAAGCTAATGCCACGTAGGTTCACCACACCTGCAGAGGCAGCAGCCGCTTCTGTGCCTTCTTCATTCACCTCAATGAACGACTTCTGGAAGATGCTCGACACAAACAGATTTTGGCCATCAGGCGAATCCACCATCCCACTCAAGCCTCCTTCTGTAAAAGGCAAAACTACCCCCAGTTGTTTCAGAGTAGAAGAAGCTTCAAACCCAAACCCAATCTTGAACTTCGGAAGCTTGAATTCATTCACTTCCACTTTATCAGTAGGAAGGTGACGGCCTAAGAACCCGCTCTCTGAGGATAGTTTCTCCAGTAGTGTCGGCAGCCCGTCTTTAGCATCAGGTAGAAGAATGTACATGGAGAATTGTCTTTTGTCTTGTCCCGTCTTGTAAGGAAGGCCTAATACTTTGAATCCATCGAAAGCTTTAACAGACTGCTTCTTCTTGCTTGTCATGAAAGGGGCTTTCACTGGACTTCCTTCTAGAAGGTGGAAGTCATCCTCTTTTGTTCTTGATGCATCAAATTGCTCAGTCCACGAGCCTTTGAAATAGAGAGCGTTGGCAAAGATGAGACGAGTAGTCTGATCAACTGAACCCGGAGGGAGGACATCCTTGATGAGGCCACTGGTTTCTTTTTCAACCCATGAGTTCACTTGAGAGGTAACTTCTACAGCCTGTCATCAACAAATCAAAACCAATTAGGTTACTACAAATGCTACGACTGCTATCATATTGCCATTTATGTAGATCATTAACAAAAAGGCGACTTAATGATACGGTTATCTGACATTAAGCATTCAGGCCACTTGTGAGCAAAAGTAATCAGCACTAAATTTGAGCAAATGTAGCTAATAGTGCACTGATAAGCTTGACCAAAAGGTGCTTAGAGATTCCTAAACTGTTTCTGATGATGTAAATTCTAGCAACTAGTAGCACTGAAAACACCCGATAATCCCTCTAAACAAACTATGCTTTCTGAAAGTCCACAATTTACTGGTAGCAATGTGCTTCTTGATTCTTGAACTATCAATGATATCTCAAGAGGTAAAGCAATGTCATAAACCCTAGATCAAACATTTAGGTCAATTCTGCGATCATATCTCACATCAAAATCCACATTTAACCACAAATTTGCATCAATTTAAACAATTAGTACCACTTAACGTGCTTAGAGCTTTACAAAAGCTGTAATTTCAAGCTAGATCACGAAACCCTAAATCGGTAGCAGGCCAAAACCCTAGACAACATAGCACACTAGCAAATTCCAAAGAAAGCGCAACAGAGAATCGTTTTAAAGAGAGAGCGAAAGGCCCCTACCTTGGTCTTGAAATCAACTTGCTGAGAATTCGCCTTGTACGAGCTCTCCACAACCTGTTTGAAAGAATTCTTGAGAGGGAGCGTCTGATCGACCCAAACGCCGTTAGCAGCGGAGAGCCTGGGGCCTCCGAGGGGGCTGCCGTCGGAGAAGATGACGGAGACGAGCTCGGAAGAGAGCGAGTTGACGTCGTCAACGGACTTGGACTTGAGGAAGGAGAGGAGCTGGTCTAGGGTTTGACCCTTGGCTCCGGCCGCGATCAGGCTGACCACCACGTGGAGCGAGAGAGGGGAGAAGACCAGGTTCGATCCCTTCGCCTCGATGGAGGACACGTGGCGGGCGATCGCCAGGGCCACGTCGGTTTGGTTGCTGATCGATTGTTTGAGATCCATGGCTAAGCGAGCGAGGGAAGTGGAAGAGGACTGTGTTTTTGGTTTTGGATGGGGAAAGAGGTGAGAGATAAGTGCGCCCATTGAAGGAATATTTTGTTTTTCTATGTAAAATATTGTATTTTTTTTTCCAGAAATAGAAATGGGCTTATAGCCTTATATAGTTAGCATATCACATGAATTTTGTATAGGTTACTTATTTATGTAGTATTTCTATTGTATACTCATGGCACATAGATTATGAATCCCCTCAAGAAACCATTTCCCAACACCCAAGGTTTGAAAATGATTTTTATATAATGTGTGGTAACTTGTAGTATTTGACCGAATTTTCTAACCGCATTTTATTTTAGAAATTTTTGTTATTTTTATTTATTTAATGATTTATTTATTTTTTTATAATGGGTTTATGTATTTCTTTTTAATTGAAAATGATTTCTGTTTTTTTAGATGCTAAGTGAAGTAATTTTATTATTTATTTTAGGGTATGCTATAGGAGGGATTTGTATTGTAAAATATTAATGAATGTTAAAAAAATTAGATATTTAGCAACTCTTGCAGTAGTATTGCCGAATTTGGACTGATATTTAATGTTGTTGAAAAACACATATTGCTAAATATAGACATTATTATTGACTGTCACGTGCAGGCTGTTGAAAGATTGCTTCTAAGAATAGATGAAGAGATGCAATTGACAAAAACAAGCAATTGTTGGCTTGTCACACTGCAATTATTTCCGGCATGGTGCAACCATAAAAACAATCCAGCAAGTACCAAGCAGATTTTGTATCATGAACAATTATGTACATTGACTACCATTTTACATACAGCTTCAAATTGTCAAGGCCTGATGATGGAGGAATAAACGGAAATTACTCAAAGAAACATTCAACAACAAATCACTCCATGAAGATGTATCTACACCCATTTCATGCCTTACATTCTTGACTTCCAATGGATTCAGTCTTTCACCATCCAGTCTCGCCATCACTTCAAACCACACAAGCTCAACATTAGGCTTTGTTCTCCACTCAGCAGCTTCAGCCCACACAGAATCATCTTCCATGACATCTCTTTCCAGCTGCACCTGGAATTTGACCACGGTTGCCGCCTTCACATTAGCTTTCACAGAGCTCGGAAACAGTACGCTTTCACCTAATAGACTCTTTAAAAGCTTCTCCGTAGTACCAATTGTTGAGCTCAGTGAGTTTATAGGGCAATGGATCTCTCTAGGAGCGTACTTGGGGTAGCATTGCTCAAGGTTAAGCTCAACTGTCTGCTCTGATAAGAAGTTTGCTTCAATAGAAGAGCCGCAATTTCCGGTTCTGTATGCAGTGAAGGAAGCTGGTCCTGATATGTGGACTGGAAGCAACGGTGTGCAAACTGAGTCTTCAAACGGGGTGAAACCGACTCTTCCTTTGTAGCTACATAATCCATGGAGGAATGAGATTTCATGAGCTCCTGTTATTTGTACTGTGATGCCTTCTCCAACAAGCACACGTTTCAGACCTGCTAGTGTAGTATTTTGCTGCAGACATATCACAACAAGAGCTTAGTTCGATATCCAAGAAATTACGGGTTGATGTAAGTTCAGAATACATTTGTTCACTTATGCAATCCAAGAAATATTTTTATTTCATGATCCATGAACAGACTTTATAAAATGTTATAGAATTCATGGAAGGGATATGTCAAACATAAGTCGGTTTTATACATAGTCAATAGCACAGATACTAAGTGGACAATAATTCCAATTCAAATCTACTGATCACTAATTTCGGGTGGAGAACTGAACAAGACATGTTAAATTTGTGCAAGGAAGTGATTAAAGAATAGAAGAACTCAGATACAGACCACAAATTTTTTGAGTCAGATACAGGGTTCAAAAGCTTGTGATTCCTTAGAACATGGAACCCTTTAACACTCAGCACGCAGAATATAGTAACCAGCAACCACAAACTGATAGGCAGAAGATAGCAAGAGGAATGACGATAAGATGGGTTAAATCTGGATGATGATACTATTTAGTCTTGGTCAAATATAATTCCTCATAACTAAAATCCTTGCCATTGTATGTCATTTCAGCTACTAATGGCCTTTCCATCGCAGAGACAAACACCTAATAATCCTAAGATCCACAAACTTGATTGAACCTGAAGGTCAATCAACATTGAGGGTGATTGAGCTCTAAATAAGCACTAATTCTCATTCAAGCTTCTTTAGATAGGCTCTAGCTCTTGCTTAAGTGGTATGAGTGTACTGTCAGAAACCCACCACAATAGATTCAATATTGTCTTAGGCCTTCAATTCTTTGCACGAATCCTACATCACGACCTCTCTCCAAAATTGTCACCATTTACCAAGTCTGTCTAAGCACAACCCAGTTAAAACCATCAACAAAAAGAAAATCTCAGAAACTGTGATGCAATTGGCCTATCTACTTTCATACTTGTCTTGAGGGGAAATCAGAGAATCAGGTCCCTAAGCCCTCAATACCACTACACAACAAAACTCGACAACCTAATAATTATTCTAAATAGAATAGCAGTAATTCAGTAACTGATAGCAAATCACTATAATAAATTAGGTAGCTAGCTGTAGACGAATTTGAGCTTTACCGGCAACTGTAGAGACGTGCGATCTTCTCCTAGAAGAAGCAATTCGACTGGACCTTCCACTTCAAGAAGACCTAGATCAGCAACTGAACTAACTCGCTGAATCAACTGCGAGAAATTGCTGATTTGTATCTGTCCCTCAAAAGCCCTCCACGAATCCAACTTCTCCGAATAGCTGAGCATCAAACTCCTCTTTCCGATCGGAAAACGAAACTCGAACCTCCGGAAATGAGCGTATCTGGCTTTCTCCAGCTTCGAAACCCTAATTGCCCCCAAATCCCACTTTTTCTGCTCAGCAATAACCTTCAAGACAACCTGATTGCATCGGAGTATAAGCACACAGAGAATAAAAAGGAAGAAAGTGAAATTGGAAGGATACAGAAGAGGGAGGAATCTGGATTGATACCTGCAAGAAATTGGAAGGATGAGGATCGGAGTCCGATTCAGCTGAGCTGCTTTCGAAGGAAGAGTTTACGATGAACGAAATGTTGACGGCGGATGCAAGAAGTGGAAGTAAGTGTAACTGGAATAGAACGAGAAGGAAGAGGAGGTAGACGAAGGGAACAGAGCGACGAAGAATCGCCATGGTTCGGAATTCAAATCAACGATTGTTTTGGAGCATGAGATTTTCTACAAGCGCTCTACTGAGTTCTTCCGCTTTCTCAACTGAATGAAACGAGCAAAAGAAAAGAAAAAATAAAGTCAAAAACAATAACGGGCTGCTTCCACTGGCTTTGTTCTTCTGCGAAATGGGCTGTTTCTTTGGGCCTATTCTTCTTCAGTTTTTGGGCCCAGTTCGTTGTTCATGTGCTATTTTTTGAGCAAAAATGTTGATGTACTACTTCTTGTTCAAAAGTTTGGGCCCAGTTCGTTGTTCATGTGCTATTTTTTGAGCAAAAATGTTGATGTACTACTTCTTGTTCAAAAGTTTGTTGTTCAAAAATTTTGATGTACTACTTCTTGTTCAAAAGTTTGTTGTTCAAAAATTTTGATGTACTACTTCTTGTTCAAAAGTTTGTTGTTCATGTGCTCTACTTGTTTATACTTGCAATGTAGCCTCTTCATTCATGCACATATGTAATAGTAGTGTATATTAACCATTAGTCCATTACCCTTTTAACTAAATGCAATATGACCTTAATGTAAAACCATTATGTTGCAATCACAGTTTCATGAACAACCTTCTGCTAACGCCAAACTCGCTAGACTCAAAATATGGACTTGGGACTTGCAAGTTGTAAGACATGCACGGAAACGAGAAGTCGAGAACAACAGAAAACAAGCAAAAAAACAAAAAAATCAACTTGTACACTCATCCTGTTAAAACCATTAATGAAATTGCAATTCCGAACAATCAATATTCATCTGATGCCTACAAGACCAAATACAATTTCTCCGATCAGCCTACAGCTTACAACTGAACTTAACCCTTGACAACACTCGACTTCCCAAGCTTCATTAATCATCATATACCAATTAATGATTCCTGCTTGGTTCGGAGGATACAGAGGGTAAAGAGACAAGAAAGATAAAGAGTAGCATTTCTAGGAATGGTTAATCCACTAATAGTAGGGATATAAAGATTCAATTACAAAAAAAGAATGAAGAGACAACCACCAATAGGTGGTTCTGTTGTAGTTCTTCAACAAAAAGACCATCCAGCAATGGAATTGAGAGCACCTGAACGAGGCTAATCATCATATTCACAACCTTCCCATACAGAAATGGAGCCTCAAAAATGTATAAACAGAATGTCAGATTCGATGAAGAAAATGACGAGGTACAAATGGTGACTTCTTATATGAGGAAAAAAGAGAAGTCACTCTAGTACTACTTTGATGTTCCTCTTTAAATAGAGGAAATAATATATCAAGATAAAGCTATGGAAGCTTTCCTCAGATGTGAGTCATATATTGTGCTTGCCAATCGAGAGGGAGGCCAATATCTGTATACTGATCTACCAACAATGTTCTTGATGGGAAGTGGACCCCTGCAAAATGCAAGGTAATATAAGTTACCTCTAGATACACCAATAGATGTTATTCGAGTTACAGTAACAATAAGGTAAATCATCATGAGACACTTTAGGCAGGCAATTACCAGTTATGAGAATCAAAGCTGTTGTTTCGGTTGTCTCCCAGCACAAATACATAGCCTTCAGGAACAATCTGCAATTTTCATTTCAACAAAGATGAAAGAGTTAATCATACTAGGATTGAAGGATGAAATTGCCTTCTAAACAAATACTGACAAATGAATATGTGTTTGTGTGTGTGTGCGTCTTTTGCTTACCGTAGGGGGCATGTCATAGGTCAAGGGTTCCAGGATGAAATCCTCATCTTGTGCAACACCATTCACCCACAGCTTGCCATCACGGACCTGCATCCAGTAAACATACCAATATTAACAATTCTGTAGCATGCTTCCAGTACTTCCAGAAACAGATGTTCAAAAGGTAGACATAACACATAGTTCACATGCAAAGAGAAAACACAAACACTTACCTCTACACTGTCACCAGCTGTTGCAACAATCCTTTTAACAAATACATCTCCTGAATTGAAACCAATTGCCTATACAAAAGCAAACCAACATGAGTGTTAATCCCAGCATGGAAGCATACTAGTGCAATAAAGACAAAGATTATTGCTCTACCTGAAGGATAGGTGGTGCCTTGAATACCACAATGTCTAAAGCCTCAGGCTTCCTAAAGACATAAGAAACCTGAAACATAAACAGCAAAATGGTCAATTAACGAAACTATAATGTCAGCTTAAGTCAGATTTCTGCTGCAACATCAGCCTTTATCGCGAGATAGAGCATCACATGACAGCAAGGCACAACTATAAGCAATTGCACTCACAAACAGACTCATCATAATTCATAATTCAAAGGCAAGTTCCATATTCTCAAAGTTATTTACATCTTCTGAACTCATTTAGTTGTTACTTGCTAACTCATGGAGCATTAGATCTTCAAATGTACATAATTAGGATTCTAAACAACCAAGCAATTTCACAATAGCATCTGAATTCTAAGCAGGTACTGAAATCTACAGATCATACGTGTAAATATAAGATAACTCCTACTCCCTTATTTTTAAAGCAGCAAAACATCCAAGAATAACACCTGAGCCATTGATTTTGTTTCCATGTAAACAAGCAATTGTGACAGCAAACACCAAAAGTAAAAATCAAACTCAAGAATGCAACAATACGTTCTTATTCCAAAAATAGTATAGAAAAAACTAGACTACCTTCTCAGTCAAAATGCGGTCACCAACGTCCAACGTAGGGCACATAGACGTGGAGGGAATCGATCTAGGCTCAGCCAAAGAGGACTTGAAAAGCAAATTCACAGCTGTGAACGTAAACACCGCCTTTGCATCATCAGACGAGAAGCTCCTCATCTTGGAGAACCAGCTACTCCGTTCAGCCTCTTTCGTCTTAAAAACCTTCGGTACTTTCACAGCACTCGGGCCCTCGGTCAAGACACAAGCAGAAGCAATCGGTTCAGAGTCCTTCTTCTGATTCTTCTCCACAACGGCGCTACTCGGCTGGCAAATGGCCGGCTGGTGGCACGGAGTCCACTTCGATCCGGCCAAGAAGGGGATAATAGACGAGGCCTTCACAGGCGCAATTCCGAACACTCCAATCGAGTTGGATCCCGGACCGGACGTCGTAGACTTCATTAGCATGACTAATCCGGCGACTATAGGCGATTGATAGCTCTCGCCGATCAGATCGCCGGCGATTGAACTAAACGACGGAACATTGCATCCGGAGAAGTACTTCGGCGTCGTCCGCCGGTTTTCCGACGCGCGATTGTAGCTGTTACCGTAGCTACAGTTCTTGGACGGCTCAGCGTTGGGGTTGTGAACGGGACGGGGCTTGAACAGGAACTCGTGGATGTTCCGGACGGTGAGACAGCGGGATCCGCCGCCGGCGGCGGAAGAAGACGATGCCAGGTGTTGAGCGACATAGCCGGAGAAGGAGACGGCGGATTTGATCGCCATTTTCGAGAGGATGGTTAGAGGAGGCGGGAATTGGAACAGGATGTAATTGAGGAAGAGACTGGGGTTAGGGTAACCAACCAAACCCTAACGAGCGACGAAATCCATCGCGGAGAACGCGATCAGGGAACCAGATACGGGAAGGATGAGTAGAGGCCTAGAAGAGGCCCCGGACGGGAGATTGGATCGGAAATCGGCAGCGGAAATCGGGAAATTGATCGGAGATTTGGGGATTAGGGTTTGGTAAGGGGAGATCGGGTTGGAGGTGGATTCTGAGAAGGAAAGGCGTTTTTGGCTACTTGCTATTTCGCGGCTACCATTTTGTTGGGGTGAGTAGAGGGTTAAATGTCAGTCATGCACTCGTTTATCCCCGTTAATTACAAATATGCCACCGTTATGTTTTATGTGGCTCGACCGAAAAAATATATTTTATGTGAGTAAGATTTTGGATATCTTAGATTTATAATTGATGGTATGAGTTTATTACACGTTGATAAGTTATTTTTATTCGATCTTGGTAATCACAACAAAGATAAGACGATTTATATTATTTGTAATCGAATTTCAAAGTACCATTTAACTATACAAGGGATAACAAATAATTTAGTGAAGTTTAAAGATCTTCAAACTATATCAAACCTCTATTCTCCATTGATTATAATTCTTGAAACATTAGAGTTACTAGGATTATCAACAAGTTTACCAACCTCTCGCAGTCTCTTTTTTTTTTGCCTAAAATTATCGGCGAAATTTTGCGCACTCCGAAATTTTGGTTGCGCACCCTCATATGGACAGATACAGAACCCGTACATAATTTTTCAAAAAAATCGGATTTAATATGGACAGATTCAGAACCCATCCATAATTTGAGAAAAAACCCGGTCCCGTGTGCGGGTTTAGGAAATGTAGATACGGACCGGAATTTGCCTGGACGAGTTTTGAACAGGTTTAGAACCCGTACAAGTATGGACAGTTTTAGAACCCGTCCATATTTTTGACTTTTGGACAGTTTTAGAACCCGATCATAAGTTTTATAACCCTCAAAATTCATCCGCCGTCATTCATCCACCTCATTCATCGTCATTCAACAACATCGTCATTCATCCGCCGTCCATGGATCGAGCGAGAGAGGAGGAGGAAGGCCGAGTCTCGACGGCGATGGACCGGATGGTGGTCCGGCTGCAGAGGTTGAATTTACCATTATATCATATAAAATAATATATTAAATACATTTTTACTATTGTATCATATAAAAATATCAATAAAAAAAGTGGATGTTGAATTTACCATATATATCGCTAATATAGCATAGTGATTACGCTTTAGGAAAAAAAGATCGATTTCTTAATTAAGATAATAATTCCTTATTATTTTCATTACGTATTTAATTATTTTTTCAAAAACAAATAACATATATACGAGATAATATGGTTTTCTATAGCTTATTAAATATTATCTATATCTTTAATATTATAATATATTAATCCGAGTTTTTATTTAAACTTATTGATTTTATTATAAAAGTTAGTTTACATAATTTAATCAAATACCAAAAGATTTGTATCAATTGTTAATAAAATGTGATAATGCATCTTATCTTATGTCATTCTTCCTCAATTATTTAAATATATATTTATGTATGCATAAAAAGTAACTATATAAATAAAATTTATTTATATATATGATGATATACAAGAATTATGTCATTTTATACTCCAAAAAATAAGCATCGTTTTAAAACAAAGTATACGTATGATAATATTTGTAATTGTTAAAGTAAATTCATACACAAAGCAATAAAAATAAATAAATAACACCCCGTACAAGGTACGGGTCATCTGCTAGTTGTATCCTAAAATTAGACTATATCAATTGCTATGTTTGTATTTTGCAATTTGTTTGGCTCAAATTCGAACTTATCGATTTTTGTTTAGGTTGTAACTCGTTCATGAACGGATCCGTAACCCGTCCATGAACGGATTCGCCTTTAAACTTACACTTACATATATTATACTATTATGATTAATCTCACATATTAGCCCTTCAACTAGCAAACGACTCACAAGAAGTCCTCATGGTACTTGACGAGTTGAACCATCATAAAGATATTCATGGTATATGACAAGTACTATCATAAAGGTCTTCATGGCACATTACGAGTTCAACCATCGTGCAAGACTTCATGGTATAAGACGAGTTCAACCTTGTAAAGGACTTCATGGTTCATGGCGGGTTGAACCATCATCAAGGTCTATATAAAACATAAGAGGTCCTAATGTAATATCCGCAAATTTTATAAAATGGATTATGAAATTCTCCATAGTTGTATGACTTAATTTTGTCTTTGGAACGACAAGAGAAAGGGCAATGGTCACCAGATTAACCGAATAGCGTTGGATAACGCTAAACGGATACCTTAACTTAAAAAATTCATAAAACCTTCAATAGATCTCGTAATCGAGTAATTCCAAATCCTAATGGGAGATAAAGGAGTCTAGTTTCATCCCTCAAAATTTGAGGCCATTCCGATAAGTATCCAAAAAGTTATGCCAATTTTACCAAAACGTTGCCCAGTCCCCAAAAGGCAGCGACCGCCGCCAAAATGGCAGCGACCGCCGCTTTACTACAGACGCAAGTGGCTCGACAAACACTTATATTGTGGGTTCCGTGGTTTTGATGGTTGTTATGGTATTGCTTGGAGATCAATCCTAACACCTTTTGGGCAATGTCAACTATGCAATTGTCAACCCCTTTTGGATTGTTAGGCTAGAAGTCCACTCTCTCTTTTGGATTGTTATGGAGGTTGAACACTATAAATAGAGCTGTGTTGGTGAAGGAAAATGACACACCAATCTCTCCTCTCTCCCTCCGAAATCTCTCTCACTGTAAAGAGCTAGTGTTCTTCTTGCTACTGTTGGCAAAAGCTCGTCGAAAGGTGGCCGGAGTCGATCGGAGGAAACTTGCAAAGTCGCGCCGTCGTCACTGCAGTAGGCAGCGACCGCCGCCAACAGGGGCAGCGACCGCCGCCAGTGCATTCCTTGCACTTTGTGTCCGAGCTTCGTTCTAAGCCATTGCCCGGGCCGTTCCTTACTCGTGCCATGTGTTTTGCCTTGTCTTAAGCCTTGTCTAGTGCCTTGCTAGCCTCGTCTTCTCGCCTCGATTAGCGTTCTTAATCTCGTTTTAAGGCAAGTGGATGTTTCTCCTTTCTCATTACTCGATAATCGTGAAATTTCTTTCCGTTATCAAAATAATCGTTGGGAACAAACTTGTTTGCTAATAATTTGATTAGGATTATTATGCTTAGAATTAATGACCATTGTTTTAATATCGCACGCGCTAGTACATGGACTTAGGACCGTTGATATGTGACCTTGATTGTTTCAAGTCTCTTTTCGAGACTTTGTTATGGACTAGTCTAAGGCTAGGAATGCGAGAGTTAGACTCTCGTTATTTCTTCATAACTCATGTTACGAGGTGTAACTAGTGCATGCTCGTAATAATAAGGTCGTACGACTAATGCTCGTTCCTTACGATGGGCTATAGCACTCTAGCTAAGTGCTCAGGGGACGCTTGCTTTCCTGTTAATCCGTGGCCAAGCTC
The DNA here is from genome assembly GCA_963924305.1 of Polygonum maritimum. Classification (NCBI taxonomy): domain Eukaryota; kingdom Viridiplantae; phylum Streptophyta; class Magnoliopsida; order Caryophyllales; family Polygonaceae; genus Polygonum; species Polygonum maritimum. The sequence continues at coordinate 4,475,347 of OZ002729.1, read as the reverse complement.
CGACGAGCCGTCACTTAAAATACGTTAATTAAAATGTTTGTTTTACGACCTAATAAGATAAGTGCCCAATGCACACTAATCAATGAACGAGGATGGTTAGTACAACTTGGAAAACCGTTCTAGCTCCCGGCTTTGAAAGATTCTATTTTCCACTCTGGACATGCACAACACGTATGCTATGAGGGTGGTTATAGATCCGATTAGTCGGCGGAGGCTTTTTCACTGTTGCTTGAATTAATAAAGTTCCCAACAAATCTTAAACACATATCTTTCTTAGGTGCTACTTCCATGTAGTATCCTACTTCCGAGAAATCTCATTTCTCATAAGCCTCACATCTCATAAAGCCTCAAGCTAAAATTATCATTTTCTGTTGAGCCTTGCTCGTCTAAAAAGCCTCTCGCTTAAAAAGCCGTAGGCGTTCCACATTAAAGAACCCTTGACTGTTGGGCGTCAACCGATTCTCAATTGGTCTGTGATGCCCTCATGTCTAAACCTTTATGAGAACCGAACCCTATTCTACCACTTGCTTAGTCTCGCGTTGGACTAACATCCCTTATTTCTTTCCCAACTTTGTTGGCTGGTATTCCTTGCTTTTATGGGGATATCAGATAGGAAAGAGAAGGTTGTTCAGAAGGAAGCCAGAGACATCAAGATCTGCAGGAAGGAAGGAAGACATGAAGGAAGGAAGGAAGAAGTCTTTAAAACATCTTTTGTTTTGACCATGGTTCCCACATGCTTTCGTCTCTCTTCGAGACTTATCTTTTCCGCTGCAACTCTTTACTTTTGTGTTATCAAACAACTAAAGATGTAAGAGCCTTTGTAACCGAATCCAACTTTTGTTATAAAAATAAGATTTGGTTTTATTATTCTCGTATTACGATACTCAAGCCTTAAACGGCTTCGGACCGTGGAATCCGAGGTCGTTGGCGGTAATACCCTTATGCTTGTGAAATCGGGGTGTTACACCTAATAACTAGTGGCTAGCGCTTAACGATGAAGTTCTTCATGGTCGATATAAGCTATATGTGGCATCCGATTTGTCAGATTTTTTTTATGTTTTAAATGATAAAACGTTGAATTGTTGTAAAAAAATGGATATAATAAGTTCTTTTAAAAAAATTCAGAAAAACGGCCATCAGGGTATAAACCCTATGTACTACTCCAGAAACCGTCCATAGGGTTTAGGGTTTAGGGCTCAGGGTATGTGTAATGCCCTATGAACGGATTCGTAACTCGTTCATGGGAAGTTTTCACACCCATCTATGGACGGATTCGTAACTCGTTCATGGGAAATTTTCACACCCACCTATGGACGGATTCGTAACTCGTTCATGGTCAGTTTTCAAACCCGCCCATGGACGGATTCGTAACTCATTCGTGGGCAGTTTTCAACCTCCTCCGAGCCACCCTTCTCCTATGGGAGGAATTAACAATTGAAAAGTGAATAGTGAAAAGCACGATGCCGCATTAAAAGCCGAAATCTGTCGGCCGCATAACTGGATTTATGGACGGGTTCAGAATCTGTCCATAGGAGCCGTTCAAAAACCCTAACTTGGACGGGTTCAAAATCTGTCCATAGGTGCCGTTTTTTTCAAAATTCAAAATCTGTATTTGTGCGGGTTCTAAACCTGCTCATAGAAGCTGGTTTTTTTAAAAAACTTGAACATTTTCAGAACCCGTCCATATTGACCGTTTTTTAAGCGAACCGGATGTTCGTTTATGGACGGATTCTGAAACTGTCCAAGGTTTCCAAAAAACCGGATTCAGTTTGGACAGTTTCGTAACCCGTCCATACTAAAGTGCGCGCCGAATTTGAGGAGTGCGCAAAGGAGCGGCCAAAATTATCGTTTCATATGCAAATGATAAAACCTTACCCGGCCAAGATCCATTATTTCTATATTGACAACTAATTTATTGGAAGGCAGAGTATCAAGTAAATGGCATGAGAAAGTAAATTGTGACCAAGTCCAAGGGATATTTCATAGTTATGGGTAAGAGCTACGGTGTGTTGACTTTGACCACACAAACTGAGGGGCCTTGAATCCTTCATGCTTGTTGCTTTCTTCGTCTACCTTCCTGCCTACTTCCTCAACGCATGCATCCTTTCATCCAAAACTCATTCCAACCTCCAACTACATACATTTCAAATATTATATTCTATGAATCAATTTAAAAATAAAAAAGAACACCATACGTGTATCTTCTTATATTTGGTTCGACGATTAATACCTCATACTAGTATTATAAAATTATCATTTTATATTCTACACGAAGCTAACAATCTTGGAACAATTCTCGCCCTTAATCTAAGCTTATAACAATCTTACATGATTAAAGAAAATAAAAATAAAATAAAATAACACCATTTTATGAATGTCAATTCCTATTCATGGTGTGAACTCAAAGAACGTGGAGAATTGAAGTAAATGAAGGGACCGAAGTGAAAGATTACTGGCAATTGCAAATATAAGTATTAGTAGTGCAATTTACAAGTGTACGGTCAAAGCTACATGTTTGGATGAAGTAGTTAAAAAAAGAAATTAAATATGATTAGTGTAGTGCTCAAACGCTAAGCAAAGTGACGAATGCGCTTTCGTCATTCATATAATTTGTCAAGGCTGGAAGTACGGAGGTGGGTCAGGCCAAATGGATCCGGTTCTCCAAATTTGGGATAATCTACGGATTTATAGGTGCATCACAAAATAAATTATAATTAGAAGAAAGGCATAATGTAATGAAACTTGATTAGCAACGTGATTAAGGTAGTGACGAAAGCGCTTTCGTCACTCGTATGATTTGTCAACCCAGGATGTGAGGAGTTTGTCGGGCAAATGGATCGGATTATCCGAAACTTTAGGGGTGCTACTTGCCGAAACTTTTAGCTAGCACAAGTCGATCTCGACTAATAAAGGCTCTCCAAATCACTCCATCGAAAAAAAACTTGAAACAACCTTTTTTCGGACCTCTTTTTTTTAATGTAGAAGAATTAGAGGGAGGTCTACCGTCTACATTATATAGATACGGGTATCCGTCTCTCTAGAGCATCTGCAAAGATGAGGTTGGATAGATCTTTCAATTCCCAGCGACATAGAGAAGTTTGTAGTTTTTCGAGCCATCGGACGCATAGAGAAACTCGGAGAATTCAAAATCACCGATAGTCTTAGGGTATGTTCATTGCAAGAAAGTTTGTACTAAATAATGGCTTATTTTCAGGAATACGTTTTTGGACCAAACAAGATCACATAAATTCTAGACAAATGGACCCGCTTTGTCTCCATTGATGTAGGTCTTTTATAGGTTGTGTTTGTTAAAAAATAATCTCTTTTGGAAAAAAATATTATTGCGATATCGATCAGACCTTATGCTTTGAGCTTGGGGATATATCATCCATGGCAATATATAGATCATGCTTTGTGCTTGGATATCATATCAACAATAATTTTCGTATGCTTTGTGATTGGAGTTAAATTTACAAGTGAGAAATGAGATGGGCCTTTAAGATCACACTCACGAATGTCAATACTCGGGCCTCCATTGACCGATGACCTAATTGGGCTTTAACAGTTTACACAGCCCAACTTTATAAAACTAGCCCAATTAGGTTTCAGGTTGGCCCCAACTCGCATGACAGTATGACACTTGAGGATTTAATGCAACCTACTTTCCTGGCATTTGTTTTTTGGCCATTTATAACCTTATATTATGTAGGACGGACAGATATCACATAGTCAAGCTGAGCATGAATTTCAGAGTCATAATGTACGTACATTTATCATATGATTTATGAAGTCTGGATAATATCTATTGCCACTACCACAAGAAATCGCAACACAAAAATCACATATGGCTTTACCCAATATCATGTCCCCTTGCACACGTTTTTACCCTTTCTTTTCTTTCACGTTTACACGAAAGTTTTACATTGACGTAACGTCTCCAAAAACTATATGTATTGTCCACCGATCACATTAACGGAATCTAGACTCGTGAGCTTTATCGATGGCCTAAAACATACGCAGCCACCTAAACTTGCACACATTAGTCACTTTAGCACCTGAATTCATCGGGTATTCATATAAACACTTGAACTCAACATTTTGTGACCTATTGGACACCTGGATGCTGACTTGGCAAAAAAAATCATCATAAAAATGCCACGTAGGACTGTATTTGAGTGCCACATCATTATTTCAATAAAAAATAATAACAAAAAAAAAGCAAAAACAAACCCACCCCTTCTAAATCGGGTTCACTGTGCAAAGAAACAAACATGGAGTTTCTTCTCTCATTCTGCACAAAAATGGAGATCGATAATGGTTTTTTTTCCCTCTCTAATTAAATCTAGTTCTATCCCTCTCCTCTCTCTCTCTCTCTCTCTCTCTCTCTCTCTCTCTCTCTCTCTCTCTCTCTCTCTCTCTCTCTCACTCTCCTGAGTGTTCTCTTGTACTTAATTTTGGAATTTGGCCTCCCTGGTGTGTCTCCAATGGCGGCTGTCACTTCTGTTCGAGAAAGAGGCGGTGGCGGAGTCCAGATCGGGCTTGCACTCCAGGATATCTAAACGACGTCATTCACGACGTTGCTCGACGACCCAATAGGGGAGTCCAGGCAGTGGCGTAGGCGGCCAGCCAACGATGTCCCCGAACCGAGATGCGACCCATTTGAGGGTGGTCGGCGGTCGCGGCCTCGTAGGGCGGCCCACTTGGCGGCTTGTTGTCGAGGTCCCATAGAACAACCACCTTGTTCCGCTTTTGAGCGATTTCGACGGCGGAGGAGGGGCTCGGGGTGGAAACGCACGCATAGGACTGGGGAGTTAGGTTTTGAGATTAGAGAGATTGAAATTGGGGGTTTGGGGAAGGGGTAATAGAGGGAGCGGAATAGGTTGGAGTTCAGAAACAGGAGATAGAAGAAGATCGTCGCCGGTGGTTGTGAAGGCGATAAGAGGGGAGGAAGAGGACGTTGTTCCGTTTTCCGGCGAAGGGAACAGACGAAGAGATAAGGGGAAAGTTGGGTGGGTTTGTTTTGTTTTGTTTTTTTTAAAAATTTTTTTTGTTATTGTTTTTTATTAAAATAATGACATGGCACTCAAATATATTCCTATGTGGCATTTTTTTGGCAATTTTTTTTGCCAAGTCAGCGTTCAGGTGTTCAATTGGTCACAAAATGTTGAGTTCAAGTGTCTAAATGAATACCCGATGAATTCAGGTGCTAAAATGACCAATATGTGTAAGTTTAGGGGGCTGCGTATGTTTTAAGCCCTTTATCGATCACCCCATGTATATGTTTCATGTATGCATTCTTCAAGAAACATCCTACTTCATATACACTTGTTTAAGCTTTTTAACATGAACAAGTTTAAAGTGATATGCGTGCACTTACATTTATTTTTTGTCGCATAATGGATCCGCACACGATGGCACGAAGGCCGACACTCATGTTTTAACCCGTGAAGTTCGGTTAAGAAAGTAGATAGGCTACTAGCGCCCGTCTAATTCACGTCGTCTCCTTGTGTTCGATGAGCACGCACGAGGAGATCTACACTTAACCAAGGTACAGGGTTAGAAAATAGATACCAACTAAGGTTCCGTTCAACACCAACAACAGAGAGGGGCAGCGGGGACATAAATCTATTATTGAGACGCTCGATTTTACACCCTTGTACCCTTTAGGGGGACAATGTTTCGGTAGCAAGGAGGTGACTAAAGAGGCTAAAGGACTCCCACATAAATATACACACTAATCCAATCCAATTCCTCTTAAGCACTGAGCTAAGCAAAATAGACTTTGGTGTGAACCCTAAAATGTGACAAAAGAGCCTCCAATGAAGTCTATGTAACAAATAACATAACATAGGAGTATACTATAGTCAGTCAATTCATGTCATTGTCCCTATAGTTTTTGTCCATACTACTTGTCAACATGCACACACCCTCCAATTCTCCTTCTTCATCCTCCTCACTGAGCTCTGTGTCTTCTGCCCCCACCACCACAACCCCCCATTTCCGACACATTTCAGACACCCAAGAATCTCTCTTTACAATCTCTTAAAATATTTAAAAATCACACTCACCAATGCCTCCATTATTATCGTAGCTTGTACCTCCTCTGTTCTAATTTCCTTCTAATAATTTCTCCATTTCAACCTTTTCATTCACCTCCAACTCCCAAAACCTCAAATGGACGAGAAACCGGAAACGGAGCTGATCTCAATTCCGGCGAGCCCCACCCGGGGCCCAACGCCGGAGACCCAGACGCCGTCGGCCCAAAGGTCGCCGACGAAGGCGGCGGGGAGGTCGTCGGCGGCCTGGACGCCGACGTCGTTCATCTCGCCGAGGTTTCTGAGCCCAATCGGAACTCCGATGAAGAGGGTTCTGATCAACATGAAGAGCTATTTAGAGGAAGTGGGTCATCTCACTAAGCTCAACCCACAAGATGCCTGGCTCCCAATTACTGAATCTCGCAATGGGAACGCCCATTACGCTGCCTTTCATAATCTCAACGCCGGTATTGGGTTTCAAGCTCTTATGCTCCCTGTTGCCTTCTCTTTCCTTGGATGGTAAATTTCCCCCCTCTTTTGGGTCACACTTTTTGCAGTTATTTTCCTTCAAAGATTGAATCTTTAGGCTTGAATCGATTCTGGGTATTGCTGAAAATTAGTCTAATTCAGAGGACTAGGTCAAACCAAGCGAGTGTTAGTCAAAAGTAGGGTGTTAAAGGAGGTGAGTTGTGGATGTGGAATTGGCCAAATGCACTTTATTTTTGCCCTTTTAGCATTGAAGATAGAAAGGGGTTTGATTTGATATTGAAAGAACCTAGTGTGTAAACATTCTTTAGTGAGATGTGAAATACAATTGTCAGTGTTTCAAGTTTGAGTCCCTTACATCTTTTGCTGTTCCCTAGAGCTTTTTTTTTGCTTTGCCCATTAAAGGGGCTTGTAAATTGTACTTACTCATCCTCTTTTTAGAAAGTTGAGTGTATCGCTTGTTCACTTGTAGGATCACATTTGAAGTCTTTTAATGTGTTCATATGGTTGATGGCTTGATGCTATTACATTCCACTGAAAATGACAGATCATGTGATGTAGCTGCGATATTGTTAGTATACTATTGAAGAAAATGACTGGTTAGAAAAAAAAAAACTAGCTGAGAATTTGTTAGTATCCTATTGAAGAAAACGACTGTTGTGTTGGAGAAACTAGCTGAGAACTAGTCTTGAGCAATTTCAATATGATAATTCAGCTTGTATGACTTTGCTGTCATTGTTTATGTTGTAGGGGTTGGGGAATTCTTTCTTTGACAATCGCATACATTTGGCAACTCTACACCTTATGGATTCTAGTTCAGCTACACGAAGCGGTTCCGGGAAAGAGATACAATCGATACGTTGAGCTTGCTCAAGCTGCATTTGGTGAGCATCCATTTTTTATCCATAAACCAAAATATAGTCCATATTCTTCATGTTTGCTGAATAATGCTTGTTGATTTCACTGATGACATTGCTGAAATGCAGGAGAAAAACTGGGTCTCTGGCTTGCTCTCTTTCCAACAATATACTTATCTGCAGGAACAGCAACTGCATTGATACTGATAGGGGGAGAAACCATGAAGCTGTTCTTCCAAATAGTGTGTGGACTTCATTGCTCTTCGAACCCGCTCACTACGATTGAGTGGTACCTCGTGTTCACTTCGTTGTGCATTGTTCTGTCCCAGCTTCCAAACCTCAATTCAATCGCAGGGCTTTCCCTTATTGGAGCTGTAACTGCGATAACTTACTCAACCATGGTTTGGGTGCTCTCGGTTAGTCAGCAAAGGCCGCCTTCGATATCTTACCACCCGATTTCTTTGCCTTCTTCTCCTGCCTCGGCCTTTTCGGTCCTTAACGCGCTTGGAATCGTCGCTTTCGCATTTCGGGGTCACAATTTGGCCTTGGAAATCCAGGTTTGGAATCTTCATTCTTTGCATATAGTGTAAGAATCCAGATTTAGTAACTATTCAAGCATTTGAAGGTCTTGGCATTTGTTGTTTTCCAGGCTACAATGCCGTCGACGTTCAAGAACCCGGCTCATGTGCTAATGTGGAGAGGAGCAAAGATTGCTTACTTCCTTGTAGCATTGTGCTTGTTCCCAATCTCCATTGGAGGCTACTGGGCTTATGGCAACCTTGTAAGATGATCTCATTCATCATTTCATTGCACAAATTTGAAACTACCTTGCATTATATAAGGACTAATCCACAATCCATTCTTTTTCTTGCACAGATGCCATCAGGAGGGATGCTAAACGCGCTATACGGATTCCACAGCACCGACATCCCTAGAGCCCTTCTAGCAATGACATTCCTTCTAGTGGTTTTCAACTGCCTGAGCAGCTTCCAGATCTACTCAATGCCCGTATTCGACAGCTTTGAGGCCAGCTACACAAGCCGAACAAACAGACCTTGCTCGGTTTGGGTCAGATCCGGGTTCAGAGTCTTCTATGCATTCATTTCCCTCTTGATTGGTGTTGCACTGCCTTTCCTGTCTAGCCTTGCTGGTCTTCTAGGAGGGCTAACTCTCCCCGTCACGTTCGCTTACCCTTGCTTCATGTGGGTGTTGCTTAAACAGCCGGTGCGACGTAGCTTTGACTGGTACTTCCACTGGACTCTCGGCTGGCTCGGGATCGCGATTAGCCTGGCCTTGTCGATTGGCGGGATTTGGAGTATGATCAGCACTGGGCTCAAGCTCAAATTCTTCAAGCCTCCAAATTAATGAAGGTGGATTGTTGGTTATTATTTGTTCTTACGTGATGAATGGTGATGTCTATTCTTGTAATGTACTATATTCTCTACTAGCTTTCATCCTTGTGCTTCAACTCCATACTTGGACAAGGGTTTGAGTAAGAATATAAGAAAGTTTTGTTTAATAGCTTAAGCTAATCTGTTTTCCTTATCAAAATAAAATAAAAAATCAATGATAAGTAAATTATTTTTTTTTATCAAATTCGATCTTCTATATGGTATCAACCTAGATCCAGCCCACGAACACAAATAGGCCATAACAAAACATGCCTAAAGGCTAAATCACAAAGGCAACCGATTTTGCCACTGCCCTTGCAAATCCCCATCCTCAAACTTTCACCCATCAACTATGTAGCTTGGAAAACTCAAACTCAAGCTAAAACAAGAAGGTTATGAAATTCTCACCGAAAAAAGAAGGTTATGAAATGCTCAAGTAGTTCAATGGCTCTTACCCCCGTTCCATCATAAACCATTCGACGTCGGCAAAGCCAACTCATACCAAACCAACCAATCTACTACTAAGGGTACATTCGGTATTCACATCAAATCAACCAACCCGATACTCGGTGCTTGGAACGGAGCCATAGAATCTACAAATGTGAGTAATATCATCTATGTTACACGGAAACGGAAAAAGGGAACGGGAGAACGTATGATTGTCCATGTTTTTAGTGTAAGAATGAGTTTCTATATTTTTGTCGGATACGAAAAACGCTATCCTATTACAGTTTTTCCGAATAAGAGAGCACATATCATATCAATACCTTATACTGTACCTCAAGATGTATTTCAATTTTCCCACGCCTAATAATCATGCCTTAGTTCGACACTACCAATTCTACCGAAATGGGCCCTAAATCTACTAAGACATATACTGTAGCTTCCTGAAGGGTTCTAGGGATGCAAACGCAGCGGAAAAACATTAACTTTGATCCCAAACCCTAGCCTAGGATCCGTATGATAACGTAGAACATGTAAATAGTTTAGACGATTACCTCACGGAAGAAACCGAATTGCAAGTTCAAACCTTTCTTTATGATCACCAAAGAGCCCCAAGTGTTGCTCCTCTAGCGGTATCCACGCACACGAACGGGACGAAAATCTGCACCGGAAATCACTTGCTAGAATGCTAACCGATACGTAATATATTGAGAGAACTTGTATACGGAGGGGATTTGATTTGATCACGGCACTAGGGTTCCAATTGTATTCATACGTTAATGCCAATACCCATGTATTATATATATAGGCCATTGATATTACGTACTTGTAATCGGTGCAACCCAAGATTGGATCAAAAATCTTAACTGATATTATCTTATCAACTTGTTAAGATTTGTTCTTATCCACTTGCCTTAAAAGATAAACTTCTATCTATTATCTTTCATTGATCCAATTTTCTAAAATTATAATTAATCAAATATCCTTATGATTAATTATAAATATCTAAGAAAATAATTCTATCTCCAAATTTACCCCATGGGCCTAATTAAGACTAAGACCCATCAAACTCGACCCGGTAAATACTAGACCCGATAGCTTGGTTATTGTGCATAACTATCAATCTCCCACTTGCACTATTACCAAGCTCAAGTCATTACCGTATTAATCTTGGGTTTAATGTCAACTCTCAATTTCAAGTTTCTCCATCTATCGTGCTTATGCGTGTGACCCTCTAGGTTTCTATCATGAAGGTAGTGTTGTCCAACACAAGTCAAGGTAACCGTCTAGCAACAATTGTTGACCACCCATCAAGATAGAAATGGTTGATGAACCATATACCTCTATGAAGTGATTACTGTGTAATTCAATCTCTTCATCCTCAAATATCTAGATCAAGCTAGTGCACGATGCGTCACCACTCAGCTCAATCAATTTACTTGGTTTAGCAGAGATAACCTAGACTTAAAATATTCTACCATGGCCATGGATTTTAGAGTCACTTATATCTCAACCAAGTGGCCTGCGATATCAACTCTCTAATCCAAGAGAGGGATGAATCCTTTCTTGACTCAACCACTATCCTCTCTACACTTTGTCTTAGACCTAATAACCGTCTTAATTGCAACTCATCTATAAGTTACGTTTAACGGCATCAAAGTTAAGACTCCATGCACAGGATTATGTGTTAGTCTCAAGTCATGAGATCACTTACACTCCTTCATTTAGAGGAGGAACCAATGACGCTCAATACATGTGGTATCCTCTAATTTGGGTCAGTCCGGTGGCTCTACATACACTTGAGCACCCACATGAATGACTTGGAAGAGCTATCCCTCGGTTCAGCGAGATGAACCTGTAGTCTATTCGCATGTTGGTTTATAGTTTCGATATCCCCTCTCGATACTAATCCAACCAAGGACAATTTAAGAATATAACCTTGTTGTAAAATTCTCACTGACAATAACCACTATATTGTCATTTTACACAAGACATTATACTCTATGGGATTTTATCAACATTATATGTTAGCAGAAAACAAATAAATATGATAAATACTGCCTCTTAAATAAATATATCACTGTCACATAAGTAACTCTTGTTCGACAAAATGCATACTATAAAGTATCTCGCATAAATCAATGCCAAACTCTAAGTCCTAAACCCCTCACATGATAGTCATGTTTCTGCTGAGGTAAGGCCTTTGTCAATGGATTTGCAGTGTTTTCATCACTTGAAACTTTGCTCAATGCAACATCTCCTCTTTGAATTATTTCTCTGATGATGTGGTACTTCCGAAGTACATGTCTGGATCGCTGGTGAGATCTTAGTTCCTTAGCCTGTGCAACGGCTGCATTGTTGTCACAGTACAAACTAACTGGACTCTCAATGCTAGGAACCACTCCAAGCTCTGCAATGAAGTTCTTGAACCAAACTGCTTCCTTAGCTGCTTCTGAAGCTGCTATGTACTCGGATTCTGCCGTAGAGTCAGCAACTGTATCTTGCTTGGAACTCTTCCAAGAAACAGCTCCACCATTCAGGCAAAACACATAACCCATTTGCGACTTTAGATCATCTTGATCTATTTGGAAGCTAGCGTCAGTATAACCTCTGACCACCAGCTCCTCTTCTCTTCCATAGACCAAAACCATGGTTCTTCTCAAATATTTGAGAATGGTCTTCACAACACTCCAGTGTTCCTCACCTGGATCGGACTGATATCTACCCGTCATACTTATTGCATACGAGACATTAGGTCGTGTACATGTCATGGTGTACATAATGGACCCAACCGCAGAAGCGTAAGGTACATTACTCATCCTATCTCTCTCTTGTTGCGTCTTTGGACACATCTGCTTAGAGAGACGCACACCATGTGACAAGGGCAAAAATCCTCTCTTGGAATCTTGCATTTTATATCTGTTCAAGATCTTGTCAATGTACGTGCTTTGACTTAGACCAAGCAGCCTTTTTGACCTATCTCGGCGTATCTTAATCCCTAAGATATAGGCTGCTTCACCTAAGTCTTTCATGGAGAAGCACTTACACAACCATGCCTTGGTAGCCTCCAAGAATGGCTTGTCTTTCCCGATGAGGAGAATATCATCCACATACAAAACTAGAAACACTAATGTGCTCCCACTAACCTTTTTATAAATGCAAGGATCTTCTGAATTTCTAATGAAGCCAAATTCCTTGATGGCTTCATCAAATCTCAAGTTCCAACTCCGAGATGCTTGCTTCAATCCGTAAATGGATCTCTTCAACTTACAAACTTTATTTGTGCCTGTGGATGATTCAAACCCTGGAGGTTGTTCCATAAAAACTTCCTCTATTAACTTCCCATTTAGGAAAGCGGTTTTCACGTCCATTTGCCAAATCTCAAAGTCGTAGTAAGCTGCTATTGCAAGCAAAATCCCGATAGACTTTTGCATGGCTACCGGTGAAAAAGTTTCCTCATAGTCAATTCCATAACGCTGAGTAAAACCTTTTGCAACCAACCTTGCTTTATAGGTACTTATGTTACCATCCATGTCTGTCTTCTTCTTGAAGACCCATTTGCAACCAACAGGTTTTACCCCAATTGGTGCATCTACCAACTCCCATACTTCGTTGGAATACATGGAGTCCATTTCAGAATTCATGGCATCCAGCCATTTCTCAGAGTCAGGTGAAGCTAATGCTTCCTTGTAGGTTGAAGGTTCATCATCATTCTCGATGAGCAACACTTCACCTTGCTCAGTGACGATAAGGCTCATTCTTTCCGGCTCCTTTCGCACTCTTGAGGACCTACGTAACTCTTGCACTTCCGCAATCTCAGGTTCTGACTGGGTTGGCCTAACCAATTGCTCTTGTTCCAACTTATTTGTTGAATCTTGAATCTCCTCAAGACTTACTTCACTCCCACTACTCTCTTTAGAGATGAACTCCCTTTCCAAGAAAGTAGCATACCGAGCAATAATCACTTTATGCTCATTTGGAATGTAAAAGTAATATCCTTTTGTTTCCTTAGGATATCCAACAAATGTGCATTTAACAGATCTGGCTGCAAGCTTATCTGGATTTGCGCTCTTCACATAAGCTTCACAACCCCATACTTTGAGATAAGACATGTTAGGCTTATGACCTAACCAAATCTCATATGGTGTCTTATCTGCTGCCTTAGTTGGGACACGGTTTAGTGTGTGGATTGCTGTTTCCAAAGCATAACCCCAAAATGTCAATGGAAGACTTGCATGACTCATCATTGATCTTACCATGTCTAAAAGAGTGCGATTTCTCCTTTCAGAAACACCATTCCATTCCGGCGTTCCAGGAGGAGTTAGTTGTGAGACTATTCCACACTCCTTAAGGTAATCAATGAATTCTTGGCTCAAATACTCGCCACCTTGATCTGATCGAAGAGCCTTTATTTTCCTGCCAAGTTGATTCTCCACTTCGTTTTTGAACTCTTTGAATTTATCAAAGGTCTCAGACTTGTTCCTCATTAAGTAGACATATCCATATCTACTTAAATCGTCTGTGAACGTTACGAAGTAAGAATAACCACCTCTAGCTTGAGTCGATAGAGGTCCACATACGTCACTGTGTATGAGCTCTAGCAACTCTTCTGCTCTCTTACCTTTCTTGGTAAAAGGTGCCTTAGTCATTTTTCCTTGTAAACATGCCTCACATCTATCTATGGATTCAAAATCAAAGGAATCCAAATAGCCTCCAGAATGGAGTTTAGCGATACGTCTCTCGTTTACATGACAAAGTCTGCAGTGCCATAAGTAGGTAGTTTTCGAGTCATCCTTTTTCTGTTTCTTTTCAACGATGCATGATACTGACTTTTCTAAGTTCAAAAGATACAAACCATTATATAATATTCCACTACCATAGAACAAGCCATTCAAGTAAAACGAAAAGGTTCGATTTCCATACTCAAATGTACAACCTTCAATATCCAAAACCGGAACTGAAATAATGTTCTTGGTAGAACTAGGAACATAATAACAATTGTTCAAATCTAGAACTAAACCACTTGGCAAGGTGATAGAATAAGTCCCGACGGCTAAAGCAGCACCCATTAACACCTCGTATATCCACCTCGCCTTTGGAAAGCCTCCTGCACCTACTTAGTCCCTGCAAATTCACACAAATGTGAGAAAAGCAGGCGGTATCCAATACCCATGAAGTAGAAACAGACATACTGCACTCAACTAAGATACCTGATCCAGCATCTTTGTTTTTCTTCTCTAAGAAGTTTGTGCAATTCCTCTTCCAGTGACCCTTCTTGCCACAATGGAAACATGTAGCTTCTTTCTCCTCAGCTACAGGTTTCTGCACCCCTTTCTTTGGCTTATTATCTGCCTTCACTTTCTTGGCCTTGGAATTTTCCTTTCCCTTGCCCTGTCTCTTGTTCTTGTTCACATTAAGAACTAGTGAAGGCTGCTTTGCTGATTTTGACGCTTTAATGTCCTTTTCAGCAGTTCTCAGCATAGCCAAAACATCTGGTAGAGTTTTCTTCATGTCATTCATATTGAAGTTCATGATAAACTGTGAAAAACTCTCCGGCAATGATGACAAGACTAGATCCATTGTTAAATCTTGATCCATGGCTACCCCCAAGCTTCCGAGCCTCTCTATGTACCCGATCATTTTCAGGACATGAGTCTCCACTGAGGTACCTTCTTGCATCTTGCAGTTAAACAGGGATCTAGAGGTATTATAACGCTCAACCCTTGCATTCTCCTGGAATAGATCACGTAGGTGAGCGTCAATTTCCCTGGCGCTCATGCCTTCATGTTGCTTCTGCAATTCAGGAATCATTGCAGACATCATGATGCATTCTACATCTATTTGATCATCCATGGATTTCTTATAGGTCTGTACTTCGGCCTCTGGGGCGCCTTCACCCGGTTCGTCCGGGATTTCTTTTTCTAGGACGTATAACTTTCTTTCATGTCTCAAAACAATTTTCAGTTTCCTGAGCCATTCAAGATAGTTAGGTCCACTAAGCAAATTTTCCTTATCCAAGGTGCGTCGCAATGTCAAGGTTCCATAGCTGCTACTCGCCATGTTATCTACATCAACAATGCACAGAGGATTAGTATTCATAACAAATACATTTAAATAAAAGGACTTTTATGATATGTCGAAGCTCCCACTATTTTAATCAAAATCAATAGCCCTCACTAATGATCTCGGAGAGTTTTGTTGCATGAACTCTCTAGTGGGACTGAAACCCCAACTTGTCTAGTTTGCACACAACTTTGGCTGTACCTACAAACTAGATTCATTAGGTAGGCCTTAACTTTGCCAATTGCAATTCCATGCAACTTTCAGTATCCGTTGGATGGCTATCTCGCCTATAACTCAAATCCATGAATTATATGTCCAACACTTGCCCCTTGGACTACTCAACCTTAACTTTGGCTAACAAATTGAATATCCAAGATAAGTCGACCCATCAATTAGTAAAGAAAAATTATAGACAATTTTCATATGGGCCCACAACTGAGGTGTACCGACCCACATGAAAAATTCTATCTATTTTCTCAACTCAATTAATGGAGGGCAAATCAATCTTGACTTAATATTTATAACGAGGGATTTTTAAACCTGCACAATAAGATCTCACCAAATACATGCACACTAGTATAAATTGAACCATGCATGCTTATACATATTATTTAATAAATCCATTACCAAACAATATATATACACAATTCATATACGCAAGATGCAGAGTATGTACGTAATGCACAATGTGATATATGTACGGGTAAATATACACATTCATATGCAGTAAAACACATATACATGATCGGCAAAAATCTATATATGATATTGCATGCCTACTAATCATAATTAACAAAACTTTTAATTACAATTAGATTTAACTATACATGGCAGCACCGATGAATACGTAGTGTACATGGCAATTCAATCAATCATGTAAAATCAACACGTATTGCATAATCGCATGCAATAATTAAGTCTGATCAACACGTACCGATCAATTCAAACTTAATCATATATTCTTAGATAACCACGAAGATATCACAATTCTCAGCATGCAATTATCGATCGATCAAAACAAACTTGATTCCTGTATATATACTAGATAATCATTAGAATTACCAATATACAGATACATGCGATCACTTATTTCGCACGCCATACATAACAATCAAATCAAATATTTAAAATCAAAACTTGATTTTAATTGTACTAAATAGCATATGAAATATAATTGATCAAACATCCTATTGAACATGCTTTTCTAAGCATACAATCAAACACGGCTCTGATATCACTGAAGGGTTCTAGGGATGCAAACGCAGCGAAAAAACATTAACTTTGATCCCAAATCCTAGCCTAGGATCCGTATGATAACGTAGAACATGTAAATAGTTTAGACGATTACCTCAAGGAAGAAACCGAATTGCAAGTTCAAACCTTTCTTTATGATCACCAAAGAGCCCCAAGTGTTGCTCCTCTAGCGGTATCCACGCACACGAACGGGACGAAAATCTGCACCGGAAATCACTTGCTAGAATGCAACCGATACGTAATATATTGAGAGAACTTGTATACGGAGGAAATTTGTATACGGAGGGGATTCGATTTGATCACGGCACTAGGGTTCCAATTGTATTCATACGTTAATGCCAATACCCATGTATTATATATATAGGCATACGTTAATGCCAATACCCATGTATTATATATATAGGCCATTGATATTACGTACTTGTAATCGGTGCAACCCAAGATTGGATCAAAAATCTTAACTGATATTATCTTATCAACTTGTTAAGATTTGTTCTTATCCACTTGCCTTAAAAGATAAACTTCTATCTATTATCTTTCATTGATCCAATTTTCTAAAATTATAATTAATCAAATATCCTTATGATTAATTATAAATATCTAAGAAAATAATTCTATCTCCAAATTTACCCCATGGACCTAATTAAGACTAAGATCCATCAAACTCGACCCGGTAAATACTAGACCCGATAGCTTGGTTATTGTGCATAACTATCAATTAGTATAAGAGTCCAACCGGGGACCAAACAAATTACGCAAATCTTGGAAGTGGGGAACAAATTAGAGAATGGAAGGAGTCAAAGCAAATGATATAGTACGAATATATGGCGACCAAGTGGGGCCCAGCCCAATAGCAAGTGCATTCTTCTTCACTCCCAGCCAAACCCACAGTTTCAGTTGTTGAACTACCTCACATATTCATCATCATCACCACATCACTATACACCCCAAATAGCCAATGCCATGCACCCAAATTTGTCCTATAAAAACTTAAAAAACAAAGAATTATAGGAGTATATAAAAAAAATATAATGATTTCATGCTCTTAGCGTGCACTGATTTCACTTGCATGCGCCATTTTGAAATCTCACTACTACGCATGATCATGATGATGAGATCCACAACAGCAACTCATCATGTCCAACCCACTCTGAAATCAAAATTGCGTATTCGGATTCACAAGTGACAAGTTCTACTACTACTTCTTGTTGTTCAATGGAGAAAGCAAGCGAAACACGCAAAAATGTCTACTGTGTGAAACCTGCAGAAATAGAGCCGTACACATCAAATCACGCCTCACAATTATTTTCAGAAGCAATGAAAACTGACCCCCCCTGTAATTGTTCCCCATTTTTCCTCGCAAAATAAAAGAAAACAAAAACCCACCAAATTGACCTAACTTTGGTTCATATTTGACCATTACAACCAAGTGTGAGAGCCCACTCTTGTCACCTTAACGCCACCAATCTCGCCCTTTTTGCCTCCAATTAAACGTACGATTAAGACACAATAAATCACGATTTGCGAATGCCAAGAGAAACAATTAAACAACAAACGCATGCATTGCAGGATCTTGCAGAGATAAGATTTCAAGTATAATCCCAATCCCAAAAACTGAAGAGCGGAGCACAATTTCTTGGGCTTGTTCAAACACCTTTAAAAAACCAAAAAAAAAACCTTCTCCCCATAACACTGTCTTCCCTATCTACTTTCACTACTACTACTACTAGTACTGTCCTATTTCAGAAAACCCTCCTATACCAAACCAAACATTAAAAAAAAACGTAACGGAACATAACATAACATAATAATAAAATAAACCCAAACTCGAACCGGAGATCGAAACCGTTTTTTATTGTCAGTCTAGACCGGCGGTGGTGCCCGGAGTCGAGATCGCCAGGTCAGGCCACCCGAAGCAATCTCCGCCGTCCGTTAACCCGCCTCCATCAACCGTCTCCATCTGCCACGTGTTACACCCGGACGACGACCCTCCAGACGAGCCCCCAACCCCACCGTTGACGCTCTCCACCATAGCCGGGTTCCCGAACCCGAACCCGAGCATCTCGAAGCCCGAGTGCGACCCGGGCCCGAGCCCGATCCCGTACCCGCCCAGGCCCAGGAACCCGCTTGACCCACCCTGCTGCGAGCCGAGCAGCGAGCTGAAGCTCCCCGGCAGCGCCTCGTTGAGGTTCACGTCCACGCACCGGAAGGGCGGGACGGTCGTCATCGGGGGAGGCGTGTTGGCGGTGGGCTCCGTCTTGACGGCGTTACATGGGACGGCGGCGAGGGGCGGAGGAGCTGACGTGGCGGTGTTCTGGGAGCGGGAGCGCTTGGAGTTCTTGCGGGAGCCGCCGCCGATGGGGATGTTGCGCAGGGAGCCGCCACGTGTCCAGTAGCGGCGGCAGGACTTGCAGAAGTAGCGGGGCTGGGAAAGGTTGTAGTTGTTGTAGTAGCAGAACTTGGTGTTGGTTGACTCGCATCGTGGGCACTGCAGGTTCTCCGGCTCCGGCGGATGACCGTGCCCGTCGCCGGCCAGCTTCACCGGCGCTCGGTTTTCAGACAGCTCCGACGACATTTGGGGTCTTGGCTTGATTGGCGGAGGTTGGAAAAGGGAGTTGTTGTTGTTGTTGATGATGGGGTTTTGAGGGTAGAACGGAACCTGATGGGAAAAAGGTTTTATAGGCGGTTTGATGGGAAGGGCCGAAGGGAGAAGGTAATTTTTATTTATTTATTTAACCTTTTTTTAAGGGAATGTTTGGAGCAGGGCTTTTATTGATTAGGGTATTTTTTTATGGTGGTAAGTTTTGTGGGTGCAGACCGGAAAAAAGAGAGATGTCGGTAAATAGGAAGAATATATCTGGCGAGTGTGAAGGGGAAGAAAAGGACTCGACACTGGACACTGGTGTGGTGTTGCATGAGAAAATGGTGTGTGACTGAGATATGGAGGAAGAGCTTGTCACATTTAAGTAGAACCAGATGCTAACTGAGTTTTCATGTTTAGGGTTTGTCGTTTGTTACAAGCTTACAATCTTTTTAATTTCTGTGTAGGGAAAATGGAAAGGAAAAAATGTGATTTGGGAAGGGGGACCCACAGAGGGGCAAGGAGTGGTTACTTGGCATGCCGATACTATTATCATGGCTTGTTGCTCCACTTCCAAACATACTCAATTATGTTGTTTTGATGTAAGGTTTTTTATCTCCATTTTTGTGATGTGCAAATGTGCAATCTGCAATCTAGGCCGACTAACAAAGTATTTATTCAGCACTAGAAAAATAGGTAGCGTGTTCTGCTAAAAGGAGCGGAATTCTCCAAAATATAACACCCTTAAGGGAACTGGATTTTGCTAGCGTTTTTCTTCTTTCATTGCACGCTACTTGTCCAGCCGAACAAAGCTAAAGAGTTTCAACCAACTAGTACTGTTGAAGTCCGAAAACACAGATAGGAGTGTAACGCGATGAGAGCACGGGATTTGAATTCAACCGAGTCAACGGACGAAGAGATGGAGGGGAGGTGATCGCTAGTATTCAACGCGATGAGCGTAGTGCGAAGGATATTTTGTATTAGCTGTGGGATTATAACAATAGACAGAGACTCTCTATCGCGTTTGGGTGTATCGGGTTACAACAATGATCTTAGCTCGAGATCTGGTATATGTGGTTCGCGAGATCTGGTATATGTGCTTTGAGCTCGCTATTTATAGTTGAGGCTCGAGCTGAGTTGGGGCGGGATGTCGATGTGGGACGAGCGCCGCCCAGGTACGTGTCGCTCCACGGTTAGTTCCTGGGGCGGCGGCCGCGGAGCTGGCCAATCAAAGGCCGGGATGGGACGTTGCCGCCCACCGCTCACCTGATGGGACGTTGCCGTCCACCCACTTGCGTGGATGGGACGGGGCAATGAGCGCGGTGAGCGCAAACCCCGGGACCGGGCCTCCGTTTGGTAGGGAGTCTGCCTTATGAGGAATCGTTGACCTGGGCAGCGGCGTATCAGATCGCGATGGCTGCAGAGCTTAGGACCTGACGCCATCTTGAGAAGTCTATACTTGGTCATATTTTGTTTTGGTAGAGTGCCGTATCGCGTTGACGGTTCCTAGTATCAACAAGTACTAGTTTGATATACCTTATAGTCACATGTATTCGGTCATTTAGATTTGGTTTAAACACGTGTTCTAAATTAATAAAGTGTCTTTCGACCAAAAAAAAATTAATAAAGTGTCACTATAATCTATATGTGTGGATCGGTCTTTGAAATTTGATCATCTTATATGCACATGAAGAGACGAAACGGAAAGTGAGGTATTAGACCAGAAGAGATAAGAATTGACAAGAGAATTCAAAAAGAAGAAGATTGTTCATTTGATTCGAGATACCTCGATTACGCATGAATCTCAATATCTCACCCCAGGTATCACCCAAGCCTCGCAAAGCTAATAATCTGAAACCCTACACTCCTGTTCATATGAAAAACTAATATACTTGAGTCCATAACATCATTATCTTGAGATTCTTCATTCGATTCTTGAGATTGGAATGCTTTTGTCACTCATATCTTTAGGGAAGCGAATGCCGTCGCCGACTTCCTCGTGAAACTTGCCTTTTCTTTTCCTTTTGGGTTTCATTTCCTTTCCGAGCTGCCTGTTGGCTCGATGTCTTTTACTTCGGAAATTTCACGTGGTACCCTCCAGTTTAAGACAATTTCACATGGTACCCAACTAGTTTACCATTTTCACGTGGTGCCCCTCACATTTAAACAAATTTTGCCCCATGCCCTCTTGAAAGTAAAAATTTGTTTTTCATTTGTTTTTGTTTTTATTTTTGGATAAGAACAAAAAATTTGGTTTTAAAATAATGATAAGTTTTCACTCTTTCTTATATCAATTTTTTTCTAACGATAATTTTGTTTTTTTGTTATCATTTTGTTAATTGAATTTTTTTTTTGTTTATATTTTTGGATAAAAACATAAATTTTGGTTTTAAAATAATGATTACTTTTCACTCTTTCTTATCAACTCTTCTCAAAAATTTGGTTTTAAAATAATGATAACTTTCACTCTTTTTTGTTGTTAAATAATGATAATTTAATTTTTTTGTTTTTATTTTTGGATAAAAACATAAATTTTGGTTTTAAAATAATGATAACTTTTAACTCTTTTGTATTTAAAATAATGATAGTTTTAGTTATTTTTTGTTTTTGGATAGAAACTCAATTTATTTATATGTTTTTATCCAAATTAAAAACAAAATTTAATATCAATTGACAAGGTGGGCATGAGGCAAAATGTTTTTAAATGTGAGGGGCACCACACAAAAATTTAAAACTGATTGGGTACCATGTGAAATTGCCTTAAACTGGAGGGTACCACGTGAAATTTCCGCTTTTACTTCTAATGACATTTTGAGTCGTTCCTACACTCGCCTCGCTAGTGGTTAGATTGTCCTTGGCTTTGATAAAAAAATAAAAATAATAACATCATTATCTTCACATCTACATGCATATCCCGGAACATGATTGACACATCTTAAAGAGGAGTTAAACTAATTAATACGAGGACTTTTGTTTGATGGTCAATAATTGTTCCCAATACCACCATACCCGTACGTATTTGTTAACCAATTAACTAAGGGTTTAATTAATCACACCCCATTAGCTCAACACCCAACGTACACACAAAGAGTACAACTCCAAGCTGCTACAAAACAAACACTTCTCGACGCCATTATTTGTCTTGTTAATCACCTTATTCTCCTCTGATCCATCCATCCCAGTTTCAGTTGCCTTTCTCTTTGTTATTTTTCATTCCACAAACAAAGTCAATAATCACAAATTCACAATATATAGTCGTTGGTTAACAATAGTAGTAAAACCCTAGGCAGTTAATAATACACTGTAAAATCTTGTAGCCTTGTTGTGGTAATTTATTTAGTCACGGTCAAAGCTGAGGGGCTTGGCCCAACACGCGCAATTGTACCTCACTGATGAGAATCTGCTGCTGCGTACTCCCCGATCCTTTCTCACTCTCTGTAGGATTGGAAATGTGCTTATCTTATTTTCTGACGTCTCTAAACTCAACGCTCGTTCTCCACCGTTGGATCTGCTCTTCAACTACACAGGTCACGATTCTCTGCTCCTCAGTTACACTGTACTGTTTGAGGCCGATTTTTTTTTGCGTTCGCCATTTGCCCAGAATTTTGGATAAGCGAAGCGGTGTCGTATTGAGTCTATTGACCAAGTTCACTTCTCTACGGCGTGTTTGGGAGTTACTCAGTATGTGTTGTATTTACGGATGGATAGGATAGTATACGGTGAATTGTTTTTTTTCTTTTTTATTGCAGAGCTACTAGTTCGAACAAGCCAAAATTAGGCTACTTTTTAGTTATAAGGATAATCTAAATCATCACGACGGATGATCTTTAAAAAATCAAAAAGCGAGGCATGTTGACTTAACAAAAACCTCGACTGAGTTACAGACAAATGCGAATATGGAAAGGACGAAGATTGAAAGTATACGGTGAATTGTTAAAAGTATGTTTTTAATTTAAAACGCACTTTGAATTGTTAAAAGTATCTGAAAATGTCATTTACTATGGCTCGAAAAAAATTGTCATTTACGAATGTATTGAGACGTTTGTTTGATGATTTACAGTGAACATGTAATATCATAACTATATACTAAAGCGGAGGTTATAAATAATATTTAGCCCGACACGTGTCATATTTTCATAAGACTGCATCACTCATCTTTAATAAAATAATTTAATTTGTTTAATTGGTTTAAATTTCATTGTAGATCCCACATTAGATTTCTTCTTATCAATTGATTTTAATTTTAATTATTTTCCTAAAAAAATCAACTTTAAAATTTGATTATAGGTCCCACATGTTTATAGTAATATGAAAGAATATATATCGTTGAAATCATATCTATAAGATTTCCTTGAATATATAATTAATTATTACTACACTAAATTGGAGATTAAAATAATATATATCAACTTCAAATAAATATAAAATTAAATTAATAACATTATATAAAAGATATAATAAACCACATAAACATTTATAGATTCTACATATAAAAAACTATATATACATATGATTTAGACTTGAATTTTTACTCCAAGATAACTACAAAATAATAGTTATTATAAAATAAAAAACTTATTTATAAAAATAAGTATTCAATCCTTATACAAAAATTATAATCCTATAAATCTTTATTTGATTAAAATAATATATCATTAAAATAAAACCCATAAAAAGCAAATTAAATAAAAAATATAATATTTTGTATTCTTTTTGTTCGAAATACAATGTTTTATATCAAACTTTTATTTTGAATAACTTTATATAAAATTTAAAGTAAGTTTTTAATTAAATCAAAATCGTGCCTTCAAGACACGGGACCGATACTAGTTTTATACTGTTACTAGAGGTATACTATAGTGCTGTATATGAAAAGTTCGACCAAAAAAAAGTATATGAAAAATATTACTCCTCCGTAAGTGTTTGCATTTACTATTTTAATGCCCGATGATTATTTTCAACTCATTGTGTCGGTTACTCGGTTGTGACATTACCTTTTTTTTTCTTTTAATATACAAAGGTTAGTACTAGGCTACGTGATTATTAAAGGGTGAGCACTAGATTATTCATAATCATAAGGTTGTATCCTGTTATTTTCTAGGCTCATCGACTCAAGTGTGCTGGATTTTTCTAGTAGAATTAGTGACTTGGTCAACAATTGGTATGATGTGGGCGTACGACGCATGGCTCAGTGGTCTGGGACCTCATGGTATAATCTGAGGTTACAGGTTCGAGTCTTCAGTTGTCATTCGTTGCAATACTAGCAATTTCATACTTGGTACTAAAGTTGTCTGAAAAAACGTCCCAACGACCTATACAGTTGCCTATGAGCTATCTAGGTGTGTTATAAGGTTAGGTGGATAGGAATCGTCTTGCATCTTGAAAGAGCCTAGGCGATGTCTAGGAAGAATTTTGACACATGGACTACTCTAAGACCTTAACCATTAGATAAGTGTCCAAAATTCATTTACCCCAAAGTTACAAGGGTAATTTAATGCACAAGCAAGACTTGGACACAAGTCATCAAGGGTCCCACAAGAACTGGTCGGTTCCAACTTGCATACTATTCAAAGTTGGATCCATGCATAATGTACAACCCTTCATGTATACACAATGATCCAAAACCAAAACTCAACAACTACTACTATATATTACTAATGCGTTGAAGACCCAACAGAAGATTGACACTGCAAATTCCCATTTATAAGCCTAGCTCAAACTACTTCACTGCTACAAAACAGAGCTTCTTCTTCTGCCTTCTGGAATTGTGGGCTTTGTTTTTCCACACAAGCTCATTAAATGAACATTTGTACATTTTCTTGACTTTGCTTTCTTGCCGATCAACCGACGTTCCTTATTTCTCATGAATCCTATGAATCAATTTGTACTACTTAAGATTACATAACAGAATAGGGGTTTATTTCATAAGTATTTATACAAACTCATGAAACCCTAAACAATAGATATATAACATATCTAACCCTAACATAGATAGTGGGCGAGACCATCGTCGAAGGGGCGGTTCAGGGATTCCGCCCCCGAACCCCTGTCAGACAACGACAGAATCAACACATATTAAAATAACACAAGATTTTTTCATCAAAAAAAATAGGGGAAATTACATTTAACCACCCCTCATTTTACTCTTGTTGCATTTAATCACCCCTTATATTTTTTTTAGCATTTAACCACCCCTTATTTACAAACTATTGTATTTAACCACCTTTTATATTTTTTTCCGCACTTAACCACCCCTTATTTACAAATAGTTGCACTTAACCACCCATTGTTTATATAAAAAATGTTATTCCCTGCATTACATGTTCGGGTTGGTTCACTTCGCGCGAGTTCGTTTAAATTTGGATTGACCTAACTATTGATAGAATTTTTTTTGAATTATTATAATGAAATAAAGAACTATTATTCATGTATCCATCTTAATAATAAAGTATTTAGATTATTCAATTACGAATGATATACTATTTTTACAAAATAGTGTTTTGGGTAGACTCGTCAGATCTTGGGTTTCAAATTTTATCCAATAAATAACCGAGTCGAGTCTCTCTTTAATCCATTGATTTTGGATCGGGTCTCAACACAAAAAACTATACAACATTAGAGGAGTGTTAGGATTCGAAAATATTTTTTCAGTTGGGAGATACAATTCGAGAACCAACTATACAACTTTAGAGGAGTTTTAGGATCCGAAACTAATTTTTTCAGTTGGGAGATACTATATGAGCTTAATAATTCTTTTATTTTTATAAAACAAAATTTAAAACTAAGGAAAAAAATGTTTTTTTTTTTTTTTTAGAATACAATTTTTGTCAAATGGGTGGTTAAATGCAACTATTTCGAAATAAGGGGTGGTTAAGTGTATAAAAAAATATAAAAGGTGGTTTAATGCAATAAGTGTAAAATAAGGGGTGGTGAAATGCAAATTTCCCAAAAAAATAACACAAGATTTAAGATAAAATATTATATAAATTCGACATTTTTAGCTCTATATTTTCCCCATTTTATCTAGAGGTTCGATTGGTCTCGAGCTCATATGGGTCATGTATGGAGACCGAGAATCTAACGTACAAAAGTTCACAACCCAGTCTTAACTGATTGCCTGAAATTCATACACTTGAACTTAGAACCTTGATTTAACAATGTGTCATTAGACTTATACGCTCGTTTTATATTTTTATGATAGGATCCAAAAGTTTAGGTGTACTGATTTCAGTACTCGTACTGATCGTCGTACAAATTTAGCTGGTGGTAAGAAGACTTTTTATGCTCTTTTGGGCCCAGCATTATCATGGGCCCATTATTTCTGACTATCGTTGTCAAAGAGGAAAATGGACTGGACTCAAAGGAAAAAAATAACAGAAATTTTTTTTTTTGGTCGAAAAAAATAACAATCTAAATATACCTTGCATGAAGTATATTTTGAAAGTGCTTTGGGGCATCTAATTGAGCGGTTAAGACTCCAAGATAGTACCCAAAGATCATGTTAGGGTTGCAATTGTGCTTCCCATATCGAGAATTGGTTGGAAACCAAACTCGCTTATAACTTATAAGTGCATGGGTTACTCCTCTTATTGCCAATTGGTTTTGGGATGGAACCCCATGGGCTTGTGAGTTGGGTTTGGCAATTGGGTCCGTCTCCCCTCAAACAAGTGGTATCAGAGCCGATGGTTCGGCTTAGGGACCGGGAGGGTTGACCGTTATCGGTTGTGAGGGATTCACAATTGAGGGGGAGATTGTTATGGTTGCAATTGTGCTTCCCATATCGAGAATTGGTTGGAAACCAAGCTCGCTTATAAGTGCATGGGTTACTCCTATTGCCAATTGGTTTTGGGATGGAACCCCATGAGCTTGTGAGTTGGCTTGATAATTGAGTCCGTCTCCCCTCTAACAGATCACATTATGGTTTATATTTTTTATGGATATATAATATAAACCATATACTTCCATCCTCAATCTCACATGTAGGTTGACCAAGTCAAGCAACAAAATCCAATCAATTCAGTTCACATTCCAATTCCAATTACATCCACTTCTAGTTATCATTGAAGGCAAGTCATTACAATACTCGTCACGGTTACAACCGACGACGCATTGCATGCAACAAAAGTCACATTTTTGTTTCTCTTACGTACGAGAAAACAATTGGAGGAGTTAAGAAAAAAACTCTTGTATTTGTAATTTGATTCCTAATTATAACCAGGAAACATGGGCGGAGGTGGTGACGTATAATCCATACCAATAGTTGGTGGAAAAACCGATTCCGGTGGCGGCGGCGGTGGCGTTTGTGGCGTGTGTATTTTATGATGATGGCCATGACCATTACACTTAATCTTGTGACATTCCACCTTCTTATGAGCGATCTTGTTACACACGTTACCATCCCTTTGCATTGGCGTGTTCGCCAAGCAATTCCCGAAATCTTCCAAGACCAACCCTTTATATCTAGCATCCTCACAACCCTGCCCTAACCCACTAAAGAAGTTACTCTGAATCTTCAAGTCCTTCAAACTGGGCAACTTACACACCAAGTCCGGAACGACTCCGGTCAACCTATTTTTCGACAAGTCGAGCATCTCCAAGCTGTCCAAGCCCTTGAGAAAGCTCGGCAATAGACCCGAGAACTTGTTCTCGCTAAGATCGAGGACCGTCACGTTCGCAAGCCCCCCGAAATCCGAAGGCAAACACCCCTCGAAATTGTTATGTGAGAGAATAATCTCGTTTATGGTCGTGCTCATGTTTCCAATGCTAGGCGGAACGCAACCGTTAAACCTATTGTTAGCAATGACAACAACCGAAACCCTAGAGTTTCCGAGATTCTCGGGAATCTTGGAATGGAATCTATTGTGGTTCAAGAACAAGGCGTCAAGATCCATCTCGAATAGCTCCTCGGGCAACAGGCCTTCGAACTCGTTGAACCGGATGTCAAGGTACTTTAGAGAAGTTAACTCCAAGACGACTCTCGGAAACGGGCCCACAAGGCGGTTATTGCTAACGTCCAACTCGTACAAGACCTTAAGATTTTCGAAACTATGTGGTATAATGCCACAGAATCTGTTGGAGTTGAGGTGAATAAGGGCGACGTCGGATAATAACCCGAGTTCATATGGCAAGAACCCGGCAATGTCGCCATGGTTAAGGTCGATTCCAGCTACAACCGTAATGTTAGGATTGTCAAGAGATGGCGCGCAAAAGATGCCTTTGTAGGAGCAAACGTCAAAGCCCATCCAATCGGAAGTCATTTTCTTAGGGTCAGAGTAGATTGCCCTCTTCCATGCTTGTAATGCAACGTAGGCTTTCTTTAGCCTATGGTTCGCGAATTTGAGATCCGGTTCGACATCAACATTGAAGCCGGACTCAAGGCTTTCACTTTCTTGGAAGGACATGAGCTGACGGCGAGCAAGCCATGAGGCTTGAACGTCGGATATTGCGTAGGCGGGACGAGAAATGGCGCCTAGTACGAGGAATAGGAAGCAGCAGCCTAGGACTTCCATGTTTGTCCAGACTCCAGAGGTTGCTGCACAAATTGGAGGGAGCTCATGGCTTCCTTATTTATTGATGGTTGGAACTATGAAAAATTGGTTAGCTAAGTTTTCAATGGCAATGCAGGGTTTTCCAATAATAAAAAGAAAAGAAAAAACGAGTTGTTTGTTCATTGTAAAGTTTGCTGTTGGTATTTCCTGCCTTTGAAAACAGAGAAATAATGCTTTATTTTTTTGCTGAAATTTGACCTATCCATGTTTAGATTATGAGAAATTTGCTGGGATTTTTGTATTCTGTTTGTTTGGTAAGCTTCGAATTACGCATGCTAATGACTCTTAAGGCAATTAATAGGTGAGAAATTATTATTATGTTGGATGCCAGAAAGTCGTCCATTTGTAACCTAACAAAAACAGCCGTTACGTTTTTTTTATCAAAGAAAACAGCCGTTATGTTTACATTTGACACTGGCATTTAATTTTGACTGTTTGAGCAACGGGCAAGAAATGAAGAAAACAACACATTCAGTGTCAAGGAGGATTATGACCAACAATTTGTCTCAATTGGTCAAAGAATGTAGGACCCTGATGGGTCTTAAGGCTATTATACTTGTGACTTTTCTGCTATTTTTTTGGTCAACTGATCTTTTCTACTAATTTTATGAACTAAACTTACTACAGTTTGTTATAATTTCTTTTATTTCGAATAAAATATTGTCGATCACAATGCAGATTGTTCTTGTTGCTTTGCTTCTTACTGAGTACTACCCTAGTTACACGTGGGTGCATTACAACTTACCACCATCAATTCTTTGAGCACTAATAAATAACAATAATGACATTTAATACTCTAGATTAAATGAAATTAAATTTGACGTTAATTTCAAGATCATTTGGTCTTCATTTTCATGTAAACTTGTTTATAAGTGTGCCACCTCCCTCATTTCACAGAGTACATCTTTCTCTGAAAAATCCCCTTCTAGAAATGAAAGAGAGGTGTGAGGATTGCAAAGGACTAGAAGAAGAAATCTACTGGAAACATTTCCAATCCATGCAATTCTGTCAGTTCCTCAATGGAGATTTCCACTCTCAACTTGTAAGCCTTGATTTCTCTCCAATCAATTTCAAATTCCCACCTCTTAATCCTCCTTGCATGCAAGCCCCAACAGGTTTAATCACCAACTAATCAATGCATGCATGCATTTCCTGATCTATTTTTTGGGATAATCAGGTGATTCCAGGGAAATTCTCACAGAAATTAGGGGAGAGTTTGAGGCAGAAGTTGGGTTTAAGAGGCCCAAGTGGAACTACTTGGGATGTAGAATTGATGGAGATTGGTGATGAGCTGTGTCTTGGAAATGGATGGGGAAAGTTTGTGGAAGCTCACTCTTTAGCAGAAAAGGACATATTGATCTTCAAGTACACTGGAAATTCTCAGTTTGATGTGTTGATGTTTGAAGGAAGCAATCTGTGTGAAAAGGAAAGCTCCTATTTTGTCAGAAGATGTGGTCACACAAAGAAGACTGAAGATGGAAGCAATACACCAAGAACAGCATTGAAGGAAATTTCAGTGGAGAAATCTGTTTTGGGTGAGAAGGGAAAGAGCATGAGAAAGGCTTGTGATGATGAAGAACAAGAATTTAGTCCAAACCCATCTCAGGTTTGGGAGCCAGTACAGATTCAAGAAGATACCAATGAGAAAACTACAGGCTTCAAACAGATGCCAATGAGTTCTGGTGTCAATGACATGATAAGGGGTTATGATGATGAGCTAGAAGTTGCCGGTGTTGAAGATGAATCAGTGAAGCTTCCTCCTGGTAAAACATCTCAAAATTTGATCTTAGATTGTTGGTGTGTCAATTTTGACCTTAGTTTAGCCACAGGCTCAAACCAGACAACAATGGGAGAAGGTACAAGTACACCATGCCATCTAAGTTATGCATCAAATCAAAGGCCAGGTGTGAAGCTTCCTGGTAGGCCATTTAAATTAGAGCAACTTTTGTTGATCTTACATTATAGGATCAGTTCATTTATCTCAGTTTTGTGACAAAAATTACAGGCTCCAAGCAGATATCAGTAAGAGAAGGTAAAAGTGCAAGATACCAGAATTCTCAGTTCAGTGACATGAAAAATGCTTCTGATGATGAGCCAGAATTTGCTGGTGCAGAAGATGAATTCGGCCAACATCCGTCTCGTGTTTGGGAAGGAGTGAAGCTTCCGGGTATGTGGTAACCCTTCTCAAGTTTTGATCTAAGATTATTGATGTATCAATTTTGATCATAGTTTTCTAAAAAATCACAGGTTCAAACCGGACACCGGAATTTGCTGGTGCGGAAGACGAGTTCAGCCGAAATCCATCTCAAGTTTGGGAGCCTGTGAAGCTTCCTGGTAACCCATCTAAAGTTTCGGTCTTCGACTATTGTTGTATCAATTCTGATCTTAGTTTTTTGAAAAATCACAGGCTCGAAGCAGACACCGATGGGAGAAGGTACGAGTACGCCATACCATCTAACTTATGGATCAAATCGAAGGCCGGCTACTGCAGCAGTGATACTTCCTCGTACGCCATTTAATTAGAACCACTTTTTATCATACATTATAGGATCAATTTTTTATCTCAGTTTTGTGAAAAAAATTCAGACTTCAGCCAGATAGTGATGAGGAAAGGTAAAAGTAAAACATACCATAATTCTCATGTCAATGCTTCTGATGATGAACCAGAGTTTGCTGGTGCAGAAGATGAACTCAGCCAAAACCCATCTCAAGTTTGGGAACCAGTGAAGCTTCCCGGTAACCGGTCTCCACTTTCGGTCTTAGATTACTGTTGTATCGGTATTGATCTTAGTTT
Organism: Polygonum maritimum; assembly: GCA_963924305.1. Lineage (NCBI taxonomy): Eukaryota > Viridiplantae > Streptophyta > Magnoliopsida > Caryophyllales > Polygonaceae > Polygonum > Polygonum maritimum. Next base: position 4,443,894 of record OZ002729.1, on the reverse strand, counting down.
TGTGAAAAATCACAGGCTCCAAGCAGACACCAATTTATGCATCAAACCGAAGGAGGGTGACTGGAGCACAGAAAGCAGCAGCAATGAGATTGGCATCCAAAGAAGTATCAGAATCAGAAGGCAGCTTTCTCGTACAAATGAGATCCACGCACATCAGCAAACGATTCTACATGGTAAAACTGACTTTCATCTCTCTCATTGTGTTCTAGATAAGTCAAAAGGTACAATCACAGTATTCTTAGGATAATCCTACACCTAATAGGACTCGGATTAATAGATACAAATTTATACGTAGCGGGTTGTCGGGCTATAACCACTATATACAACATGCTGATTTACAACACATTGAAAGTAAGAACTTGATCCTATTGCTTGTTAAGTGTGCATTGTTTCTCAAATGCAGGGTATTCCTGCAGATTGGGCTATGGCGAACGGGGTACAAGTGAGGCAGGACGTGATCCTGCGCACCAAGGAGGGGTCTTGGAGGACGAGGCTGATTTTCAGTGCCACCGGTCGTGGTGGGCTTTCTCGTGGATGGAAGGATTTTGCTCTCGATAATCGTCTGGAAGAGTTGGACGTGTGCGTCTTTAAGCTCGCGAATCGGAACCAGAAGCCTGTTGTGTTGGATGTCAGCATATTCAGGGTAGTGCCTGAGGTGGCTCCTCGTACTCCTTTGACCATTGAACCACCAAGTACTAGTCAGGGAGCTCCTGCTGTCAACAAAAGGAAGTTCTCACATCTGGAAAATGAAGCTCATCACTATGCTCTGTAACTTTTTGTTGTTGGAATAAGAACTCCGGATAACTTAAAAAAAGACCATGTCTTTCTTTTGATGCTACTACTGCTTGTAATTTACACTAAAACGCAGCGTTTAGGATGCTAGAATGTCGTGTGTAGACCACAAGTGTTCAGCTCTGATTTTTTTTTGGACGAGGCATTTCGTCGAACAGGTGGTGGCGGGTGGGGCCTATCCAATCTCTTATACTCTCCAGCCAACCATTTCCCATCTCAACTTCTGGCCTCACCACCAACTCTTATTATACGTTCCTCATCTTTCCTCCATTGCAACCACAAGCAATTTCAAAACCACAAGGTAAACCCTAATTCCAAAATCCCTAATCTTTCAATCCCAATTCTCATACCTTCCCCTGTTTCTACAGATAATGGCAACATCAGCAACAAATGCCCTGTCTTCAGCCACCATGGCATCGATTGCGATTCGGCCTCAGAAGAAATCAAGCCCGAAAGCTAAGTTCTTGCCAGGTCTCAACTCCTACCAAGGTCTCAGAGTCCACAACAGTGTGATCGCCATGGGAGCTCCGATTTCAACCGAGGAGTCCTTTGCGAGGTTCGCGAACTCGGTTCGAGCCAAACCGAGCTCCAAAAATGGCGGCGCTCTCTCATCCACATGCAGCGCCGCGTTCGAGATCTTCAAGATCGCCTCCATCATGAACGGGCTTACGCTTGTTGGGGTCGCAATTGGATTTGTTCTCCTCCGAATTGAGGCCTCGGTTGAGGAAGCCGAAGCCGAGTGAATTGAATGGAATAAATTCGTAATTGTTCTTCTCTGTTGTGTACACTATTGAACATCATTTTGATTCCTGAAATTCTGTGTTTGTGTGGTGTTTTCTGAATCACATTCATCTTCAGCAATTTTTATGTGCAAATCTGGTGATAAGAACATTTGATTTCGTCCCGACCAAAAAAAAAAGAACATTTGATTTCGTTCTGATAAGAAGAGTTGCAGAAGGCAACTGGTCTGGTGTGAACCGAGCCTTAAAATGGGCTGGGCTTTGTGACGGCCCAAAGTTTTAAGTGGCTGGCCCTATTTGTGCACAATTTGTCCTCGCCTTCACAGATTGAGAACTTGAGATTTTTTTATTTTATTTTTTTTGAACCGGTGAGAATTAGGATCTCGCCTTATGGCGGAATACCTAGGGCATCCTTTCGGATGAGAGCTAAAAGCTCGTGATGGTTCAAAATGGTTTCCCATGGGAGACTGTGGCCCAGAAAAACAATTTTATCGGCCACAGAGTTACACTGCCTTTTCCCATGAAAAATACGGACTGACTCGAAACCCTGAAGGGATACGAGAATGTCAGTGACAATCCTTTCTATTTCCCATGGGCAACGAATTTGTCCTTTGACTGCTTTGATGACTATAATGTTATCCCCTTCTATCTCAAGTTTTCTTATATCCATCTGTTTGAACTTGAGATGATTCTGATGAAATACAATTTGTAACGCTAAAGCTTTCATTTTGGGACTGTGTAATTTATGTGGCTTTACAAAGAGCCAAGTTGTTTGGTCGGTTTTTTTTAACTTGGCCGTCCCATTTGAAAAAAAATTAAGACACTAACAATTGGTTATAGAGGTTGATTCCGGTGAAAACTTTTCTTATCCTATAAACTAAAAATGTGAACAAAATACATAAATACGTGAACAACAGAAAGAAATATGTGAACAAAGTCAAGTTTTTATTACATATCGTATTAATATATGCAATAACAAAAATTCCCAATATCATGTGTCATGGATCAAATTACTACACATAATAATACAATAACACAAAATCACAAACATTTTTGGAGTTCACGTATTTTATGTTTTGTGTTCACGTAATTCTACAAATGCCCTATTTAAAAAGGTTTTTAACACGCTAAGCTTTACTAATTTAGCTAATAGGTTATGATATCCGGGTTCAAATTCCTCTTTTTCCGTTGTAATGACTTAATAGTCTCTCCTACCAAACCAAAGGTTTTAGACATTTTTAGACATTTTCACCATATCATTGTTAATATGTTGATCGAGTTTCCAATGATGTTTTGTGGAAATTGATAAAGATTGACCTCATTTTTGGGTCAAATAATTATAAACCCATTTTCTTTCTCTGTTTTGTTGTTACCACATAAACTTATTTTCAGGGATGAGTAAATGATTCTTGTACAATATTTTAGTAAATCTGTAATTGAATTTACAATGAGGTTACTAATTGTGTAAAATAAGTAACGTAGTAATTTCCTTAGTTTAGCAAGACACTGAATAATTTTGAAAGTCTCTAACTTGCCTGATTTTTCACTTTTCATTTGCATCATGAATTATAGTATTCTGATAAAAAGTGGTAAAGTTGAGAAAGAGTTCATCTGTCACGGTAAAAGGTGAAAACCAGGCATCAAAAAGCGAAAAAAAAGGAAAAAGGAAAAGTTAAAGTGGCGCCAGAAATCAGTTATGAGTTACTCCTTCTTTCCCTAATTGTTTGGCCAAAAGCAAAATTCATAAAGATTAAGACACATCGACTCATTAATCATTGCAAAGGCTCACAACCACACATCACAAATGGAAGTCTTGTTTTTTAGCTGAGCAAAAGTGAGCATAAATTGGGTTTGCCCAATATAAAGATTAAGAGCTTAATCATCCTTTAAAAAAAATTGTGCCATGACTAATCTACTTTTGTTGAGAAAAAAAATTTAAAATTATTCATGCTTTCATTTTGTGTAAATTAAATTAATTGTTGAATGTAAACATTATTTTATGGAATGAATTAATGTAATGTGAGGAATTGAAGAGAGAGGAATGGAGAGGAAAAGGTTGATAGAGATGGTAAAAGTGTGTAATTATTTGTTGTTGTAAGGGTAAAAGTGTAAAAGTTGTGTGCTATAAATGGAAAGAAAATAGAGGTGGACAAACTTTCCGGGACGCCCAATTAGGAAAGGCGGACAAACTTTCCGGGACGGAGGGAGTATGACTGAAGAGAGATTTTTGGCGGGAACACGGATGGCAGAGCTTAAGCTTTAACGTAAATTCAAACGGTTGAATCAGCTGAAACAAAAGACAAAGGTGTTTTCAAAGAAGGACGATTTCTTTACTGTTATCTTACTGCAATTTTTCCCATTCATACAGCTTGGCTTTAGACTTTAAGAGGCAAGACAATTATGAAAAAACAAAAGTGTACCACTTCAAATCATTTCGTGGAAGTTTGGGCTTCTTTTGGTTATTTGACATAATGACACTCAAATATCAAAGCCTGCCATGTGCCATAAGTTTGATTAGTGTAGTGATTAAGCAATTAAACAAAAGTGTACCACTTCAAATCATTTCGTGGAAGTTTAATACAGATTAAGGGAGGGTAAATCTGCCCTTAAATAAATCGGCATGATAGACAAAAAAAAAACAGAAGAAAATTAAATGAATTACTATATCATATGATTCATCCTCTAAAAAATGTCTATATCATTTATTTATAACATTTTTTGCTTAATTTTTACATGTTTAATTTATTCAAAATAGAAAACCAAAAATCTCAAAATAAGACCAACTTTAACAATTGGCAGTGTGTTACGCACTTACGGGAGACAATGTTGAATAGTGCTACTTAACAAATATTTAAGGAAACCGAATCTCAAAAGATACTCAAATTGTCATAATTAAGTTGATAATATCTAGATTTAGAGTTCATAAACCAACTTGACCAACAAAAAAAGAGTTCATAAACCAAAGTTTCTTATAATAAAAAATCACTGTCGATGAGTTCCACTCCCGAGCTAATGGCTCACGTTTTGATTTGTCAATTGACTCGGTTCAAGTTGGGTTCAATTATTTCAAATTCGGGTTGAGCGACCAATCGAATCGGGTAGTTGCGGATTTTCGGACACATGGTAGGTTCATAGGCTGAACATCGGTTCAAAACTGAACCGAATCGAAAAAATTGAACCGAAATTCGGGAATATGGTGAACCGAAAACCAAACCGAAAAAATTTGATTCGGTTTCGATTTCGGTTCAGTTTTTCGATTTTGGATAAATATAAGATTTTTCTTTAACAAAATTGAATTGAAAAATAACCGAAATCGAACCGAACTTCATCAATTTTGGTTCGGTTTAATTTATTTTTTCGGTTTCGGTTCAACGATCTCAGCTATAAAAGGTTCGTAATTAGTAAAAGGTTAGGAGAGCAAAGAAGTGGGTCCAACAGGGCACGAGAGAGGAGGTGCATGTGAAGATACCATGGTCCCCTCCACATCTGAGCACTCCCTCCTATTAAACCAAGTTAGTTCGACGCTACTAGGCCCTTCATTGATTTCCCCCATTGGCCTACAAAACACACAAGAGCGAGCGAAATTCACAAATTTCCCACATTTCTTTCCGTACCTCACAATTAAGAATTCCAAACGACGATTACCAATTCCAGGCCGATTCCTCACAAATCGGTCGCCGGAGTCGGAGATGCTACCGTCGAGCCTAGGATCAAGCGGAAGGCTCACCGCCGTCACCAGCTCTCCGGCGGAGAGGGCGGTGGCGGTGGTGGCCGTCAAAGCCGAGCGAATGGTCAACAAGGAGGCCTTGTCTTGGGCCCTCACTCACGTCGTCCGCCCCGGCGATTGCATCGCTCTCCTCGCCGTCTTCTCCGGCAAACCCTCCGGTGAGCCAATTTTGCGCTTAAACTTCGATTTCGGTTGCCTTCAGTTCAATTCGAAAACCTAATTCCTAATTGTTCAGTTATTGAGTTGATTCGTGCTTATGTGGACTGAAATTGGCTTGATTAGGTCGGAGATTGTGGAGTTTGCCGTTTTGGTCGGGGAATTGCGCGAGCGACATCGCCGGAGATAACTTGCCGGAGAAGATTTGCGAGATCTCGGAGTCTTGCGCTCAGATGGTTCTTCAACTCCATAACAAAACTCAGGTTTTAACTTTTAACTCCCTCCCCAACTTTATTGACCGCTCACGTTTTATTCCCCTTCTTTTTCGCTTTTCCCTGCTCATTTACGCACTTTAATTCGAAACGGCATGAAACGGCGTAGTCTACAAATTAAAGCTGAAAAAGATAAAGAGAATTAGGTCAAAGAGAGACAGATTAGTTGATTTCCCTTTCATTGAGCAATTATGTTTTTTAATAATTGGGTTGATGTATAATCTGAAAGGTGGACTGTATAACACCCACATTTGATCTGAATCAATGAGATCATGTACAATAAAATATTGGTGTTGCCTGTGTTGAGGAATGTGTAGTCTGAATCATGTGATTAAAAAATTGCAAATTGATTTTTCTGAAGGTGAGAGTCAGAGTGAAGGTATTATTGGGCATGCTAGCTGGAGAAGTAGCAGCTGAGGCCAAAAGGAATGCAGCCAGCTGGGTCATTTTGGACAAGTAATTGCAACACCAATGTATTATTTCTTGTTTCTATTCTAAGCACCATGATTATCTTGTCACCATCTTCTCTCACTGACTCCATATACAATCCCTAGCCTATGATTCCTGTTTAGATCCTCCTCAACTTCCTGTCTTATAACAACTTGTTTCTGGTTAGCTGGATTAGGTTGTAAAAGTTTCAGGCTGAGCTTACATTACTGAATTGTACTGAAATTGTGCACAATGTGTGTCTTTGTTGAAAGTCTGATGCAACTGAAACTTCCATGTGATCTCAAAACACCAGTTTTGGATCTTTTCTGAAGTTGATACTTGTTTTGAGTTGAAGGGTTGTACTATAGTTAATGAACACTGATCAGTGATGTTGCAATTTATCATTTCTGTTTAGCTATATATGCTTCAGATCTATAATGATCTTGATATGGTCTTTGATTCTCAGCAAAGGTATTTTTATTTGATTCTGCAGCAAACTGAAACAGGAGCAAAAACATTGTATGGAGGAACTGAATTGCAGCATTGTTGTGATGAAGGGTTCTCAGCCAAAAGTTCTTAGACTCAACTTAGGATATTCGGCCACACCTCAAACCCCATTCTTTTCAGCTACCTCTTCGCCTGGTGTGGAGAGCGCAAGATTCCCGAGCCACAGGATGAAGTTTGCTACTCCGATTAGCAGCCCAGACTACGCAAGCACTTCTTATTCAAGAACCACAGAGGACACCTCATTATCGCACAGTGATATGTTAGCATCTCCATTTCTTGTCTATGAACAAAACCCTCTATATGAAGGGCCAAACAAAGGAAAACTCACACCAAACCATGAGAGGCAAAATCAATATTGGACTTCTGAAAATAATACATTTGATAGAAAACCCCCACTCAGCGGACAATCAAGACAGATAACCGATACAAGAATTGCCAACTCCAATTTGATTGACAGAGGGAGTGTATCTCTAAGGTTTGACCAAGCCCATCTGAGAGATTCCCCAAGCAACAATATAAGAGAAGCGGTCTCTGTATCGAGAACATCTTCTGCACCGCCTCCTTTATGCACTTTATGCCAGAACAAAGCACCTGCTTTTGGAAAACCTCCCAGGTGTTTTACTTACGAGGAGCTTGAGGAAGCTACAGGTGGATTTTCAGATACAAACCTCTTAGCCGAAGGAGGATTTGGGGTTGTTCATAAAGGAATTTTGAATGACGGGCTTGTGGTGGCGGTTAAGCAATTAAAGTTTGTGGGATTTCAAGAGGATGCTGATTTCTGCAGGGAAGTGAGGGTTTTGAGCTGTGCTCAGCACCGGAATGTCGTAATGCTCATTGGGTTTTGTACCGAGGGGAAGAGGAGATTGCTGGTTTATGAATACGTATGCAATGGCTCTCTTGATTTCCATTTACATGGTACTCTTCGTCTCTTTTTTTTTCGATTGGTACTCTTCGTCTCGTACTTATGAATTGATGCTGTTTCTAACACTTGAGAATTCCTTACAAGCTAATTTGTCAAATGGGGTCTTGACAGGAAACAAGAAATCAACTTTGGATCTGGAGTCCCGCTTGAGAATAGCAATTGGCGCAGCGAGGGGCTTGAGATATCTTCATGAAGACTGCAGAGTTGGCAGCATCATTCACAGGGACATGAGGCCTAATAACATCCTACTCACTCATGACTTTGAGCCTATGGTAATTTGGATTTTCATTTCACACTTGAATCTTGCCAAAAGCTATGGAAAATAATGACCAGTCTATACAAAGTCCAACTTGGAGGTTCAGTTCATCTTGTTTTTACAACTCGTTCATAAATATTTATATGAAAAATCCAACAACATCTTCACATCACAAGAGTAGTATTTACCATTGAAATTTATCAAACTACATTTAACTTTATGTTGATCAGGTTGGTGATTTCGGGCTTGCTAGACTACACTCTGAATGGAATATGGGCATGGAACAAAAAGTCGTTGGAGCTGCAGGGTAACAATTAATATTTATATCCTTGAGAGCAATGATAAATCTAAGATACCAAGTACAATACGGTATTTAACCTCTCTTTCACACTGTTGTTCACCAGATACCTTGCACCGGAATACTTTGAAGGCGGAAGCATTACAGAGAAAGTTGACGTCTACGCTTTTGGAGTGGTACTGATGGAGCTAATTACTGGTGAAAGAGCTAAAGACTTGCAATGTCAAAAGAATTGGTCCTCCCTATCCAAGGTGTTTGACCCCATGACTGCTTTAGAACAGAAACGCTTTACTGCAGATAAACTTCAGTCGCCAAACCGTGCACATAACTTCCCTTATGAGATCCAATCAATGGGTCACGCTGCTTCCTTGTGCCTTCACAGAGATCCTGACTGCAGACCATCCATGTCAAAGGTACTATCATTACTCTTATATGTGCTAAATGCTCTACTTTGTGTAGTCTAATGTCACAAATTTCTTATATTTTTGTTAATGGCTATAGGTTCTGAGAATATTGGAAGGAGGAAACGGGCCGATGCCAATAGGTCTGGACTTGAATTCAGTCGGTAGCCAAAGTGCCCATATGCAGGGGCTTAACAAACGTGCTCAGCCAGAGTTCAGAAAGAGCCACTCGCGAAAGCTTTCTCATTAGTATTTTGTTAGCAATGTGTTCTGAGAGTGTGAAGATAATTGAGGAGGAAAGAGCTGCTTGGGCCAAGTCTTTTCTTCCGGAAGTCACTAAGAATGAGCCAAACAGGTTCTTTTATTTTTATTTTTGCATATAGTCATCCATCATAATGTAATCATCATCTGTTAGCATTGTATTTTATAGGTAGGAAAGGTGTTCACTGACAGTTATTGCCCTTTTGTTTTCATTTTGAGTGGCATGAGGAAAAAATTGTTACTAGCTGAAAGAAATCCCTATCTACTTAGGAAAATGTAGACAGGGACCATGTAATTTTGTCATTGATCTCAAAGTTTATTAAGATATCAGAAGAATTACATGCCCATGTCCTACTTCCCCCTTTATGCTTCGTTGTCTCATTTTGGTTTTATCCCAGAGACTCTTCCATTTATTATGATTGACAATAATTGAAACACCATATGTGAGTATGCGACTAAAACTAGCACCAAATCAGGAAATAAACTTCACGCTGTGATAATATTATATTACAACTTACAAGCAATGTAAAGCATTTACATTAGTTGCCTACAAAGTAAACAAGTTCCCTTCCAAAAGCTCTTTCATGACCAACCCAAAGCCATTGTCTATACACACACAAATTGTACAAGCAATCCTACACTGACCGTAGCTGTTGATCTGAAACGTTGTTCTTGCCATAACTCCACACCGGGCTTAGCAACAGCCCTTGTACAATGTCACGCCCTCCCACCGAAACCGAACCCGTATACACATCAGAAATCGCTACGATCCGAACAAAGCGAATCCGTACCAAACCCGGCCTTCGGGCCTTGCCGGTTGGAGTTACGCCCCATTCCAACCGGCTGGTCCACAACACTCCACACCTTCACCGACTTATCGAGGCTCCCGCTATACACCTTCCACTTATCGGGCCCACCGGGCTCACCGTCCCTGTCCCTCTCCACCGCCAGACACTTCACCGGGCCCGTGTGGCCCGTTAAAACCGCCAAGCACGCGTGCTCCGCCCCGTCCCTCCTCCACACACATATGTTCTTATCAGCCGAGCCACTAAACACGAGCCGCCCCCTAGCCGCCAGGCAAAGCACGGCCAGCTTGTGGCCCCTGAGGATCCCGCCATGGGCCAGGCTCCTCTCCTTGTCATAGAAGCTAACCAGCCCGTCGCTCGACCCGCAATACACCACGCTCCCGGTGGGGTCCACCGCCAGGGCGGTCACTGCACACTCTTGCTTCACCAGCGTCCGAGTCAATAGGTGCTTGGTCGCCTTCCCTTGTGACTCCCGGGACCACACCTTCACCGTCCCATCGGCCGAGCCCGTGAACACGAGCCCGTCCGTTTGGCTTGTCACGACCGCGTTCACCGCGTCATCATGGGCCGCGATCGACTCGAGGCACTTGGAGTCGGAGACACGCCACACCTTGAACGTCCGGTCCCACGACGCCGAGTAGAGGAGCCCTTGGTCCTCTACCAAGCTCAGGCACGAGATGGCGTCCGTGTGCTTTATCCACACGGAACGACGTCGTTTCACCTCAATGTAGTTGCTCGGTCTCATGGACGACTTGAACACATCCTTCAACGTCGGCAACGACCCGTGTCGCTTATGAACGTTCGGGCATTTAGGTGACACCTGTTGAAATGCTTAGGCTTTAGAAATTTTGATCTCGTCATTATTCTCATAACCCTCTACAATATTAAACACTATGAACAACATTTATAATGTGGTTTTTGTCAGGCAATTTCCCTATAACTTATAATATAGACACAAGCGTAGATGGTGAATCTCAATCTTATTGATGTATGACATAGCTTAATGGTTCCATCCTAAAACTAATAAGCACTTGAAGAAAATAACTCGTAAACTTATATATTGGTCATATTTAATCCCAGCTTTCATATGTGGGGCATTCCAGACCTAGATAAAATGTATTGGACGCATTTTATCTAAGTCTGGAGTACTCCTATCTTGACTCCCTAGATCTTAGGGCAGCAGGATTTTCCTGGGCAAATGTTGTTGTTGTTGTAAATCTGTTCGAAAAGGTAAAAGACATTGGCCTATATAGGATCCATAACAATACCTTCCAGATGCGGATCTTACCGTCCTGGTGGCCGGTGAAGATCTTCTCGCTGGCTATAACAATCGCCTTAACGAGCCCACTAGATGACTTGAACCCCGCGTACTCCTTGAGGTTCTTCCACACGCGTATGTTCTTGCTATCAGACCCGGTATAGAGGAGGTCCCCGGGCCTGGTGGCCAACGAGTAGATGTGTCCTTCCTCCCGCACGAGGCTGCCAATGAGGGGGCAGTCGTCGTCTTCCAAGGTGGACCCAGATGCGCCCTGGGCCCACGCGGGCTTCATGAAGCTCGCCGTGTTGTTCCAAGGTGACATCATCATGGGGGACCCATCTCCGCTGACACGTGCTTCCTCTGAGTAGGACCCGCATCCCGAGAAGCTGCTGTTTCGGTTGTCGTAGGAGTCGACGTCGGAGGGCAAGGAGGAGAAGGTCTGGTGATCAGACTTGAGGGCGCTCCCATTTTTGGGCCTTGCCTTGTTGTTGTTGTTATTCCCTTGGCTTGAGGAATTGGTATGAAACATGCTTGTTTGTGTTGGAGGGTGGGGGATTTTTAAAAGAGTTTCTTTTTTTTTTCCCCTCCCGCTCTAATCACAGGATTTCTCGAATCGTGAATGAAGGGAGAAGAGTTTTGTTGGAATGGTGATTTTGTGGTTTGTGTTGGTTGTGCTAAACTAAGAAAATTGAAGGAGTTAAGTTTTTTTTTTTAAATATTAGCAAATTGCGAGGTAATAATCTCTTTTTTTGGTACCAATAGATTGTTACCCGATTAGGAAGGGAAACTAAATGAAATATGTCTTACTTGTGTGGATGAGACAGCATTGAGAACGATGGGATTATTTGACATATGGCATTGACCATAAAATCCTTAACGTTGCATGGGTTAAGTACTTAACCCATGCAATTAAACATAACGCGTGTATCGTCCATACATGTTGCATGCATTACAGTCTGCTTACCCTTAAAGGGCTTATATAAAGAAATTTGATGCATGTGTCAAACAAATTCAATAGATTAAGAGAAACTAAACATACGATCAAAAACCTAGAAAAGCTAGGCTTACTTTGCTCATTGTTCAAGACATAATGTCCAAATTGGCTGATTAATCTTCTAATGTATAATTTTAATTCTTAGCCTTAAGTAAAGAGTTGTAGTACGTAAACCTTGAGACTTCACAATCAGTACAGCTTCAACGCCTTGTGAACTAGGGTAATGGTTCTAGATAAACTTTGCAACACCACATATATATTAGTTATAATATCTAGTATCTACTCTTTTTAGGATGAGAAAAACTAGTTAAACAGGCTTTGTGATTTCTCGTTCTAACTTCCAAGAGCCATGCATATGTATACTGTATATTAAAGTCGAGACTTTTTGAGCTTCCACGTTAATTCTGGTCTCACTCCATTTAAGAAAACAAAATTTAGAAAAATTATTCTAAAGTTTTTCTTATTCTTATTAATTGTCTGTCTATCATCTATCTTTTTCTTTTTTTAATTTCTATCTTTTTTCACCTAATTTCTAGTTTTTTCAACTATTTGTTTAGACATTCTTTTTTGTAAATCAAAATTATAATTAATTTGTTAAAATTGTTTGTCACTTTGAATTTATGTCTTTATTGTATTTTTATAATCATATACATTCGCCATATATCTCTGTCAATCTTTTTTTATCCCATAAATTTATAATTTAAGGTACATATATCTAAAAATATCTTTGAAAAATATCTTAAAATTTTATATATAAACTAAATTTGTGTTATAATATTCATTTATAGATTATATTGATCTATAACTCTACTATTATTAAATTAATTATAATTTTATAAGATCTATTAAAATATTCATTTTTATTCAAAAAATATTATTACCGATACCTATCTATTTTTCTAAAAGATTATTAAAATCAGTCATAATTAACTTAATTTTTGATTCCTATCATCATATAAAAATCTTATTAATTATAAAAATATATATGTGGATAAAATATTTCACTTGAGATTTCATATCGTATCAAATATATTTTGAAATAATATGATAGTATTTTATTTATACTTTTTATTTATTTCATATTATATAAAATTTTAATTTAAGTTTATTCTTAACACCAAATCATGATTTCGGATTAACAATATATTGTAACGATTTCGGATACGATCAATGTCTAATTTTTAATAATATTATTATGCATTTTCTCATTAACTGAATAATACATCAAAAAGTTATTATCGATCGTGTCCCGTACAGGGTACGGACAATAATCTAGTTGTTATAAATTGTATTCACTTCTTCTAAATAGTTCATTTTGAAGCAAATACTATTTGTTTTGATAGCTGAGACACTTTTTCTAGGAACTTTTATTATAGTAAGTGCCAAAATATTTGGACTTGGTAAAATTAAGAAGTTAAAGGAGATAATACGAGTGTTATAAACTCCAAGTGGTTCATGGGAAATCATAATGATCTACGGTATCTTAGTTCCTCTAGAGGCTTTTTAAACGATTTTCATGAATATATCCTAGTTCATCTAAAGTCTTTTTTAAGAAATTTGATTATTCATCGCTAATATGTTTTTTTAATATGAAAATGATTAGAGTTATTACAATACTATTTGAACTCACCTAGACCATTCACTAGAGATAGAAAGTTGGGAACCGATTACTAAACAATTCTAAGAAAAAATGGCAAACCATTGTCCATGAGGTTCAAAACCGTGACCATGTGATACTAGCCAAAAAACTTAACCATTAAACCACAGGCTCGAAACCATTAATCGCTCCGATCTTATCTTCACCCAAGTGACCCAACGTTACTTGAAGTTAACCGAAAACACCTCCTAAGAAAAAGAAGACTATAAGCTTTCGAGTTTTGACTTGTTATGAAACATGGTTTTGGCGGCCCAACAAGGAAAATTGGACTGGGCTTGAGTTATTTATTGACTTGGACTGTCCAAGTGGGACGTTTCCTTAGCTATGCATTACATTTACAAAATTATACATAACGCACTGGTTTTGTTGTGTTGTGAACGTAGCGTTAAATTTCTGGTGCAAAGTCACCAATCACCTGACACATTTTAACATACTTATGCTCACGGGTCTAACGCTTAATTAATTATTGATTAGAAGAATTTTATATGCTTGTTACGGAGGACTAATTAATCCAATCCACACAGATCCCATTGTGGATCATTTTGTATGTTTAAAAACGTTGACTAAGCAAGGTCCTCAAATCGTAAGAAATATTCATGCACAACAACCTCAATGAAAAAGCAACACTCTTGTCGTTGGCCTTTGATTAAATATAGTCATATAGATAGCCCATTAGGAAAATGACAGCTTTGTTTGACATAGCAAGCTCCTTTAGCCGTCACTTTTGAAAAATGTTTCACACATAAGTACAAATTCATCAACGTGATATGTTTGTTCTACACTTCTACGCTACATAAAAACTACGTACATGTGTTCTCAAGCAACGCAAAATTGGGCATTACTAAATGTGGAAAACTTGAATGTAATTGTCAAAGCTCTTGTTTTTTTGACCATTCGTCTAACTACATCTCGACCAAATGTCATAAAAAAGGAACCTATCATATTCATATTCATGACGAAATAATTATTATAGATATCTTCATTGACCTGATCCGTTTTTTCTCGGAAGCTCGAATTCACCACGTCAATCCCACATCGGATACATGAAACAAAACACCACTAATATATAAGACAATGTGAAACACTATCCGAGGGTTTAAACTTTTAGATTAAAAGATAAATTATGACTTTATATGTAAAGTGACTAAATTTAACCGACATGTCAGCCATCAGAATTTGACAACGAATTATTTCGATAGACAATTAAAGCATAATATTTCATTCCTAAGAATACTCTAAAGCAATGTGTCAACCTACTATTTTTACTCTTACCCTTATCATTTTCTTAAAATAAAATAAGACACCATTTTTCCTCAATTCACACATTTGCTTACCGTTAGAAATCACGTTCTTCTTCATTAAATAAAATAACCTATTAATTTAATACTACCATACAACGCCATTTTCCCAATGTAACGTCCACATTCCATGGTTGAACAAAATTCAGTCTCAATTGCTTAAACTCCTAACTCACTCATCCAAAAAATAATCCCTCAAGGCTCCAAAGCACACTCTATATATAAATCCAATTCGCCATTTTTCCCGTTTTCCTCCGCTCCCCCCTCCGTGTATTCCCCCCGTATATAATGATCTTAACAACTTTTCACGGCAACAACTCCGGTAACTTCCTCCTCTCGCTCTTCCTCTTCTCCGTCGCCGTCGCCGCCTCATCTCCGACTCCGTCGTCATCGGAGCCTTGCAACTCAACATGTGGCGCTCACAACCTCCCCTATCCCTTCGGCTTCTCCGCCGGCTGTCCAATCCGCCTCAATTGCACGCCGGACTCCGCCGTCTTCCTCGCCGACGAGTTACCGGTCCGAGCCGTCACCGCCGACAGCATCTTAATCTCGCTTAAACCGAGTTGCAACCGCTCCACTCACTTCTTCCGGCGCCTGTTCTCGCCTAATTTCGCACCGACCTCTCGGAACGCGTTCCTGCTCAGCAATTGCAGCCGTACCTTCTCCAATTGCACGATCCCTACCATGCTCGTGCAGACGAGGTTCCAGATCCGCGATTGCAGCGGATCCCGAGGAGATCTGAGCTGTTACGCAGGTAAGAGCGGCTCCGAGTTGTTTGAGGCCGGTGGATTGTTGAGTAGCGGCTGCGGATCGGTGTTTTCGTCGATCTGGACTCAGGCGGATAGCTCGCCTGGGATGGAGGTGAACGAGACGGCGTTGGAGGTTGGGGATTCGGTGTTGGCTATGGAGATTGAGGTGGTGGAGTTGAGGTGGTGGTTGCAAGGTCAGTGCGATGGTGGTCGTAGGTGTTCGAGTGGAGCGGATTGTCAGAAAGTGGCGCTGAAGGGGATTCGAGAGGGTTTTCGGTGTCGTTGTCGGGAAGGTTTTGATGGCGATGGCTATTTGGATGGCCTTGGCTGCCGGAAAGGTAAATTCAACTCTTTGCTATTCAGCTTTTGGCGAATTGATTTCAATATTAGTTCAAAAGATGTCATGATTAGCAGTAGCAATTGAAGAAGGAAAACAGTGATGGATTAGTTACTTTATTTGCACTGTGAGTGGAATGTGATATTTATTTACTGCAGTGAGAATCTGGATTATGAACTTGAGATTAAGACGAGTGATTAGTATAAGCCTGGCTTATAGTAAAGTTGTAGGCAAGAATGAAGATGAGTTTGAAGCTTCCATGACTGTGTGTTGAGTGTTGTTTGTTACATTGTTATTGTGATGAATGCATATGAGCATATCTGCCGTATTGAAGATGGAATTTAGGGTTGAATAAATGCATGAACTGAGATTTAGATGCCTTCCGATGGAGGGAACTACTTAATAAAAATCAAAAGGTCGGCTTGGAATCATTGTCATGCATAATGCTACTCTGTATATATTTAGCTCAAATGCCGGGCTTGATTTGAGTCAAATTAATCTACATCAACATCTTTTCATTAGGACGGTGTAAAGTTACATGATTATAGGGCACCTTAATCCTATTATGTGGTTGCATCTCGTCTGAGTTTTGTTGGGTGTTATGGGGCCCTTAATCTTATTATATGGTTACATGATTGAAGTCAATAAAGTAATTGATTGATACTACATTACCACTCCATTAGTCTACCCTTGCATCATTATGTCACTTTGTATTGTCTCACCTTCTCCTTGTGTTGCAATCAAAGAAATGCAGAAAGTTTCATATAAAATTCATGGTGGTTCACCTAACACTCCTTATAGTAATGAAGCCAGTTTGATTTTTCCATTCAAAGAAAATCTAACGTACCTCTACTTTCTTGGATTCCCCATTCCTTTCAAAAAGTCATGCTATGACTACCAATTACTTAACACTAATTGCACTTGTCAATTTGTCATTGTTTTTGAGTTGTAGCTTGTATCTTAACTGCATTTTCTGGAAGATGTACATGTCTACATATTCGAACTTATATGAAAGAATCACTAATTTAATGCTGACAAAAGTAGCGAGATGAAAGAATGGCGAGTGCACAAAAAAGGATTATTTCCATACTCCAGTGCTTGCACTTGCATAAACACATTACTTCGTTTACTTCTCCTTATATCTTACAAACTAATCTTTGAATCTAACTATCAACAGCATCTTCAGCCTGCAATACATCAAAGTACATCAATGGGAAGTGCACTGGATTAACAAAGATGGACGTACTTATTACAGGTAAGTTGTAGTCTCATAAATGTTGAACAACATCAGGCATGATTTTGGACCAAAAACATAACCAAGCAACCCTGTTTCGAAGTTTGACTAATGCTTCTTCCATATCTGACTGGATTTTCAATTTTGTTTTTGTCCAAAACTGATCAGGTGTAGTTGCTGGAGCATCATTGGCATTGATAAGCTTGGCATCACTATGCTTGTGCTTCAACCGTAAACGCCAAATAACAAGCTTCAAAAAAATTGCAAAGCACCATCTATCTGAAAGTGATACTATTTGCATTCCAATCTACTCTTACCAAGAAATCTTAAAAGCTACAGACTCCTTCTCTGAAGAGCACAGGCTAGGCACGGGGGCATATGGCACAGTCTACCAGGCAAAACTCCCCAACCACGAATTCGTTGCCATCAAAAGAATCAAGCACAGAGAAACCACTGAATACATTGATCAGGTAATCAATGAGATCAAGCTCCTGTCATCAGTCAACCATCCTAATCTAGTCCACCTTCTTGGATGTTCCATTGAGAACATTGAAGAACAAATCCTTGTTTACGAGCTCATGCCCAATGGAACCCTTTTCCAGCACTTGCAAAAGGAAATAGGTGACGGCCTTCCTTGGCCTATTCGCCTTTCCATTGCTAAGGAAACTGCTCAAGCCATAGCGTATCTCCATTCTGCTATAAACCCGCCAATTTACCATAGAGACGTCAAATCCAGCAACATTCTCTTGGATCACAATTTCAAGCCCAAAGTGGCGGATTTCGGTTTATCCAGATTTGGCTTGCCTGAATCCTCATTTATCTCAACTGCTCCCCAAGGAACACCCGGTTACCTTGACCCTCAATACCACCAATGCTTCCATCTTTCTGACAAAAGCGACGTTTATAGCTTTGGAGTGGTGTTGGCTGAGATTATAACTGGGCTTATCGTGGTTGACTTTTCCCGGCCTTCAAATGAGGTAAATTTGGCTGCGTTTGTCACAGATACAATAAGCAACGGCTGTGTTGATGAGATCATAGATCCATTCTTGAAACAAGAGGCTCTTCACGATCCTTGGATCTTGAGCTCAATACGTAAAGTGGCAGAGTTGACGTTTAGGTGCCTTGCGTATCACAAGGATATGAGGCCAACAATGGTAGAAGTTGCCAGTGAGCTAGAGCAGTTAGAGCCAAGTAGAGAAGCTGTGGGTACTCGTAATACTATCGTTTCGTCTTCTTTGCCGGAGACCGAACTGGGCTTGGTGGCGAAGAAAACGAGGTTTGGTAGCCTTGAATTTTATATGCTTGAGAACGAGGCTAGTTGTGAGAGCTCAATGGATCTGGAGGAAGGCTCTCGTTTGTCCACACAGGAATTGTGGTCTAGCCAACATAGCTCGCCTTCATCAAATAGCTTGCTTGCCAATAATGGTCTTAATCACTAATGATGGGTTTTGTTCCCCACTCAAAATATGTTTAAGTTCTTGTTTCTGCACAAAATAGGCCGAGAACAGACTACGGACACCCAAAATGGTGCATGATTGTCATTTGAGCGATTTCCTCCTAAGTTACCTTTTCAACAGGCACTAAAAATAGGGGGAGTGCAACTTGTATCACAATATTTAAGCGACGACAGAAAAGATTTCCACTTTTTAATGATAGCCCATAAAATCAGGAGTGGTTAGAACAAAATCAATTTCATAAATTAATCAGAACCATAAACTTACGAGTACGACCACAAACTTCAGAGTTTAGCCAAGTAAACCGGACATTTCATAGAAAAAAATGGCTTCACAAGTTTCTTTGTACAATTCCAAGATTGAGATTAAGTCCTCCAATGATTGCTTCTCTCATCAAATTGTAATGTTCTATCCCCACACTTCATAATCGTCGTTGATCTTTTTTCTCTGTCTAATTCATTCCTCTTGAATTAATTACAGCGTCTGGCGACGGTAAACAACCAAAAATTTCAGTCAAAATGTGCTTTGAAATGGGTCAGCTACGACTTCTCAGCCTTAAGGCTTTACAAAGGAGCAAAAAAAGTGCATTCTTCAAAGTCAGATTCAGGAAAGAAACATTTTACTGAGAGTGATTCTGAGAGCGTAACAACAGTAAGTGTGAGTGAACAATGTGATCCATTCCCGGGTAGACCCGGATCTGTTTCTTTCCACGGGTCGATCCATCAGAAGGTGGAAGAAACCGAATCAGATTTCAAACCCGGTTTGGGTTCGAGTTCTTTCCTCTGGCTAGGAGGTTGTGTAGTGTTGATGATGTCTTATATTCTGCCTCCTGTTTTGGTCGGAGGTGTAGCTAATATCATGATGTTAGCACTACAGCTCAGCACAGGGGACCATATATTGTCTACACTAAGAAGATGCACAAATAGTCGGTTAAGGGGAATTATCTAGAATGAGCTATTACTAGTATTTGGGGGGTAGAAGTGTCTTTTATTGAAAGGTTGTTAGAGTTACAGCCTGTGTGCTGATGCTATATATTTGCATGTCATTTCCTTTAGTTGGTTATCCAGAAAAGTGTGTAAGAAGCGGCTGAGTGCCGGGGGCTCATTGGAGAACTCTTCTCCTTTGGGATTGTGAGGCTCGTCTATTTTCCAGATCTATCAATATAATCAAGGAGTTTTGGGGTTGATTTGCTGAGTTTTCCTCTTTGTCTAACAAATTGGTGCTTTCATTGAGAGGGTTAGCTAGCCATGACTAGGGCTGGAGAGTTAGATTCGAGGATCTCAGCAGTAGAGGGTGAGCTTGAGAAAATCCAAAGAGAGCAGCGAGAGATCAAAGAGATGGGGGCCATAACTAACCGGAAAGTTGAGGTGCTGGAGGGGAGTCTGGTGACGATGAAAGACCAACTGCTCCTTGCGATGCAACAGATGCAGTTAAAGGTCATGAACCAGATCGAGTCGCGCCAGCCCAAGCAGTTCGGCCTCAACCAGGGCGGAATCGGCGGGTCCAACTCGAAATCGCCAGCAGAAGAGGTGTCACCGATGGCCCTTCGAAGTGCGGCGACCGTCGGGATTGAAAACGAAACTGCTCCGTCACTTTTGGTGGCGCAGAAGGTGGAGTTACCGCTGTTCGACGGCGAGGATCCGTTGTCGTGGATTGCTAAGGCCGAGCAATACTTCGACATCCAGGCGACGAGGTCGACGGATCGAGTCAGGGTGGCTATGGTGAGGATGGATGGAGCCGCTCTCAATTGGATGAGATGGATCGGTCAACAACGCCCAAATTTCTCGTGGGAGGATCTTAAGGAGGAGCTCGTCAAGAGGTTTATGGGGGCTCAAGCCACAAATCGATTTGAGCACTTAAGTCTCTTGAGACAATCGAGGTCGGTGGATGAATTCGTCGATGAATTGGTGGCGTGTGCGGCTCATACGACCGGTTTGGGAAACGATCAACTACTAGGGTACTTTCTGGCGGGGCTGAAACCTCAAATCCGAGTCGAATTACAGAAGTTCGAAGAGGATGAATTACTTGCCGCCATGGAAGGAGCTCGACGGGTCGAAAGGAAGTTGAACTTCGAGCAAGGGCTAGGTCGGGGTCCTTGGAAAAGGGCGTTACCAGGGGGCGGATTTGGGCAAAGGAGCTGGCCTAGTAAAAGCCCGTCACTATCTCAGTCATCTTCTTCTGGGGGAAGTGGGCTGAAAGACAACACAAGTTATAACAGGCCCAAATCTGGTTGGGGGCCCAATTCATCATCAACGGGGTCTTTGCAATCTACAGCCTCCAAACCTAGATTCATCCGCTCTATTCCACAGAAAGAGTTCGATGAATTGAAAGCGAAGGGGTTGTGCTACAGATGTCGGCAACCTTACAGTCCACTTCACAAATGCGGTGAGAAGGTGTTCAAATTGGTCGAATGTCTGGATGATGAATTGACTGAGGCAAACGGTGAGGTGGAATTGATTCAAATCGGAGAAATCGAGCCGGTAAGTCAAGAGGTTAAGGCTGAATCTGATCTTCAATGGCTGGAGCTACCCCTAAATGCATTGGGGGGTACTTGCAATCCAAGGGCGCTAAAGATTCGAGCCAGGTTGGGCGAGAGGAAGGTGGTGGTATTGGTGGACAGTGGGGCCAGCCACAACTTCGTAAACCAGCGCATTGTAGAGATAGAGGAAATTCCGGTCGAGCAAACGGGAACATTCGGAGTAAGGTTGGGCAATGGCCATCGGGTAGAAACAAGGGGAATTTGTCGCAATATGCCTCTGCAATTTGGGTCGTGTGAGATGAATGTTGACTGTTATCCATTTGATTTGGGAGGCATTGATGTAGTGTTGGGATACGCCTGGTTGCTATCGATGAAGAAGACCACAGTTGACTGGGAAACCATGACGGTGGAGTTTGAACAAGGGGGTAAGCAAATCACGATCCAAGGGGATCCAACTCTGGCTTTGGCTGAGGTCTCCTTCAATGCATTACAGAAGATGTCAGGGGTTGAGTATGGAGCTTGGGTGTGGGAGTCAACCAGGTTGGAGAACAAGGAGAGTATGTCTGTTCTTGAAGGTGGAACTCGGTGCAATCTCGAGGGCCTATTGGAGGAATATAAAGATGTCTTTGAAGAGAAGTCCGGATTGCCTCCAAAGCGAAATGTCGACCACAAGATAACCCTCAAGGAAGGCGTGAATGCAGTCAATGTGCGACCGTATCGCTACGGCCACCATCAGAAAGACGAGATCGAAAAATTGGTTGCTGAGATGCTGAAGTCTGGGATTATTCAACCAAGCCACAGCCCGTTTTCTAGCCCAGTCCTGTTGGTTAAGAAGAAGGACGGTTCGTGGCGGTTTTGTGTCGATTACAGAGCCTTGAATCAAGCGACCATTCCTGACAAGTATCCCATTCCAGTTATACAGGAGATGCTAGATGAGCTTGGAGGAGCCAAGGTGTTTTCTAAAATTGACCTTCGTTCCGGATATCATCAAATCAGAGTGGCGGAGGAGGATGTACCTAAGACGGCGTTTCGGACACATCCAGGGCACTATGAATTTTTGGTGATGCCCTTCGGCTTAACCAACGCCCCAGCCACTTTCCAAGCCACAATGAACGACATATTTCGGCCTTTTCTGCGGAAGTTTGTGTTGGTATTCTTTGATGACATTTTGATATACAGTGGCAGCTGGGATGCACATGTGGTACAGTTGAAGCAAGTCTTGCAAATTCTGAGAGAGCAGGCCTTAGTGGCTAATAAGAAGAAGTGTTCCTTTGGGCAAGCAACTGTAGAGTATCTGGGACATATTCTGTCAGCTGAAGGTGTATCCATGGACCCTTCAAAAGTAGCTAGCGTCCTCACTTGGCCAGTACCGAAATCAGTAAAGGAGGTGAGGGGGTTCCTCGGATTGACGGGCTACTACAGAAAATTTGTGAAGAATTATGGGCAAATTGCGAGGCCACTTACTGAGTTGCTGAAGAAGGAAAGGTCTCCTTTCAAATGGAATGAGGAAGCACAAGAAGCCTTTGAAGCCCTGCAGCGTGCAATGACATCAGCCCCGGTGTTAGCTCTACCCGACTTCACTCAACAATTCATCATTGAGTGCGATGCTTCGGGCCTTGGGGTAGGCGCTGTACTGATGCAAGGAGGTAGGCCTTTGGCTTATTTCAGCAAAGGATTATCTGGCAAAGTACTCTCGAGATCGACATACGAGAAGGAGTTGATGGCATTAGTGCTGGCCGTTCAACATTGGCGCCATTACTTACTCGGGAGCCGGTTCCTAGTGCGAACAGACCATCGGAGCCTCAAGCACTTACTCAATCAACCTATCACGTCCCCTGCCCAACAAAATTGGGTCGCTAAATTGATCGGATACGACATGGAAATTCAGTACAAGCCCGGCAGCTCTAATAAGGGGGCTGATGCACTGTCAAGGCGTGAGGAAGTGCAGCTGAATGCCTTGTCAATTCCGTTTGTGGCGTGTTGGGAAGAGCTGCAGAAAGAGATTGAGGCGGATGCAAAGTTGCAGGACATAAGGCAGAAACTGGAAAAAGGAGAAACGGTGATGCAACCGTTTGTGTTGGTAGGCGGAAAGTTATTCCATAAAGGGCGAATCTGCATCTCAGCCAGCTCAGCTTGGATTCCCCGTTTGCTAGAGGAATTCCACGCTACTCCAACTGGGGGTCACGCAGGGGCATGGAGAACATATAAGAGGTTGTCAGCAAATGTTTATTGGCCTGGAATGTTTAAAGCAGTTCAAGCTTATGTAGCCAGTTGCCTGATCTGTCAGAGGATGAAATACGAGACATTATCCCCAGCTGGTCTTTTACAACCATTACCAACGCCGGAGAGAGTGTGGGAGGATATCTCGCTAGATTTTATTGGAGGACTACCGAAATCTCAGGGATATGATTGCATCTTAGTGGTGGTAGACCGGCTGACCAAATATGCTCATTTCTTACTGCTCAAACACCCGTTCACGGCTAAAGGGGTGGCGGATGTGTTCATCAGGGGAGTGGTCAGGCTACATGGTGTTCCTCGTTCGATGGTGAGCGATAGGGACCCTTTGTTTTTGAGTAGTTTCTGGAAGGAGCTTTTCGCTAAACAAGGGACGAAGTTGAGAATGAGCAGTTCGTACCATCCAGAAACTGATGGGCAGACCGAAGTTCTAAACCGATGCCTCGAGGCCTACCTAAGATGCTTCTCGGCTGAGCAACCAAAGCAATGGGCTCTTTGGGTGCATTGGGCAGAATACTGGTACAACACCAATTTTCAGGGAGCTGCAGGGATGACACCTTTCGAAGGTGTGTATGGGAGAAAACCTCCTGGGATTCAGCAACATCTACCGGGAGAGTTCATTGTAGCTGCAGTGGCGGAAGAATTCTGGAACAGAGATGAAATTCTCAGGCAGCTGAAGTTCAATCTTGACTAGGCAACCAAGAGAATGGTGGCTGCTGCAAATAAAAAAAGGAGGGAGCTGGAATTTTCAGAAGGTGAGCTGGTGTTCCTTAAACTAAGGCCTCATAGGCAATCGTCCCTTTTCAGGAGAGTGAACCAGAAGCTGGCTGCGAAATATTTCGGGCCTTTCAAAATTCTGAGGAAAATTGGTGCGGTAGCCTACCAATTGGAGCTTCCTCCCTCGGCCAAAATTCACCCTGTTTTCCATGTATCCTTGTTGAAGAAAGCGGTTGGGGAACATAGAGCAATCACTGAGTTACCCCCTGAATTGATTATGGAGGAGGAAGAATTTATCCCTAGTAGCATCATCAAAGTTGTGATCCACACTGGTGAACAGGGGGCCTGTCATAAGGTGTTGGTTGAGTGGAAAGGCAAGGTGAAAGAGGAAGCTACATGGATGACTTGTGTGGAATTCAAAAATCAGTTTCCCACCTCAAACCTTGTGGACAAGGTTTGTTCGATCGGGGGTGGAATTGTTAGCACTACAGCTCAGCACAGGGGACCATATATTGTCTACACTAAGAAGATGCACAAATAGTCGGTTAAGGGGAATTATCTAGAATGAGCTATTACTAGTATTTGGGGGGTAGAAGTGTCTTTTATTGAAAGGTTGTTAGAGTTACAGCCTGTGTGCTGATGCTATATATTTGCATGTCATTTCCTTTAGTTGGTTATCCAGAAAAGTGTGTAAGAAGCGGCTGAGTGCCGGGGGCTCATTGGAGAACTCTTCTCCTTTGGGATTGTGAGGCTCGTCTATTTTCCAGATCTATCAATATAATCAAGGAGTTTTGGGGTTGATTTGCTGAGTTTTCCTCTTTGTCTAACACATGATCAATGATGCAATTCTTGCAGGTAAAACACACCATTACCTTACAGTATGCCACATGATTTATGACAATATAATGTACATAATACAGGATAAATGCATTGTCATACAAAACGTTGTAAACATGTGTAATGCAAGCATGAAAATGACGCCTTAAAATTGTGTGCGATGTAGAAATTGTGGTGTCCCTTACATCAGATGCAACATTCTACACCGGTTTTGCAACTTTCCTTATGATAACAGATCGTGTTCAGAGGCCTTACCTTCAAATTAGTCGAAAGAGATGGAGCCTTATAACTGGCCTTAGAGGATACTCATTGT
The DNA here is from genome assembly GCA_963924305.1 of Polygonum maritimum. Lineage (NCBI taxonomy): Eukaryota > Viridiplantae > Streptophyta > Magnoliopsida > Caryophyllales > Polygonaceae > Polygonum > Polygonum maritimum. The sequence goes on along the minus strand of OZ002729.1, from coordinate 4,418,765 downwards.
CTTCCTTCGTCACCACATGCCTGAAAATTGTGGTGCCTCTTCTCGCCGTGTACACATCATGGTCCAAGCTTGGTCTCAATGGCCTAGTTGCCGTGGCTCCCTTTTTATTGGGCTGCTTGGCTCAATTCATGTTTGAGACTTCGCTTAGGGTACGAGTTTCATCCTGTTGGCCACTAGTCCCTATCGTCTTCGAGGTATCGTTTTAGTTTGGAAAATGACTTAAGATAATCTCAACTATGGCCTACTCAAAAAAAAAATGATCTCACCTTGCAAAATAGGGAGTAACTAAAAAACTATCACATTATGGTTTCAACTGGCTCTTGAGTGATACTTACTTAAAGGCTTAAAATGTGGTTGTTTTTGGTTTATAAGCAATAGTTGAGGTTATTTTGGAACTCCATAGTCTTGCTTTTCAGTCTTTTAGTGTGTTTTGAAAATTTGGATTGGTGTTTGTAGATGTATAGAATATGTCAAATAAGCAAAGCGGTTTACTTCATTGAGAGGCTGGTGTATGCAATGGGGGAGCTGCCTAATTCCCCGGGGTTGATGGAAAGAGGCGACGCCTTCGTCGGAATGGTGATGATGCTTCAACTTCTCGGTTTGGTTTGCTTATGGTCTTTGATCACATTCCTTGTGACATTGTTCCCTTGTAAACCTCTATTGGATGGAAATTGAGGTTTTGTCATCATAGCTTTGTATTTTGAGTCCCAAATGACCAAAAATGTTATGACTTATGAGCAATAGTGACAAAACACACTACTTAGCTATAGAAGTATAGATATAGACTATTGAGGATCTAAATCTTCTTCGTAGCATGAAATTGTTATAAAAGGAAAGAATTCGATGTATCAAAAGGTCTAGTAGATTGAGAAATCAACAAAAAAAAATAGCAATCGAACAAGCCAGAGAAAACAAAGGTAAAAAAAAAAGCTGCAAACAAACAAACAACCAAACACCGATTAAAAAGGCTAAAAGAACTCGATATGGGTAACTCAATCACTATACATAAAGTGCCACCGAAAATCGGGTCATCTCGCGATCGAGCTAAAGCTCATCCCTTTTAATTTTGTAATGCAAAATCTTTAACTTCTGTATTTTTACTATTGTGGGTGTTAGGGTGTAATTCGCTGGCCTATTTGAAGTTGCAAAGTTTAGTGAAACAACACCTGTTTAGACCTCAAATTTGAGCCTTCAAACTTGAAAGAAATTTGGGCTTAATATTGACCCAAGTAGGAAGAAATTTGAGCCTTCAAACTCGAAAGAAACTTGAAAGAAATTATGGGTAGCCACATTTCTTATACGCCAAGTAGGAATTGGCAGCTGTTAATATTGACCCAATTGAATTGAGGGATCGACGTGATTTGTGGGTAGCTGAAACTGGAATGGACGGTAGCCAGTAATTGCCAGCCCTCTTCTTCTTCTTCACTTTACAGCACGTGTGCTGTAGTAGCCGGTGGAAAAAGTTCCTGACAAATTTAGATACGCCTTTCTGCCACGTGTCCGGTACATAGAGCTTGTGGCCCCACACGTTCCCAATAAACTTGGAAAACAGGGTGGAAACTGGAAACTGGGAAGTATCAAATCCCCATTCAAGAACTCATCTTTCCTCAACAAGAAGTTTCAAATTATGCCTCGGAATCTTCTGTGCACCTTAAAACAAAAAAATCTGAGAACCCATTTGACCAAAAAAACAAAAATCTGAGAAACCCAATTTACAGAAAATTACGAGAAACCACCCATTGAAGAGATTTTTGCATAAAAGAGACCACCTTTATATTACAAAAAACACACCCATGTACCTATTTGTCAACCGAATGCCACCCATTTTGTCAATCTCCTATTTAAGAACGAGGGTTATATTTGTGATTGACAAATATGTGACATTTTGTTACAATTCAGGGTATAGTGGATACTTGAAAACATGTGTGCTTAAGGGTGATTTTTGTAAAGTGGTCTAATTTTCCACCCTATATATTTGACAATTCTTCACCAATTGAACCTACAAGTTGAGCCAACAAAGAAAGGAGAAACTAGAGAGGGAGCAAGTCAGCTTATGGAAATGGCAACCAGCAGGTTATTTTGTAGGCCTTCTGTTAGCCATAAACTCCAAAGCTCTTGCTCGTCTTTCGCACGAAAGATCTCTCCAAACTCCTCGAGGAAGGACACGCATCAAGCCTCGAGTTTGGATTCAAACATGAAAGGAGAAATGAGTTTTACAAAACCAAATGCAACAGAGATCAGCAGAAACACACATTTAGCAAGAAAGGTAGCAATACAGGAAGTTGTGTCCTCGCCCATAACCGGGCACGAGATCAGTTTGGAGGGTGTACTCTCTACTTTCGCCACCAAAACCGCAAATTGGAAACTTGATCCTTTGCAAACTCAAGGGTTGATTGAAAGGGTAAGCGCGCTGATCCGTGAAATCTTAGTCATTTACTAACTAAATTCAAATCACATAGATAGGAAGTTGATAGGATATATCGTTGTACATGTTGCAGGTTATAGTAGATTGTCGATTCTTTAGCTTCCTTGCCATTGCTGGCTCCTTAATTGGTTCAATCTTGTGCTTTGTGGAGGTACCCTTTTGTTTCTACTGTCTTAGGACTTGTTTGGTTCAACTTTGAGTTTCTTTTGATCAAGTTTGAATGTTGTTGTAGGGATTCGTCATGGTTATGCAATCCTATTTTCGCTACTTCGAAGCATCATTACAAAAGCTAGACCATGGAAGTGTAGTGGAGCTACTAATTGAAGCCATAGACATGTTCTTAATGGGAACCGCCATGCTTATTTTCGGCATGGGATTGTATGTGATATTTGTTCGACCGAAAGTCATGTTGCCCGTTTCCAACGCGTTCGCGCGCTTCTATCTTAAGGTTGGTTGTTTCTGGTGAACATTCATATAGCCTAACATGTCAAAGTAGAGTTTGTTGTATAAATGAGATTATGTGGGTTTCAGGGGCTTCCATCTTGGCTAAAAATGGAGTCGGTAGCAGAGGCGAAGACGAGAGTAGGACATGCTGTGCTAATGATCCTTCAAGTAGGAATGTTGGACAAGTTCAAGAGTGTTCCTCTTGAAACTGGGTTGGATCTAGCCTTCTTTGCTGGGGCTGTTTTTGTCTCTTCAGCCTCCATCTTATGCCTTTCCAAACTTTCTAGTTCACAAGTTCAAGAACAGGATATATAGAAGATTGCTGTGAAGGCTGAGGAGGAAGTGTTGAAGTTGGAATTCCTTTATTTTTCCCCATACCCATTATTTCATTGCTAATTATGTACAAGAGTCCCTAATTATTAATTCCAAGTATAAATTGCAGAGCTACTATATTTCAAGAATTTGGGTTTCAACTTTCAAGTTTCAAGTGCTTATGCGATGTGTCCTAATGGCCTAATTTATAGCCAAAGCAATCAAATTAAATAATCAACAACTAGGCAACATGTTTTTCTTCCTCCAAAATCAAGCTTTTTTGCCGAATTCAGCGGCTTCAGTTTTTTAGCACTTTGAATCCAAGCCAAAGTGGATTAGGTAGCTCAATTACATGGGGTTAGGTAGTCATTAATGTGGATTTGGTGGCTAAATCCTTTCTCCTTAGAGGAGAAGGTACACTGGAAACAGAGCCCTTAAAACTCAAAAACCCAAAACCCAAAACCCAATCTCCTTCAAATGACACTTTCCAAGCCCACACAACATTATGCAAGCTCAACTTGTATTCTGCACTGCTGTTGCTCTAGCAACTCTAGCAGTCATTCTCTTATCTATACTCTCCCCATTCCCAGCCAAAACTCATCATAACAACACAATCCCATGGGTAGCACTATCCCTATACATCCAACAACCCGAGCCCGTCGTCTCCAACAACAAGAACGAAGCCGGGCCCACATCGAAAGTGTTGGTCTTCCACCGGACCCTAACCGAGGGTCCGGAGACCACTTCAAGAGTAGTGGGGAAAGCACAGGGCTTCATAATCCCGGTAGAGCAATTCGCTCACTCGGCGTTTAATATCATTTACCTTACTTTCGACACGGGCGAGTTTTCAGGGAGTGTAAGTGTTCAAGCCAAGAAGTTAGCATACAAGGAAAGTGAGGAGCTTGTGGTTGTTGGTGGCACAGGCTCTTTCGCCTTCGCCAGAGGCCTTGCCTTGTTAACGGAGACAGATAAGGATGCAACCTATCATGTGAAACTGCAACTTGAGTTTCCCAATAGATCTCAGATGATAGTAGGATGAAGGATTCTTGAGACTTAGCACACCTCATTCATATTTTTCTCTCTTAAATATATATATTTATATTTATATATTTTTGCTTATTGAAGATTGAGACAATGATAAAAACAAAATTTGTAGCAATGTTGCAGTTAGCATCAAAATTGCCTAAGGAAAACACTACAGCAATATGTAATGGAAGGATGAAAAGTGGCCATGAGGTGAATGCACCTCTTTGCCTCTCTACATAATTATGGGTTTATGAATCTTCAAAATAAATAAAAACTACCAAAACAATGCATACAAATAAATACATATGCCTTTCCTCTATTTTCTCCTATCTAGTTTTTGCAAAACTAGTAATAAAATTAGTAGAATATACCATTATAACCAGAGGGGTCATCACAATATCTTTAGCAAAAGATCTAGCACTTCATATAGGCGTAGCTTTCTCCACGCCCTCTGAATGGTAAGGAGCTATGCTGATAGAGGTGTGCTGGAGAGATCCCAAGAGGTCATTCTCTATGCACTCATACCTGCATTACAACACAAGCTTCAAATTAGGATATACAACTGTGTTGACACACATTAGTGAATAGATAATCAGTTTCCTGGCCAAGCAATGTAAGATTTGACATTGATATGGGTCATTACTCACATTTTTTTGCAGAGGCTGTCCACAACATTAGACACATTAAGTATCTGCATTCTTATTTTACGGAACTTGTCCTCATCATACTCGTCAAAACGCTCCTCCAAGCACTTTGACAGATTCTCAACATGCGCCTCGAGCTGCTGTTGCTGGTCCTCGAACAGATCTTGCTTGATTTTACGTACCTTCGGTGTCATTTCGCTTTTAAAAAGCTCATTGCCAAACATGTAATATGCAAAAGGGTAAGACACCGACAAAATCCATCTTGACCTAAAGACCCTGTTCACTCCATTAGTCGCCCAACTGTAGTCCATTGATTTTTTTGTCTGGAGTGCATCCACTTTCATATGTATTTCCTCCTTTAGCTTCGCCTCGAGCTTACAAGAATCCATATGTGCTTTGTGACGGTTGTAATAGTGCATGTAACGCTCAAGTTCATGTTTTGCATCCTTTACTTTCTTTTCACTGTCCTTGTATCTACCACAACTATGATTTTCGATACTTGTCCATGAATGGTCCCTCCCAGTTGCACCACCACAAAGCCAACTGCAAAATAAAATAGTTAAAGCACAAGCCATTACATTTGATGCAGGATTCCAGATTGTAGACAGACATTGTTATACATACATGATCCTTAATCAGGTACCTAGAATTAAGATAGGACAATTCGCCAGAAGGTTTCTACCAATAGCCATTTTGTTACATTCAAAGTGATGCCCTCAACGAGCAATTATATACTATCGGCATACTGGGTTAGGGAAAAGACCGCCATAACATAACAGGAACTACTAGTGTAAATAGACATCCATTGCCATCAAAAAGCAGACAAAAGAGATTGAATTTTCACAGATTAAAAAAATAAGGAAAGGCAAAGTGACCCTTAAGACAACATTAGATACAAGAAAACCGACTGGAAGACAATCAAACTTAAGTCAATGCATACCAAAATCTGTCACTTCAGTCCCAAGCACATTACAGAAACATATCTTATGTAGGACACGAAAACTATGCATCCTAGTAGGTTATCATAAATAATCAACATATAAAGCAAGAAGATTAAAGGCATGGGCACATAATAAATGCTTACCAAAAAGATTGGCCACACGTGCAAGTGACATGGTTGCATCCTCCATTTTTTTCCACAAACTTGCGACACTTAGGGCATATCTTTGTGTAGACAGTTAGCCAAGTAACATTTGCCGATTCATCTTGACACTTCTTGGTCCAAAGTTCCCACATAAGACATGAACACGGTGAATGCGCCTCGGATGAGCAACTAAAGCAGAACTGCATACCGCACGAGCATTCAACCTCACAAAGCTTGTCAGCGCGTATTGCATTCCCACAATGTGGAGCACTAGGGCAACATTTCACCCTGTTGTTGTCCTCAACATAAGATTCCATCAGAAATTGGTGAAACTTTGCAGCAAGTTTAGGATCCCTAGCTTTGACCAGAGAATCGACTATCGCAGTGTCGCAAACAGAATTGCATTTGTGGGTCATGCATTGAATTCGCCTACTTTGTCCCTCGTTTATCTTCACGATAAAATGCTCTGTCCAACCTAGCATCAATTTAAAAACAAGAAGTTTAGATATCCGAACAAAATCTGTCATACATGTATGGATTAAACTACATAATCATACATATCAATTCGCATCAATCTTACAGTCATTGCAGAAGCAGTGGCCACAATCCATGGTTGTAAACTCATTGGCAGGCTTATCATCAATGCATACGTCACATGTTAGAGAAGAAGAAGAAGCAGAAGCAGGGAGTTGATGACATTGTGCCACTTTAACCCCTGCTAATGCAAATAGTTTATCTATTCCCAAATCAGCAGATAACTCAAAGATCTTATCAACATCCCAACGGAAGTGAATGAGAAGGGTTCTGGCATGATGTTGTCCTATTGAAAACATGTCCATTACTCTTTCCAAATCTTCTTTCTGCATAAAAAATTAGAGACAGTGTGTAAGCATTGGCCAAAGTCCTGAACATGACATCTTAGCAACAAAACATGGATTAAGGGACAACAATTCTTACTTGTGCAGCTAAAAGGGTTTCCTTTGTTATCACCTGCAAGAGGTAAAACAACACAGGCGTCAATTTTTCTTGCAGGGTTTAAGCATTGATTTGAAACATCTCAAGAGACAGATTCTATAAATTGAACATTGATTTTTCTGAGATTGAGTGTTTGTACTTAATTCAAGGATCCAACAGATAACAATTGCCAAAAATAGAGCGTAAACCCTAACCTTCCAAGTTTATAACAAACATTGATGGAATTAAGCTCAATAACAGTCCAGATAAGCACACTAGAAACCGAAAATCAGTCTCTGGAAACAAAACCACGAAACGATTCTCATGAATTACGCAGAAGAAAGCACTATGGCACGTAATGACGAATTCGATTGAACGCGAGTAAACAAGTTCAATACCACTAAATTCTCAATTCGGACTGAAAAGACGACTGAAATTGAGCAACAAAGAAGAAGAGAAAAACACCTTCGCAGAACATCGACCATTACTAAGCAAAGGATCGACATCTTCTACCCCCTGAAAGCCATACACGTAATCAGAGAGTTCTCCATCGTCGTCAAAGTAGTTCTCATCATCACTTGCAAAAGATTCCGCCATTGCATTCAAATTGAAAGTGCAATTGAATTTGAAGACGATCAAAACTCGCGAGCAAACCCTAAGCACTCAAGAGAGCAGCTGATTATGGGATTCGTCCGAGGCGATTGCTTTTGCGATCATACAAGGCAGAATTTTGCAAACTTGGTGTGCAAGACTAAAAGGCGTGTGTTGTTGGTCTTCGCCTAAAAATTGAATAAAATAAGATACGAGTAGAATTTAACGAGTCAATAGTTACTTACTTACTTAGTTCGATTTGATGCCGTTAATATAGGGATTATCGCCTCGTTACTTGATTTTTTACTTTACATGATATATGGTCTATACTATATCTTTTTTATTTATTTGAAAATAAAAAAGATATAATGATCATAATCTTTCCATATATATTTTCATATCAAAATAATATCTATAATCTTTATTTTATTTTTAATCCATATATAGATATTAAAATAATTATATTAAATTAAATCACTTATAATTATTTCTATTATAACATCAAATAATTTATATTTAGCCAAATCATACGTGTTGAATAATGTTATTATTTTATTTATGAGTTTTTATGTAAGCAATAATTATACAAAATATAAAATATAATTTATTTTTAAACAATTCATTATATTAGATTAAAAAAAGTTATTATGGTTTCAAAAATATATTGTCAATATCTAACTCTCAACAATATTATATTATTAGTATGTATTGTTTTATCAATTAGATTATATGTCAAAAAAGAGGATTTTGTGTACATGGGCTTTGGGCAAGCAAAAATGGAGTAAATAGGCTACAAGGAAAAACAATGAGGTCCCATAGGGTTTTTTCCAATTTTGCCCCTACCTTTTTTTTCAAAATTACAAGATGACGTCATCATATGCCATTGATGACGTCAACACCCCTTATCACCCATCAAGCGTTGACCAGTGTTGACCGACGTTGACCGGCGTTGACCGGCGTGGCATTAGTGATGACAAGTGACGTGTCATCAGATGACAAGCTACTTGTCATCAGTCCACGTACAAAAAACTTGTCATCAGTGATGACCTGTTTAGATAAAATTCACCACTCACGACCTCAACATGTCATCTGATGACAAGTTGAGGTAAAACCCATCATTCACGTAAAAAACATGTCATCAGGTGATGACGAGTTCAGAAATTGACCTATGTGGGATTTGAACCCACATTATTGTGCATCAAGTACATTGCTCTACCATTTGAGCTAATAGGCCATAATTATAAGTAATATATATACAAATCTAACATACCCAAACCCATAAAATCATCCAAAAAACATTAAAATAGACATGTCATCACCCCCCAGATCCGTAAAACAACTTGTCATCACCAAAACACATTAAAAAGGACTTGTCATCTCCAAAACCCATAAAAACGAACTTGTCATCACCCAAAACCATAAAAACAACTTGTCATCACCCTAAATCATAAAATCGTCCCAAAAACACTAAAATGAACTTGTCATCCAAAAAACCCACAAACTCAAAACCCCTATACCCACAACAAAATTTGTCATCACTTAAATCCGAAACACAAAGTTGTCATCCAAAAAAATTGTCATCACTTGTCATCACCCCAAAACATAAAATCGTTTCAAAAAACCCTAAACTCAACTTGTCATCCAAAAAACCCACAAACTACCCTAAACCCACAAACAAAACTTGTCATCACTTAAGTCCGAAAAATAAACTTGTCATCTAAAAAATCCAAAACCCTCAAAAATCCAAAAACCCAAAAATCTCAAAAATCCAACCGGTTGGATCCGGCTCGTACGAGCCCGGATCCGGCTAGATCCGGCTCGTTCGAGCCCGGATCCGGTTAGATCCCGCTCGTACAAGCCCGGATCTGGCTCGTACGAGCCCGGATCCGGCTAGATCCCGCTCGTAAGAGCCCGGATCCGGCTAGATCCGGCTCATACGAGCCCAAATCCGGGAGAGAGGGAGGAGAGGGAGAGAAGGAGAGGGCGAACCTAAAATTGACGGCGGGCGGTGGCGGAGACGACAGGCGGAGACGGCGTTGGCGGCGGGCGGAGACGGCGTTGGCGGCAGGTGGTGGCGGCGGGCGGAGACGGCGGGCGGCGGGTGGGGGGGGGTGGCGGTGGTAGGAGAAAGTGGAAGAGGAAGAAGAAAGAAAATGGAGAGGAGAGAGATGGAGAGGGAGAAGGAGAGAGAGGAGAGAGGAAGGAAAGAGAAAAAAATGAGGGGAAGGAGAGAGAAAGGGGAGAGAGGTGGGGTTTTTATATTGAGAGAATAGCCTAGTTAGTTCATTTTTTTTTAACCGAGCCTAATCTTCACAAAATCACCCCCAAAACACCCTCCCCACCCCAATCCCTCGTCAAAAAATCATTATTACCTTGTCTCGTACGTAATATGGGCAATCAACTAATCTATATTGTCTATATTATAAAGCGGAGACAAAGTCTTCACAAAAAATTACACCACGTGTCATATCTTCAATAAAATAATCAATCGGGCCCTTGCGTATATAAAAAAACACTAATCACAATAGAAAGATAAATATATATTAGGTAGTTAGTATCTCATATAATCTTATCTTGTAAAAATTGGTTAAAACTTATCTAAAATTATGAATTATCCCGAGAATTATGAATTATCCTTTATCAAAAAATAGTTGTAATCTTCTGATAAATATTATCCAAAAATTAGTTGTAATCCTTCAATAAATATTATAATTTAATAAAATGTAATATTTATCGTAAAATAATTTTTGAACAAATCTAATTTATTTATATTATGAGTTAATTTACTATTGGTAAAAAACTAATTAGATAAAAATATATGATCCTATATTTTTAATGTGATCATTGACGTTATATATCTACACTAAATTGAGTTTATAATCACATTACCCGTATATGGTACGGGGGTTAAACTAGTTGATAAATAGAACTAGTACAAATCTAGTACCATATATGGGTAATGTGAATGTAATCCCGAAATAATTGATCGAGATCGAATTTTCACTCGAGCTTACTTTTTCCTCGCGAATGTACAATCCATACCTAATAGACCCAAATTCGAACCTAATAACCTATTTATGTATTTTATTTTTATAAATTCGATTATGAAATCTATTATATTATAAAAAAAATTATGTAGAATCTTCATAAACATTTTTAAAAAAAATCTCTTTTACCTAAAATAAACAAATTTAAATGAAGATTATGTATTCATATCAAAATTAAGTAAGATAACAAAGATATCAAAAATTGGATAAAATATCATATGGATATAATCATATAAAGATCATTTTTAGAGGGTACAACTAAAACTATTATTTATTTACAACATCTAACAAAATATGTGCAACAGTATATTAAATAATTAACTGTTGGAAATAAATTATATGAAATGTGACTCAATCGACTTAAGTTTTATAAACATATATTAAAATGATGTTCTTACTATATAAAATAAAGTAAAATTTTATTAACAAATCCGTGCATTGTGCAGGCAACTAGTCTAGTCCAACTTTCAACCAAAAAAAAAACTAGTCTAGTCCAACTAATGGGCCTGGGCCTGGTCCATAAATAGAGCCCAAATTATCTAAATCATACTCCACAAATTTAAATGATCCATATGTCTACAAATAGTAATTTTGAAGAGTTTATTAATTTAAATTCGGGAATCAAGAATTGTCGACGTTTTGTTACTTGAGAGATCCTAGAAATTTAGTCGTACATGCATCGAGTCTAGGAGTATATCATGATTCGAGACTTCATCGAATGATATCCATCTTGCATAATCCTGACGTGTGTAGTAAAATTGTCGACGTGTTCTTTGAACGTTCGACTGTCATTTTTTTGTCGACGACACATACCATGATAGTCGAATTGGATATTTTCATAGATTATATTTTGGTTTAGCCGATTGATTTTGATTGACATTAGGATTTATTTCATCTAACCTTTTTTTGTAATTACATGAGATGATTGCCTCATTTTTAGCACTAAGAATAATAATTAACTAGTTTAACCCCCGTACCATATACGGATAATGCGATCATAAACTCAATTTAATTAGATATGTAATGTCAATGATCACGTTAAAAATATAGGATCATATATATGTATCTTCGTATTATAATTAATATTTTTTACCAATAGTAAATCAACTCATAATATAAATAATTAAGTTGGATTTGTTCAAAAATTACTTTACGATAAATATCACATTTTATTAAATAATAATATTTATCTGAAGATTACAACTCATTCTTGGTAAGGGATAATTCATAATTTTCGGGATAATTCATAATTTTCAGCAATTTTTATGGGATAAGATTATATGAGATTCTAACTACCTAATTTATATAGAAGAGGGCTCAACTGATTATTTTTATCAAATCATATATATTTATCTTTCTATTGTGATTAGTGTTTTTTATATACACAAGGGCCCGGTTGATTATTTTATTAAGATATGACACGTGGCGCAATTTTCTGTGAAGACTTTATCTCCGCTTTATACTATAGACAGTATAGATTACCGAAGAATAAGATATATACTTTTGATTTCCGACATTTTCTCTTCAAAACAAGGCGTGTGTAAGAATAAAATTCCTAGGGCAGGTGAAATGCTTCAGATTTCAGCAAGAATCAAACCCTCTTTATTATCAAAAGATCCAAATGTAATCATTTTTTTTTTGGGTCATCAATACTAAATATAATCATAATAATCTGTTTTAGTACACCTTGATATGATATAGAACTTCATGAACCGTGCATAACTGCATATATGCTGATCTAATGACCTCACAATCTCACATGCATAATTAATGATTTATTCCCGTATAAACCACTAACCACTTAATCAATGCACATTGTGTAATACTCCCTCCGTTTCATAAAATGTGTCTTTTTAGCTCTAAAATTTTATTTCAAAATACATGTCTTTTTGCACTTTTGGCACTTACTTTACAAATTTACCCTTATAATCATTAACAGTTTATTAGTAGTGGTTTTCAATAAAGTAAAAAAGTGAGGTAATAATTAGGGGTATAATAGTACATTTGATAGTTTTCTTAATATATGTGCAAATTGCTAAAATGACATATTTAATGAAACGGAGGGAGTATTTATTACGTGCATTGGAAATGGTTGTGACCTTATGATCACATGGATGATCTATAGTATATGGATGGATACAAAGCATCTAATTCATGTTCACCGCCCATCTGACCCTTTTGATTGGATCTTTGGCAGCTTCTCATATTCTCTCTTTTGTTGCATGTAGGCAGATTAGTTAGAATGAGTACAAATTGATATTAACTTTCATTACTTTGGCTTCTTTACGTTAGGGCATTCGCAAATCAAGGTGGGTTTGGATTAGGGTCCTAAGGCTTTTGGGCTTGCTAATTTAGTTGATGCTCTTGTAGATGTACGTTCGAACCGAAACCTAAACTTGCCTAGTTAAAGGCCGGTTGTCCGATTCAAAATAAGACTAGTTTTGTGTCCTTCTAGGTCCGGTTCCGGAACCGCCCGTTCCCGGTTCCATGAAATACGGACCGGAATTGATCCTTGGCCGGTTTCCCGGTTCAAATATACCTGACCTCTTTTGACGTATAAATTTGGTTTCGGTTATTATATAAACATTTATAGCTTGGTTTGTATTTTTTTATAAGTTTAATATAATTTATGCATATTTTTTGTAGAAAAGAGGAGAAACCGGAGGTTTGGATCGGGTTAGAATCGGATGGACCGCCGTTTTCCCGGTTCAGTGGGAAGGGGAACCAGAATCGTAAACTTCCTCGGAACTAGACCCAGGTTTAAGTCTTGACCGATTTTGGTGTTTTCAATGAAGTCTGAAAAAATTTAAGAAAAATCGTAAGCATGTATAACCAAAACTCCAAACCTAAACTCTAGATAGAAAATCCTCAAAATCCTAAACGTTAATTTTTCTTAGAAAAAATAAAAACAAGCAATTTTACACAGACGGCTATAAGCAACGAGAATTCATAATCTAAACCGCCTAAGAGTCGAAACCATCACTTCAAGTTCCCTAACCATTTTGATTGCGGTTCCGATAGATCTTCATCAACTTTTTAACTTTTCTCCCTTCTTTTTTCTTTCCTCTATACTCTCTTTTTTTCTTGAGATTTGATTTTTTAGGAAAGTTAAAGTAGTTAAATAAGAAAGGGAAACTTGTAGGCAGTCCAAACCGACCAACCGAACCATCAAAAACTGACGGTTCCAGCCAAGTCACAAATCTGATTTGGATTCGGGGGGTTTATGTAACCGTTGAATTGGCGATTTGACCTTGTTCCAAACCGTCGGGTCCAAGCCGCCAGTTCTAAACAAGAAAAACCGATGATTTATAAGTCAGTTCTTCGTCGAACCGGAAAAACTGGAACCGGTTACTTCTCGGTTCCGATTCTGGATTCCAGGGAACCAGGATCACCGGCGAACCGGACCCATGACTACTTGTAGGGTAGATGAAGATCTCAAATTAGGGATATCCTCTTTGGATGCACTTTATAAATTTTGCATCTCGGTTTATCTTGAATTTTTTGGATGCCATATCCATATCCGACAAGCTGTAGTTTTTTTGTTATATCTGGTCGTACGTGCCTGGTTTTGTTGCTTTGTTTTGTTTTGATTCGTTTTTCGTGTTTTGTGCTGGGTGTGGCTTTTGCTCGGGTTTGTATGCTTTCTTGCTAGGCTTTTCTACTTGTTTTTTTTGGACGCTCCCCCTCTGCATTAGCCAGGGGTGCCCCCATCCTGACTCTCCAGATCTCCTGTAAGGGGAATTGCACTGGGTTGTTGTTGTTGGTTTATCTTCAATTTTAATCACTACTTGGCATGGACAGATAATTTGACCAAAGTTGTGTACTCTTGCAAACTTTACCTTTACAATAATAGCAATGTGATGGGATAGTGCATTTGTTTGTAGGTATTTGGCACTTGGCATGGCAACTTGCACATCATATAGGGATGGGAGTAACTACTCTTTTTTGCTCTCTTAATTGCTCATAAGAAAGTTGAGTGGCATGCTATCCAAGTTATACTATATGGAATGCAAGTTGGTGTATCACGGTAGCAATTATTGAAGCATGTAACAAAGGGGTCCAAAATAGGAAAATATAGAAATCATGGATACATATATAGCTTTCATATGATATTTGAAATCCAACATGACGATTTGTTTTGTGCTGTTGGTGATGATTGAATGTTAAAAACAAGTTGAAGCTTAGCTATCGTCAATTCTAGCTGGAACATCATTGTTTGCCGATTTGTTTGCTTTACTCTTAATACATGGTTTGTGTAGATAAATTTGTTTTAGGGTTTTAAAATATAATAATCGAGTACTGTTTTATTGGTGAATGAAAGGGATTTATATAGGGGTTATGACTTATAAACTTGCTTTAGTTGCATCTATACAAGAAAGGCTGCCTTTGAATATTTAGTCAATAATAATATTCAGAGGTCGCTGATTCGACTCTTATTGACATTGCCCTTAGTTAAAAGTTACAAGGATATTTAGTTAAATTTCAGTATATCTTCTACCAAAAAAAATTCAGTATAGACCTTAAGTTTGCACAAAATTATATAGTCGGAAAGGAATACCATATCACATGGATACAATTTTTTTTTTTTTTTTTGAGTACGGTCCACATGGATACAAATTACTTTGGAGAATGATTTGAGTTTTAACTAATCGGAGCAATTATTATTTATTTGTTTATATTATAAGGAAGAACGTGACTTTCATAAATGCAGCATTTTAGCTTCCTCTAAACACGTTTGCGACATGAATTTATGAATTTATATATGATTCATTTAGTTTTCAAAATCAAAACTTTATATTAATACCAAAGTAATATCGTCTAAACATCATAACTTGTAAAACAAATTATTTTAACACATGTCCAAAAATGAGTATATAAAAGATATCCCTACGTATACTTTGGCATCACATATATGATATATACATACAAACGATATCATTATTGAACTTTTTGGTTGGACTATATTTACCTTAATCTATACTATATAGTGTTAAATTTGCCATAAGTTGTACTATTTATATATTAAAATTGTATTAATTTTTCTTCTTTTTTTTCCGATTTTTTAGTACTCTTGTGTCCATCCCCGTCTATATCGATATACAAAATCCAAAATCCTATAACTTCGGTATTCAATCCAAATGGGTCCTTACTAGTACTGTACATCAACATTTTATATCAGCCAAAATGCATATATTTAGAATTAAAATAGGCTTTGCTTTCCATTTCATACGAAAAAGTACCAATGAAATTAGAATAAGAATTTTATACGCAAGATTGAAACCAATTTTTTTGGAGGGAGCGATGCATTCACACGCGTTTGTGGTAGACTGGTAGCATTTGGGCCCAATTCCAATTCCGTAACGCGTATTCGTTCTACCGACACCCGCTTTCCTTTCATTTTCATTTTCATTTCCCTCCCTTTTGTCTCTTTTCTCGCTTTCGCTTTTTGACCTTTTTCTTTCCTCCTCCAAATACAATACAACACATATATAAACCCTAACACATAATTACAAAAAAAAAATATAATGCACAATTAGAATCATTATCGTACATTTGAAGTTCATATAGCTCGAGCTATTGTATTACCGGAATTTAAATATGCAACTGTCGTCTATTTTGATCGAAAAATCGATCAAACAAAAGCAAACAGATGCATACGACAAATCGTCTAAGATATTGATTGTATGAGCAAAAGAGAATAAAATAAGGGTTGTATGAGCAAAATATTATGCGACATGATACAAGAAGAGAGTACAAGATATTGATTGAGAAAAGCGTCTAAAACGAGGTTTTGAGAATAGCTATGGACACCCCAATTTTAGACTCGTAAGAGGATCGAAACCACACCGGATACATATATACATTATGATTATTCTTATATATCGATCTGAATCACCCATCACGAGATGTACATAAAAATGTACCACAATAGTTGTGGGTGTATAGGAGAAAAAACATAAAACCTTTTTTAACTGATTTTCGCATGGAGCAAACGTGAAGCAAACTTGTAAGATTGTGAAATCTAAGGATTTCATAAGTTGGCTTGATTTGTGAAAACTTAGTTATGTTACTTAAGACCATAATAAATACATCGGAGACCGGCCAATGAGGAACATCGAACATGAGCGGCGGCCACGTGCCGTGGCTTAAAGGGAACCTTCCCTTTACTATTAAAAATTTCCATTTTTATTATTAATAATAATTATTATAATGTACAATATATATTTATATAAATAGTAACAAAATAGTACTGTAATTATTAATTAAAAAGCAAAAGGAAACCTCTTCATACACTTCATGATTGACCCGTTTTTTAAGTCAGCGAGAGGTAGCTCAAAAGAAAAATACGACATCGAATAACAACATGGATCTTGAGGTGGCTTGACCTTAATTCTTAATTCAAATTCAATTATGTACACTCTCAATAGTTCTTCCATATTTGAACTTTCAATATTCAAAGGGCTCGACAGCCAAATCTAGATGGCACATGGGCCTTCTTCAATTCATTTCCTCTACTTTATGTATATTTTTTTTTGTTATCAACGTAATAAAGTAATTACTATCATTTGTAAAATACATAAATATAAATAAAACAAAAGGAGAAAAAAAGGAAAGACAAGGAATCTTAATACCCTTTTGCCCATTTCACCTGCAATCATGTTTTTATACGCTTTTATACAGTGACAACCAGCTACATACAGTATGCGCTACATTATGATGCATACTATGAATAATATTAATGTATATATAGTTATAGCTATAGAAGATTCTTAACCTTATATATAGGATTTCAATGCAAGTCGTCATATGGACACCAGCTCATAGTCACACTTCCTTCTCTAGATAATGCTCAAAACACTATCAATTATATGCAACATGAAAACGATATATACTAACGTAACTTTTGAATTCCACTTAACATTAATCATTGTAACACTAACTATAAACATTACACATCAAAATATCCAACTCATGCTAGCTTTAGCGTCAACGTCAAAACCAGTAACATGAAAAAGCATTGAATATTTTCACCTACCTACTCGGCCACCTAATATATTGTGTTTTTTTTTGGTCGAGACCTTGTATATTGTTTGTTAGTCATTGTATAATATTTTTGCTCATGCAATAATCCTCCGTTTAATTTCCTCCAAAACACAAGTCATTTTATTCGTTACAAAAAATAAAAATAAAAATCAATACATCAAGTTATGTACTATACATTTCCTACAATTGAAAAAATATTTGCATCCACGTACGTAACAACGTACCCGCCATGCACAATTGTCCGTACTTTTTTCATGCTCATACTATTAATTACAGAGTCACCCGCTCTTCTCTTGATCCCCCCGATCAGTAACTTTGCTTGAATCCTCAGTACGTTCAAACTTGAATTAACTCCAAGTTTCGATCCTCTGCTCTCCGATCCATTGTAACAAATCCCGTTGTTCGAAACTAATTAAGCTCACGAATCCAACGAGTAAGGCGTCTCCAAGAGATCATACGGGGCCCACAGGGCGTCGAGTGGGCACGGCCGGTTCGCGTCCAGCCGTGCCCACGGCTTCCCCTTCCCGCTCCAGTGCAACAGACTCACCGGTCCCGGGTGTAAATCCCTGCACAATCCCCTGTAAAATTTTCAAAAATTAGTTACTGGACCCATTTAAAAATTAATATATTAAAATAATACTGGATAAACATTTAAAAACGGACGAAGTATTATTCAAAAAATAAAGTTAGTTTAATTAATTTAGCTACCTGTAGTTGTCGCCGCCGAGGCCGTGTTGGTTCCAGCGGTGGTCGACGGGGACGATGTTACCAGCAAAGACGAGCAGGAACGGCGGCAGCGAGCCGAGCTCGTAGATCCGCATACGCTTCTGGAGCTCCATCCACTCCTCGATCCGGCGCGTGTAGTCGCCGGCGCGCCAGCGGTTGAGGTCAATGACCATGACGCCGGTGTTGAAGTAGCAGGGACTCCGGTTGACGAACGCGACGGAGAGGGAAGGGTTTGACCAGAACGAGTCCGTGAAGTAGGACGAGAAGTTGGCGTTGCAGTACTCGGGGGCGGCGAGGACGGCGTCGGGGCCGAGGTCGGTGGAGGCGAGGGCGGCGATGTCGTCGACGACGACGACGTCGGAGTCGAGGTAGACGACGGAGGGGATGCAGAGGGGGAGGAGGTTGGGGAGGTAGGAGCGGGCGTAGTTGAGCGGGCAGTCGAGGGCGGAGCGGATGGAGGAGGAGATGAGGCCCGAGACGGAGGAGGGGTCGAAGGGGTAGATTCGGAATTTCAGGTAGGGGAAGGAGCGGGAGATCGTGGCGCGTAGATCCGACGCGCTCGGGGGCGTGACGAAGTGGAAGAAGGTGTTTTCCGGGCAGGAGGAGTGTTGGAGGACCGAGAGGATCGCTGCCATGGAGCCGCGGGTGTAGGTGAGGTCGAGGGTCATTGCCACGTGGACGGCCCGATCCGAGCAGATCAGCGCGCCCTCTTCGTCGTCGACGTCGCCCCCCGAAACGGCGTCGTTTATTAGGGACGGGCATTCCGGGGAGTTGTAGAATTGGGGCGCTTCTTTGAATCTCTGGGTGGTGGCGTGGGCGGCGGCCGCCGCCGCCACCAGGAGGAGGAGGAGGAGATAAGGCGGCGATTTGGTCATCGCCGGCGGGGTTTGGCGCCGGAGAATGTTTTGGAGGGATTTTGATTTGTGGGGGAGGATTGGGATCTTGGTCTGGGGACAAGTTTGGGTTTGTATGTAAGCTTTTTTTGTGGAGTGGGGCCCGGGTTCTTGGGTGTTGCTTTGTTGTGCTGCACAGCCAAGCAAAGAAAGGAATAGTCTTATTTGAGTCGACAAGGGAAAAATGAAGGCGATTTTGTGGGTGAGTGAAAGCACGGTTTCTACGGAATTGTTTGACTCACCGTAGTTGAGAGATTAGGACATGAGGCCTTGAAGCAGTTGATGGGTAACATTCTAGATAGGTGACACTTCTGAATCAAAGCAACAAAAGTAATAAACTAAATGTAGGAGCATGTATATATAAAAATGGATTTAAATCAAATGAAAACTTTTCTTAAGGTGTAAGCTGTACACCGTAAATATAAATGTTCGTGATTTTGTGTTATTATGTGTTGGTATCTGGTCCATAACACATGATATTGAGAAATTGTGTTATTATATGTATTAATACGATCCATAATAAAAATTGATTTTATTCACATATTTCTTACCGTTGTTCACATATTTGTGTACTTTGTTCACATTTTCAGTTTATACAATAAGAAAAGTTCTCATTGGAATCAATCTCAAATATAACCTTATAAGTTTTGATTGGAATCAATCTTAAATATAACCTTATACGATGATATTGTTGTATACCTTGTTCTTATGGGATAGGAATAGGAATTCAATGCATGATGGATGAAAAGTATGGTCTTACTTAAAGAGATGGGTGAGGAAGATAACTTATTCGATGAAAAGCACGATGTTTTTTTTTTTTTTTTTTGGCTCAAGAGCTTACTTGTTGAGTTGGATTACCATTTAAGTAATATCCTCCCTGATCAACAGGACTTTTATTAATTTAATCAATTAATAACCTAATACTAATAATTAGGGAATTTTTTGGTAGAAATCTAATTATTAATAGTTTTTTTTTTTTGGTTGAGAGAAATCTACAATCAAAGACATTTTGCTAGCTTACTAGAATATCATACTTTACCTTGAACATTTTGCTTTGTCTACAAGAGAGTACCTTTAGAAGAACATCTCATACAAATTCATATGTTACTCTAGTAAAATTGCAACAATACTGCAATATTGGATTATTTTTTCTACTAATTTCCCTTCTCCTTATCACACAAAAAACACACATGTATTATAAGAAAAAAAAATTATAGCATGGAATTATACCTCCTCACGAAGAGAGAAGAACACAAAAATTTGTTATTTATTGATATTAAATGTATGCAATGTTATAAATCATTGAAACAATTAATTGACATATAGTAGGCTCTTCGTACCGACTAAGCCGACCCGGATTGAAGAGTTTTGCATTAGGGTTTAACATTTGTCATCCAAAAACTAGAAATGACCAAACTTCTTAAATGAAGTGAGTCCAAAATGAATTATTATATCGTCCAATCTACGTCTCGCTATAGTAATTATACACTCACATTATACATAATTAGATACTTTAGATTTAAAGCTCGAAAACTTTGTTGGGACTTGGCAGTATTCTTATGACGGTATGTATACGAATTTGTGTACATGATTTTTGGTCATATATCGTGTGAATGTGGAAGGAAACTGAAAGAGAAATACGCCCAACAAAAACCCCGTATTTGTTTTTTTGAGGCCAAAGATTTCCACGTATTAATACCAAATTATGTAGCACATATGATGAAAGTTACAAATCGTCTACCATCATGATTTTGCACTTGCTTAAATTTGTGTCTATCGATCTATCAAGTCTATCATGATGATATATATAGCTTCATTAATTATCTTACAAAATGAACGAAAAAAGATGATCAATTAAACCAAATAACTTTTATCATTTTGCATTTTCGCTTAGCCAATATATAGAACAAAAATTAAAAAAGTACAAGGAAAAAAAACACGATTAGGTGTTGTATCAGCACAATAGGGTCAGATTTTGAGTAGATATTAATCATTAATAACTTTCAACCAAAAAAAATTAATCATTAATAACTGTTCTTTTATAATAATAATAATAAATATTGAGTGTAAAAACGAGGGAGTTGGTTTCATAAACTCCTACTTCCTCCGTCCCATTTTGTTCGTTCAAAAGGATAGTTTTTATGGTTATTAAGAAAATGTGTAAAGTTGTGTTGATAAATATAAAAGTTGATTTATATAGGTAAATAATAAAATTGAATGTGGATTATTTTGTAATTTATCGAGGTAAAAAGTTGAAAATAGATAAAGTAGATGTGATAGTCAAATAATAGGGGGGAATTTTAGATAACATGAAGTAATTTTATAATTTAATGGTTGAAAAGTGATAGGATAGATGATAAAGTATGAAAAATATGATATTTAGTATGTACGTGAGGGTAAATTAGTAAGAAAATTGTAGATATAAAAGAAAAGTAATAAAGTACGACAAATAAAAAAAGACGCAAAAAAAATTGGACAAATAAAACAGGACAAAGCAGAATGAAATAAAAAAAGAGATATTGTTGTTGTAGATATATATAATCATGCATCATGCTGTCTTTGTAATTTATTACTCGGTATATCAACAGTTATTGAAGTTAGGCAAACTGCCCTTCTTAAACTAATTTATGATATATAAGATCGAAATCGACACAACCGGAAAGGTTAAGGCCCTAATCATGTAAGCTTAATCTTCATATTATTTGAAGTAGAACGACAAAATAATGTTCCCTTGGAATTTATAGACGAAGACAATGCTTACAAGTAAGCATAATTACTACTAATAACAATTCATATTGCTCATATCCTTATTAGTAATGAGAATCTAGGTAGTTGTCATTTGTAAGTCACCTGCTAAAACTGCACACAAATTTGTTTTCTTTCTTGTTTCAACTCTGAACCCAGAAAAGAGTGATCATCTCTTCGGAGAATGAAATGCAATAGAACAAAAAAGAAGTCATATGAGCAAGCTAGCCTTCAATGTTGTGATGATCACACCCACACTAGAAAAAGATTCTTTCTAGTTTTTGAACAAAACAAAATTTAAAGATCATGGCCACTTACTTTCAACTGGAAAACAGATAGATTCCTTATAAGGAATAGTTTTTTTTGGGGTCGAACTTCGGAGTTCGGAGGAATAGTAAAGTCTTGATTTCAATGCAAAATTAACCTGGGCCTCAAAGGTTGTCATAAGTCCGAATCCTGAATCGATTTTTCATATATATAAAAAAAAAAAGAAAATAATTACGCGATCGCAGGTCTCTTACTTCAAAAAAAAAAAAACAAATTGTTGGATTTCCTCGTTTAGAACCGGTGGTTTGAACCTGACGGTTTGGAATCGGGTCAAACCGTTGGTTCAATTCGCGGTACATTGAACCGAAACCAGACCCATGACTACTCATAGGTTGATAGATTTTACCCAAGAAAATTTACGGTCTCAGAAGTTGAAGGTAATTACTGTATGTATTATAGAGAAGATATGGCTAATGCAAAATTAAGGGAGCTAGCTAGTGTGAATATGTTGAAGTTGGCAAGCAGCCCATGTGCCTTAAAAAGGGCTTTTCCGCTTTTGTTATGCATAAATATGTGGAATTTAGGGGCCACCTCGGAATGGCATTTATACTAATAATAATTCCAAGTTAAAGAGGACCACAATTTTTATTTAATTCTCTATTCTCTGTTGAAATTGGAAAATGAGAAAATGAACTCACATGATGATTATACTCACAAGAAATTCGAATTTTTGTTTTCAGTATTACTAATTGTAAACAATGGAGGTGATTTATACTTTTATTCTTGCCTAGAATGAAAAACAAGTATAGTTTGAGCTCAAGGACTTATACTGAGCATTGGGTTATCTAGTTCAGTGGGCTTTTCAGCCCAAATAGTTAAATAGAACAAATCAGCCCACGTAGAGGTTAGAGCATGTAATCTCTGTTTTTTTTTTTTGGTGAGAAGCATGTAATATTTATTTGTTACTAACAAGTAACAAGTAAGAAACAAAGCCGAACAACCTACTTTCGTACTGCAAGGCCATTTTTTCCGAGGACGGTGTACATAAGAGACGAATCAATGACCTCTGTATATTACCTTGGAGGCTTAACCGCTCGATTAGATGACCGAACCGTAATGCAAGCCATTTTTTATTCATCCCTCGGTGCAATATTTACATCTAATCTAACACCCTCACTTTGATTGTACGTCGACAGCTTATCCGTTTCTTCTTAGATTTGTATGCGATCATACTCGATTCAAGCTATCCAACAAATATTGGCAGCACAACCAAACCATCACACGTTACACCCGGAAACAAGTGACTCTGCATATATAGTATACTTGGTGCTTCTACTACTACTTCTAGCTAGTCAAGTATCTTATTCTCCATCGACCCATTCAATTAAAAACCGAAAAACAGCTCAATCGATGGATTACTTCATGCGCAACAAAAGTTAGCGTTGGTGTTAGCGTTAGCATTAGTGCGATTGAACGCCTTCGAGAGGCGCTCGTACTTTTCGAGATCGAAGCCGTGGAGTTTCATGAGCTTAGCTTGCTTAGTCCTAAACCTCTGCTTAAAGAAGCCTTCAAAGGAAGGCTCAGTTGACGTTCTGAGGAAGAAAGTGTAGGCCATGGCAAAGTGCATTGACGTCACAAAGAAGCAAATCGGCTCCATCACGTCCCAACTCAGCTCCCAAAACGTCAGCCTCATGAACCCCAACGTCTGGGCCATCAGAAAGCCCAGCCCACCGTACAACTCCATTTTGACCTGGTCATGGGCCTGTTTATCTATTTGGGCCTTTCGGCCCTCCATTTCTTCGAACTCCTTCCTTATTGGGCCGTTCGGCCCGGCCCACGACTGCGAGATCATGCTCTCCACCGTCTCCGCCACCTGTAACAATAATAATATTTTAATATTAGAAATTCCGTTGCGCAAAACGACAAAGATAACGGAGGGATTTGATTTTAACGGAGACGGACCAGCTCTGGACGGAGGAAGACGACGTCACGGAAAACGATGACGGAGGCCGTTTCGTCCAACAGCTTCGCGAATCCCAACGCCTGATCTTCGCGTTCACACGCTTCGGCGCAGATCTGGACGAAATCGGAGTACGAGACCGTCGTCTCCGGCACCGATCGGAGCCTCCGTTTCACCTTCTCTAGCTGCGCCGCCCTCAGGATCCGCCTCGTGTCCTCCGCCGTGAGACCTCCGGCGATGTTCGTCGGACGAGGGAGGCCGTCGAGCCGGATCCGGTCTCCGGCGAGGCTCGTCATGTCGGAGAGCTTCTCCCGGAGCCTTTCGCCGACCGGTAAGGTGAGAAACTCCGGCATTCTCGCCGCCGTCGGCGAGGACGAGGACGACTGGTTTATCGTCCTCCGTTGGAGGAATCTCCGGAAGAATCCGCGGCTGGCATTGTCCGGCGAGGTTAGGTAGCTCCGGCGGGGTGAGAATCCGGCGGTGGACGGGGAGGTCAGACGCCTTGTGAGGTCTCTACGGAGCGCCATTTTTAGAGAGAGGAAGGGGATTTTAGAGAGAGGAAGTGAAGAGAGAAGTTTGGGGCCCAAAAGGGCTTGAGAGCCTATGAATATGTTGCTGAGAAAGGAAGGAGAGGGGTTTGGAGTTTATATAGGTCCCGAAACGGTGGGAGGAAGAAGACATGAGGGGATTGAAAATCGGGATAATTTGGGGAATTATTTTGGGAATATTGCAATTGATTCTCAACTGTCCTGATTTAACAATTTTTTTTGTATAATTAAACTTCAATCACAATGTTATTGAGTAATTAGCTTCAGGGCTATGGATTAAAAGAATATTATCTTGGATGCCTTGTAGAGTGTGAGTCATCTGTATAAAATATACTTAAGCTTGAATTATTCACATGTCTCATGCGTTAATGTACATGTAGTAAATCTAAAGTTGTTAATCCATCGCTTTATGTCATTTGAGCTTATATCTTATGTTGATTAATCAATACACCATTAAGAAACCAAGTCATGGAGCTGCTTAATTGGATGTGGAGTAAGGATCCTTCCCAATTTCATATGATTAAGCAATCACAAATCGGGTGTCATTAGCTCGATCGAATCGAATATCCGGGATGTATTGAGAAATAAGAAATCCTTTCGAGTTGTCAAGTTAGAGTTCGGGAGAAAGAGCATGAATTCGGAGTATGGTTTAGAGGGTATATTTTAACTTGTCGGTTTTATTCATGGGTGAGATTGTAATTGGATTATTATTGTGTTACATGAGGGATTTATCCTAATTTTATCTAGATAAGCGGAGCACATTACTTATTATTATCCACGTGATAATTTTTAAACTTGAAATCATCCCTTCATGCTTGAAATACGTACGGAAGGATAAATGTATTTTTTCTTAAAGTGTAATAGAACCACACGACCACGGATAAATAGAACTCCTTTGTCTTCTTTTTATCCTCTTTTATATTTAGTATATTGTGTTTACGAAAAATACTCATTGAGAAGTGAAACCTCAAATTTGAAAAATGTTTTATCTCAAAAAACATAAGACCGTGATCCACCCTCAAAGAAAACATGACTCTATCCAAACACCAAGATTAGCTCTACACTAAACGGATTTATCTCACATTTTGTCCTTTTTATTTAGTAAAATGTCAGTTTTCTAAGAGAACTTAATGGTTAATAAACTAGTTTCGACCAAAAAAAAAATGGTTAATAAACTAGGGATTACCCTATGAATTTTGAGGAGTTACTGAAACATCTTTATTTTTTTATTTTTTTTGCCACATATCTGGTTGATATTGTGTTTTTGGTTGGATTTCCTGTTGTTATAATGATTAAATGAGCTAGCAAATTAATCAAGTGAAAACAAATTTGAGAAAGCTACTCGGTCAAATTGATCAATGTAACACACTATTGGATCGACCACATTTTTCGCTCTTTTATCACACAAATGTGTATATAAATGCTTATTTTGTTTATAAAACATGAGGTTGATTCCGATGAAATAAATTTTTATCATGTAAATTAAAAAATTAACAATATGAGTAAATATGTGAATATTAAGGTGTATTTTTGTTTGATTCAAATCCGTCGGTTAATGAATGTAATAACACAATTTTTTTTTTTGAAGTTAATGGTTAATTATATTAAAGCGGTCAAAAAATGGGGCATACAGAAATGCCGGGGAAAGAGTTAATGCCAAAAGGCACTCTAAGAGGGCAGCCTGCCCTTACAATCAAAGTAAAGAAAAGGACATTTACAAAATGTGCAACTTCTGGCACCAACGAGAGTAGCATGGATCGTCCGGATTAGCTCGAGCCATGAAAGTGGATTTTGCTTCAAAGATGATCTTCGAGGAGCAGCTAGCAATGGAGGGGCTGTCATTGTTAAAAATAGCTGAATTCCTAGCTTGCCAGATGTGGTAGATGAAAGTAGTGAATGCCATGGCGATCGTGGAACGGATAATGCTCTTCTTAAGCCGACCTCTCGCAATCCAGCACAGCCAAGCTTTAAGGGAGGTGGCCCTGTGGCGGATGTGCAGCCAGGTCAGAAGCTTGGAGAGCGCCGCTTTGACGAAAGTGCAGCGATTCCACAAGTGGGCGTTGGTCTCTTCATCAGCGTGGCAGAGGACGCAGGTAGTGTTGGACAAGGGCATCCATTTCGCAAGTCTGGCTCTAGTAGGAAGACGGTTATGGCAAGCGAGCCACGTAATGAAGGAGCATTTAGGGAGATGGTAGCCACTCCAAATAGGCTTCCACCAAGAAGCAAAGTTACCAGAAGAATGAAGTAAGTGGTAGGCTGCAGAAGTGTTATATTTACCCGAAGAAGTAAGAAGAGCAGAGGTTAGTTGGTCAGCTGGAAGTCGCCTTAGAAGGGCATTACGGACCCAGATGGTGTTTCCAGATGGAGAGGCTTCCAACACCAACTGTAATAGCACAATTTCAAAACATTATTGGTTAGGGGTCAAATTACCGCACATGATAACATAATAAGATACGATAACAAAAAACAACAAATATACCTTCGACATTCACATATTTTTGTTTTATGTTCACGTATTTTTAGTTGTTGTTCACCGTCTACGGTTTATAAGATAAGGGGTATTTTCATTTGATTCAAATTCATAAAAAAATTTGATGTGTACATTAAGTTATAGAGTATGTAACGCAATGTTTGCTTAACCATTAGACTCTATTACTTTATTAATAAGATGGAATGTCATACATTCCCCCAAATGATTGATATAAATACACATAATTTTGAAGGATTTGTATGATCGAGTCATTTTGGATAATCGATCTCTTTTTCTTTACGAGAAAAAGAAGACCATTACAATCACGCCAAATTTATTAATTAGTATTATTCTGATTTCAAATTGATAATCCCAGATGTATATGATCGAGTGGGTTAGCTGGATTATTATTAAACTTGATATAGAGATGGTCCGTGATATTGGTGGTTCTAATGCTACACGTAATTACGTATAATTGCTTTGTCCTTTCTTTAATTTTTGTTTTTCTTGTTGGATTTTGCACAATTATTACGTGTTTATTACTCCACTAACTACGTGTGAAGAATGTTCACTACTAGTCGGAGGTTTCGTGTAATTATGCGTAGTTGCTAAGAGGTTTAAAAAAACTATTAGTCATAATCCTGATCGATTTTATAGTTACTGACTAATTATAAGAAGAAAAGTCAAACCGCATTCTTAGGAATTCAAAACGTTCACCTTGAGATACTACCCAAAGAACTTAACCACTGAACTCGTGTTAGATAGATTGGAGAAGTCTAGCTCGCACGGGAAGAGGAAGAGAGAGAAGAGGTTATAATTATAACTGAATTAACTGATTCTCACCAACTCCTTTCTAATTACAAAAGTGGCCCACTGAAGCCAGCTATTTTTACTAAACAACCCATAGTTTTCATATGTATACTAAACATTACTTTTTACTCGTATCCATTATACAATATACTAGCATAACACAATATAATATTAGACACTTAATCTAAATGTGTATTCTTAACTTCACACAGTTTTAACCACGGAGTACTACAATAGTCTTTGATATTTTAACATATTAGTATTCACAAAAGACTTTAATTTGTGATGTTTAACTTTGGAATAAAGCCAGCATTTGAGAAGAGTGACTCTTGGCTCTTGGGTGCATCTATGGGTTTACTTAGGATTAGTAATAAAATACACCACAATTAATTTGGACCTCAAAGTGTGTTGATCTATTCTTGGCCGGCCTTCTCTTTTTTGTGATTTTGATCACAATAATGCCTCTATTTTAAAAGGCGTCCTTTGGTTATATGCAACATATTTTGTTCCTCTCAATAACAAGGCGTATATTCTTGATAATTAAGGAGTAAAAAATAAAATTAATATATATGGAGCCGAGGGTGAAATAGGATGGATAATTGTTCATGTCATGTGGATCAATTACCAAGAAATGTTTGTCCTTATGCAAGTTGGTGATAATGCTTATGAGACATAAACACATTTGGATGTTTATTCTAAACCAAGTCATGGTATATATACTACGGAGTATTTGATTTCCGATGTTCATTTCATCAGACAAGGTAACATTTTTTTGGGTAATTGTTCATCTATACTAACTATAGTATAAAGTGGAGACAATGTCTTCACAAAAAATTGCGTCACGTGTCATTTCAATAATAAAATATTTAATCGGACCCTCCTTTATACAAATTAGGTACTTAGAATCTCATATAATCTTATCCCGTAAAAATTGATTAAAAGTTACCAAAAATTATGAATTATCCCGAAAATTATAAACTATCACTTACCCGGAATTATTTATAATCTTCCCATAAATATTACTATTTAATAAAATGTCATATATATCATAAAGTAATTTTTAAACAAATCCAACTTATTTATATTATGAGTTGATTTACTATTGATAAAAAAACATTAATCATAATACGAAGATAAATATATGATCCTATCATTTTAACATGATCATTGACATTACATATCTATATTAAATTGAATTTATAATCACATTACCCGTACATGATACGGGGGTTAAACTAGTTTATTTTTTACGTTCTAGGAGATCATCACCTAACAACCAAGTTAGTAGTATTAGTAAAAGAAGATGAATCTCGATCCTATATATAAACTCACTAACGTTCAATAAGTCACCCTTTAATATCGATTTTCCAAAAGGTTTAGAGGGTGTAATCCAATCAACTAAGGGTACGTGTCTAGAGAATCTAAAGACATAAATACCAAGCAATTTGGAGGGAAGTATCTAGATCCAAGGTAGGCAGAATAAGAAGCAAATTAAAATTGAGATTCGATGGGGAGCTACGTGGATTGCAAATTGGGACAAAGACACATTGTTACTAAAGCAAGTGCAATATCGAATGTTTTCCCCCACCCCATAGGGCTAAGCCTCTTGTGTAACGTCTTGGACAAATTAGAATCTAAGTGGCCTAATCAATTAAATGGTCCTACACATATACACGTACATACATTAGGAAAAACGCAAGCATCGAATTTCGAATGTGGATTGCCATTCGACATGCCATATTCTAACCTAAATTACGGTTGCAATTTAACCTTCACTCCCACGCTAGTTATTTTGGTTGAGGACACTGTCCATAAGAGTCGAATCGCTAAGCTCCTTGGAGGTTTAATCGCTTGACTAGATGTCCGAAGGCACTCCCACGCTAGTTAATTATGATTTTAATTAATGGCTTAGGCCACCGTTATTCGATTGAATGACTCTTTTTAATCTTATCCTATTTCCTTGTCATTTAATTGTACGGTTGTTCTAATCTATGTTAGTTAGCTCTATTTAGTTTAGTAGTGGATTCTTAAGGTTTCAAAATCTAGATTAATTAGAGACTATTGCAAGATGATGGCGCTAGATACGAGAAAGGTAAACAACATACTAACCTAAGATCAGTATTCTAACAATCGTTAAGCGATCTCTAAGTGGAGAAAAACCGCCTAGCGTCTAGGTGACCTATACGGTTGCCTAGACGAACGCATTACACTGCCTATGCGGGTTGAAAGTCTAGGCGGATAGAGACCGTCCAGCGCTTAGACGGGACCTAGAAGAGATTTTTAGAACAGCCTAATATTAAAAGGTAAAATTAATGATGTGTTAAAAGATATGGTGGGTTTGGTGTTGAGATTATTCAAGGTAAAATGATGTGGTAGATATTTTTATTCTGAATGCGGGTGAGAATTGACATGAGCACAAAGTCACACTCATATATATTACGCATTAACCCACTAGAGATTGTTGCTGTCTGACCTATTGTGCATAACGTTACAATCTTGATGACAACATCAGCCTTTTTGCATGGGCTAATTTTTTTTTGGTCGAATTTGCATGGGCTAATTAAGTTCAACCTCCACTACATTTAATTATTTATTTTTTCTTAACCGATATTCTATGATGATATATATTATATGGCCTAATGGGCTAATGACAACCACTCATACGGCTCAAAACAAGTTAAATCTTTAAGATTTATCATAGTTATTTGGTAACACAACATATATATCCAATACTCATATACTATATGAATTCTCATGTCATGGGTTGACTAGTTAAAAAAAATTAACTCTATTGTGGTTGAGCTGCACCAAATATTAGAATTTTTATTCAGAAGTATAAGTGGCGAAAAAATTTACAAAATCGAACTATTTTATAATAAGTGTATTAATATAAATAGTTATTTAACGGATACAATTTATAAAATGGACTATTTAACGGGTGATTTAAAACAAGTTATTTTGAAGAAAACAACATAAAACAATGCATGTGAGTGAGTGACTATGTAAGACAATACTCGGCATGAGATTTAGATTGACAATCCGATGCCTTGTCTAAAATTTAATGTGCTTGAGATTTTAGTTTTTTTTTAAGTTTAAAAATAAGCAAGTGGGAAAATGAAAATTATTCGGATATATTAGTGGAATCCAAGCTCGGAGAGAGACAATATTAATGGTGAATTTTACAGGTGGAGCTACTACCATTTGCTTTTTAAGTAAGTGGCTAACAAATCTGCCCCTAATTTTTTATTTAAGTCATTGGATTATGAATCTATGATTATGATGCTACTATATAGAAAATGCTTGAAGGATTTAAAAAATTGCAAAAAGGATAAATTTTGAAGTTGGAATCTATGTCATATGTGTATAATTAAGTTATTGGTTGACATATTAACTATAGTATGAGTTTTATTATTAATTCATCTACTTTAACCCACGAAAAAGACTTCAATCTGCCAAAATGTTGTGACGTTTATAGCGACTTATTTTGTGTTCTTAGCAATATAATAACATGAATAATTAATGAAATTGATGGGTATTTTTATTTAAATTCCTTTTGGCACCCCGTGATTTTGACAATTCCTTTTGGTGTTATAGGAAAAAAGTCATTACTTTTGGTATCCCTATAGTTTATATAATTTCCTTTCCCTAACCAAACCTCTATTTAAACTCATTTTTCATCCAAAAAGATTAATTTTGAGAATTGTAATTTATTAATATCACATATACTAATGAGTTTTGAGAATTATAATTTATCACACATACACGCTATCAAAAATATACGTTTAGTAGTATTTCTTATGATTTATTAAATTGAGAATTGTCCAATTTAATCCCAAAAAATTATGGTTGTTGAAATATAATCTAAAACAAAATTGTATATTATATAGTCTACAAATTGTAATATTTTGCAAGCAAAAGTAAATTCGTTTTTATTAAAATGAAAAATATTTTTGTAGATGAAAAATAGGTTTAAATAAAGTTTTGGTTAGGAAAAGGAAAATGTACAAACCATAAGGGTACCAAAAGAAATAACTTTTTTCCTAGGATACTAAAAGGAATTGTCAAAACCGTATGGGTACCAAAAGAAATTTCCCTTTTATTTTTGGTGGAAGGTGAGATGATAGTCTCCTGCTCCTCAAAGAACATTTTATTAATAATAAAGAAGCAAGTAAAATCAAATAAAGCTAGAAAGTCAACCACACAATCGGCTTTCCTAAAATTATGACAAAATTGAACGGTTTAGAGCATCCACAATGGAGACTACCTACATTTCTTAACCTTTAAAAATAAATAAAATGTCAGGAAAAATCAGATTTATGCCAGGGAAAAATTTCTTACTTGTGAGAGAACTCTCTTGCATAAGAGATGTGGTCTGACATATTTCTATGTCAAAATTTTTTTTGCCCAATGGAAAAGAGAGAGGAGAGCATCCACAATGGATACTACAAAAGATTTCTTAACTATAAATAAATAAAAGAAAATGAAAATAATGTCAGATTGTGCAGAGAAATTGTGCAGAAAAGATTTCTCCTGCAAGAGTAAAAGGTGAGAAATAAGAAATATTTCTCAGAAAATCTAAGATATCCCTCATTTAATTTTATTTTTTTAATTGTTAAGAAATATGGAGTAAATTTTGCGATTATAGATGCTCTTAATCTCTCTATGCAGAAAATTCTTGGCACTCAAGTAGCATACTAGCGAATTATGAGGTTTACAGGGAATAGAGTTGCGTCACGTATGAATGCAAGTGAATCCTTCAGCTCTCTTGTGATAAGCATTTTAATTTGTTCCCTAAACTATTAAGCATCCACTTGTTATACATATGCCGAAAGCTAACCCGTTATCTTCCATATAATTTATTCCAAATTGTGTTGTTGTAAGTCATTCTTGCAAAATGTACGTCTGCATGCAAAAACTTCAACCATATATTTTCTAATGGATTGCAAAAAAGAGAAGAAAAGGTATTGATAAATCTAAATCAGAATTTCAGAGAATGGAATTTGATCTTCCAAATCTGCAGATTTATGTATATAGTTGCATTATCATGTTGCATTCGAGGTTTCTGATTCCCACATTGTGGATAAATAATGCACCAATTCTCTTCGTTAAGAAATATGCTAATTTATAATCCATATATCACACTTACGTTGCAATTTTTTCTTAAACGTACCTTTATTTAATGCGGATTATGAAGAATTTCCGAAAGATTAAAAGCATATTCCTGTTGAGATTTGCGCATGCCTTTATAATATTGACATTCTATTATGATTATAATCATATAGATATAGAGATCGAAGATATACCACCACATGCACTAATGGCATTAAGCAAGAATAAGGACAACTTAATCACGAATAATTCCAATTCGAATATTATTTGAAATTCTGAATCATATCGACATCGTGCAATGGAACCTCTATGGTGGCATGGCGGGCTTGTTTTGTATTATGATAAAACCTTCTTTAAAAAAATTATAAATTCTAAATAAATACAAATTACAAAAATATTTTCATTTTAAGTATCTTAGGACATAAGTTAGAAAATTTATGTTATGATAGTCATCTCGTGTTTGATTTCGATGTAACTGTGAGGATGAGATAGATTTTTTAAAGGAACAACACATAATTTCTTACAAAAAATAGCATTTAAAAGTTTAAATGATAAACTATATGTTAAACCTTGTTGATTAAATTATATGAAGGATTTTTTTTATTATGTGCCATAAGGCATACTAAAATATACTAATATTAGAGAGATTTGACAAATTTTAAAATTTGTAATTTTTTAATCTTTTTTGTAATGGATTCACTATTTTCGCTTTAGGGTTTAAATTCCTTATTTAGTATATTTACTAGTATTAGTTCTCGTGCCTTGAAGGCACGATTCCGATTCAACTAAAATTTCAGTTTAAATTTTATAAAGTTATACAAAATCTTGTATTAATTTTATTTAATTTGCTTCTTCCAGGATTTATAATATTGATAAACTATTTGTGATATAATATATTCTTTTAATCGAACAAAAAATTGTAAGATTATAATTTTTGTATGATTGAATACTTGTTTTCATCAATAAGTTTTCTTATTTTTTACTTATTATATTTATTTTTGTATATTTATTTTTATACTTATTATTTTTAGTTATATGAATACTTACATTGTTTCATTCTCACCTTCAACTCTTGTCGATTTGGATACCCACGTAAGGTAGGCTTTGTTTTTTTTTTTTGGATAAATTATTCATATATTAGATAGATTTCTTTATAAATTTGGCTAGATATGTGTACTACTCCTAATTAGATTTTGAGCCAAAAGAAAACTTCTTAGAAGGAAAGTAAACCTAAATTCAGTGCTATTAATTGGAAGTGAGTGGTCTAAAACAAGAATTATTAAGCAGGGTTGTGCATTTTGAGATCGGACCGGGATGGTCCCGGTCCATCAATTTCTCGGGTTCCATTCCGATTCACCGGAATGGACCGGGATATATTATTATTAATAATAAATATAAATTAATAAGATTATTGATTATTTTTAATAAATTTTATTGATAAAGTGTATTTAAATTATATATAAACCTATTGAAAAAATATAATTTGTAAATAAAATGACTTTTTTAATAAAAATAATAATTTTATATTAAATATATTATATTAAAAAATAAAACCGGTCCGAGCCGGTCCAAACCCGGACCGGACCGGAACCCGTCCGGGACCGGACTTCCGGGTCCGGTCTGGTCCCCGGTCCTTGTTTATGAAAATTCCCGGACGGGGCCGGTCCGGTCCGGATGCACAGCCCTTTTATTAAGAGAAGCATTTGTTCGTTCCATCGATAAGAAATTTAGCAACGTCACCAGCCCATCACTAACGGAAACTCTTCCCTCAATTTCAAAGCCCTGGCCCATATTCTTGGTAATTATAAAGAAAGGCCCATTTCACTCTTGGATACTCCTTTCTACCCAAACGTTGAACTGAGATCCCATGTTCCATGGCACCCACTACCATCAAGTACACAAATGCATATTTCTCTGAAGGAATTTGTTTCAAACAATTTATAATCGGAAATTTCGTGTAGTGCCCCTAAGATTAAGTCAATTTCGCCCGGTACCCTAAGGTTTTTAAAATTTCGCGCAGTAACCCTGAATTTATAAAAAAAATCGCCACATACCCAACTGTTAATTAAACCTATACTCGCTCAGCAAAAAAAATTCCAGCCCCGTGTTCTGCAACCCCTATTCCCGTACTTGAAGGTCGCCGACGATGGACAAGGACGACGGCGGACGAGGACCCTATTCCCGTACTTGAAGGTCGCCGATGGTGGACAAGGAAGACGGCGGACGAGGACCCCTATTCCCGTAATTGAAGGTCGCCGATGGTGGACGATGACGACGGCGGACGAGGACCCCTATTCCAGTAATCGAAGGTCGCCGATGGTGGACGATGACGGATCTGACCTAAATTGGGTCAGTCTTGTTTAATCAAACCAACTTCATATGCCCCTTTGCTACAACTTCATACCCAGAAAAGTAATTTTAGACTTTCAGTAAGAGCTTACAGCATGAATGAATGAATGGTTTGAGCTCACAGTTTGGCCAATATCAAGGAAGGAAAGGATTATTGGAAGCATGTGCATATTTCTCCTTTTTATACGCCCTGCAAAAAATGAACGAATGCAACTCAACTCAACTCGACTCAACGGCAGCAATAAGGACTAACCATGACTAATCAGTTCAATAAATCAGCAAATCACCTAGCAGCATTCAGCCCTCCCAATCCAACTGCTCCGAATACAATCAGCAGGAACGGAATTCCACTCAATGCTCGATTCCGCCGTCCTCCATTAGCTCATAAACAATTAGCAGATATGAACTTCTCAGTATCCACTTCACATCGTCCATAAACATTTACTGGAATAGTCTCATCTTCCTCTTTGTAGAAAGATTTGGACCCTTCATATACAGGCAGTCAAGAAAACAAACGGAGTAATTAGGAATTAGCTCATCAACAGAAAATTTTCTCTAAGAACAACCAACTATATCTCAGAATAGGCCGTTGGATCAATACGACTCCAACAAACAAATGATAATAAACATAATCAGCTTTCAGTAGAAGAAGACAATGAAATGAACAACATTCATCGGTATAAGATGACTGTCTATATCATATTGAGTTAAAAAACTGTAACTAAAAACACATATCAGTTAAGAAAATGTAAGGGGAAAACAACATAAGCATGAGAAGCTCAATTTTACCAAGCAACGACCTGGTAGGAGAAGCTCAAACACAGTAAACCTGTTAAACCATTATGCCTTGCACCTTCAATGTTAAGAATAAGGCACACAAATGAGTCAATAAAGGTCAATTTTATATTGTAAAGGTACTGTTATTTGTAAATGCTGAATAGTGTGTTGATATTCATATAGTGTAAACATAAGCACACTACCTTGGTCACTTGAAAGGTGAACCAGAAGAGTCTTCTTCTGTTTAAAGCCAGTTAACCACTTTACAAGAGATAGGAGAGCAATTGATGACCGCATCAGGCTGGCATGTCACAATTAGAAAACAAAGTTCATTTCTCACTAGATTGAAAACCAAATATTCCCACACTCAAAACAGATTGACACTAGAATCATTTTTGTAATACTTATCCAAACCAAGCCTGGTTTATTTCCATACTTTGATATGAAGTATCCAAATCTTATTACCCTAACTTTCATCCAAATTCTGCTTCTCACTTTACACAAATTCTATATCTCACTTTCGTGGGAAATATTGGTTACATGATCCTTCAAATTCTAACCATCGTAGTTGAGTTACTTTCGTAGAGATTTTGTAGCCTATGTGGGATTCGAACCCACGTTGATGTGTAAAACACATTGCTTTCCCATTAAGCTAATAGGCTAAAATAAAACAAGCAACAACTATCTCCATGTTAATTAAGGGATGACATACATTAAGAATTTTGATGACATGCCAAATACACAAAATCTGATGATTTCAACATTATCTTGAGTGTTGCATAGCTGCAAAATATAACAAGTTCACGAAGCTGTGACAATTAGATAGTACAACTCATCAATTTTTGATAACCTGAACAATTAGTAAATCAATAGCCTAATCATGATCAACTTTTAACACCGAAATAGAATATATGCTAATCAAAGAGCGATTTGAACCCTAATTTTTGAGAATTACATTCTCCACGATTTAACCCTAAATTGAGTATAAAATGGTTAAATTCGTACCTCAATAAGCTTTCTTTGAAGGCCATTATCATCATCTTCATGCAATTTTACTATCGAAGAGCGAATTGGACCCTCAAGCGTGTCGTCGTCGTCTTCCAAATACACCCAACAAATTGCCCAGTCCACCTCGTCGAGTCGTCAACCAAGGAAGATACGTGAAAGAGGAGAGAAGGTCAGATCCGTCCTCGTCCTCGTCCTCGTCCGCCGTCGTCCTTGTCCATCGTCGGGCGACCTTCAAATACGGGAATGTGGGTTTGCAGAATACAGGGGAAGGTGTTGACGTTTTCTATCTTTTTCTGAGCGAGTATATGTCTATTTGCGGTTTTATTAACGGTTGGGCATGCAGCGAAATTTTTAATAAGTTCAGGGTTATTGCGCGAAAATTTAAATATCTTAGGGTACCGGGCGAAATTGACTTAAACTTAGGGGTGCCACACGAAATTTCCGATTTATAATAGAGTGGGCCAAGAAGATGTTTTTGGTTTGGTCACCTTTGTGTTACACATAAAATTAGCTTGGGATGAAACCAAATCCTGACAACTCATTTAAAGAAGGGGGGTTCACAATTGCAATCAACAGCCTCTTCCACATCATCTACAAAAGTACATTAAGCACAAGACTTTAGATCCAAGCCTCTTCATAATGTCTTCCACTACACTTACAAGTTACAACTTACTATTATCTACACACTCCTTAGCTACAGCACAAAACACCAAACAGAAAATGCAGAGACAAGCATATATATATATGTGTATATAGATCCTTAGTGCAGAAACTGCTAAAGTTAGAGGTTTGTGGCAAGAGGATTGTCTTTGTTACTTGAGTTATCAGTCAGCATCATCAGCATCAAAGTTAAGCAAATCCATGGATCCATCTCCGGAAGTTCTTTTTATCTGCGGACGGTTTTCAGCCTCTTTGCAGCTTGCACAAACCCAACAATCACTTCCATCTCATCCATTTGCTTCAACCAACAAAAACACATACACACACGTTAGAAAGAGCTAGTATTTATTCCCTTATTTTCTTTGAAGGAAAAGTCTTTATAATTCATAGTACACGGACACTTCTTCGACTACATTCATATAGAATTAGGTAAGAAGTTTAAATTGGAAGCAAAAGAAGTACAAAAATAAATGTTTATACCTGTGACAAGAAATGTCTCTGTACACCGTCAATTAGTTGCTCTCTGGATGGATTAGGAATGTCGTCAACCTAATGCACATGGAAAAGAGAAAAACAGACAAATGAAAAACAGCCTGTAAGCTTACATTAGCAAGGAGACAGAGTTTACAAAGATAGAAGTAGGGAAAAACTGACCAGCTTGAAATGGCGCCAATATTTCCACAATGCGGCCATTTCCAGCTTGCTAAGATCAACCTTCTATAACAAAAACAAACATAAATAGGAATGTCACCATGTGCAGAAGTTAATAGTCTTTCATTTTTGGCATTTGCTTTTACTACGACTCATCATAACTTCTGTTATCGTTGCTTTCTAAAAAAGAAAGAAATGATTTATGTACCATTGATCCATGGAGCTTAGAATTAGAGTCCTTGGATTGCGAATCACTGGAGACAGATCTGCTTAGAGTCTTGCAAGATGAACCGGATGATTTATGCACGCGATGCCTTGATCTTTGTGACTTTTGAGTGTCGTCTGATCCTGAAACAACGATGAATAGAGCGTATCATGAAATAGAAGTGGAAAATGAAGTAAAAGAACAACTCATAAGAAGCTATCACTATAAGTTTATTTCAAAAATTCTACTAGTACTAATCCAAAACTGAGACAAGCACAATTGTGAGATTAGTCAGAATTTTCAGAAACAAATCCAATCATACAGCAACATGAGGTGATTCAGAGAGCATATATATTCTTGCATACATTTCTCCTTCCCCTTTTCCCTTATATGGATAAGAAAATCTACCCACCATTTCCTAACAATTATGGGGACCAGCTCATGAGAAGAAAGGCAGATACAGACAAGGTGCATGATTCAAACTAAACAGTAGACACATCAATAAAAAATGATTTTTTTTCGCCAAACAGTACATAGCATTAGCACAAAATCTTTCAAAAGTAATCAAGATTGACGGATCAATTAAAATAATCAAGACACCAACCTAGATCAGATGTCCAATTTCCACTCTCAAACTCCAAATCATCATCGTCCTCATTGCCCGTCGGTGCTTCGATCACACTAAGAGCATTCCTCTGGAGCTTCACTTCGATGCCGTTTGTAAGAACCTGCACGATTATGATGCAAGATCAATTTGCCAGCTTTGAGTAGTACAATTTGTTGGTGCACATTGATTGATAGTTGAAGCTTATGAATCACACCATATATTGCATCACAAATAATGGAATTATCTTTCAACAGTATAAAATAAATAAACTACAGTACAGATATGGATATGGATATTAAATGAAGTACTTCAAAAAAAACAATCAATTCTAACATGTCATACTTGCTTCAAATGAACTTTGATCATCTGGATCTAATCAATTCACTCCAAAGTTTAAAGGATCCTCCTCAGTAAAACAGAGTTCACAGCAATGTATTCCAGAAGTTAAAATACAAGTACAAGTTTTGCATACATAAATGATCCGACCATAGAGCAATAGAAACCCTAGATCCATCAATTGAATGGAATGCATGCAACTAGAGAGACAAAATCATAGAATGGAAAATTAGGTATTACCCAAAATGTGAAAAGCAAAGTTAGGTCTATGATCCACAATAGGCAAATCAATACATGCAACACTATGAATCGAACAAAATGCAGTACAATCGCACATCAAATTCAAGCACATTCTACAATTAAAAACCACAATCAACCAAAATCCCTAATCAGCAAACAAAAACCCTACATTGACAAGCCCCAATCACAACGATCACACCAAAACCCAAACCAATTTCAGAAAGCAAAATTACCAGCCAATGCCAACCACCAAGGCCCACAGCCTTCTTCACAACTCCACGGAGGCCAACTAGCACAGATTTGGTACGATTGTTTCCGGTAACAACCACTTTCGTGTGACGTGGCAACACAGTGAGCTCCTCCTCGCTACTTTCCCCACACGAAATCTGCGAAAATCCCTCATTCACAGAGCTCGCCATTGCTTGAATCATCTTCTCCGTCGGAAACTAGCCCCAAACCCTCACTCTCAAACCTCAAATATTGTGAAAAACCACAATGATTCGGATCATCAATTTGGGAACCAAATTATGGTTAGCGTGAACTGTAAACCCCCGATTAATCGCACATTGTGGACAAAATTGGACCGGTTTCCAGAGGAGAAGACAGTGGAGATTTTGGTGGGAAAGGAAGATTGCAGAATTTGTGAGAGGTTTGGGAAAAGGATTAAGAGAGAGAGAGAGCGCGCGAGAAAGAAAGAGAAAGGATGATGACGATGGCGATGAGAGGGACATTTGCTGGTCTTTTTTCTTTTTTTTTGCGTTTTTTCTTCTTCCCTTTTTTTCCTCTCTCAATCCCGAAGAAACTGAGTTGACGTATCGGACAGTGCCACGAAGTGTGAATCGTAGCCGTTGATTCTGATCGTGGGGTCCTTGTCAATCGGCATGTTGGTAAAAAATTGCAATGAGGTGAATACCGCTAGCGGTTTCGGGTAGAAAGCGGTTTTTTCTACGAGTTTGACTCTTTGACTGGGGGTGATCCAATAGTTTTTCTTTTCTTTTGGGGGGTTTTATATAATAAAGCGGAATTTAGGTGTAGATAAAGAAAATAAAAGTTGAGGAATGATGAATAAAATAGTGGAAAGAGAGGGGCGATTTTCCGCTTGCTTTTGAAATTTCCTTTGTTGGGAATGGAGATTGGAGTTTATAAAATTTGTAGTGTTTGGGAGTTTGAATGGGAAAGTTTAAAATAATATCAATGAATTGTTGGGGAGCTATGGTATTTGAATTTATGGCCTATAGAATATGCTA
The DNA here is from genome assembly GCA_963924305.1 of Polygonum maritimum. Lineage (NCBI taxonomy): Eukaryota > Viridiplantae > Streptophyta > Magnoliopsida > Caryophyllales > Polygonaceae > Polygonum > Polygonum maritimum. The sequence goes on along the minus strand of OZ002729.1, from coordinate 4,377,586 downwards.
ATTCACTTGTTAAAATGTAGTGATATGACTATGAAAGCTAAATTTTGAATTTTGTTGGGAACTTATTCCACGTCTAAACTCATAATCTAAACCGTCGAGCATATAAGACGGTCGCTCTCTTCATCATCATCAATCCGATATTGGGTCACTGGATTTCGATATGGATTAGAGCCTTGTTCGGTCATGAGTCCCTTGAGTTTGATCGGGTCAGACCAAGTTGTCCCCACCCGTTATTTTCTTGATTGTTCGATTTATCGTGTCAAGTGTCAATTAGGTCAGGTCAGTTGCCACTTGAGGGGATATGTTGACTGTTGAGAACTCATCCCACATTTAAGATCATAATCTAAATCGCATAGCATATAAGTCCACGAAGCTTAGGCTCATTCGCGCACATGATTAAGACAGTCGTCCCTTTCGTCATCATCAGCAGTGACGAACGCATAACGGATTTAAAGGGGGGGCACACCTTGTGTAGGAGATCCAATTCTTCAAGAATAATCGATAAATTTAGTTATTCGATACTCTTAAATAGTAAAAAAATAGGTACTTATTTCCCCAAAAAATATAGTATGTATAAAATCTAATTTATGCAATGAATAGTTACTTTGTAAACAAAAATTGGAGATGAATGCATTAAATTTGAATAAAAAAGCAAAATGGTGCTATGGGGAATTGAGCCTTGGTGGAATTAAAACAAAATTAAGCATCAAACCATTTAGACTAGTTGATTTTCATGTCATATTAGTACAAATTTAATTAAAATATACTTATATTTAATCAAAAATTACATATATATACCGTTAATTAACCCGACGGGAGGGGGGGCACGGGCCCACTCATGCCCCCCTAGGTTCGTCTATGATCATCAGTCCGGTATCGGCCACTAGATTGATACAAATTTTTTTTTTATCATAACTAAAGTTTGAAGTAAGGTGGAAGTTGGCCAGAATCATTAATTGAAATTTATGTGAATGGTTAATAATGCACAACACTTACAACTTGTGAAGATTACTTGAATTTATAACACCGGGCTACACGAATAACATATTCATATACACACAATTAAATGCTGCTATAATAATTCGATCAAAAAAGAAAGCAGAGTGTATTAAGTCTCTTAGCTTGTACCTTGTTTGATAATAATTGAACAAATCTTTACAAGTACTATAGTTTGAGTGATTATCGCCTTCTTATCTACGAGCAAATGAATAAGCTCTTCGGTGCTCGATTTTATTTGTTGTTTATATTTTTACAATGTGAATTTAAGATTAGTATACTTACAATGTGAATTTACAATGTTGTTGTTGTATCTAGAGTGTCTTGGTCTTGAACTGAGTTGTTCTAGCAAGTGAAGACGATGTAAGTTCGAATTGTTCTTTCCCTACAAAAAAACCCTTTTATTGGCATGTTATTTAATGCAATGCTTTAGTACTATTTTGATCGCTTGTATTCATTGTATACTTATTTCTTCCCCGACTCATCAAATCTTTACACGTTTGTTTTGTTTTTTTGGATCTACCTATGACCCGTGTTATACTGATTGCTTTGATCAATTTATTCAATATCTTGATTTATCATGTCTTTAAAAACGCGTATATTTTATTATAAGCCAAGAGACAAACAAATGTATTATGGCCAATATTAAAGGCATTTAAGCTAGCAAAATTTGAATCATTTTCACAACCCTTTTATAGGTATTAAAAAAGAAAAAAAAAAGAATTATAAATTGGTGGGTCAAGAAATCAATGCTTCAAAATATCAAACCGAAATGAAAAAAAAAAAAGTTTGATAAGTGGCTACCAACATGCCAAGAGGAACATGGTGGGACCTACTTTTCAACTACTATTTCTGCCGGTGTCGTCTTCTTCTCTTCTCTCTTTCCGACTCCCCTTCTTTCCCGCCATAATTAATGTCCATTTTCCACCGTCGATTTCACACTCCCCTCAATCCTAGCCGCCCGATCATTCTTATCTCATCACGCGCATTTTTTTTTATTCCATTTCCTTTTTCCCTTTCGCATGAGCTGTCGTTTTTACTAATTTCATTAGTTTGTGTGTTCTTTGAAAATTCTTGCCACCACCCAAAACAAGAATAGAATGAAAGAAGGTTTATCATTGATGGTTACTGATAAATACTTGTGTAGTTGTGGGGAAATTTTCGATAAACTATGTATACATATAAACATGGTTTATCGATCATTGAGAACTGGTATAAGAAATCAAACAAACAAACAACAAACGAACAAATAAAGGTTACAAAATAGTGTCAAAATTAAAACTATACGAAACGTCACGGATAAGAAATAAATTTAAACTGGCCGAAAAGTTTACTAGACAAAATCTGATAAAATAGTTGCGATTTGCGAACCCATCAAATTGCTACTGTATTATTCATACATGCATCCACTATATTTTTCCTAGTAATGACACTTGCAATGTTGGAAAAGATCGATGAGCTGTTGCTTAATATTCCAATTATGGGACCCAAATTGAAGATGTAAATGATTTCTTCCTCTCTTTCCCAACAGCCTAAAAAAGGACGTAATTAAGTATGATTTGAAATTTGAAATTAACTACATAAGCTTTGTGGTTTCGAATTCAATGTACAATATTTAAATACTACTCCCTCCGTTTCATAATAAGTGTCGTTTTAGCACTTAAAATTTGTTTCATAATATGTGTCGTTTTAGGTTTTCAAAGTGATTTATTAGGGGTGAATAATGATAATTTTTATTGGAATTAATGTGTATTTGTTGACTAAAGTTGTTCATTCATTGGCCAAAAAAATGTAATGAGTGGTAAGATTAAGAAAAAGTTGTAAGTTTTAAAGTGAATGATAACCGTATTAAGAGCTAAAACGACACTTATTGTGAAACGGAGGGAGTAATAATGCTGATTAATTAAAAAGTGGGGTTCAAAAAAATAACCCGACAAAATAGATGTTTCCTTCCCCATGTACGTCCATGTGAACGAGTCGACCGATTGACTTTCGCCCAACAAGCTACGTTCTTCAAAGTCCATGCACATGCCACACTCGTTTAATTTTCCAATTTCATGTACAATCATGCGACATGAATCTATGGGAAAAAAAGGTAAGCCAATTTGGTTTTTCTCTACAATCACACTATTCACACGTGAGCTGAGGTACCAACTTGTAAACCTAATTGATGTAGTTACATCTAATAAACGTGACAATGTCGTATAAACTATGTTTAAGATAAGTATTTGGACACTATACCACGCGCGAACATGCTTAATTTTTTGAGTTTTGTGTATATTTAATTAGAATTTCGAACCCATTGAGTACGAGGTTACTAGCACCTGAATAATCCTACGATGGTCGCACTTGCTGGTTGCTGTTTGTGTATAAAGTGTAGTCTTTGATCGCGTACTAGCACCCGAGTAATCCCATGATGGTCGCACTTGTTGGGCGTACGAGCTTTAGTTGGTGTTTTGTGTTTAGAGTGTAGTCTTTGATCGCTTACGTGCATGTCTAATATGTAAATGGCGTGAAGAGATGGGGAAACAAACTATTTTTTTTTTTGGTCGGAAAAGAGGCAAGGGCCTCAGAGATTAAGTATTAGAAGAAATAAGTCTGGGGACAGAAAGTCCCTTTACATCATTTTCAAGCAATAATGAAATACAAGGAGGAGGTTGATCAAGCGAGTGAATGCCAAGCGGAAGGTCATGCGCTGCCGAGGCGAGGGCATCGGCCACCTGATTGGCTTCACGGCGGACATGGCGGAACTGGAGCGTCCAGTCCCTACACAAAAAGCCTCTGCAGCGGCGTGCGAGGCTGGCAAGGGGGTGTGTGAGGGGCGGCGGGGAGTTGATGAGCGAGATGGCCGAGAGGGAGTCGGCCTCCAAGATGACATTTCGAAGGCCGAGGTCCCAGGCAAGGTTCAACCCCTGTAATATCCCTTTGAGTTCGGCCACCGGAACAGAGCAAGCGCCCAGGTTGTACATAAAACCAGCCATCCATTTTCCTTCGTTGTCTCTGATGGCTCCTCCAGCAGCTGAAAAGAGATGATTACCGTGGACGGAGCCGTCAGTGTTGATCTTGTAGTGGTGGGGAGGCGGTTTCTCCCAGCTGATGTGGATAAGCCGTTTCTCCTGGCAACCAGAAGTGTGGCTGCGGAGGGCCCAGGCTGCCTGGAGGTCGACCGAACACCGCTGAATGAGGACGGCGCCATTGTCGGGCGGGGTAAGGTTGTGGAAGATCCGCCGGTTTCGCCATTTCCACAGCCACCAGACAGCGGTTGCGAAAGTTGTGGCGGCATTAGTGCCAGAGTTGAACAAGAACTCACCTTTGAGATTGTTGTAAAGCCATGTGAGGGGGCTGGAGTTGAAAAAGGCGGCCACCTGAGACGGTTGGAGGAGTTGTTTCCAAATCTCCGCAGCAACTTTGCAGTCTCGAAAGAGGTGGATGATGGTTTCGGGCTGCGCAGGACAGAGGCCGCAGTCCGGGGACCGCTCCATGTGGCGTCGATGGCGCTCCGCATTGGTCATAATTCTTCCCCTCGTCGCCAGCCAGCAGAAGACCCGGATGCTTTCCGGAACTTGCAGGCGCCAAATGGATCGATAGACCCCACGAAGGCTCTCGGGAATTGAGGGTTGCGGTTGGATGAGATTATAGGCCGAGGAGACAGAGAACTCACCTGTGGGCGATGGTCCCCAGGAGAGGGTGTCTGGAATTCCGAGTCCGTCGGAATATCCCTGGCAGCAAGACGGCGGACAACGGCGGGGGAAAGGTGCGCTGAGATGCGGCTCCAAGCCCAACCCGTGTTCGGGCGCCAGAGCTGGCGAACGGTGAGAGAGTGGGCTTCCGGAGTGAGAGAGTTGGAAGCGATGAGGGAAAGGGGCTTTTGGTCGAGCCACGAGTCCGACCAGAACTTGATGGTCTGGCCATCTCCAAGATTCCATCGAGTTCCCTTATAAACGACCTCGGAGAGGCCCCATGCGATACCTTTCCAGGTGGAGGAGGATCGGTGGCGGTTTTTGGTCTGGATGATTCGATCTCCCACAATCCGAAGACCATATTTGGCGGTAAGGAGATCTCCCCACGTCCCTGCAGTGCCTTGGAGTAGTTTCCAGCCAAGCTTGGCAATGATAGCGGCGTTCATGGTTTGCGCCGTCCGAATCCCAAGACCACCCGAGTCCTTGCTTGTGCAAATGTCTTTCCAAGCGACCAAATGCAGCTTGCGGGAGTCTTCGGTGTCGCCCCAGATGAAGGAGCGATTTATTTGGTCCAACCTCGCATGAGTGGAAGACGGGAGATGAACGGTGTTCATCGTGTAACAGGGGAGGGCAGAGAGCACCGATTTGCAAAGGGTGATTCGGCCAGCCAAGCTCAAGGTTTTCGCCTTCCAGCTGGCCAATTTGTTCTTGGCTTTGGCGAGGGGGCCGGCGAAAGTGTCCTTATTGATGGGCTCGTGGAGGACAGGCATACCGAGGTAGGTTCCTAGGTTGCGAGTAACTTGGATCCCACTAGCTATCTCTAAGTCGTTGGCCAGGTCTCGGGAGACGTTAGCAGAGACGAAGACCTTAGACTTGGAGGTACTAACGGATTGGCCCGAGGCGAGACAAAAGGTTTGTAAGCAATCCTTGATCACTCTCATTTGTTGGAGAGAAGCTTCGGCCATCAAAATAATGTCGTCGGCGAAGAACATATGGGAGATGGGAGGGGCTCCACGACAGATTGTGATAGGCTTCCAACGACCCGAGGCGACCTCTCTTTGGATGATGTGGCTTAGACGCTCCAAACAGAGGATGAAAATATAAGGGGAGATGGGGTCTCCTTGGCGAATGCCGCGCTCCGGAAGGAATTGGTCGGTGGTCTCGCCGTTCCAAATCAGGCGCATGGTCGGGGTGGTGATGCACTCTTTGATCCAAGCGACCCAATTGTCGCCAAGGTTGGAGTCTTGAAGGGTGTCGACTACAAAATGCCAATGAAGCCTGTCGAATGCTTTAGTCAAATCCAGCTTCAAAAGCATCCAACGTTTCCCGCCTTTCTTCAATTGCATGGAGTGCACAATTTCTTGAAGGAGGATGGTGTTGTCAGTGATTGACCTATCGGGGAGAAAGCTATTTTGATGGTGGCCAATGAGCTTAGACATGACAGGTTGGAGCCTGTTAGCAAGAACTTTGGTGACGATTTTGTATATGACGTTGCAAAGGCCTATGGGGCGAAATTGGCTCATGTTTTCCGGGTTCGAGACCTTGCCGAGGAGGGATATCAGGGTGTCATTTGCACCTTTGGGGAGGGTGCTTGTTGTGAGAAAATTTTGAACAAAGCTGAACACGGACTCCCCGACAATCGGCCAACATGTCTTGTAAAAGATGGGTTGGAAACCATCGGGGCCGGGGGCTTTGTAGGATCCCATTTGCTTGACAGCTTGATGGACTTCCAGCCTGGAGAGAGGTCTGTTAAGAGTGGTTCTGTCAGCCGAGGAGATTGGCGGAAACCCGCCTCTTTCCAGCAAGGGGGGGTTGGTGGAAGTGTCCGGGTAAGCATAGAGATTTGAGAAGAAGGAGACTGCATGGTGCTCGAGATCGGTCGGGTCATTAATCCAACCCCCATCGTCATTCATCAACGTAGTTATTTTGCTTCGAGCTCGGCGGATGATTGTGCTTGCGTGGAAGAAAGATGTATTGCGATCGCCGAGCCTAATCCAATCTTGTCTGGATTTTTGGTACCAAAGCAATTCTTCCTGGTCAAGGACGGCCTCAAGCTCGGATTGGAGATCGGCCTCCCTAGTAATGAGTGTTTGGCAATTGCTACTCTCCAGGGCTTTTTGGGTGGCAGCTATGGCTTCAATCAGGCTCGCCTTCTTGATATGGATGTTGCCGAAGACGGCTCGATTCCAATGAAGGAGGTCGGATTGGAGGGCTGCAAGTGCCGCGCAGGGGCTGATGTTGTGACGCCAGTGATCACGAATGAAGTCCATGAATTGGGGATGGGTTGTCCAAGCAGCTTCGAAGCGGAATGGACGTCTCCGGCGGTTGCTCACCAACAATCCTCCCAACGCTAGGAAGAGGGGGTTATGGTCGGATGAGAGCGCGGGGAGGTGCTTGACGGCGGCTTCCGGCCAATGAAGTCTGCCCTGGAGATTGGTAAAAAACCGATCAAGTATTTTGGTAACTCTAGTGTCAGTTTGGTTGCCACGCCGCCAAGTAAATTGTGAGCCAGAGGCTCCCATGTCGATGAGGCCAATTTTCTCGACCCAATTGGCGAATTGGGAAGAGTCAGAGGAAAGGATAGGGGGGCCACCGTAACGGTCATCGAGGGTGAGGATAGAGTTAAAATCTCCACCTACGAAGAGCGGGTCGGTGATGTCAATGCATTCTTTCTCCAGGGAAGGCCAAAACAGGCTGCGAAGGTGTGGCTTGGGAGGGGCGTAAACCACGATAAGGTGAAGGGGGCCAGAAGGAGTGGTGATCATAGAATGGATGAAATACTTGTTGGTGGAAATAATGTTGAGGTTGAGGTTTTGGCTGTTCCAAAAGAGCCAGATACCGCCCTTGAAGCCAGAGGCCTCAACTCTTTCACAGTTGGAGAAAGGGAGTTTGCTACAAACAAAATCAGCCCTCTCTCCAGAGATCTTAGTTTCGGTTATGGCCAGGATATCGACCTTATTTCTCTTCAAGAAATAACGGCAAGCACGGCGGAAACCTTTGCCCCCGGCACCTTGTACATTCCAAACGATGCAATTCATTGGAAACAAGAGGGAGAGGGGGGTCCAACGACGGACGGAATCAGGCCCCGGTAGGGGGCGGGGAACTGTGGTCCAAAGGCGCGGAATCATCCAGCATCTCTTCATCGATGAGATGTGTGGGAGTCTCATGGATCGGAGCTTGGTCTGAGGTAGTGATCGGAGCCGAACCGCCCTCTATTTCTGGGGTTGGGGTTGGTTCTATAGGTGGGGGATCGTTCCCGGCCTGGAGAGTGGGTGAGGAGATGGGGTCGGGGGGTTTGGGCAAGGCAGAAGGGGAAGTGGGTCGTGGGTTTTGTGGGGGATGGGCCTCAGGGTTATCATAGCATGGGCTTTCCTCAGAGGTTGATCTGGGCCTTTTGGCCGGTCCAATAGGAATGGAGGGAGGTTGGGAATCGGGATTTTTGAAGAAAACAGCCTTTTCTCGGTCCACTTTCTTTGACTTATTGAGACGTCGTGATCCGCTAGCAAAGCTGGAACCTGCGGAAAAAATTTCATAGAGCGGCCTAGCGGGGGCAGGGTTTGTCTCTACTCCGGAAGTCGCCTTTTTGGAGGAAGATATGGATTGTGCAGGTTGTCTTGTTTCCTTAAAGGGAGCTTTTTGGGTGTCAACGGTCTCTTTGCCCTTCTGTTCTTCTTCCACCGTATCAGAAGGTTCAGTTGGCAGAGAAGAGAACCTGTTGGCAGGACGGTTCTTGGGTTCCGAGGAGGCCTCACCCACCGCTGGCACGTGTCTAGGTTTAGGTTTCCTTTGTTTGGGAGCAACCATCATCCAAGAGCCCAGGTGGCTGTCGTCCTGCGGCGGCGGCGCCGTCGTCGGGGTCGGAGTTGTGGAAGCAGCTGGCTGGCTCGAGGGCGAGCTTGGGTGGGTGGATGCCGTCTGCGCCGGGGGGCGATTTAGGGATGGGCAGTTGTTGATGAGGTGCCCGCAACGGCCGCAACCAATGCAGATCTCAGGAAGACCTTCATACTCCACGAGCACTGTTTCATCATTGATAAGGAGGGCGCCTTTTAGAGGGCTGTTGAGATCAAGTTCGACACAAACACGAGCGAAACGGCCCCTCGTCGCTTGCATGGTGTTCCTGTCGATGCGCAGTGGCCGTCCCAGGTTTTCAGCAATTTTGAGAATGACACGATCCTCGTAGAGCACCGATGGGAGGTTCGAGAGTCGCAACCAAGCAGTGACTGTGGCGATCGCATCCTTCTTGGGGTTAAAGGAGGGATCCCACTTGCGAACAAGGAGGCAGCTGCCGAAGATCGACCACGGGCCACCTGCCAACGCATTCCAGTAGTCCTGCTCTTGGTCGAAACGCACGATGAAAAAGGCATTAGCCAGGTCCATTATAGTCATGGAGCCATTTGGAAGCCACATGTCACGAAGCCGCCGTTCAAGCACTTGGAAAGCGAGCTGGCGTCCCATGGGCTTGATGATGATTGCATTGGTCCAGGATTTGGCTAGGATGGAGATAAGGTCTGGGGTTATGGTGATGGCTGGGGTTCCATGGGCACCATAAGGGTAATTAACAAGTATGTTAGCTGACAGAAAAGCATCACTCAGATCAGGCTTTTGGGTAGTGGAGGATCCTTGGAGGAGCTTGTCTTTGAAGGATGGAGGGTCCGGTGGTTTGAAAGGCGGAGGGTCGGTGGTGGGCGAGGAGTCAGGCATTGGGGAGTCAGCGGGAGCCATTCAGAGAGTTTTTTACTTTTTGTTGTTTTATGGAGAAACAAACTATATGTGTGACATGTTCTAATTAAGCTAGACATATAACATGTTTGGCCAATTGGGTAGAACATTTGACACATTGTTCACCCATGACACGAGTATTGCAATTTGGACTTAACCTTGTCAGGCCATTGATGGGTATATGGGCCTCAATTCCACAAACTATGGGCCCAAATCTCAATCCCAAACACTTGGTATCTTCAATCTATTCACACAATAAGATTCGAAACTTGAATCTAACATCAAACATAACTATCTTTGAGAAGAGAGATACCTAACCCTTTCCCCTCCTTCCAAATATACCTTACTCCATTTGTTCTTCAAACTCCTTCCTTATAAACCCTTCAAACCATACCAAACATTTCATCACTACATCAAAATCTGATCATCAACACACCCAACACACAATGTCAAACGAATCCATCAACTCATCCTCCTCGGACGCCGAAAACCAAAGGCAACTCGAACACGGGCTCAAAGACATGATTTCCCACCTCAGCTCTCAACTTAGCCACCTCCGAAAACCTCAGGGGCGCGAACAGGCAGGGGAGGAGGAAGAAGAAAACGGCGTCCGAATCATCACCATCGCCGGAACCAACACCGGATCCACCCTCAAGAGCGATCTCGGTGCCAACCCGAGTAGACGCCACCATCAACATCATCATGGAACTAAGCTAGTGCCCGCGGGAAAACATGACAACGAAGATGAAGATGAGGAAGAAACACAGGACATGGGGACGTTGGTCAACAGCAATTTCCAGGCGGTCAACAACTCTATCATGCTTGGTGGTAGTTTTAATAGCCATGATCCCGGTGTTAAGGTTGAAATCTCTGACGACGTTGACCACCCTCACCACCAAAGACACCGTCGCCATGGACATGGGAATAACAAAGGCAAAGAAAAGAGCGAAGATTGAATTGGGCAAGATGCATGGTTTTCTTAATCAAGATGAATGTTCCGTCAAAATAAGATGATTTGAGTAATAACTTGTTTTTGAACGTTGTATCACTAAGCAACAAAGTCGTTGTAGTATAGTGGTAAGTATTCCCGCCTGTCACGGGTTCGATCCCCGGCAACGGCGATATTTTTATTTCTTTTGATTTTCGATATTAATGTATATTTTGTTGTGGGCTTTAATAAAATGAAGAAAATCGTCACATTCACACACGGAAGAGCACAAGAACATCGTTTTCCCATTCCAAAATTCCCAACTCTGTTTTTTCCCTCCAAAACTCGCCGGAGCTACTAAGATTCGAAGAATTCGAAATTGATCGAACAGGTTAGAAATCGACGATCTCTCTTTTCATCTTAAGCACCCCATTTCCGTTCTTGATGCCATCACGCCCCAATTAATTGTCAACATTTACGATTTCTGAAACCCTTTTCTGGGGTAACCTTGAGTTCTTGACAACGATCGAGTTTGTTTTAGTAAAATTAGGGTTCTTTCGTAGTAGCTATTGTTTTGACCGTTTCCGCTTCTTCTTAGATCGAGGTGATCAACAAGATGCTTAATCCGACAAAAGCGATGGAAAATCTCAAGGTGGAGACGGAAAAATCTCCGATTGCTCATGGAACGACGGCTGCCAAGTTACGCGTTCAGAAAGGTGATTCTTTCTTTTCAATTACGAAGTAGAAATTGAAGTATTATCGTTAACCCTAAAGCGTCTCTGGTTGAAATTGATCCTTGATTCCGTTTCGTTTCATCAATCTTACTGGAAATGTTGAAAATCTGGGCCGGAAACTGGTGGATTTGCTTTTGCTTAAATTTAGGGTTTTACCCTTAAAGCATTTCCGGTTGAAATTGATCCTTGATTTTGTCATCTTGGTTGAGAAATTGAAAATCTGGACAGGAAACTGCTGTATCGATCTTGAATTTTTCTGTTGTTTGAGTTTCTGTAGATATCAGCGAGCTGTTTCTACCAAGTGATTGCGAGATCAGTTTTCCTAATGGAAAGGATGATTTGATGAAGCTTGAGGTCACAATATGTCCTGATGAAGGCTATTACAGGTGTAGTGGAATTCTGTAGACAACTTGTTCATCTTCAATCTCTGATTAGTATATCATTGTCATGACTTAATCTGTTGTGTTCTCAGGAATGGGAAGTTTGTCTTTGCTTTAGACATTCCTTCTTGCTATCCTTTCAAGGCTCCAAGGGTTAGGTGTAAGACACCGGTAACTTAACCAAAACCCTGGTTCAAGCAAATCTTTGCTGAGCAATTAACTCTTACATTCTTGTGTATTTAATGGCAGCCAATTAACCCTTTTTTGCAGGTTTTTCATCCTAATATTGATCTGGAAGGAAATGTTGGCCTGAACATTCTCAGGGAGGATTGGAGGCCCGTCATGGATCTTACCACCGTCGTCTGTGGACTTTACCATATTTTCCTGGTAACCTCTCTATTTATCTTCAACCGATTCTGATCGAGTTCATGTTGAAACCTGCACATTTAGTAAGCTGATGGGCATGCAATTGCCTTGGTGCAGGAACCAAACTGTGAGGAGTTTCTCAATGATTGTGCTGCTATGCTGCTGATGAACGACCGGGACACGTTTAGGGTTCTCCAGAAAGAGTCCATCCCCATGAAAGATTCATTCGCTTTGGACATGAAGAGACTTGCAATATATCATTGATGATCTGTGAAGAAATGGAGTACATAATATCTGATGATCGTCGGTAGCTGTTTGGAATTCGGTTAGTTGACAATTTTGTTGTTGCCCTGCAGGTCTTAATTCTAGAGGCTAGAGTCTGGTTCTTTGCAACTTAGCAATGTATGCATTTCTGTAGGACAATCTGTTTGCCTGCACACCCATTCTAGCGTCTAGAATTTTGTACCTTGCAACTTAGCATAGTAGGCATTGCTATAGGCCAAATGGTGTGTTTGTGTATAGGCCAGTATAAATGTTGCACGGTGTGTTGCTCTATGTCTCTCCGTACTGATTAGCATTCGCGTTTGGTACCTTGCAACTTAGCATAATATGCATTTCTGTAGGCCAAATGTCATGTTTGTGTATAGGCCGGTATTGAACTGTATGTTTCCTTACTGATTAGCTACCACTATTAATGGAGATTCTGGGCAATCATTTTCTGCTTATGGGTGCACCAAAATTTGCTTATACACACAAAACTGCTATGTAAATCCCCATGTTATATATCCATGCATAGGGAAACCAGAACCTAGAGAATGGATTGCCTAACCAGCTTAGCACAAACAATATATACATTAATCTCGCTTAAGTACTACGGATTTGTGCACAACTTTTTCCCTATTGAATTTGCAGTGAGGGGCAAAAAAAACAGTACAATGTGGCCTCCTCGTGAGAATGCGTGAGGTCAATACATTACAAATTACTCCACCGCTCAACTCTCTTACACAAATTTCCTTTTCTCTTTAATGCTAGTACGATTTACGTGGCAATTTATTAAATTAATCCATCATGTATACGCTGCTACGCGCCTCAAACTTTTATCGTGTACCCACCCCCACCCTAAAATAGGAAAATCCCTATGGCCCACCAGCCCCTCCAAACTCGGATCCTGGCCGTCCGATCAATCCATCTTTGCCATAATTGTTTTCCAAAGCTAAATGATCACACACTGTCAGTCAAAACGGCCTCCTCACAACGATTCCCTCCACAGGCCACAGAGTAGGTGGGCCACCACCTCCACCACCACAACCTGCACCCGCCTACAGAGAATCATTTGCAGACGTTAAAAAAAAAAGAAAAAAGAAAACTCAAAAAAAATTAAAGGTTTATACTCTGAAGAGGAAGGAGAAGGAGGTTTTCCTCTGCACATCGTCCAACGAAATTCCTCTTTCGCATCTTCCTTAGAGAGAGAGAGAGAGGCGGTGATGGAGGGCGGAGAAGAGGGGGTAGGGGCGGCGAGGAGGAAGCCGTCGTGGAGGGAGAGAGAGAACAACCGGCGGAGGGAGCGACGGCGGAGGGCGGTGGCGGCGAAAATCTTCTACGGACTTAGGGCTCAGGGGAACTACAATCTCCCGAAACACTGTGACAATAACGAGGTGTTGAAGGCTCTTTGTGCTGAAGCTGGTTGGATCGTGGAGCCTGATGGCACCACCTATCGCAAGGTAAAAACACTCCGTTGGTTTAGTTTTCTCCGATTTGAGTCTGGAAGTTTCTCGTTTTGTGCTGATCAGATCTGGATTTAGTGGTTGTAAGCAGAAATTGGTGGCCTGGGTCAAATATGGCAAGTTTAGTTGAGCTTTGTTTGAGTCAGTTTAGTTGCTTGATTTGTGGAGTTTTGAGCTCGAGGAAGTCCTTTTTTGGCTTCTTTTAGGGGATGGTTGTTCTGGCGGTTTTTGGTTTGATCTTGTTGACTGGAAAAGTGAGCTTATCCAGATTTGCCTGAGCTTGACCGGTCCAATTCAGTGAAATCCTGAAGCTTCTTTTTTAGGTTGTAACTTATTACTGGAAATCTGTACATTCTATAACTGTTGCACTCCCCAATTTCAGCAAGTTTTGAGCCAATTTACTCGATTAATTTGTAGGAACTCCTTTTTTAGCTTCTTTTAGGGAACGAGTATTCTGGTGATTTTGCTTTGACCATGTGGACTGAAAATAGAGTTTATCTAGATCTTGCCTGAGCTTGAACATTACATTTCTGCTAAATGTTGAAGCTTTTTTTATTAGATAGTATTTTATAACTGGAAATCTGCAGGCTGAGTAATTGCTGTAGTGTATAATTGCAGCAAGTCTTAATGGCTTTTACCCAAACGTTGCATTTCTGGATGAATTGGTTTGAAATTTGACTTGGAATGGTAAAAACACAACTTCTTGACCATTCTCCACTTTTGGTGATATTTCTGCTCTTCAGGGTTACAAGCCACCTCCAACCGAAATTGCAGGCACTTCAAACAGTATCCACATTAGCTCTTGCTCATCTCAGATACCAAGTCCTTTATCTTCTGCATTTCCAAGCCCGATTCCTTCCTACCAACCGAGCCCTTCTTCCTCCGCCCTTCAAAGCCCAACCCACAATGATATGAGCGCCGCAGCAAATCCGTTCTCATTCCTTTGCAACTCGGGGCCGTCTAGTCTTCCTCCTCTGCGAATATCAAACAGTGCACCCGTGACACCGCTGTTTTCATCTCCAACATCTAAAGCACCTAAACAAAGTTTCAACTTCAATTCAATTTCCAAGGAATCTATCTCTGCTTTAAACTACCCTCTATTCGCTGAATCCGCTCCGTCAAGCCCCACTCGCTGCAGAAACGTTGCGCCTCCAACTATATTTGAATGTGACGAGTCCGACTGTTCTACTATTGATTCTGCATCTGGGCAATGGATTAGCTTCAAGAGATTCGCTAGGCCGCCGATTCCTACTTCTCCTACCTTCTGTCTTCTGAAACCAATGGCTCGGCAAATGTCGCTCAATGATCCTATGGAAGTTGGCGCTTCCGAGCCTCAGAATGTTCAGGTGACTCCATGGGAAGGTGAAAAGATCCATGATGTTGGAATGGATGATCTTGAACTTACACTTGGAAATGGCAAGGCTCGGTCTTAAGCTTTCAATTCGGGTCACAAGAGGCATATAAGGTTAAATCAAGGTAGAAGGATCAATCACAGGAGGTGTGTTCAAATTTTTTCGCTTTAGGTGAGCTTATAATTTTATCCATGTACTCTGGTTTCTCTCCTTGGCCATATTGGAAATCTGGGGAAAGCTTGAATTTTACTCACAAGCTTTACCTGTAGATCTCTGTAATTGAGCTTTTACCAGGAGAAATTTATCTCCTTAAAGTATGAGCTCTAGCGAGGAGTTTAAGTTTCCATTATATAATTGTTGATGGTTATTGGTAGATTGAATTGTCTAGCTAATTTATATATTCAATTGGAATTGTTCATTATCAGCAGTTGGGTTTTGCTGTCAATGGTCTTTGATTGTGTTATTTCAAAGGCTGTGTGTTCTGTTTGATTGATAGGTTTTGCTCATGTTCATGCACTAGACATTTGCTTTTGGAGCATATGACTACAAATCAAATAATGCTGGTTGTTTATAAAAGTGTCCAGACACATGATATCTTGTCTGTCACAAAGTCTAGTGGTTTAACGTAGCTTTCTTTCTCATCATATTTTGTATTGTCCCTGATTGTCAATGTCGTGTAACCTGACTGAGTAATTGGACTATAATTGTGTCATAATCTGGGTTTAGACTTTCACAAATAAATTATAAATTGACTTTGTATAAAATTATAAATTATCTTCTCACAGAATGAAATAGAAGTATGATGGGTTATAAAATTGTTCTTGGAAAAGTTCAGGGATCAAAGCCAATGTTGACTATCATATGCATGTGAAGAAATAATTTTTTTTTTCCTGTTTTAATACTATCATATGCATGATTACTGATTAGCATGAAAAAAAGGTTTATATTGAGAAAATCTCTGGGATTTGGAATTTTGAGTGAGTTGGCGAGTTGCCCTTTTGTCTTGAACCTTTGCACACCAATTGTTCAAGTGCCATAAACGTTTATAAAATGTGTCTTCATTCGACCTAAAAAATAAAATAAAATGTGCTTTTGATGCGTGGATGAGCCATCTCATACAAGATAAATAAATCTGTAAAATTGATAAACATTATTCTTTTGGCTACTGTTAGTCTGTTACATCCTTTCTAATTCACCATTTAAAATTTGATTTTATGAAACAATTCCGAAAACTCTCTGATCCAATCCCAATAGCCTTGCTTAGTTGCTTGTATTCCATAAACTTGCATTAAATAATTTGTTAGTTGTAAAGATGATAAGTAGATAACCGTTTGATTTGGGTTCATCCAACCATATCACTAATTTGCTTTCGTTAAGCAATTGATAATACTCCGTATATCAATTCTTCAAATCATTCCTACATATATTTTTTATATTCTATCAACTATCAATAAAAAAACAAAAAAAAATTATCATTATCATGTGATCATCCAAACTGTAAACAATTAATTAAAAAATGTTGAAATTACGGGAAAAAAATCATCATTAAGACAAAATCATCAAATCTCACAAGACCTAATCCCTCACGGATTCTTCCCCAAACCCCAAATCCTGAAGAACCCAATCCCTTTCCCCCACGCAACTCCTGAAAACCCAAACTCTCGATCAACCGACCCTACCACACAAACAAAAAAACCTTCTAGCAGATCTCTCGTTTTCCCCAATTCCTCAAACCCCATGTCACACTCCCACCCTTTTCCAGCTTCGATCCTCTCATCCCAATCCCTCACTCTATAATCCAAAATCCGTGTTCCAGAACCCCTTTCCATACTTCCCACCAGCCGAAAATTCACTCCAACAATGGAGACTGAGCTCAAAGCCCCCCCAAACAATGCCACCCCCGAGGAATTGGAAGAGATGGAGAGCAAGTACGCCGCCTACGTCCGACACGACGTGTACGGCCCAATGGGCCGGGGTCCATTGCCGTTGACGGAGAAGTTGCTCTTGGGATTGGCTCTGGTGACCCTGGTGCCGATCAGAGTGGCTTTTTCAATGGCGATTTTGGTGGTGTACTACTTGATTTGTAGGGTTTGCACGCTCTTTTTGGGAAATGGCGAGCAACGGGAGAACTATGCTCATCTTGTTGGGTGGAGAAGAGAAGTGATTGTTACGAGTGGGAAGTTCTTCTCCAGGTTGTTGTTGTTTATTTTCGGGTTCTACTGGGTGAGAGAGAGCAAAAAGGTTGAGTCTTTGGTGAAAGAGGAGGTGAGTAAATGCTGCTCATGGTTTGATGGAATTTAGGGATTTATTAAGCTAGCATGTTCAGTTTGTTATTCCTAATTTTAAGCTTTGTATTCGTGATGAGCTCTATGCTGTTAATGATCAGTGAATTGGCCCCATAATTGGCAAGTACAACAGTGACCTACTTGCTAGCATTTAGTACTCGTTTGGTTCAAATTTATGGTGATGGATAGGGAAAGAGATTAAGGATTGAAATTTTTTGCTGAGCAACTGTTGGATAATGAAACTAGGGAGTCTTTGAGAAATGGCTACATCTTTGATGGATAGGGAAAGGGATTAAGGATTGAATTTTTTTGCTGAGTAACTGTTGGATAATGAAACTAGGGAGTCTTTGTGATTAATTTACAAATAGCAAATCTTATTAAGAAAAGGCTACATCTTTTTCTTCTTTTCCATTCCATTGGTATTTTCTAGTGAACTTCTCTAGTAACTTTATGTTTCCATGGTTCCATGTGACTGTTTTATTTGTATTAATTGTGAAATAGTGGAAAGTTGGCATGACTTTTGGAACTCTCAAAGGAAATTATGGGGCCTGTGGCTATCAAGTGATGACTTTTTTTTTTTTGTTGATTCTGCTCAGGCGGAGAATAGAGGCCAATTTGAAGAATCAGAGAGACCTGGAGTAATAATATCGAATCATGTTTCTTACATAGATATTTTGTATCACATGTCATCGTCGTTTCCGAGTTTTGTTGCTAAGGTTGGTTTCTTTTTACCGCTGAAATTTGGGCACTTCCGTCCGGTGCTTCATGATTCTTCATAAAGCAATTTTGATTTTTTCAGTTTTTCATTTTAACATATTTTGTATGTTTTCTTTGCTGAAGAAATCAGTGTCCAATCTCCCTCTAGTTGGTCTGATAAGGTTAGTCCTGAACTTCTGATGTTGCTGCATTTTTGTAAAGTTTTATATCTGCTTTACTTTTTGTTGGTTTTAATCACTCTTGGATAGCCAAATTGGCTATAATCACTATTTTGCACAACAATTCGTGTAGATTGATCTGGTGTTATTACTTGATGCATTGAAAACAGCTTCTTCTTTTTTTGTTGTTATTATGGTGCAAGACTGTACAACTGTTTAAGGTGGAGTTTGTTTTCAGATATCCTACAAGGATTAAATCTACTACTGGTTTCCTTTTATGTCAAGTTGTTGGTTACTGGTTACTGGTTTGTGTGTGCATTATACGAGCATTAATTAATATTAGCAGCCGCTTGAGTTTACTCTTTTTACAATTAATTATGATGGTTAACTTGCTGCTTCTTTTAAGTTTTCTTTCACCATGTCGTCCAAAATGTCTTTTTATGATCCTATATATAGAGCTACAACTGATCATAAAATTCGTATACTTCACAGCAAGTGCCTTGGCTGTGTTTATGTGCAACGGGAATACAAATCATCTGACTTCCAGGGCGTTTCAGGTATTCACATTCTCGATAAGTGTTTCCGCTTGCTTGATGAACCTTTCACTTGATTAACAACACCACCCTGTTTTTACAATATACTACTACAGTACTCGTACTACTTTTTGGCAAGGAGGTCAAAAAAGTTGCTTGAAGCAATGCGGGTAAAATTGGTAACAATTTCTTTTGTTATCTGAAGGTGTTGTGACAGAACGAGTTAAAGAGGCACATGAGAATAAACAAGCCCCATTAATGATGCTCTTTCCAGGTTATAATCCTTTCATCATGCTGTACATATAATACGATATGGATCCAGAGAATTTGTACCTTGCAATACTTTTTCCAACATTAAAGCTAGTAGAAACTCAGTTTTTATTTAATCTAACTCCCTAGTTTCATTTGCATCTTGAAATTTCATTGCAGAGGGTACAACCACAAATGGAGATTACCTCCTCCCTTTCAAAACAGGTGCATTCTTAGCAAGAGTTCCTGTTCTTCCTGTGATTCTAAGATATCCATACCGAAGATTTAGTCCTGCATGGGATTCCATGGCGGGAGTAAGTTTCCTCTTTACATTCTAAAAAATATTTGGATGCATGAAATATATGATGTAGATTTTATGGTTAATACATTGCTGGGCATTGGCTATGGTTAGTTGAACAGTAAATACTTTACGCTTAGCTTCCTCCCCAATTGAAATAAATCTATCTCTTAGAAATTTGTTTATATCAAGAAACTGCTTTTGGATTGGAGAAAAGTTGAAATTATGCTGAATGTTTAATTATATGAATTTTTCAGTGAAATTTTTTAAGTTATGTGCTGTTATGGCATTTATGAAACCCTACACTTGAAACGCAAAAATAATTTGGTAAGAAATTCTTCTATTTGTGTTGGTGATTGAATGTATCATTTCTCTGCGTGCATTTAATGACAAACATAAGGCTCTCGGTATGTTGGCGAAATAAGCTATTCTCATAATGTATTTGGAACTGGTGATGCATCCTTTTATGCTTACTCTTCCCAGATTTCTGCTCACAACTTCAGTCTAAATCTTGCAGGCTCGGCATGTAATCCTTCTTTTATGTCAATTTGCAAATAATATTGAGGTTACAAGGCTGCCTGTATATTACCCAACAGAGGAAGAGAAAGATGATCCAAAACTATATGCTAGCAATGTTAGAAGCTTAATGGCCACCGAGGTATTTGTTTGCTTTTCAACCCTTGTATGTGAAAAATATATTTTGTTATCCACTTCTGAAAGATTCACTCTTAATGATGTTTATTAAGCTTTCACGTAACTTATCTTCAGCTAACACCTGAGTTGTTGCCTGTAGGGAAATTTGGTGCTGTCTGATATTGGACTGGCGGAGAAGCGTATATATCACGCTGCTCTCGATGGTAATAATTGTCGGCCTAGTGTTCTGCATTCGAAAGCCGAGTGAATTTTTCATGGTCTCAAATGACTCCTGCAAGTTCACATTTCATGTAAACTTCCCAGCCTTCATCATGTGATCTATATTTGAAGCTAACTTACTGAAATTGACTTCTTTCTGATTCATGGCCTTGTAGAAATTTCTTGTACAATAGTATGGTGCAAAAGTTAGCCCTAGATCCTTTTGGCTTGATTTTCACCCTCAAACTTTGCAGTGTAGAAATGGTTGAACTCCCTTTGGTCTGTGTGTATGAAGGATGTATGAACATCCCCATACCTCAACTCTACGTCACTCTTTCTGTTACCATTTTTTCTTTTCTTTTCTTTTCTTTTCTATAATTAATCTCAAAGCTAATACAGTTTTGCATTTTTGAATTGTTGGTATGATTGTTCCTATCCACAATAGCTACCAGGATTGAAAGAGATTGTTAAACAGATTCTTTTGCTTCAAAAGTGTTAACTTATCTCATACAAATGACTGAAGATTTAGGGGCTTGAGATAAATTTCAGCTTAAAGAAGATTGGGAGGAATGTTTTGTATAGAACATTCAATGGTAGTCCCAAGAGATGCTAAATCTGCTAATCATTGAAGATATTGTTACTGTACAGAGCAGAGGAAGTTAAATCAGGAAAGAGCAAGCTCACTGAACTTGTCATGGTTAAATTGTCAAACTACCAAGTGGAAGAGACAACAGACCTTGCTTCATCATTGATTGAATTGGGTCTTACATCACATTTTAAAGTAACCCAGAATTGGAATCCCTTCAGAAATCCATGCATGATAAAGGGTGGTAAAATATATTACAAAAACCCACATTCCTAGCCCCAGACTGCTACCAGAGGCTGTTGCTAACACCTAACAGAAGATTTTAAACTGCAGAATGAATTAGGGAGAAGGCAGAATCTAGACATTCTTTGTACTTCTGCTATCTCTTGGGCAATGCTTCTTCCTTAGACTGGTTCGGCTCACAAGAAGACCAACAGCTCTTCAGTGGTGATCTAATAAACAAGGAAGACATGGATATATGCCTCTGTCTTGTGGACATGGAAGATATGCAACTGAAACTGTTCATTAGGGTTTTCTTCTCATTTTCATGCGTGACTACATTCCCGTCCCTTTCAACCGTTGTCACCTTCAGAGCTTCTGGTAGAATACAGTTGCATCTGGAACCTGTTTAAAACACCATAGAACAATTCAGACAAGAAGTATATCATGGATTCTTTTCTGTAACTGGTGGGAAACCAAGTAATAGTAACCAAAAAATGTATATCATTATTTCTTTTAATAAAAGGATTAAAAAGGGGCCTTAAACAAATCAAAGTAAATAGAATAGTGTTTGGGACATCGACATGAGACTAATGATTCATACTAAGAACTGAAAAAATTAGCAACATGCATACCTATTTTAGCAAGGCGATTAACCCATTTTGGGATCTTCTTTCCTGTCAACTTGTAGCACACATCCTTGCAGAAGTGATTGCAGTTTTTTACTATCAAATGGTAGCTATCGCCGCTGTAATTACAGGCTTGCCGTTCCATGAATTCTCGGACTTGTTTAGGGTCTAAGTTCGTGGTTCCAATTAACATGGATTGTCTAAACTTGAAGCCTGGGCATTGCCTCGGTTCTATTTCAAAAACTCCACTGCTGGGGAAATCATGAGCTCCGTAAGCGTATTCTACACCATGAACTGCCAAAACATGTTGAAAAAGATTAACAATTCACCAAATCTTATTGCTGAATTCAGTTCAAGTAGTTCATACTTTTATAATCTAACAAATCTTTTGTGATTAACAGAAGGTTCTATTGTAATCCATCTTGGAGACTACTCAAACAGGAAGAATGAGATCAAAACATGATGTTTTTTCTTGCTTTGTTGTGGAATAAAATCAGAGTATTACTAAGGATTGTGTGTTGTATAGAATTTTACCTTCCACGCCAGAATGAAAAATACCAAGACCAGCCCAATAGAGGTAACCATTCATAGGTGTCAAGTCATATACATTGAGATAGACAGGAGTTTGGCCAGGAATAAGTCTCAATGACTTCGCTTTCGGCAAAAATGAAAACCCTGTTGCTGATTCCCCCCTCAAGTGTAGAGGTACCATGGATTTCCAAGCATCCCTTCTCATCTCTATTAACATGAAAGTCAAATTTCCACAAGCAAAGTTCAGATCTGTGGAGAGTGCATAAAAAACAATTAGTCCCTGAGAAGATACAGAATAAAGATGATGGATATATTTTGCAGATTAAGAACAGCCATTATATCTGAAACTTGAAGCATTGCATCAAATTTCATTGTGTAATTTTGCAGTTGTCACTTACTATTGTACTAGTTATAACCCCGGGCCTTGCCCGGGAACTTTTCAAATGAAATTAAAAACATATTTATTTACAAAGGAACTGTTACATATTAAATAAATTATGTAATTGAATCCGATAAGTATTTTAAAAGCTGTAACATATATAAGACTCGGGAATTTTTCGAATAAAACTCAAAACATATTAATTTACATAAGATATAACTATTATAAATTAAATACATAATTTATTTGAATTCGATAAGTATTGTAAAAACTCTAACATTTTGAATCGGTTAATGGGTTAATTTTAGTGACATGAATCTATGTAGAGAAAAATCGAACTTGATGGTGTGTCTCTATTTAATGACTCCATATTTGTCCGAGAACTCTTTAAAAAAAAAGTGTAATAAATATTGATTTACATATGATTTACGAATAGTACAACTTGATGTCATATTTCTAACTATAAAATTGCATATATAAAATAGTTGCAGTATATATGAATATATTTACGTTTTATTATTAAAATAAATAAATAAAAATAACTTTCATTTGTTGTTAAACTGGTCTAAAACTCTAGTGTCAAACGAAAGCATAACATATATAGTAGACACTCCTCACCAATTGGTTAACCTAACATGCAAGAAATTAAACTATAATAACTTGGAACATACTAATGACAACTAACCTATATGATTAACGAAGCAAACCTATACTCAATCCTAAACCAAACCGACTTGTTCGAACCAAACTAAATCAAACTTGCAAAAACCTTCCCCAATTGACATGTAAATTTCAACAACCCAAACTTATACTCATTCTGAATTCAATTTAACAACTTATCCTACCCTATAACCTAGGCCTTGCGCTGGGTTTTTTCAAGTAAATATCAAACGAAATAAAAAAATATTTAGATTATTTGTTATTGAATGAGATAATCCAAAGTGTTGGGATTTAAGATTAGATAAACTTGAATTTTACGACTAACAAATTTTGTATTAGGTTTAGGTTTATGACAGCATATGTATGATATAATGCAAGCTATATTTTCAAACAGCCATACACAACCAAAAAACATGAAAATAATCAGCTTCTTGTCATTCTTTCTACACCATATTCAACCATCCATGTTCAACTTCTAATGCAGTTGTCATAATGGCTTTCTTGCTCACAATAACCAAGTTTACAATAAACGAAACGAAAGGGCAAAAGCTATCAACACTGAGAAACCCTTGAATACGTTGCAGTTTTTAATCTTGATACACGAGCTTACAAAGAAACTATTAACAATATTACTCAAACTTCTTCTCCACAAAAGCAATAAAAATTCCTCAAACACGTATCTGAACATATGTATACAAGATATTAAATGAGTTACTAAATCAATGTAAATAAGAAATGAGGAAAAATCAGTCCATTTCACTACTAAGCTAAGCAATCCAAGATGTATGTGACCTCCTTGCTAGTAGGAAGCCACTAACCTTACAAATGGTAATCTAATCAGCAATAATTTTGTATGTTAATTAATTTAAAACGTCTAATTAAAATCCATCTCATCTGTACATGATTGGCATGCATGTCTTGGTCATCATCAAACATCTTTTGAAAAATCAAAGTCAAGAAAAAGCCTACATCTCCAGTAAATTGACAGTCAAACCACCACCAATTCTGCAAGAAACTGCACACAAATAGTAAGCTGACACATACAAACTTATCTAGCAAATTTTTTTTAAAAAAAAAGTACTATTGAGCCAGTCAAATCAAATTATGATTTCCATGGACATGAAATGACAGAAACACAAGGTTAATTGGAATTAAGTAGCTAATGGTTTAAATGCTCAATCAAATCATTTACACTGTATAGAGTACATCTCCAACAGAGGCCAACAAATTCATGTGGCCAGCACATTACACCATAGAACCCACCACCCCAAACTTTCTGTTTTGTTTGAACAATAGTGGCAAGCAGAAGAAACACATTTCACAAATGGAAGGTTTCTAGATCCAAAATCCCCCAAAACAATGAACAAAATGAACCTCAAATATCATTCCCAAGCTAGTGAGCTAAAGGAGAATGCAAGATTATCACAGAATGAGCATATCTGAAGTAAATGCAATCAATTTCACAAGCCAAACAGAGATTCTCTAAGCAGACAAACAAAAAAAAAGATCAAAACAAGGAGCCATTCTTACATATTGACATACATATGTACAGGACCCACAACGAATTTAGCACAGATTACACAATCGCACACTCAGCAAAAATTAAAGATTCAAAATTGCAGAATTTACAGGAAGAAGGAAGAAAAATCAATAAGCAAAGGACCTACTTGTTAGCTTGCTACAGAGAGCAGAAACCCATGAAAGAAGAAGACCTGAAATTGTACATTACCCAAATCTAAATCTGCGAGATTGGGTAAGAAAAAAGTGCAGATTTTTAGAAAGGTGGAGGGGAATTGAAAGAAGAGAGAGAATTCCCCGGAAAATTTGTTGTTTTTGGGATCTCAAGAAGGAAACTCTCTCTCTTCTCTCCCCTTCAATGGGGGCCTCTTGTGGGCGTGAGCAAAAGAACCGGCGAAATGGAGAAAATGGCCAAAAGAGTGTTTCTTTATAATGAAAGATGAAGCCTTTAAAAAACATGGAAATAAATGAAAAGAATGAATCTTGAATTGAAGAAGAGGGAGAGTAGACACGGGCCACTCGTGGAGATTTGTTGATTCATGCCTCCAATTCAATGTCGTCCTCTTACCATTTTGTTTTGGTTTTTTGACATTTTAATAGGGGTTAAACTATCAGTTGATGGTAAAATGCTAACAAAGTGTGGAGAAATATATGGCTAAATAGTTCGTGAGTATAAGTCAATTTACTAGATTTGTAGTCCTTATTAGTCGTATCCCATATGCATGATAGCTTTACAAATATTTATCATTTGATGAATATCTTAATGTAAAAAAAATTATGGTTAGATATATTGTGCATTTATCATATAGATAGTTAAAATATATTCTCAAGTTAAAGAGTTGTTTGTGCAATAATTATGGGTGGTTTTACGTAAGTAATCCAAATATGTTTGCCCATAATAATTTGGCTGTCACTTCCAATAATTTATTGCTTCATAGAACGTTAACAAAAACGGGGATGTAGCTCAGATGGTAGAGCGCTCGCTTAGCATGCGAGAGGTACGGGGATCGATACCCCGCATCTCCATTTTTTGGGAAAATTTTGTATTGTTAAAAATTATTTTGACAATTAATATATAATAAAAAAAACCGGGAAAAATGTTAAAGAAACGCCAAATCTACACCTGCCCCTATTCAATTCATTGTTCATGATTTGGATTTTTCAAACCTTACCAACATTACCCTATGTTACATCACTTTCCCTCTTTCCTCTCTCTATATGCATCCATGGAATTGAATTAATACATCATTGAAAGATGGAGCTGCTGATTTTTCATTTAAACTGGGTATAGAAACATTAATCTCCTGATCCAGAGAAAGAACCTGAAATCAAAATTTCACACCAAAAATGCCTTTCTTAAGAGGCAATACTAATTGTGCTAAAAAAAAAAAAAATCATATCTAGTTCTACTGGATGTAAGTGAATTAATAGTTTATGTCAGGTCCCCTACAAGTTTACAAGTGGAAAAATCAGCAATACTCATAATGCAGGAATTGTCTCCCAGATTTGAAAGCAAGGACCACTTGAATTCAATTTGGACTTTCCTGGTTTAACCCTAGATTCAAAGACAACAGACATGCAGGTGAAAACTATTAAGTTTCACATGGAAGTGCAATAAGTTTAGCATGTATTTTGAGGAGCTGAATGTTTTTTTACCCAACTGAACTGTTATACTACTTGTACCTTATCACTTGCAAACTTTCATGAAACTGGAATTAGGTAACTGTAATAGGCTTGTATTCAATTTCTGGGTTCAGGAATGCTATGGGAATTGAGCACCATCTGCACATTTCAGAGAGTGAAATAGTCATGTAACTTTCTGGTTACATTGTTTCATGTGCAGAGTTGTTGTATGGTTATTTATTGTACTGTAAACTATTTGATGCAGAAGTTGGGTCAACTACTATTTCAGTGCAACAAAGAGAGTTCAGGAGTAAAAACTTAATCACAACCTGAACCAAAATACCAAATGATGGGGTTAACAGCAGCTCAGTTTTTATGATGGGGAAAAGTAACCCAAGTTTGTATGTATACATCACTACTGATACATTTTTGGCTATAGCATAACAGTGTCATACAATGTGATCAAAGGCTAAAATGACAGCAACAAAAATGAAAAACAACAATGATACGGGGGAAAGAACATGAAAGGATAAGAAAGTAAACTAGAACAGTCAATTTGTGAGAAAACTAAAACAATGTATATCAAAATGGTCTCTGAAAATAACATCTGAAATCTGAACATGACTTTCGTGGCGTCCTGAAACCGGATCAAGTGTAGCTACTATATAGAACCAACAGGGAACGAATCCAAAGCGTTTTCTTTACCGTTAACATAATACTCAACAACGGCCTTCATCCTCACAAGTTTATCAGGGTGATAGTTAATATGAACCACAACCGGCTTCAACTTCTTCAGTCTTGAATCCTTCCTCACAGTCTTGAACAACACTTTACTGTTCATAAACATGTAGAAATCCATAGTTCTCTTAGAAGCATGAAGCCCATCATATCCCGGATGAGAAGGATAATAAAGCTCCTCGTTGAAAACAGCTTGGTCCCACGCTTGCTCATGCGCAAGCCTATAGGCGACACGATCCAAAAGCTCAATTGCAGGCAGAGTTGGCCGAATGTAGAAAAAACCCGAATTATAAACCCAAATCCTCATTGTATGTGCATATCTAGCCCAACCCATTGCAGGCTCATCAAACACATCATTATAACCATAAGCCGTTGCATTATCATGGCCGTCCGTCATAGACTCCACATCAGAGTCCCTATACAGATGATCAAAAGGGTTCTGCAGGTAAACTATATCCACATCCGAAAGCAAAACGCTGTATCCCAACTGCAAAAACTCTCTCAAAACACGGAATTTCAGTCCCGAGACAGCATGGTTACCCCCTGTTCTGGCAATTGAATCAACTCCCTCATCAGGATCCCTCTTGTAAAACGGCAAACCATTCGACTTACAATACCGTTCGATCTCATCGTCCAACGCCACAACCAAGTAATTCGGGATTCCAACTCTCTTTACGCTAGCATACCACACCTCCAACATCTCCTTCACATTTGAATTAGCCAGCACAACAATGACCTCTTTCTTGACAGCAACCGTTTCCAAGATCTTCCCCAACCTAGGGTTTACGGACTCATCCGGAATCACAGTCGGGTTCGTTCTCAGGGCCTTGACAGTGCCAAAAGGCCCCACCTTTGGCTGCTTCCCAAGTGAAAGAAACTGCTTTTGTGCAGTGTCTTCTCCTTGCTCGGCCAATTTCAGCTTCTCGTTCAGCTCCCTTACTTCCTTCTTCAGCTTCGCATTCCTCTCGCTCAAGGCCACCATCTCCGACTTCAACATGCTGATCCTCTCGCTCGATTCACATTCCGATGAGCTCGCCTGAAACACACAGATCGGAATCAGAAATGGTGCGAATTCGTGATGGTCAAACCCTAGATAAAGTCAACGCTCATCGATTGAGAAATCGGCGACGAATCGGACCAATTCGACGACATTGACATCGGAATCAAGGTGAAATCAGTTCAATTGGATGAGATTTTCGAACCTGGAGAGTGGATTTGGAGAGACGGCGACCGGAAACAGGCGGATCGGAGACGAAGAATCCGTACGGATAAATGAAAGCGAAGATGAGACCTGTCAAAATCCCGATCGCCACGGCCAACGCGATCCGAGAGTAGCGAAGAGATTCTCTGCCTCCACTCCTCATCAATGGCCCATCTCTGCGCGCCCCAATCATTTTCGAATTTTCAGCCCCCCTCTGCACTACTAGCAGGGATTTGAGTAAAGGAATGATCTTTTAACGAAGAGCGGACACGATCAGTATAGGGGAATGGGATTAAGACACGATCAGTAGTGGAGAAGACGGAAGAGTTACGGTAAAGATCGAATCTTTGTTCATTGAGTGCTCTTGAATTTGTAGGAGGAAGTGTCCAATACTCCAATGGCAACAACGTGGTCTGGATCTTGGTTGACTTTTTTAGTCATGTCTTTGGCTTGAGCCAACTATTTTTAAGTTGTAGGTTTTCTTTTCATGCATAAAATACAATGAAAATAAAAACAAATGTTGTATGAACAAGATTTTAAAACTAAGATTAATTAAAAATGAATGGAAGAATAGTAAATTTAGTTTGTTTTTAAAAATTATATTTCTTCATTGATACTAAAAAGAATTATTATAAATAGGTTACAAAAATACCACTAGAACATTATACATAAAAAAAAAACTAATTAACAAACAATTTTCATAACTTCTTAATTTGGTATTGTTAATGTGTATCCTCACTTTATTTCATCCAGCAATCAGAAATGATTTGCATACAATGGAAATTGAAAAGGGCAGAAGTTCACTGACAATCTGTGTTAGATCCTCATCTAATTCTGCGCCTCATCTAACCCGCAGAATTACCTTTCTCTTATTCTCTCCTAAACTCCTCAGCTGTTTTGTTAGGTTCTTGTTGCTTGTTCTTTGTTTTTCTTTTCTCGTTTTGTTTGTTTCGTTTTATTTTGTCTGTCTAGTCGGTTCTTCCGGCTACCGAGCTTGTTCTCGGTCTCTCGATCTACCGGGTCTGTCCGGTACTTCGAATTCTCACCTTGTCAAAAAAAAAAAAAAAAAAAAAACTTTTCCATTCAAGTAATTCAACTGTTCAAGCTAGCACAAAATGGTCTAAATACAGAATTATTATAAACCCGGTTCAATACCGAACCAGACCACAAACCGAAAACCAAGAGAAAGACAAATAGCTTCAGTTATTTACATTTGAAGCCTAGCCAACACTACCTTAGAAAGATCGACTAATTTCTCTCAAATAACTAACTTGACGAATCCTGAAATAAGTAAACAAAACAAGAATCAGATCTTGGTAAGAAAGATTCAGTAATAGCCACTAAAAAGCTGTTAAAAGTGAGATATCAGAGGGGGTCATACGCCATTGCTTGAGCTGGCTATATAGGAAACGACGACAGTGATATCATCGAGCTTGCCACCATAATACCGAAAACCAGCATCTTGGGCCGCGGTTGAGAAAGGGGTTTGTCTGTCTCTATCCAGTGCTCGTTGTCTTGCTAAAGCCGCTATCTTCTGAGCAGTGACTTGAGGTCCAAAGCCCGCTCTCTTTGCATGAACTACCACTGCCGTTACCTCGTTGGTGTACAAATTGTCAAACAGACCATCTGTTCCAGCAATTACTACGTCACCAGGAGCAACACCGACGGTAAATACCTGAATCACAAGAGGACTGATCATTTAGTAGCAGTCTCTAAACAATTTGACAATCTGTTGCTGAGTTCGCCCTCTTGTCTAGCATTTGGCTAATACTTCTCTAGAAAGAAAGAAGATTGTGAACATGTATAGCTTCAGAGAGAAACGGGAAACTATAACAAGACGGTTTCTTGTGATAGGATACAGCTTTTATTATCACCAATTAGACAGAGAGGATTAGAATAAGTTTCTCAACTAACCTGACCAGAACTTGGTAAGTCACCACTAGTTCCACTCTCCAGCTGATATGTGAAGTTAAAATCATGCTGTTGGGCTGGGGATCGGAACACAGTGCAACCATCTCTAATTACTATAAACCCACTGTCACCTAAATTGATAGCATGAAGACCCTGCAGAAATAGGAAAGTAAATTGTGGATGAGATAATATATACAAAAATGAATTTGAGATCAGTTGATTCAAATTTGGCAGGCAAGAAAGAAGCCATCAAATGATGATAGTCTCCACATTTTTTTATAGAATTGGAAATAGAGCACATGTTAAAGGATGAGCATCAATGGGCTCCTCGCACATAATTGCTAGGAAGTGTTGAGTCATTGTCAAAAAACCAAACAAAAAAATATTGATTATTTAGAATAACTATATGCAGGTAATGTAGATCGAAGTAGCACAATACAAAAAGAAATAATTGCTTGAGAATATAGTATGATATCCTGCAAAAGATGGAAAGATCAACGCATTCCCAGACTCCGAGCAAAACCCACATGATCAACGCATTCTTCTTGGACACAACATTTTCAAGATATACATGTCAATAATGCAAAAGTCATGCTGATGATTTCTTTATCATGCTTAGCATGAATCTAGACAGCAATTTTGACTTGTAAGAGTGACTTTATATATTGCCACAATACCTGATTAGTCAACGCAATTATGCAAGCAGTGGATGAGCCTCTAGCTTTTGTGCTTGAGTGAGCTTTCTCTAAAACCCTTGAAGGGTCAATGTAACCTTTTGGCTCATCTTGAATAGCGCTGACAGAGTTTGACATCAGTTCTTGGGCATATAGCCCAGCGTTAATACCAAGATCAGCCCAACCACCAACACCATCAGCCACACCTATGGCATGTTCTTCTGTACAAATAAAGTGAGCATCTTCCCCACCGGTTTCCTCTTTATCAGGATGAGGCAAATAACAAGATCCTGAAAGTAACTTGAGAGACCTTTCCAAAGGAGTTTGCCTGTATCACCAGATTTTGCAGCATTATTAGAAATTCTTACAGGAAAAGAGAATTCAAGTACTAACAAATGGTGTTTCTATGATGTAAGGTTTTAGCTAGAAAATGGTCAAAATCTGAAGGGTTTGAACCTCCAAGTTAAAAGAAACACAATCTAGAAGTATATGGCATAAGAAACATGTTACTTCAGATGCATATACGCTGTCAATTGTTATTATCTTTTGCTTACGAATATCCTACAATACAAATACTTGCACACTGTAGCAACATAACTACATACTGTAGCAAAAGGAAAAAAGAATCAAACTTGAAACTGCTTAATACTGCAGTAGAAGTTGAAAAAAAAAACATGAAGTTATGCATGCACAGGAGATGCTTAATATCACAAAAAGAATCTACAAACACTAAACACTTTGGATTCACCCTAACCAATGGATTATTTACACTGACTTTGTTAGTTTCTAAGACCCTGGAAAAGTCTAATGCTGAAAAAATTTACAATGCCATAATACCAAAAAGAAGAAAGACATGGAATTGTCTAATTGCCCCTTAGTTCTTCGATGATTATACAGAAGAGGTATGGGATTAGAGATGAGTGAAAGAAAAAGAAAATAAAGGCAAAAGGATCTCTTAGTTACATACTGTTCAGATGAAGTTTTTGACACGGCTGCCTCATCCAGATGAGAGAAACTGTCAAAGGACAAATCAGAAGCAGTGCCAGCAGTCTGACACGTTGAAGCAGAAGTGTAAAAGTCCTTTGAACCAGACCACAGATCCAGATTTGAGGTCCACCTTGACCGTAAGGAATTATATACGAAATAGCCATAAACAGCCGAATTATTGGAGCTTTCCTTATTCTTCAAACTCATTCTAGCAGCTATGCAGCTATCAACACCTTTTCTACAGAACAAATTAGTAGCATTGCTCCTCGACATTCCATGGTAATGTTGCTTTGAAATCCAGTTACCTACAACATAATCACTAAGCAGAGCTTTGGTACCTGAAGCAGCCATGATAATCTTTGGCTTCTCAGCACCAAGCAAAGATTTCTTCTCAGACTCTAAAAACGAACGACCAATATGATATCCACAGATCTGGGAGGTCGGGCCCGACACAGACGGAATAGATAATGTACGAGAAAGGGCTCCAACAACAGTCAAGTTGTTTCCTTGGGCAGCCAGAGAGTCTAACTTTCCAGCCGTTTCATGTCTTAGGATGTTATTCAGATGTGAAAGAGTAGAGAACGACACAGATTGAAACAACTTGTAGTTGCTGAGTAGAAATTTCCCCTGCCCAACTAATCCTTCTACATACTCTTCGACACGAGCTCCTTGCCCCACAAGGGAACTCCGAATTCCGTGTTGGGCGCTACTCAATTTCGATAGATTGCTTGGTGGCATCTTAACTCCTTAGCCAGAATATTTTTACTTTGTTGCTGACAGAATAAATGCCATGAGTTTGCACAAGGTGATGATGTCTCATAGCTTTCAACACAGTCTCGTTTGCATCAGCAGTGTATACAATTCCAAATTTCCAATCTGAATCTTCCACCTAGAATGAAATTCAAAATTTTCAGACCTATTCCTTTTCCCTGTGTAATATAATGAAATCAGAATAAATCTTGGAAACTAATCTCCTCATAATTAAATCAGAAGTAAACCATGACTAGATCCAATCTAATAACTACTATAATCACACAATCTAAACGTAGCAATCTTAATAAGGACCGGAAAGATCTAGTCAACAAACAAATTTGTTTGTCAACGATAAAGACGAACATCAATTAGCAGCATTTTGAATGTTCAAACGAGATCTGAATGCAATCCAACTATGTAGGAATAGGACGAATACTTGCATACATGATTCAAACACCCCAAAAGAATCAACTTTTATTATAATCGACCCAGGAAAAAAAAAAGAACCAAAAACGTGTGAACAGATAAATCTTAGACCCCTACCAAACAAAACGAGAAAAAAGAGGGGAGATTTGCCTACCAGTTTCTGCTTCAAAGAGGAAAGACGAGCCTTTTCAACCTCTCACTCTCCTCGCAGACCTTATTTCAATTCTCTGTGCTTTCTTCAAATTTTTGTGGTGTTAGAGTGATTTCAGTGATCGGCTGTTTGGATGAACGATGAAAACAAAAGATAATTCGCGTGTGGGGAAGCTTCGTGGGAAGCTTGGTCCATGAAATTTTGAGAACCCTAAAACAGGTCAGCTGACGTAAGACAAATCACTAGAAAAGGAAAATAATTCAATAAAATTATCTTTTGACTTTTTAACGGCCAAACGGACTTTTCTAACTTTGCGTATGCTTCGAATAATCTTCAGCTTTGCGTGATGATTTTTTTTATTAATTGATCGTATTTATGATAACGATATATAATAAATTGATTTTAAAGTCATCATAATTTACTTTTAAAAATATTATAACCAATTATCACCGACATAACATTCAAATAAAATGTTAAAGAAATAGCATTGTCACGATAATTTCTTGAGCCAATTGACTACTCTGTTTTCACTTCTTCTCATGTGTCTAAAAACCATACAACAAATTGATACAAAGTTATATCCTATACAACAATTTGAACATCACAAATCGTGGATTATTTTTGTAACGTAACAAAGCAACAACCAAGCTTAAAACTTCTTTCTTTCAAGTGCTGGAAATCTTCGTAAAAACCATGTGAACACCAAACTGAGGTTGCATGGTAATGAGATGCATCGGCGCGTGAACATAAGAAGGCGAGAGAGTAAATGAGTAATGTTGGATGATCATAGCCATAACGACCTTAGCTTCCACCATAGCCATGTTCTGTCCCACACAAACCCGTGGGCCCAGCCCAAACGGGAAGAAGGCGCCCACGGGCTTCCTTGGAGACTCAGAAAATCTCATAGGGTTAAACTCATTGGCGTCTTTGCCCCATATTTCCATATCGTGATGCAAGGCTATCATGGCTAAGAAGAGATGAGTATTAGCCGGTATGTCTAGGTGGCCTAGC
This sequence comes from Polygonum maritimum, assembly GCA_963924305.1. Lineage (NCBI taxonomy): Eukaryota > Viridiplantae > Streptophyta > Magnoliopsida > Caryophyllales > Polygonaceae > Polygonum > Polygonum maritimum. The sequence continues at coordinate 4,343,618 of OZ002729.1, read as the reverse complement.
TTGACGTTCTTGGTCGTTCTCCTCGTGAGCATTACAGAAGGAGGGTAGAGTCGTAGCGTTTCGTTGAGTATCATGTTTATCTGCCATCACAATTCCAAGATCACAAAGATGAAAGCTTCTAATTATATTCTTTGATACAACAACAACAACATAAACTTAGGGAACCCCGCAAAAGCAGGATATGGGGTCAGGATGGGGGCATCTCAGAACGGCGAAAAACTTATGGTCTTTGACACAACTATAGGAATTCCTTCATTGAGCTAAGATACAACAAAAAATAATACAGTACTATAAAGAGAAATTAGTGAAGGAATTATACTCACAATCTTGAAGTCACTGATATTATCAGCAGAGGGAACATTTCTATTCCCACAAAGGTGAAAAACTTCTTCTCTTGCCTTGGCCTGCCATTCGCTGTGAGCTCCAAGGAGAACGAAAGCCCAAGTCAGAAGATGAGCTGTGGTTTCCTTTCCTGCAAAATAGAAGGTCTTGCATTCCCCAATGACTTCCTCTATTCCCATGCTCTCTTCTTTACCGTCCTCGTTCTTGGTTGCGGCCATGAACATGCCAATAAGATTTGTCACGTTTTGCTTTGTTTCGCTGTTTTTCTTGATCAGAACCCGAATGGAGTCTCGGGTTTCCTTGTCTAGCCTCCATCTTTCTTGGTTTCTTTTAGTTGGTAGGAACCTAATTCCATTGTTTCAAAAGTTTTACATTAGAATTCACTAAAACTTTTTTGATGTAAAAACTATGTATGGCAACAAAATTTCCACTGGTTAAACATAATAACAGATTTTAAACATTTTCATAGCACTAGCAAGTAGCAACTAATTAGTGAACTAATATTGAATAAAAAAGAGTAAATGAAGGGCAAAGTATGTATGAACCTGAAGCCAGGTATATAGACACTTCTTAGAGCAAGAGATACAAGTTGCAATTGCTGATCTTGCAACTGAAAAACCCTCTTTCCTTCTTCAAAGCTGCTACCAAATGCTGTTCTTGATATGATATCTGCAGTCAAATCAGTAAGCTCCTTGTGCATTTCCAACTCCATTTCTTCTCTTCCTTCTCTAATTTCATCCCACTTCTCCATCATCTTCTCTGTACTATCCACCATATCCGGTATCCAACCCTACATAAATTAAATGAAGGGAAATTTTGGTTTATAACCCAAAAATTAAAAGCATCTATACTATATATTAAAGTCGAGACATTTCAACTGATGCCATCTCATATTTAAATGATTAATTTTTAATTCATGTTATTTTAATTAATTTAATCCAATCAAATTCACTATTATCTATTTATGTAAAAGATATGTTACATTTTTTGGATTTTGGTAAGATATTCTATCCTTTTTTATATATCACTTATCTTTTTAAGTGCCTTTTTAATCTATTTAAATAAGAAGTAATTTTGAAAATCGAATTTAAAAAATAATTTTAAAATGAAAACCCTTTTTTTCTACATAAACTATTATTTTTATCTCTGATATCAAATCAATTTATATTTATTAATTTTTACTTAATTTATATTTTATCATGTTCATACTAACTTATCTTTTCTCTCATATTTAAACAATTAAATTTTGTTCATGTTATTTTAATTAATCTAATTACATTCTATATTATCATTTTTTGTAAAAGATATTTTCAAAATTTTGAATTTTATCCTTTTGATATATTAGTTGTGTTTCTAATTGTATTATTAATCTCTTTATGTAAGAAGTAATTTAAAGTTTTCTAATTTAAAAATGGAAGCCCTTTGTCCTAGTTAAACTATTATTTTTATCTTTGAAATTAAATCATCAACTTATATTTATTATCTTTTACTTAACTTATATATTATCATGTTTATAATAGCCTAGCTTTTATCTTTCGTAATAAAAAATTATTAAATAACTGTTAATTAATTATATTTGATTTATTTTCAATATATAAAGCCATTAGAATCATTTTAGACCCATTTTATACTTCTAAATTTTTACATTATATCTTTACATATTTTATTTAAATAACAATTCATTGTAATTATAGCTCATATTAATAAATTATAATGTTAAACTATAAGTATAAGATCAAACCAAAGATATCAATTAAAACATCTTATTTTATTTCACATTAACTTATAAGACCATGTCTTAAAATTGTGATAATATGAATAGTGATATATGTATACATATATATATATATTAATCATCAGAGATAAATATTAGAGAATGAAAAAGATTTACTAAATTATTCTATAATTAAAATATGATTTTATATTTTTATAATCTAATACGTATAATCATATGAATCTCAAAAACAATCTCTTGCTAAAAAAAACAAGCTCATTTATGTCTAGAAAAAATAACTTTTTCATATGTTAAAATTTAAATTATATGTATGCTTATTAATATCCTATTTATAATAAAAATAATATTAAAATTAAAACGCGACTTAATATTACACGATGGATTCCGCTGGGTTAGTTTGATACTCGAAATTTAACCCTTTTTTTTTTATTGGTGGCCAGTTACACCGTTATTAAGGATAACCTTTGCACAAAGTCACAAACCCACTAGTCCGACCAAGATTACAAAGCAAGCAAAAAACAAATCTTTATGGGTACTAATGGGAAAAATTATAACTTTGGACACCTACCAAAATACCCTTAAATTTAGGGACAGGTAGCGGTAATTTCCCATAAATGAATTCAAGAGTTAAAAATTCCCGTTTGGGGATATGAAATTTGACCTTGACTTTGTCCATGGCGAAAGCCCGATGAGCAATCCGGCGATGAAGGGCCCACGTGTCACCTTCGAGGGCCACGAGGCCGTTGCCGAAGAGCATCTTGGCGACGGGGTTGTGAGGGATTCTGGCGAAGGATCCGTCGAAGTTCATGAGGACTTCCTTGACCAAGTCGGGCTCGGAGAGGGCCAACATGGGCCTGGGCCCGAACCAGTAGAGGAAGGTCTTGCCGAATCGGGCGGCCCATGTGGAGTAGAAGGGCATGACCCGGTGGGTGACGTCACTGTCAAGAGGGAGTGACGTCAGGGGCTTGGATTGGGCTTGCGTGTACATCCGCCGGATTTCCGCGGTGTTGCCGGAGATCGGCCGGTAAGAGGGGCCGGAGATGCCTTGCCGGAGGAAGTGGCGCCGGAGCTTGTGTGGGGCCCAGATGAGGGTGTGGAACAGTTTGAGGGATGTGATTAGGAAGAGTGAGATGAGTGGGAGCCATAGTAGAACAGCCATGGTTGGAAATTTCACAAGATTCTGACGTCAGGAAGTTTTAGAGAGTTTTTTTAGTCAAAAATGGAAGCTGGCTATCTCCATGATTCAACCAGAGATACAAGTTGCAATTGCTATTGTATACTTTATCTACACTTAGTCACTTATAATGGGGCATATATGGTCACTGCTCACCACTCACTGCTCACCATTTACGTAATTTATCAGTGGTTTAGAAAATACATAAATATTCGACCAAAAAAAAAGGCGTCGGCTGAATCCACCGGGTGCAGGTTGCTTGCGCACCCGATGGGACGGCCGGGGTCCCGGCGTCGCAGACCGGAGGCCTCAAAGTGAAGGGAGTTCCGGCTTGGGAAGCCGGAACACATGTGCCATGTGCCACAACCAAAACACATGCTAAACCGCTAAAGACATAGAAATATAGTGTCAACCGCTAAACACTGATAGCAAATGGGGTTCCGGCTTGGGAAGCCGGAACCCCACGCCTCCTTCGTTTTTTGCCACTACGTACTTTGGTCGGTAGTGATTGTGGTGTTCCGGCTTGGGACGCCACACTATGGTTCCGGTCTGCGGAGCCGGAACCCCGCAGTCCCATCGGGTGCGCAAAGTACTCTGCACCCGGTGGAATCAGCATTAGCCAAGGGCTTCTGTTGGCACCACGGTTGTGACTGACTACAAGTCTACAAATGCCTTCAATCAAGACATCGTCTACTATTTGGTGCAAATGATCTTACGAACAAATGATTTTAAAGTCATCATAATTTACTTTTAAAAATATTATAATCAGTTATCCGACATAGCATTGAAATAAAATGTTAAAGAAGTAGGCATTGTCAACTCACCACTCTGTTTTCACTTCTCCTCATGTGTCTAAAAAACATACAACAACAAAATTATCTCCACATATCTACAATTCTACAACAATTTGAACATCACAAATCGTGGATTATTTTTGTAACGTAACAAAGCAACAACCAAGCTTAAAACTTGTTTCTTTCAAGTGCTGGAAATCTTCCTGAAAACCATGTGAACACCATACTGAGGTTGCAAAGTAATGAGCTGCATCGGCGCGTGAACATAAGAAGGCGAGAGCGTAAACGAGTAATGTTGGATGATCATAGCCATAACGACCTTAGCTTCCACCATAGCCATGTTCTGTCCCACACAAACCCGTGGGCCCAGCCCAAACGGGAAGAAGGCGCCCACGGGTTTCCTTGGAGACTCGGAAAATCTCATAGGATTAAACTCATTGGCGTCTTTGCCCCATATCTCCACGTCGTGATGCAAGGCGGTCATGGCTAAGAAGAGATTAGTGTTAGCCGGTATGTCTAAGCGGCCTAGCTTGACGTTCTTTGTCGTTCTCCTCTTGAGCATTACACTAGGGGGGTAGAGTCGTAGCGTTTCGTTGAGTATCATGTTTATCTGCCATATCAATTCCAAGATCACAAAGATAAAAGCTTCTAATTATATATTCTTTGACAAAACTATAGAGAAATCAGTGAAGGGATTATACTCACAATCTTGAAGTCACTGATATTATCAGCAGAGGGAACATTGCTAACCCCACAAAGGCGAAAAACTTCCTCTCTTGCCTTGGCCTGCCATTCGCCGTGAGCTCCAAGGAGAACGAAAGCCCAAGTCAGAAGATGAGCTGTGGTTTCTTTTCCTGCAAAATAGAAGGTCTTGCATTCGCCAATAACTTCCTCTATTCCCATGCTCTCTTCTTTACCGTCCTCGTTCTTGTTTGCTGCCATGAACATGCTGATAAGGTTTGTCATGTTTTGCTTTGTTTCGCTGTTTTTCTTGATCAGAACCCGAATGGAGTCTCGGGTTTCCTTGTCTAGTCTCCATCTTTCCCGGTTTCTTTTGGTTGGTAGGAACCTAATTGCATTGTTTCAAAAGTTTTACATTAGAATTCACTAAGGGTCCGTTTGGTATCATGTCTGGAATCGGGTTGGTATAGGGAATGAGGTTGAATGATTTTAGGTATGAGTGATACCTTGGTGTAGATGTGGGTTTGAAGTTATGTGTAAAAGTGGGGGATGGGTGATTCCAAGGTATCACTCATTCCTATTCTCATTCTTAACCAAACATAAAAATAGGTTTCACTCATTCCCAACCCCATTCCTTATACCCAAGGTATAGAAACAAACAAGCCCTAAAGCTTTTTTGATGTTAAAAACTATGTATGGCAACAAAATTTCCACGGGTTAAACACAATAACAGATTTCAAACATTTTCATAGCATCAACAACTAATTAGTGAGCTAAAATTTGAACAAAAAGCAGTAAATAAAGGGCAAAGTATGTATGAACCTGAAGCCAGGTATATAGACACTTCTTAGAGCAAGAGATACAAGTTGCAATTGCTGATCTTGCAACTGAAAAATCCTCTTTCCTTCTTCATAGCTGCTACCAAATGCTGTTCTTGATATGATATCTGCACTCAAATCAGTAAACTCCTTGTGCATTTCCAACTCCATTTCTTCTCTTCCTTCTCTAATTTCATCCCACTTCTCCATCATCTTCTCTGTACTATCCACCATATCCGGTATCCAACCCTGCATATATTAAATGAGGGAAATTTTGGTTCATCCCCCAAAAATTAACAGTATTTAGGTTGATACCCTATATTTAACTCTCTTTTTTTTATTGGTGCCCATATTAAACCATCCCAAATTGAATTTCTAAACACCACTAGTCGACCAAGATTACAAAGCAAACAAAAACCAAATCTTTAAGGGTAGTAATGGGAAAAATGAAAAGTTTGGACACCTGCCGAAATACCCTTTAAATTGAGGGACACAAGCGGTAATTTCCCATAAATGAATTCAGAGTTAAAAATCCTTGTTTGGCTAGAGAAGGCGGATATGAAATTTGACCTTGACTTTGTCCATGGCGAAAGCCCGATGAGCAATCCGGCGATGGAGGGCCCACGTGTCACCTTCGAGGGCCACGAGGCCGTCGCCGAGGAGCACCTTGGCGAGGGGGTTGTGAGGGATTCTGGCGAACGATCCGTCGGAGTTCATGAGGATTTCCTTGACCAAGTCGGGCTCGGAGAGGGCCAACATGGGCCTGGGCCCGAACCAGTAGAGGAAGGTCTTGCCGAATCGGGCGGCCCATGTGGAGTAGAAGGGCATGACCCGGTGGGTGACGTCACTGTCCAGAGGGAATGACGTCAGTGGCTTGGATTGCGCTTGCGTGAACATCCGCCGGATTTCCGCGGTGTTGCCGGAGATCGGCCGGTAAGAGGGGCCGGAGATGCCTTGCCGGAGGAAGTGGCGCCGGAGCTTGTGTGGGGCCCAGATGAGGGTGTGGAACAGTTTGAGGGATGTGATTAGGAAGAGTGAGATGAGTGGGAGCCAGAGTAGAAGAGCCATGGTTGGTGTTTCACAAGATTCAGACGTGAGGAAGGTTTAGAGATTTTAGTCAACAATGGAAGCTGGCTTTCTTCTCAATGATTCAAGCAATTGGTATTTAATATTTCGTTATTGTATAATTTATCTACACTGACGATGGAGCATGGTCAGTGCTCGCCACTCACTACTCACCATTTACGTAATTTATTAGTGGTTTAGAAAATACATATATAAGTACGGATCGACTTAAAGTCTTAAATGCTTGTCTCGTGACAAAGGGTTTCCACCGGTGCCAAAGTTTGACTATGTCAAGATCTTCTACCTTGTGGCTAAGGGCTTCAATCAAGACATAGTCTACTATTTGGTCTAGAATGATCTTACGAACAAAGTCATCTATGGTCTTGAACAAGTTCAGCGGGCTTGGTACAACGAATTAAAGTTTGATGTTCTCTATATTGATACTTCTCTTCATTATATCATTGTACTCAACGGTGTTTGTATGTATTATGTCAGCTACATCATTGTCACGTTCCATTGCATTTCTCATTCTCGATGATTAGTTCCGCTTTAAGGATCTTAGTGCCCTCTCATTGGCATCAAAATGCTAGCTCAATGAAACGAGATATTTTATTTTCTCAAAAGAAGTACATTTGAGGCGTCCTTACCAAAGTGCAAAGTTAGAGAATGGAGGCGGCCAAGCATTTAACATCGGTCTCAATTTCAACCACTTAGTGCGAGCCTATGACAAATCTCTTCATTGGCTTATGACTCTCATATCCTCATAGAAAGCTTGCATTACCTCTAGTTGGGCATTTCTTTTATCATGAACAAATTCTCAAACACTTGTTTACGAGCTCGGTGTTTGCAGAACCAAATAGCTTGTATTCTTTTTTGCGATATGGGTGCAACCATGATTTTTTTTTTATTCTTGCATGAAAATATTGCATTGAAAAACCATGCCACTTTATACAAGAACAAGTTCTAGGGGCACTTTTCTAGGGTGATATCACAAGGTGCATTAAAACTTACGGAGTACTCCGTAAGTTTCTAACTAAGGTTCTTATCATGCATCGATCTAATAATCTCATATGCGAACTCGGTCTTTTCTGCTTGACAATATGTTTGAGGGATCTTGATATCACAAGTTAATATGTATCATCTAGTTTTATTTTAATTATCTCATCCTTATAAGTTATAACTAGATAAAATTAATCGGATATTATTATTAAAAAAATGTTTTCTTTTTCTCTTTTTGGATTACGAGGTCCCATTTATCTAGATCATCCTTGTTATTGATGATCCATCGATTTATCACTTTATTTTGTTATTATTATACACGACACATCGACAACCCCACTTCCCATTTTCATAAATGCTAAACATCACCCAAGTTTTAACTCTACCATCACCAATGTACATATTTTGACTTAAATACCCTTTAATAAATAAAAATCTAAAAAGGAGAAAAAAAGAAAGCACCGGTTTTAACTCTACCATCACACGCCGGCAGGCCTCCGGTCCCCGGCCCGTTGTCTCCCCCGCGGGCTCCTTCGGGCGCAAGATGACGATGGACGACCTCATCGCCAAGCAGATGCGGGTCACCCGCCAGGAGGACCCGCATTGCGCGCTCGTCTCCTTCGACCGCGACGCCGCCAACGCTTTCCAACACTACATCAACGAGGCGCTCGCCTTCGCCGTCAAGCGGGGCGGCTTCATGTACGGGACCGTCGCCGAGGACGGCCGCGTCGAGGTCGATTTCATCTACGAGCCCCCCAGGCCAGGACCGAGGACATGCTCGTCCTCCTCCGGGACGCCGACGAGGAGAGGACGGTCGATGCTATCGCCTCCGGGCTCGGGATGCGGAGGGTGGGGTTTATATTCTCGCAGGCTGTTGGCAGGGACGGGAAAGGCGAGTACACCATGTTGGCGTTCGAGGTGGCCCGGGCGGCCGAGTTGCACGCCGAGGTCGGCTTGAAGGAGTGGCCGGAGGTCTGATGAAGCCATGGAAGTCCGACGTCGCCGCTTGAGCTCCCCCTCTAGGGTTCCGCCGTAGAGTTTGGTTTCAATGAGCCAGAGAAATGTTGTGCAGTCAAAAAGGTAGAAGAAGGTGAATTGTGGGTTTTTTGTAAATTTAGTATGTTTTTGGGGTAAAGTTGGAAAATAAAAATGGTGATATGTTTTTTTGGGTGACATCTACCAACAAAAATCCAATCTATACTGTGTATAAAGCAGAGACAAAGTTTTCATAGAAAATTACGCCACGTATCATATCCTTAATAAAATAATCAATCGGGCCCTTGCGTATATAAAAAAAAAAGTAATCACAATCGAAAGATAAATATATATGATTTGATAAAAATAATCAGGTGGACCCTCCTCTATATTAATTAGGTACTTAGAATCTTATATAATCTTTTCCCGTAAAAATTGACGAAAATTATTTATCCCGAAAATTATAATTAGTTGTAATTTTCAGATAAATATTATAGTATTATTTAATAAAACATGATATTTTTGGTAAATTAACTTTTGAACAAATCCAACTTATTTATATTATGAGTTGATTTACTATTGGTAAAAAAGCACTAATCATAATACGAAGATACATATATATGATCCTATATTTTTAACATGATCATTGACGTTACATATTTAATTAAATTGAGTTTCTAATCGCATTACCCGTACATGGCACTGGGGTTAAACTAGTTTTTTTGAAGGCCGTTCCGTTGCGCACACCGTTTTTTAATATTCGCACACCGACTTGTGCGGATCCGCGATCCGCATATGTTAAACCCGGTTTAACGTGAACCATGTGCGGATGGACAAGCCGCACATGTAAGGATGAGCGGTTCGGAAAAAAAACGACCCATTTGTGCGGATCCAAGTTGACCACCCAATACCGCCCAGATGGTGACTACCCCTCTTGTGCGGATTCTTATGCCGCACAAGGCTAGGGTTCTGCACCTTGTGCGGATCCGGGATCCGCATAAGGTGGGGATCCGCACAAGGTGCTCATCCTACACCGACCCTAAACCCTATGTGCTCATCCTGGATCCGCACATAGGGTTTTAGTTCCAACCCTAAACCCCATGTGCTCATCCTGGATCCGCACATAGGGTTTTAGTTCCGACCCTATTTGCGCATCATTAAACCCTTCTTATGCCGCTAAACCCTAAACCCTCGTCCTTATTAATTGTTTTGGATTATGTTTTATACTGTGTAATACTAGATTAATATGTTATTTCACATTTTCATATAATATTGAATGACTAACATGTACAACTCTTAAAATATCATATTATTATTTTAAAAGAAGCATAATATATATTTTATTTCGGGTTAAGAAAAAATATCATATTTTATTTTGATAAATTTTTTCTTGATTTGAGCTATCACGGTGAGAATTTGGGCTCGAAATCATATGAATCCAAAAATACGAGGTACGAGTCAAGAACAAACAAACAATCCAAAAGTCAAACTACGAACAAACTACGAATCCAAAATATAAACAAACTACGGATCCAAAATATAAACAAACTACGAATCCAAAAGTCAAACGACGAATCCAAATAAATAACAAACTACTCATCTGCCCACTCAGGTTTGCTATCAGGTGGTCCACGATCCTCGCCTGCTGTGTCACATCTCGCCCTCTCCTCCGCCATCCTCGACGCCTCCCCTCGCTCATAAATAGAAGGGACCCGTTGCTCGGCCGCCCTCAACAGAATCATAATACTAGCTGTTTAGAACATTATCTTGAACAAATAAAAACTCAATACCCGATTCCTAATTTATAATTACAGTATTTTTTAATTTATATTTTCATAATTTTTACTACCTATTATTACTAGTTAAGAACATTTTTTATTGCTTATTACCTAATATCACTAGTTTAGAATATTTTTTATTGCTTGTCTATTCAATATTTTTATAAATTAGGAATATTCAATATTCAATATTTTATAAATTAGGAATATTTTTTATTGCTTGTCTATTCAATATTTTTATTGCTTATTACCTAATATTTTTATTGCTTGGGAAATTTCTTTTGGTACCCCTCTATTCTTGACAATACCTTTTGGTGCCCTAAGAAAAAAGTTTTTCCTTTTGGTACCCTTGTGGTTTATACATTTTTCTTTTTGTAGTTAAAACTCTATTTAAACCCATTTTTCATCCCAAAAAAATACAATTTTTGTTTAAATTTTAAATAAAAACTAATTTGGAAAATAAAATTATGAATTCTTATCCCACTTGATTTTTTTTTAAAAATTTAAACAGAAATTGTATTGAATAAATCTAGCCATCTAGCTTTCTCCACTCAATTTTTTTAATGGTTGGTCAAACCTTTTTTTTTTTTAACAAATTTTTTACCTAAGTTTTTTTTGTTTTTAATTTTCTAAATTAGTTTTATTTAAATGAAATTTTATTTTTTTGGGATGAAAAATGGGTTTAAATAGAATTTTGGTTACAAAAAAAGAAAATATAACAACCACAAGGGTACGAAAAGAAACAACTTTTTTCTTAGGGCACCAAAAGGAATTGTCAAGAACACAAGGGTACCAAAAGGAATTTTCCTAAATTTTTTCTTGATTCGAAATATTGTTTAAAATAAAAATATATATAAGATATTTGAATATATCATAGGTATGCTTTTCACATAATTATTCATTTTCCTTTTAATGTAGAAAATTATATAGCTTCATGATCAATTGTTCAAATATTTTTTTTTCATTGTATCATTTTTAGACAATGTTATAAGATATTTCAATATTCTTTAATGTACAAGCTATAATTTATAACACAAAAGTTTATTATGAGTGAATTTTAGTTTATTATAATATGAGAATTTAGGTGGACTAGGTTTTTCACATAATTATGAGTGAATTCTACATTAAAAGGAAAATGAATAATTATAAGATGAAAAATAATATGTTTTAATGCACAAGGGTATGTTTTTCAAAGATTATTCATTTTCCTTTTAATGTAGAAAATTATATAGCTTCATGTTCAATTGTTCATCCATCTTATTTTTCATTGTGTCATTTTTAGACAATGTTATAAGATATTTGAATATGTTTTAATGTACAAACTATAATTTATAACACAAAAGTTTATTATGAGTGAATTTTAATTTATTATAAGATGAGACCGCTCGGCCGACCTCGGTGGAGACCGAACGCCCGACCCCTCACCCAACGAAATTATCGATTCTTGAGCGGAACCCGAAGCCGTCGACAAATCTAGTTTGTTGGAATCCATATTAGGCGAGAATAAATCGAAATTGGATTGTGAATGGAAGAATTGGAAGACAAAAAAACCGAAATCAAATTTTGGGTGGATATCTCTCGACGGCGGCCAGGTTTATATCTAGGTTAGGTTGAAGATGAAGACATTGATTTTGGGGGCTCTTGTGCGGATCTCGGATCCGCACAAGAGGCGCCACCTTTTTCCCGTTTAGTTTTATTTTTCAAATTTCTGGTTATGCCGCTGACTTAGGTCGATGATGGGGCTCTTATGCGGATCCGAAATCCGCACAAGAGGGGAGTTATTTTCCACACCATGCCATTTTTTAGTAATTTCTTAGAATTTGTGCGGGTATCTTGTGCGGATCCCGGATCCGCACAAGATTACACCGGTTCAAAAATAAAACCGGATTTTTTGAAAAACCTTGTGCGGATCCAGGATCCGCACAAGAAAAACCCGATTTTTAAAAAAAACCTTGTGCGGATTGTGGATCCGCACAAGTCGGTGTGCGAAAATGAAAAAACGGAGTGCGCAAATCTTGCCCGATTTGGCCGAAGAAAAGAGGCTGAAAATTGGTCAAACCGCCTACAACTTAACCATAGACGAGGGTCAAGCAAACATCAGACAAGTAAGGAAGTAACCATGGTTAGTTGAGTGGTACTGGTGTTGGAGACTTGGTGTTTAGGGCTTTTCAACTCTTCATTGTGTGCCTCCTCCCTCTCTCCTCACGTTGTCGTCTCTCCACCATAGGAGGCGGAGCTTCACATATACACCTCTTCGTCCCCGTACCTGTTCCCCGGTATTGCAATCTCTCTCTTTCTACTTCCTCTGCTGAATCTTTGCTGAGTGTTTGCTTTCTATTTGAAGTTCAGATTTGGATTGTCGTCCATCGATTTGAACTTTTCGATTCGATTTTAGCTCGTATGGTGATAGACTGACTTGTGGAAGCTGTATCTTATCTGTTTGGTCTGTTTGTGGCTGAAATTCCTCATGTATTTGTGTAAGCTTCGTTTGCTGTGTTCATGTTGATGTTGAATTGGCTCAATCGAGTAGAAGAGGGATCGTTGTGTTTGTATTGGTTATATTTCGTGATCTGTTTGCGGTATTGAGACCTCTAAGTTTCCTGTTTGAATTGTCAGTTTCTGGATTTGATGTGAGCGTTCTAGTGATGGAATATACAAGACAAGGCAAATTCTGTGACGGTTTTGTGGTGTTTCAATTTAATTCGTTAGATGCTCTTGATCTAGGCCACTATTTTGGGTAGGGTGAGGAGGATTTAATTGTTTCCCAATTTAGTATTCACATTCAATGATTGGGACATTTATGCTTTTGGTAGTTTTCCCTTTTCCTTTGGCTTCTGAAAATGTATATGTATACAAATAGCAAACGTTCTCCTAGGAACTCTGAGTTTACAACCTGCAGCTCATCTTACTGCAGTGTTGGAGAGAGTGAGAGACACAGCTGGGCCTTCTTTATTTTTTTAAGGATACTACCTCTATTTTAGGAAATAATGACTAGGAGCTTTGTTCATAATTATTATGCATGCATCCTTTATCGGTTTGCTTATACTAAGATCTCTTCTATGCTCCTAAATGTTTACTTGTAACTAGTTTGCATTAGCAACTATGCTAGTGCATTTACATACTATATGTATATGTTTGAGCATCAGTACTTCAGACCTGGCAGTTAACCATTCTTCATGTTTTGTCTATGCTTCTGGAGTTAGTTTACATAATTCAAAATGGCGGACCAAGAAGCTGACAAGAATATTGAGATGTGGAAGATCAAGAAGCTTATAAAAGCATTAGAAGCTGCTAGAGGCAATGGAACGAGCATGATTTCTCTTATCATGCCTCCACGTGATCAAGTATCTAGAGTTGCCAAGATGTTGGGTGACGAATATGGAACTGCTTCTAACATCAAGAGTAGGGTCAACCGTCAATCTGTGCTTGCAGCTATAACATCTGCTCAGCAAAGGCTAAAGCTCTACAACAAGGTTCCTCCCAATGGACTTGTGCTTTACACAGGAACCATAGTGACAGATGATGGAAAGGAAAAGAAGGTAACAATTGACTTTGAGCCTTTCCGTCCCATTAATGCTTCTCTATATCTCTGTGACAATAAGTTTCACACCGAGGCATTGAATGAGCTCTTAGAGTCTGATGACAAGTTTGGCTTTATAGTCATGGATGGTAATGGAACCTTGTTTGGAACACTGAGTGGAAATACTAGGGAAGTCCTGCATAAGTTTACTGTTGATCTTCCAAAGAAACACGGACGAGGAGGTCAATCTGCTCTGCGTTTTGCTCGTCTTAGGATGGAGAAGCGTCACAACTATGTGAGGAAGACAGCTGAGCTTGCTACTCAGTTCTACATTAATCCGGCTACAAGTCAGCCAAATGTTTCTGGGCTAATCCTTGCTGGATCTGCAGATTTCAAGACCGAGCTCAGCCAGTCAGATATGTTTGATCAGCGTCTCCAGTCCAAAATATTAAATGTTGTTGATGTTTCTTACGGTGGAGAGAATGGGTTCAATCAAGCAATCGAACTGTCTTCTGAGATCCTTGCCAATGTGAAGTTCATTCAGGAGAAGAAACTTATAGGCAAGTACTTTGAAGAGATAAGTCAGGACACTGGAAAGTATGTGTTTGGTGTTGAAGACACTTTGAAAGGTCTGGAAATGGGTGCTGTTGAGACATTGATTGTGTGGGAGAACCTCGACATCAACAGGTATGAGCTGAAAAACGGCTCAACTGGTGAGATTGTCATTAAGCACTTGAACAAGGATCAAGAAGCAGATCAGAGCAATTTCAGAGAGGCAGAGACCAATGCTGAGTTGGAGGTTCAAGAAAAGACATCTTTATTAGAATGGTTTGCTAACAACTACAAAAAGTTTGGTTGCACTCTTGAGTTCGTCACCAACAGATCGCAAGAAGGGTCTCAATTTTGTAGGGGGTTTGGTGGCATTGGAGGGATTCTTCGTTACCAGCTCGACATGCGATCTTTTGATGACCTTGATGAGGACGGTGGATTTTACGAGGACTCTGATTAATCTGCACAATAGAAAAAACTCTGTTGTTTACACACAGGAAGGAATTCTGCAGCAGAGCTCAAGACTTCACAACTTCTAATCAAACATGGTCCAAAACCACTTATAATCCGATCTAGAGCTGTGAAAGATACCAAAACTCTATTCCCTTCATGACGTTTACATTCTCAAGACAGAAGATGAATTAGGCAGTATTGGTTTGTGGTCATCTTCAAGTTTAGTTTCTACTATTTGAAGATTTTTGGGAATCCTGTGTTAGTGTTTGTTTTGAGTTGGATTTCTTCTGTTGTTATTCTATGTTTATGCATCTTTATCCTGCGTAAAAAGCAGACAATTTTTGCTGGCAGTGTTATTTATTCATAGTTGCAAATTTATTCATACAACCAACTTTGGTTTCATAGTTGCAAATTTATTCATCTAATATGGAAACTAACTTGGCACTACTGTTCTTCATTATACCATGATTGCAGTTTCTACAAAACGTGAATTGATAGCAATATTCAAACAGATCTACTTTATATTCATAGAGAAGTGCTCATACACCATAAGTCCACAACTCACAAAACCCACCAGGTGTTCGACGAAATTACCCCAACCCAAAACAAACCCTAAAGCATTTCCTAAACCCCAGGCCAGACAATTCAAACTCCGGTCGAACCAAACCCACCAGCACCTCTAAGAGTGGAGTCCAAATCCTCAACCTCAACCACATCAGGAGTCATGATCTTCTGAACAATCAACTGAGCAACCCTGTCTCCAGCCTTAACTTCAAACTCCACATCAGAATGGTTGAACAGAATCACCCCAACAGGACCCCTGTAATCAGCATCGATCACGCCGGCACCGACATCGATCGAGTGCTTCCACGCCAGCCCAGATCTCGGCGCTGCAACATAAACCCAAATTCAGTCAAATCTCAATACACAAAACCCTAATCTAATTGGCCGGAACAGAAGAATACGAACACAGACCAATACGAGCATAAGTCCCTTCAGGAACAGCGATACTGAGATCAGTCGCCACCAGGGCTTTCCCCCTCGCCGGAACTTTGGTATCGACGGCACTACAAATCAGCACATGAATTAGGGTTTTTTTCCGGAAACAAAACAAAACCCTAAATCGAGAGATTTGGTTACCTGGAGAGATCGTAGCCGGCTGAGAGAGGAGAAGCCCTAGAAGGCAAGACGGCTTTCTCTGAGAGCTTCTTCACTTTGAAGAAAGGGGCTTCTGAAACGACGCCGTTGTGCTCAAGCTTCTGGATTTTCGGACATGGCTCCTTGGTCTCTGGGCTGGTGGTTTTCGCTTGCTCGGCCATACTTTTTACAGAAGAGAATTTGGGTGTGAGAATATGGAGAAAACAGCGAGAAGGCTGTTGGGTTTATATAGCGGTCTCAGGGAAACTGAACAAGTGGCGCCAAAATTTCCCGCCATTTTTGTGGAAGATCCTTCTGGAAGATTCAAATACATTTACTTGGCAATTTCTATCACTATTTATTTGAGAATTCTCTGCTCAGTACGTAATGAACAACTGTGTTTTAGAAGACAAAAATGCGTGTGAAAAATCATGGGATTTTGCCTTGGATATATACGGGTGAGCTCAATGTTATGTGTGTACTGTACACAGGCCACAGCATCTTTAAAAAATGTGTGTGTGTGGGTAGAAATTTATGTACAAGGGGATTCTATAGGGGGGAATTTTGTGGATAGATCACAAAGGGTTTATTTTTCTATTAACAACTCCTCGAGATGGGGATGATAGATCCTTCGCGCTTCGCATGATCATGTCATGGTTAATGGACGCCAATTGCGATAAATTCTGCAGGGGGAGTGGAATTGGTAATGTGACCAATGCAGAAATTCATATGGATGCAGTGAAGTGAAGATTGATGAGTGAAATGGTGTACCTTGAAAGAGAAGTTGATGGAAGAAAGATCAATGGATGAGGAGCTGAACTCTTCAAGATTCCCGCATTCATCTCTCTGTAAACAGAGAGCGATCAGCAAAGTTTGGTAAAAGAATTACTTCTTCATGCATAATGATTAATACGGATCATGAAAGATAAGTCAGTATAAAGGCAACTCTGCTTGAACCAACCTCAAATTCATCAACTGAGCATGAGCTGCTGCTTGTTTCAGAAGCAGAAACGCTTGATGTTTCGCCATGTGATGTCCTGAAACTATGATCATAGCGTGACACAAAGTAGCTTGTGTCGTCTGTTGTATCCGGCTGTGGAACAAATGTAGCCTGAAATGTGATTGGGGAAGAATCAGATGAAGGAATTCACAATGTAAAACCGTGCAGATCAGAGTTGTGAACATAATAAAAGAAAGAGATGTGCTACCTTCTCTGATGCCAGAGTGTCCCAATTGATACCCTTGAAAAATGGGTGTGCTTTCACCTGCAAAATTATTTTTGAAAAAGGGATGTAAATAATCTATAAAAGAGCAACTTATGCAGAAATCTTGCAATAAAAAAAAATTCGAACCTCTGACGCTCCTCTTGCTCCAAGGCGCTCAGCTGGGTCTAGCATCAGAAATCTGGGAAGACAACTTAACAACTTATTCAGCTATCATTAAATACATGGGATGGTGGAAAAAGGACTCAGGCGTATTGACATCTTGTTTAGAATAACGTCTTAGTGATTAGTTATACACCTAGAGACACATGCAACAAACTTGTGCAAAAAGATCATGAGCTACTTTTCATATAATACCAAGTGATATCATGGAGATGTAGCACAGCTTCACCTCCAAGTGGATATCATGAGATGCAGAACACCATATTGATATCTTAGATGTTACAGAAGTATGATGGGCAATTGCATCAGGATAAGTCCAAATTAACATGATAGAAAATTGCTAAAGACTTAACCCCATCAAGAAATAACTTTACCCTCATTAAGTAGTATCAGGAATCGTAAGCACTAGAAAACCTTAAAAAGGAGCTGAAACCAACCTGCTGATTAAATCTTGGGCCTCCAACGACATGTCAGAAGAAACTGAAGGCCAAGGTATTTTTCTGTTCAGAATGTTCTCGAAAATGATCTGCAGGGGCAAGTAAATTATTAGCTCCAAGTGACTACGCAAGGATGATGACTGAAAGGAAAATTTGATTTGATGCAGCAATGACTTGTCTTAGTTTCTTGTTTATGGGAAGAAAACGAGCACTGCAAAATGACATTTAAAGTATACCTCTGGAAGTTCAGCAGCAAAAGGTGGAATTCCTGTTATTAATTCAAACATAATTATTCCTACTGACCACCAATCTGCAGCATGACCTGCAACAAGCATCAAGAAATGTAAAGAAGATGTTAAACACTAGATTAAAAAGGCAGGAAAGGTTACCGTTTATTCAAATGATTGTATACTTAATGAAGAGACAAGCAAGAGAGAAAAGGGAGGAACAAAAAATGAGTCTTCTAAGCATTTCATATATGTAGAAACTAGAAAGACAACCATACGTAAATTTGAACTAACCATGGTCAATCCCAAGAAGAATCTCAGGTGACAAGTAGTCAGGTGTTCCAACTGCTGACTTTCTGCTTTCCTCTTCAACTTGCCCATCCAGGCATTTAGAACCATGTAAATTACCAGTAGCTTGACCTTCAATTTCAGGTCCATATAAATTAGCAGTGCTATTTATAAGACCAATTTTTGACAGCCCGAAATCTGTAAGCTGAGCAGAAAATGAGTGATAGTTAGTGTCATTGGACTACCATGTGCTCGAGTTAGCGAAAGGCCTAATCATTTTTGTTATTCATACCTTGATGTGACCATCTTGCCCAATTAATATGTTGTCTGGCTTAAGATCACGGTGTACAATTCCCAGAGAATGAAGATACTCCAAAGCAAGAACCTGAAACAATTTCAATTAACATATTCAGGAGTTGAAGAATGATGAAGACCATGCACTCCAAAGATAGCTTTTTACCCACCAGTTCAGCAATATATATACGAGCCACATCTTCTTCAAGGCAACCAACATTTCTGAGCAAAGAGTATAAGTCACCTCCATTCAGATATTCCATGACTAGATAAAGATTATCCCTAGAAGTGAATGAATAATAAAATCGAACCTGCAGTGAAAGAAATATCAGTTTCGATTTAGTGAAAATGTCTCAGTGTACACGGTAAAATCTGCATATTTTCTTAAGACATTTGTTTCGACATATATACCCTGTAACATTTGTTGCAAGGGAAAAGTGTGGATCCTATAGCTTCTTACCATGAATGGGTTCCGAACAGCAATCAATATGTTCCGCTCTGCTAATATCCGTTCAATGTCATTTTTGCGTATCATATCCAATTTCTTCAGCACCTATTAAATAAATATAGAAGATTAGAAATTATACTCAAATTGCAATCAAAATTAACCCTGCATAGTGCATAGTGTTGCACATTTAGACGGTTAAAAGAAGCATTCACCTTAATTGCAAATAAATCTCCTGTGGTTCTTTTTCTGGCAAGAAA
Organism: Polygonum maritimum; assembly: GCA_963924305.1. Lineage (NCBI taxonomy): Eukaryota > Viridiplantae > Streptophyta > Magnoliopsida > Caryophyllales > Polygonaceae > Polygonum > Polygonum maritimum. The sequence goes on along the minus strand of OZ002729.1, from coordinate 4,324,262 downwards.
AACTCTACCAAAAGCACCCCTGCTAATTGGTTTCATTATCTGAAAATCATCTATGCATATCCGCTCTTTATTAGAATAGTTTACAGGAGTGGACAGAGAGCTGGACTGGGATGTATCATCTGATACAATCCTTGAACTTTTGCTGGGCGTTCCGTCATATTCTGCTTCCTTAGAATCAATTAGACCACATGCTTGCATGTACTTTTCTCTGCATGCATTAGCACAGGATTGTAAAGATGAGTATGAACAGTCGAACACCTTTATTGCAAAGCAATTCTTTCATGAGCAAAATGCTTACCGCAAAAGCTTCTCCACTCTACCTCCAAACGCATCAATCACCAATGCTTTGAGCCGGCTCTTCTGCAACACATCCTGTAAATCTCTCATACAAGCTACTAAAAACTCACAAGAGCCATCTTTTGACATATCAGCAGCTGCCACACACCGAGATATATCTGCTAGGACAATCATCTGAAAAAAGTAACAATTATCATAACTAAATGCAGAGACCTGTGTCTTCAAAAAAAAATAAAAAAAAATCAAAGATGCATTCCTTAAATGGCTGCAAGCAAGGTCATGCGTTGAGGCATCAAGGTTGTTATCTTCTACACAAATTAGCGTAAAGTCAATATTGGGCATGCTCAGGTGACAGATTATAGAGGTTCGTCATTACACCATGTATTTATCATCCTGACCATACATCTTCAAAACTACCTCCGTATATATTGCAAAAGGTAAAACGTGAATGGTTTTTAAGGTTTGACAAAATGATTTTTTTTCTGGATATATAATAAGCAAATGTATTATAAATATCTTTCAGTCGAGATTTTACACACAATAAATCAGCAGAAGCCAAATTACCAACCTGTTTTACATCCTCTTGTCCAGAAGCATTGCATTGGTCCAACCAATATTCAAAATGAGCAGCTCTAGGGGTGTTTGTAGAGGATCCTGAAATGCTTCCACTGGCTGAAGATGATCCATAATTGTTGAGCTTAAATGCCAAGGGACACTTCATAAACATTGACGCAGCAATGTGCGCATCTTCTATACGAGCAGTGTCCATCTCATGAAGATCCTCAAACATTTCTTCTAAACATTTATTCTGCCATTCACTAGTATTCGGGGAGCAACCTTCGGAGTCATTAGGTGTCATTCTGAAAATTTCTGGACTGGACGGTGTCATGCACAGGCTATGCTTGTGTGATTCTATGATCTGTTCCAAAACTTCAGCGAGTTTGCACAGCCGTTCATCCAGAGTTAGACACGTCATATCCCATTTGTCTGCATATGCACATATGTAGGAATGAAATTCCAAGTGCAATATAGGAACAATTTCCTCACATATCCGGCAGAGTTCTACTTCAGATTCATCCAAAGTTTGTTCTTGTATATCAAAGGATTCCGAGATTGCTTTTGAATTTTCAGATAATGATTTAAGGTCAAGGAATGCAGATTCCTTGTCCAGAACTGTTTCTTTGACACCATCTGATGTCAATAATTCATAGCCTGTAACTGAAGTATCTAAATCTGCATCAGGTAGCCAACTCAAATCTAAAGAAGGGACTCTTTCTAATACCCGCTTATATCTATGATAAGCTTTCTCATTAACGGGTTGAATATCTTTCTCTAGTTGCAGCAGTCTGGTGCAACGAGTCAGTATGTAGAGCATGTGAGTGACTAACCACTTCAGTATTCCAGTCTGACAAAGTTGCCTTTTTTCCCTCAAATCTTGCACAACATCTTCACATTTTTCCCGTAATTCAATGGAGGTCATCTGAATACAGTTTTTAGCCAAATCCAACAATTCCTCAGCTATATCCCGTCCTATAGAGGATGAATCATTCTGCTCAAGATAATCCATTACATCACACACAAAACTAGACAGCTCCAAATTCACTACTTCTTTGGCCTCATCAAATTTCACATGCAAGGATCCCAAGAGCTCCTGGCCCCCAAAGTCGAAACAAATTACATAAAAATTAAAGACAAGCTACATCAGAGACATTTGAAGATGCATATCGAGATACCTTATAATGCAGACAAATGACTCACAAGAGAACAACATTTAAGTATATACCGAAATAGAGGATCATAGACAACTACAGATTAGTAGCATACGGCTAGAATCACCTAATGGTGCAACGAGTTTGCAAGAATGCCCATCCTAGAATTTTAGGGTTGTATATTTGTGATGGCTTTATTATTTTCATACAGAAGGTTTTATCAGCGATCATGGTAGCTCATGTGTATTTGAACGTAAACGAGCCAACTTGGTACTAGATAACAATTGTAAGCCCTCACAGTATCAGATTCCATGCACAACTAAATCTGTTACTATCAGTATTACCTGAAACTGAGAATTATGTCAAAATTCAGCATATCCTATGTTTCTGTATATGAAGACTAAAATGTGCATCAACAGTATTGAGAAAAGGTATGAAAAATAAAACATGAATCAACAGTTCAACACATTACAAGCGGGTAAGGAATTTGAGTTTTGTAGCTTAGATAATGGCATGTGCACAGCACAGTCTTGAAATGTACAAAAATAGCTGATTGGACAGTAACTGATGATACCTTCAAGTCATGATAATTATGAACCTTTGTCTTGCCATATATCAATCCTCTGCCACACCCAAGTTCATGTGAGAAACTTTTCATATCAGAAGGAAATACATTTTCTCTTCTGAGTTCATGTGAGAAGCTTTTAAAATCTCTTGAAACTTTCTTCTTGGATTCACCATCTAATGCAGGCTGCAGTGCAGGTGAATCCTTCCCTGGTTTGTGTAGTTTCCTTCTCATAGGACCCTCTGAGTTAAGCGTCTTAGCATCAGATGTAGTAGTACCCTGTAAACTAACTTGCACCTTTAACACTTCGAAATATTTTACGCAACCCTGTGACAAACAACTATATCTGGGTAAGATTACTCACCTTGATGGTAGGAGAAATTCTGCTAAAGCTCCGGTTATAATCCTTTGACATATATGACGCTAGCCACCACCTTATCTTCTTTCCTTTAGGCAATCCTTTAACAATAGCAGAAACAAAGATTAACTTTGAGCTTATAACTTTCTGAAATAATATACCAGTTGAATGAATCAAAACCAGGCAAACAGCTAAAACATACACCTTCTGAGTGTGACCATATATATAAGTCACTTCAAAACTCACCAACCAAATTTATTTAATTATTTTCTGACTTCCAATTGTGGAAGTGGCACCATAATAATCCACAATCAAATTTGACAATCACTATTCACTCCACAACTACACCTCCAGCACTAGTATTTACAAGCAGACACGTTCAATTTAGAAGAATCCAGAATAAAATAACAAGATAATTCAAAATTAGGGTTAAGCGAAAGCTGGAATACAGCGAGCACAGCTATGAACACAGACCTCGTCTAAAATAGCCAGACCTCCCTGAACCAACGCCTTTCTGCCTCGACCTCCTCGCCGGAGCCGACGAAACCGACGGCCTAACGGAATCGGCGTCTTTCGGCTCCCTTCCGGTCTTAATCCGATTCAGCCCCATCGGAATTCCAGTCTCCGACGACGACAAACGCGTTCTTGCACTCGCCATGGATCCTCAAGATAACCTAATTACAATCTCGCTAGTCCCTGAGACGGAGACATATAAATCGAAAACTCGGAACTGAAATCACAAAAAAAGATGAGAAGCTCCGCCGAAATCGGTGCAACAGAAGGGGGAGACAGACTGAGGAGATTCCGATCTGCTGTTTTGGACATGAGAAAGCATTAATTATGGATAGAATTGGTCACACGAAGACGTGTGTTTCAGCAGTTGAGAAAATATAGGGGATGGTTTGGATAAGCGTTTCTTCTTTCCATGGAAGCAAGAAATCGTTTCTCGTCGATTTACAGATAGGAATTGTAAATTCCCTTTTTGGTATTTCGATTTTTTGGGGAATTTGGGAGATTTTTTTTTTCCCCCGTTGTGAGGTGGGGTTGGACAACGGGCAAAATTTGACTCGCTCCTAAGAATGGACAAACCGTTTGCTCGCTCTTGCGTTTGTTGGTTCGGCCACCAGGTGGGCCCCGGCCAGGTGACGTATTTTAAGCGTCAGCTTTACGATAAATGCTTTTTTTATTTGTAGGTGATGACGTGGAAAAAGGTTGTTGGCTTTTCAGCTAATCAGCTTCTCGCTCGTGTGCGTGTAGCTTGAGCCTTGCGCTGTTCTGGCCAGTGACGACTGATTGAACGTGATGGATTTGTTTTATTAGATTTTTATGTAGTTATGCTGAGATAAAATGGGTGGAAAATGTGAATTAATTTTAACATTTGGTGTAATCAATTTGAGATTATTGGATTGTGGCGAAAGTTTTCAATTGTAGACTGAAAAATAAAATGCTAAATTCAATATGAAGTCGTCAAAAGTGTTTAATTGTGGCTCAACCTACAATTTCTTCATTAGGGTAAAAAAATTTACTTATAATTTAATCTTCGAATAACATAAACTCAGAAATTACTCAGACATTACTGATGCAAATAAAGGGCTGCCATATCGATATAATGCGGTCATTTGACATCCTTATAAATAGTTATGTGTAAAAGATGGATAAGTATAGAGGGCCATGTCATGACTCGTGATTGAAACCGTTCACATGTTTTTATACACATTTTTGAGCATACAATTTACTATAGCTACAAGTACAAAGTTGAGGATGTTACAATTGGCAACATACTTAGACTATGTTGCACTTCCCATTAAAAAGTATTTTTTAAAAAAATATACTTTTCTTACCTTAAAATTTGTAAAAAGTAACTTGTTTTTACATTTTTCGAGGTAAAGATAACATACTTTTTCATAAAAAGTATTTTCTCCTCTAAAATGTAACAAGGCCTTAAATTGTCATTCTAAATTATAACCATGTAGTTCGACCAAAAAAAATTGTAACCATGTAGGGTGTTAACTGCTAAGTTCAAGAAGGTTCAAAGACCTTTTAAGTACTTACAATGTCATAGATGTAGTAAGTAACACATGGAAGAAGTTAATAAGTTATAAAGGCCGTGTCTACCCATTTTCACGTTCTTTTGTCCACCGGCAAAAATAAAATCTCACCTTCTTTCTCCTCTTTTACTTTGTCCTATTGTTTTCTCTCTCTCCCTTCAAATGATCTCTCCTTCGACCGAGAGAACTCCTCCATCTCTCTCACTCCTCTATTCACCTCTCTTCGATCGTTCTCCCTCGCCAAGGTCATCAATTTGATGTGGTTGGCAGAGCTAGGGTTTCTCCATCTCCGAACGTGTGGTCGTTGTTTCTTATTTGGTGTCGTTCCTTCGTATTTAGTGTCGCTGTTGAAGTTAGGGTTTCTCCATCTCCAAGTACATGAGGTTGTTGCTTCTTATCCGACGTCGGTGAAGTCGTTTTGCACTTTTGCGCCCACAACTCAGATTGTTCCTTTTCGATGAGTCACCGATGATCGGAAATTGTTGGTGATATGCTATTTGCGTCTTTAACAAATGAACAGTAATGTATTAACAAATGCAACAACACAGATCATAAATGTAACGGTAATGTATTCCTAAAAAAATGGCACAAACATGTAAAATTAAAAGCGCGTAGGATAATCAATATATATTATATAAGCCGACCGTTTTCGAGCCACCACGTTGATTCTGGCCCCGCTTAATTAACAATTTTATATTTTTTCTTTTTTCTTAATTATCTAATCTTAATTTTATTTATTTCTTACCCATCTAATATCTATCTTTGAAGGCAAACTCTTTATCTTTAAAATTTCCTTAATTATCTAATATTTAATTTTATCCCTTTTCTTATTCATCTAATATCTATCTTTGAAACAATATTATCTATTTTAAAAATCTCCTTCTATAAAAGATACATATTAATTAACTTATCTTTTCAATTACTATTTTAATCTATTAATGTAAGAAGTAATATAAGAAATTCGAATTTAAAAAAGAATTTTAAAATGGAAGCCCCTTTTTTAAATAAATTATAATTTTTATCTTTGATACTAAATCAATTTATATTTATTATTTTGTAATTAAATTATATATTATCATGTTCCTAATAACTTAGCTTTTATCTCTCATAATTAAACAATTAAATTTTTTAATGTTTTTTTAATTAATCTAATTACATTCTCTATTGCTAATTTATGTAAAAGATATTTTATGAATTTTGATAAGATATTCTATTTTTTTGATATATTAGTTATCTTTTTAATCTCTTTATGTAAGAAGTAATTTAAAATATTTGAATTTAGAATAATTTAAAAATAGAAGCCATTTTTTATGATCAAATTATCATTCATATCTTTAATATTAAATAAATTTATATTTATTATCTTTTAATTAACTTATATATTATCATTTTCATAATAACTTAGCTTATATCTTTCATAATAAAATATTAACATAGTTTACTTATTTCAATATATAAAGTCATTAGAATCATGTTGGACTCATTTTATATGTCTAAATTTTGATATACTATTTTAATATTTTTAATTAAATAACAATTCATAGTATTTATATATCACACTAATAAATTATAGTATTAAAATAAAAATAAGATCAAACCAAAATAATCAATTAAACATCTCATTTTATATTATATTGACTTATAGTGTCTCAAAATTATGATAATAGGGACAATGATATATATTAACCATTAGAGACAAATTTTGAAGGATGGCAAAGTAAGTAAATTTTATTTACTAAATTGTTCTATAATTAAAATATATTTTATATTTTCATAATCTCATACAAAAAATAATCTTTTTTCGTCTAGAAAAAAACAACATTTTCATATGCTAAAATCTTCATTACACGTTTTTACCTAATATCTTATTTATAATAAAAATAATTTTAAAATATAAAACGTAAGTTAAAACACAGTTTTCTCCAGTGACTCAGTGAGGTGTAAAAATGAAGGCACAAACAAGAAAATTAAAACACAGTTTTCTCAAACCCTTGTCAAACCCCCAGACCCTTCTCGATATATCCTCCATCCCGGCCGTCCGGCCGTTCACCTTCGTCTCTAGAGGGCGATTATCCACCTGGTGTCTGCTGGCGGCGACCTCCATTTTTGCTTCCCTTTCGTCTGCTCTGCTCCCACTTTCCCTCGTCCATGCCTTATTCTCTTCATTGATTCCACTCCCTCTTTCATTTCCAACTCTAATTCGCACATCATAGGTATCAGGTACGTTTTCTTCTTTCAATTCCATCTTTTCCCCTTAATTTCTCCGTTTGAATCTGGCTGCGTACTTTGTCCTTGTCTGGGAATTGATATCCTTAGAGTTTATTCGTTTGATGGTAGATTACCAGTTGTCAGTTGCAACCAAAGAGTTACATAAGAGGAATTGTTGAAAAAAAATGAAGGGGTTCAGCATTCCTATATGTAATAAAATGTGGGTTAGTAGTACTAGTAAGACATCTGTACATTTGAGAAGGAATGCACTCCTTTTATATAATCATGTATAGTTTAGAATATTAAATCGGTTCTAGCCAAATGCCGGTAGTCCCTGAGTCTTAACAAAATGCAGTATATAGAGTTGTCACATCCCAATCAACACCTCATTGAGCTATATAATGTATGGTGAATATATGTCTTTTTTTTTGGTCGAATATGGTGAATATATGTCTAGAAGTAGCTAATAGATGTATTATTAAAATGACTTTGAATAATACAAACCGTAAATTAGTGGTCAACTTATTAACATATTTATTTTTACCAATTTTTTTTCTTCTAGTTAAGATGCTCACCAACAATAATAAACTCATTTTCAAGTGACACAATAGTGATGATCGATGTCAACTTCATAAGTTTATACAGGCCGATGATATGGCCAAATAAATTAATATTTTTTTAACAGTGGCATGAATTTCTTTGGTTCTTTCCCACAATTTCATTTGATTTTGTGCTGCTGGCGCGCCTGGCTGAGAACTCCACGCCGCCACTGATTAGCAGTTAATGGTGGTTCTATATTCAATAAGTTTGTCATATGAAACTCTCTTCGTACACTGGTAGCTGTATAGAAACAGATGTTCTTTTGTTAGTCTTCAGTATGTCCTTTCATTCTAGTGATGTCGGTTCAGTCTCCACTCTCCAGTCCACATGCTGAAAAAAATTTCATTTCATCTGTTTGGCCTGGATGCACACCTTCTAATACGTTTCTACTTTGTGACTTTCCTCTTCTTGATTTTCTCATCCTTTTCCACTTCAATGGCTACATGAGTCCAAGTATTCAACACCCTAATTCGAGAGCTTTTAGATTTCAAATCAGTAGTAGAAGGAATCATGTCCTTGTGGTGTGATTTTTTTGATAGTCTCTTTATCTTTCTGCGGTTAAGTTATTGCCCAGATAGAAGCTTATGGAATTCAATGCCTTTTTTTTTATTTTGTGAATCTCAGCAGGCTGATTTTAGTACTAGAGCTCCACCAGGATGCTTTGTCGAGGTGCTAAGCGTCCTATTGAGATCCTCTGCAGGAGGCTGGGGTGTCAAAACGGTTCATCTTATTACTCTTCTTTGGCAAACACTCGTGTTTGGGCTTCAGATATCCGATTTAAAGAGCAGAGTTCGTTTGTTAGCGAGTATGCACCATCTGTATCTGCTCCTGGATTGTTCCTCAGGAGATACAACTCTCCTTCTTCAAGTTCAGAGCAGATGGCTCTTATAAAGCAGTTACGAGAACGAACAAGTGCTCCTATGAAAGATGTCAAATCTGCCCTAGTTGATTGCAATTGGGATATTGGTAAGTAAGAGGAGTAGCGTTCCCCTTTTAGCACCCTGGTTATTCGTACTTTTGTAGTATATATGGATGAATTAGTTGCATTTAAAGGAGCTATTGCTGAAGTTGATTAGCATATTTGACCATCCATTAAATATATCTATTTAAATTAATGTGAACGGAAGTGATTCTATATATTATTTTTTCTGTATGGTGTAATTTGACGCATTTAAGTGGGTGTGCATCTCTCACTTGTACATTTATATACAGTTCCAACTAAAAATAGCTTCTCACCTTAACCACATTAACCCCTTCTGTGATATGCAGTTTTACAATGTTATTCAGAACATATCGTGTTCTTATATTTCATTAAGTGGATAAAAAAAAATTGTGTTGGGATTTCCTCTGCCTGAACAGTGAGGGTAGGAGACATTATCTTTTTCTGCTTCATCGGTGAAATTAAAGCAAACTGAGTCTTTCTTGTGTGTATACATTGTTTCTTGTGTGAAGTTAATTTAGCTTGACCATGTTATACTTTGCTTCAGATGCTGCACAGAAGGAGCTGAGGAGAAGAGGGGTGTCCCTCGCATCAAAGAAGTCGGCAAGGACTGCTGCAGAAGGTTTGCTTGCCATAGCCCAGAGCAACAACAGGACTACTGTTGTCGAGCTTAATTGTGAGACTGACTTTGTTGCCAGGAATGAGATATTTCAGTCTCTAGTAAGTAAAAGTCAATTAACCAGTGATCTTATCTTTCTACATATCGAATTTGCAAAATTTCACATCTTTAGACCAAATTGCCTCTGTTGTTTATTAACATGAAATTGTCTTTATTTTATTATTTTATAAATGTATTTGTCCATCCACACATCTTGTAGGCTTTATCTATTGCAAAGCTGGCACTATCTGCAGAAGTTTCTTCTCAACAAAGCTCTGGGATATTTTCTGTTGCACCGGAGTCATTGGAGGTTAGCTTGCTGTTCTTTATCCTCTGAGCTACAAACGTTACATTTTTTTTTTATTTTCTCTGTCTTTCCACCATTCCGTCCTCTCCGAAAGAAGGGGATATTCTACCAGCAGAGGAATATCGAGAATAATATTTTCAGTCATAAGTCTACATTCATGTGTTTATTGTGATATGATATCAACGTAAGTATGGATCATAACTAAGAATGAAAGAACATTTAGATTTGTTTTAAAAAAAAGCTCTATTGACTGATACAACTGCTTATTGTCGTAATTTGCCAACATTCAGAAAGGGTTTTAAAGATTACTCTTGGCACATTATGCTTGACAATCTTATCCTTTCTACTTTTGACCTGATTATATTATGGTTGGTTAAGTTCTCTGTGTTCCTAATGCATTGGAAGTTTGGCAACTGAAGTGAAAAATTTAATATTCCACCAGGATGATTGTTTTAGTATGATCTCCATTTTGGCCCCTGCACAGTTTTTTAAACAAGTTGATATTGACAGGAGTCGAAGTTAAACCTTGACCATCCAAAATTTAAGGGGGAGAGAACTTTTCAGAATGCAGTGACTGAAGTGGCTGCAATAATGGGAGAGAATGTTAAGTTTAGGAGGGGTTTTACAATTGTGAAAAATTCACCTGGTGTTATCTCTACATATCTTCATACTAGCCCACAACCAGGTATCCTTATCCGTTCCGCAGTATTATTCTCTATTGGTTATTGAGCCATTTTGTCTGTATTTTCATATTCTTTAGTTTAGGGTATTTCAAAGAACAAAATGGCTTTAATAAATTGGAATTTGTAATCACCTCTAATTTTGATTCTAGGTCTGGGTCGTATTGCTGGACTTCTGTCCCTAGAAGTTGAGGACCCAAATGCTTCAGTGGATGCTCTTCAGGCTGTTGGTTCAGAGTTGGCAATGCATGTAGTTGCTGCAAAGCCTTTGTTCATGACAAAAGAACTTGTCTCCACCAATGCTTTGGAGAGTGAACGTGAAATTCTCAGATCTCAGGTTTGACATACCGTTTTTATTCACTACGCTGATCTATAGGAATATGTTTTCTGTGCACTTCTTCCCAGCTAGACTTGGGTGTGTATGAGTGAAACATGCAGAACAAGAAGGAAACTATATGTATGTTAAGCCTATTGTTTAGGTATCTAAGTCAATCTGTTCTCATTTTTTTAAGCTTACAAAACCCACAAATGTAGCTTGCTAAAGTGTGATGTACTGATGTATATTGTTGAATGATTGCACTGAGGCACTCAGTACAGAAGCCTCAGTGTTACACTTTAATCTATGTTGGACTTCAATTTGAATCTTTAGAAAACCCAAGTGTACTCCAGAACAGTAGATCAGTGAAATGAACTTGTGAATATGATTGGGGATCTTTGGTAATAGTTTTGGTTTAATGAGTGCACTGTAAATGAATCTACTATTGGACATCTTCTGGTCATATGGGGAACAGTATAAGGAGTATTTGGAAGTGAGGTGATCTTCAGGTTTTGTTTCAATGTCCGAGTTTCTCATTTTCACTGTTCCTATTGTAGGCAGAAGCATCTGGGAAACCACCAATGGCCATAGAGAAAATGATTGAAGGTCGTTTGCGGAAATACCTTGAAGAAGTAGTTCTCATGGAGCAAAAGTTTGTGGTGAATGATTCCTTAAATGTGAAGGTAAGTGCTAGTATTTTGAATCATAAAGTTCCACACATTCATGTATATAAAAATGTCTAATTCTGTAAGGTTATGAAATTGTAATGTCCTCTGTGCAAATGTGCAGACAATCTTGAGCGATTTATCTAAGCAAGTAGGCTCACCTGTGAAGATTGGGAACTTTCTTAGGGTTGAAGTTGGGGAAGGAATTCAGAAGTAAGAAGTATGCCCTTTTTTGTGCTATCAAATTTCTAAGTTTGTTTGAACGGCTTGCACTTTTATCAAGGCTTAAAACATATTCAGCCCCCCGAACTTACGCAAATTTGTCACTTAGACACCTCACCTTTGATTTGGACCTATTGGATACCTGAACTTATATTTTTTGACCTATTGAACACCTGTTTGCTGACTTGTGCAAAAAAAATTGCAACCGTGGCGTCACATGTGTATGCCACGTCATTAGTTTTAATTAAAAAAGTAAGAAAAACACTAAGAAAAAGAAAGAAAAAGAAAAAGAAAATAAAAGCAGCCCTAAAACATACTCCAGCAGCCGAATCTCAAATCGGCGACTCTGTTATCGCCGCCGTCAAGCGCACAACCACCGGCATTGGCGGCATTGAAGTTGAAATCGGTTTCTAGCCTAAGGACCACGAATAACATCAACTACACTCCTAGTAGGTTAGTATCACTTGGGTATTCTTTCTCCTACCACAAAACGGCGATTCAACATAGAAACTTGAAAGAACTGATCTTCATCAATCAATTAAGATACAAACCCATTACAGCATTAGAATTAAACAGTCATCAACAGTGGGCAGAAATTGAAATCAATCCCTAAGTCCTAACCAAATGTATTTCATGAACAAGACCAATCACAGTCCTAGTACCAAATGGGTATTCTTTCTCCCACAACAAAACAGCAATTCCGCATGGTATACACGTCGGGAGCAGGGTCGTCGGGATTCTTCTCAAACCCTAGATCTGGGACTGCCGTCGGGACGTCGCCGTCGATTTCTACTCGTCGGCATAGAGGAAGGTGAACGCGGGCGGCTTTTCATCGGGGTGGCCGGGGAAGTCCCAGATCTAGCGGGTGAGAGAGGGGTCGCCGGCGGGTTCAGGCGCAAGTTGCAGGACGGGTCGCCAGAGGGGTCGAGATTGGTCGGACGGGCTGATTTTAATTTCTTTTTCTTTTTCTTTCTTTTTCGTATTGTTTTCCTTTTATTTCTTTTTCTTAAAACTAATGAGGTGGCGTACACATGTGGCGCCATGTTGGCAACTTTTTTGCACAAGTCAGCAAACAGGTGTTCAATAGGTCAAAAAAATATAAGTTTAGGTATCCAATAGGTCCAAATCAAAGGTGAGGTGTCAAAGTGACAAATTTGCGTAAGTTCAGGGGGCTAGATATGTTTTAAGCCCTTTTATCAAGGAGACGATTTTCTGGTTTCTTCCATGAAGCTTTGTCTAATATTGTAAGTTCAAATGTGGCGTGACAACAGGCTAGAAGCATCTAATGACTCTGAACCAGTGGCTCAGGCAGCTTGAAGCAGCCCACGGCGAAGTCCAACTGGATTCATCCGATAGCCTAGAATTTGCAGAGTCGGCCAATATTGAGTTTGTCTTTCTTTTATTTATCAATTATGCAACTAGGATTACATATTGAATAAGCATCCTTGTTTCAAATTATGGTGAAGAAGTTTGCTATTTATCTGGCTTCGGCTTGGCTATGGTTACTTGAACTCATGCTAGAAACATTTACAAGAATTAGTCTTTCTTTCCACCTATTAACTATAAATGCTTTACTAGAACCTATTTACAAGAATGAAAGTGACACTCATTCTCTCCACATATTAGCTATATAAATGCCTTGCAAGACCAAATACCAGCAGCACACATTCATAAAGCCACAAAGATGAACTATCCAAACGGAGGTCAAAACTTTTGTTACTTATATATGTATATTTTTCGGTGCTTCTACTTTGACTGGTTAATTTTATCTGCTTGTTTCTGACTAAAGTATTGTTTTGTTTGTTCAAATCAGAAATCGAATGACTATTGTAATGATCCAGAAACTATGCAAATGGTACAGTATAACATATTGTCTTGGTTGCTCTAATAGTTGACCCAAATGAGGAGAACAAAAATGCAAGTCAAATCAAGACACAGCAGCTATCTAGCTCGACCAAAAAAGAGAGAGTTGTCTAGCAAAACAATAATGGAAAAGAACCGACTTTTTGACTATAGCAAACCCACAAACGAAAAAAACGTACGTAATCGTTAACTTCTTTAATGCTCGTGACTCGTGAGAATGGCAGGTGACGTATTTTAAGTGTCAGCTTTACGATAAATGTTTTTTTATTTGTATGTGATGACGTGGAAAAACGTTGTTGGCTTTTCAGCTAATCAGCTTCTCGCTCGTGTGCGTGAAGCTTGAGCTGTTCTGGCCACAAAGAACACGTGACGACTGATTGAACGTGATGGATTTATTAATTGATAGTATTAGATTTTTATGTAGTTTAGCTGAGATAAAATGGGTGGAAAATGTGAATTAATTCTAACATTTTGAGAATATTGGATTGTGGGAAAGTTTTCAATGTAGACTGATAGCATGCTAAATTCAATATGAACCGAATTAAAGTTGTCAAAAGTGCTTAATTGTAGCTCAACCTATAATTTCTTGATTAGGGTAGAAAATTGCACTTATAAATTTATGGTTTTTGGATTAAAAAAATAAATTTATTGTTTTTATATTGTGTGCCCGAAGTATACATGATAAGCTTAATGAGACAGAATGATAGTACATATTTTCATTCCACCAAAAAAATTATACACATTTTCAGGCATACATTTTACTATAGATATAACTATAATTACAACGTTGAGGATGTTACAATTGGCAACGTACTTATATTGTCTTCTTAAATTATAATCATGTAGGAATTTATACTGCTCCAAGTTCAAGAAGCTTCCAATACCTAAAAAGTACTTTTTTTTGGTCATAAATACCTTAAAAGTACTTACGGTGTCATACTTAAAACAAAATTTTGAAGAATCAAATCCAAGTTAACAGCGAATTATAAAGGCAACAGTATGCAAGCAAGAACCAATTTGAGCTTACCATGACAATATTCTCTATTCCAATCAAAACCCAGCTAGATTTCATGATTGACCCACTAGATTTCAAAGCTATTATTGATATCAATAGCTCTTCTCTGGATACATGAACATTTATAGTTCTTCTTTGGGTACATGAACATTTAAAACAGTTCAAAGTTTGCAAGTTGCAACAAGACTGTAAATAAAGTTCAGCACTTGACAATCTCAATATACATGACTGATTGCAATCCGCATATAAACTAACAACATGGTAACTAAGATCTAGCTTCAACCTTCACTGGTCTCTTGAAGGGCTTGAATGCAGCAAACGCAGCTTGATGATCAACGATGCTGTTGTCTTGGGCATTGCTCGTCTGCACAGAACTGCGCTTCAGGATGTCAATAAGTGAAGTGCTATGGTTTATTTCTTCTACCCTGCTTTGGGTGCTTTGTTTTGCTTGAGAGCTGAACTTGGCGCTAAATGTTCTTTTGCGCGGGTTACTTTTTTCTGCCTGGTTCGTCTGGAAATGGCAAAAACATAGAATTAAGTTAATAGCAGATTTGTGAGCTGCCTTTGTACATAATTCAGATAGAAGGTTGTTTACCATATCCATAGAGGATTCGTCTGTAGCAGAAAGTGAACCTCTACTATTGCTATCATCACGTCCAAATATGAAACCCTTGACTGCATTTGATGCACGCCTTTTTGATACTGGAATGCTTGACATTCGATTCAGAAAAGATGACTGCAAGAATTTACCATTATTTAGCATCACCAAATTCCAAGATTGCTGAAATTATGTACCGCACAATTTGATTTACCTTTGATGAGTTACTACTATCGGACCCTTTTGTGACTAGGGTCTGAAAAAAAGCTGAGCAAGACAGACGAGCAAAGAACAATCAGAGATAAGAACCGCATGTGGTGATTTTGAAATGAAAGAGCTAAATGCAAGACAATTTCTGGATTTTGGATTCAACTTACATGATGTTTTTGCTTTCTTCTTTGTCTGAGTAACCAAGTTCAGCTTCTTTATACGACCAAAAACTTCTCTGGTTGCCTCATTCTCTGCTGGTGATGCAAACATTGCATGGTCCTTAATTTCCTGTTGTAGAGATTAATGCATCACATAGAAATAATTAGGTTTCTAGAGGTAATGAGATGTAATGAATGAAGTTGATCTACAACTAACTCATCTACATTTGCAACCAATTCTAGAGATAAAACTTACCACCTTCCCCAGCAAACGCTGCTTATTCAGATTTCTTTCTGCTTCTTCATCATCAGATGATATGTAACCGTCATTATCATCCTTATCAGTGAACATATGTGGTATCATTTGCCTTAATTGCTTGATGTTTAGACGGGGCCCTTTTGTAGGAAGATCTTCCTCATCACCAATTTCATCATCCATTTCATCTGTGTTCTGCTCTTCATCTTCTTCATCAAGTAAAGTAGGATCTTTGGAGTTGGCTTTACATTTCAGTCTCTGCAATAGATTTTCAGTTCCAGCTTCATCTTGTTGGGCAAGCCACATCTGATGAAGTTCATTTCGCCTCTCACGATCAACTGGTTTTTCAGAATAATTAGTTGCAATCATTTCAGCAATCTCTTCAGCATCAGACCCATCTTCAATATCATCATCAAAGCGCCTTCTTTCATCATCACTGCAATCTTCCTCTAAAGCCTCTTCATCAAAAAAATCTCTGACAGGATCACCCCTTGGGGACAAGTTCTCTCTAAACAATTGTCCAGTAAGGGGATTGACGTTCTCCTTGTCATTCTCCTCTTCTTCTTCATCATCATCATCGTCTTCTTCTTCAGATGAGCTACAATAAAAACAACTGCCTGTAAGTAAAACTAGTATGTCCATAACAGCTTTAATCGCCACAATCTGCATTTAGTCTGTTTATTGTCTATCTTAGAACAGTATTCCCACTTTCCCAGTATCCTATAGTGTTGATAATCTTCTATTAAATTGAAGAGAAATGTATGGTTTTGCTATAAAAAAATAGAATCAATAGACATTACATATCATTGAAAGGTGCAGAATCAGGATTCAAGTTCATTGAAGGCAAGGATGGAGCCAGATCTTCATCTTGGGAGTTTCTTGTTTCCGCATTTGATTTATTATCTTGTGTGTCACTTGTTTGTGATTCAGAAAATAGCTCCTACAAATATGGTTAGATGTTATAACAAAAAGCACAAAGGGAATCCCGATTTGGCAAATATCTCTCTTACAAGGTGGTGTAAGCAAACCTGGGTATCTTTCATTGGTAGACAGAATGCAGTTGAAGGTCCCTCATTATCTTCTACCAGAGGCTGCAATTCAGCATAAGGATACTTTATAATCAATTCATGTTTTCTGAAAAATAAAGAATTTAGTTGATACTGTCTTTGCACAAATAATCTTAGCCTATATCATATTCTTGACTCTTATCAAAGATCTGATATTCCAATGACATAAGTAGGGCTAGAGTTTAATTTCCAAGATCAAGAAATATGTAAAACAGCAAATATGAAAGGAACAATAAGCATATCACCAACAAAGGCATAGAAGAACTACTAATATCAAACATATGAATGTCACAATGCATAAACTGCTCACCATCTGGCAAGATTTCTTCTGTCCATCACCCAATTGGGACAAATCCTTATTAGTACCAACTCCGGGAGATGGAGGGTGGTCGTCCTTCAATACAATTGGATCAACTTGGTCCTGAGACAATGATTTGTTTTTGCAGTCTTCGTTCTTTACAATCACAATATCCTCCGAGTCACTATCTAGAACAATCTCACTCAAGGGACCGCTGAGCTGACTACTGATAGAACTTGAAGCTCTACATTATATACAAATTTGGGCATAAGCTAAATCAGTATATCATAAGCTAAATCAGTGGATCATACTATGAGTGATAAGCTATTACAGACAACAAGGGGTACATAAAATCCATTCATACTTGAGAGAGACTTGTTGCTTCCTTTGCCTGATCCTTTCAAGAACGGAAGATACAGGCTTTTGGACCACAGGTAGAGGCTTAAACGCAACATCTCTCCTTTCTGAACAGAAAATACAGCCAAATGATACTCAGACAGTCAGACACCGAACCAAATCCCATCTCAGATGCCAATCAAAGCAGATTTGCACATTAGCACTAACAAAACATACCTCTAAGCTGCCTCTGGTAATCCACAAGCATTGCATCTTCAGCATTCTTTTCCTACACAATTCAGCAAGACACATTAGACAACAGTTACAAAAACAAAGGTTTTCAGAGTTTGACTAGTGCAATTGAAATCAGAAACTCACTTGATTCACCTTCCTTCTCGAACTTTTAGGCTTCCCGTCTGCTCCAGGACTCTTCTCATCACCCTTCTTCTTCTTCCTCCCCTCCTTTTTCCCTTCATCGCCACCATTGCTCTTTGCCCTCTTTTTACCCCCCTTCTTAACCTCAACAACGCCATCCGAACCCTGACTTTCCGAATCTAGACTCACACGAAGCTCACCACTCGAATCACCATCATCTCCGAAATCCAAAGCTCTTTTCGCCCCAGATCGCTCTCCCTCCCAAGGAAAAAGCGCATCAAACTCCTCAGATTCCTTCTCCCTCACAAACTCCGCAGATTTGTTCTCAGATCCGACTACCTCATCGCCGGAATTGCTAAAACCTAACGATTTCGAGGGGCTTTGAGGACTCCTAACCTCCTCATCATCATCCTGAAGGAGCGAATCCAACAAAGGGCTTTTCGGAGACACAATCGCCCGCTTCAATCGCTTGAGCTTGCGATTTTGATCGGATGGCGAATGTTCGTTGGGGACGACCAACTGATCGTAATCCCCTTCCTCCATCTCGAATTGGATCTCGATTTCGATTGCAGGCGGAGAAGGTTCTACGCGGGGAGCGGAAACTCGAGGGGTATGGAACAGGAGTATAAGAGGCTAGGGTTAGTGTTAATTTTGGCGGGAAAACTCGCTTGAAATTTTCGACGAAGGCGCTCACGAACATGCTTTGACCAATTGACCCGGGAAGTTAAAGAGTACCGCCAAAATTGTCGGCGTCTTTGCAGTGGATGTGGATCCGATCCAAGGCCGACTTTATTTTATTTTATTTTATTTTATTTATTTCTTAAATAAATACTAGTATTTCTAAGCTTAATTTCTATGAATGGAATGGTAATATAATAAATGATAATATTACAATGATAAGAAAAAAAACCACGAGTGATGATTTTACGTGAAGTATACTACAAGTAGCTAGTGGACTGGACTGGACGTGATTGTGTGTTGGAAGGCCACCTAATATTTTTTTTCCCTGCACAATTTTGTTCATCTTATTTTATTTTACACATCTTGTACATATACAAATTGTTTGATTTCAGTGAATTGTGCTATTGTGTCTGGCTGACTGTATTAGCATATTTAAAAAATATGCTAATACAGCATCAAAAGTAAAATAAGTAACTGATTTATATTATGTCAGATGTCAGATATTTTATTAAACTATATAGTATAAACTAAATATATATATTACTTGCTATGATTTCATGGTTTTCATTTAGTTCGGGATTGGGCCGAGCCAGCTCCTCCAATAATGGCCCAATAAGAGGCCCGTTAACTAGGTCTGCATTCAAGATCCTCAAGGTGAATCTCGAGCCGTTGATAAGATCAATTCAGAAATCAACGGCGATAAACGCAGGGGTGCACAATAGAAAGTAAACCCGAACCACACCGAATCCGAAAATCAGATACTTTTTCTGGCTCCCCGCTCCCTAATCGTGCACAGTTCCCGCCATGGAGCTTTGGCGCGAGATTTTGTACCCCTAGAAATCCCCATTTTAGTACCTCTTCTATCTCTTCTTTCCCTTCTCTCTCCCGCCTTTCACTTTCTCTCTTCTTCATAGACACTGCTTCTCTCTAGCGCAGAACGCTCTTTCTCTATCGGTGTCGTCGCATCTTGCTCTCTCTCTCTTGTCGGCGAAACGGAGCTTCGGTGGCTGAATTTGTGCAGGTATCCATAAATTTGACTTCTTATTAAATTTGACTTCTTACTTTCGCTGTTTAATCTTCTAATGGACGTATTTGATGGAAGATGTGTCTCAGATTCGATCTGCTTGTGCTTTGGCTTATGTAGATCGGCCACTTTGTTTTGGGAAATTAGGGTTTAAGGGCGTGGAGCCAATATTTTAGGCGCCGATTCATTGAACTTCTGATTTCCAATTACTCGGATCTAGGGTTTTTAAAAAGTTATGCTTTTCATTCTTATATTCGTAAATCGCCTCAAAGTATTCATTCTGCCACATCTTTCGGCTTTTTCAGACCTCAAGAAGTGGTATTGTAATGGGTTAAGTTTGGATTCGTGAAATAAAAGATGTGGGCGAATTCTTCATGAGATGTTACAATCTTCACTATCAATAATATGTAGATGTAAACCGTGCTTAGAGTTCTAGCCATCACTGTACGTTTTATAGTTTGACTGGTCAAAATGCTGTTATTTGCTCAAAGTTGGATTGAAAATTGTAAATACAACAAGTTATGCTACCAGTTCTAGTTATTGACTGAAAACATCAGTGCCCTTTATGATCTAACCTAGCTACTACTGAGCTTATTTGTTTTATATGTGTAGGACAAGAAATTCTTTCAGAGAATCTTAAATGGAGCTAAGAACTAGAAGTATTCAAAACCTACACCACATATCTGCAATCAAGGGCGGTAAAGTTGTCAAAACTCTGAATGTAACTCGAGGCAAACCATCGTTGTCATTCAAGGAAATGAAGACTTTCATTGATCATGAGGGAAACACCAAACATGTTCCGTTGGCTAATAGGTCCCTCCATAAGGTGGATGGTCTTAACATGGTGAAGTCTGAAGAGGAGACTGCCAATGATAATTATACTTATGGTAGCGAAAGTAGCCATGACTTAGATCATATTTTCCTTGGTGAAATGACACTAAAACAGCTGAAGAAGAAATGCAAAGCTGAAAAACTGAAAGATCCAAAATCAGTTGTCAAGGAAATAAAGCAAGAATACGAAGGATCGAACCCTGAGGGAGATGATCTTGATTTAGAAGAAACTCTTGGCACTTTGAAACGCAAGGTTTCTGGAAAATTGAAGTCTAGGAAGATGCTGAAATGTGGGCCTCGGTCAAAAACAACTGATGTAGTCAAATGTAAGTCAGTTTCAATTGGTGAAAAATCTTTACAAGTGAGCAGTGATATTGACATGTCTGCAACTGTTAAAGTGGAGGTTTCTGAGCCGGAATGCAGCCTACGACAAGAGGTAGCCTCTTCTGAAGATATTTGTTCCAGTGAGCATGGAATGATTTCAACAGGGATGCCTGTAGGTGAAAGGCAAGAGACAGGTGAAAGTTGCACTAAGGAAAAAGATTCCCTAATCATCACGGAAGAACCTATATTATCCAATGCTGATCCAGTTTCATGCGAACATAATATACATGCTCAGTCTCTTCAAGAAATTCCTGTTTGTGAGGAAATGGTGAAGGTTGATGACTTGGGAATCATTGAGGAGGTAACCATTGGATTACCTGATCATGTTGTTTGCTTGTCTGGAGACGAGTCCTCTTTGATTGCGGAAGAATACAAAGCTTGGACTCTTACTCAAAGTTGCTCTGAAGATGAAGAACATTCTGGAGGTTCTTGTCTCAATCCTGCAAGTTCCAGCCATGAAGAGGCCTTGAAGAGTAATAATCCAGTGATGCCTGTTGAACGCTCTATGTTGCCTGCATCAGCACAAGAAGATAAAGCCATCACTGATGCGTTGACATGTAATGAGTCTCCAGATATTTTGTTTCCCTTGTGTAATGAATCTGCCTGGAATAGTGACTGTAAAACTAAAAGCCAAATGCACAGAAGTAGCAAAGGAGGGGCATGTCCTGCCATGGATGGTAATAAGGAGGATATAATTTCTGGTTCTCTGTGTACATCTGCTAATAGTCCAAACAGTGGGCTTGATGCAACAGCAAGGTTGGAGTTAGACTCAATGGATGACACTGACAAGGTTCCCAGATCCATTGCAAGTGAAAAAGTTGAGTGCTTTGAGGTTCATAATCTTCCTGAACGGCTTCTTTCAGCTAGGAAGGTACAATCACTCTCCTTGCTTGGCTTAAACTATGGCATCTGAATTTTTTATTCTCCTTTGCACTGGCTGACACATGCACTTTTGCCTTTTCAGACAATCTCCCCAACCTCTCAACAGAAGCTATGCAGGGCTATGAATGCCCTTGACTTGCCTAATTCTCAAAAGACTGAGAGTAAGTCTACAAGACTGATTTAAACTGTTTCTTTTCCATGATAAACAAGAATGAACTTAATGGTAATTATATATTGTTGCAAATGACGATATTATTGGCTGGTTTTATTTAAGCATTTATCATTCTTGGGGCCTAAAAACTACATTTCTCGTTTTTAAACTGATATGATTAGGATTATATCACTGGTATACGCCTTTTCTGAGCTGGGGGTCCAATGTTTGGAGCTCTAGGTTCCATGTATGATTCTAGCATACCTGTGGATTCCTCTGGAAAACTTGTTTACAAATTATGTAATCCTGCCTGACTTAGTGCAACTTTCATCTGTCTCTTGCCTTTCACCTACAATGTGAACTGTTGGTCGTAACTTGTAACCCTGTTTCTTAAATGTGGATAAATTATGTTCAAATTCTCTAGACCTTTTTTTATGTCTAGGAGTCACAAATGATATTGATTTTTTTTATCTGAACAAATGATATTGATTATTTGCATGTACCTCTGGTAACATTCTTGCTGTTTTCTCCTTTGCAGAATGTAAACAGAGAATTTGTTTTGACGAGCAAGAGGTGAATGCAGATACAAGCTCTAATATTGGTAGGGATCAAAATCTTACCAGTTTTGCAGTGTCAGAGCATTCAAACGCAGCTGATTCCTCACCCAATTCCGAGCAAAGAATGATAAAAGGAAAGGAAGATAAAAGACGTTTCCGTGCCAGGGGAGTTAACAAGATTCCTCCACCATCATGGTACCGTCTTAGTAGTGCTTGTGGTTGCATTCAGAGTTGCTCCCAGAATGTCATTGATTTTTCAAAGCAACAAATAACTGACATTGACCGGCTTGCTGTAAACCTTACAAAAGAGTTGAGGTCAATGAAGGAACTAATGATAGAAATGTTGCAACCTCAAGTCAGGAGATCTGCAACATCAAGATACAATATGAATGAGGTACTTGCCATTTTTTAGTACATGTGCTAAGCAATTATGCTCTTATGTCTTGTGGAATGTGTAATATCAGGCATGGTGAATCATGTTTGTATGACATTGAAACTCACCCAGATTCTCTTGAGTTTTAGCCCATATTAGTCACTGAGAAACATCAATTAACCAGAATTTGTTTCCATCAGATTTTTTTGTCTTTATTGATCTTGAAATTTTGTATGTGTACACTTTAATCTAATGTTTTTTTTTTCCTTTGTATATGTGAAGGTTAGAGTAGCTGTTGAGAATGCAAATAAAGTAGAGGACATGGCCAGACGAAGCCTAGCCACTATGACAAGAGACTGCAATCGGTTTTGCAAAATCGTGGTAAGCATTCTTTGCCTTAGAAAACTTGAGCTAGTACTCAAAAAGGAATCCCTCACCCCCTTCTTGATTTAGTATTTCTGCCTTCACTAATGCAACTGATTGATTAATTGCAGAGTTTGGCTGAGAAAAATGCTAGTACTGTTGGAAATAGCCCTAGTAAAGAAGAAGCTGAAAATGATGCTGGATCTGTTGAAAATAAACCTGAGCAAGAGGAAGAGGCTAATAAAAATGATGCTTCTAAAACTGCCAATGGACCAAGGAAGAAAATTAAATTTGCTGACGAAAGCGGAGGAAGCTTATGCAACGTAAGGTTCATCGAAGATCAGGATTCCGTAGTGTTGGACTCTCCAGTTGACGATCCACAACTACATTCTGCATAGATCCAATCCAAGCTTGCTGATTTTTCAAAAACAGGCCCTGCTGAATGTGATTGTGGTAGTTTGCTGTAGCATAATGGCTCTCCTGGTCGTATTTATTTTGTAATAACCATGTTTGACCAAATATCATTGACAACTACTCGTAGTTTTGGACCAAGGAATCTAAAGTTATGCTATTTATACTGCATTACTGCCATTATTTAACCTTCGGGACATCTAGTCAATCGGTTTGACCACTAAGGCCTTGTTCGGCAAAACAAGGAGGTGTAGGTTTGTAAAGAGGTTTTTTGATAGGTGTAGGTTTTTTTAATAGGTAGAGGTTTTCTCTTTTAAAACCTGTTAAAACCTAATATGATGTTCGGTACTACAAGGTTTTAAGTAGGTTTTGTCTTAAAATTACCAAAAATATTATTAATTAAAACAATAAACAAAAAAATTCAGTGAAAAAAATTCGGAAACCTCCTAAAACCTATCTCTATCAAGGTTTCTATTTTATCCTTTCAAACCTCATCAAAAACCTACTAAAACCTTAACATCCCGAAAAACCTTGTCTTACCAAACATCTATTTAGGCATGTTTTAAATTGTACAAACCTTCAAAAACCTCCGTAAACCTATGCCGAACAGGGCCTAAGAGTGGTACTCAAAGGTTACCGATTCGATTCTCATGGACAGTGCCCTCTTCCCATTAGAAATCAACAAACGGCATAATATTCAGTCACCAAAATAGCCAGTGTTGATGTTTTCCAATATTAGTACAGTGTGAAATAGAAAGTCGCCTAACAAAGAAACAAGAACTAGGGGTGGGCATTGGTCCAAACCCGGACCGGACCGGGACCGGGAACCCTGAAAAATATGGACCGGGGACTGGTCCGGGTTAGGACCAGATTTTTTAAAAAAAAAACATAATTTTTTTTTAAGAAAATAGACTTTATATATATATATAAAATTATAATATAATTAAATAAATTATATATGATTAATGAAAAATATAATATTATTAAGTATATGATATAAATGTAAAGCTTAAATATTAAAAATAAACTATATAGTATTAAAATTAACATAATTTAAATTTAAATTATTTTAAAAAAAAAATTCCCGGTCCGGATCGAGACCGGACAAGAATCGGGACCAGGAACCCCCATTTTCGTGGACCGGGGACCGGACCGGTACCGATCCATGCCGGTCCGGTCCAAAAATCCTGTCCGGACCGGAGTAGTATGGAAAATAAAAGGAAGAAAAAAAGAAAAAGGATAAACTGGAATACGTGTTAAATTTCTGGCAAATAAACGATTTTTCCCTTAATTAATTTATTGATTTATTACCTAAACTCCGCGCCACCACGCAGCCACCACGCTAAACCTGTAATTTGGCAACATAAATTGTAAGGGTATCACATTCGTCCCATCCTCACTGCAAAATCCCCTATTCTCCTCCTCCGAGCATCTCTTTCGCCGCCTCTCATCTCTCCGATCATCAATGGCTGACTCAAAAGCTCACGGTCACCTCTCCGTCGCTCCTCCCAATCAGATCTCCAAAGGTATCGTCTTCTTCCTCTCCATTTCAACCATACCTGTCTCTGTATCTGCTGTTCCGGCTTCCGTTCTTCCTAGGCTTCATCTCTTCGAAGTTAATTGGAGTTTCTTCTTCTATTGGCTGAGATTCCGCAGCTCCGGCGAGGTTTTTTTTTCCGGTTGCTGATTTGGATAAGCCTTAGCTTGTAGTTAGGGTTCCGGCGAGGTGCTTTTCCGGCCGGTGTTCTTTGCGCCAATTTTTTGAGCTTTTCCGGAAATTGTGTTTTACGCAAGTAGCTTGGCCTCATTCTGTGTACCTGTTCGTCATTTGCAAGAGTTTGAAACTGTAGCATGTCTACTCTGCTTATTGCTGTTTAGAATTAAAGGGAGGTGTATTATCAAACAATCTTATTACTGGAGGAGTTCTCTTCCGGTAGTAGAGCTTGGTTTGGTTGGCCCGAGTTGACTTCTGAGCTTGAAATTGTGTTCTATACAATCGTTTGATTGACTGCATGTTTGCTACATGTTCTTTTAAGTGGAACATCATTCATAATTGACATGAATTTTGATTTGTTGAAGTTGGTAATAATAATAATAATAATAATAATAATATTCTGTTATTGAAAACACAGAGATGGCGCACGTATTTTACTTAGTTGTCTTATGTTGGCACATGGCATACACTATCTCCAGCTTTTGTCTAACTTCACATTGCAATTTTCTTGTTTTACTTTGAACCTTAATAGTAGACTTAGTAGTCTGTTACCATCATTTGCTTTACTGTTTACTAAATTTTTGAGTATGGATATGAATGTGAAACATGCCAATCTTTGTTTTACAAGGTAACTATGTTATGAAAAGGAATTTTGCAGAGCCAATGAATAATATTCCATGATGAGAATATGTATAAAATTCTACTTTTCATGTCTGCAGATGTACTTGGATCTGACAATTCAATCCCATTTTCACCTCAATGGCTTCTTCCTAAGCCAGGAGAGAATAAGGTTGGGATGACTCCTGGGGTAAGTACTTTCTGTATTGCCCAAGTAGTGTTTGCTAAAATGTTAATGGTGATTAGATTGGTCTAGCTCCTGACAAGATTGTATTTCGTTTTATTCTTTGTAGTGTTTCAGTATTGGAAGCTTTCCAGACCCTTTATATTTTGTTTTACAATAACGTCTAATTTTTTCTTTTCTCAGGGAAATCATTCAAGCCCCTACCCAGGCTCTAAGAGTCGGTTAGATACTGATAATTTTCCAGGAGGTGGAGACAAGGTGAATGATCCTCACAAGAGGAAGGATGTTTACAGGCCTTCTTTCCTTGAGTCTGAACCTGCTCGCCATGACCGCTGGCATGATGAAGAAAGAGAGACCAACGTGTCCATTCGTCGGGACCATTGGAGGGAAGGTGGTAAAGAGCTTGGTGATACGCGGAAGATAGAACGATGGGCAAATAACTCACCAGCCAAGAACTTAGGAGAAGCACGTCGTCCACCATCAGAGCGTCGGATTGATCCTAGTAAGGAAGCTGCACATGATCAACGCCGTGAGAGTAAGTGGAGCTCACGTTGGGGTCCTAATGACAAGGAGATGGATAGGTCAAGTGACTTTGGCAAACATAGTGATGCCTCTTATGAGAGAGGAGTGTCTCCTCAGATGAATCATGAGAAAGATGAGAGGGAAGCTGATCATGTTAGGCCATGGAGGCCAAGCTCTACTCTTAGTCGAGGAAGGACAGATCCCTTACTCAACCAGTCTCAGATTACTAGCAAAGAGAGTCATTCTACTGGCCATGGGCATGTTCGTGGGGACGATGCCTATCCAACCTTTTCACGTGGTCGTGGTAGAAGTGTTTCTGATGTGAACTCTAATGCTAAGATGCCACCCCTTGGTCAAACACCTTACAAAGCTGATTATGGGCATGGTGAATCTTCCCCCTACAGACATGATAGGGCAAAAATGCTTGATATATACAGGGTTACAAACATGAGATTGTTGCCTAAGCTGTTGGGTGGGTTTTCAGAAGTGCCCTCACTGACCCAGGAAGAACTGGTAGAGCCCTTGGCATTTTCTGCTCCTACCCCTGAGGAATTGGTAATGATGTGTTTGGTTTCAGCTCTCTTAGTCTTGGTATAAGGAAAAATTATTTTGATTTTACTTAACTAGCTTCAATATGTCAGGATATATTTAGGGGAATTGACAAAGGGGACATAACAAGCAGTGGTGCACCGCAAAAGTCGAAGGATGGATCTCTTGGGCAAGGATCTTCAGATTTTGTGCAAACAAGAAACCCACGACTTGGTATGAACCTGACTAATCTACACTCTCTTTGAATTTGTATGCAACTTCTGATTTGTTTTGACTTTTGAATTATGGTGGCATGTAAAACAGGCAGCAGAGATGATGTATCTCTTCCTGATGATAGTTCAAATTATAATGGCGGTGACTCCACAGATATGTACTCCAGTTTCTCAGCCAGCTCCTTCCATGAAAAACAGAGTCCTAGTTCTGGGTCTAGATCCAAATTGTTGTTTATGGAAAATAACCATGGATATGCTGATAATAAGCACAATATTGAAGGTGAATTGGATAAGATAAATTAACTGTTGCCTATTATGTCTTCAGCTATCTGTGTGGTGGGCACCCAGCACATGAATGATTATTTTAAAACTTAGTTCCATATAATTGGGTATGGATGGTGTTTGATAAAAAATTCAGGCATTTAGCTTGCTCTTTAGATTAACTGGTGTGCCCGTTATATGAATATACTTTCTTTAGGAATGTGATATATTATTTTGATACGGTATGAATGCTCTTGGTATTAACTTATATACCATAGCTCATGCACATATCTGTGTGCTGTGATAGTATTTGAGAGATGGAAGTCTGTTGTCAAATTGTCATTGTCTCAATGAATATTTTGATTTATTATGAACTGATTCCGATTTGTTGTAATGAATCTCTTCTGCAGTTTTGAGGGATGGTCCTCCTGGTATGGTAAATGATATGCCAAGGAATAGGGATCGTGACAGCCAAGGCAATGCTCTTGCTTATTCTTCTACAGCATGGAAATCTTCAGCTGAGCATGCACACACTTCAACTCATGGTTGGTTTGGTGCTGCTGGTCAGTCTAAAGCTTCTGAAATAGGTTGGTCAGAAGCACAAAAAAGGCGTAGTGGTTTAGCCATGTCATCTTTCCCTCAAAATGAACTAAAGTGGCAGACAGGCGAACATCCTGGTATCAGAGTAGAACAGTCTGTGCCTGTTGACAGAGAACTGGAAGCCAGAAAACCGTTGCAGCCCTCTCCAGAGGAATTAGTTTTATATTATAAAGATCCACAAGGTCAAGTGCAAGGCCCTTTTTCGGGGGTGGATATCATTCAATGGTTTGAGGCTGGGTATTTTGGTATTGATCTACTGGTTCGCCCAATAAATGCTTCTCCAGATTCTCCTTTCTCATTACTGGGTGATGTGATGCCACACTTGCGTGCTAAAGCTAGACCACCACCAGGGTTTAGTGCATCAAAATCAAATGAAATGCCATATATATCTAATATGCCAGCAACAAGTAGTATGGGAAAGGTTCCTACAGGTCTGAGTGGTATTGATATGATAAGAAATGAACAGAATCATTCCCATGGTTCAATGTCTGAATCAGAGAATAGATTTTTAGAGTCTCTGATATCTAACAGCATGACCAGTTCCCCTCTTGATAGGTTTTCTACATATGAAGGTTCTATTTATGAACTCTATCCCTTGATATTTCCTTCCAGTCCATGCTAGTCTTACTTTATGTGTCATGTCCACATGTTTGTTGACATGGATTATCTCTTTACATCTTTTGTAGGTTCACAGGGATACACTGGCCATAATTCAAGTGCTTTGCCCCCATTGGGAATGGAAAGTGGAGAATCCATAAATCTTTTGGCCAAGAGATTGATGCTTGAGCAGCAGAAGTCACTGTCCAATTCTTATCCAAATTGGCCAGTAAAGGACGCTACATCAATTGTGCCACATTCTGAGATCCTCCGGGAATCTCCTATTTCTCAGCCTTCTCAATCTCAAAATGTAGGTTTGCCTAATAGTTCCACTGTCAGTATCAACACTGGGGTCGCTGGGTGGTCAAATTTCTCTGTACAAGGTGGGTTGAATACCTTAAATCATACCCAGAATCTTCCTCCCCAGGTTCTTGGGCATCTGCAACAGAGGTTGCAGCCACAGAACCCTCAAATGTCAAATTTACTTGGTCAAACGATGGATAGCCCCTCCAACGATGTTACCCCTGAAATGCTTCTGTCGTCCAATCTCTCCCAAGACCCTCAGATATTAAATTTGCTGCATCAATGGCACATGTTACAGATGCAATCCCAAACCGCCGCAACTGCACAGCAGCTGTCAATGTTGGATAAGATCCTGTTGATTAAGCAGCAACAGAAGCAAGAGGAACAACTGCGGCTACAGCAGCAACAGTTACTTTCACAGGTCCTCACTGATCACCAGCAGCGCTTTAGTGAGTTGCCTTATGGACCGTTACATTCTGCCATGGCTGCTTCTGTTCCTGTTGCTCATGGTGTGGCAATTTCAACTGGAACCACTCCTATGGATCATCTGAGGCAAATGGCTCCACAACAGACCCTTCAAGTTACACAACAACTTCCAGTCTCCAGTTTGCAGGAAGACAAAAATACGATGTGTGTTGATACACCTCATCCTGTTTCACAAGAAACTAGTTATAATGATGCCCGTGAGACCTCTTCTATTTATTTGCCACATCAGATAGTAGGACAGAGTTGGGCCACAATTGAAGCTCAAGAAGGAGAAATTCAGTTAAAGGATTCATCCGAACCTCAAGTTGCTGAGAGCTTCCAATTTGATCCTGCTTCACAAGAATCGTGTACTCGTACTTCAACAGCGATTTCACATGCAAACTCATCTGAGTTTATTAGTGAAAATGAGACTACAATTACTGAGAGGGACAATAGTACTACTTGTTTATCTTCTACCGATCCTGGTATCCAGGAAGAGCAGTCTAGCAATGTGATCTCGGTCATCAATGAAGATGCTAAACATGTTGGCATACCTGAGGTGAAGAAAACTTCTGAGAAGAAGTCGAGAAAGCAGAAGTCTTCCAAGGCACAAACATCTTCGGATCAGGTAAAGGGCTTGGCAAATTCATCAACAAAGTCAGATGTGCTTGTGGACAAGAACCAGGAAGCAGTTGATACTAAAGAAATTGAGGATACATTAAAGGTCAGTGAAAAAGTTAAATCATTGGTATATGCTGAACAGCAAACTACTATTGAGAACTCTGTTCCCCACGTTTGGAAGTCAACTGTTAATGTTAAGCCCAAGACATTAAAAGAAATTCAGGAGGAAGAGGAAAGGAATTTAAGGAAACTGAAGTCAGAAATTGCGGTTTCTGCAATCTCATCTTCTGTCAGTTCTCTTAGTTTGTCTGCTCCATGGGCTGGAGTTATTTCCAGTTCAGAGCAAAAATTGCCCCGAGAAAATTTGCAAAGTGTATTCGACATCTCAAAGACCGAGAATAAGAAGAGCCAACTGCATGATCTTTTGGCAGCTGAAGTGTTAGCAAAATCTAGTGAAAAGGAGACCGTGGTTGTTGATGCTGGCTATAGTCTGCCTCCCTTACCCCTTTCAAGCTCACAACCAGATACAGTTGATGATGATTTTATTGAAGCTAAAGACACTAAGAAGAGCCGCAAGAAAGCTGCAAAGAATAAGGCTGCTGCTGGAAGCAAGTCATCCACTTTTGTATCCACTGCTGATACCATAGTTTCATCCAGCCCAGTTGAGAAAGGTAAGAGCTCCAGGAAGGTGCAACAAGAGAGGGAAGTATTACCTGCACCTCCTGTGGGTCCATCTTTAGGTGACTTTGTACCTTGGAAGGGGGATGCAACTAGCCCGATGCCTGCTCCTGCATGGTCTACAGATTCTGGGAAGCTAGCTAAACCCTTGTCACTCAGGAACATTCTACTAGAGGAAGAAAAAAGAGGTGTTCCTACTCAGAAACAACAGTTTCCAGTACCTCAAAAATCAGTTCCGAATGCATCGAATCCTGTTCAAATTAGTTCCCCAGCTTCAATGCAAACAAATTTTCAGGGAGAGGATGATTTATTTTGGGGTCCACCTGAGCAGTCAAGTCAAGAAGTCAAAAGGTTAATTGTTTTTCCCATTTCTCATCTCCCAGCTCTTTTATATTTTTGTTTCAATATATTGCTGTCTCACTTGCTCTCCAGAGATGGATTTTTTATCATGTGCATTTACTTCTGCTCAATGCCTCCTAGATTCTCGTTATTACTCAAACAAAATTTTGAGCATCCTTATGTTGCGTTGTTATGTACTTGATTATTATACTTTTCCGCTTCAATTTGAATCTCCCGTCACATTTTTCTTTTTTATAGCAGGCCTGATTTTCCTCAGCTAGGAAATTCTGGCAATTTGGGAGCCAAAGGCACTCCTGTGAAAGCGACAACTGGAGCTTCTTTGACCAGTCAAAAATCTGCTGGGCACAAGGGTTTGCAGATATTGTCATCACCTGCTTCTACCCAGTCACCCCTCAGAGAAAAACGAGGTGGAGACACTAAACATTCAGGTAAGCTTAGTTACTTGGATAATTTAATAATTTCTGAGTTAGTGGTTCTCTTGGTCTTTTATTGTTGTTCTTCAAATACAAAGGCTATGGAGTTCCGCAGTTGGTGTGAGAGTGAATCTGTCAGGCTCACAGGAAGCAATGGTATTTTGCTTGTAGTTGTCCTGATTAGTTCTTTCGTACTTACAAATTAAATGGCTAGTACTTTAAGCCAATTTCTTTTGGTATCCAGACACAAGTTTCCTGGAATTTTGCGTGAAGCAGTCAAGATCAGAGGCTGAGATACTTCTTGTACAAAACCTTGGAGGCATAGATCGTAACCATAAATTCATAGAGAAGTTCCTAGGCTACATGGATATGTTGCCTTCTGATGTACTCAACATCGCCTTTCAGGGTCAGAATGGTCAAAAGTCCACCCCTGCCTACAATAACCGAGACAGGCCATCTGACCGCATAGCCATGGTTAACTCTGACATCAGTGCTAATAGAGTAGACGTTTCTGCCCAAGGAGGGAAAAAAAAGGGGAAGAAAGGAAAGAAGGTTAGCCCATTTGTTTTGGGATTCAATGTTGTCAGCAACCGAATCATGATGGGTGAGATCCAGACCGTGGATGACTAGGAAAGCATCTTCAAGCCTAGGTGTATATTCAATGTAGTTTTTGTCTGACTGTAAATTCATATTTAATTTTACTGCATAGCCACCTAATTGCTGATTTAGTCTCCAGCAGATTTTTAGTGATGGGAGCACGTTTTGTATTTTGCTCCCCCAACGCCATCGGTTCACTGCTGCCTCTCCACCATTGATAGATAAGTCAATCTGCATTGGACCATGCTCTAGGAATTGTGAAGATCTCCACCAAAAAAAGGTTTGTCTTCTTTTACATAATTCTCTCTTTTCTGCCCAATATGTATGTTGTATTATTTAATCAATTATTTTCGAATTATTTTGTGGGGTAAGAAGTCTGATTAAAATCCATCTTTTGTTTATTTCGAGTGAATTTTAGGTAAAAGGTTTTCTTTTTTAATGATTAAAGTGTTATTTGGCTAGATGTCTTACAAACCCCCGTCGTTTTAGTTTTGATTTGATATGGACGTTCCTGGTGCAATTTGTGTGTGTGTGTGTGTGCAAGTATTGGCCTTGTGCTGATCTCCTTCAACTTTTACAAGTGACTGATCGATATATGATTGGTAAAAGTATTAAAAAACTAAAATTATGAAACCAAAGAGGACAAAATGGTGGTTGGAGATCCTGGAAACTCTTATAATTTGAGGAAGATAAGTAAAATTTGTGTTTTAGGATGTCTGGAAAAACCTGTATTTTTCTTAAGCTAGCAACTCTGACGTGCATATGAAAACTTTTAGCTTCAGTGTTAATCATTTGAAAATCTTGATTAAGTTATTTTGTTTCAGTGGGCAAATTATCAACTGGTACGACTTTGTGAAGACCTTGATTAAGCTGCTAGTATTTGTATTTTTTTGACAAAGTTGCCTGCAAGTAAATTTTCAAAGGAGTGAACAAATTTTTTTATGCCTCCATAGTTCATGGGTTGACCCCCATTAGTTTTCATGGTGATTCAAGCACTCGCTTGGCTTGTTATTTTCTTGGCAAACCATATATTATTGCATCTTATTTCTTGAAGTGGATTTGGAAATTTGATAGGTAGCAGTAACCATTTTGGTGGCTAAAGAACACAGCCTAGGCATGCTCTATTGCTGATCAGCTGGGCAAGATGTGATAGAGATTTGTGATTCTGAAGGCTCCCAAGTATCTCTTAATCTTATACGTCTTGAACTTGAATGAATTTTTGGTGGCTGGATGGAGACTTTGACTAGCTGTGGGTCGTGGGATGAAGAGGGACAAAGGTGTTTATATTGTTGTTTGTACACTTGAGAGTTTGTAATACTTAATTAATTTAAAGCATCAAAGTTAAAATATATATGATCATGCAGTGCTCTTTCCATGTATGATCAGAGGAAAGAGAGGAGAAGCTCTTGCTTGCATCAAACTAATCTTAAATCATCAATTTCATGAAGAAGGGCGAAAAAACGCCTGTGGTATAATATATTCAAGCCACATGAATTAGATCTGAATTCGGTTGCTGAAGAAATTGGAGGTTCAACAAACAAAGTTTTAAGTAAAACTCAAATTTGAAGAGGAAAAATGCAATAGACAATATAAGTAAATTCCGTGGATCTATTCTTGAGCAAGATCAAATACAAAGTGATATGAATCTTGACCAAAAAAAACAAAGTGATATGAATCACTCGAACCCATCATAGAACTGATAGAAGTGCTATTTGTTGAAGTATTGTAAGGGGCATTCAAGTGGCGCCATCATAGAAGTGGGCGGGATCAATAGTTGCATAAATGCTGAATAGCGAATTCATGGACTTTGACAAACTCGGAACCAAAGAAAATTGGAACCTTTGGTGAAGGCCAACTTGGAGGCGTCGTAAATGAGCCCACGTAATAAAGCCAAGAGACGAAGCGTCTAGCAAAGATGTAGACTGAGGCACACCCACAGACCGTGACAGACGGAGCATACAACAATGCAAAAAGAGTGCCCAAGTAATTTAGCAAAGAGACCTAACATACAAGAGGGTGTCGAGCAAAGATGTAGAAAAAGGCACACCCAAAGAAGGCGCATACAAAGACGCAAAAAGAGGCGCATACAAAGACGCAAAAAGAGGCACGTCGACAGGAGGAGCATACGCCGTGGAGATCCTAACTGAAAGAATGTGTTACGTGGACTTGGCATTGTATTACGAAAGGAGTTCAGTTCCAAATTAGGAAGCATATAATTCCTAATGGTTCATACTTCATATGACAACTTCTGACACTAAACTCAAAATAAAAGAAAGAAATCAAACAATGGAAATCGTTTAATTGATCTGATCATTAATTCCTAATGAATCAGTTTGTAAATGGTACAGCCTAGTAAAAATGGCCAATATCTGAAACCTGACAGATAATAGCCTTCAAAAGTCAACCAGAACAACAGGATGGGAGGAGAAAAACACTGTCACTGTAAACAACAAAAACCAAAAATAAAAGTGCTCCCATCACTACAAAACTGCTGGCAACTAAATTAGTCATTAGATGGCTCTATAAAAGTTGAAATGGCCAAAATTTCCCCAACATAAATATTACTTTACAAACACTTGAGTGTATATACACCTACCTTGGAGTTGGAGGCTTCATAGTTCACTCTCCTAGTCTTCAACGGTCTGGATCTCGCCCATCATGATTCGGTTGCTGACAACATTGAATCCTAAAACTAACGGGCTAACTTTCTTCCCCTTCTTTCCCTTCTTCTTCCCTCCTTTTGCAGAACCATCTGCTTCCCTCGTAGTCATGTCAGAGTCGCCGCCGCCCATGGCTATGTTGTAAGAAGCTGTGCCTCGTGTGTTGTAAGCAGCGGTGGCGGGCTTATAACCATTTTGAACCTGGAAGGCGATGTTGAGTACATCAGAAGGCAACATGTCCATGTAGTCTAGGAACTTCTCTATGAATTTGTGGTTAGGATCCACGCTTCCAAGATTTTGTACAAGAAGTATCTCGGCTTCTGATCTTGGCTGCTTCACACAAAATTCCAGGAAACTTGTATCTGGAGAAAGAAAGTAACTTGTATCAGATTTTACAAGTACCGTATTGATTCCGAGAAACTAATAGCAGTGTACATAATATACCATTGCTTCCTGTCAGCCTGAAAGATTCACTCTCACACCAACTACGGAACTCCATAGCTTCTGCAAGGGAAGAACACGAAAAAGATATCAAGAAAGTCCACAACGGAGAATTCAAGTACCTCTCACTAAGGCTATGGATTTGGATTACCCAAGGTAAGCTTAGAATCACATCTCCTTGCTATTTTATCGTACTTAAATCAACTTACCAGAATGCTTAGTGTCTCCACCACGTTTTCCTTTTTGAGATGACTGAGTAGAGGCAGGTGATGGAATCTCCACAGCTTTACGACCAGCAGATTTTTGACTGGTCAACGGAACTCCAGATGTTGCTTTCACAGGAGTGCCTTTGGTCCCCCAATTGCCAGAATTTCCAAGCTGAGGGAAATCAGCCCTGCCATAAGAAAAATGTGGAGAGAGAAATTATTGATCAGCTTAATATAGAATCAGACAAAAACTATGGGACTATGATAGTACAGCAAAAAGAACAACGATGTGTTAGGGTGCACAGAATGTCGTTGGGAAAAAGAAAGAATCCATAAGGCTTAAGCATGCATAAATGCACAAAATAGGAAAGGAAAATAATGCTTCCAAGTGTTAGAGAAACTGTAAGCAACAAAATTATTGGAACAAAATTAGGCAGGAGCTGGAAGATGAGAAAATAGTAAAGAAAATTTACTTTGTAACTTCTTGCTTTGATTGCTCCGGTGGCCCCCAGAATAAATCATCCTCTCCTTTATACTTCGTTTGTGGTGAAGCCTGAGAGCTGATTTGAGCAGGGGCAGATGCTTTGGGAACTGATTTTTGAGGTGTTGGCAACTGTTGTTTCTGAATAGGAACACCTCTTTTTTCTTCCTCTAGAAGAATATCCCTGAGTGATAAGGGTTTAGCAAGCTTCCCAGAATCTGTAGACCATGCAGGAAGAGGTGTAGGGCTAGTTGCCTCCCCCTTCCAAGGTACGAAGTCACCTAAAGACGGGCCAGTAGGAGGTGCAGGTAATACTTCCCTCTCTTGTTGTACCTTCTTGGAGCTCTTAACTTTCTCAATTGGACTGGATGAAACTACCGTATCAACAGTGGAAAATGAAGTTGACTTGTTTCCAGCAGCAGCCTTGTTCTTTCCAGCTTTCTTGCGA
Organism: Polygonum maritimum; assembly: GCA_963924305.1. Classification (NCBI taxonomy): domain Eukaryota; kingdom Viridiplantae; phylum Streptophyta; class Magnoliopsida; order Caryophyllales; family Polygonaceae; genus Polygonum; species Polygonum maritimum. Next base: position 4,287,926 of record OZ002729.1, on the reverse strand, counting down.
CTCTTCTTCGTATCTTTAGCTTCAATAAAATCATCCTCAACTGTTTCTGATTGTGAACTTGAAAGGGGTAAGGGAGGCAGACTATAGCCAGCATCAACAACCATTGTCTCCTTTTCACTAGATTTTGCTAAAATTTCAGCAGCCAAGAGATCATGCAGTTGACTTTTCTTATTGTCAGATTTTGAAATGTTTATTTCACTTTGGACATTTTCTCGGGGCAATTTTGGCTCTGAACTGGAAATAACTCCAGCCCACGGAGCGGGGAGACTAAGAGAACCAACAGAAGATGAGATTGCAGAAACCGCAATTTCTGCCTTCGATTTCCTTTCCTCTTCCTCTTGAATTTCTTTCAGCGTCTTGGGCTTAACATTAACAGTTGACTTCCAAACATGGGGAGCAGAGTTCTCAATAGTAGTTTGCTGTTCAACATACACTGATGATTTAACTTTTTCTCTGACCTTTGATGTATCCTCAATTTCTTTAGTATCAACTGCTTCCTTGATCTTGTCCACCAGCAAATCTGACTTTGTTGATGATTTTGCCACAGCCTTTACCTGTTCAGAAGATGTTTGTGCCTTGGAAGACTTTTGCTTTCTGGACTTCTTCTCAGCAGTTTTCTTCACCTCAGGTACGTCAACATGTTTAACTTCTTCTTTAATGACTGAGAACACATTGCTAGATTGCTCTTCCTTGATACTAGAATCAGTAGAAGGTAAAGCAGTAGCAGTATAATCCCGTTCAGTAACTATAGGCTCATTCTCTCTAGTCAGCTCGGATAAGTTTGCCTGAGAAATCTCTACGGACTCAGAAGCTACAAATCTAACTTCTTGGGCAGTCAAATGGATCTGGGAAGTTGGATCAACCTGGACGTTCTCAGAAGCCTCAGGTTTGGATGAATCCTTCGGTCTAATTTCTCCATCTTGGACTGCAGTGGTGGCCCAATTCTGGCCTAATATCTGATCTGGCAAGTGCATAGAAGAAATCTCAGGGGCAGCACTATAACTGATTTCTTGTGAAACATGATGAGGTGTATCAACCAACTTTGGTCTTTGGTCTTCCTGCAAACTGGTGACGGGAACTTGTGATCCACCTTGAAGGATCTGCTGTGGAAGCATATGCCTCAGATAATCCACGGCAGAGCTTCCAGCCGTGACCACAGCTGGATGTTGTTGCTGCAGCAACTGTTGCTGCTGATGATGCCCGGTCAGGACCTGTGAGAGCAACTGTTGTTGCTGCAGCCGCATCTGTTCCTCTTGCTTCTGCTGCTGAAGACGCAACAATATACTATCCAACAAGGACAGCTGCTGTGCATTGGCAGGGCTTTGGGGCAGCATTTGTAACAAGTGCCTTTGATGTAACAAATTTAATATCTGAGGGTCTTGAGATAGACTAGATGAAAGGAGCATTTCAGGGGTAAGACTGTTGGAGGGGCTATCCATACTTTGGCCAAGCAAATTTAACAATTGAGGGTTTTGTGGCTGCATCCTCTGTTGCAGAAGCCCATAGGCCTGGGGAGGAAGGTTTTGGTTATGATTCAAAGGATCTGAACCACCTTGCACAGGGAAATTTGCCCACCCACCGAATCCATTATTGGCGCTCACAGTGGAGCTATCGGGCAAACCTTGAAGAACTTTTGACTGAGAAATATTGGATTCCTGCAGCATCTCAGAATTTGGATATGAATTCGACAGTGACTTCTGCCGCTCAAGTGCCAATCTCTTGGCCAAAAGAAGGGATTCTCCACTTTCCATTCCCAAAGGGGGCAAAGTACTTGAGTTACGGCCAACATATCCTTGGGAACCTATAAAAGAAATTTTAAATTCAGTCAATAACAAGTTGGACATGAAACATACAGTAAGATTATCATGAGCAGCAAATTCCAGCAGAGAAAAGAAATAGAAGACATTAATCATAACCTTCATATGTAGAAAACCTATCAAGAGGGGAACTGCTCACACTGCTGGACATCAGAGACTCTAAGAATCTATTCTCCGATTCATGCTTGGGTTCATTCCTTATCATATCAATACCACTCGGCCCAGTAAGAACCTGACCCATATTACTTAGAGCCGGCGTAGTGGATATATATGGCATTTCATTTGGTTTTGATGCAGTAAAACCTGGTGGTGGTCTAGCTTTAGCTCGCAGGTGGGGCATCACATCACCCAGTAATGAGAATGGAGAATCGGGAGCAGCATTTACCGAGCGAACTAATAAATCTATACCAAAATACCCAGCCTCAAACCATCCAATGATATCAATCCCCGAAAAAGGGCCTTGAACTAGACCTTGTGGATCTTTGTAATATAGAAAAAGTTCCTCTGGAGAGGGCTGCAAAAGTTTTCTAGCTTCTAGTTCTCTATCACCGAGCACAGACTGTTGTCTTCTGATACCAGAATCTTCGCCTGTCTGCCATTTCAGTTCATTTTGAGGATAAGGTGTATTGGCTAAACCACTAAGCTTTTTTTGTGCTTCTGACCATCCTGCTTCAGAAACCTTAGACTGAACAGCATCAGGAGCACCAAACCAACCATGAGTTGAAGAGAGTGCATGTTCTGCTGATGATTTCCAAGCTGTAGAGCTATGAGCATTTCCTTGGATGTTAGGATCCCTGTTCCTTGACATGTCACTAAACATACCAGGAGGACCATCCCTCAAAACTGCAGAAAAAATATATGACAACAAATTAGTTCGTTATGAATAGAAATGTTCATGCAGACACCATTAGTATACTTCCATCACGAACATTCATATCAAGTTTTAGAAAATATAATATCATATTTAAGAAATAAATATTCATATAACAGTTAAATCATTCAATCTAAAGAACAGGCTAAACGTCTGCAAATTCCCCAACTATCTACAGAATTGCTACTCCAGAAACTGCAGAAACATAATAGATAAACATTTATCTTATTCAAATCACCTTCAGTATTTTGCCTATTATCAGCATATCCTTGGTGATTTTCCATAAACTCCATTTTTGATCTAGACCCAGAAACCGGTGTCTGTTTGTCATGGAAGATGCCAGCTGCGGAATTGGAGTACATATCTGCAGAGTCACCACCACCGTTTTTATTTGAGCCGTCACCAGGAAAAGATCTATCATCTCTACTGCCTGCTTTACATGCCGACAATAAATGATTCAAAAGTCAAAAAAATAATCAGAAGTTCAATACAAATTCAGAGAGAGTAGATTAGTCAGAATCAAACCAGGCTGTGGACGCCTTGTCTGTACAAAATCTGATGATCCTTGCCCAACAGATCCATCCTTAGATTTTTGCGGTGCACCGCTGCTTGTTATGTCCCCTTTGTCAATTCCCCTAAGAATATTCTGAAATAGTGAATTTAGAAAGGGTTAAAATAAAGCAAATTGGTATAAGCTAAGAACAGAAACTCAATGTAACATTACCAATTCTTCAGAGGTAGGAGCAGAAAGTGCCAAGGGCTCTATTAGTTTTTCCTGAGTCAGTGAAGGCACTTCTGTAAAGCCATCCCACAACTTAGGCAGTAATCTTGAACTTGTAGCCCTGTATATATCAAGCACTTCTGCCCTATCATATCTGTAGGGAGAAGGTTCTCCATGCCCAAAATCAGCTTTGTAAGGGGATTGGCCGTGTGGTGGGATCTTAGAATGAGAGTTCACATCAAAATCAGATCTACCACGACCAAGTGAAAAGTTTGGAGGGGCACTGTCCCCACGACCATGCCCATGGCCAATTGAATGACCCTCTTTGCTTGTAATCTGAGACTGGTGGTGTAGAGGATCTCCCCTTCCCCGACCTGAAGTAGAGCTGGGTCTCCAAGGCTTAACATGATCACTCACCCTCTCATCTTTCCCCTGATTCATCGGGTGAGATACTCCTCTTTCATGAGAAGCATCACCATGCTTGTTAAAATCACTCCACTTATCCATCTCCTTGTCATTAGGACCCCAACGTGAGTTCCACTTACTCTCACGGCGTTGATCAAATGCGGCCTCCTTACTAGGATCAACCCAACGCTCTGATGGCGGACGACGAACTTCTCCTAAATTCTTTGCTGGGGAATTATTTGCCCATCGGTCCGTCTTCCGTGTATCATCAATCTCTTTACCACCTTCCCTCCAGCGGTCCCGACGAATGGAAGTATTGGTTTCTCTTTCTTCGTCACGCCAGCGGTCATGGCGAGCAGATTCACTCTCAAGGAAAGAAGGCCTATAAACATCCTTCCTCTTATGAGGATCATTCAGCTTCTCACCACCTCCGGACAAATTTTCAGTATCTGCCCGAGTCTTGGAGCCTGGATAGGGGCTTGAATGATTTCCCTGAGAAAAATAGAATTTTAGATTAAAGTAGCAAGTCGCTAAAGCTTCCAATAGTGAAATACTAAGAAGAGGTATATCATTATCACAAGTTAGACCATCCAAATCAACCGTCAAACTAAACAACACAGCTTAGGCAATATGCCCTGTTAAATAGACAAAAAAAACGAAAAAAAAAATGAAGCATACCCCAAGAGCCGTCCCATCCTTACTCTCTCCTGACTTAGAAAGAAGCCATTGAGGTGAAAGTGGGATTGAACTGTCGGATCCAGGTACATCTGCAAAGATAAAAAAAAAGTAGAAACACTATTATGGTTTAAATTCAAAGAAAATCGTGACATGAAGTTTGTCAAAAGATGGAGCTTTGCATGCCAACACAAGACAAATAAGTTCAACACCCATGACATCTATTCTTATTTTGAGGAAGCACTCATGCAACATGTTAGTATCTCGATTAAGAGAACAGTACTACCTTCAACATATTAAGATTCCTGTCAAAACTGGATGATGGAACAGGTAACAAGCATGCTACCAATCAAAAGATTTTGTGTGCCTATTCGTCCCTTCACTCCAAATCTAACTCTCTAGACTTACTTTTGACACACTAACCATCAAAGATTCCCACATTACAATGAACAAGGGAAGTCCTCTCAACAGTTATCATGTTGCTGGGAGGGCAATTGAGATATCACACATACACGTTTCAAACAAACAAGCCAATCAAATATAAATTTTCATATGGAACGAATAACATCCCAAAACCATTGCCAAACAATTTCAAAACATAGCGCAGAGGTCAAGTCAGGCCAGCCAAAAGACGTCCACTACTACAGGAAGAGAACAATAGGCAGTGTTGACATGTTAAAGTTTCAAACTTTGCAACTGACGAGCATGAAATTATCCCAGCCGACGCGAATGCGGACTACGGAAGGAAACAATGAGCTCCGAAAAAACCTATCTGCGAGCTAGGGTTTATCCAAATCCACAATTGAAAACAAAGACACCGATTGCAAGATAAGGAGCTCCGAAATCTCAATCAATAGGTTAAAAAGAACAACTCTAATAAAAGCTTTGAAGAAGACGAAGCCTTGGGAGGACGGGATCCAGAAGTTCCAATAGAGACAGTTAGGGTTGTACGGAGGACGAAGAAGCGGATACCTTTGGGGATCTGATTGGGGGGAGTGACAGAGAGGTGAGCGTGAGCTTTGGAGTCGGCCATTGATGATCGGAAAGGCGAAAGGCGGCGAAGGATGTGCTCGGAGGAGGAAAATTAGAGGGTTTGCAGAGAGGATGAGTCGAAAGGGAAACCCTTCCCAATTTATCTTACAATATTACAAGTCCACAGCGACGAGCTCCGTCAATTTCGAAATTAAAATTGCAAATTATCAATTTTAATTTATCAAAATATCAAAAACCCTAATAAACCACTACGTTTTACTCTATCTATTTTAATTTATCAATTTATCATTTTTTTTTTACAATATTATTTTTTGGATGGTTGTTTTTTTAAAGGATAAAGACACTGTTATTAAAATATATTTGATTATAGTCTAACTTTGTATTAAATTAATTATAAATCAATTATATTTTAACAGTTGTGTATCCTTATTAATTTAACGGGAAAATCATATATCTTTATCTAATTCTCACATATTAATATCAAAATAATATCTATATCTATATAGTCTATTAAGATAATATCAATATTTATATCTATATAGCTTATCAAGATAATATCATCATTCTACATAGAAGCAAGTCAACTAAATCCATCATTAAATAAAAAAGATTTTATATTTATCTACATTGAATAAATGTCTTTGAATATAAAATCATAATGTGTATATATATATATATATTACTAAAATATTTACCATCCATTCTTAGTGATATTTTTATAATGAGTTTTTTCCCTACATAATAGTTCCAAACTCAAGTTTTTATCTTCCAACTAGATTATTTCCCGTACCATGTACGAAACCAGTGGCGGACCCAGAAACTTACATCAAAGGGGGCTAAATAGTTTAATTTAAGTATAATCGTTAAAATAAATTAGAAATTAGAAATTTGATCAATGTGTTAATAATTAGAATTTGAACAAATCCGAAATAGCTTAATCTAAGTATAAAATTAGTCCTAGTCCGAGTAAAGAAAATAAAAAAAATTTAAGTTTTTAATTAAACCCAAAGTGGATCTCAAGAAATATTATACACAAAAATTCATCTCTTTTTTAAAGATTGAACTAATATTTAATATTTTTCACTAAATATACGTTTCACCATCATTTTCTTATAATTGTTTTATGAACAAAATAACTTCATTTCAATTAAGATGTATGAGTAATATGTTTGTTTATATATATATATGTGTGTTTTTAATATTCTATCCGTTTTAAAATAGTTATTCATAACACCACGTTTTGTTATTTCACAATATTTGTCTATTTTATTTTTTTCCCATCTCTTTACATGTATACCCCTAATAATTAATTTTATCATAATCATATACGTTTTTCTATATTTTTTTATACGAATAATTAATTCTACATTGATATCGGTAATATAGGAAAAACACTTATTTTTTAATGTATGTACAAATTTTATTTAGACAATTATTCAAAACGGAGGTAGGTATATATATTAAAAAATTATAAAATCCCAGTGGGGGCATGCGTCCGCCCCTGTACGAGACACGATTGATAAATTTTTTTTGCCGTACTATTCAATTGATAAAAGAATGCATAATATTATTATTAAGAATTTGATATTGATATCGTCTTTTTATCCGAAATCGTTACAATATTTTGCTGCTCCAAAATTGTGATTTGATGTTAGGAATAAATTTAAATTAAAACTTAAATAAAAGTCATAGATAAAATACTATCATTTTATTTCAAAATATATCTGATTAATAAAAAAAAGTCATATGTGATATGATATGAAATCTCAAGTGGAATATATTATCAACATATATATTTTTAAATTGATAAGATTTTTATATGATGATAAAAATAAAAAATGAATGTCTACGTAAATAGTTGAAAAAGATAGAGATTAGGTGGAACAAGATAGAATTTAGAAAAAAAACAGAAGATAGATGATAACAATTGATAAGAATAAGAAAAACTCTAAAAATTATTTTTCTAAATTAAATTTTTTAACATAAGGAGGGGTCAGAATTAACGTGGAGGCTTGAAATTCCTCGGCTTTAATATATACTACTGGTATTAGTCCCGTGCCTTGAAGACACGAATTTGATTCAACTAAAAATTTAGTTTAAAATTTATATAAATTTATTTAAAATAATAGTTTGATATAAAATCTTGTATTATTTTATTTAATTTTTTCCTTATGGGATTTATTTTAATGATACAATATTTCTACTATGACATATTCTTTTAATCAAATAAAGATTTGTAGAATTATAATTTTTGTTATAAGGATTGAATGCTCCTGAGATTTGTAGAATTTATTTTAATGTTTATGGATTATAATTTTAATTATGAATTTAATTGAAGTTGACATATGTTTTTTCATATTATTATTTTAATTATCTTCTTAAAGGGCACGGTTTTATAAAAAAACTAAGATTGATTGAAATTAACAGATAAGATTTTTTGAGAAAAATTATGTATAAAATTTAAAGTTTATTTTTTTTTGAAAAAAATTAAAATGGAAATTAATAGATAAGAAGAGCTCTAATGTGGGGTATACAAAGAATATGTACCAATTAAATTATTTTAATAAAGATGGATGATTCGGTCCAATGAGAAGTTGACACATATCGTGCTAAATATTATTTTTAACATCCGCTTTAGTATATAGTAGATAGGTATTTAAAAATGGGTTTAAATTTGTCAATTTTTTTACAAGATATAATTTATACATATATCAATACATCATAAAACAAAAATTGAAGCTTAAGGCCAAAGAAAACACTCCTATATGGACATCCCATGTTTATGTTTACCCTCAAAGTCAAGGACCTTGTGTAATGTGTCGTTGAATCGGATGTTTCCTTTGAGTTTTTTTCAAAATTGTTTTCTTTAGAAATTATAATCCGCCATCAATACAAAAAAGAGTCAACTACCTAAAACCACCCGTAAAATAGGCCATATTCCACTTAACCACCCGGAATATGACTAATAATTTTTAACCACCCGTAAAAGAGTCTCCGTTAGCAAATCGCCACCCCTGGAACCTTTCCGTCAAAAAAATCCGTTAAATCCTCTAATTTTACTCTTTTGCCCCTGAATGCTTCTTCTTCCTCTTCGCCATTGAAATGGAGTTGTAAAGCTGAGTGTTGCGCTGGTGTCGGAGTCGAGTCATGGGTGGACGAACCTCTCGGGCAACGAAGCGGATGGGGGCACGAGCGCGAGCGAGAGGGGCTGAAGTCGAGGGTTGCGCTGGCGTAGGCAGGGGCGGAGAGAGCGGTGGTGAGGCAGAGTCGGGCCGTTTGTGACGGCGAGGGAGAGAACAGGGGGAAAGCAGGGCCATCGAAGCAAGCTGGTTACCGGCGGAAATCGCCAGCGAGGACCCAGATCTGGGCTGTGAAGGCGGCTATGGGTGGTCGTCGTTGGGGTCCCGGGAGAAAGAGCGAGAGGAGGATGGGTGGTTGGCGTTGGCTTCGGATCTGGGCTGAGCCGAAAAAAGAACGGGCCGGTAGTCAGAGCTGCCGGTGTGGGTGGCCATGGATCTGCGGCGTAGGTTGTCGGGGTGTTGGTGGAGTTATAGAAACTAGCAAGTAGAGGCAAGGATCGGGAGGAATGGTTTTGTGGATTGAAAAAAGGTTGTCGCAGTGGGCGTTGGATTTGCTTGATGATTGGGCGCCCATGGAGCCGAAAGGGAAGATCAGGGATGACTGAGTGTCGAGAGGAGGAAGAAGAAGCCAGGGCCAAAAGGGTCACATTGTACTATTTAACGGATTTTTTTGACGGAAAGGTTCCAGGGGTGGCGATTTGCTAACGGAGAGTCTTTTATGGGTGGTTAAAATTATTAGTCATATTCCGGGTGATTAAGTGGAATATGGCCTATTTTAGGGGTGGTTTTAGGTAGTTGACTCTAGAAAAAACGAAGGCAACAGGGAGGGGAACAAGTCACAAGTACCAAGCTAACAAGCTAGCAACACTTTTGATGTGGACATGCCCATTATACTGTTGATTGCTGAACTCGTGTGTATTTCCCTTTAGAGCTTTACATGATATTGTTGTCATTTTGTGTAATGCGCCATGAAAGAAAGTGTTAAACTTGGAGAATTTTGCGAATAAACTTAAAGACTAGCATATTAGCCTTCAACTCAAGAACCATGATTCATTGAGTTGTATACGTGATTTGAGTTGTGTAGTGTGCCATCAAAGAGTTTAATAAACTTAAAGAGAGTAGATGGTGTCACAGGTTGCAAACAACATTTTTTAGATCAAGGATCATGTATGATGTAAACTTTAAATTTTTTCCTTTGAGATTTCTATACCAGTATTCTCTTGTATAATTTATCAGATGGAAGTGAATCGTTTTTAGGATTAAAAGACCCATTTAATTGAAAAAAGAGTTCATGAAAGAATATTATTCGATCGAAGTTACTAGGTCAAGTTCGTCAATTTTTTTGTTCCATGAAACGGGACATGGAACGAAAATTAAAATTCCGTTGCCGGGAATCGAACCCGGGTCTCCTGGGTGAAAGCCAGATATCCTAACCGCTGGACGACAACGGATTTGATGAACATTTACCCTGCACAAAATTACTATTTCTTACATGAACTGTAACATTAACGATCACCAAAAAAACAATTAACCAACCAAACAATCACCACCTAAACGGACATTAAACGCTGATTAACAGCGAAAAGACCCCGCCGATGAAATCGCCAGGTCAAATCGGTTTCGGAAGCACGGCGGCCGAGGATCTCGCCGTCCGACTCCCACCGCCGGAGACACAAAGTTTGCTAGCACCACAACAAAACCAACACAAAATGGCCTCAACAGCCTTCTTCAGAACACCGCCACGTTCCGGGATCAAACGCGCCGGCGAAGCTCCGGCGGCCGCGGCTTGCCGTCTAGCAATCTCCGGCGAAGTTTCCGGTAGCTTTGGACCCTCCATTTTACAGTTTTTAAACGAGATCGAAATCCTCGAAGCCGGAATTCGTAATTTGACTGAGAGCTGAGGAATTCGGACAATTAGGGTTCGAGATTGAATGAATTGTTGAGCTGCTAAATGGTAAACACTATGAGCTTCTTTAAATAGGCAGATAGTGGGGCCTTTAGACCGCGTTTTTTTTCCGGCGAAGAAGCTCTGGTAAAATGAAGAGAAAGAAAGACTCTTGTTTTTTTTCCTACTGTTATTAAAGGGCTTTGCTTGGAGCCCAAGAACTCGTGCTCTAATTCAAGTGTTTTATGCACGGTTAATCATCTAATACAACAAGGAAAAGGATCTAGAAAAATCAGAAATTTGCTTGGACCCCAAGAAGTCTTGCAACTCCGTCCATTTGACCAACTTTCAGGTCAAATTGTGTCTGATTCTTCCGCTAAGATATTCCAATCATGAACTTTGACATTATTTTAGCATTCACATACACAAACAGGCATACAAAACCAGGACAATTACAACACTTATAGCAAGCTATAAATTAGTTCAAGCCCCACACAAACTTACATAGTTACGCGTTACAAAAGCAAGTAATTACAGTTAGAGATACGCCGAGAGGAGAGGAGAAGCTTCTTGCTTTCAAGCGCTTCCGCCCTGGTATACACATCCATTGTAACCTGCAGAATTCAGCAAAGATCGCACCCATTGTTAGTTCCAAAAATGAGCTGAGCAGAACAAATTGCTAGAAGTATAGTGTGCATATATATACTGATATATACTTGGATTAGTAGAGGAGAGAACAGCAGTCTGGGCGAAATCACAGTTCCATGGATTCTTTTCTGAGGTCTGGTAGAAAAGATTCATGGCATAAGCGGCATGTGATTGTAGCGTGTTCGGCTCGAAGCAAGCTCCTCCTAGCTGAATTGGGCTGCAGTCAATCCCCTGCCCGCACGCGTAGTCCAGATTTGCCTGCAGCTGAGTGTTAGAAACGCCGTCTTTAGGCACACACCAACCTCCTGATGATGGCTTCTTTGGCTGTGGTGAAGCTGGCGGTGATGACGTTCCAGGCTTTGATGAAGGGGTCTGAAGAGCATGACCAAATGTGTGATCCACATTAAACTCAATCTCAACCACTAGGCTTGTTTGAACAAGCTAAAAAAGTTTGATCCTTACTTGGCTACTGCTTTTTGAGAGGCCGGCGTCGTAGGTCATGGTAAGATCAGGCTTGAAGAGTCCAAATGATCTCTCAGAAGTTCGACCGGGTTTCAAGTCCTCATCGTACAATGCAAATAGATACGTGTCCACGGATTTCCCGGGCATTAAAGGGGTGCCAACCATGGATCTGAGGTGTGAGATGAGATTGCCCACATAAGCCTTTGCATTGTCCAAGCTTGGGCCGACTTCATCGCTGTCTCCTTTGTATGGCCATCCAGTTTCGGCTACTACTATCTCCACGCCCTTGAAGCCCATCTTATCCAGAGCAGACCTTACAGCATCCACCTGTTGCCAAAATTTGAGTGTCACAATATTATGTTTGGCAATGTGACCAGAGGCAGACCTAGCGGTAGGCTAGGGTTCGCTCCAGCCCACCCTAAAAAAATAAAAAAATAAAAATTTAGTGTAAATTTAATATAAAAATAGTAAAAATTAAGATAAATTTAGTATATATAGTAAAATTTATAATACATTTAGCCCATCCAAAAAAAATTTGACAAAAATATAGTAATTTAGCCTACCCAAAATATTTTTCCTGGGTCCGCCCCTGAATGTGACCATACAGTTTATTGTCCAAATGAAAGCTCATTGTATGCTAGCACTTTGTTGCAAGAAAGAAATTTTACGCGCACTCAGCTTAGTGGCATAAGGTCTCGTGGTATATCATGAGGTCACAGGTTCGATATTTCACGGATAATAATTGGTTAGCCTAAATCTTACAAGATCAAAAATTTTTTTTTTACCTGAGCATCAAACATGTTGGTATACTTGATATTGGTCCCGGGGTCAAAACGACCCGCATTAGGCTGAAAGAGACAAAACGCCAGCGTTTCAGGCCTCGGGTCGCTCTGGTACGCGAAAAACGGGTACGGGTTGATCGCAAAGGGTGAGCCCGTTTCGTTCAAGACCTCCAGCTGGGCCTTCAGAAGATCCGACACGCCCGGGTCAAACCGACCCGAAGACGGAGGCTCCGAATGCTGCAAAACCGTCATCGCGTTGACCGTGGCCACCTTCACCTTCCCGGCCAGCCCCGCGCCCGCGAGGGCATTTTGGAGATTTCGCATCGCCGGGGCCAGCTGGGTCTTGAGACTCTGGTCGCCGGAGTAGTACACCTCGTTGCCGACCATGATCATGATGACGTCACTGCCCGGGTAGGCGGCCACGTTCGCGTTGACCCAGCCCCTGGCGGCGTTGACGTCGGAAGCGATGGCCGGAATGTCGCCGTTGGAAACTCCGACGACGATTCCGACGCCGGAGTTTGCTAGGGCGGTGATTATTGCCGGGTCGGATCCGTAGAGTCGGACTTTCTGGATGGAGGTGGATTCGAGGAGCTTTGCCGTCGCCGCCGGCGAGGGGAGGTTGTCGGCGACTTGGCCGTAGTTTACGCCGATGAACGGCTGGGACCCTGAAAATCGGTTAACCAACACATAAAACGGTTTCTTTTTTCCGTGAGGGGTTTATCATATTGATTGAATTGAATACATGACTTACTTGAAAGATGAAGAACTGATTGGAGTATGAGGAAGAAGAAGAAGGCCTTGTTCATCTTCGGAAATGGACGATTTGCTTGGAAGAAGTCGGACAGAGAAAGGAGAATTGAATTCGGATTTGGGGATTTGAGCACGAACCAAGTGAAGTGAAAAGATGGGGGAATGAGATTCGAAGGGGAACAGAGCAATTCGTTGTTGAAAAGGTTCTGTTTTGGCTTTATTTTTCACTCTTGGTATGGAGTTGTTCTTCTTTTATGGGGTTGGAATAAAGAAGAAGTGAGACAGGCAACCAAGAATCAACCAAGTATCTTTTTTCATGTAGCTTAATTGTATGTGTAGTAGTTCTGTGTTTGTGCTTCATAAAGTTGTTAAACTTTCATCTATTTTAAAATGTGATTTTATGTCACTGTTATGTTTGTGCAGTTTCTTTGTATACGCCCAAATTCATACATGGAGATGATGTGTAAATGTGTCTAAATAGATAGATCCCATGGTTACATTTTTCTCAAAAGATGTCCAATAATGTGTACAATAGGTTTTGCTTAGGAATGTTGTCTTCCTATAAAGACACACATACAAGGACTGGTCTGTGGCCCACTGACCATTAACACACAAAATCCATCCAAGCTGCAGAAACTGTCCTTAAAGAAAAAATATAGTTGCACAAACTGATGGAAAATGGAGCCGTTAGGAATCCGGACCCGGGTTTTGGATCTCGTGCTGGGTCGGGTCATGGGCGGATCTTATTTTATGAAATTTAGGCTTTTAGCCGTTGAAGATCCATGATTCTGACTGACACCAAGAAATTCCGTGTTAACTCAGCACATTGTGCTAACAACACTTGGATTTTTCTTGTTTGTTTATGCTAATTTCAGTTCAGTCAGAATTCCGAACTGAAGTTCCGCAAGATCCAAGAACTGGGGTTCTTTAATTTGTTAATTATAGAACATGGGAGAAATATGTGTGATTTTTTTTGCCTTTCTTGGCAACATAGAGTCTTTAACTTCAAAATGTGCAAAACTTCCTTTTACAAGGTCGAGCCGATTGTGCAAGCGATTTACTATAAACATGGTTCGTAATCATTGTCAACTAGATCATGATCCGTAAGGGTTCGTCACCGAAGATGGATTCCTAGTCACGAAATTAAAAGTAAGTGAAAAAAGGGAAGAAGAATGAAAGTATAAAAAACTAAAAAATCCTTTGCTCGGTAATGAGATAGATATGATTCAGCTTACAAGGTTGGTATCATTCCATCATGCATCAACACGTTTCAACCAGCATATTACAAGTTTCCCCCTCTAAGCGGGCCATTTGGTAAAGAAAGATTTATAATACAAGTGTTTTTCCACAGCAAGTTTGAATTGTATTACAATATTCTATTTGATAAATCATTTTTCTGCACTTTTACACTACCATGTATTAGCATCTTGCTCAATCTCAATCTCAAAGATATCAAATTTTCAACTCCAATGAACACTTCATAAATATATATATTCAGCTGACTTTTAAATGCTTGGACAAAATACCAAAAAATCAGTTTCAATTTTACATCGTGCACACAAGTTTTTTAAGCTCATACATCATCACTCAGGCTACAAAAGCAGCTGCTAGCCTGCTACTACTAAGTAATTCTGTTCATTTACACAAACCCAAGCAAAAACCAAACTTCAACAACTAGTTACATTATTCACATCCCAGAACTTCATCTTTTATAATCTCATTTTCAACAAGCTGTTGTCACACAATTCCTCATGCTAATCTCCATAAACCCTTCCAAAACATCATCCAAGAGCTCATTAATCATGTATTTCTCAACACCTCTTATCACTTCATCCATCTCAATGTAAGCGAACACCGAATCGTTCCACCCCATATCCCACATACAATTCACATCCAAATCCTTATGGTACATATCCCTTTCCAGCATTTTCAACAAATACTCAGCTTGATCATTTTCAGAGTTTTCCGTCTCGCCGTAATTTCTAAGTGTTTCGAAATCCCTGTGGAGTTCCCTCACCAGATCATCCAATGTTCTCAGCCTCATTTTGCTGATGAGCGTGCTCTTGCAAGGGTATAAGACGAGCTCTCGTCTTTTGCCTTTCATTTTCAGCATTTCGTAGGCGCAGTCTAGCATTAGCTTGGTGTCTTGCTCTTCTTTACATGTGATGTCATTTGCATTCAGGATCCCTATGGGAATGTTGAGCTTAAAAAGTGCCTCTGCTGTGTTTAAGAAGACTTGGCTTGTTATTAGTATCTGTTTCAAGTAGATTTCGTCGTCTGTTAGCGGCTGCTGTTTATCTACCTTGGAAAGAGCCTCTTGTTGTTGGTTGATTTCTCTGTTATCTGTGGAAACTTCTTAGGATTATTTCATTTATAACCGAAAACAGAAAAAACAGAAGGATTGGAAATCTGAAAGCTAATATTTCAATTATAAATAAATTTCCAATGGCAAGGTTAGCACATGAAAAATATGCCAAACTTTAGTACACCCATGAATAACGTTAAACCTTAGGGTTACCATGTGAAATTGGCATAAGTAAAACTAATAAAATTGATAGTTTGGATTTGTGTCAAACTCCATCAACTTTGTGATTATCAAATAAACCATATTTATAGTCAGAAAGATTCCACTCACCTGAAACCTGAACTAGTTCACTCATTTGAGGCTTTGATTCCGGGTCTTTCTCTGTCAACATTGGTTGATCCAGCTGCTCACAAGAAAGCTTGAAGTTTCCATCTTGATTCTGCACAGTATCATAGTTCATGTTACATGTTAAAGGTAACAATAACAAGAAAGTTAAAAGTTTTCTTTTTTCAATCTACTTTTGTCTTGAAAGTTTCATTCTTTAGAATCTTGAAAAGGCATGTCCTTACACTATGAGGAGCTTCACAGGATTGAAACTCATCATCATCAGTTGCTTCCACATTCTTGACTGCTCCCGATTCGACACGCCTCGATCCTTTATCAACCGGCTTTCTCTGCTTCAGTCCTTGCAGAATTGTTGCCTGTTGCTTCATTGCTCTTGATGGCCTGCTAGCAGACTTTGCCAGTTTCGCCATTACCTCGTTCGCTTTCTGATTAGGCGCGCCTTTCGCTGTCTTTCTATTATTTGACACCTTCTGAATTGCTGCATTTTCCATTTTGAAAGGGTCAGTTTCATTTGCTTCTGATTTGGCCTCCTTTTGATGCAATGAGAGATCCTGATCTGGCTTCAACATCACCAGAATTTCTTCTCTGGCTTCTTTCAAGACCATTTCTTTCTGACCCTTTTCATTTTTTGCATCTTTTTCTTGTGAGATCTTCACTTCATGTATGTCTTTTGGATTTGAATTCTCAATCAAAATTTCATTTCCTTCAGTTTTCCTGCCTGGTGCCTTTTTAACTTCTTTCTTACTACCACTCCTTGGCTTCCTTTCTTGTGTCTCAGCTCTCTGGGGCGATTTGGGATGCTGAGTCCTACCATCTCTCACACTCTTATCTCTTCCAACTCGGTTTTCCGACGCCTTACTCACACTTCTCTTTAAATGGCCATTCTCCATTTTCTCCTTATGAACTCTTTTCCCCTGCACTAGATTTGTTGTCTTTTGCACCTCATCTTTTGGAAAAGTCCTCTTGACTCCACCATTCTCTTTTCTTCCCAATACTTTCTCTTTCAACTCCTCTTCATGCCCACTTCTTTTGTTCATCTGCATAATGTGAGTCATGATCTGCTCTTTTTCCCTTTGGCTCCATGCTGGCTTTCTCTCATCAGTCTCCTTCTGTGGATCAACATTCTTGGATGTCAAGATCACTATCTTATTACTCCTTGCTCCTTCTGGGACATTCGAATGTGAGCCGATACTCCAACCATCTTCATCTCCATATTCAGAACTCCTTGACACTCCAAATGACATCCTTTGTGAAACTATCTGACCCAACTCTCTATTGGACTGTCTTAGTTGATTTCGTTCCACGTTACTCGTGCTTTCGTTTCTTGGAATGTCTTCCAGACCCATCAGCTTTGCAACCACATTCGAAATGCCCGCCTTTCCATTCTTATTATTAGCCTGTGGTAAGGATGATGATATCATTGGAGAACTTGATGTCCTTCTATGAGAAGTCACTTTCTTTTCAGCCTTCCCTTGATTAGGTGCTTCTTTCAAATATGTTATAGCCATCATGGGCTTCTCATTCCTCGTGCGCTTATCAAACGAAAAAACGGGCCTTTCCACACTCTTCGCCTTATCTTTACCATCATTTCCTTCATCTTTCTCCTCTCCCATCTCAAGCAACTTGACCCGGCTTTTCCTCTGAGGAAGAACCATGTACTCAGAAGCCTCTTGCAAACTCACAAGCATTTTCAATGACTCCTCCAACTCCACAGCTCCTTTCAAGAGCTCCTTCCCCATGTCAACCGAGCTTCCGTTGGAGTTAACTCCGTTGTAGAAGCTTTGAAGGATCTTGTTCAGCCTTTGCGCGCCTTTGGACACCTCATCGACATGGAGATTGGTGAGCGTTGGAAACTGAGTGCTTGATGGCCATTGGATGTGTGAAGTGCCTGATCTGTCCATTGATCTACTACTGATTTGTCTTAGGAAACCGATCATCGCACTGCTTCCGGTGAGGTTCATTTTCTTGAGCTTTCCATTGTCGTCTAAAGCATACGAGAGCGTCATTGACAAGTCTAGCGGCTGCTTTGAGGTGTGGCTATTTGTATAAGGGACTATTTGGCTTGAGTTTTCCATTGTCGTGCGCGCGCTTTGGCTTCTGCTCGAGGATCTCTGTACCTTTGGTGTGCTTGATGTTGCCTACAAAAACAAAGGAAGGTGAGATTCTTTGCTGAATTCTGAAATGGGCTAGAACCGTGTATTACAAGCTTACTTTTGCAACTGGTTTCATGTCAGCTGAACTCTTCAGACTTCTCCTTGAACCTCCATGTTTATCTGAATGATCAAAGTGTCAAGATCAATGAATTGATCAACCTTGAATTGAGCATGTACATTACTTACAATTTGACAGCAACCCGGACTTGTCACATGATCACATAACCAGCTCAATTGAACATAAAAAAGATTGCTAATGGGCAATTTTTACATCATATTGCCCAAGATCATTTGCTTCTGTTTGACAAGTCTAATTGTCAGATTTATACTAGTAGTATCAATCATCACTCACAGATTGAAAGCCAATATGTACAATACCAATTGCATCTCAACCAGAGCCACCAATATTTGTTACTGTTTCATTGAGCATTAAATGTTGAAAACTACTAAATACAGTAAATGTACCAGCTGACATAATGCCAGAGCTGCCAGAGCTCTGAGTAGCAGCCATCCTCTCCTTTCTCATCTTCAGATCATTCAGCAGCTTCTGCGCGAAATCGGGTCTCGACATTCTTGGCCTCAACTCTCCTCCAAGACCCGAAAGCCGAAAACCTCGCTCCCCGAACCAAAGATCTATAAGATTCACAGTTTCTTCCAAGGAGTAAATCTTTCTTGAATGTGGGTATGCAGAAGAAGTGAAAAAGGAGAGAATTATGTGTATGGTTTTCTCTTTGTGGGTTGAGTTTTTTTGGGTGAGAGAGGTCTTTCAGTGTTGGGTGAGAAGTGTCAAAAAAGTGTGATAAAGGCGTGAATGAATGGATTTACAAGATTCAGGTGAACGTTTGCTCTCTTCCCTTCTCATGTCTCTTTCTTCTGCTTGTGACTTCCATTCAAATGCAAGCAAAGTTCATCAACAACAGGGGCTTCTGCTACAAGTTGCCTTTTCTATTTACAAGTAAGGGATTTATTCTTTACTGCTAATTGTAGTTTCAAGTTGGTTCAGCCCTGGTCCCAAGAATTTACTATTCACCAGCTAGTCCGTTACCAACCGACGCCGCTTCTCATTAGATACGCATCAATACCAAAATCTCAACCTAATATTCTCCACTTACCTATCCAGTATTTAATTAGATTTACTCCCTTTTTTCTTTTTGTCTCTTTTGCCCAAGAAACTGTACAAATTGAATTCATAGTCTAAAAGTAGAATTTAGTAGTAAAAACGCTAAAAGGTTAAATCTTTCCTTCGACTCCTATGGTCAGTGTCTTTAACCAAAAAATTTACAGTTTAAACCCATTCTAGAATCACTAAATGCTATCTTAAAATCTTCCTATTGTGGGAACAATTTATTTGATTTTGCCATGATTAGCTTTAGAATCTGCCTTAATCCGATTTATCAATTACGTTACGGGTAAGAAAGAAACAAAAGTTGGGCATCAACACAAAAAAAAAAAAAGGCCCAAAGGCCCAGGCATTATTATCGGCCCACTCTATAACGCGGAAAGATAGTTAGCGTTGACCGTCAAGCGCGTTAATGACGTGGCGGATAGATTTTTAACTGGTAGAAAGATAGATCCGTATCCGTAGAATTGCTTCTAGGCTTTTCCACCGCCTATAAAAGTCCCTTTACTATATTCGATTAATCTCCACCACACGTTTTTTCTCTTTGGCTCACATCTGGCCGTCCATCTTTCAATGGCGGTCGACGATCGTTCGCGGTACGCTTCCTGTATATATATACG
This sequence comes from Polygonum maritimum, assembly GCA_963924305.1. NCBI lineage: Eukaryota > Viridiplantae > Streptophyta > Magnoliopsida > Caryophyllales > Polygonaceae > Polygonum > Polygonum maritimum. The sequence continues at coordinate 4,268,294 of OZ002729.1, read as the reverse complement.
GTTTGCGCCCTCATTCTAACTCTGGTCGCGTATTTCTGTATCTCAATTCCCAAAGTCCTGTCTTCTCTCTGTAATCTTCTCCTGTTTCCGATTTCTTACCTCATGGAGAAATCTATTCGATCTCGATCTCGATTCTTTTGTGCTGTGTTTAGATCTACGGCCTGTTCATACGAGGCGTATCGTTCAGCGATCGGATCTTTAGCTATGGAGTTCCTGATCAGACGATCTGAATTTAGATGAGAAGAGATTTGTCCTGGAATTGGCGATTTGGTTTCGGCAACCTTGGATCCGGATCTTGAGCGTTTCTTCTGGTACGCCTTCGAATTCAAGTTGGATTATGGCTAGATCTGGTTCATAATCATTTGTTCTTTTGATCTTGATTGATTTCAATTGGCGTTCTCGCTTGTGCGATTCCCTTACCTCAATTGATTTGTCAAGTGTTGTATCTTTCAGGCTGGATCTGCTACGATCTTTCGAAGAATTAGCGATCGATCTTCCGTCGGAGGAGCACGTATTGGTGTGTATGTAACTCCGATTGAATTCGAATTGCTCGTGTTGTTCTTGTTGTCCTTGTTGTTTTTAGGTTATTGAGTCTGTCAATCTCTTCTTGTGGTGGAAGAGAAAGAGAAGAGAACTATGATTGTGGTTGTCCGTGTCGACCTTTGCCATGACAGGTGCGCTTGCTTGGCAGGTCAAAATCCTAATAAAAAAATCTCTTTTTGGTTTTGGGGAAGAGGCACGGGTTTTTTTTGCCCGGCTCTTCCTCTGGTGTGTGCTTCCCCCTCCCCCTCTCTCTCTTTTCTGCTCAGTTCCATTTTCACATAGCACAGAAGGAAAAAGAAAAAACACCAACACCATCGATTTTCCATTGATAACCTTGAGAAATAAGTTAGAAAGTCAGAAGTAACAGGTTTGCTTTCACGCTAGCGTTTTACACATCATGAAGTTTACACGATCGTTGGCAACATCTGCTAAAGGGTTACACGCAACTTCCACACCACCATTATGTATGATGAGGTATCATTAGTTAATTGCCAGTCCAAGGTAATGATTTAGATATTGGTATATCTTCGTACATACATAATTCGTATAATCAAATTCAAATCTCCTCGCTTTGCTCAGTTTTTAAGTTCCAATATCAGTATTTCTTTGATCCATGAATTACATTGCTTTACGAGTGCTGAGTATTGTAGCTCTGCATACCGTTTTTCGCCCGATGAGCATGTTTGTCCAAGGTTGAACATACATACCAACCAAGTTAGGGCTCTAGCTATAATTTGATTTTAATAATGTTGAATATGTAGCAAATTGGCAGCCAAGCTGCCCTTTTTTTTGTAGGCAAGCTATTGTTTTGGAGACATCACCAGAGCATCGAAGCCATTGGAGCCAAGCACCGGCTAAAAACCTGAAGTTGGGGATCGGGTTATTATTTGATTGTAATAAAGTTGAATATGTACCAAATTGGCAGCCTAGATGCCATTGTCGAAGCATTGAAAGATTTGAAACTATTGGATCCAAGTGCCATTGGAATCCCTCACATTATTATGGCATTAGTAGCAGCAGTTCATTTCAGCTTATCTTGCCCTCTCCCTTATGTGACTGGTTTTATCTTCAAAAACTATCAATGGTTACAGTCATTACCTTGTTTATTCAATATCTGGTTGCATCATGTGAGTTAATCTGCACCGGAGTTGACACTATTATACACACCATGTGTGTTGCTGTCTTTTATTTCTGAACAAGCTGTTGGTCCCATAGTCAGTTCATATATAGCCGTGTGAGTTTCTGTCATCTGATCTGTTTTTAAGTCAACTTTGTGTTATTTGTGCAGACGGTTTCTGAATGGGTAATTCTTTGTAGGATTGTTTTTTTCCTAATGGAAGTGATGGTTGGGAAAGTAAGGAAAACTGAACTACAGAAAATGTTGAATAGTTGGCCTCTCACTTGGATAGATCCATAAGCTCAAAGTGGAAAGAGCACCTGGACTCATTGAGTTGATGTCTGGGAGGTTGGTGGTTCAAGTCCACCTGGATCTACTTGGCAATTCTTGTCAATTTTCAATGTTCATTTGTATGATTGCTGTGTACGTTGCTTGTAAAATAAAAGTTAATCCATCTATCCCTTTGATTCTTGTTCTATGCATTCATATGTTATAAACTTAGTTTTCTTTACTCATGGAGGATGTTCTTGCTAGTCTTACTATTCTAATTTTAGAGCAGTTAAAGTAGATTGCTGTATTGAGGATACACTTAAATGACAGATTAATATGGGTTGTCTAAGCATCAAATTGGTTTTTGGGTTTGTTTAATTGATCTTGCCATTTTACGGGGATGGGTATTTGTAATATGATGTTTGTTTTGTATGGTTTATACACTCATGTCTGTTATTTTGGTTAATAATTTGTTGAAATGGATACCAGGCCTCATAATCCCTCATATTGCATTTTTGCCAGTCAGGTTTCAGCTAGGGCGTGGAGTAAATCCAATTCTGCACACAGTTAGACTTGGCTTCCGTTTATCTGGGCAAGAAGGATTGATCGTGGCATAGTGTGAAGCTAATGAGAGTATGTCAACAGGAAAGTACATGTGACAATACCTGCCAATGTTGCAACCAAGCAGGTGAAACTGAATGCCATCTCTGGAATGACCGTCTCTTCATTTCTGGAACGAAAATGTTGCAACCAAGCAGGTGAAACCGAATACCATCTCTGCATCATTTCTGGAACGACTATCTTTCGTCTGTAGGACTTGGATCGGCTAGGAACCTGCACATTTTCAATGGTGACAGTTTCAGAGCTTTGGCACCATCACAACTTGGATCGGCTAAGAAAACATATGCTTACTTTGTAGAAGAAAGGGCTTTTTGCAGCTAGAATAGCAGAAGTTATGTGCAAAGTTACAACTTTGGCACCATCACAAGACCCCGATTCTATTTTTTTTTTCCCTTTTCTGGTATAGTGAGTCTTCGAATCTTTACCATGATGATGTTTCTTTCCCTTGGAGTCAGAAGGTTAATCGGGTCTCGATACGAAGAACCCGATCCGAGAAATCAAGATCATTGAATGTGAATCCCAAATTGTCGTCGCTAGTCTCTGGAACTACCATCGTCTTATGTCTCTACATGCCTAGATTATTAGTGCAAAGACAACGTACACCATTGGTTTGGTGAACAAAAAATCAATAATTAAGCTCCAAATAATAGCACAATTAAGACCTCAAATTAACCTGCTCACCTGAAGCAGAGCCAAGCAAGATTGTTACCGCGAAACTTAGATTTTATAAGTACGTGTATCGATATGATTAAGAGGGTTACAATATGATTTGTAACGATAGAAAATACAAATCCGGAACTAAAAGTATAAATTGTAACATATAAAAGCATATAAACTGACCAGAGGACGTACTCACTACCTAATGCACCCTTGAAATTATCATAAAATCCTTACAAAAAAAACTAAAAAAGTTTCAAGATCGACTTAATTGAAAGACCTCTTTTGCTTAATGATGTTGTAGGGGCAGGCCAACCCCGCTTAATTCTGGCCAGTTCGTGTATGGAATAAAATCTTGATTGAAAGACCTAGACTTCCCTATGAAATTCCAACTGTTCTTTCACTTCTTTGTCAAAGTGATCAGGCAAAGCGTTGTTATTAGCGAAGAACATGAAGATGAAGACATGGATAGAAACACAAACCAACAACTAGCTAGCAACTCCAAAATTTCCAGTTGGTTGGTCTCCAAAAATTACAATAAACAGGATACAAAAGTCAATTTAAGAAAACAAAAAGATCTATAACATTCCAAACGACCACCAAGCTTAAACAGCCATAAAAAAGCATTATATACAAGAGTCAAGGCTCAGCGTTGTTGACGAGGTTAATCTTAGCTCGAAGATGTAAGATCCCGTCGATGAAATAGTCGTTGTTGTCACTCATTAACTTGGTCCAAGTGATCTTCAACAGGTCCGAAAACCCCCAGCCACTTTCTGTCAACATATGGTTCTTGCTCTTTCTCTTGGTTTCGAACTCGTTTGATGATTTCTTCTTCACTTCAAATTCAAAATTTGCGTTGCAAGGTTCTGAATTTACTTCCCTATGCAAGTATAGACCGAAGCTATCACGTTTCACACTGTACTTAGCCGAAAGGTAAAGCCGTTTTCCACCTAGGCAGAAACGCTGAGACTCGAATCGACGCGAGGTGTATAGATCCGCGCACTCTTCTTTGTTTAGGTCAAAGTAGACAACACAATGGTCCATGTGGACAAAAAAACGAGGGTTGTTGTCGTAGATGCGTCTGGAACAATGGCAGTTGGCGGTGGCGGCATGGATGTGTTGGCCACAAGAGTGTTCAACCTTAGAGAAGAGGGCTTCCATCACAAGCTTTGAGACCTGCCCATGCTCAAAGTCACGGCAAGTTAAAACTTCCTTCAACTTGAGGCTACTCATGTTTGAGAAACACACGAACCGCGACAAGCGGTTCGTGAGGATGTCTTGGCGCTCCTCTAGTTCAAGATAGTGTTCGCGCGCCCACTTCAAGATAAAGTCGAAAACACCATCTTCTGAATCCGCTCGGAGACCCTCACTCTCGAGAACAACCTCTAAGACACAAAGAGGCAATTTCTTTGCTTCTTTTTGTGACCTTTATAATCAAATCAAATTCAGATCACTATTTAATGAAAATGTAACAGCTCACTTACAAAAAAAAACACTTTGTAGTAGCACTTACTTGGGCAAGTCCTTGTAACGGGCAACAATATATTTCTTTGCTTCATCAATCAGTGGCCGAACTATATCACTCACCAAAACACTTGAAGGAAGCTCTAGATAAAAAACTGCATCTTCTAATGACATGGGAAGCTCGAGCAACATCTGAACAGAGTGTCTCATGCAAGAAGTAACCTCAAACTTGTCGGCCGCGATCAACAAATCCACCAATTCAGTTACTGAGGTTGCTCTAAGTTTATTCCCATACATGAAGTTGAGAAGATCCATCAACGTCCCTTCCTCTGTCCACACATCAATACAGAACTTATTAAGGTCTAACAAATTTAAAAAACCTCCTCATTCAAATTAAGAAGAGCATGTTATACCAGATGCACTGATTTTCAAGGACACATCATTCCTTTGTTGGGATTCTCTCATGCCATTTTTGAACATCTACATTCCAAAATAGGAGCACATTTAATGGGCAGAAGAAGAAGATAAACAACTCATCAAGAAATCATATATATACCTTGTGAAAAAAGGGACTTTTAGCCGCTAAAATTGCAGAACTTATGTTCAAAGCTACCACCTTCATGCCATTGTAAGATTCTGAATCTTCGTGTTTTCTTTTTCTCGTGTGACAAGTCTTCTTGCAAGGATCAATAGATTCGTTGTTGGGTACGATCTCAAGACGGAGGACTCGATCCGAGAAATCAAAATCATTGAATGCAAATCCGAAATTGTATTCATTAGCCCTTGGAACTATAGTAGAATTTCCCATCTTATGAGTCTTCAATTTTCATGCCTGATTATCGAAAGACAGCTTACATAAGAGCTCAATAAGAGTCCAAATAATACTAGCACAATTCAGACTGAAAGCAACCTCGTTGCATAGTTAAAATATGAAGGCACAAGTTGAGATAAGTAAAAATCAGAGAAACTTACAAAGCATGTAAGTAGAACCAAGCAAGAATGTTGTTACCTGGGAGCCCAACTGAGAGGGTTTTCCTTACATACATGAATTCAGCCATTTCATAAACAAAATAAAGAAATTCAGCCATTTCGAAGACCTAACGAAATGATCAAGAGTAAAAAAAGCATGGGAAGTTAAATTTGAAGAACAGCACGTAGAAAGCAAATAACTTGTTACCAAATTCTCTCACCTAGGGTTTCTTTTTCCGTCAATTGAAGGCGACAGGGGGAACGGAAACCAGACTTGAAGTTCAATGCTCCGGTTGTTGTCTCACCGGACAGTCGTCGCCGACGACTCTGGAGGCGGCCGGTGGAGTAGAACTCTTCAAGTAGATTCGGCAGAGTAAAAAAAACAAAGAACGGGGTTGAAATGGAGAAGAAGGCACGGGATAGAAAAGACTGGATTTTTAGTGAACAGGGTAAAAAAGGAAACTCCTCACGTATTTAGCCGCAGTGATTTATTTTCTCGTTAATTCTTTTTTTTTTTCGTCAAAAAAAGAGTAAACAGAATTCGGCAAAAACAAATAGGCCCAACAGGCCCGGGTCAGTAGTTGATGTCCGGCCCAGTATCCACAATAAACCGCAGGAAGGTACTGTAATTAGCGTTGACCGTCAAAGGCGGTAAAATGACGTGGCAGATTGATTAAAGAATCTAACAAACCCTAGAATGCTTCCAGACTGTTCCACCGCCTTAAAAGCACGATAAATTCGACGAACATCCGACCCTACGTTTTTGTCTTCGGGGCGCACATCTGGCCGTCCATCCTCCAAGCCTTGTTTTAATGGCGGTCGTTCATTACCTCTATAAATTTACGGTTTGCGCCTCTTTTTTATTCCCTGACGCGTATCAAAGTCTCCGTTTTTCTTCTCAATTTCCTCGTTCTCTTTCTTTGGATTTCTTACCTCTCGTGGAAATCGGTTCGATTTAATCCTTTTGATATGTTTCTGTCAACAGCCGATCCATCATCTGCGCTCCGATTTTTCGTATATGGTGCATCGTTCATCGAGATCTTTCTGTTCGAAGTTCCCTAGCGCATCTGATTTTGGATCAGAAGAATCTTGTCCTTTGCCTTGGTGATTCGGCTTCTGCACGCCTGATTGATTATCATCGGTATGCCTTACACTCAGATCTGGTTTGTTATCGCCTCTTTTTGCTTTGATTTCAATCGGATTGTTCTTTTGTGCGCTTACTTTTCTCCAAGATCTGATCTCCTTTTGATCTTCAATTCAATTGATCCGTTCTCAGGTTCGATCTGGCAAAGATCCGTCGAAGGATTCTCGATCTTCCACCGGTGGTCTCTCGTTTCTTGATTCCGTACATCTGTACGCATATGTCAGGTTTGATTTGAGGAATTGGCGTTACTCGGATCGGGTGGTAGGGACGGTATCGTTCTTTGATAATTTCGTCACGATTGATTGTGTTTAGGGTTAGGAAGTCGTCTGTTATTAGTCTGGATGAAGAGAAGAGTCTGGTTTGTGGTTGTTCGAGTCGACCTTTGCCATGTCAGGTGCGCTTGCTTGGCAGGTCACAAACCCTAATAAAAAAGATCTGTTTTTTGGTTTGGGGGAAGAGGCACGGGGTTTTATTTTGCCTGGTTCTTCCTCTGGTGTGTGGTGCTGGTGTGTGGTGTTGTGTCTTCTTCCGCTCCGCTCTTATTTCTTGCATTCAAGGAAACAAAAGCACTCAACCAACGCCATTAATGAAACCTTCAGAAATTAGCAACTGACTAATACAGCTATACACGAGTTTAACACCAACTAAAGGCACAGAATCAATCATCGTCAACATCAAGTTCCTTGCAAGCTTCATTCCTTCAACACCTACCTGCAGCTCTCCAATCTCCATTCTGCAGTTACAAAGTTACCATCGGTAGATAGTGGGCAATTGTTCACAAGCAATTTCGGAGTATCCCTTGCAGGTATATCAATGTTCACACTTTTGAATATGCTCATTTCAAATACTATCAAATATAACAGATCACGATCCTATAATCTAGTCAGTCCAACATCTAATTTCTGTTCGTGATTACCTTATCTGAGATTATTGGTTTCTGTTTCTGTATTATGTTTGGTGTTCATTGTTTCTGCTGGTGATGGAACTAATTACATTCGCCAGACAGATTGATTCTACTATACTGTTTTCGAGTATGTAGCAAATTTGCTACCAAGTGACCTTCTGAACAGAACAGCAGTTGAGTTGAATACGTGAGTAATCTCTCGAGTACATGTGATCAAGTTTCTGCACCCTGTAAATTTCCTGAGATTCCATTGTCAATTTCCAGAAGACAGAAGGGGCGTAGAAGGCGTTTTGATTTACATCATTAGGGCTGCAATGGAAGGGTCCTCAATTCTCCCCTGTCAAAAGTTTGCATGTGCTTCATCTTATTCTAGTAGTAGCAGTTGACGAGTTAAATAGAGATTGTTATAATTTCTCAGTTTAAAGGTCTGCATATTCAATATAATCATTATACCTTCAGAATATATCCTACTTATCTGTATTTTCTTGAATGTTTATTGAGAAGCTGTTTGACAATTTAAATGTCTTGTGATTTGATATTTTGACCATGTCATTGTGTAGGAAAGCCTAATTGTGGATGTTGTAATTTCTAAGATTGTTGCCTGCTTGAAGAGTTAGTTATTTATAGGTTTGATCATTATAAGCCAAAAAAAAAACAGTTAACATCTAAAATTGTTGCTAATAGAAGCAATAGTTTTCAAAACAGTTATAACCAAACTAAAATATTGCTGGATGGTTCAATTACTTTCTTTTTGTTCCGTGGCAAGGTCCATAAGCTCAAAAGGGCAAGAGCGCCTGAACATAAGTTTGGGAGGATGGTGGTTCAATTCCACCTGGATCTAGACTTGTCTGCTAATGCTTTTGTAAATATGTTGTTTTCATTCTTGCAAAGCTGTAATGTTAAATTCCACTGTCTGTTTGATGTTAGTTGCGTTTTGATTTGATACTCATTATATACTTCTATTTGTGTTTGGGAGTTTGGCATTTTTTGCACTTCTATGCATTATGTATCTTTCTGATAAAAATGATGGGACGTCAATTTCCTACACTCTTTATTAATGAAAAGATAACACAGACATAGTGGAGTCCCTAGGACTTGCCAGCTTCAGCAGCTAAGACATCAGCAGACATTTGTGATGCCATGGAAACATCCGCCGCATTTCACCTGTCTAAGCACATGTTTGATTGCAGCGTGTGGAAGTTCATTCAGTAGCATTCAAATTTTTTGAGCGAGGATACATCTGAATGGGTGGGGTAACCTGCCTTTCTTAGATCAAGGAGTCGATAAGCTACAAGTGAGTCGTGTTGAACTTGGCTGTTTGGTATCATTACGACCCAGCAATCTGAATCCCATGGAGAAGGAGCGCCAGCGGTTCAGCCTGTCATGGAGGCGAAACCCCGGACTTGATTGCATATGCGACATGAGTAGTCAATCTTAAGCCACCCTTAACGTAACTGTCCGTGTTCAAGTTGATCACATTATGTGGTGGTGCTGGTGCAATCCAATGGGCAGCAGAGCTATCATTCTTAGGCTCTAATGTTGCATTAAACCAACCAGCCATCGGTCTCAGCAAGTCGGACTAGTGAATCAATCTGATTATCACCTTCAGAAGTTGATGTGTTCCTGAATTTCCTGCTCTTTTGAAAGGATGTCGTCATATGCGAGTCTAAAGGGACAACGTTTGGCCATCTTTCAAGTTGGTAGTTCCTACTTCCTACACTTCTGTTTGTCTAATAGGTCTGGTCACATCTACTGTGTTTCAGTCATTTATATTGCCATCCTCCCTGGGTTGGAAACATGACATGATATCTATTCCAAACAGAAGCTTGGCCATTTAGCCGACTTTGTATGATGAATAATAGGATTGTTTTGTGCCATATGGTATCTGATTTCGGCGGACTCTTCAACCAATGTTAAGATTTCGGCCAACTCAAGGTTCTTCAACTTCATGTGAAGTGAAGCTAGGAGAAAGAACGTAGAAAATCCGGTTTCAGCTGAGAGCTACCTTCTACAAACTTGAATATATGTGAACAGAATTTGGATAACAGTTTAATCAAATGGATGGCAGGTTTTACAGAGCCTATGTGACAGTGCCAGAAAACATGAACAAAAATCAAGTGAGTGCTCTTTTCATTACAGAAGACTCGAAAACGTCACACTACACTGAACACAAGCTCATATACAAGACATGACCGTCTCAAAAGCTTGCTTGGGCGACATTGACACGCGTACTTAGCCAAGTCCTAATAAAACGTATAGCCATTCTTGAAGCTACTAATCACACTTGCACTGAAAATGAAGTTATGGTTTTTACTGGCCAAAATTGCAACCTTCATTGTTTGATGTATGATAGCCATGGAGCACCATCACTTGCAAGAGCTCAGAAAAATCTTCTCCTGAAAGTTCTAGTTGTCGTTTGGTAAGTCCGGGCAAGTAACCCAACGCCTAATCCCACGCCAATACAAACACCGAGGCCAATCCCAACACCAACTCGTACCCCAGCATTGAACCATGATACCTCGTCGTCTTCACCTTCCATGTATTCTTGGTTCCTCCAGTACAGATTGAGTTCTTCTTCCTCGTCCATTTTGTAATTTGGGTACCGCGTTTCCTGCTGACCAAAATGAAAAGTGTAAGGTAATGCCCTTCAGGCCATTGATTCAGCTGTGCCTATATATAAATGGACAATCCTAGATTTCCTATGAAAGTGCAATCTCAGTAATATGACCCCAAGAAAACAGGTTGGGATCACAAACATAACTCAGAGATCAGGTATGACTTAAGTTTACCTGCAGATCAAGCCTGGAAGAAACAGTATTCAGCAACTTCATACTTCCTGGATCTCTCGAGGTTCCTGCCATTTCATCTTCTGGTATCATATCCAATGCACTCTTCCTATTATTCCTCTTCCGATTATTAAGCTGCAATGTTTTAGTCAAGACAATCGGAGCTCCAGAAAAGCATCCTGCAACATAAACCTCAATGGTAGGCATGTCACTTTCCGGTCTGCCATTACACGGCGTCTTCAGAAAATCAGAGCAGCCGACCACTTCAGATTCGAATCTCAAACTCCATCTCCTATCGGAATCTTGTTCCTCTCCATTATCAGTACCATTGCTTTCGCACAACTCCAAAACTCCACTAAGCACAAGATCCTGTCTGTTGAAAACCTGAAACTTTACACTTCCTGTGAATCTGACATTATCAGTGCTCACAAAGGTAACTTCTTCGGACCTCTTATCCATACGATCCCTCCGAACAACAGATGACATTCCATCAGAGCTAATGCTACATCTCTGGCCATTTACTTCAAGAAGGGTATCAGGATCCAGAGGAATGTGATTGAGTTCAAGCAGTTCCGGAATGGAGTCGTCAACTACATGATTGCTAATTCTGACATAAAAGACTCTTACATCAAACCAAGAGGGGAATCTGTTTCTGCCAAGTTGGAGAGGTGTCTGCCTAATTATGTGAAAGCCATTACAAGCTACTTCATCTCCATTAACATTTCCACAAGATCCCATGATCATCCAACACTTTCAAGAGTCACCAAAATCACTGATGGGTCACATTAAGGCAAACAGCTTGAGCAATCTAACACCAGAGGCATCAAGAGCTGCCAAGAGAAAAAAACAAGCAATCAAAGTAGATAGGATCAGAAAGCTACACTTACTTTTAATAGAAAAACTGAAGAAATGAATTAAGAACACTGCAATTATTGCTCAATCAAAGTTCAGGCGAAAATTGAATCCAAATCCCCTTTTCTTCCAGGCTACAACCAAATGAAAGAGAAGAAAAACCGACAGCAAATAACACAGATCCGATGAATTAGGGAAAATTGAATCCAAATCCCCTTTTCTTCAAACCCTAGAATTCCCCAGAGCAATCAAGATACATGCTTTTCTAACCTTTCGATTCGCGAAATCAATTCAGAGCCCCTATCCAATTGAAATCGACCATCAACGAGCGGTCGAGCTTAATCGAATTGAGATTGTCTTCTCCTCAGTCGCTTTGCAAAAATCTCACTGAAGAATTGTCCAAACTAATTCCTTCATCGACTGTCTCACAAGTTTGCAGACAACAAATTGACCCGGAATCGCAACGAAATTTGTGGATAAGAGTTTTCATAGTATGGTCTTCCGAGGAAAATCCAACGGTGGAGAGGAGCTCAGAGACCCCATTTTATGGTGTCGCGAAATCTGATGAGCATGATAATGTCATTTTCCAATACTCCCCACCTGGACCCCACTCGGCCACTCTTATCTGATTAAAACAAAGAATTTGATTTTAATGATAATCTTATCTAATTGAATTGAGGCTTTGGATTTCATGGAGGTCGGCTGGTTTGATGAGAGGAGAAAAGTATGCAATCACATCGTCTTCTTCGCCCTTGCACATGGCTGTTGTGTGTTGCTGACTTGCTGTATCAGCAGACTGTGACTGAATATTGGGCCAAGGCCCAATCCATATTTGGGCCTAAAGCCCAATTGAGCCCAATTTATTCATTTAGGCCGAACATAGAGCTATGCGCCTATGCCCCAACTTGTCAACTTGGTCATCTCTTTGACCTCATGAATTTGATGTGTAAATGGGATTGGATCATGTGAGAACCGATGTAACGATGTTGAGGAAAGAAAAAACGAGATCGTGTTATTGATCGTTAGATCTCAAATAAGTTAATGGTTTCATCGTTTTTATTGTTGTAGATTTTTGATATGGTTGTCTCGTCATCTTGTATGTGTTTGGCATCCTTCCATTTTTTGTAGTTATTTGATGTGCCACATTTTTGCATAATCTTATGAGTGTTCCATAACTCGAACTCGACACTTAAATCGTGTCGTAGTCATATTGATATTAATATTGATGAACAAGACCAAGTACGGCAAGTAGTCTTATTGATATTAATATTGATGAACAAGACCAAGCCAGTCGTACAAAAATCAGCCTAACATTTTTGTACCACCTCAAAAGAAATAAGCACACATTACCGAGTGTGCTCAAGATGGGTTGTTCTCTTAACCATGGTTGAGTTAAGACACGTAAAGCCTTTCCTACTTCTTTACTCCCAGGTGAGCAGCTTGAGTTAGCAATACATGGGGCCTTTTCTTCAGACGATTTCTCCATCTTATTCTCATCTTTTAATGCTCTTCTTTCCTTTTTAACTTTTTTGAAGTCGCCTTTGTCTTTTGTCGCAGAAAACCAGGAAAAAAATAAATTCCCAGTCATAGCTTAGGATATACACAGACATAGAAGATGAAGAAGAGAGCTCAGGAGATTCCAAGTTCATCATTTGATTTTTTACCTCTGCTTTCTATCTTCTCTGCTCTTTAGTTTTTGTATTGTTCTGTGTTCTATCTTTCAAGTTCTTTGTTCTTGAGACCTCAAACAGGAGCAAGTTTAAACTGAGTCCTGTTACTCATTAGGTCATCTACTTATCTGGGTAATTGGGTTTGATTATAAGCTTGGTTTTGTTCTATCAATAATAGGGTTTTTTTGTTCTTTGTAATCTATATAAAAGAGGATATATTTGGTGGAGCTTGATGGGTAAGAAAAGGAAGAAGACTACACAGAAGACAAAGAAGATATCAGTAGCCATGGCTGAAGCTTCTTCAACAGGAGAGGATTATAGTACTAGTAGTAGTACACCAAGGAAAAGAGGAAGGCCCCGGAAGATAGTTTTTGAAGAGGAATTCAAGGAAGTTAGTAAATCAGAAGATAATTTGAAAGAGATTGAAACCCAAGTTGCACAAAAACAAGAAGAAGAAGAGGAAAAGCAAGAAGAGCTCACAGAAACATCTCATATGGCTGAAAAGAGAGAATCTTTAAAGGAGCAGCAACAGAAGCCAAAGAGCAGAGCAAGAAGAAAAGGCAAGCCCCATAAAAGTTGCTAAGTTAGAACTTATCTTCAGGTTATCATCAGTCTTTTGTTATTTATGGTTGTGGATTAATTTATTGGAATATTTCACTTTGTTATCTGTCATTATCATAATGATAATTGTCTTGAATCTTGATGGATGCATATTTCATAGTATTTAGAGTGGTTTTCATTTAGAAAATTGATACTTCAATCCTCCTAGGGTTACTATTAAGATTGTTTTTCACATGAATATGCTAAGAATTCAGTTGTTTTCACAAATGTTCTTGGCATCTTCTATTTTAATTTTTTTTTGGAATTTACTTTCTATTCTCTGTTAGAAGTTATACTAAGAAATGGGTATACTTTTCCTACTTATCTTACTTGCTGCTGTCCTCTTTTGTCTTCTGCACAAGCATGCAATAAGGTCCAAATGACACCATAACTTTGAAAAATGATGAGCAGGAAAAGTTCAAATTCTGCCAAAAAAAATTTATGAACCCTCCGGTCATCAATGTTATATAAAACGTTAGGTGACCTCTAGGCGGAGAGGGACCGTCTAGTGCCTAGGCGACTAATAAGGTTACCTAGGCGGCTTAGACGGACACCTAAACACCGTTTAGACGGGTTAAAAGGCTAGACAGACAAAGATCGACTGACGCCTAGACGGGGCCTAGAATGGATTTTCAGAACACTAGTGGTTGCATTATATGATTTTTATCCTTTGCATCCTCTAAAATGGTGATTGCTGAAATTCAGTGAAGGAAAACTCCCTTCCACATGACCACATTTGAGACTACAATCCACAATCCCCTTAACCTAAAACCCAGTGAAGTAAAACAATAAGTGACCTTGTTAAAGGCTAAACAAACCACTACTATTGTTCATTCATTCAAACTCTAAAAGACACCAAATATACAATGTTGCAGGGTTTCTGCTTGAGCAGAGTGAGGCTGCTAGCCTGCTACTTTGACAGTGTGGAATACTAGTCCAAAATGGGAAGGACTGATTTCTGTACAATGGCAACATATCAGTAGACAACTAGACATGTATAATTTATTACTCTCTTTTCACATGGCAGGTACTCTTTACATAAAACTGTGGAGTGAAGAGTCTTGCTATAAAATTATAGAGGCAGCATAGCATGAATTGAGCTGAAACTCTACAATTTATACATCTCTTAGACACCACCATCTGACATGTTTTACATGCTCCACATACACGCAAATAGTCCACAAAGCGTAACTCATTGATTTATTATATGGGACCTATATAATTTAATGATGGACCCACAAGTTACAAAGAAGAAAATGGAGAAAGGCTGATCATATATACACAGGTGATGGTCATGTAATGATCCATCCGTCTACCATTCATCAATTGTTTTTTTGGTGCATATGGAACAATAAGTCATTTGAGCCACAAAATCCCACCAACCCAAGCAGACATTTGCATCTTCTGGAGGAAGCAATATGGTGATTCTTTCTTACCAAAATCAGCTAGGAGAAAAAGATACATAACACTGACTAAATTCTCATTTTATATATCTGTTAAGTGTTCAATCCATAAAAACGAAGCTTAAATATTACAAAGTCACACCACAGATACAACAAAATACGGTAATGCTAAAGTTCAACTGTAGATGGATTTCATCCCTGAACTACCAATCTGGGGAGGACTTTTGAACGTAAGACAAAAATACAAGCCATTATGGATGACTGAAATCACCTGAATAAATCAACCCTTTGGCTTGTGATGTCTTTCTTTCTTATAACGAGTCTGATCCGGATCAAACCCGCCTTCTTCAGCTCCATAGACAGCCCAAGAAGGTGTGACAGCCATATAATCTTCACTGCCAAAAGGTTGCCCAGAAGCCACCTACATTTTCAAATCATATACGATTTATAACAATGAAAACTCTCTTTGTCTGGCACAGATAAATAGAGAACACAGACTAATGGCTGACCAAATCATGGAACTTTTCATAGTCAATCCAAGTGTGCCACTGCCCATTGATCTTAAACTTGTCAGTCTTTGCCAATAGGACACAACACGAGTGTGCATGCTCACAGGCAACTTCATACTCCCCTTTACTCTTAGAAGCTAAGGCCTCGGAGAACTCCTTAACATCAGCATGCCAGGGCACATTCTCCATGGTTAACTTTGATGTGGCAGTTCTGTTAAAAACAAGATGCGCGTCAATATGTAAATAGAAAGGCACAAATGAAGATGATTATTTGCAGCAGGAAGCAACTTACGATCCACAATAGGTTACGCCTTTGATTTCAATAAAGTCTGGCTTCCCAAGAGATAAGAGGTTGAAATAGGCTTCTAAATCTTCTGTATTCCAACCCTTAACCAATGTCAAGCGATAAACAGTTCTCTGATTCTTGTCTCTCAATGACGTTAGGGAGTCCTGTCACATATGATCAAGAAAACACGTAAGATATGATGCAATGAACTGCCATAACCAGACACATGGAAAGAGATCGAACAGAGTAACAGCCATATTGTAAACATCAATTCCAAAACCCTGAGTGCAGGAGCTACTTAAATTAACTTAAACAAGCATGTCAAAGACTCAAAAGATACAAAAATTTATATACCAACAAATACATCAGATTTCAAAATTTACGCCCATGACTTCTATACAAGTAATTCACAAGGAAAGTTCGTTTATTAATGGTGCTACTAAAATCAATGGCAGAGACCTATAGTTGCTAAACCTCACAATATTAATAGGATGGCCTTGGATAGCAGGTGAAAAGAAAGAAGAGAGGACGCGAGCATCTATTAATAACCAAACAAATGGACTCAATATCTCTACAATCTATTCTCACCAGGAAACGCTCCCAAAAATCTCCAAAGAGTGGTCTATCAATTGCCTTCAAAGTATCCTTTGTTGCAGCATCAACACTCACATACAACTGCTTAGAGCCAAGTCATCAGAAGAGGAATTGAAGTTAGATAAGGGCCCAGAATAGAATCAATATATTCAATAAGTAACTTGAGATCGTTCAATAAGCATGCCTGCGTCAGAGGTCTCAGATTTCTAATCTTTTCAGGGAATTGTGCATTTGTCACAAGAAAAGATGAAATACGCCTCCGATGCAACTCATCTAAAAGAGCATTAATCTCAGGGTACATGATAGGTTCACCAACTAGTGATAGTGCACAATGCCTAGGAGCAAGACCTTCAGCTAGTCGCTCCTCCTTCACACCTAGTAGAACATTATAAATCAGCCTTTTACTACATGATACTTTGATGGATAAAGCATACATGATGTGTTATGCAAGATGAAGAATAAAAATATACAGACTCTAACTGACTGACTATCTTCCAATGGTAAATTTAGTACATATCACGATAAGAAGCAGTGTAAATTAGAACATAAGGTCGTAATCATTACAGGTAAACTTCATATTACCTGGTACTCCTTTCATCTGCTTTATCATCTTTGTGTGCAGATCTATAGCAGTGTTAACAATCTCTAAGGGATCGTCCATTTTCCATTGCCAACTCTTGGCTACAGGGTTTGTGTGATGCCTCCAACAAAACACACATTTATTAGCACACGCTAAACTGGGGGTAGTCTCCATACACCTATTTCAATATAAGCACATCCAAATTTAAGAAAAGCAGTTCTAAAAAATATATATGGTGCTAATAGAGCAGCTTAATATAGTAGAGGAATCTTAGAAGACAAGCAGAGACTAACACTTAGGCTCCACTTGGTTGGACGTACAATATATTCATCCCTATTCGAAGTGGTTGGTGAAATGGAGGAAAAAAAACCATCACTTAATCAAAAATAGAAAACTAAATTTCAAGGGAATCAATTTCCTCACTATTGAATTTTAAGTGACAGTCATATATAGAGAACTAACTAACTTAACGGAGCTAAATCTATACAATCCAAAAACAACAACAAAAAAACTTGCAAGGTTTTACCGATTTAAGAGATAAAGTTGACTTAAAGGCTTAAAAACATAATGTCACAACACACTAAATAATAACCACACGAACATGGAAAGAAAATCTCATGGTTCAACAATATCTAAACTCCAAGCTTTAATCACCTATGACTCTCAATCCCATAAAACGAGTGCTTGTAACAACCTCCACGGCCTCTGAGTTGTGCCTTGGTCCATCTGCAGAGCTTAACACCACTGTGGGAACCAATTATTTTATAGCCCTGCAAATACCACCATAATGTTACAGATTTATGTAAACATCATTGGCAATGTCGTACATATATGTGTGCAACCCATAGGCTCATGTATAACTGTTGCATAGGTTCATTTTTTTAAGAGTTCCTTCTGGACTGTCAAAATCTTCCACAGGTTCAACTTAACAAACCGAAGTGTTATAATCCAATCCAAAAATGAATTATCATAACCAATACTAGTATGTTTTCCAATCATTTGTGTGCTTCCGTCTACACTCATTTGCATTATTTATTCATTTTTTTTACCTCTGGCTTAGTTGATTACCATTTACCACTAGTCCACTACAAACTGTCAAACGTACTGAAAGGTCTGAAACCATGATATAGAAGATATATTTATAGATTTTTACCTGTTTCACCAAATTTGCTCTGATTACAGGAGTCACCATTTCTTTCTGGCCATTCACCTTAGTAACCTCAAACTTGGTTTTCGAATTCCTGGAAGGCCCTTTTCCTGCAAGATCCTCAAGATCAACAATATCTGTACCTCCCTCCTCTTCATCCTCAGACTCTGACACCTCAGACTCCTCACAATCACTCTCACACTCCACACTACCACAAACAGAAGCCCCATTCTCCACCACCCCACTCTTCAAAACCCTAACCAATCTCTCACCCCAATCACCAAACTCCCCATCCAATTGACCTCCATCAACATCCCCTTCCCCAATCCCTACCACCTCCTTGGCACCCAAGCTCTTCAGCCTCTTACAAAACCCCCTCCCAACAGCGTTAAACTTCTCCCCATAAGCCCTACTCCCAACGCCGAAAACCGCGAACTTGCACTTGGTCAGCAACAAGGACCCCGCTCTAAAATCATGAGCACTCTCATCGATCCAGTCAGCGAAGAACTTGGCGCTCGGAGGCGGCCTCCCGTCCTCCCAAGTGCACGCCACGATCAAAACTAGGGTTTCCTTCACGAGATCCTCGGGATCGTAATCCTGCACATTTACGAGTTCGAAAGCGAGTCCCTGCGATGAGAGCAGGCTCTGGAGCCGACGAGCTAGGGCTTTTGAGGTTCCGGTTTGCGAGATGAACAGGATCTTGGAAGCTCGAGATGGAGAGATGGAATGAGCTTTGAGCTTGAGGGAGCGGAGGCAGAGAGATTTGTAGAAACAGTAGACGGTGGTGGCGGAGAGGAGGGCGAGGATGGTGAGACGAGAGGAGGTGGATGAGAGAGAAGAAGGCAACATTCCGGCGGAGAGGCGGTGGCTTTTGACGGCGGACTAGTGGTGGATTGGTGGTTTCACGGCGGAGGAGAGGAGGTTGGGAGGAACGCTCATCCCGCCGGCGGGGAAGGGTTTAAGTAGCGGATTGGGAAAATGGTGTATCGGCGAACCGGGATTCTGGGAGGGTTTAGTTTTCAGAAATCGGCCCAAAAACTTATAAACGGGCCGTTGTTTGTGATTATTGGGCCGGCCCAATGTTTATATTGAGAATACGTTTTTTTTATTTTTATTTTCCCTTTCCAACTACCAAGTGGCAAGTGAGGTTTGTTTCCCAGATAAATGAACACAAAAATTGTGGGCTTGGGGTGCATCAGCTTACTGGTTAAACACTCATAGTATCGGGTTCGAGACTTTAGGACAACTGTTTGTCCTATTTTCTTTAGACATGGTTAGTAACCAATTCTAATTGTGCGCTTGGTGCATCAGCTTACTGGTTGAGCATTCATGATATCGGGTATGAGACTGGACGGCGGTTTGTCCTATTTCCTTTAGAGCTGGTCAGTAACCAGTTCTCGAATCCAAGTAGTATTTGCGACAACCCTGATCCTTTCCTTATTTTAAAAAGATGAACACCACCATGATGAAAACCAGTATATAAAATTCGTAGTATGTGATACTGCTAAAATGGTAATTGATGAAGGAAAATTAAATTAAAATTCTATACACTCATCATCGATGAAACACACTCACTGAATTTTTTTTGAGCCCCACACACTGAATTGGAAAAAAGGGACATTTATCAAGCCTGAGATTCTGAGAAGTTAGCACAAGCACAACTTCCTCACAGAAGAAACTATCACACTATCTCATATGAACAAATTCACCGATTTACTTGATTTTTTGGGGGACACTTCTCCAGCTGAGGGTTGGATTTGTTCTGCAAAATCCCAAGCTACAAACAAGAAGACAAAGCAGAACCGAGCTTGAAGCATCAAAGAGCAACCCAAATGTTCTTGAAAATCATATCTATGTTCATTTTCCCTAGTGCCCATCTGGTTTGAGTTGTTCCAAAGCAAGGTGCCAAATGACCTTCAAGCCCAACTGTTTTCCGGTGCGGCATATATGGATGTCAAAACTTGCAGGTGAGTCCTAATTGCCATTTTGTCAAAGCATCAACAAGGCCAAATCCGTCTCAGAAAGGGCTAGATGGAGAGTTTTCAAGGTCTCCACATTGTTTTCTGGGCAGCAAGAATGCCTTCCTTCCCTTGAGCAAACGTCATTCGGATTTCCCAGTTCAAGCTCCTCAATATTCCTTCTAGAGGCACCAAATTTTCTACCTTATCTCTTACGATTGCCCAACCTCCAGGCCGTAAAATCCGATCCATCTCAACTACAATCCCAACCGGGTATCTACACCTGCTCAAGATAATGAAGGACAATGTTACAACCTTAGAATCGACAAATAAAGGGACAGAAAGCAAGAATCTAGCTATTAAGCCAAATTTGAGGAAGCATAACATGTAATTCAATTCATGTATCAAGTATGCCAATTACATCATGGACTCAGGAAGGAAGTCGGAAAAATGGAAAATTGCATAAACACCAGGAAGTTGATATATTAAAAACGTATAATGAAGTAACTAGAAAATGGAAACAAAGAGAATATTTCTGCTAATAAAATTAATTTCGATTTGTACCAGACATATATTGCTTTTTGTACAAAAACAAATCAGATTCTGACCTTCCTTTAAGCCTTGCAAAGAGATGATCAGCATGTAAGAGATCATACGTTCTTGGGTAAGTGCCAAAAGACTCACACCAGTCATGGTATACCCCAAAAAGTCCACGTTCGTAAATGTAGGGAAGTGTATCTGGTGCATTAACAGGAACCACATTCATCACCCAGACCTTGTGATGAGAGAGGGCAGCAGCAAAACTGTGGTTTTGAAACAAATGAACTTAGTGTCATATAAAATTTAAGACAAGGGTTGGCATTAGACCGTTGTAATGGAGTACAATTTGGGAATTACCCTCCATAGATGGATTTCATATCCATTACATTTCGGATGTTTCCCCAGTCAATTCCCATTCCAGTAAGATATGATTTTTCAACGGTACTATTCCAGTGGTGTGTGTCCGCCTTTACCTTCTCCTTTTCTTCCAACCACTCAGGATAAGTTTCGAGCCTTTTGGGCCACTCCGCAGGCCACTCATTTCCATGTTGTTCAATTGCAGATGGAATAGCAAGCAAACAGCTTGTTATGGGAACATGCCTGTCACAGGTCAGAGCTTGCTAAAATTAGAAATGAATCACAAGGGGCATTATTTCGTACATTACATGGAAAATCACAAACCTCATGTTTTAAAATTGAGGCTTATAATATTGAGAGTGACTTCATTTTTTCAAAGCCAAGAAAGCAATAAGAGAATCCATCAGCTCTGTAATGCATTCACCCAAGGAAATGGAATAGTATAGATTCCATCAAATGATAAGATGAGGGGGCAAGTCAGGCTGAAATATATTTTGCTTACCAGGCAGCATCCGGGTTTTCACTTTCCTTGCATAGGGGAGGATTTTTCTTCCTTCTTAGATAATATATCTCATTTGACTCTGGTTTTTGATAGATCTTGATGCCCACTTCACTGACTTCATCTGCTTTATCAGCCAGTACATTCCAGCATAGAGATGCAGTCAATGATGTCAGGGCTGTCACGAAAGTCAGTCCTCGGTGTTAATGAATTGAACCAAGTCAAGATGAATTGTACGATATCAAAACCAACACAAATTTAAGAGCTGTTAGTCACTTAGTGACCTCTGAATAAGACTACAAGGTTTGTTCTGATCACAGTTCATTGCAGCGATTGCCAAACAACATGTATCCTAGAAGAAAAAGGATAGATACTCCAAAGTTGTAGTTCCACCATTTCGGATATATTAACAACTATCTTACCTTCTTCTCGTTCAAAGCTATTATGCTTGGTTGACAAGATAAAGTATCCACCTGGTCTCAAAAGTCTATTCATCTCCAGGAGGTACTTCCCACCTGCACAAACGCAGAACAGCATAATTAGGTACACATTCAACTGTATCATAAAGAATGGAGATAGAGAAACTATGAGCAACAAAGATTGAAGTTAAGGTGTAGACAGAGACCATTAGAATGCCAATGAATATCACATCCACCACAGTGAATTGCATCAAAGACATTGCTCGGAAAAGGAAGCCTTCTAGTTGCAAATGGGCTCACAAATGTGGGAAAACCACGCTCAAGTGCAACCTGTGCCAAGTCCACAAGGTCATCCTTCAAACCCAGGGACAAAGTTACAACATCCTTATCAAGCAGAAAAGCTCCAAAACTCGAGTCTGCGCATCCAACATCCAACACTACACGGATATTTTTTCCCCATTCAATATCTGGTGCCATCTACAAGAGCGAAATTTATTAGGGAAATTCTAGAAAGTTTTTGAACACCAATAGCATACCCAGTATAGAATAGAGCATAATGAACCATGAATCAATTTTATCAAAAGTAAGTTAATGTGACCAACCAGGAGATGCAGGCCGAAGTTGTTAAAAGGGGTAAAAGATCTATCTCTTGTAAATTTCAGAATCATAATTCCAGTCTCATCTTTTTACATGCCCATTCCATACAATTTCTTTTATTAGGAAAAAGATGTATCTATTACATAATATAAGAAGACAATGAAACGGGCCTGCAGCCTAATGGTTCGATCAAAACTGACATTACCAAAACATAGTAGGAGTAAAAAAGCAAGCAGCAGCGATTAATACATGCAGAGAAATACCTCCTCGATAGACTCTAAATAATGAGAAATACCGCCCTTTATGGCAGATTCATTCTGAGGGAATGTCAAGTATTCTTCAAATTCAACCACCCAATTCTGAGTCTTAATATATGCATCAAGTTTTGGATGTGCAACATTCTTATAAATTATCTGCAAAAGATGCACTTTTATCAGCAGACCAGCAGAATGTTGAAAATATACATACGAACCAATTCACACAGATCAAAACGAGATAATACAGGAATCAAATACCTTGTGCTTGCTCTCAGGCCAGCGCACCGGCATGTCATACCCATCACTCTGAAGTGGAACAAGACACATTGGAGGTGTCTTAGGACAGCTCCTCTCGTGATGTCGATACATCTGAGTCTTCCCAGTTGCGATTTCAACATCAATACAAGGAATGTAATTATGCTTACTTCTAGTACTACATTGTTTCCAACTATAGCTTGCTTTTGGATCAAACACAGGACCCAAATCCTTCTTCTTACCACCACCAACTGAATCAGACCCAGATGATCTCTCATCCTCCCCCTTCAAATCAAGTTCCGGGTCTTCCTCCCGAGCTTCGGATTCTTCATTTCCTTCAACTTCATCACTTGTCTCCACTTCTCCACCCTCAGATCCTTCCTCCTTCCCCTCAACCACCTCTTCAACATCACCCTCATCTTTCTCCTTCTCCAAAACCCCATCTTCAGATCTCTCCAATCCATCTCCCTCTTTTACCACCTCTTCAGTACCATTCAATCTAATCTCAAAAGTTTCTTTCTTCCTCCCATTCTCCTTCGTAGGACTTCGCCTAGATTTGCCTGGAGTAACAGTACTAACTCCCTTACTAGCAGGCTTTTTCTTCTTCTTCCTTTTGTTCAGATCAGACTGCAAGCGGGTGTTTTTGCTACTCTTGGTTTGCTTTGGGCGCTTTTGGGATTGGGGCTTGCGAGGCTGAGTTCTTACGGAATGAGAATTAGTACCACTAACCTTTGGAGTAGGAACAACAGTTGCAGGTTCAGCAATTTCGCCAAAGCTTTCTCTTCGGTCTGTGAAGGAATTGGGAGTGGCGGAAAAGAAGGACCATAGCAAGACGAAGCAGAGACCTAGAACAACCACAGCTGTTAGCTTTGAGCATAACCCATGGGGGCGTTTCAATTGGTGAGCCCATCGAGCAAACGCTGATTTTGCTTGGCGCCCATATCTTGCTATTGTCATCTCTCTCGGTTTAAGTTGAATTGCAGAGCAAGATGATGAACTCGGGAAAATGCAGAATTTTTGGAGGATTGCGGATTGGGGATCTAGAAAATAGCTGAGACAACTGAGAAAAGATAGAAATCTTGAGCAAGCAAACGAAAGATTCAAATCCAAGGTTTCTCAGAGTAGCCAGATTGAGAAAGGGAAAGGAAAGTGCCCATAGAACAGTGCTCGTGTGATTTGGACAGTGCTAGGGGTAAAAAAAACCTTGGGAGTAATTTGTAAGGGATGACGGTAAAGTTGAAATTTTTAACATTGAGAGCCAGATATTTCAAAGATTCAATTTGCCAAGTCGAATCCTAAAGGTGCTCAGTGGACCCCCACGAGATAGTGTTTTTGGATAAGTCTACTGAATTGGGCCTGGCCCATCCTCACGAGGAAACCGTGGATCCGGGGTTCCTGATGGCAACATGTGCTTAGTACATTGGATAAGGAGTACAAGGCTCAGAACAAACTAAAAGGGGTTGTGAAGAAGGTTGAGTTGAGATTACCACAAATGAGTTCATTATAGTGATCAGTGATGTAAAACATTTAAAGGCTTAAACTGATTGTAATTGGACGGGTGATAGTTCTCAATCTCTTTATAGAAATCCCGATTTGACGGAAAAAGTGTCTGGTTTTAAATAAATTTTACATATAAGGTCGGAGTCACTTTTTAACCCAAGTTAATGGGTAGATCTTCTCTATTCCTCATATACTAGTGGATGGATATTTTTACTTATTGTCTAAGTTAGTATATTCTCCAACAACAATTAGCAAATTATCACAATTCAAAGCATAATTTGAGTTGGGTTTCCACAAAAAAGGGTAGACTATAGAGCTAAATATTAGATACCCTAATAAAGAAGTAGTTGCACTTACCACTCACTAGTTGCCACATGTGTCCAAATACAATAATAATAATAAATATCAGAAAAAAACCTTGTTCAAACCAAAAGTACTTGGCTTAGGTAAGTATTTATTTCAAGTAGGAACCCACCAAATATCTATGAACAAATATGTGCCACGACTGATGTTGACAATCACTAAAAAAAATAGAGTGTACAAGTAGCATATTTGCATGGAAGAGGGGAAAAATAGAGGACATATCAAACATATAGGCAGTCGTGGAGTTCTCCTTACCTTTTAGTAGAGCTAGACATGATAAGCTGATATTTTTCATACATACTGGTTTTTATGTGGCTGTCTTTGCTTATCCACCACCCACCACTCTCTTTCTTTGCCTAAACACAATAAAACCAATGCATTTATATCAGCTAAGCTCCTCTTCCACAATCTAAAAAACACACTAGTTTTACAACATGATGGAGCAAAAAGAGGATCACTCTCAAGACCAACAGCTTGTATGGTCAGAGCTTAAGCTACCAAGCTTGCTGTTCAAAGATAGCCTTAGGAAGCTGCATTCGGTGATCGAAACCGAATGGGACAGTCTTAGGCAGTCTGCATGCCAAACTGCGGCCGGGAGGGCGCTTTGGAAGCATGTGACGAATGACCCATTGGCTGAGTTGCTCGCAGGGGAGACGCACCTTAGGCGGTTTTACGAGAAGATCAGGAAAGATTGCCTGAAGAATGCGCGCGAAATTTCCGGGGTGATTCTTGCAGTGAGAACTCTCTGGTTTGATGCAAAACTAGAGGAGGCTCTTAGTTCCTTTGGTACTCAGGAAACACAGGTCATTATTCTTGGCGCAGGTTGGTTTAAGCTCTACTGTCTTTGTTTTTTACTACATATATAGGTGCATTTTTTTATATATAGTTGCAAAATATCAGAAAACATGTTAGAATATACTAGAACAATCCTACATCAACTAATCAGTTGCAAGCATAGTTGTGCAGATTGTGATCACAACTTACTCAAACTTAAATTTTAAAAAAAGGGTTTTTATGCCCCACCAAAGGTAAAGTGGAAAGTTAAGTTACAAACGAACATCTCAAATGGCATCTAATTGGTTATTAATATGTCAAGTAATATTACTATACAAGAAACAAACTGCATTTACCATATAAATCACACAAATTTGATCCTAACACAGGGATGGATACAAGAGCATACCGCCTAGACTTCTTGAGTAACAGCTCTGTGTTTGAGGTTGACTATCCAGAAGTTCTGCAGATGAAAGAAAACATATTGCAAGCAGCTCAAGAATCCTCCACAGAGGAAGGTTCAGAAGAAGTTGTAAAAAAGGCAAAATCAGTGACCAGGGTAGCAGCTGATCTTAAGGATGGCAACTGGCTTGAAAAGCTTGAGAGTTCAGGTTTCGTACCAGAGAAGCTGACAGTGTGGATTCTGGAGGGCATCTTGTACTACCTGCTGGATCCAGCCGCCTTACAAGTACTAAAGACCATAGCCAACTACTGCACTCTCACTCAGACTGTTCTCCTGGCTGATTTCATGAACAAACAATCAACAGCAATGTCAAAATCAACTTTCCGGTTTTATAGTGATTGGCCTGATGAGCTACTGCCATCTATAGGATTTTCTGATGTTAAGCTGTCGCAGATTGGCGATCCGGATGCCCACTTTGGACTCACACAGGATCCACTCAATTTGTTCAATAAGCTTCGCAACATTCCAAGGACGGTTCATATAAACCCAGACGATGGAACACCATGTTGTCGGTTATATCTAGTGCAAGCTTCTGGCTCTCCAGCTCGGACCACCTTATAATATGGCCATTCAATTGTTATATTTATCAGCTCCAACAATAGTTCTGCATATTCTAGGCATCATTCTTTGTTAGTTTTTTTTATGGTTATCCAGATATTTAACTAACACAGGTGGTATGCAACAACAACAACAATAGAAACAACGGCCTAATGATGTTTCATTATAGTGAATCACTCAATACGAATGATGCATACAAAATGTTATGTTAGTTGCTCAATGTAAACTACATCGCGGTTTATAACCAGCTTGAAATAATGATCAGAGGTTAAGAAAAATTGGTCTTTTCAGATATTATACAGGCAAGAAAACTCAACATGTTTGCAAAATTATGAGCTTTGTGAAAATGCAGCATTGTCCTAACTTAATACCCACGTATGAACGTGCACCATTACCTTATCATCTGAGAAGGTAAGCTATTGATGCCCAAACTTGAAGAATATACTCGATTCCTTGTTCAAATTCTTCAATGGAAGAGATATAAATATGGAGGTATGCATTGGAAAAATGTTATGCTGGATTGCTGGTTGCTCAATGTAAATTACATTGCGGTTTAGACCCAGTTTGGGAACAATGATCAGAGGTTAAGCAAAATTGGGCCAAGATAACTCATACATACATGATTCCAAATGACGAACTTTGAGAAAACGTAGCATTGTATTAGCTGATACCCTGAGGAGGTAAGCTATTGATGTGCTCAAACTTGAAGAATGTTCTTGACTCCCTGTTCAAATTTGTCGAGGGAAGATATGACATCCACGACAGCATTTGCAATCTCCTTTCTGCGGGAGTACAGAGAGAGAAAACTTGAATGAAGCAGAGTTGCACATGATTCTAGCTCTTCACTTAGCGCATGCTGATTTTCAATGAAAAAAAGGCAGAAAGATTTCTAATATGGTAGAGGTTAAGACTTCACATACCTATCTGATACAAGCTTTATATCAACTTCATTTGCCACATTGTTCAGACTGGTAAATGATCTGAAAATGCAACAGGGGAAGTTCAGTAAACAATGTCAATATATATAACAAAAGACAGGCAACACGGATTAGTGTTTGGGGAATAAATTGCTGATACAATTTAACTACAACGACACAACTACTACCTTATAAGGTCACTCAACATAGCTTCAGCTTCCAGCTTGACAGGATCCTTTTTATCCATCAAGGAAGCTGCATTCTTCACAATCAACGTAAATGTACAAACCTACACAGCAGCTAAACAACTAAGATACAGGTTCTTCATCATCATCATCAAATTCTTATTTGTATATTTACACTTTAATGCATTCCACCACACTATCTCATCTTCTCAAATTTAGCAGCTAAAGGCCAACACAACTCAATTCTAACAGTTGTAACATCTCCACACACTTCCATTGCAAGACATGAGATTCTATCTGTATTTTACTCTTAGATGCATTCCACCACACTATCTCATCTTATCAATTTAGCAAAGAAGTACCTCAACTCCGGTTTTCGCTTGAAAGGCGACAATGGAGTTTCTCTCTTCAGGAACGCAATCCCTAGCCGCTGATTTCAACATATTCTGAACCTCCTCCCCCAAGTCCTTGCCCTCATACTCAGAATCCTTCCCCGCTGCCAATCACCGACGAGAAATCAAACATCAAGCAAAAGATCTAGAAATCAACTGTTAACCGAACATGAAAAGCACAAAAGCGGATAATACTGAGCAAGAGAAAGGCGGATTGAAGGATCTCTCTAGAGGCGACAATCGGAGCCAACAGATACTTTGACGTTTTCTTCTTCTGCTCCGTGAGCCAGTCTTTCGGTCCCGCTACAATCGCAATCGCAATGGAAGAGGGACAAAATTAGGGTTTGTAATTGCGAAATTGAATTCTCACCGCGGAGAGATGAAAAAGAGTCAGGAATTCTGGAACTCACATATGCCGACGTTGAAGGCGGAAGCGGGCGGAGAAGGGAGCAGAGAGGCGAGTGAGATGAGGAGGGAGAGATCTCTTCGAGAGACGCTGGTTCGCTCCAATGGCGGTCGAGATTGAGAGAGAATCGTCTTGCGAAACGGGCTTTGCCGTTTGCGGTTTGGTAGATTGGGGAGTTTTGGCGGGAAAAGAGGGGAAGGCGAGAGGGAAGAACAAGAGTCGGTCAAACGGAGGGTGGCGGGGTTCATGGTTGGTTGGGGCTTGGCTGTGCTTGCTTACTGATCTGCAACGGCCGGATGACGAGTGACAACCGTACATACAAATACAAGCCGCAAAAATAATCACTTAAATTTGAATAAGTTTCTTAATCATTGTCTCAAAAAATAAAGTTTCTAAATCATTATATTGCAAAATTTTACTCCCTCCTTTATGAAATTCTTATCGCTCTATTCAAAATTTTTTTAAATAATGTTGATCGTTGTATATTGTTTATCAAACTTTTCTTCGTAATTAAAACATGAAAGATTTTATTAAGACTAAGGTTGCTCAAGTCAAATCTATACTATATATTAAAGCCGAGAAATTTAAATTCAATATAATAACCACAAAGGGTGTGTTCGGTAAATAAGTTAAGATATTGATAAGTTAAATGATACTGATACTGATTTTGAGTACTGATACTGATACTGATTTGAGATGCTGATAAGTTAAATGGTACTGAAGCTAAAAGTGAGTGTTCGGTAAAAAGATTTGTTGATTAGTTGTAATTTGAGGAAATAAGCATGCTTATTTTCAAATAAGATGGGGGATAGTTTCGTATTTTTTTAGGTAATTATAAGTAACAGAATACTTATTTGGACAAATAAGTATCTAAAATTTTAAATTGTCGAACATGTCTCTCGGATACTTATAATTATCATTTAACTTATTTTAACAAATAAGTTACTTATTTTAAGTTTGCCGAACGCACCCAAAATGTGTACTTTAGGACAAAGAAAATAAGATGAAGGGAGTATAATAAACTAAGCTGTACTAAGTGTGATCATTTCGGTACTTCGAGACTTCTGAAAAACTGTTAACAAAACTTATACCAATTTACATGACCTAGATTAGGGTCAAGTTTAAGCATGTGACAACAAACCGGGGAAGGTGAAAACAAAGACAAGGCACTTCCGGAGTATGTTATAAGAGCTTTTTTCAAAAAAGTTGTATTTGGCCGTGCAACTTTTTCTCTCTCTAAACTTCTACACTCTTCTTTCAATTTGAGTAATCTCTTATTAAAAAAAAAGCTGAAAATAATCTATTATTTGCAATAATGTTGTTGCACCGAACAAGGCCCAAAACGAATCTACCGTGAAGAGCAAAACTTTAATCCAAAAAGAAAAGGGGCAGTACAATTAGTAGTCAATTGATCCTCAAATCTAGAAAGGGTTTTTACCCCTTTGGAAAGTCCCTTGAGAACTTCACACTATTATAGGAGACATTAAAAATATTATTTCTATTATCCCTTCTGTTGTTTTTTATCATTGTTTCAGGGAATCAAATGCTGTTGCTGATTTCCTTGCAAGAAGACACGTGAATCTTCAAAGTCTCAATGCAGCCATTCCATATATTTCAATCTTCGTCCTGTCCTTTTTCGCATTTATCTGTAAAGTCGAGGTGTTTGTTGAGTCAACAACCCTCGCTGTTTGATTTTTTAAAGATAATCCGTAGCGATGATTTAGATCATCCTTGTAACTAAAATGTAGCCTAATTTAGCTTGTTCGAACTAGTAGCTCCGCAATCAAAAAAAAAGAAAAAAAAGAAAGTGTTTTTACCGGATTCTATATTTACCAATGAGGACATCAAATTTAGAAATTGGCATATTATTATGAAGCTTTTCACTGTTTCACAACGTAACAAGTCAAGTGGCTTACTTGTCAAGATCTTATAAGTGATCACGGATTCCTTGATCACTCATTTAGGGTCCGTTCGGGTAATTAGCTGAAAGTTGAGACTGAAAGCTGGAAGCTGGAGATGAAAGGTGAAAGCTGTAACTGAAAGCTGAATCCGAAAGCTGAATTTGTGAAATGAGTGTTCGGTAAAGTAACTAACTGAAACCCGAAAACTCTAATGACAAATGACGAAAATACCCCCGGTCAATTAAAAAACCATTTCCATTAGCATACACACGTGCCATTCACGTGCATATCCCACACACAATTTTAACGTGAATTTGCAAGAGCCCCTGTTCTCAGATCTGGCATCGTTCTTCACCAACGTTGCCTCCCCATTCCAGATCTAGCCGTATCCTCTGCTCATCCTTGCCCGAGCTCTCGCCGGAGGCGGTGTGGTCTCCAGCTCTCGCCGTCGTCCTTTACCCACCCTAGCCACATCCGTCGGTGTCGTCCTTTATAGAACTGCCCAACTCGAGCTCGAGCTCTCGCCGTCGGTGTCGTCTCCACTCTCCAGCTCGAGCTCTCGCCGTCGTCCTCGTTCGTCGTCGGGGCCAGATCTGAGGGTTTGAGCGACAGGGAAAGGGCACAACGAGAGAACGAAAGTCTCAAATCGCAAGGATATTGAATGGAATTTATGGTACGGAAGCGGAACAAAAATCCCCAAAACGCTACCTTGAAACGCTTCCCCTTGGGGGTACTAGGGGACAGCGTTTAGCGGAATTCGGCCCCCCGCTCCCGCTCCCGCTACGTCGCCCGCTGCGCACCGAACACCCCTTTAGTGTAGCGTCTCGCCATCGAATCCGCCCCCGCTACCCAAAAACGCCACTACCGAACGGACGCTTAGTCTTGTCCTTGTTTCAGCATGTCCCCGGCAAGATCCATCTTCCTACTAGAATCTTGGATTTGATTTCCTTTAAAACTTTCGATTTCTATATATAGAATTATAGAAACACTAAATTGAACAAAAAGTAAAATGATAAGTTAACTAGGGTAAGAAAATATGAGTAAACCCACAAGAGTGAATATTCGAGAAGTGGATACAACATCTTTGGCCAGTTGGTGAAAATGACTTGACAAAGACGGAATAAGTATTTTGGAATATATATCTTCTCATGTTGATTAGTAAAGATTATTATGAATCTTTTAACGGGGTTTTTTATCGTATGTCCTAACGATATAGGATAAAAACTAAAATGAATAAAATGCAAAGTATGAATCCTTTATAAAAAAAGATTTTAAGATCTAAATATAAAATCATGATTTACTTCAATATTTAAGCTCCTTAGTTATGCCATAAGAACATAGATTAAAAAAATCAATCCTTTTCATTGAAAGTCACCATGTTTGAAATTTTCGAAATCAAATAATAAATTAAAAAATTTTATGGGTCAACTAAATGAATGAAAGTAGCACATATATAAGTCCAATATATATGTATAGATGTAGGCTCCAGTGAGGAGAGTCCTTGTGGTAAGGACAACCCCTTATGGTGAGGAGTAACCTCATCCATTGAATTTATTTGGCCTCCTTATCTTATAATGGATGGTCCATATTATTTTTAAATTTTTATATTTTTTAAAAAATCAACAATTTTAGTTTTAGTTTTAATTTTAATTTTAATTTTAATTATATTTAAACTTATTTTTGATTTATTTTTATTTTCAGAAAAATCAAATAATGTAAGCATTGAACTTATAGTAACAAACAATGAACTAGCAATAGGAAAAGATTGAACTTATTGTACAAAAATTTGAACTTCTAGTACACGTAATTGAACTTTTAATATATTAAAATAAACTTTTGGCTATAAAAATTGAGCTACCACATTTAAGGGTCATAATCATTTTTATGTGAAGAAAGACTTTTGTATCTTTTAAAAAATTTTATTATTTTTTTATATATTTAAGTATTACAATTGTTATTTTGTAGCAAAAAATATTTTTGTTTTTATAAAATATTAAACTAAAATAATTTTATTTTTTTGAAAATTGAATTATATAAAAAATGAACTTGAAAGATATAAAAATTAGACCCATTGAACAAAAAATTGAACTAATAGTAAAAAAAATTAAACTAATAGTAAAAAAAATTAAACTCATATATAATATTGAAAATTGAACTCATACAACAACAACATTTACCCAGGTAGTCCCGCAGACGCGGGATCTGGGGGGTCAAGATGGGGGCAAACCAGACCTGGATGGAATGCGCCCAATACAACCCAAGAGAGACACACTAGACCAATCCAAAAGAAACTAAAACTAAGTACAAAGGAAACTAAACTAAACTAGACTACAAGAAACTAAAACTAAAGGTACAACTAAACGAAAAAAGCTCCCTGCTCTTCCCCCGCGCTCCAGAAAGCCCGCTAGCCATCCAACACCTTGATCCTCTCTCTCCAACTCTCCCTGCTCTGAGCCAGCTCCACAGAAATCCCTAACAAACCGATATCCTGCTTGATGTTGTCCATCCAGCGTTTCTTCGGACGACCCCTGCCTCGCCTGTAAGCCCCTAACTCATAGTATTTATA
This sequence comes from Polygonum maritimum, assembly GCA_963924305.1. Taxonomy (NCBI): domain Eukaryota; kingdom Viridiplantae; phylum Streptophyta; class Magnoliopsida; order Caryophyllales; family Polygonaceae; genus Polygonum; species Polygonum maritimum. The sequence continues at coordinate 4,235,271 of OZ002729.1, read as the reverse complement.
AAATGAACTTTTAGTATATTAATTTGAATTCAACAAAAAACAGAAAGTAGATTGGAGACAAGCCAGTCTATCAGAACATGGAGGAGCATCCAAATGCCACAAGAAGAGGAAAACCTCGAAATGAATCAAACCTCCTCATAATCACATCAAACTCAATTTTGATGGTGTTGCTAATTCATTTGGTGCTGCTACATTTGGATTTATTTTCAGGGATGAATCTGGAGCACCCATCTTTCACGACGGAGGGTTCATTGGAAACCGTTCTGTGGTGTTTTTTCGAGGCATACGCGTTCCGTCAGGGGATCTTGGAGGCCATCGATCATGGCTTTCCCCGCTTGATTATTGAAGGTGACAATTTGCGAGTCATTAATGCGGTGCAAGGAAGTTGGAGCTGCCCGTGGGAATTGGAGATAATGCGGACGGACATTCTTAGGTTGTTGGGGAAACTTTAGAGTTGGACCATCTCGCATGCTCCGCGTGAAGCGAATGATGTTGCTGACTACGTTGCCAACTCCTTCCGATGCGTTTCGACTCTGCCTACTTATTCCGATTAATTAGGTTTTTGGGACCTCATCCATAAGGATGCTCTACGATAGTGCATCTTCTCTTATATAGGGCTTAGTCTAATCTCTCTCCTTATAAACAAAAAGTATATTAATTTGTCTCTTTAGTGTATAAAAGTGAACTGACGTACTTAAATGTTCAAACAGTATTTTTCAGAAAATAAAAATAATATCGTTTTTGTAAAAAAAAAACTTTTTCCTGAATAAAAAGTGGAGCATCCATTACATAGTAAGGAGGTAAATCTAATGGATGAGATTCCTTACTATAAGAGTAATTCTCACTTGAACCAAGACCTATATATATCAAGTCCGACTCAATCATAAAACCAATTGACCCGTCAAAATTTGAAAACAAACAAATTATTAAATACCATTTGTTTAAGGATTTTTCTATATATAGTGTAGGGCGCACTATAAGACACCAATATTAGAAAGATTTGCTAAATCTTATGATTTGTGGTTTTTAGATTTTTTTATGACATGTTTACTTTTTTTCTTTTTAAGGGTTTAGCTTCCTTGTTTAGTATGTTTATAAGGTGCCCTTATCACACACAATAGAAAAATTGTTTGTTTAATTGAGTTCAATCTTTAACTAATTAAGCTATCGGACATTTAATGAATCAGTTAAACCTTTTGGGTAATACTAGATGTCTCCAGTTTGACTCTCATGAGGTAGTACTCTAGATCCAAAAAAAAATCTGTAAACAATTAAGTTATTTAAAAATTAACAACAAACAAATGACACCTTCACCTTCAAGCTCGGGACATGGTAGATGAGAACAACTTTGCTAGTCATTAAACGAAAAAACGATACCAACAATCGTCTCATCCCCACCGATCCGGATCCTCTGCCCCATTTTAAATATCCCGTTTACATGTTTCTCAAATCTCATCGGTTCCACACCCGATTTATAGAGCGATTTGTCATTTCAACCAGTTGATGCCCTAGCTATTGAATATGTACCGCAACTTAATGATTTTTTTAAAATGAAGGGGTAATTCATTCAAAAGACCATTGGTTACAAAAAAAAAGTGCTAGATAAAACTCTTTGAGCATAGAAAGGACATTGTTCTTTCCGATCATAATATATACATGATATATATATTCCATTTGATGCGGATCAGAAGCACCCAATCCCAATCCCTTCTAATGAGAATCTTGACCAGAAAGATAAATTAAATATCGTTACATGCTATTGATCTCACCTTAATTATCAGCTAGTTGCATGCTTTCGATCACATTATTTCATCATTTTCAGCTTCACATAGAAGCTTTTCTAAGATTCTTCAAAAGGCAAAAAAATGTATACCAGAAGATATTCCCTTGGAAAGGCACCAAAGTATAATACCCAAAGTAAAATGGTCATGGTCATATATATAACTATACATGCTGATTTTGAAATGACATTGCATAAAAAATATGTAAAAAAATATATAAAATTTGGGTCCTTAAAGAAGGAATACAAAGCCAGCTTGTATAAAACTCTTATTGGGGAATTAAGGACGTCGATGATAAGGATTCTGCATGCATAGTATTAGCACAGTTGAAGTTCATTTCATCTCATCGTATATGTGATATTGTGTTATGTCCACATATATATGTAATGTAATGTAAGCATGATTCTGAAATATCTTGGAACTGACCACTAAATGTGGTTGAATTGATGGCCCAAGAAGTATGCTGATCTAATTCTTGATCTCTTTGGATTTTGTTTAATTTCGTCGATATAAATATATTTCCATGAAAAAAAATAGAATCCTCTTATCCTTACATCGGATAAATATATACTTAAAGATTGTAGAATAACTTCTTGTAACGAGAGATCGAACGAGAATAATAAATAGAATCGACACTACAGAGATTTACGTGGTTCGGTAACGGTGTATTACCTACGTCCACGGTCAGAGAAACAATATATTATTATGGAAGGTAAAATTTGGATTAAACCGAATACAACAAAAAAGGGTATTTACCCCGTGGACCCGTAACTTACCGACCGGGCAGTGAGAACCCCATGCTACCTGTTGTAAAATCAGAAAATATAATCGTTACAAACTACAAATCTACGATACATTGTAATGATTTAAATACTTTCTACAGACGAAAAATGAACAATGTACCGAACGCCGAATGATGCATGTCTTTCATGCTCAAATCTCGTTGTAAATCCGTAATAGAGCTTTTTTGGAGGGTCAGACTCCCACTTAATGTGATCGAAAGTAGAGTGATACTTGCTCAACGAACAAATTTAACACCATAATGTCACGATTAAACACTACTTGTTATTTGTTTGATTGAATCGACAAAATATAATAAATCATTGAATCATTCAAACATCAACGTACTTGGGATTTGCACGTAAAGTACAGTTATTTATAACATAACGTATCCCATCAAATGATTCAATCTACGATATTGACTGAGAGCTTGGACATGCAAGCTTACGCATATACTCCTTCCGTCTACTTCTAGTTGGCCTTTTTGATCCCACATGTTGGAATTCTCCGAGAAGGAAATAAGAGAGAAAGAGAGCTAGAACAAATGGTGGTAAACAAATAACAACAACAACAAGAACAAATGGTGGTAAACAAATAACAACAACAACAAGAACAAGAACAATATAGTTGGCGTATACGAGGCCGGGGAATAACTTTTCTTATACTAACAATATCCTTAATCCTTCTTGTTGAAAGCTAATAGCAAGCCTACGTAAACTCGCATTACACATACATAGAGCACAGAGAAAACCACTAAAACATACACTAGTAAGTAGAAAGCTAGAATTACATGCAAATGCAATACCCTCTAAATTTTAGTATAAATAGAGACGAAATGCAATGCTTTTCAACACATCCATAACAAAGTTGAGTGTAGAACTAGCTAGCTAGCTCCACTACTAATCTAAGTCAAGAGTTTCTTTCTGATCTTTGTCCAAAAAAATGGGATCAAGCTCAAAATGGACAGCCAAGCAAAACAAGCTGTTCGAGAACGCGTTGGCGTTCTACGACAAGGACACACCGGATCGTTGGCATAACGTCGCTAGGGCAGTTGGGAAGACGCCGGAGGAAGCGAGGAGGCATTACGAGAAGCTGGTTCAAGATATCATGCAGATTGAGAATGACCAAATACCTATTCCAGTTTATAGGAATAGTGGAGGAAATAACAAGGCTTACAAGTTCATTGATGATGAGCAAAGGTACGTAGTTATATATTTCTTCACTTCTATTAACGTATATGTCCGAAACCCTAATTGATTCTTTGACAAATATGGCTTTTGATTGTTTGTAGGTTGAGGTATTTGAGGCTCTAATGAGCTCATGAGATCGATCGATGTCTTATGCATGTATTAGCTAGTAAGAGCTCAAAAGGGCAATGATCGATCGTTGTATCCTCTATCATGCATGTATTAATTTTAATTTGTATCGCTGCCTTGAAGTGTAAGTTATGTAACCTAATTTCTTTCTTGATCAAGTTCATTGTATAAATCAAGGAAGAATACCTAGCTCCAATAATATAAGTGCTTTTTACGACTGCGTACATTGCATTCAAGGCTTCCTCAGTCGTTTAATTTGCATTCAAGGCTTCCTCAGTCGTGTCTGGATGGTGCGACTCCGTCACGTCTATAGGGAAGCGTATCGACTCGCGTATTCCCTTACCACGCTTTCTTTTGATCTTCCGCTTGGTTTTCACTCGTTTACTTTACCGCCTGACTCTATTGTTGCTATTGTAGTTGATGACGCTAAGGGGAAGGCTACTCCAGTCTACTACGGAGGCTCTCCTTTGACCAAAATTAAAAACACAACATTCAAATGCATGCAGTCTACTACGGAGTACTAGCTATAGTTTTGGGTATTTTTATTTTAGTCTTTCGATCGAAGGCAATAAAAATTACCCATGCATGCTTCAAGAGATATATATAGAGGTAGATTCTATCGTGAATAATATCTTATAGAGAATAAGAGAACAAATCTCATCCATTGGATCAGATTGGAATGGATGGTGAGATAAGTATTTACAATATCAAAAATAGGAAAATAACAAAAAAACCAAAAATAGGAGAGATCTTCTTCCCATGCTTTACTATTCTAACTACCATAATTAAAATTTTGTTTTGATTTTGGAACATTGTGTTTAACGTGAATTTTGGAAAAAATCGTCCATTGTGCTGGAACTGCTCGCTGGAGACCCGCAACCACCTCCAAAAAATCTCCCGTAGCCACTTTCGATCGGCAGCCAGCACTGTAAAACTGCTCCATTGCGTCGGCCACCTTCGATCAGCAAAAAATCCTCCTGTGATCCATACACGCTGATGTGTATATATGTCCTAAATCTGTATACAACATCTTAATTTATTAATGTATATGATATATGTATTACGTAAACATGTATAAATGTTCATTGTATAGACCGTATTTATCTCTCTATATATGTATTGTTACCTTATATACAATCCGTATTCCTGAATATACATGACGTATTTTGTAATACAATTTCAGAGTTCGAGGCAGATGAATTCAGTTATTTGAGTGAAGAGAATTTATACACATCAAATGTTGACGATGATGCAGAGAAAAATGAGGATGAATTAGTAGATGAGAAGTCAGTGTATGAGTCAGACTGTGCACACACTGAAGGGGATGACGATCACAGGATGTGGATACCTCGATGTCCAAGAGAATTCATACCATCGATCTAGTATCATGAATATAAGAATCATGTTCTTATATATACTTTTACGTAGTTAGGTATACATTCAAAATTTAAATAGAATCAATAAAAGAGGATTGTATAATCATTATAATATCATGTATATAACAATTAAAATCATGTATATGAGCAATCGGTTGCGTATACAATTATGAATTATGAGCAACTGTATATAACAGTTAAGAATCATGTATATAATTAACCATTTGATTTCTTGTATACAATTCTGCGAGGCTTATAATATTTTGTGCTCGGATTATATTGATTTTTATAAAAGACATTATATTAAAAAAAAGCGTGAGTTGTTCGATAGGGAGAGGCGAGTAATGCATACGATTCATATCAGCTCAACAAATTTACACAGCAAGCCAAAATAGAAAAGAAAAACCCTTTAATAACGTGGACAATAAACGTGGACATGATTTGTTAAATTTGTAGCTGTCATGATTTTAATTTTAATTTGAGTTTTCTTTGCAGAATAAAATTTTTTCCTTCCCTATAATTATGTGGACATGATTTGTTCAATTATGACTCAGTTTTAACTTTCAATCTCAACCCTCTGTTTCATGGAGTGAACCTTAGTATATATATATGAGCATTACAAGCTAAGTGAAATGACTAAAGATTACAAAAGGACAAAATATCTCCTAATCAAATATCAATCCAAGTTTGCTCAAAAAAAATAAAAAAAAATCAATCCAAGTATGTTGAGCGTCAATAATCCGTTATCATATTCATTGATTTAATATAGGTTGAGCGTCAATATTCTCTCTAGCGATAGAAATAGAACTAGCTAGATAGGTAGGAAGGAGGGAGAAGCCCAAGGACACAATTCTATAGGAACAAGTGGGATCCTATAGCCACTTCTCTCAAACCCCTCTGGAATTTCCAAACCTTCACCACTTTCCCTGTGACCGGCGGAGCGCAATCTGGGTCCGTATGAAAGACAATCAAGCTGTTGTCGAACACAAACGGATAACAAAGCACGTCGGAAGCGGGTGCAATCAGGAGCGGTTGGCATAGATTAAGCAGTGGAATCACACACTTTGTATGCCTTATTGTGTCCCATGACGACTGATTATTTCGGTCGACTAATCGCCACATTTTCCATGTATGGGAACAAGGCCTTTCCGGGTTCTGACGCGAGAACTGAACGAACCGGAGCTCTTGTTGCTCCCCCGAATAAACCATACACTTACCGCCCGGCGAGGAGGAGTGGCTAGGCAACGGGATTTGCCCGAATGTGTCGGGGCTGTTAAAGGGATCGTAAGTTATTATCGAGTCGGGTGTAGAAAGAACCCAATGCAACGTAGCCTTGTACGAAAGGTTGGCTTCTCCAAAGAAGATGTTTCTTGGGCAAGTCACTTGGTTCCACGCAGCCCAACTCCCGGTATCCGAAGAAAAGATATATATGCTAGTCTTTACGCTAAGGGTGCCACCCTCATTTATAACACCATCCCTCCAACCAGCCTTTCGAATAAGCACCACTTTGTAGGTGATTGCTTGCTGAGCACGTCTCGCTGTAAAACCAAACAACCAATTAACAAAATAGTTAGTTTGAAGATGCGATGACAGCTCGGGCAACTCTACGGATCGCTTGGTGAGGGGGTTGGAGACACATAGAACGAATCTTCTGTTCTCGAGCTCGTGTGGATGTGGATGAAAAAGAGAGAGTATGAGCCCGTTACTCGAGCCGAGGATCTTATGAGTCTTGTTGGATCATACGGGAGCGGCCCAATTCAGAAGTGGCCCAAGAAGGATTCAGCAAGGAAAGGCCCAATGAGGGTGTAACTGCAGATTGAAAGGTCAGCCCGTAAGGAGGACGACGTGGTGGTTAGCGCAGGAACGTGATCTAGGCAGTTGGCACCAAATCAAGGAATGTCCTAGAATCAAGGGATAGGAAATATATAAGGGGATTTTATTTTTCTAGAGAGGGTTATGTATTATGGGCTTCCGTTCAAACACGAGAAAATACGCTCTGTAATCGAACCCGATCTAGGCTAAATCTCGTCTTAATCTTGTGAACGAATTTTAGCTCCAACAAGTCTCATCACCGTTCCTTAAGGTTGGTAGGGTGACAGAGGTTATATGGACGGAGCCGATTGTCGTATCCTTGAGGCGTTTTTGGTTGGTGAAGGGATACATCAATGACGTCCGGAGACCCAATGAACACCGTAGCTCCCAACTAGACCAGGCTCGTTGCACATAGTTACGACGGAATGTTGGGTCGGAGATGATGGAGTTGTATCGTTTTGAGATGCACTTGAATCTAAAGAGAGGTTTGACGGCTAGTCTGACCAGGATTTCCGACACAATCACGTCATCCGAAAGAAGAGGGCCTTCACCTCCGTCTTCTCACATAAACAAACAAACCCAACAAAATCTATCGTTAACTTGTGTGACGTTTAGGGTTCGAAGAATAAGCAACCCAATTTAACCATGAATAAGACGTACAAACACCACTGAATAACAAAACACTGACACAATCCGATCAGAATTATATAAACCCTAAACTCGGAATCACGAAAATAAAGTACATAGAGAATAATCAATCGTGACTAAAAAATATCGACTGAAATCAACCACAAAAACAAAATATCGACTGGAAAACGCTAAAAAGAACGAGGTTGAAACCTGAAAGAGGAGAGCGGCGCAGAATCTTCGACATGTTCACAGTTGAGTTTTTTGGTGCGCCTTCTTAAGTATATACTGTATGTCAGGATTGTGTTCTATCCCGTTTTTTTCCTTTTTTTGGGTAAATTATTCAATTTTTCTCTATTTATAAATAGCTACCATTAGTATATTTATAAAATTATGCTAAAAAATAACTTTTTTTGGTAGAAATATGCTACTCCGTAAAAGATAACTAAATCACCCTAAATATAAATATATATAAGTATCTAGATTTATTAATAGTCGGCGTCCAATCTTTTAGCATTATCTTCGTATATATATATTATGGTAATTATTAAAACGGGGTAGGTCTTGCCGAACTGACTAAATATATTATGGTAATAATCTTCAAATCAATTTCTCATAATTTCGTGCTTAGCTTCGTGAGCTACAAAGTCTTGCTCGTTCAAATGGTTCCTCATGACTCTTGTTGCCTTTGTAGACCCGACGCGCTCATAACTTACGACCCCCTTCCACGGCCCACGCACATTCGGGCGAATCCCGTCGCCTAGCAACAAACGATCGAGTCCTTTACGCCCTCTGCCCGCTCGATGGAAGCCGCTCTTAGATGGGTGCGTAAGGACCGTACCGTTCGGATATGGCTTATTCGTGGGTCCAACAAGGCGTCGAAACCAAGAAATACCCGGTTCTCGTACACGGAAAATGTGGCGATCACCATGACTACAAAGTATGTGAGTCCACCTTGAGAAGAAACTGGTTCACCATATACACACTGAGACTTTAAGCAAGAAACTTAGCACTTGTATCAGAAGCTATCTCTTGTTCACCATTTTTGTGCAAGGAAATTTGTTCTATTCACAGTAAACAGGACAAACAGAACATGCTAGTCATGTCATGAGAATGACCAAACGACGTTTCCAGCACTATAATGGCTTTAATCCCCTTGGGATTTGGCAGTGTAAGGTAATATAATGTACCGATGCAATTAGCCAACACTCATCGGTCCAGACCCAAAAATGACCTGAAACCAAGCTCGTAGAAGGTCAAACCAATTAATCACATCAATCTCAACAATCATCACCATTGATACTTTGCAGCAACAAGGACTTCCTCGTACATTTCCGCAGCATGATCCCAGCTCAAGTTCTGCATCATCCCGCGTCGTTGGAGAGCTTCCCAACTCTGCCTATACTCCCTAAAAGTCGTCAAACAGTTCCAAAGAGCCTCTTTCAGCTTATCGGGATCAGCCCGATCAAACGTCCACCCGTAGCCCGACTCGTTGTAAGGGTCAAACTGCGCCACCGTGTCCTTTAGCCCACCAACCGCGTGAACCACAGGAACCGTCCCGTATTGCATTGCATAGAGCTGGTTCAACCCACATGGCTCGAATCTTGACGGCATGAGTAGAATATCGGCTCCAGCTGTAATTCGGGGGGCCGTCTTCACAGAGAACCCGACCCATCCTCTGACTCGGTCATGGTACCGACCCTCAAACTCCCTCAGCATCTTCTCAAGGTCGAGTCTTCCAGTCCCAAGCATGACCAGCTGTACACCATGATCCATCATCCATGGGATTGCTTTATCATACACTTACAATACATTGGCTTTATCGTACTGTGTTCGATCAATTAATGTTAGGGTTTTCTAACTAGAATGGTGATCGACCTAAATTAAAATTTAGGTAAATTGCGTGATTGTTGCACACTATCCAACGGCGGAAACGGAAACGGAATGGAATGGATGGAAATGAACCTAGTTCAATTATGGGTCATTATACATTAATTGAAAAAAATATTTTAATTTTAATCTTTGAAATTTATGTGTCCAGAGAAGGGATGAACGGAATGATTGAGGTGTTTTGTTACCCCACCCTTAATGATTGAGGTGACAAGGGTACCGCAAGCCCTCTTGCGGTAGTTTTTGAATGAAAATTGAGGTGATTCATCATGTATCATGATGCTAATGTGGACTAAGTTCGTTTCCATTTCATTCCGTTTACGTTTCTGCCGTTGGATACCAAACGGGCCCTAATTGATGTTTCGGATCTTGACATTTCATTTTCGAGTGCAGTGCTGTTACGGAAGGTTTGTACAAAGAGTAGGCTACGGTGCATTGTATTCGGCCCTTCAAAAGACTGTGGAACACAAACCCCAGAACTGCGCACGCAGTAATCCCACACCCGAAATACCCTCCCATGTTTATGTACGTAAGTGTAGTGTTCACGTAAAGAGATCTTTCATTGAGAGAAAGAAAAGTTGAGTGCAGGAGTACGCGCCTCACGCGCGTCTCCTTAAAAGTGAGATTTGGGATTTGACCTTGCGCCGTCTGCAGAATGTCCAAGAATCGCCGATCGAAAAAGCTGTCTGCCTTTTCCGCCACCAAAGCCCCTTGTCCAGCTAGTGCCTCCACCGCCCTAAACCCTCTTCCTCCCCCGTCCACCCCGTCTTCCGCCACGTCTGATGGTTCGGGATCGTTCGACCATATCCCGGACGATCTTATTCGCTCCAACAACTCTAAATTCTCAAAACTCCCGAATTTGAAAGCCTCATTAATTGCTCAAGGTCAAAGCTTGGACTTCCCCCTCTCTCTCCTCCACCTACCTCGTCCTCTCCCTTAATTAATTCTGGATCTGAAATCTCTCCCAAAGAATGTTCTCATTTGTCTCTGAACCCCCCTTGATGTACCTGGCCCTTCTTCCTCTGTTCTTGCTCTCCCCTCTACCTCTCGTCTTTCGAATGCCACTCCCACTCCCTCCCGTCCAACTCCCCCCTCTCCAGCAGAACCCGGCGCCGGTCTCGAGCCCATCCCTCCTGCTCAACCCCACTCCTACTTGGAGGTCGCTAGTGGGTTCGCAAAACCCAAATTCAACCTCGCCCTCCACTTCATTGAAGGCTTCGAGAATGGTGAAATCACTTTCGATGACGACGAGTCGACGACGTTGCGGAGCAAGTCGAGAAGTGGAGCCTCTCTCTTGTCGGAGCACCGATGGGTGAAAAGGTCGCCTTCCGAGCAATGGAGCGTTACATCTCCACTAACTGGACCAATGTTGTCCTCCCGAAAATCATCCTCAACGACAAGGGCTTGTTTATTTTTCGAATTGCCAAGGAGCAGGATCTTCTGGCGATTCTCGAACGGGGTCCCTGGTTTCTCCCTGGACTCCAGCCGCTCATTCTCAAACGCTGGGTTGCAGGGATACCGCTTGATCTATCGTGCCTTCAAACCATTCCAATCTGGGTTACCTTGCCGGAACTTGATGTCCGTTTTTGTCCGACCTTATGCTTAGCCGCATCGGGTCCTCTATTGGCACCCCTGTCCAAATGGATAAACCGACCGCCTAGGAAGATAAGGCTTCCTTTGCTCGCATCGTGTTTTGTTCTTGATTGCAGGTTTTTGTTTAAAATTTTTTTTGTTTCAATTAATAATATATGTTTTAGGTTTTTGTGATACATAGGTTGACATGGCAAGTGACACGGCATGTGTGACATGGAGCAAAAAAAATTACTCGTAAAATAAAAAGGACTCCTCGCCACGTCATATTTCCGACCGCCATGTCATTAAACTCGTTGAAAAGTATGGCGGAAAATCTTTCGAGATCAATTTTAATTAATATTACCATAGTTCGGATTGCTAAAGACAAGTCATTTTCCTAAAAAAAAAATGAGGAATTAGTACCAAATGCCCTTATTTGATAATCAGTTTGCAATTATGACCTTTTTTTTTTGATTTGCAAAAATGCCCAAAAATATTGCGATTATGCCTAAAAATATTACATTCATGCCCAAAATGACTAATTTTTATCAAATAAAATAAAAAAAGAAATAATTTAAAAAAATAGAAAATTATTATTTTTATTAATATTTTATTTGTGAAATAAAGTATTTTAACAAACTTTATTTTTTATCCAAATTTGAAAATATATATAAATAAAAATATTTTATAAATATTTTAATGTTAAAACAAGATTTCGTTTTTTGATCTGTCCTTTTTTATAAATAAAAGAAAAATTGGAAATCTTACAAAAAAGGCAAATAATCTCTCCGGATATAGATTTACCATCGTATCTTTACAAAAGGGTGACAAGATATTTCGTTGTTTATGACAAGATGTTTATTGAGGATAACAGGATGAATCTCACCCTATTTTGTGATGAAACGAAGATAATCACGAAGATAATAACGATCAATGTTGAAACGAAGATAATAATGATCCACATGTAGTTATGTTTTATATTTTCAAAAAATATATTCCACATTATCTTCCACCACCATATGTCATTGTTTCCGAAAAATCTTAATGTTTCAAAAGTATTTTCTTGTTTTATATTTTCTTTTTCTTTTGTATTTTTCAATTCTGTATTTAGAAATAAGTTTTAGTGAAAGATGAGAAAAAGCAATGTTTTTTAGAAGAAACACATGTTTTTAACACGAAAAAAATGATAGTATTTTACAAAAGGGTGACAGGATATTTCGTTGTGTATGACAAGATGTTTACTAAGGGTGACAGGATGAATCTCACCTAACTTTGTGATGAAACGAAGATAATAACGAAATAATCACGAAGACAATAACAACGATCAATGTTGAAACGAAGATAATAATGATTCACATGTATTTATGTTATATATTTTCAAAAAATATCTTCCACCATATCTTCTACAATATCTCATTGTTTCCAAAAAATCTCAATTAATGTTTCAAAACTATTTTCTTAATTTATATTTTCTTTTTCTTTTTCTATTTTTCAATTATATATTTAAAATGAATTTCCATAATTTATGGATAAATATTTTTAATGTAATTATAATGATTTTTTATTAAATTTCTATTTAAAATAAAATACAAAGTAATGTAAATTTTATTGCAAAAACGCCCAAAACAGCATGCTTCGCTATTTTTTTGTTTTAAGGGGCGTTTTTGCAAACCGTTTTTCTGGGTGGGGTATTTTCGCAAATAGCCCTTTATTTTATTTGATAAAAATTAGTCATTTTGGGCATGAATGTAATATTTTTAGGCATAATCGCAATATTTTTAGACATTTGTGCAAATCGAAATAAAAAAGGTCATATTTACAAACGAATTATCAAATAGGGGCATTTGGTACTAATTCCCCAAAAAATTACATAACTTTACGACAAGTCAGCAAGGGTCAACAAGTCAACGTATCTCTTCCGTCTTCTTCATACGGTAGCCGAGAGCATTGAAAGTTTCATACATTTACGGAAATAAAATATTAAAAAAAAACTGGAAAAAGAAAACCCGATGATTTCTCTCTCGAATCTCAACCGGGTTTCTTCTTTACCTATCCACTCCGTCGCCCCGTTAGCGTGGTTTCTACGCTCCGCCGCCCCTTCTTCTTCGCTCCCACTATCTCGGAGAATTTCAAATTCACGGTCTCGCCATATTGTTTCTTGCTTACCGGAGACGATGAGCTCCAAATCCGCCCCTTTCAAGGTAACGATTCCTCTTCCCGGTTTCGCATTCTTCAATTCCTTTTAAAATCTTCGAATTCATGCGCTGGTTTTGTATTGTTATCGATCGATTTCAAGGCTTCTCGGCCTATTGCCTTTTGGTTCTGCGCTTACGGTTTTTGTGAGATTTGTCTTGCTGAGTACTTGCTCGCCTCGACTTGGACTGTCAAGTCAAATTGTTATGGATTAGCTTTCCTTTTGATGTATCTAATTCTGTTTGCAATGGGAGATTTCAATGGAGTTTGTAATGGATTGGCTTGTCATTTGGCAGCTAATCTTAGGATCATCTTCTGTAGCACGTAGGAAAATATTGGATGAGATGGGATATGAGTTCAGCATAGTGGTAATGCCTGGTCCAAAGTTTATGGTTCATCCCATTTAGTAGTATAGAGAGTAGAGACTAGGTCTGACTCCCATTGTTGTGATTTAAGACTGCAGATATTGATGAAAAGAGCATTCGTAAAGAAAAGCCTGAAGAGTTAGTTATGGCTCTTGCTGAGGCAAAGGTGCAGTTTCTTCACCTTTCACTCTTTGTAATTTGATTTCCTTGTACTTTTTCATTGCTTTACTGGACAGTAAGCCGTGTAATTATGATTTACATAAATGTCTTTCAGGCTGATGCTATTGTGTCAAAGATTTGTACAGCTGATAAGGATGCTGAGCCAACGCTTCTGCTCGCAGCTGATACAGTATGTACTCCCATCCATTACTGTAGTTTGTTCTTCGATATAGTGACATGCTTGCTTATGGTAGTTTGAACATGCACAAAGTGTGTGAAAGATGTTTAGCAATTTATCTCAAGCATTTTTTTTAATAGTACTATAGTGATTTGTGAATGAATATGCATGGCAGTAAAGAATAATATCAAAGAGGTGTATCTGAGATATTGTAAGTAATACCTGAATGTGATGCTAGAGCTATCTGTGGTATTGCGAGATCAAACTCTGTACAAATGCAAAGTGTTTACTGTCTCTTTGTGTTGTGTGCGTTGGTTATAGTATTTGCCCTAAATTTGCTTGATAGAGAATGGCAGTTCAATCTTCTTTTGCAGTTTATTCGAGCTTTTTTCGCTAAATGCTGGTCTATAAGTTGAATGGGTGTGATAGCATGAGATCTCAAAATGTGCTGTAGGATTCTTACAACAGCGTAGATGTGGTTCAGATCAAGTAGTTGGTTAAAAGATGATTAGTCTTCCTCAGTGAGATGTCTCTGTTGGGGGTTGGATTGGGTCTAGTGAAGCTCTACTGAAGATTATGTATTAATATGTCTTCCAGGCCGAACCTATGGTATCAAAGCATCCCGTGTCTGAGCAGAAAACTGAGGCTGCACCTACCCTCTTAGTTACAGGAGATCAAGTATAATTTTTAACCCTGTTCTGTTGCTAATATATGTGTGTCACTTGGTTATCAATGGCATGGTACAAGAACTGTCAGTTGGTCATCCATTATGCTTTTCTTATTCTTTGAACTATCTTAGCACTTTAGAATTCACTGCAAAATGTGGAAGATTCCAAATAGTCTTCTACACAGGTCCATGAGTTGAACTATTCCTGATCTGTACTGTGTTCTTTATGTCTTATCCCAAACCTGTTAACACTGCTTCTTGGTTGTCACTAGCCATACGGTGCATTTCTTTCCTCTTTAAGACAATTTTAATTTAACACTCATTCGAGAGTGCTAGATGAGATTATTAATACAACTAAGATAAATGTGTATCTTTTTTTGGGTAAGAGGTGAAAGATCCTGTGCTGTAAGTAAATAAGTTAGGGTGAAACCGGAATGGTGTCAATTTATATGGTTGCGAGTTCAGTGGAGAACCTGGTGGGCAAAATAAAGCATAATAGTGTGGGTGTAAGTTAAATGTTTTATGAAGTGTGCAAAGTATCTTACGTAAGTAGTTGGTAGTTATGTGTTAGCTTGACCTGCCTGTAATGATTCATATACATTTGGCATTTTACATTCACTATATTCCAGCTCATCTCGACTTCTCACTTAATTTCATATTGATTTGAGGTGGTGGTATATGAAGGCGTGATCCGAGAAAAGCCTTCCAACAAGGAAGAGGCACGCCAGTTTCTTGAAGGTCCACTCTGTTATCTTTATGCGCTCTTTTGTTGATTTTTGTGACTTTTTATGGACTCAACGTTCTGGATAATGACAGATTATTCGGGTCGTAGTGCTGCAACCGTGAGTTCTGTTCTGGTGACGAACCTTAAGACAGGAGTAAGGAAAGGACAATGGGATAGAGTAGAGGTATATTTTTTGTACACTTAATAAAACTCTTACTTCCATGTTGCTAAACCGAAATCCATAAGGAGGTTGGTGCTAATTCATGCAGATCTTATTCCATGAGATTCCAGAAGAAGCCATGGACAAACTGGTAAGAGTGCTTACATTTCCACTCTCCTGATGCGTAATACGAACCAGATACCTTCTTATGTTGTGTTTCTGTGGCTTCAGATAGATGAAGGTATTACCCTCTATGTTGCTGGTGGCTTACTGATTGAACACCCTCTCATACTACCATATGTCAAGGAAGTGGTTAGTCTGTCTTTCAGTTTTCGCGTCTATACATGACAACAACGCCATCCCTCTGTTTGATGTCAATATTGCTAGTCAAAACTAAGCGTTTGCTCGTTGCGACTCTGCAGGTAGGCTCAATTGATAGTGTGATGGGGCTTCCTAAGGCCGTAGCCGAGAGGCTAATACAAGAGGCTTTGTAGGAGGCTTGACGTTGGAAATTTTTCTCTCTTGATTCAAATCAATCTCGTCTGATGTTACTTCTCCACTCATATTAAACAGCTTACGTAGAATTGATCATTATGTAATCACCATACTTATTATAGCTACGATTGCTTTCCTTTTCTGTTGTTTCTCTTTGCTCGTGGTTGGGTTTTGCACTTTTGCTCCACTTATCTTAAGAATTATCAAAATGATTAGTTGGGTAATGAAAACTTCAAATGAAAATAGAATGTAGGACTGTAGGAGTGGTGAACACGTGAAATCAGTATGTGCAGGAGTGGTGCTCCAACTCCATCTTTTTATTCTTCAAGGTTATCACTAGAAAACTTCATACCAGGCTAAAGAATCAAATGCGAAAATCACAAATTTGATTGATAAGATTACAAATAAACTGGCTGATTTCAACTCATTATGTTGCGATTTGGTTTCTAGGTCCTCTTTAGAGAACGTTCTATCTTGCTGATTTCAACTCATCGAGTGCATTATGTTGGGTGAGTTTTTCTTGAGGAACCATATCTCTAAAACTATTTGAAAAAATTATCAACAAATAATATAAAATTAATGTATATGATATATTTTTGAGAAATAAATTCGAACAATTTTTTTTAAAAAAAATAAATGACGTCAATTTATTTTTCGAATATTTGACAAATGTCTTGTAAAAATTGAAAGTAAAAATGTTTTTTTAAGGCCAAGAATAAATTTAGTATTCCAAAAACTGGAAAGTTTTTGTATAGTCTGCGATTAAAATTGATGATATCAACGGCTACAACTTGCAATAAAGAAACCTTTGGATGAGTGTTTGTCCTTGTACTGGAATTTGATTTTTTTCCTATCTTTCATCAACATTATTTTGCCACTTCCCGTAAAAATGCATTATTTCGCTACTCCCCCTGAAATGTGCTCAAACCCAAACAATACTAATCTCATTATCCATTTCCCCATTTCCCTCCTCGTCCGGACAAATCCCACTGAGTTCGCTTAAGCTTCTTGAATGGCGTCTTTGAGCTGTCTACTGAATTCGATCGAAGTATCAACAGACAGCCCTTCCAATGCCAGGTTACTGGCAAAACCGCGCTCGATTGTGCTACTCAGTAACCTCAATTTCAAAGACCTGAGGAATTCGAAATCTGAACTTCAAAGGTGCGTTTTCGGGAGTAAAAAATCGGTTGGGGAAGCTAGAAGAGCTAGCGATTGTTTGCGTTTGAGATCTTCGGGGAAGGATTTTGCCGAAGGGGAGAGTTCGGATGAGGATGCTCTTCAAGAAACGATCGAAAAGAGCAAGAAGATTCTGTCTATGCAAAAGGACATACTTCAAAAGGTATGCATTAGTATATTCGCTCTTTAACTTGCTTTTGGGCGACATTTTTAGCTTTTTTCACTTTGTAATCAGGTCTACTATTGGATTTGAGCTTGTTTCGCCTTTCTTGTAATGATGCTTACTTTTCTAGGGTATTTGCTCTTCAAAAGACTGAAAAAAGGCTGAAAGTAATGCATTTGTGACTTTTTCCCCTTTGTTCTGGCTTCTAATCAGCTTTTCTCTTTGTAAGTTTTTTTTTTGCTTTTCGCATTACTTATTCTGTCCAGAATTTGGCATTTAGTGGTTTGTGTGATTCTTTGTAACTGAAATTGTGTATGATGAAGCTGTGTTGATTTTAACAAGAAGATACAACAGAATAAGGTGGGAAGCACAGTATAATGTAGATTTGTTGCTGTTAGGATGAACTGTCATCTGCTATGGCTATGTTAACGGCTCCAACTTGCTTGCATTCCTGTCTCACCCCTTTTTGAACGATATATGCCATTGGTGTTCATTCTATGGAAATACTACATGGAATCCATTAATGGTTCCTTTTTGCTTACAAATGGGTTGGAATTTCTGATTATCTGTGACTAATGCTTTCATACTGGTGCTAAAGGTCTTTTGTTAATAAGCTTGTATGTAGCTGCTCAACATGACGGTTTAGTAGGGAAATTTTCTGTTTAAACTTAATATTGATGTTTGTGGAGGATATTCTAAATTGTAATAAATGTAGATAAATAGACAGATTTTTTTCCCTTTTATTAGTGTGCCAAGCAATTGGTGTTGCTTTCATCATCTTGTAAATGAATTTTGAATTAGTATAGATCTCATTTGTTAGATTGTTACTGGTCTTAAATGATGGAAGATGCATAGTAATGAAAATATTGTTTCTTCTCAGATTGCTGAAAGAAAGAAGCTGTTGCATTCTATAAAAAGCAATATTACAAACCCTGTAGATGGAGGAGTTTCTTCTGAAGATGCTCCAAACTACAATTCTGCTTCTGATCTTACCTCGAAAAGTCGGGACAAAGTTGATGAAAATACTGGTACTCGTTTTCAATCTATTAGCTCTACTTCTAGTTCTAGTTCAGGCGCAGATTCTTCTGAAGGTGAAGACATACCTGCATCATCTGCTGAGTCTGCTAGAGATTATTCCTATTCTGAAACCGAACAAGCTACAAGCACATCAATGGACAAAAGTCCCTTGGATTTGAGTTCAGTTAAGGAAACTGAAGAAGTGACTACTAGCCTACCTGCTTTTCTGTTAAACAGGGCTTCTTCGCGTCAATATGATGAGGTTCCAGAAGAACCACCAGTGAAGGAAGTGACTGTTGATATGAATGAGTCTACTCCATTAGCAGGCGACAATGTGATGAATATCCTATTGGTTGCTGCAGAATGTGCTCCTTGGTCAAAGACTGGTATATTTGATTTGCCCTCAGATAAATTTCCACTATGTAGACATACCTGTTGCTGAGGTGTACCAAAGTATAGTACTTGTGCAGCTGCACTATCATGGACTTAGGAATTTATGTTGCGTAAATATATAAGTTAATGTACTGGTTGTACATCTGCATTGTGATGGGTTTAGGAATTAATGTTGCACAAATTTATAAGTTATAGAACTGTAGGTAAATTCATGGGAGACTTTGGTCTTGCATTTGCAATTTTATAATGTTTCGTTAACTGTTTTAGTGTTCTGGCTGGAAATTGGGCAAGCAACAACTTAATAGGCTAGGTTGATAGGTTCCAACTTTGTAATTGTTACAAAGATGCTTTTGCAGTGTAAGACAAATTCTGATCTGTGACTTTCTAGTGCTTTCTCATTCAGCTGTTTGACTTGAAAGTGTTTCTTCTGTGTGAAGTATCCCTTCTTATCAACTGTAGCTTATGATGATCTTTCTTAGGTGGGCTTGGAGATGTAGTTTCAGCATTGCCAAAAGCTTTGGCTCGACGCGGACATAGGGTCATGGTAATTACAACAATGTTATCTACTGTTTAAGCAGAAATCAGAAATAACTAATTTGTTTTGAATTTTGATCACTACTTCTGTTTCATAGGGCTATCAGATTGAGCTAGATCTTTCTTTTTGCTTGTATATGTGAATTTTCCCATTACCATTTTTTTTATATATCTGCATTCTGTTACGAGATTTTGTTTTAGTAATTTCATCTTACAAAAATATAATATTTGTCTGGATGAGGTGTGCTGGGGAATACTGGTTCTTTTATGATATCTTAGTAAGCTGGAGAACCAAACATGTATAGTTGTTTCATGAAATCATATTCTTGACATAATGCAGATTTTATAAAGTGTTAAAGTTTCTTCACCATCTAGAATCAATTTCCTTGATAAATTAGGTGTGTTTGTGTCAAGTTCTCCTCATTTGCTTGAAAATAGTTTCTCTGACTTCTATGGCAATTTTTAGGTTGTCGCTCCCAGGTATGGGAATTATCCTGATGCGCATTACACAGGAGTTCTGAGGAGATACAAGGTTGCTGGTCAGGTAAGTAGTTGAAGCAGAATCCATATGGGTGTATTAATTGCAATGGTATTACCATAAAACCATGACTCTGATTATAGGAATTTTAAATTTGCAGGATATCGAAGTGACATATTACCATGCATATATCGATGGTGTGGATTTTGTGTTTATTGATTGTGCTTTGTTCCGTGGAATTGAGAAAAACATATACGGAGGCAATAGGCAGGTAATAAAGTATCCACATTATATATGTATTAGTAAGATATATTGCTTACTGTTGGAAATGGAAATTAGTTACCTGCTTTTCGACTTGAGAGAAACTTCCGTTGAGGATCCAGGAACCTATCAGTACTTAACATTGGAACTTTCTTCTGCAGGATATTTTGAGACGAATGGTTGTGTTCTGCAAGGCTGCTATAGAGGTAGCATATTTTCTCTTCTTATGGTCCTTGATATTTGACAACTTCTCCTGTACGTGCGCATTCATGTGAATGTGGTATGATGTATCATTCAGTTTTGGGGTTTCTGTTTAATTCTGGAATCCTCATCATTGTGTTTTTTTCATAGTCAGTCATAGTGCTCCCCTAAAATATTAGCATGAGCTGGCGTATCTTGTAATATCCTTTTATTATAATGTTTATTATCTGGGCATTCTAGCCTAGTCCTGCTCAATCAAAAACTCTTTTTGTTTCCAAACTTCCTTCAATGACTTCAACGAAGTATTAAACTTAATCAGATTTTAGATTATTACCTGTAAATATAAATTTTCAACTGACGAGTATTTGTCAGCATGACGTGCACGTGTGAGTTTTGACTTTGATTATATTCCTTAAAGTTTATGTTAAGAGACTTGACTTTGCTCCATACTGTTATAATTGTTTAACTATGTTCAAATGATCTTTTCAGGTTCCTTGGTATGTTCCTTGTGGTGGAGCCTGTTATGGAGATGGAAACTTAGTGTTCATTGCAAATGATTGGCATACAGCTTTATTGCCTGTGTATCTCAAGGCATATTATCATGACAATGGTTTGATGTCATATGCAAGATCAGTACTTGTTATCCATAACATAGCTCACCAGGTTCTTACTCTATTGTACTTATTTAATCTGCCCTGATTAAAATGTCCTTCAACTTTGTATACCTTTTCATATTAGATCACTGAATATAAATAAGACCAAAAATATGTTCATTTTCATATTTCCCCGTGTGGGCATATTCATGCTCTGTTATACATTGTTTAATCAGATTTCGTACATCTCATTCTTGTATGTACTTTTCAATTGCACACTGTCTTCCTGTACTATTGCTTTTTCATGAACATCATACTTGTATTGTTTACTATATAACTGTATCATGCAAACTGACTCCTCATTGTGATCATACTCATATTCAGTTCTGCACCATTCCCCTTTATACATATGTTGACATGTTTTTGCCTATCATGATTGTCTTTTACATGTCCACCATTTATTTGATATTACTTATCTTATATGAAAACTCTCTTCTAAAAATTGGCTTGCTCTGTTAACTGAATATTTTTTTTATGTCATCTAGGGCCGTGGTCCGTTAAATGAATTCACTTACACGGATCTTCCTGAACATTACATGGACCGCTTCAGATTATATGACCCAGTCGGAGGAGAGCATTTAAACATCTTTGCAGCCGGCTTAAAATCTGCCCACCGCATAGTCACCGTCAGCCATGGATATGCCTGGGAGCTCAAAACTCAGGAAGGTGGCTGGGGTCTTCACAACTTAATTAATGAGAATGACTGGAAGTTAAGAGGAATTGTGAATGGGATCGACACGAACGAGTGGAGCCCACAATCTGACATTCATCTCCAATCCGATGGCTATGTAAATTACTCACTCGACACTCTCCACATTGGAAAGCCCACTTGCAAAGAAGCTTTACAACGAGAGCTCAACTTGCCTGTTAAAAAAAATGTCCCTCTGATCGGTTTCATAGGAAGACTCGATGATCAGAAAGGCGTTGATATAATAGGAGAGGCAATCCCATGGATGATGGATCATGGTGTACAGCTGGTGATGCTCGGGACGGGAAGACCCGACCTTGAGAAGATGCTGAGGGAGTTTGAGGGTCGATACCATGACCGAGTCAGAGGATGGGTCGGGTTCTCTGTGAAGACGGCCCACCGAATTACAGCTGGAGCCGATATTCTACTCATGCCGTCAAGATTCGAGCCATGTGGGTTGAACCAGCTCTATGCAATGCAATACGGGACGGTTCCTGTGGTTCACGCGGTTGGTGGGCTAAAGGACACTGTGGCACAGTTTGACCCGTATAATGAGTCGGGCTACGGGTGGACATTTGATCGGGCTGATCCCGATAAGCTGAAAGAGGCTCTTTGGAACTGTTTGATGACTTTTAGAGAGTATAGGCAGAGTTGGGAAGCCCTCCAACGGCGTGGGATGATGCAGAACTTGAGCTGGGATCATGCTGCGGAAATGTACGAGGAAGTCCTTGTTGCTGCAAAGTATCAATGGTGATGATTGTTGAGATTTATGTGATGATTCTTTTGACCTTCTACGAGCTTGGTTCCAGGTCATTTTTGGGTCTGGACCGATGAGTGTTGGCTAATTGCATCTGTACATTATATTACCTTACACTGCCTAATCCCAAGGGGATTAAAGCCAATATAGTGCTGGAAACTTCTTTTGGTCATTCTCATGACATGACTGGCCTGTTCTGTTTGTCCTGTTTGCTTTGAATAGAACAATTTTCCTTGCACAAAAATGGTGAACAAGAGATAGCTTTTGGTATAAGTGTTAAAGGTTCTTGTTTAAAGTGTCAGTGTGACAGTGTGTATTTGGTGATCCAGTTTCCTCTCAAGTTGGACTCACAGTCATGCTGATCGCCACATTTTCCATGTACGAGAACTGGGTATGTCTTGGTTTCGACGCCTTGTTGCACCCACGAAATTATGAGAAATTGATTTGAAGATTATTACTACCATAATATATTTAGTCAACTCGGGAAGACGAAGACCTACCCCATTTTATTTTATAAATAATTACCATAATATATCTACAAAGATAATACTAAAAGATTGGACGCCCCTCGTGTATGGACGTACTATTAGTTATCTTTTACGGGGTAGCATATTTCTACCAAAAAAAAGTTATCTTTTAGCATAATTTTATAAATATTTTAATAGTAGCTATCTATAAAAAGAGAAAAATTGAATAATTTACCAAAAAAAAAGGAAAAAAACGGGATAGAACACAATCCTGACATACAATATTATACTTTAGAAGGCGCACAAAAAAAACTCAACTATGAACATGTCGAAGATTCAGCGCCGCTCTCCTCTTTCAGGTTTCAACGTCGTTCTTTTTAGCGTTTTTCAGTCGATATTTTTTAGTCACGATTGATTATTCTCTATGTACTTTAATTTCGTCTTTTTCATGGTTAAATTGGGTTGCTTATTCTTCGAACCCTAAACGTCACACAAGTTAATTAACGATAGATTTTGTTGTGTTTGTTTGTCCATGTGAGAAGACGGAGGTGAAGGCCCTCTTCTTTCCGAAGACGTGATTGTGTCTGAAATCCTGGTCAGACTAGCCGTTAAACCTCTCTTCAGATTCAAGTGCATCTCAAAACAGTACAACTCCATCATCTCCGACCCAACTTTCCGTCATAACTATGAGCAACGAGCCTGGTCTAGTTGGGAGCTACGGTGTTCATTGGGCCTCCGGCTGTCATTGATGTATCCCTTCACCAACCAAAAACGTCTCAAGGATACGACAATCGACTCGGTCCATATAGCCTCTATCACCCTACCAAGCTCAAGGAATGGTGATCAGACTATCATAAGATCCTCGGCTCGAGTAACGGGCTCATGCATACTCTCTCTTTTTCATCCATACCCACATGAACTCGAGAACAGAAGATTCGTTCTATGTGTCTCCAACCCCCTCACCAAGCGATCCGTAGAGTTGCCCGAGTTGTCGTCGTCGCATCTTCAAACTAACTTTTCTGTTGATTGGTTGTTTGGTTTTACGGCGAGACGTGCTCAGCAAGCAATCCCCTACAAAGTGGTGCTTATTAGAAAGGCCTTGTTCCGATACATGGAAAATGTGGCGATTAGTCGACCGAAATAATCAGTCGTCGTCTTGGGACACAGTAATGCATACAAAGTGTGTGATTCCGTCTATGCCTTATCTATGCCATACGCTCCTGATTGCACCCGCTTCCGACGTGCTTTGCCATCCGTTCGTGTTGAGCAACAACTTGACTGCTGTCTTTTATATGGACGATCGCGATCCGTCGGTCATGAGGAAAGTGGTGGAGTTAGAGATCCCAGAGGGGTTTGAGAGAAGTGGCTATAGGAACCCACTTGTTCCTGTAGAATTGTGCCCTTGGGCTTCTCCCTCCTTTCATATACCTGTCTAGCTAGGTAGTTCTATTTCTATAGCTAGAGAGAATATTGACGCTTAACCTACATTAAATCAATGAATATATTAACGGACTGTTTAGGAATTATGCTTTGTTTTTCAATTTATTGCATTTTCTTAATTAGTCACATACTTGGATTGATAGGGGTGGGTTCAAATCAAACAAATCTTATAGGGCTACAGAGTGGATAAATCTGGACCGTTGATCTCTATGCATGATATAACACGTCATATGCATGATTTTAATAAAACAAGTTAGTTACTTATATGCATGATATAACACGTCATATAGTTATGATGATGATATTTGTTAATCAAAATAAAAAGGGATCTGTTCTAAATGACCTTGATTTCGCTCATAAAGCTACACAATTAAATGACCTTGTAGAGGTATCAATATGCATCCAAGCTAGTGATCTTTCCGAGTTTAAACCAAAACTAGAATTCATGACCCGTGCTACGCACGGGCTTAAAAACTATTTTGAAGCTTTATTAATCACCTTTAATTGAAAAATTGCATAAAATTGCATGAATGTGATAAATGGACCAAGGTATGATAATATAAAAATATAATAGATTATATTAAGCATAAAATAAATAAATATTTCATAAAAAATAAATCAATTGAAAATATAATTCACTTGCGAGAGAAGCATCTAAATGCAATTAAGTACATATGAAAAGTATAGAAAACTATAGAAAGCATATGAAAGATTAAGATAACATTGTTGGCTATTCAAAGTTTTTTTTATACACATGAAAACTATAGAACTTTAAATAAAAAATACCCATATTTTATGATTTAGAGTATAAATACATTTTGTGATTTTCGTTAAAAAAATACAAATATTTTATGATTTATGGTATTCACATATTTTGTTATTTACGTGAAAAATATACACGTTAAGAAAACATTCATATATACACATAATACAACAAATACCCACATAATACGTTCAAAAAAATACACATATTTTATGATTTAGGGTATGAACATATTTTGTGATTTATCTTAAAAAATTATTGATTTATTTATATACTTGAATCATATATACAAATAATACAACAAAAACACGCAAAACACGTTTAAAAAATACACATTTTTTATATTTAGGGTATAAATATATTTTGTGATTTACGTTTAAAAAGTACACATATTTTATGATTTATGGTATTCACATATTTTGTGATTTGCGTTTAAAAAATACACATTAAGAAAATATGCAACTAACACAAAAATGTTGATAGAGAGGTTTGAACCCCAAACCTTTGGGTAATTAGAGAAAGACTTTACCACTATGCTATTGTGGTTTGTGTGATTATAATTGCATAGTGTTTATATATAGGGAAGATTGCAAACCAACACTAAATGGAGCATTTAATGGAGACACCACCTAACTTTTTTATATATATATATATATAGATATAGATATGTATATGACAGACGGACCAAAACTAATAAAGACCACGTTTTAGAATACAGAAGAACAAATCTTTGCTCTAGAAAAACTACCATTCAATTCTTGGGCTTAATTTTTGTGGACGATTGCATTGCCAACATATACATTAAAGGCAACTGCAGAGTATACTTTCTAATGCAAAAAAAAAAAAAAACAAAAAAAAAAAAAACAAAAAAACGAACACGTATACTGTGTTATTGGCTTTATCATACATGCACTTACTGGTTTAATTGTATAATATTGCGCATCCTTAAAATGAATTCATCTCTAAAGTCACTGAATTAATGTTAGGTTTTCGCTTAACAAGAATGGTGATGTAATTTTGTAGGATCTAAGTGTGTGAGAATACAGATGTTGATCCTTCAGAGGGATCAACGAACTGGGCAGCGGAATAAAAGCGATTCAAACAAGTAAAAGATTAACACAAGGAAATCCAAATCAAATTTACAATTGTTATTACCAAGTGTGAACTTACAAACGCGAATCTTAGTCCTAGGTGTACACAACTCCTATTCTCCTGACTTCGATCCCTCAGCGTTGGACACTCCTTGTAACTCGACAATGTAAACTCGACCCACACCTTTAATCTTCGTACACAACTCGATTAAAGTCTTTGTGTGTTCTCTTCTCTCTCAATCGCACCCTGCAATTGAATCTCTAAGCTTGGGTGAAAATTAACCTAGTACATGGTTCCTATTTATACTAATAGCTAGAAAGATTCTATCTAAAAATATAAATATTAACCAAATCAGATTTTATCTTATCTTAGGAAATAAGATAAAATCTTTCTCCAACTAACATATCCTACAAATCTTCATAAGACACGTTAATTGATTCAACCGATCCATTCATGCGTGTTTCCATATATAGTGCACAGCTTCCGCGTTGATCCAACCTTCCATAAATAGCTTCAGGCCTTTGCGTTGATCCCATCAGAAATCAGCGAGCTCTTCAGCTATTCTCTTGTTTCCTTGGTTGTTCCTGTCAGTTGTTCCTGCTTTTGTTTCTTGCTCAATTAGTCCTAATTCATCCTGAAACACTAAGCAAACATATTAAATACTTCACAAGTGTTCCATCATCATCAAAACCACTTGGGATCGTTATTGGGAACAATCAGCATCCCAACAATTTCCCCCTTTTTGATGATGACAAACACTTGAGAAAATTTAACATAAAACGTATGAAAATAACATAAAGTGTAAGAGTCCCCCCTGAGTAGGACCTTCGCAGTACCTACTTACCAGTTAGCATAATTCCCCCTTAGCATGTGGTTGATCCTACTGTACCAAGAACTAGATGCATCTCTACAATTTTCCTAACTTCCCCCTTTTGGCATCATCAAATAACTCCATTTGATCCGTAATGAAACATTTTAACACATAAGCACATGACACATCAGAGAAACTAAGAGAAATTTCATTCAATGCATAAGAGTTTGATTACATAGCCAGGGAGCGATAAAAGATAGGTCATGAGATGATCAAAATAGAAATATAGAAAACAGAAAAATCAAACACTCAGAAAATGTAGGAAATATATGGCTAAGGATCAAGAAAGGGGTTTCACTCACTAAATTTTGTTTATTTTTTACAATAAAAAATATTTTTTATTTACTAAGTTGAAAAATCAATTATAATATAAAACATAATTTAAATAAGTTTTAAAATTTTATTTATAAAATTTTATCTAACCTATGATTTCAAGTTAATATATGTTACATTAATCAAACTAAAACCAAAAATATTTCCATACTTATATTTAAAATTTCTTTATATTGTGAATATATATATATATGAAAAGGTGATTTACTATTATTGAACAATATTTTTTTTCTCCTATTATTTAAGAAATGAAAATTCATACAATCTATCAACATTTATACGTATATATATAGAGAGTCAAATTAAAAATTCTCAAAACTTATTATGTAAAATTTCATGATAAATTTCAATTATATAATATATCATTTAATATAAGTATCTATGTATGTTTGGTTTTAATTCGATAAATATAACAAAAATTCAATAGAAATCATAAGTTATATAATATTTTTATAGAGTACATTTTTAAATTTATTTAAATAATTTTTTATCTTATAATTGAATCTTAACCTAATAATAACAAAATTATGTTTTTTTTATAGAAAATAAACAAAATATAGTGATATATAATAGAAAAACTACAAGTAAGGGCCCGGGCCAAACTTTTGCAAAAGTTCGAGGGTATTTCCCGGAATAAGTTTTTTCTTTGGGCACCATCCGGAAAAGCCAAAAACTCGAGGGTACCAATCGGAATTTCCCTTAAATTTAATCTTTTCTTTATGATTGTATAAAACTTTTGTCTATTTACTAATTAATTATTCTTACTGTTATATTTGGAGGTCGGAAAAACTCTAAAATCCCTCAAATTTTTTAAAAATTGTTTTAGTCTTCGTTAAGATTAATATAGGTCATCCTGAATTCGAATCCTGACTCCGTCCCTATCCCAAAGTAATACCGGCCTCGTGACGATGATCGTGAACAAACGCTGTTGAAGTTGCTTGGAAGGGCATGCATGGTCCCAATAAACTAAAAATCGAGCGAGTAAAAGAAAAAGGATGAGAACAAATTTTGTTCTTGTACATTATTGCTTGGACCAAATACATGTTTTCCAGGTTGCTTATAAGGGCATGCATGGTCCCAAATAACTAGTACGTACAAGAACACACATTTTGTGGTTAAAGCAACGAGCATCACACAATTCCACCACATTGTATCGATGGGATAATTAGAAATCGACTTTAAATAGGAGAGTAAAGCAGCAGATCGAGCTCATCCTATCACCTTCAATTTCTGTGCAGGTGCATGATCTCCCTAGCTCTAAATCACATACGTGTATAGCATATTTGCGTACTATGTTTTAGCATAATTTTATAAATATTTTAATAGTAGCTATCTATAAAAAGAGAAAAATTGAATAATTTACCAAAAAAAAAGGAAAAAAACGGGATAGAACACAATCCTGACATACAATATTATACTTTAGAAGGCGCACAAAAAAAACTCAACTATGAACATGTCGAAGATTCAGCGCCGCTCTCCTCTTTCAGGTTTCAACGTCGTTCTTTTTAGCGTTTTTCAGTCGATATTTTTTAGTCACGATTGATTATTCTCTATGTACTTTAATTTCGTCTTTTTCATGGTTAAATTGGGTTGCTTATTCTTCGAACCCTAAACGTCACACAAGTTAATTAACGATAGATTTTGTTGTGTTTGTTTGTCCATGTGAGAAGACGGAGGTGAAGGCCCTCTTCTTTCCGAAGACGTGATTGTGTCTGAAATCCTGGTCAGACTAGCCGTTAAACCTCTCTTCAGATTCAAGTGCATCTCAAAACAGTACAACTCCATCATCTCCGACCCAACTTTCCGTCATAACTATGAGCAACGAGCCTGGTCTAGTTGGGAGCTACGGTGTTCATTGGGCCTCCGGCTGTCATTGATGTATCCCTTCACCAACCAAAAACGTCTCAAGGATACGACAATCGACTCGGTCCATATAGCCTCTATCACCCTACCAAGCTCAAGGAATGGTGATCAGACTATCATAAGATCCTCGGCTCGAGTAACGGGCTCATGCATACTCTCTCTTTTTCATCCATACCCACATGAACTCGAGAACAGAAGATTCGTTCTATGTGTCTCCAACCCCCTCACCAAGCGATCCGTAGAGTTGCCCGAGTTGTCGTCGTCGCATCTTCAAACTAACTTTTCTGTTGATTGGTTGTTTGGTTTTACGGCGAGACGTGCTCAGCAAGCAATCCCCTACAAAGTGGTGCTTATTAGAAAGGCCTTGTTCCGATACATGGAAAATGTGGCGATTAGTCGACCGAAATAATCAGTCGTCGTCTTGGGACACAGTAATGCATACAAAGTGTGTGATTCCGTCTATGCCTTATCTATGCCATACGCTCCTGATTGCACCCGCTTCCGACGTGCTTTGCCATCCGTTCGTGTTGAGCAACAACTTGACTGCTGTCTTTTATATGGACGATCGCGATCCGTCGGTCATGAGGAAAGTGGTGGAGTTAGAGATCCCAGAGGGGTTTGAGAGAAGTGGCTATAGGAACCCACTTGTTCCTGTAGAATTGTGCCCTTGGGCTTCTCCCTCCTTTCATATACCTGTCTAGCTAGGTAGTTCTATTTCTATAGCTAGAGAGAATATTGACGCTTAACCTACATTAAATCAATGAATATATTAACGGACTGTTTAGGAATTATGCTTTGTTTTTCAATTTATTGCATTTTCTTAATTAGTCACATACTTGGATTGATAGGGGTGGGTTCAAATCAAACAAATCTTATAGGGCTACAGAGTGGATAAATCTGGACCGTTGATCTCTATGCATGATATAACACGTCATATGCATGATTTTAATAAAACAAGTTAGTTACTTATATGCATGATATAACACGTCATATAGTTATGATGATGATATTTGTTAATCAAAATAAAAAGGGATCTGTTCTAAATGACCTTGATTTCGCTCATAAAGCTACACAATTAAATGACCTTGTAGAGGTATCAATATGCATCCAAGCTAGTGATCTTTCCGAGTTTAAACCAAAACTAGAATTCATGACCCGTGCTACGCACGGGCTTAAAAACTATTTTGAAGCTTTATTAATCACCTTTAATTGAAAAATTGCATAAAATTGCATGAATGTGATAAATGGACCAAGGTATGATAATATAAAAATATAATAGATTATATTAAGCATAAAATAAATAAATATTTCATAAAAAATAAATCAATTGAAAATATAATTCACTTGCGAGAGAAGCATCTAAATGCAATTAAGTACATATGAAAAGTATAGAAAACTATAGAAAGCATATGAAAGATTAAGATAACATTGTTGGCTATTCAAAGTTTTTTTTATACACATGAAAACTATAGAACTTTAAATAAAAAATACCCATATTTTATGATTTAGAGTATAAATACATTTTGTGATTTTCGTTAAAAAAATACAAATATTTTATGATTTATGGTATTCACATATTTTGTTATTTACGTGAAAAATATACACGTTAAGAAAACATTCATATATACACATAATACAACAAATACCCACATAATACGTTCAAAAAAATACACATATTTTATGATTTAGGGTATGAACATATTTTGTGATTTATCTTAAAAAATTATTGATTTATTTATATACTTGAATCATATATACAAATAATACAACAAAAACACGCAAAACACGTTTAAAAAATACACATTTTTTATATTTAGGGTATAAATATATTTTGTGATTTACGTTTAAAAAGTACACATATTTTATGATTTATGGTATTCACATATTTTGTGATTTGCGTTTAAAAAATACACATTAAGAAAATATGCAACTAACACAAAAATGTTGATAGAGAGGTTTGAACCCCAAACCTTTGGGTAATTAGAGAAAGACTTTACCACTATGCTATTGTGGTTTGTGTGATTATAATTGCATAGTGTTTATATATAGGGAAGATTGCAAACCAACACTAAATGGAGCATTTAATGGAGACACCACCTAACTTTTTTATATATATATATATATAGATATAGATATGTATATGACAGACGGACCAAAACTAATAAAGACCACGTTTTAGAATACAGAAGAACAAATCTTTGCTCTAGAAAAACTACCATTCAATTCTTGGGCTTAATTTTTGTGGACGATTGCATTGCCAACATATACATTAAAGGCAACTGCAGAGTATACTTTCTAATGCAAAAAAAAAAAAAAACAAAAAACAAAAAAACAAAAAAACGAACACGTATACTGTGTTATTGGCTTTATCATACATGCACTTACTGGTTTAATTGTATAATATTGCGCATCCTTAAAATGAATTCATCTCTAAAGTCACTGAATTAATGTTAGGTTTTCGCTTAACAAGAATGGTGATGTAATTTTGTAGGATCTAAGTGTGTGAGAATACAGATGTTGATCCTTCAGAGGGATCAACGAACTGGGCAGCGGAATAAAAGCGATTCAAACAAGTAAAAGATTAACACAAGGAAATCCAAATCAAATTTACAATTGTTATTACCAAGTGTGAACTTACAAACGCGAATCTTAGTCCTAGGTGTACACAACTCCTATTCTCCTGACTTCGATCCCTCAGCGTTGGACACTCCTTGTAACTCGACAATGTAAACTCGACCCACACCTTTAATCTTCGTACACAACTCGATTAAAGTCTTTGTGTGTTCTCTTCTCTCTCAATCGCACCCTGCAATTGAATCTCTAAGCTTGGGTGAAAATTAACCTAGTACATGGTTCCTATTTATACTAATAGCTAGAAAGATTCTATCTAAAAATATAAATATTAACCAAATCAGATTTTATCTTATCTTAGGAAATAAGATAAAATCTTTCTCCAACTAACATATCCTACAAATCTTCATAAGACACGTTAATTGATTCAACCGATCCATTCATGCGTGTTTCCATATATAGTGCACAGCTTCCGCGTTGATCCAACCTTCCATAAATAGCTTCAGGCCTTTGCGTTGATCCCATCAGAAATCAGCGAGCTCTTCAGCTATTCTCTTGTTTCCTTGGTTGTTCCTGTCAGTTGTTCCTGCTTTTGTTTCTTGCTCAATTAGTCCTAATTCATCCTGAAACACTAAGCAAACATATTAAATACTTCACAAGTGTTCCATCATCATCAAAACCACTTGGGATCGTTATTGGGAACAATCAGCATCCCAACAATTTCCCCCTTTTTGATGATGACAAACACTTGAGAAAATTTAACATAAAACGTATGAAAATAACATAAAGTGTAAGAGTCCCCCCTGAGTAGGACCTTCGCAGTACCTACTTACCAGTTAGCATAATTCCCCCTTAGCATGTGGTTGATCCTACTGTACCAAGAACTAGATGCATCTCTACAATTTTCCTAACTTCCCCCTTTTGGCATCATCAAATAACTCCATTTGATCCGTAATGAAACATTTTAACACATAAGCACATGACACATCAGAGAAACTAAGAGAAATTTCATTCAATGCATAAGAGTTTGATTACATAGCCAGGGAGCGATAAAAGATAGGTCATGAGATGATCAAAATAGAAATATAGAAAACAGAAAAATCAAACACTCAGAAAATGTAGGAAATATATGGCTAAGGATCAAGAAAGGGGTTTCACTCACTAAATTTTGTTTATTTTTTACAATAAAAAATATTTTTTATTTACTAAGTTGAAAAATCAATTATAATATAAAACATAATTTAAATAAGTTTTAAAATTTTATTTATAAAATTTTATCTAACCTATGATTTCAAGTTAATATATGTTACATTAATCAAACTAAAACCAAAAATATTTCCATACTTATATTTAAAATTTCTTTATATTGTGAATATATATATATATGAAAAGGTGATTTACTATTATTGAACAATATTTTTTTTCTCCTATTATTTAAGAAATGAAAATTCATACAATCTATCAACATTTATACGTATATATATAGAGAGTCAAATTAAAAATTCTCAAAACTTATTATGTAAAATTTCATGATAAATTTCAATTATATAATATATCATTTAATATAAGTATCTATGTATGTTTGGTTTTAATTCGATAAATATAACAAAAATTCAATAGAAATCATAAGTTATATAATATTTTTATAGAGTACATTTTTAAATTTATTTAAATAATTTTTTATCTTATAATTGAATCTTAACCTAATAATAACAAAATTATGTTTTTTTTATAGAAAATAAACAAAATATAGTGATATATAATAGAAAAACTACAAGTAAGGGCCCGGGCCAAACTTTTGCAAAAGTTCGAGGGTATTTCCCGGAATAAGTTTTTTCTTTGGGCACCATCCGGAAAAGCCAAAAACTCGAGGGTACCAATCGGAATTTCCCTTAAATTTAATCTTTTCTTTATGATTGTATAAAACTTTTGTCTATTTACTAATTAATTATTCTTACTGTTATATTTGGAGGTCGGAAAAACTCTAAAATCCCTCAAATTTTTTAAAAATTGTTTTAGTCTTCGTTAAGATTAATATAGGTCATCCTGAATTCGAATCCTGACTCCGTCCCTATCCCAAAGTAATACCGGCCTCGTGACGATGATCGTGAACAAACGCTGTTGAAGTTGCTTGGAAGGGCATGCATGGTCCCAATAAACTAAAAATCGAGCGAGTAAAAGAAAAAGGATGAGAACAAATTTTGTTCTTGTACATTATTGCTTGGACCAAATACATGTTTTCCAGGTTGCTTATAAGGGCATGCATGGTCCCAAATAACTAGTACGTACAAGAACACACATTTTGTGGTTAAAGCAACGAGCATCACACAATTCCACCACATTGTATCGATGGGATAATTAGAAATCGACTTTAAATAGGAGAGTAAAGCAGCAGATCGAGCTCATCCTATCACCTTCAATTTCTGTGCAGGTGCATGATCTCCCTAGCTCTAAATCACATACGTGTATAGCATATTTGCGTACTATGTTTGGTTTGTATATTATTAATAATGTCTAGCTATTATATATGTTTGACAACATATATGCCTTAATATATAGTAACAATCAGACCATTTAATTGTTTGTTTTTTTGTACAGGGAAGCTTGAAGATCGATCGATTATATATATAACCGAATGGTATCATAATCTATGCCCTAAGAGTATAAGTTAGAAAAATCGTATATTTATGTTATCGGTGTAATGTTTATATATAAGTTGGCCGGCCTCTGGTCGTTCACAGTCGACAGGATACCCGGTGGTTTTGATAGGGCCGTGGGGGGGTCCGGGCGGGGTCCCTTGGAGTTCCACAGCCACAGGCAATGGGCTAAAAGAGATAACCATCAACAAAGACGATAACAATATCAAGGCCTTCTCCTTCATTGACGGTAGTGGCCTTTTTTCGGGCACCTTTGGTGGAAGGAACCCTAGTGATTGGGGCGTCGAGGAAAAGGTACAAGTACATTATAACGTACGGTTTTTCTATCGTATGTCCAGAGAGGTACATATATTAATAGGAGCCATTACAATTACGTACGTTTCTGATTGATCCTCGGTATATTAATGTGCGAGTAGATTATCTTCGAGGAGAAGTGGCCTTTCGAATTTTTGAGGTCTATAAGCGGAAGTTATGGAGAATACGATGGAGAAGAAGGTATCTTATCGATATCATTCATAACGAATTTGGCTACGTATGGACCGTTTGGAAACACCAGCAAAGGTCAGCCTTTCTCTGTCCCGATACGCGATTGTGGCGTCGTTGGATTCTACGGAAGGAGTGGCTCCTACATCAACGCTATGGGTATCCAGGTGCAACCGGTACGTATTTGTATATATGTCTATGTTATGATCAATCTCTTTTCATTCCTTCCATATATTAAGATGACAATGAATAAAGTTAAGCAAATGCATATTAATTTGCACGTATACAGTCAGGGACTTATGGTCGGGTAAAATGCGATCCGGTCTTGATCTATGTTTAATTAATTATATTATTTTTTATAAAGATAATAGGTTATATTTCATTAAATATAATAAACATTATGTAAATATTTATTGTTGTTAAATTTTAAAAAAATTAATACAAATTATATTTTTTGTATTAAAAAAACTCTTTCGGTCAAAAACTCGACCGGGATCAATACTGGATTGGACAGGATCGAGAATATTCGTCCAGTCCTTGGTTTGGGTTTTTGGCCAAAAATTGGTCCGGTCCTAGTTCGATCCGGTCCGATTTTAGACCGATGCCCAATCCTTATAAACATGATGTTCTTTTTTCTTTTTTTTTTTGAGAAAATGCTCTATTACTATCACTAGCAAGTGAATTATGTAGCTTTAAAAACCAATGTAACCTAAAGGGTGATTGGGTGAGCAGGAGTCGGTTCGAATAAAATTTGAGTTGAAATCGAAATTGATACTCAGTTTGGTTTTAGGTTCAAAATTTTCCAAATTTTAATTTGTTTCAATTTTTCTCAAATTTCGGTTTTTGCTTTAAAACTTTTACAAATTTCAATCTACTATAATAATACAGTATAAAGCGGAACCTATGTCTTTGTTAAAAATTGTGCCACCTCATCGATGTTGATTAGAAAAATATTATTTATGCCATGTAATTTAGGCTGAGTAAAATAATGCTTTTATTTTAGCAAGTATTAATAAAATAAAATTATTAACCAAAAAATAATAAGATTCTACCCTATAATTGGATCACATATCAAAATGGAAAATGGTAAATTATGTTAGCTAGAATCTCTCTATATATTTTCGGTATCAAGAGATCAACTTCTTACCAATAATGTAAAATTATTAACCAATTAAGATCTTATCCAACTAAAATATCATGGAAAATTATCTTTTGCAAAAATCTCATATAATTTATATCTTTTAATGTACAAGTTAGAAATATGAGGATGAAAAGTTATCTTTTACACATATCTCATATAATTTAATTCTATTAGTTATTAAAATAATCCTCATATAATTGATATGAGCATGAAAAAAATGGTCCTTACCCGTACATGGTACGGGTCTTCAACTAGTTTTGATTTCATTCAATCTCAATATGGTGCAGTGTGCACCTTTTCTCAAATTTTGATTTTTATTCGATCCGGTTCTAAATCGATGCGCATTGTAAATCGTTAACGTTATTTTTTTTTGGTCGAATAAATCCTTAACGTTATATGCATAACGATGATCAAAGATTTATTATTATTGGAATATGAGTCTGAGGTTTTATGCTATTAAATAGGCGGGGCAGAGCATGACAGTGGGGCTATGGGGAGGCTCTGGTGGAAGCCCATTCCAATTTTTAGTCCTCCCTAATAGTTATATAAAGCAAATAAAAGTCTCTGAAGGAGAAAATATCAAGTCCATTTCCTTCAAAGATGCCGAGGATCAGGAGTATGGACCCTTTGGTGGACAGAATCCTAATGATATTGGTGTAGAACAAATAGTAAGTTTATATGATCTCTACTTACTATTTTCGTATATTACTAGACCTGTGATATAACCAAGCCGAGTCGAGCTTTTAATAGCTCAGGCTCGGCTCATTTTAGGAGTGATTAATCTTAAGCTCAGTTTGAATTCAGAATTGTTCGGGCTCGGTTGGTGTACATAGCTTTTCTATGTGGTAAGAGTAATGAATTGTCTAGTATATATGCACTTGGATTACTTCTCTTATTGCTAATTGGTTTTAGGATGGAATTTCATAGGCTAATGTGCTAGGCCCCTTTCGCACAATATGTGTAGGACGGTCTCTCTTTCCGTCAAAATCGGTCTAGTAATATCGGCCATGTTTAGTCTTGGGTCCTTGATTGTTTGGGTTGGGCCAACAATGCCCCTACCCATTATATATTATGCTAGCTTGTCATGATGGTGTGATTTCAGCTAGTTTGTTGGGCTCATCGACTCTAAGGCCATTATGTGTCAAGTGTTAATTGTATCAGCCCAGTTGTCACTTGACAAGTCATGTTAAGATAAGAGCATATATCCACATCGGAAAATTAAATAAAGAATTGTCTAGCGTATATAATTATCGGTCAGGTAAGGCCTTCGGGCATCTAGTCAAACGGTTAAGCCTCCAAGGGTAGTAGCCAGAGGTCACCGGTTCGACTCTCATGGGCAACGCCCTCAACCAAAAAAAAAAAAAATTATCGGTCAGGTAATGTCGGCCTTTTAGATTTTGACTATTTCTTACTCTATATGGGTGTCACAATCGTAGATTCACATTGGAGATTCTCAACGTTTGAGATCTATTAGCGGGACATATGGAACATATGTTGGAATGACGGTGATCACATCACTATCGTTCCTACTAAACGATAATACTAGCCATGGACCTTATGGATCTCAAACCGGAACTTCCTTCTCGATCCCAATACAAAGGGGTGAGGTCACTGGATTCTTTGGGAGCTCAGGCCATTACCTTGATTCGATTGCCCTTTACGTTAAAGCGGTAAATAGTTAATCTATATTACCTCTAGCTGTTTGTAATGTAAGGGTCTTTTTAGGATCGCGCAAATTAATACAGTTTGCGCGATCTAAATAGACCCTGATTAACATATTTTCCGAAAATGAATTCTATAATGTATATATGCTGTTTTTACTGATATATGGCATTGATCGAGCAATGTAATGCATCTGTGAACCAGGTTTAATTGTGAGGGACTACATTCCATCAATTTGCTGCAGCATAATTTCATCAAGGTATAATATACTTACTACTTGTTTCGAATGTCATATTTTTTACTGATCGATATATATAATATGACCATCATGTGTCATATGGTTTTCTTCCTTTGCCTTTGTAGGGTACGGTATAAAGAATCAACCACCGAAGCTCAAATTCCAAATGCGTCTAGTTTTGAAGCAGAAGTTGGTATCGTGTTGTATTGTTTAATATTCGAATAAACTAATTTTGCTAGAACAAAGCGAAAGATGCTATTTACTTCTGAACCTATGTTGTTTGTTGTACGTTAGTATTTCACATTGTATTTTCATTTAATAATTTAAATGATAAATTGATATATTGGGTTCCCTTGAGTTGAACAAATTGACAATAGAGTTGAACAAATTGACCATAGAGGTGAACAGATTGTCAAAGAGAAACAAATTATAAAGATTAGCTATAAGTTGTGGATGAACAAATTGACCATAGAGTTGAACAAATTGACAATAGAGCTGAACAAATTGACAATAGAGTTGAACAAATTAATCATAGAGTTGAACACGTATTGATGAACAATTAAATTGACCATAAGGTTGAACAAATTGGTAATAGAGTTGAACAAATATGGATGAACAAATTGACCATAGAGTTGAACAAATATTGATGAACATATTGACTATAGAGTTGAACAAATTGGCAATACAGTTGAACAAATATTGATGAACAAATTAACCATAAAGGTGAACAAATTGCCAAAGCGAAACAAATTATACGAACTTCGATTGCTATAAAATATGACATAGGTGCACAAATTGACCATAGAGTTGAACAAATGGGCAATAGAGTTGAACAAATATCGATGAACAAATTATGGACCCGCGCTAGTTTTCCGAAAAATATGTTAAAAAAAAAAAAAAGCGAAAAAAGCGGAAATAACGCGAAAAAAAACACGAAAAAACACGTATAATACGCGAATAATACGTGAATAATACGCACGCTAGTTTTTTGGGCTGTTTTTTCGCGCGTGATCAACGGTTGAGATTTATTCCTATTTCCTACCCAAAGACCCATTCCCTCCGGATCCGGACCCATCACTTATATATCATAGAGAAACTAGGAAAAAAAAGCCCATTGTTGCTCACTCTGTAGGTGAGGTCGAGTACCGTTCCATGGCAACAGTCGCCAGTCGTATGTAAATTGCTTTAGATTAAATACTAGTATTAGTCTTGTGCCTTGAAAGCACGAATTAGATTTAACTAAAACTCTTCTTAAATTTTATATAAAGTTATTCAAAAAAATAGTTTGGTATAAAATCTTGTATTATTTTATTTAATTTATTTTTTTATGAGATTTATTTTAATGATACAATATTTCTACTATAATATTTTTTAATCAAACATATATGTGTAAAATTATAATTTTTGTATAAGGATTGAATACTTTTGATATTTATAGGATTTATTTTGATGTTTATGGATTATAATTTTAATTATATATTTAATTGGAGTTGAGATATGTTTTTTGTATATTATTATTTTAATCCAATTTGGTACTCCGTATATAGTAAGATTAATTAATTATATATTTAAGGAAAACTTATAGATACAATTTCAATCAAGGTTGTCAGAATCGGGATCTTTGGATCGGATCAGAAGGGGGCTGCAGGATCGGATCGTAAAATCGGATCGTTAGGATCGTAAGATCCTACGTTATAACAAAAAAATATACGATAACCTAATGTATAGTATATTTTGTTATATATAAACTCTGAAATTTTATAAACATTAATAATTTGATAAGTAAAAATATTTAAAGATGAACCGGGTTAATAATTTAATGGAAAAGAGACATAAACTTTGAGCTTAGTAATAATATATAAATATAATAGTGACCGTTTGGGATCGTAAGAATCGCTTGTAGGATCGTTAGAATCGTTGTAGAATCGTTAGAGTCGTGTGTAAAATTAAAATCGAATTAGAATTTTATGTTAAATCATTTAAGATCCTAGTTTAATAAGATCCTACTTATGATCGTGGATCGATTTATGACTTTTGGGTCGTAGAATCGTTAGAATCGTAGGATCGAGTCGGGATTCTGATAACATTTTTTCCAATTTTATATACATGTACGTGGGGTCTACAATCAAAATTAGCCAATTAAATTATTTTAATGAAGATGAGTGATACAGTCCAATCAGAAGTTGACACGTGTCTTACTAATTATTATTTTTAACTCCCGTTTTAGTATATAGTTATGATGATATTTGTTAATCAAAATAAAAAGGGATCTGTTCTAAATGACCTTGAATTCGCTCATAAAGCTACACAATTAAATGACCTTGTAGAGGCATCAATATGCATCCAAGCTAGTGATCTTTCCGAGTTTAAACCAAAATATGTATATGACAGACGGACCAAAACTAATAAAGACCACGTTTTAGAATACAGAAGAACAAATCTTTGCTCTAGCTAGAAAAACTACCATTCAATTCTTGGGCTTAATTTTTGTGGACGATTGCATTGCCAACATATACATTGAAGGCAACTGCAGAGTATACTTTCTAATGCAAAAAAAAAAAAACAAAAAAAAAAACGAACACGTATACTGTGTTATTGGCTTTATCATACACTTACTGGTTTAATTGTATAATATTGCGCATCCTTACAAAATGAATTCATCTCTAAAGTCATTGAATTAATGTTAGGTTTTAGCTTAACAAGAATGGTGATGTAATTTAATTTAGGGATCGAAATTGCGTGCTTGTGTTCACAATAATTGATATTTCGGATCTTGACATTTCATTTCCGATTGCAGGGCCATTACGGAAGGGTTGCACAAAGAGTACGTTACGTTGTATCGTATTCAACCCTTCAAAAGACTTGTTGAGTTGGCCAATGTATGCCTACACAGATACAACACCTACACTTCTTTTTCTAACATTCACTAGTTGATAGCTTAATTTGGCACTTTCTACATTTAATTTCCACGCTATTATACAAAATCATCCACACTTATTCCTTTTCTAACGTTCACAACATGCACAAGCTAGATCATCTCTTATACTTCATACAAAAACAGTAAAACACGTACACTTCCTTTTCTAACGTTCACAACGTACACGTACACTTGCTTTTCTAATTAACGTGCAATACGTTCTTGATAAGATGACAGCTTAATTAATTTGACACTTTCTACATTTTCCACACTATTATACAAAAACCTTATTCACGTACATGGAAAGGTGTAGCGTGATAAAAGGTTCTAGTGGGCACCTTACTCCTATATATCTGTATAAATTAACGCTAACTAATCGTTTAACGTACCAAACTGATCAGCCAACATCAAATTCAGATAATTTTCCCCCACATAAATTAACCATGCAAGCAATCATGGATTTCATCATCTTGGTTGCCCTACTTTCCATGATCAAAAATCCCCGCTTTGTCATAGCCAATTTGCAACATCCTGCCAATGGGTTAAGAGGGAATGAGAGTGATTATGAAGCCCTCTTGGCCATCAAATCTAAGGTTAGTGATCCTCGTTCGGCATTGAGCTCCTGGAACAACTCCCTCCACTTCTGCCAGTGGGAAGGCGTCGTTTGTGGCCGTAGGCACCGTCGTGTGGTTGGTTTGATCCTTAATTCCACAGATTTGGCTGGCACATTGTCTCCTTTCATTGGTAATATAAGTTTCCTTCGCACACTTTGGTTGCGCAACAACTCCTTCCATGGTGGTATTCCTACTCAAATTTCTCATTTGACTAGGCTACAAAATCTATCCCTGATCCAAAACAACTTTGAAGGGGAAATCCCTGCTAACTTGTCTAGTTGTTTGCACCTCAGAGTTGTGAATAATTTAAACTTGTTTGAATAAATAATAAGCTGTCAACTTTCTGCAGCAAGTATTTAGGGAGTTTTAATTCAATTCTGTTGCAAATAATAAACGTGTGTATGGTTGAGTGTTGTGTGCACACGTCTAGGAGTATTTTTAGGAGTCTTTCAGTTGAAAGAAAAAGTCCACTCTCAAGTTGTTTAATTAGGAGGTGGATTAGAGGTTTTTGTATCCGGATGTACTGGATTTTCCTCCATTGAATGCAAAAGAAAAATCTGCAGCAAACACATCTTCATACGTTCTGTTTTTCCTCTCAAAATTTTGGTTTTATTCCAACATCTGGTATCAGAGCCGTAGGCTATATAGATCCACAATCATGTCTCACCTTGAGATCGAAGGTCAGAGACAGAGACAAAGGGGATCGGGATCAAACGAAGCAAGTGACAACACAG
This sequence comes from Polygonum maritimum, assembly GCA_963924305.1. NCBI lineage: Eukaryota > Viridiplantae > Streptophyta > Magnoliopsida > Caryophyllales > Polygonaceae > Polygonum > Polygonum maritimum. The sequence goes on along the minus strand of OZ002729.1, from coordinate 4,193,009 downwards.
GAGACGGGTCAACAAACAACTCTGATGGCGATAATGTCCGGGTTCAAGACAAGGAAGGATCCGTGACATTAAAATACCCTATGCTAACTAGAAGCAACTACGCAGCATGGGCGATCAAGATGGAAGTCTTCATGGTAGCACAGGGGGTGTGGGATGCAGTTGAGGCCGAAGGTCCTGTAGACAACAAGAGGGACAAAATGGCCTTAGCCGCCATCTACCAAGGTATAGGAGAAGATACCTTGCTCCAATTGGGTGCTAAGAGGACAGCCAAGGAAGCATGGAATATGCTAAAAACCATGAACCTTGGAGCTGAGAAAGTGAAAGAGGTGAGGACCCAGTCTCTGTGGAGGGAATTCGAAGCCATGAAGATGAATGATGGCGACAGTGTTGATGATTTCTCTGGTAAGCTTCAAATTGTTGTCAGTAAGCTAAGGGGCTTGGGCAACACTGTGGAAGAAGAACAAGTGGTGAAGAAGATACTAAGATCAACCTCACCAAAGTTTCTTCAAATTGCATCCACCATTGAAGAATTCAGTGATCTGAAAAAGAAGACCTCGGATGAGATCATTGGATCACTCAAAGCTCATGAGGAGAGGTTGCTTGGAGGTGGTGCAAAAGGAGATGAAACTGTACTTCTCACTCGTGCTGAATGGAAGGCAAGAGAAGACAGCAAATCTCAAAAGAAGAGCACCAGAGATCAAAGCAGTAGAGGAGGAAGAGGCAGAGGCCGTGGAAAGGGGAGAGGAGCTGGTGGTTCTCAAAGGAAAGAAGAAGAGCCTCAACAAAAGAGGAAGTTTGACAAGTCAAAAATCAAGTGTTATGGTTGTGGAAAGATGGGACACTTTGCTTCTGAGTGTCCATCTAAGGAGAAAGATGAGCAATCAAACTTGATGGAGAAAGAAGAGCCTGCTTTGATGATGATTGAAACGTGTGAATTGACAAGGTCACATGTTTCAGGAAGTAAAGAAGAAGTAGGAGGTGCCAAGAAGGAGACAAGTTGGTACCTTGACAGTGGTGCAAGCAACCACATGACAGGCGACAAAAATTGCTTCTCAGAGTTAGATCACTCCATACAAGGCAAGGTGAGGTTTGGAGATGATTCAGTCATCAACATACAAGGACAAGGGTCAGTGTTATTCTACTGCAAAAATGGAGAACACATGATCCTGTCAAAGGTATACTATATACCAAAACTGAGGAGCAATATCATCAGTCTCGGACAGATTGATGAGAATGGTGGTCGTGTGATTATTGAGGAAGGAATGCTGAGAGTGTATGACAGCAACCGGAGAATTATGATCAAAGTGCAGAGGCAACACAACAAGTTATTCATAGCAAAGCTCAAGACTGCAGAGAAGGTCTGTTTGATGGCAAGCATAACAGACAAGGCTTGGTTGTGGCATGCTAGGTTCGGGCACTTGAATTTCCAAGCCTTGAAGAGGCTAGCTAACCAGGGAATGGTTGAAGGAGTGCCAGCAATCACACAAACAAATCAGGTGTGCGATGGTTGTGTGATAGGAAAGCAACACCGAGCTGCATTCCCTCAACAATCAGCTTTCAGAGCAAAGCACAGGCTGGAATTGGTTCATGGAGACTTGTGTGGACCTATTTCACCAACAACACCAGGAGGTAACAACTATTTTATGCTCCTTGTAGATGATTTCTCCCGTTTTATGTGGATTTCTCTGCTGAAACATAAGAGTGAGGCCTTTGAGGCCTTCAAGAGGTTTAAGACATTGGCAGAGAATGAGGTGTCTGAAAAACTGAGGTGTTTCAGAACTGACAGAGGAGGTGAGTTCAATTCAGCAGAGTTCAGGGAATTTTGTGATGAAGAGGGGGTAAAGAGACACCTTACAGCTCCATACTCTCCTCAGCAAAACGGCGTAGTAGAGCGGAGAAATCAGACTGTAATGGAGATGACAAGAAGTATTATGAAGAGCAAAGGTGTGCCGGCTAGATTGTGGGGTGAGGCTGTCAAAACATCAGTGTATATACTGAACCGAGCTCCAACTAAAAGTGTAGAAGGAGTGACCCCTTATCAAGCTTGGTATGAGAAGGCTCCGAGTGTACATCACCTGCGTATATTTGGATGCCTTGCTCATGCTAAGATAGTGTCTCCACATCTCACAAAACTGGCCGACAGAAGTGTAAAAACAGTATTTCTTGGATATGAAGAAGGCACGAAGGCCTATAGGTTGCTGGATCCAAGCAAAGAGAAGGTTGTGATAAGTAGAGATGTGGTGTTTGAAGAAGAAAAGGCATGGCCATGGAAAGAAAATCAAGAAAATGCAGAGGAGAGTGATGGAAATACATTCACTGTCAGGATGAGTGGAGAAGAGAGTGAAAGTGGTGCAATTGTTCCACCAAACTCGTATGAGGGCGGTGACCAGGCATCATCTTCACCAACATCACAGAGTCCTGCTGTAAACACTCCCAGGTCAGGCTCAAGTTCAACATCACAGAGTTCTGCTGAAAGCTCTCCAAGGTCAGGTTCTAGCTCAAGTTCAGGGCCACTAAATTTCAGAAAAATTCAGGAAATTTATAACGCAACCAGAGAAGTGGATGAAGAGGTAAGTTTGTGTTTCTTGTCAATTGAGGAACCTACAAACTATACTGAGGCTGCAGGAAATAGGAATTGGAGAGAGACAATGGCTCTAGAGCTTGATTCCATACAAAAGAATGGAACCTGGGAGCTATCTGAGTTGCCAAAAGGTCACAAAGCAATAGGTTTGAAATGGGTTTTCAAGCTTAAAAAGGATCCAGAGGGAAGAGTAATCAAGCACAAAGCCAGATTAGTTGCAAAGGGGTATGTGCAACAATTTGGAGTTGATTACAAGGAGGTGTTTGCTCCTGTGGCAAGATTGGAGACTGTAAGAGCATTGTTAGCATACTCAGCATTCAGAGAATGGGAGGTCCATCACATGGACGTGAAGACTGCGTTTTTGAATGGAGAATTAAAAGAAGAGGTGTATGTTGTGCAACCTGAGGGATTTGTTGATGAGAACAATCCGAGGAAGGTGTTAAGGCTGCACAAAGCTCTATATGGCCTAAAACAGGCGCCAAGAGCATGGAATGAAAAGCTTGACAGATGCTTGAAGTCTATAGGCTTTGAGAGATGTCCATTTGAGCATGCTGTATACATGAGAAAGTCAGGAAATCAGGTTACTATTGTGGGGGTGTACGTTGATGATCTCATCCTCACAGCTTCAAGCACAAAGCTTATTCAAAGTCTCAAGTCTGAGATGATGCAGAAATTTGAAATGAGTGATTTAGGTCTCCTAAGTTATTATTTGGGGATTGAAGTGAAGCAAAATCAGCATGCTATAACTCTGTGTCAGGCTAGTTATGCAAGGAAAATTCTTGAGAAGATGGGAATGTCAGACTGTAATCAGTGTTGTATTCCTATGGAGCCAAGATGCAAACTGAGCAGGCACGATGGAGAGCCTCCAGTGGATGCCACCATGTACAGGAGCATAATTGGAAGCCTCAGGTACTTAGTAAACACTCGTCCGGATCTTGCATACTCTGTGGGTGTTGCTAGTAGGTACATGGAGGCTCCAACTACTGCACATATGAACGCCATCAAGCAGATTCTAAGATATGTCAAAGGTACTCTTGACATGGGATGTGTGTTCAAGAAAGGCCAAGAGAATGAAGGTTTGATAGGCTACAGCGACAGTGATCTGGCTGGGGATACTGATGACAGAAAAAGCACTACAGGAATCATGTTTTTCCATGGAGAGAGCCCTATTACTTGGGTGTCACAGAAGCAGAGAATTGTGGCACTTTCATCTTGTGAAGCTGAATATATAGCAGCTACAGGTGGAGCGTGTCAAGCAATTTGGCTCACAAAGTTACTGGAAAGCATGAGAGGAGACAGCCAGGTGAAGCCGATTTTGAAAGTTGACAATAAATCAGCAATTGCTCTAGCAAACAATCCTGTCCATCATGAAAGGAGCAAGCACATCGACACCAGGTTTCATTTCATTCGTGAGTGTGTTGAAAATGGTGTTGTTCAGCTAGAGTACACCAGAACAGAAACGCAGCTGGCTGACATTTTGACAAAACCTCTTGGGAGACAGAGGTTTGTTGAGCTGAGAGACAGAATTGGCGTGAAGATCATCAAAGGGTAAACAAGTTTAAGGGGGTGATTGTGAATAATTTAAACTTGTTTGAATAAATAATAAGCTGTCAACTTTCTGCAGCAAGTATTTAGGGAGTTTTAATTCAATTCTGTTGCAAATAATAAACGTGTGTATGGTTGAGATTTTTGTGTGCACACGTCTAGGAGTATTTTTAGGAGTCTTTCAGTTGAAAGAAAAAGTCCACTCTCAAGTTGTTTAATTAGGAGGTGGATTAGAGGTTTTTGTATCCGGATGTACTGGATTTTCCTCCATTGAATGCAAAAGAAAAATCTGCAGCAAACACATCTTCATACGTTCTGTTTTTCCTCTCAAAATTTTGGTTTTATTCCAACAAGAGTGCTCCGTCTTCGCACTAACAATTTGGTGGGGAAAATTCCTCCCCACTTGCTACCCTACCTAATCTGGAATTCTTAAGTCTAGCCCAGAACAATTTTATAGGTCGTCTTGAAGACATTGGGTTTGGGAATACGAGTACTTCCATGCAGGAGATGGGTGTAGCTTCCAATCACTTAGTGGGGAGTATACCAAATGCAATTGGAAGGCTCAAAAACCTTGATTTTCTTGGACTTGGTGATAACATACTATCTGGAACCATTCCGTCATCCCTTTTCAATCTTTCCAATTTGGATCACCTAGATTTGAGTAGAAACAAACTACATGGACATTTACCCCAAGATCTCGGCATCCGTCTTCCCCATCTTTCCCATCTGTACATGTATGAATCCTCTCTAACTGGTCAAGTTCCTACTTCATTATCTAACATGTCTCAGCTTGTGGAGCTTGACATTTCATTCAACAGTTTCAAGGGCAATTTTGCTATCAATGGAAACGTTTTGCCACAACTTTCCTACTTATTTCTTGAATTTGCATTCTCACTAGGACGAGAAGAAAGAGATCTAAGCTTCTTCGACACCCTAACCAACTGCTCCAACTTAATTTCTTTAGATATAGGAGGCAACTCATTCATAGGGAACTTTCCTCGTTCAATACTTAACATTTCCACTAGCCTTGAGGAATTAGGCTTTGAGGACAACCATTTGTCGGGACGGATTCCATTTGGACTTGGTAAGTTTGTAAAACTGGCTCACTTCAACTTGGCCGATAATCATTTCACAGGCCCACTCCCACTTGATATTGGTAAGTTAAAAAGCTTACAAAGAATTAAACTCGATTATAACAACTTGTCAGGAGAAATCCCATCTTCTCTAGGAAACCTGACGGTTTTATCTACCCTATACATGAAAAACAATAACCTTGCAAGGTCATTACCTGTAAGTGTTGGGAATTGCAAAAACTTGTTGTACATAAACCTTATGCATAACAATTTTAGTGGAAGGGTTCCCGTTGAACTATTTCGTGCCTCAAGTCTAATATCCCTAGAGCTAGGTCAAAACAACTTTGAAGGATCCTTTCCAGTTGAAATTAGCAGCCTTAAGAATTTGATTTGGTTAGATGTATCGCACAATAGATTTTCAGGTGAACTTCCAACTACTCTTGGTGGGTGTACGGGCCTTACTTTCCTAAACGTGAGCCAAAACAGCTTTGTTGGATCAATACCCAAGTCTTTAAGCCCTTTGAAAAGCATCCAATACCTTGACCTTTCTTGTAACAGCTTCTCAGGACAAATTCCAAACTTTTTTTCCACCTGGCCTGACTTGTTAAATCTAAACTTGTCCTTCAATAACCTCACCGGTGAAGTTCCAACAAATGGAATTTTTTCCAACACAAGTGTGGCTTCAGTTGTCGGAAACAACAAGCTTTGTGGAGGGGTGTCACAACTACATCTACCAAGATGCCCAAAATCCTCAAAAAGGAAAAGATTGTCCTCTACATTGATCGTGATCATCGCCATTGCTTGTGCCTTGATTGTTGTGTTATCAGTTGCATTGAGCTTCCATCTCCATCGCTCTTTAAGAAGAAAGAAGGGTCCGCCCTCGGGACAGGAAAGAATTACACCGTTTCTAGAGTTGTCATATGGAATGTTGCATATGGCAACAAATGGGTTCTCCTTATCAAACCTGCTAGGTGTTGGTGGATTTGGACCCGTCTATAAAGGAGTCCTACGTCAAGATGAAACAATATTGGTGGTTGCGGTTAAGGTGATCAACCTTCAGAACCAAAGAGCTAACAAAAGTTTCATTGCGGAGTGTAAGGCCTTAAGGAACATTCGTCACCGAAACTTGGTTAGAATCATCACAGTTTGTTCAAGCATCGATGCACAACGTAATGATTTCAAAGCTTTGGTTTACGAGTTCATGTCAAGAGGAAGCCTTGAAGATTGGTTACACTCATCAAACCTTGTTCATGTCACAAGTGAACAAGTGGGTGGTAGCTTAAGCCTCTTTCAAAGACTAAGCATTGTCATTGATATGGCTAGTGCGCTTGAGTATCTCCACACCGAATGTGGAAATCCGATCATTCATTGTGATCTGAAACCATCCAACATCTTATTCGACGAAGAAATGACTGCTCATGTCAGTGATTTTGGATTAGCCAAATTTCTTTCGGGGCCCTTATCATCCGCCTCTACGAACCAAACTAGTTCAAGTCAAGTAAGAGGAACGGTTGGATACACACCACCAGGTACTTCCTCTATGAAAATTTACACTACTTTATTCAACATAATAAACCTTTCAATAGTAACTTGGTTAGTTAACTCATTCGCTTTAATCCAAACATATATGTTCTATAGAATATGGTCTTGGAAGCAAGGTATCACCAGAAGGTGATGTTTACAGCTTTGGGATCGTCGTTTTGGAGTTGATGACATCCAAGAAGCCGATAGATCCAATGTTCAAAGATGGCCTCAACCTACATGACTTTGTAAAGGCCGCTCTTCCTAGTCGAGTGATGGAAATCGTTGACCAAAAGATGCTTGGATATACTAACTTGGTTTGTGGAAGAACCGGTGGTGATGCTAAGAAAATTGAGTGCATCAAATCACTCATGATGATTGGAGTGCAATGTTCTCGGGAGCTGCCGCAAGAAAGAATGAGCATAGAGGGTGTCCTCAATGAGCTGAAATCTGCAAGGAAGAACCTCCTGGCCTTGGGAGTTCAAAACTGATTAGTACTTTATTAACTATTGTGTTCGCTTTTACTTGTTGTACTTCTTATCCTTTATGTAATTGTGTTGCTTATTGCATTCGCCTAAGACTTGGCTTACTTGTCAACAAAATCTGGTATTTTCTACGGGTCTTAGAATTCCTCTAATCTTACATGATCTTTCATAATGATGCACCTAAGTTTGATCTAGCTTTTACCATTTTATGTGCGTGAAACACTCGTCAGTCCAAAACCATAAAGAATTGGCACCGAACTCAAAGTCTGCATCATCCCACGTTGTTCCAAAGAGCCTCCTTCAGCTCATCAGGATCAGCCCGATCAAACGCCCACCCATAACCCGACTCATTATAAGGGTCAAACTCTCAATCTCTTTCATTCAATGGTAAAAACAAAATCACTACTATGCCATATAAGTCTTAATGACATATTTCTATTGTTATTTCTTTTGTAATAACCTACGTGGGTTTGAGGCCCGTCCAACTGTTCACTTTGAATGCTATTTTTGTATAGCTTTCTTTGGTGTATTTGTTTCATTTGGCCCCTCTTGAGTGCGAGTAATTACGGAGTATGTTTTTTTTTGGACGCAAGAACCAAGAAGCCATTAACCATGTTGGAAGTACTAACAAAAGGCCCCAAAAAAGAGGGAATTAAATGACCTTAATTACCCTTCCCCTTAAGTATATACTAGTTGAAGACCCGTATCATGTACGGGTAATGGTCATTTTTTTCGTTATTTTGTGTACTACTATAATATAATCTATATATATATATATATTAATTCTTATATACAAATAGATTAAAATGGGAATTGAAAAGTTAAGTTAATTAATATGTATCTTTTATAGAAGAAAATTTTAAAGATAGAAAATATTGTTTCAAAGATAGATATTAGATTAATAATAAAAATGATAAAATTAAAGATTAGATAATTAAAGAAATTTTAAAGATAAATAATATGCCTTTAAAGATAGATATTTGATGGGTAAGAAAAAAGATAAAGTTAACGATTAGATAATTAGGGAAAAAACATATAAAATTGTTAATAAAGTGGGGCCAGAATTAACGTGGAGCCTTGAAATTCTCCGACTTTAATATATAGTATAGATATTTGTGACAATAACCGAATTGAAAAGTGACTTGGCCTTTTCCACGTATTCGTTTTATGGTTCTGAGTAGGTGTAGTCATTGATCAAGATCGATCGATCGAGTAGAAACGTATGTTATATAGTAAGAGCATCCACAACTGAGAAATGTTGTAGATTTCTTCCCATAAATAAATAAAAGGAAAAATTAAAAAATTTATTTTTTGTCTGAATTTTTCAGGGAAACATTTCTTATTTCCGAGGAGAAATTTCTCCTATAAGAGATAACGTCTGCGAAATAAGAAATTAAATTTCTACTTCCTTTTTCTAACACATACATAATTTCCCTTTTCTTTATTTATTAAGAAATCTCCACAAATCTCTCCGTTATGGATGCTCTAAGGCTCTTTCTTGGCAGATCCATGTATACTAAGATTGAGTTAATGTATGTATAATTGTTAACATTATTTATTCACACATGAAAACTAACTATAGATGACTATATATAGCTCCTTCGGAATTACGAGCTAAAGTTTAGTATACAAAGCTTGCTTTGGTCTTGAAAGGGTACGCACGATTGCTTAATAATTTTGCTTTGGTCATGTAATTTTGTAAAAATTCTTTAATTTATAATAATAATAATAATTATTATTATTATATATTGGAAAAATGACTTATAATAATCCCAAGTATCCACATTCAAACAAAAATAATCCCAAGTATCAAAATTGTCACTAGCGAACCGAACTATCACAATATTAACCAGAAACGATTTCCAGTATGTTTTCCGACGGGTTCGATGATGTGGCGATCGGAAACATGACATGACAAGGGCAGTTTTTTATTTTAAATTTTTTATATGCCATGTCAACCTATCATTCCGTATCACTATTACCAAATCATAATCTTATCTTAATCTAACCTAAATTAAAAGAAAACAATTAAAACAGGACAATTAAAACACACTTAATCAAGCAAACTTAATTAAATCCTAACAAAACACGTGAAAGCAATTGGAAAGAAGGAGGAGGGAGGAGAAGCCACGAACCACGATCTGATAAAGGAAGCCCCCTTAACAATCGACGACCAAGGGACCTCGCACGGAACACCGTCTGTGTAATCCAGACGAGCTCGCACGTAACTTGAGGACGAGCCCCACCGAATTCAGATGGAACGTTGGGGGAAATTGAGCTCGCACGCCTACCTTTGATGCTTTAAACTTGTGCATTCACTTCAAATTCAGGGAAGAAGTTCTAAGGTTGTCCCTTATGGAAGGTAAGGTTTTGAAATTTGTAACTATTTATGCCAATTTTAGATCTAGGGTTTCACATTTGGGGAATTTGAGTTTGTATATTTAGGGTTTTATAATTTCTCATTATGCAATATGAATTTTTCTATTCAATTGGAGCTTAGAAAAAGTGATATTTGTCCGTATTTGATTCAATTGCATCCTCAACTTCTTACAATGGATGGAGAATAGCCTATCTCCAACCAAGTGTGATAATCTGCTGGTAGAGCTGAGTACAAAGAAGCTGCTAGATGAGGCTGATTTTTTTGTCCATCTAGAAGATAAAGAGTACTTTCTAGTTACATTCATTTCCAAGCTCCAACATTAGAATTTTCAAAATATTTAATACATGGGCTATGATCAGTGACAAACAAATTTGCTAACTCAAATGTTAAAAACAGATTTACCCCATGAACCAGACACATGGGTTTCAATCTCTTTGCCATTATATGGTTTGATTCCAGCACCCCGTTGGGCTTGCTTAGCTTTAGAGGATTTGAGCTAGCCAATAGAATTATTGTCATGACTATATAGCAAGTATATTTTATTTAGCTCCTGCACATTTAACACCAAGTAGTGAAATTTAGAATTGTATATAGGAATCAGTCAAACAAGGATAATTAGATTTATAAAAATAATGACCAAAGATCACTAGTTCTCCAATTCAGTTTGATGGTTACATGAGGATATCTATAGACACAGAAGTGTTCATGAATTTTGTTTCACAATGACAAACATTCAACCCTAGGCTAGGCTAACAATCTCCTAGATGACAAACCCTAGGATAGGCTAGAATATATATTAAGAAAGATATATCAGATGAATTAAGCAAACTAGATACTCCCTCCGGTTCACAATAAGTGTCGTTTTAGCACTTAAAATTTGTTTCATAATATGTGTCGTTTTAGGTTTTCAAAGTGATTTATTAGGGGTGAATAATGATATTTTTATTGGAATGTGTATTTGTTGACTAAAGTTGTTCATTCATTGGCCAAAAAAATGTAATGAGTGATAAGATGAAGAAAAAGTTGTAAGTTTTAAAGTGGATGATTGCTTTTCTTAAAAACTGTGTTAAGAGCTAAAACGACACTTATGGTGAAACAGAGGGAGTATATCTGAAAGAGAAAGACTCTTCTAAGAATGATCTTTAGGGTGAGAAATAATAATATTTCTCCACCCTTGGATTATAACAGATCCTACGGTTGATATGTACACGCTCCCCATCTGTAAAAATAAAAAATAAAACAATGACGCACTCCACTTTCTTCCTCCACGCAAAAATCTCTCTCCTGCCGCCAAAGCTTCGCTCATCTTCCATGGCTCTTTGTAGATCTCGAATTCGACGGCGATGAACGAACCGTTGGAGAATCGGTCGTATTGAGGGAGTCCGAGATGAGAGGAGTCGGAGAAGGCGACAAATCTAGGGTTTGAGACGATGATGAAGGTGAGGCCGTCGCCGGAAGAGCAGAGAGGACAGGATCTAGTGATGGAGAAGGAGAACCGGGACGAGAAAGATGCAGTGGAGTTGGTCGCCGGATCGAGGAATCAGATCGGCCGGAGGTAGATCGCAGTTCCGGATCTGAGTTTTTTTTGTTTTCACTTCAAATTCGGTCCTGATCTGTCTGATTCGAGTTCGTAGTTGTTCGATCTTCTTCGAGAACTTGTCTAAGAACGAGTCGACGTCCTTGTCGCCGGTGTTCAAGGCAGGCTCATTAAACACCGCCTTCTCTACACCGGCGCCACCAGGCATCCTTTCATCCTCAGCGTCCGCGATGGCTCCGTTGATCTCTCTGCCTTCAAGCGATGGCTCATATGTAATCTATCTCCATCTCTTTCCGCTTAAATTCGACCTTCTATTGAGAGAAATCTGTTAGCTCACACGCCTGATCAACAACATGATGATCCTAATTGTTGACTGGATTCTTCAATTTGAATGTTATCGCTAAGCGTTGATTCTGATTGTGTTGTTGATGATGATATGTTAATCGGATTTTTCATGATTTGGAGCATTACCATTGAGTCGAAGAGGAGAGCATTAGGGAAACAAATCAGGACTGGTCATTAGGATTTAAATTACATAGCTGATAATATAAATCAAACGAGTGTGTGCATAGAATAGAAAAAGATTTCATCCAAAGTGGAAAATTTTTGGCATTTGCATTGGTCTTGCGTGACATTGAGTTAATTAGCTATGTCTGTTCGAGATTATTAGTAATCATCTGTTCTGTCTGTTGTATCATGTGGCTGGCTTCAAATTTTTGGCATTTTTATTGGTCATCATTAGTCAGAGCTATTGATTAACTAGGCTTGTACGTAGTACAAGGTCATCATCTACGTAGTAGTGTTTGCGTTAGGTATAACGTGGTTAAAATAATGCGATTGATCGCTCTAATTGGTAGATTTTTTGTATGTTTCTATGTACACGGTTCGGTATATACACTACGTACACGGTTCAGTATAAAATATGGATGCATAAATTGATCGTAGAATTGAATAAATTGACCATAGAGTTGTACAAATTTGACAATTGAGTTGCACAAATTTGACCATTGAGTTGCACAAATTTGACCATTGATTTGCACAAATATTGATGAATAAATTGGTCATAGAATTCAACACATTAGCAATAGAGTTGAGCAAATATGAATGAACAAATTGACCATTGAGTTGCACAAACTTGACCATTGAGTTGCACAAACTTGACCATTGAGTTGCACAAATTTGACCATTGAGTTGCACAAGTATTGATGAATAAATTGACCATAGAATTCAACATATTGGCAATAGAGTTGAACAAATATGAATGAACAAATTGACCATTGAGTTGCACAAACTTGACCATTGAGTTGTACAAATTTGACCATTGAGTTGCACAAATATTGATGAACAAATTGACCATAGAATTCAACACATTGGCAATAGAGTTGAACAAATATGAATGAACAAATTGACAATTGAGTTGCACAAACTTGACCATTGAGTTGCACAAATTTGACCATTGAGTTGCACAAATATTGATGAACAAATTGACCATAGAATTCAACACATTGACAATAGACTTGCACAAATTGTCAAAGCGAAACAAACTATACGAACTTCGCCTGCTATAAAATATAACATGAATGCAAAATTGATCATAGAGTTGCACAAATAAGCAATAAAGTTGCACAAATATGGTTGCACAAATCGGTCATAGAGTTGCACAAATCGGCCATAGAGTTGCACAAATACGGTTGCACAAATAGGCCATACGGTTGCACAAATCTGGACGCACGTGCCATTTTCCGAAAAATACGCCCGTGCCGTTTTTTTCTTGAGCCTTTGATCTCTCCTCATCCAATGACTATGATTCATTCCTATTTCCTACCATAATAATCATTCCTACCGGATCCGGACCCTATCTGAAATATTAATATTGATGATACTTACAAGGTCATCATATGGTTAATTTGACACTTTCTTTTATCATTTTCCACGCACGTACTTGTACAAAAACTATTGAACTCGATCAAGCCTTAATTTGAGTACGTGAGTGGCTCATTACACATATTGGCATATATGGATCTTTCTTGGCAGATCGATGTGTACTAAGATTTTTTATTTCACACATGAAATCTAGCTATAGATGACCCAATGTCCATATAATTAGCTACTACCTAGATCGTTGACCCAATGTCCCTTTTTTTTTCTCTCTTGTTATAAGCGACTAAAAGATAGCTATAATTTCTACCAAAAAAGGAAGACACTCCATGTAATTCTACCAAAAAAAGATTCTCCATATAATTAATCTAAATATATAAGTATATAGCTTTATAATACATGCATCGGCGTCCGAACAATGTCTCGGTTCTCTTCGAGCCGTCCTTTTTTTTTTTTTGAGCCACGAGCCGTCTTTTTTTTTTATTAGAAAACGGGACTAGTCCCTGCGAATTTTATTTAGGAGAATACTTAAGCGTTTTGCTCAGCGTCTTTTTTGGTATTAGTACATTGTACAAACATTCAACCAAAAAAAAGTACATTGTACAAACCTAACATTTCTTCACAAAATAAAATAAAATACTTGGTCCAAATTCAAAGAAAAATTATTAAGCAATCGTGCGTACCCTTTCAAGAGTCAAGACCAAAGCGAGCTTTGTATACTAAACTTTAACTCGTAATTCCGAAGGAGCTATATATAGTCATCTATAGCTAGATTTCATGTGTGAAATAAAAAATGTTAACAATTCTACGTACATTAGTCAATCTTAGTACACATCGATCTGCCAAGAAAGATCCATATATGCCAATATGTGTAATGAGCCACTCACGTACTCAAATTAAGGCTTGATCGAGTTCAATAGTTTTTGTACACGTACGTGCGTGGAAATTGATAAAAGAAAGTGTCAAATTAACCATATGATGACCTTGTAAGTATCATCAATATTAATATTTCAGATATATCTAGTTTGCTTAATTCATCTGATATATCTTTCTTAATATATATTCTAGCCTATCCTAGGGTTTGTCATCTAGGAGATTGTTAGCCTAGCCTAGGGTTGAATTGATCGAGCTCAATATTTAATTGAATAAATTACTCATGTAGTGTATAATTTGCTTTGATTTCAATGAAATGTTAAGTATTTAATTAATTGGGTGGTAGATTTTACAATTTTGCTTTGATGTTGAATTTGATACTAGGTATTTGATTGGGTGGTTGATTTAATTATTGAGCAACATTGGCTAATCTATAACTAAAAAACATGCCATAAAAAAACTAAACATGTTTAAATCTTAACTTCATTTATTTATATACAACATATTTACAAAAGTGTTTTGAAGTTAAGATCTTTTTTTTGTTTTTTTGTTTTTTTCTGATTTTTTTTTGCTATTTTTTTTGTTTTTTTTTTGTTTTTTTTGGTTTTTTTTTTTGCCAATGGTAAACAAATTTTATTAAGAGAAAGAGAAAGGTCACAACGACCAATACAACCGAAAAACCGCAAATACACCAAGATCCTAATGAACTCGAACTTCCAACAAGGGAACTAGTAGGCTGTCCACATGGCAAAGCCACTCAAACCTACTAGAACCACGATGCAACAAACGAGGAACAAACTGCTTAAATGAATCTTAGGAGATAAGCATCAACATTATCCACTCATCATTAAGCAAGAGAGGAGTTCATTTACAAACAATCTACCCAAAAACCCAACCCAAGCTCACCAACTAACTCAGAAAAGGGAAACCAGCCCCGAACGCCCTGCAAGGGCCCTAGCAAGCTTCCACTTCACACATCAAAAACTTTGCAAGGACCTCGATGCATAGATGTAGGCCACCCGATCCAATGCGTCCTCAAGATGACAAAAGTCAGAGCTTTCAGCAAAGGGAAAAGAGAGGGAGCTGGAATCCAGAAAAAAGACTCTCAAACCCACACTCATCCCTAAAAGAGAGGTCAAAAACCAGCAGCACAACTAAAGATGAAGCCTTCTCCTCATAGCCTCACCCCTCCTTCCTTCAATCCTGAGCTTAGTAAGGATTCTTAGCTTACAGTCTTCAATAATGCATTTAGCACACTTCACTACATTCGGCTGAGCGTTCCTAAACACAACTTCATTCCTCATCCACCAAGTATAGTAGATAGTACCAACAACCGCCAACAGCTTGGTGCAGAAGGTATTACATCTCTTCTTCTTATACCTCAGAAACCAGTCCCACCAATCAAGAACAGACTGAAACCTTATATTGATCCCCACCAATTCAGCACAAGATCAGTCACTTGCTCAACAAACCTACAATTAAACCAGAGATGACTCTCATTCTCATCCTCAAGCTGACAAAGTCTGCACAAGCTACTATCAACAACCCCAAACCTGTACAATTTTTCAGCAGTAGGCAACCTTCTCAAGGTAACAAGCCACACATGGAAACTCCATTTTTTTGAATGAATGCCCTTCCAAATGAGGCAGTTCCAGTCCTTCTTCATAGCATGATGGCGAAACAAATCATACACAAAGTTGTTGTGCAATCTGTTGCGCTTATCAATCAAGCAAGAAGGCCTAAACAAATCATTTCTAGCAATCTCAGCTTGAAAGTTCAGCTTCTGAATAACCTGATCTCTAACTGGAAGCACACTCTTCCACACCCAAGAGTCATGAGCAGTAATTCTAACTGACCAAAAGCCAGCCCTTTTCAAGAGATTAAACCGAGCCCATTCAGTCCACAAGTTAACCATCCCCATGAGAATATCAAAGCCAAGTTTGAAAATAAGTACCTTGTTCCAAGATAAGAGCTCTTTGAAGTTCAAACCACCTTCTTCCACTGGCCTGCACACATTGACCCAAGCCACTAAGCTTCTCTTACACCCAATCTCTCCTGACCAAAGGTAAGATCTGCACAATGCTATAATTTTACAGATCACCTTCTTAGGCAACAAAACAGCCTGCATCCAGAAAGATAAGATGCCTTCAATCATTGATTTAATGATTTGCACTCTTCCTGCATAAGAGATTCTAGCCAGATTTTGTCTCTGAAGAACTGAAGTAATCCTGTTTAAGAGAGGGGAAAATTCACCAATTTTCAACCTCCTAGAATGTAAAGGGAGCCTAAGATATCTGATAGGAAACTGACCAGGTGCTATACCCAACAAATTCTCACAATCAGCCTTCAACTCTTCATTTAGGCCACCAAAGAAAACTCTACTCTTAGCTGCATTGGCTGTCAGACCAGACTCCTCACCAAAGTCAAGCAAACCATTCTTAATCAGCCTGAGAGTACAAGCATTTGGCTTGCAAAAAATCAAGAGATCATCTGCAAAAGCAATACTAATGAGTTGCATTTGCTTGCACTTAGGATGAAAGCTAAAACTCTTCTTTTTACTCAGGAGATTGAGCTTCCTATTTAAAATTTCCATCACAAGAACAAATAAGAATGGGGAAAGCGGATCCCCCTGTCTAAGCCCTTTCTCTCCTTTAAAGTAGCCATTAGGCTCACCATTAATGATGACTGAGTACCAAGGAGTCCTTACACACTGCATAATCCAGGTTATAAGCTCAGGAGGAAACCCAAAGAAGCTCATGGAATCCTGCAGAAAATCCCATCTCACACTATCATAGGCTTTCTGCAAGTCCACTTGAATCATACATCTAGGAGACACTCCCTTCCTCTCATACCCTTTGACTAATTCATGTGCAACAGCTGCATTGTGAGCAATATTCCTCCCAGGCACGAAAGCCCCTTGGTTCACAGCCACTAACTCATCCAAGAGAGGCCTGATTCTAGCAACCAGAATTTTAGAAATGATCTTGAGAACCGTATTACAACAAGAGATTGGTCTAAACTCCTTGACCAGGAAGGGCTTCTCAACCTTGGGGAGCAGAGTAATAAAGGTTGCATTGAATTGCTTCAGAAGCCTACCATTTCTGAAAAACTCCCTAATTGCAGCCCCCACATCATTCTTAACAAGATCCCAGCTGAACTTAAAGAAATGACTTCCAAATCCATCAGGGCCAGGACTTTTAGTACTACCAATATCAAACACAGCTTCTCTAATCTCCTTATCAGAGGGAGGCAAGATTAAGCCAGCACAATTTTCAGGGTTAACTTTCCTTCCACCAAGCCCATCAAAACAAATAGCCCCAGTGGTGGTATCCATGCCTAACAAACCCTTATAAAACTGAATCACTTCTTCCTCAATTCCAGAACTGTCATCTATGAGATTACCATTCACATCCTTCAAAACAAAGATGTTGTTAGCAGCTCTCCTACTCCTAATTCCTCTATAAAAAATAGGAGAAGTCTCCTCTCCCAACTTAAGCCAATCAATCTTACTCCTTTGGGCAATGAAGCTATTCAATTGCTCCATTCTCAAGTTCAAAATATCTTTAGCAGCTTTGACTGCATTTTGCTTATCAACATTGAACAGATCAGCCTGCAGATCTAGATTCTTGGAGGAAAGGCTTTCAATACATAACTCAACTTCCCTTTCCAAGTTAAGCATTTTTCCTCTCTTCCAATTTTTCAAGCAAATTTTAACATTCTGCAACTTTTTAGCAAGCTTAAACTGATCAGTACCAGTGCAGCACAAATTCCAGGCATTCTCAATGATCACCTTATAATCATCCTCCTCTGTCCAGTAATTCCTAAATCTAAAAGGAATTCTTTTTGTAATAGAGGTGGGATTGACATTAATAAGACAAGGAGAATGATCAGAGAGCTCCGGGTCAGCAAAGAAAGAGGTGCAACAAGGAAAACAAGAATTCCAAGCTTCATTGCACACAGCTCTATCTAGCTTACAAGCTATTCTATTAAAACCTTCCTGCATATTACTCCATGTGTACTTAGCACCAGAGAAAGGAATATCACTAACCTCAAGAGCAAGAAAGAGGTCACACAGCTCATCAGAAACATGAAATTCTTCTCTCCTGAAAGACAGCTTCTCTGAAGCATCAAGTATACAGTTGAAGTCTCCTGAAATAAGCCAAGCCCCAGAAACCTGTCTCTTGAGAACTTTCAGCCTATCCCAAGCTTCCTCCCTGCCCACAACAGAGTTATAGGCATACACCATAGTCAGAGTAAAGGAGGTCTGACCATCCTTACTACACACTTTGCAATGAACAAACTGGCGGGAAATCTCCAGAATATCAATTTCCACAACATCACTCTTCCAAGCAAACCAAATTCTCCCTTTCAACTCATCAGAGCTATTAGTGACAAACTCCCATCCTCTGAGCAGCCTCCTAGAGAAAGCATACTCATTATCCTTAGCAATTTTTGATTCCAATATAGCCATTATAGAAATATTGTTTTTAGAGGTGAGCCTATTAGCTAGACTCATCTTAGGGGCCTTATTACAACCCCTAAGATTCCAAAAACCAATTTTGATCTCAGCCATTAGCCCCTCTTTGAGGGCTGCTAGGACCCTTACCAGCTATTGCCTTCCCATTAGACTTCCTAGGGGCAATCTGCAAAGGGGACTTATTCTTCTTATGTCTTACACGAAGGCCATAAGCAGGTGGGGAATGAGACCTATGTTTTCTCCTTCAAGCCTCAATCCACTCATGTTCAGAGATATCATCCTCAGAACTAACAACAGGCTGTTTTCCATTGTCCTTAGCCACAACAACAGAATTAGCAAGGCAGGAAGTTTCAACAGATTGATCAGCATCCTTAGCCAACTCCTGTGCCACACTGATGTTATCCTGAGCCTTATCTCCTTCAATTCTTGTTTGAGAGGGCCCAACTCCCAACACTGAAGTCTCTTTCCTCACCCACACTTTCTGCTTGCCTTTTGGATCCTTTTCAGTAGCAAACTGTTTGCTTTTTTGATCATTTCCTGCAATATCCTCCTTTCTCAACTTGTGGCAGAATTGCTGCTTATGACCAAAATGTTTACAGTGATTGCAAACCCAAGGAATCCACTCAAACTCAACCTTTTGAATATATTTCTTACCATCAGCACTTTCCAAAACAACCTCTTCTCTAGAAGCTCCACTTACAGTTATGTTAATCAAAATTCTAGCATAAGAGATTCGTTTCCTAGAAGCTATAAAATCATCCATACAAATAGGTTCACCTATCATGCTTCCAATGACACTGAGCATATGATTAGACAGAAAGATCGGATCAATGTCATGAAGAAGAGTCCAAACAGGAACTTTCTCAAAAACTGACCAATTCATAGGCATTCCAGATGTCCAGAGTTGCAGAGCCAGAGGTCGAGAACCACCAATAAACCAAGGCCCCTCCCTTAACACCCAATCCCTATCCTCCACAGATGCAAATTTCAAGATCCAAATACCATTCCTCTTCAAGAAAACATCAGGAGTAGGAATAGACCAGCATGTTTTCATGAACAGAATGAAATTATTATAGGAGATATTCTCACCAATGATCCCTCCAATCAAAACTGCTTTCCATTCATCAGATTCTTTAGCAATCTCAGAATTGTCAAATTTATAAACCGATTTATCAACATCAGGCAGAAAATCAAGTTTATAAAGGAGCAAACACTAGCAAAATAAGAACTCTAAACAAACCTAAAAGAAAAAACGAAACAAAAGAAACTAGAAGAAGGCTCATCAGATCCCTGGCCATGATCCCCACACTTCATCATCAGAATGTCCATCATTTGCAGCAACAACAGGCCCATCATCTCCAGGCCCAACAGCAGGCCCATCATCTCCAGCCTCCAGGCCCAACAACAGGCCCATCATCTCCAGGCCCAACAGCAGGCCCATCATCTCCAGGCCCAACAGTAGGCCCATCATCTTCAGGCCCAAAAGCAGGCCCATAATCTCCAGGCCAAACAGCAGGCCCATCATCTCCAGGCCCAACATCAGGCTCATCATCTTCAGGCCCATAATCTTCATTGGGGTCTAAAGGCCCTGGGGAGTCCTCACTAGTACTACTATCACCACGATAGTCATCATCCAATTTATCTTCATCAGATTGTTCACTATAGCACTTTCTTTTTTTCCTAACTGGTTCTTGATTAACATATTTTTGTATATAAATACTCTGATCCTTACCCTTATCCTTATCCTTAGCCATATGGACTCCCGAGTTATAGTATTTGTTGTGGACTTTAAACTTTGGAAATGATACTTAATTACTTGCTAGTGTTGATGGCTTAAGTCTTGAAATGGGGTAGCTCTCATTATATAGCCAGAATATTTTCATGAAAAAAAATATGTTAAAAGACAACTTCAATGGTGTATATATGTCTCCATCATAAGATACCACATGTTAATTTTGCAATTTTCAACTTTGTCGTAATATGTATTGTGAAGATGTATACAAGTGTACATCAGATCGATTTCGATCAGTACCAATTTTGCCTATATGTCGACTATTGAATACGCCATCTTAATCAAAATGATGAAAATCGCATTGTAATAACTAAAAAGCTAACAATTTTTTTTGGTAGAACTAAAAGCTATCAATTTAGTCTATGTGTCGATTCGTAAATAAAGCACTTCACCCGGTGATAAAGAATTAGCTGCATTGCTTACCATCTAACTAATTTTTATGGTAATTAGAGCATGAGTAAAATTAAACAATTTCAAGTAGACTTGTCAATAAACAAAGTTGACTTAGTCGGGTTCGAGTTGAAATGGTTTCGAGTCAATAATAGTTACGAGTGAATCGTTTCGAAAAGTCGGGTCATTGCAAATTCTTCGTGGGGGTTTAGGTTGTCATAATGGGTCAAGAACATCTACATATTATGATTATAAACAATGATTTATCTAGATATTTTTAGTAGTAATTACATATCAATCCAAGTATGTGATCAATTGTGAAAATGCAATAATTTTCAGAAAACAAAAACATAATTCCTAACCTAAAAATAAGCAATATCCTCAATATGTCACGCGGATGCACACAATGGATCCAAAAAAAACCGGAACTCAGCAAGGCGAGAATAATAACTAAATACAATTTAAATACACCAAAACTTATATGGGTTACTTATATCATCTCAAAGTATACTTTCAAATGCAAAAAAAAATCCAAATCCAAGTGCGACTCTAAACCTTCAAGTAAAAACAAAGATTTTCTCAATATTTATATTAATTTCATGGAATGACAAGTAATTATTTTCGAGAAATTTTGAGCTGAAATAGTAGTAAATTAAATAAGCTAGCTACTCGCTAGATAGGCACAAGGGCATATTGCAAAAGGAGGGAGAAGCCCAAGGGCACAAGTCTATAGGAACAAGTGGGTTCCTAAAGTCACCATCTTCAAACCCCTCCGGAGTTTCCAAGACCATGCCCTCCAGCACTTTCCTCGTGACGGGTGGATCGCGATTTGTGTCCGTATGAAAAACAGTCAATTTGTTTTCTAACACAAACGGATGGCAAAGCACGTCAGAAGTGGGTGCAATGAGGAGCTTATGGCAGAGATAAGGCATAGACGGAATCACACACTTTGTAGTCTGCTCACACTTTGTAGACTTAATAGCATGCCTTACTGTGCGCCACGACGACGCCCGCTTATTTCGGTCCACTAATCGCCACATTTTCCATGTATGGGAACAAGGTGTTTCTTGGTTCCGACGCGTTAACTGAACGAACCGGAGCCCTTGCTGCTCCCCCGAATAAACCATACACTGAGCGCCCGAGATGTATTGGCTTCCATCGGCCAAATCCGTGATGTAAAGGGTTCTTTTATTACTAGGCAACGCGATTCGCCCGAACGTGCCAGGGCTGTTAAAGGGGTCGTATGTTCCAATCGCGTTGCATCTATCAAGGATCCAATGCAACGTGGCCTTACAGGAAAACAAGGCTTGGCCCGTATAGAAGATGCTTTTTGGGCAAGTCACTCGGTCCTTAGTAGCCCAACTCCCGGTATCCGAAGAAAAGATACATATGCTAGTCTTTACATTGTAGGTGCCACCCTCATTTATAACACCGTCCCTCCAACCAAACTTTCGAATAAGCACCACTTTGTAGGTGATTGCTTGCTGAGCACGTCTCGCCGCAAAACCAAACAGCCAATCAACGGAATAGTTAGTTTGAGGATACAACGACAGCTCGGGCAGCTCTACGGATCGCTTGGTGAGGGGATTGGAGACACATAGAATGAATCTTCTGTTCTCGGGCTCGTGTGGGTGTGGATGAAAAAGAGAGAGTATGAGCCCGTTGCTCGAGCCGAGGATCTTATGAGTCTCATCACCATTCCTTGAGCTTGGTAGGGTGATAGAGGTTATATGGACCGAGTAGATTGAAGTATCCTTGAGCGCTTTTTGGTTTGTGAAGGGATACAACAATGACGGCCTCAGGCCCAATGAACACCGTAGTTTCCAACTAGACAAGGCTCGTTGCACATAGTTACGACGGAACGTTGGGTCGGAGATGATGGAGTTGTACCGTTTTGAGATGCACTTGAATCTGAAGAGGGGTTTGACGGCTAGTCTGGCCAGGATTTCGGACACAATCACGTCTTCTGAAAGAAGAGGGCCTTCACTTCCATCTTCTCACATGGACAAACAAGCACAACAAAATCTATTGTTAAAAACACGTCCAAACACAATTGATCAATAACGAACCATTGATGAACAAAAACCGATCAGAAATACAAGCCCTAAACTTGGAGCCAAAGTAGGGAGAGAACAAACAATCGTGACTGAAAAAATATCGACCGAAAAACCCTAAAAGGAGCGAGGTTCAAGGTTCAAACCTGAAAGAGGAGAGCGGCGCTGAATCTTCGACATGGTCTAGGGCATAGATCTACGAAAGTTCACACAATTAAGGCCTTCTTAACTTTATACACATACTGTATGTTAGGATTTTGAACTACTCTTTGTTCGGTAACACTAGTAGGTAACATATTGCTAAATGCATATCGTGTTCTATGACTTCTATCCCTTTTTTCTTCTTTTTCTTTTTGGTAATTTTTCCCTTTTTTTCTCTTGTTATAAACGACTAAAAGATAGTCCATATAATTTACTACCAAAAAAAAGATACTCCATATAATTACTACCAAAAAAAAGATTCTCCATATAATCAATCTAAATATATAAGTATTTAGATTTATAATTTTTATTTTTTTGGTCAAAATAGATTTATAATACATGCATGCATCGGTCTCCGAAGTCCGAACAATGTCTTGGTTCTTTTCGAGCCGTCCTTTTTGGTATTAGTACAAACCTAACCTTTCTTCTAAAATAAAATGAAATTCTTGATCCAAATTCAAAGCAAAATTATTAAGCAATCGTGCGTACCCTTTCAAGCTAAGACCAAAGCAGGCTTTGTATACTAAACTTTAGCTCATAATTCCGAAGGAGCTATAGTCATCTATAGCTAGATTTCATGTGTGAAATAAATAATGTTAACAATTATACGTACATAAAATCAATCTTAGTATACATCGATCTGCCAAGAAAGAGCCTTAAATTTCTACCAAAAAAAAAAGAAAGAGCCTTAATATATAGCATACGTTTCTTCTCGATCGATTTTGATCAATGACCACACCTACTCAGAACCATGAAGCGAATACGTGGAAAAGGCCGAGTCACTTTTCAATTCGGTTATTGTCACAAGTACAACTATGCATTTTGGTAAAGAAAGCCCTATCTAGCTAGATAAGTATATATTGTTAGGGCTGGGCAAAATCCGATCCGGATCGGGAGGATATCGGTCGGTCCATGAAAATGGAGGTTCCCGGTCCCCGTCAGGTTCGTATTAGATTTTTATAAAATTTAATAAAAAATTAAATGTAAATAAAAATTATATTAATTTTAATCTTATATAGTTTATTTTTAATATTACATTTATATTATATAATTAATAATATTATATTTTTCATTAATAATATATGACCTCTATAACTATATTATATTTTTTTATACAGAAAAGCAGGGACGGATCCAGGATTGCAAAATAGGGTGGGCTAATTATCATCAAAATAATTAGGGTGGGCTAAATTACTTTAATTTAACTAGTTTACTACTAAATTTACCTTATTTTTTATTTTATTATTATTTAATTTACCCTATTTTTATTTTTTCTAATTTTTTAGGGTGGGCTGGAGCCTACCCCAACCCGCCAATCATCCGTGCCTACAAAAAAAGGTATTTTTTCTTCAAAAAATAAAATTTTTTAAAAAATAAAAATCTAGTCCAAAACCGGATTTTCCTGGTCCGATCCCGGTTCCATAAGTTTCAGGCAAGCCGATCCCGGTTTTAGACCCCTAACTAGTGGTAGTACCCGTGCCTTTGAAGGCACGATTTGATTCAACTAAACATTTGGTTTAAATTTTATATATAGTTATTCAAAAAAATAGCTTGATATTAAATATTGTATTATTTTATTTAAGTTTTTTCGTATGAGATTTATTTTAATGATAAATATTTCTACGATAATATATTCTTTATATTATTTTAATGATAAACTTCGCAAATAAGGATTTTTTTCATGAAAGCAATACATTTCATGTAGAACAAAAAAACAAAAAAACACTTATCAAGTAATAATGATATATATATATATGTATACACAAAGAAAGGACAAATAATTCTTATGAAAGTATATTAACAAAAAAAAATTGTAACATACCGTTTCATCTACTAACACCCTCTCTTTAGCAATGAGTTCTCCTTTGTGAAACACCCCCCGAATTTTAATAACGCACACTTGGATATTGTAGTTCATATTGTTTTTTGGTGTGAGTTCATTAAGAAGATTGTGATTGTTATTCATCATTTACCTGAAACACCCAATCAAAATTAAAAACACAAACAATTTTCGTATAATATGTGATCAAATAAAAAGCATACAAATAAAAAATATAGACAAAACATATAACCCACATACTTACGTTTATTTCAAACAATTTGTGCGGAAAAGAAGAAATTAGTAGATAACGGTAGTTTATTTTATTTTGGCACGGAAACTATTCTTGTCAATTGATTTTTTTTAACTTAAAAAGAAACTATTCTTACACCTTCAAATAAAAGAAAGATGTGGTGTGTACCTAAAAACTTACCTTGAAACAAATCAATATCAATATATATATATATTATAAAAGTCGACCGTTTTCGAGCCTCCACGTTAATTCTGGCCCCACTAGATACTTAACAAAAATTAAATTTTAAAGCATTTTAATTAATTGCCATAATTTTCAATATGTAGCCACATATAGTACGGCATAAACTATTTTTTGCCCACATATTTTCATGAGCATGAATACGTGATTATGTAACTTCTTTCCGAGATCTTTTTATCCAAATATGAACATGATTGGGATTCTACCGAGATCTTCTATCCTTTCAAACCTACACGTTAATTCCGATCCCACTTAATATTGAATAAATTATAAATTAATTATTTTTTAATAATTAAATAGCCTTATTAATTTTACAATTATAACATTCTCATATTACTCTATTTAATTACCATATATCAATATATCAAACTAATATCTATATCCATAATGTGTCAAAATAATATCCTGTATTTATAAACTATCCAAATAATATATATCTATACAATCTATCAATATCATATTAATTAATTGAGCAAAAAATAAATATCATACTAATTAAGAAAAATATTTAGATTTACCCTAAGAGAATCTATCAAAATAATATCTATATTTACAATCCATCCAAATAATATCTATCAGACTATCACACAATCTATGAATATCATACTAATAAAGAAAATATTTAGATTTACCTTAAAAGAAACTATAAAACATGAATGGATTTATCTACAAGATATATATTAATTTATATATTTATCTATAAAAAAATTATGATTTTAGGTTATATAGTAAAGTTATATATTTAGAAAATAGGATTTGTTAGGACATCAATATTATATTTATTTGTTTAAAGCTTGATAAGAAAATATGAACTATTGGACATCGGTATTATATTATCAAATTTTATATTTTAGGTTGGATTTCCACGTTAATCAAGTCGTATATACAAAATAATTTTTATATTTAAGGCATAGTCGTACATGGTAAGACGGGATAATCTAGTTCTAATAAGAAACCGTGCCAAAAATTAAACACCATCTCTAGTGGCAAACGAAAGATATAAAAAATCCCGTGCCAATGAAACTAAGATATAAAAATCTTAGTAAGTTTAGTAAGTTTTTTAGTAGATAAGAAACTAACTAAATTCTAACCTAAGATTTTAGTAAGAAACTAAGATTTTAGTAAGTTTTCAGGTAAGTTTTTTTTATTTTGGCTAGATATGAGCATATGGTAGTTTATTTTATTAAATTTTAATTAATTAAAAGAAATTAGTAGATAAGAAGAAATTTAATGTGGGATCTACAATGAAATTTCAACCAATCAAACAAATTGAATCTATATAATCTATATAATACATTAAAAAGTTGTGTACGAAACGCATTTAATGCACAAATCCAACCTTATTCTTTTATTGTTATAGATATACAAATTTGTAGTAATAACATCATAGCATAGTGGTTAAGCTTTGCTCCTTTGTAATTCAGATCCATGGTTCGAGTCTTGCTGGCAACTTTTTTATTTCTTGGACAAAATGTAATTTTTTATGCTTTTTGTTATAATTTTTAATAATACATGGGGTACATATATTATTTGGGACATATATGGGAATCCTATTATTAGATTTATGTCATTGTTTGGATCGTTTTAAAATAACAAATATGGGTTAGAATTTTGATTCACTCAAGTACATGTATTTTATGTGGTGAATTAATTATTACCTAAATAATAAGTTATGTCACATTATGTTACAATTGTTTTTTGGGATAGATTGTAGGACAAATCTTTCAGATTTTATGATATTACAATTCAGTAGTGAATTAAATAATAGGGAATGTAAATTATATTACAATCCCTAAATAATTTAATTAGGTGCTATGATTTTTCCTGTTACATGGTTTGGTTTCCAAATGGTTCTTTGGCTTCCATATGCCGGTCA
Source organism: Polygonum maritimum (assembly GCA_963924305.1). NCBI lineage: Eukaryota > Viridiplantae > Streptophyta > Magnoliopsida > Caryophyllales > Polygonaceae > Polygonum > Polygonum maritimum. The sequence goes on along the minus strand of OZ002729.1, from coordinate 4,166,034 downwards.
AAGGGTTGTTACAGTTATTAGAATTGGGCATTTACTGTCTGATTTGAAGCAATCTCAAGTGCTAAAAAAAAAAAAGCAATCTCAAAAAAGTCTAAATTTTCTTTAGTCCATCAGTTACAACCAAGATTGCCGTTACAAGCAAGACTGTTCTGCATTGACATTAAGCCTGCAATAAAAGTGAGCAATTCATCAAAGAAACGTCGTGTAAATTCATTGTCTCAGCAAATCAATGAATTTTGCAAATTAAATTTAGTCATATCTTAATTGGCCTATAAAAGAAAGACAAATCAAGATCAACTCTCCCACAATTCATCCCTCTTTTTCCACAGCAGATTCTCTCTACAAAATCGTGCGTAGAACAATTCTCTCTACATGTTCCAATGTAGAGCTGCTTCACACAGGCCAAAGGGAATGACCCAAATCGAAGCCTAAAGCAAGTATGTTATCTTATAGCAGATTTAAATATTAGCAAAATGGATTTGTTTTGTTTTTGAGAGTTTAAAGTGTAAATATTATAGTCATTATCAGATTGATCAATTGAGTCGTTTCATAATTTTTTTTGAATCGATCTAAAGGGAGAAGCAGCTATATTTCCATTATATGAGCAGATGCATTGGAATCGATCTAAAGGTATCATCATATACTTTTCTTAATGAATAATTTTTTTTTTTTTCCTACGGCACAATATCAGGTATGTATCTTACTTCATGTTCATCCTTTATGTTTGTGCAAGCATTCATAAACTCTGTACATCAACCATGCAAAAGTCTAAATGAGAATGCTTACTGTAAAAATCTCACAGGTACTGAATACAAATCAGAATTACAGAGTTCTTTGGGTACCTGTGACAATGGATGAGCTTGGAAGTTGAGTACAGGCGCCAGCTTGGAAGTTATTTTGTTTCATAGCCAACCACCACACACAAGCATGATTACTTAATTCTGTATTTACCTTTCATACTTCTTTCACATGTTCCTGGAAAGAGTCAAGGTGAAACAATATCAGATTTACTACCCCTATAAGAATCTGAAGTAGATCATTAAAGTGGCTGGATCCATCTTTCTTGGATGCAGATCAAAGCAACAATTGTTAAACTTTATGGAAGAGCATGGGAACTAAATCAGCTCAAATCATGAAACTATTACAATGTACAAACCCAGGCATCATAAGATACATTCAAAATCCGACCAAAAAAAAAAGATACATTCTAAAACAAAAAGTGTAGTAATTTTCAATCCTTAAATTTCTCATATATACATGCTTGCTTCAAGATGGTCGTGGCATGTTCATGTAGGAGAAATTCATGATTATTTGGATTTAGTTGAGCTTTGAGAATAAAGCTATTATGTTTAGCTGACTAAAATTATGTTATATGTAGGTGACCCAGATGCCATTTCAAAGGTACCTGGAAGAAGGGATGTGGATTTCCTGAACAACTGGATAGACACAAAACCTGCAGCTCCTGAATCTACTGTGAGTCAGATATTTTGTCCAATACAGGAATGGTTTTTCTGTTCTTTAATAGGGCATTAGTTTCCAAATCTGGATTCTACAAAAGATTATATAGTTTGGGTTCATGTTCTTTAATTTAGGGCATTAGTTTCCAAATCTGGATTCTAAGGACTTGGAATAGAAAACCATCCTTTAATCCATTTAATGGATGTTAGGATCCCTTTTGTTATGCACAGCTATGATCTCACACCTCCGGAGTACGTGTCTATGATAGTTACAGACTATGGCATGGTGAGTCTAACTTGATCACTATACACCTGCTTTCAAGTGTCCTTATCACTATACACCTGCTTTCAAGTGTCCTTACTCACGTTTTAACTGTTTTGTTCTTGGTGCTTATCCAGATTCCACCAACAAGTGTTCATGTGATTGTCCATGAATACCGGAAACAGCATATGTTTGGATGAACAGAAGAATAGATCGGACCTACATACAAATATGCATTTGCTAATTTTACTACCCCTATTAAATGCTTTAGCCCTTTGTACATCTGGGTCATATTTTTACCCAAAATTTTGTCAATAGTTTGCCCTCATTTAAAGGGTGTATACACACTAGAAACTTTGAAGTGGACTATTAAAATATTGAACTTAAATCTTAGATGGAATGCTCACCACAATGTGCAAAAGGGTAACAACAAACTTCCAAACGGATGAAGAATAACTAAAAATCAAAAGTTTGCCATAACGCATAACAATTATAAAGCACACTGGATATGAAGTTTCTAACTTGGAAATCCATAGCATGAATCCCCAATTCATCAACAACCCTAATTCGATCAACCAACTATCACAAACCATCTGAGTCAAATTCAACACAAACGAACTACAAAAGGGTCGAAAGTAAATGACATACGCAATTAATAGTAGATCGTGGAATCACATTATCCACGACATGGCATCCAAAATGCGAATCCATAGACGAATTTTTTTGAACATCTAGAGAACCATCGCTACATAAGCTAAGGGGGAAATGGGAGAGATGGCTAAATCAATACCTTTAAATCTCTGAGTGGATCAACAACGTTGTCGATGGCATCCATATCTCCATCAGTCGGTCAAAATAAGCTTTGATTGAGCTCGGAGAGATATAAAAAAGTCTGACCAGAACGGGAGAGGAAGATGAGAAGAAGAGAGATGAAACCATGATGGATCCAAAAACGCTATTTTCTATACGAGGGAAATCGAAAAAAACCTCCGTGCTGATAGTTACTTCAGTCGAAAGCTGTACCTGAAATTTGCCCAGACTACAACAATTCTCCAAATCCATCATCAAAATCTCTCTTTCATTCTTTCTCACGGAATATCAGTGATAGGAATCATAGGATTGTGGGCTTATGACCCAACAAAACGGGCCTCATTTATCCAGCCCATATATTTCTTGCCCGTAATTTGGTACAAGTTGAATAAATCTTCCTTTAATAATGGTCAATGGTGTAAAATAATCTATATCCGATATAAATTCAAAACAAAATAATAGAACATCAAGTTTAAATTAAAGTTATTATTGTCAAAGTGTTAATCTTATTCAGCCAACTATCTAATTTATAATAATTTTGATAATACGGTTAAATAATAAGAAAACTTTCTACTGTGAGAGTCTTATTTATTGACACCGGGACGACAAATAACAAAATTCTATTTAAAATACACTTTATTATTATTATTATTATTATTATTATTATTATAATATAAAATGTAATATACATAAGAGATTACTTTGAAATATAAGAGATTTTATATACATAAAATGTAATATCATACAAAACAATTACCAATATAAGATAGATATGATACTTTACCTTACTTTGAAATATATAAAAAATCATATTTTCTAGTCACATTTGCTTTTTTAAAATTACATTAAAGTTTAGGATGGATGCCTATAAATTGCATATCCCATGCGTACGCACGAGTCTGCTCCAGATGCCAGCACCAATATAATGTTTATTTAGTTTCGTCCAAAACATGATCAACAAGTACAACTATGATCATAGACTGCATTATGCCATTTTTTTAAACACAATCTACAAAGAAAACATACGTATACTTTAACGTGAATAAGAACAAAAAGGCACCGAACAAAATACACTAAAAATACATATAAAACTCATGTCCCGTGCGATAGCACGGGCCTGTCTTCCTAGTACATTAAAAAATTGTGTACGAAACGCATTTAATGCACATGACAAATCTTATATATGTATTGTAATAGATATATAATTTGTCAAAAACATCACCATAGCATAGCGGTTAAGACCTGTTTCTTCTTCTTTTTTTTTTTTTTTGATGAGGTAATAATTAGGTGTCCTGTTTACGGGGGACGACCTAGAGCATCCTTTCGGATGAGAACATTAAGTTCTTGATGATCTCAATGTGATCGATAGGGAGGTCGTGGCCCAGTTTCGCGATTTTATCAGCCACGGCATTAAGAACCCTATTCACATGCTTGATTCTAACTGACTTGAAACCTTGGAGGAAAGCCCTGATGTCCGAGATCAGTAAGTCAATTTGCCAAGGGCACTTTCTCGTACACTTAGTAGCTTCAATGACCATCAAGTTGTCACCTTCAATTTCTATTTTTTTGTACCCGAGTAGTTTGGCTTTCCTGACTCCATCTCGTAGACCGAGGGCTTCAGTGATTAGAATTGAGTTATGACCATACTTCATAGCCCCCATGCTAATTACTTCTGCTTTATGGTTTCTTAGAACAAATCCCGCAGAGGATGACTCATCATTTAGTTTCGAACCGTCAAAGTTAAGTTTAATGAATCCGTTTTCTGGTTTTTCCCATGTTCTGTTTTGATTTTTCCGTTTTGACTTGCTCCAATTTCTTACCCCAGTTTCCTCGTCTTCTGTATATTTCTTTGACCTTTTCCAGTTAATAATTTGATTTCGGATATATTGGGTCATGTCTGTGATTGCATTATCATGATCTTGTTGGAACACTTTCAAGTTCCTTTGATGCCACAAGCACCACCATATAGTGGCGAGCTCCGTGAACATTTTTGTACCTATCAATTGGTGTATGTCTGTTATTATGTTTCTGGGCGTTTTGTCTGTGGTATCATAATTTTGTATTGTTTCTGCTATTATTGGGTTAATTTGCTGGGTAATGCACTGCGTGTGTGGACAATCCACGAACAGATGCCCGATGTCTTCATTTGCTCCGTTGCACAAAATGCAAGCTTGGGGAACTGCCACACATTTTGCTCGTAGCCTATCCTTCGTCGGTAGACCATTCATGTCTATTTTCCAGAGAAAGTTCTTAACTTTTGGGGATGTGTCTAATTTCCAAATCCAACTATTTTGGCTCGGGTTATGTGTGTTTGTTTTTGCTTCCAGATTAACGGCTGAGGTTGTCGAAAACCAGCCGTTTTTACTTGGAGCCCAATATAGGCGGTCACGTAGGGGATTTTCTGGTATTTGGATTGCAGTGATTTTGTCTACAACATTCTGTGGTAGCAATCGGGTGAGCTCTTCACTATTCCAATTCTTATCATCGGTTATGACACTATTCACCTTCATTTCCCCAATTGTACCCTCCGGATTAAGCGCATGATTTTTCAATGGTTCATTGATTGCCCAATTATCAGTCCAGAAGCTAATGGTTTCTCCGTCACCCACTTGCCAAATCAGTCCTTCAAAGAACTCAGATCGCAGTTTCATCAGTTGTGACCATTGCCAGGATGTGTTCACTTGCTTTTTATATGTAAAGATGGCATCGTCTTTAAGGTATTTTTCTGTGACCATTCGCACCCATATGTTGTTTGGCTCTGCGATTATCTTCCAGAGCAACCTCATTTGAAACGCTTTGTTCATGTGTTCTGATTTTCTTATTCCCAAGCCGCCAAGTTCTTTTTGCTTGCATATCCTATCCCATCCGATTAGGGGTTTGTAGTTTTGATCCTTGTTCCATAAGAAGCAACGATTTATTTGGTCTAACTCATTGTGGATACTGGTGGGCAGCATAAAGGTTTGCATCACATAACTCGGTTTCGCTGTCAAGTTCGATCGGATCAGGGTAGATCGCCCCTCTTGAGAGAGGTTGTTTGCTTTCCATTTGGTTAGTTGCGCTTTTGTATTACCTACAACATCCTTGAAAGTTTCTTTACTAACTTTGCCATTGATCATAGGACAACCCAGGTATTTGTCGAGGTCAGACATTTGTGTTATGCCCAATGTTTGCTGGACTCTAATTCTTCCTTGGTTGTCCACTGATTTAGAAGGGTGGAAAGTAGATTTGTGGAAATTAACTTTTTGCCCTGAGATTGCACAATATTCCTCAATTGTTTGCTTTACTTGGTCACATGCTTTTTGGTTTGCCTTGCTAAAAATGATAATGTCATCAGCGAACGCGAGGAATGGAATTGGGGTGCCACCTCGCGTAAGGGTGAATCCAATCGGGGCTCGTGGTTCATTGCTAATGTGTTGGAGTTTCCTTGCTAAGATTTCCATTCCGAGGATAAAGAGGTAGGGTGATAGGGGGTCCCCTTGCCTGAGTCCTCGAGCAGGTATGAATGGTTCGGTAGGTCCGTTGTTGACAAGGACCGAGAAGGACACTGTTTGTGTACATTCTTTTATCCAATTGAGAAAGGTGCTACAAAATCCAAATTTCTCCAATACCTTGTTAAGAAACATCCAGTCAACGCGGTCATATGCTTTCTCCATATCTAGTTTGATGGCTAGCCATCCATCTTTCCCTTTTCTTCCTCTAAAGGAGTGGAGGATTTCATGCGCAATGAGGACGTTATCTTGGATTGCTCGATTAGGAACAAATGCACTTTGTAAGGGATGTATAAGTTTATCCATGACTCGTTTAAGTCTTTCCGTGATGATTTTCGCAATAGTTTTATAAATGGTAGAGCATAGGCTTATGCGTCGGAAGTGGTTTGTTGACTCTGGATTCTCTCTTTTTTGAAGTAGCGTGATGAAGGTATGATTAATTTGTTTCAATATTTTCCCCGAATGGAAGAAACTTTTGACCGCTTTAATTACAGTAGGCCCTACAATGTCCCAATACTTTTTGTAAAATCCGGATGACATCCCGTCCGGACCAGGGGACTTATCCGATCCAATTTGCATTATGGCACGATGAATCTCTTCATTAGTTATAGGTTTGATGAGTTCCTCATTGTCTTCTTGAGATACCTCACAACTTACGAGGCTTAGATAATTATGTAGTAGTGTTTCGTTAATTGGTTCGGATCTGTATCTTCGCATGAAGTCCTTTCGAATCTCGTTCCTAATGTTCTCTTCCCCTGTCACTTGGGTACCTGTATTTGTTCTAATTTATTTTATAAGTTTTCGGTTCCTCCTTCCATTAGCTATTTTATGAAAATATCCTGTGTTTGCATCATTCAATTTAGTATGCTTATCTTTAGCTCTTTGCTTCCAATATGTCTTATGGAATCTAAGAATTTTGTCTTTTTTCTCAATCAAGCGGATTTGTTTCTGGATGAGACTTGGGATTGGAGTTGTCTGAATACGTTGTTGGATGTTGTTGAATCTAAGACCTGTTTCTTTGTCTTATAGGTCCTTGGTTCGAACCTGATTGCCATCCATTTTTATAGTTTATGAAAGCCAATTTATGCTATAGAGAATATTGCGTAATTAATTTATAATTCTAATGAATGTTAATTAGATGGGAATCACAATAGAGAATATTGCGGAATTAATTTATGATACTACTGAATGCTAATTAGATGGGAATCACAACAGCTACTGGATAAAAATTATCCTCCCAGTCCACTTTTCGTCATTATAAATTAGATATATTTTATATTATTATAATAAGATACCTTTATAAGTACGTTTATCATTTTGGCACTTTTCTACATCTTATTTTTGCATATCCAAATTATTCAACTTGGTTTGTTAATATTTGCTAATGTCTCGTGCACTTTTCTACATGTTGCCTTCGGGTACATGTTGATCAGTTGACCCATTGGCATTCAAATTAAATTGCTCATTAATATTTGCTTTAATTGCTTAATTTTTTATTTTTTTTTGAGATCAAATATGGTAATGGGGGTGAATGGAATATATCCCTGCTTAATATTCCGCATTATTCTTTACTTAAATACGCGGTAACAGTCATTCAAATCGCCTAAAACAGCCCAATAAATTACCTTTTAAAACGTCTCTTGAATACAAATAATTAAGGCAATCAATTAGCATCCATATCACCTAAAACAAAACAGCCCATTTGACCATTGTAATTTGTAACGTGTGTTTGAACTCAATTCCAAAACCATGAGAATTTGATATATATATTCAGTTTGTACCACTTTCGGTGCAGACAATGTTGGATTCGACCGTTGGTAGGGCTCAGAGTTGCGATGTGCCATCGGATCAGCAGAGGCTGAATTATAAGGGCAAGATCTTGAAGGACAACCAGACCCTTGAGAGCTATGGTATGCGATCTGGCCGTGGTTGCGGTTTCTATTCATGTGCTCTCTATTTTCTTTGGGATTTGTAGAGTTTTGTGTAGGAACATCGTTTGATGAATTGTTGAAGTTTGGGGTCAAATTAGTGCTCAAACAGAGGGCACTGAAGCAGGAAGTAAGTAATATAAGGAGCATCCAAAAGTTTTCTTTGTAATCAGCAGATCTTTTCACTCATTCTTTAGTTGGTCTCCATGATTGAGTAGTTTTCTGCATTTGTAATCACAGATGTTTTCTAAGGTTATGAGAAGTTGGGCTTCCAAGAAGTTTATGACTGGATGGTATGTACACTTCATCTTAATCTGTTATTGGTCTTGTATTGCTAAATTTACAATGCTTCACTTACATGCCTTTATTTACTATCTGTTGATTCGTTAACATGAGAAGGATACGAGAATTTCATTAATGATATCATCATTGGTTTGATTAATCTAAGCCATGAATTAGAGTAGTGGCCTTTGTTCTGAAGACAGGTATAGTACATTTAGAGAATGTGTATGTTTTAGTGAGTCTTTTGGCAGTAATCCATTTCATATATGCTATGTTGCTTGTTTCCTATTAGCTTTTACAATTTCTCATTTCCATTTCTTTTGCAGTGTTATCCTTTTTCCAATAGTTGTCACCTTCTATATAACATGGTGGTTCATACGGTTAGTGGATGAATTCTTTTCTCTAATCTATGCTCAGTGTGGGATTAATATACTTGGTGAGCAAACATGTCGAAGTTAATTCACTGTCTAATTGCTATGATCTTTGATTTTACTCTACAGAGGTTTATAAACAGGAGCAAGCCACGGTTGAGTAAAGATCAGCAGCAAAATCTATCCACTAGGATGATGTTGAAACTTTTTTTTTGGTTGAAAGTGGGATGCTGAAACTTAAAAAAAAAAAATAAAGTCAAGTGTTATAAGATATGGAATTATTTATAATGTATTTTAAATAGATATAATGCAAAATAAAAATAGCTTTATTATTATCAAAAGAAATTGCATACAGTCACATGTAAAAAGTTATTGTAGGGGACGTGATACAAGGAAAGCTCAATACATTGAATGATTAACGGTGTGTTTGGCTATGATTTGTGTAATATATATACTAACAATGATTAACGGTTTGCTTGTATTAGTTATTTCATATTATATGATTTTTATAATTTCATGACATAAATGGTAGTTGTTTCACCAAAAAGTTTGATCATAATTTGTTTTTATATGGTTCTATTAGACTAGGATAGGTTTTTTTAACTTATTTTTTTAGGTTTTAACACACCTCAGTGCATGTTGTGCGCCATCACAAGACTCTATACTCCGAATGGATTAACATATCTTAGTTATAACATATAAAACTCATGCCCCGCCTGTTATACTAGTTGTTTTATTAAAGATGGGTGATGCGGCCCAATAAAAATGTGACACGTGTCGGGCTAAATATTAAATCTAACCTTCGCTTTAGTATATAGTTATGATGAGATCGAAATCCAACGGCACAAGTACGTCTATAGGAACAAGTGAGAGGTCTGTTGGGCTTGCTGATGGGCCTGCAGTTGATGGGCCTGAAGATGATGTTAGGCCTGAATAAGACCATGAAGACTATCAGCCCCTTGTTAACCAAGAAGAGCCTGAGGGGTCTGGTGACAATTTAGATGGTCCAGAGTATAAGACCGTTTTTTGAGATGAGGGGTGGCAAACGGGCGGGTCGGGCGGGTTTCGGGCGGGTCATTCGGGTTTCGGGTTGTTCCATATTGTAGTGCATGACATGTAATTGGGTAATCGGGATTGGTCGGGTCGGGGCGGGGCGGGGCGGGTTGGGGTTTTTCGTTGTCGGGTGAATCGGGTTATCGGTTACAAATCGGTGAGGTGTTTCGGGTTTCGGTTGGATCGGGTTTCGATTGAATCGGGCTTCGGATTAAAATCGGGTTTCTTTATTTGGTCGAATCGGGTTTCGGTCGAATCGGGTTCGGTTCGATCGGATTTCAATTGATTCGAGTTTGGATTAAGCCAGATAACAAGGGTGGAAAACGAACGGGTTATTCGGGTTTCTTTATTTAATGTACTAAGAATATAGGATATCGGATGTGTCAATTGGGTTTGTTCGACCTCTTCGGGTTCAATCGTTTGATGTTTGAGGTTGAGTACGTGCTCAAGTCAATCAAATTACCAGTTAAACCGGTCGAGTTATGGAAGCTTTCCGTGCAATCTTGCGAGATCGAGTTGATCAACCGATCGATAATGCCATTTTCAAATATTGCATTTATTATTAAATTACTATACTAATAAATAATAAATATGTTAATGGAACAAAACTATATTATTAAAAAATACATCTATAAATCGGTAGGTTCTGATTTGGGTCTATCGGGTTTGGGTTGTATGTTCTCACTCTCGAGTCAAACACGAGCTCGGCCATCAAAATTCGATCTCGGATCGGTTAAGTTTTGCTTATATTCACATTTGTACTAGTTTAGTTTAAACTATAGCTTAAAATATAAGCCTTTTTGTATTATAGTATTTTTGGCGTTAAACTCATAAATATTACTTTCCATGTTTATATTATGATTTCTAGTTAGTATATACTAGCTATATGAGTCTATATACGCACAATTTGTCTACTTTAAATATTTAAAAGATACAAAAAAAAAATAAGAGGGAATAAAACAAAAAAGGCTCCAATTCTACTTTTTACCCAAATCTAAAATTTGAAAAGCGTACAAAATTAGGAAACCAATTCTAAAATACTAAAAAGTCAAAGTAAAAAAAATGGTGAGAACTAAACTAGTTAGTGGTCTACCATAGCATAACCTAGTTTTATAATTTCTGCCAATTCCAATTGCCGTACAACTGAGAACTCCACCGCTTTCCAAATTGCCGTAACTCCAATTCTACTTTTGCCCGATCAAATCTCGTCGTCATCACTCTCCCTCTAGACTCCAATTCTACTTTTGAGGTGTCGGGTTCATTTGGGTTCGGGTCATTTCGGGTGTCGGATACAATCGGGTTTGGGTCATTTCGGGTGACGGGTACAATCGGGTTCGGGTCATTTCGGGTGTCGGGTTCAATCGGGTGTCGGGTAACTCGGGTGTTAGGTTGGTATCGGGATAATATTTTCGGATACGGTCGGGTTCGGGTATTTCTATTAACCTGTTGTGTTCGGTCGGGTTAGACTGGGTCGGGTCGGGTCGGTTTGAAATTTATATTTGTAATTTTGTTTCGGGGATCGGTCGGGTCACGAGCAGGGCGGGCGGGGCGGTTTTGTCGGGTCGGGTCAGAATTTGCCAGGCGATATCACATACTATTTTCTTTAGTTTCCTTTTTTTTCTTTTTAAGTTTGTTTGGTCTTTTTATGAAAAAAAAATGAAAAAAAAGAAAAAAATCCAAGCTATTTCCTTTTCTAGTTTCTTTATTTTAGTTTTTGCAGTTTGTTTATGGGTTCTTAATTTGTTAGTGTTTAGTCTTTTTATTAAAAAGAAAAAAAAAAGCAAAAAAAAAAAAAAAACAACAAGATTTTAACTTCAAAAGTCCCTTTGGTGTTGTGTTTCTATGCTAATTTTTATTTTAAGATTAGCCAATGTTTGCTTAGTAATTAAATCTACCACCCATATAAATACGTAGTATTGAATTTAAAACCAAACCAACTGGTTAAATCGACCATCCAATTGCAAATCATTCATAAAGCTACCCAATTTGATAAAGCTACACAATTTGTTACATTCAACAATAATTTTTTACACAAGTTCAATACGTAAGCGTTACCTAATTAAGCGTTAGGCATTCATATCAAGTCTCAATATGCATTCATGGGATCTGTTCGATATTAAAACAATATGCATATGATAGATGGACCAAAACTATAATAAAGACCATATCTTAGAATCACCGTGATAAGCAAATCCAACGAATCTTTGCTCTAGAAAACTACCGTTCAATTCTCGGGCTTAATTTCTCTCGACGTACAGTATACTTTCTAATGCAAATAAATTACTCAATCCTGGATAAAATTAACTCAAAACCTCAATTATTAGTAAATTAAGCTAACTAGCTAGGAAAGAGGGACAAGCCCAAGGGCACCAGTCTATAGGAACAAGTGGGTTCCTATAGCCACCACCAACCTGATCAAACCCCTCCGGAGTTTCCAAAACCATGTCAACGGCTTCCCTCCTCATGGACGGATCGCGATCATCCGGGTCCAAGTGAAGAACGGTCACCTTGTTGTCGACCACAAACGGATGGCAAAGCACGTTGCAAGTGGGCGCAATCAGGAGCCTCTCGCAAATGTAAGGCTCACATGGAACCACGTACTTCGAAGGCCGGACCACTGATTTCCACCACAACCGCGGCGGCTGGTCCCTTCTGGACCCCATGTGGTGCCACATCCTCAATGTGTGGGTCCCAGGCGCGTTTTGGTCCCGACGCGTGATCTGCACGAACCAGAGATCGCCCCGCTCCCTGGCGTAGACCAGGCACTGGGAGCCGTTCATAGAGCGGCTCCCGTCGGGCCAAGTCTTGAAACGAAGGCTTCTCTTATCAGTGGGCAACGAGATTATCTTGAACTCGCCGGGGCTGTTGAAGGGATTGTAAGTCATGATCGCGTCGGATCTAGCAAAGACCCAATGCAAGTTGCCCTTGTGTGAAAGCTGGCTCGTCTCGCTGGCAGAGAAGATGTCTCTAGGGCAAGTCACTTGGTCCCAAGTGACCCACCTCCCGGTTTCTGAAGAGAAGATACACGTGCTAGTGCTCACGTTGATAGGACCATGATCGCCTCCACCAACCTTTCGGATAAGCACGACTTTGTAGGCGGGTCGTCGTTCAGCGAACCAGCTCGCGACGATCCCAAACACCCAGTTGACTGAGTAGTTGACTTGAGGAGGCGATGACAGCTCGGGGAGCGATACGGATTGCTTGGTGAGGGGGTTGGAGACGCAGAGGATGAACTTCTTCTCGTTGTCAAGCGGGTTTGGATCATGCGGATGGAAAAGGGAGAGTGTGAGTCCGTTGCTCGAACCGAGGATCTTATGGGTCTCATCACCGTTCCTTGAGCTTGGTAGGGAGACGGAGGCTATACGTATCGAGTCCGTGATTGTGGTATCTTTGAGGCTTTTTTGGTTGGTGAATGGATACAACAATGACGGAGTGAGGCCCAATGAGGACCGCCGTTTTCGACTCGAACAGCCTCGTTGCATGTAATCATGGCCCCAGCCTGGGTCGGAGACGATGGAGTTGTATCGCTTTGAGACACACTTGAATCTGAAGAGAGGTTTCAAGGGTAGTCTGACTAGAATTTCGGACACGACTACCTCTTCGGGAAGAAAAGTGCCTTCATCTTCATCTCCTAATAACAATCAATATGCATTCATGCTAATTAGGTGGGTTAGTTAAGTACTAGTGGTAGTTCATAAACCCTAAAATTGGAACCAAACTAGAGATAATCAACCAAGCATAAAAGATATCGATCGAAGAACCTAAAATGAAATGATGAAACCTGAAATAGGAGAGCGAGAGCGGCGCTGAATCTTCGACATATAGAAGATAGGTGAAAATTGACACAAGGCTGTTGTACGTAATACCGAACTTTGTGATTTTTTTTAGGGTTTGGGTGTTAATTGAGATGTCAAAGACAAGTGTTCCATAATACTCCCTCCGTTTCACAATAAGTGTCGTTTTAGCACTTAAAATTTGTTTCATAATATGTGTCGTTTTAGGTTTTCAAAGTGATTTATTAAGGGTAGTAATGATAATTTTTATTGGAATGTGTATTTGTTGACTAAAATTGTTCATTCATTGGCAAAAAAAATGTAATGAGTGGTGAGATTAAGAAAAAGTTGTAAGTTTTAAAGTGAATGATTGATTTTCTTAAAAACTGTGCTGAGAGCTAAAACGACACTTATTGTGAAACGGAGGGAGTACCGAACTTTGTACAAAGATTTCCATAATCACCGAAGATCTTTTTACTTTTATAATAGGAAGGGAAATTAGTACGTGATTATGCTTATGGTGATTGGGTTATTTTTACTTTTATGATAGGAAGAGAAATTAGGACGTGATTATATTTATGGTAATTATCTATAACCAATAGAGAAAAAAAGTTCAACCGAAAAAAAAAATAGGGGAAAAAAAATTGTCGTAGAACACGAGAGTAGCATTTAGCAGCGTTTAACTACTCAACTAGCAAATTCATTGGAAATCAGCTTGTCATGCAAATATGCTAGAACACAGAAACATTGGAAATCAGCTTGTCATACAAATATGCTACGGTAGAACACAGAAACATCGTATGACAAAACAGAATGAAGAGCAAGGACAATCACAAAGACCATCAAACAAGCTATAGTTAACAGGGGTCATATTTCCATATACCAGCTCCACTTCCTTACCAAAATACCACAAATATGAAACATACCAACTTACATAAGCTGGTTTAGCTACCTATTACATCAATCATTAGTCTCAGCAAAGTCATATAGATCATAGATGCATCATTAGTTTATATAGACAAAAGTACTACTAGAGTGCTACTGGTTAGTTGAAACCCACAAAAGAACCAGCTACTAAACCAGCCTCAGCAAAGAAACCTACTCAGATCATCAGCTACTTTAGCCTAATTTAAGAAGTTTACCAAGTCAGCCCAGTAGGGTAAGATCCATAACCCGCTATGCCGCACAAATTCACACCCCTCTTGATCCTCATGAAGCCATCCACACCCCACTTTTCGCTCCACGAGTTCATGATCTCCCAAAACCTTACTCCATCTGGGGTCACTCCGAAACCAGTGAGTGTAACAGCCTGCAGAGGTTCTTTTCCAACCTCTTCAGTCAAGACTCCCTGACAAAAAACCTACTTTGTGAGTAAAACACAAAATCAGGATTTGGTTGTGCCATTCATGAGCAAGATAATTCTTACCCCACGGTAATTCTTGAACGCGTTCCCTCGAGAATCAACCCAGACAGTAATAGGGTGCATAAGAACTGCAGCTTCCAGTGCGTCCTCGTCGTTGTGCTTAAGCAGTTCAACTCCACCAATATTCACTTTTCTCCCATCCATCTGGTAGTGAGTAAGCCATCTATTAATATATACTTCAAGATCACAATAACGAACAAATCTAAGCTAATTTCATGATTCCTTCTTACTTTTCCTTGCTTATAATCTTCCTCTGTGGCGATGCCCCCCATTTCATTGATTTTGCAATACAACTGTAACATTTGCTCTGGGGAAGAACCTGTATCAACACACATGAAAACAATTAGCATCATCTTACAGAAACAAAGATAAATACACTTTCGATTAACTATCAATAAGGAAATCAGGGCATTGTGATTTCTGATGCATAATCAGATTTCCTAAATTTGCAGAGAATAATTACCTCCCATCAGCTTGCTTTCAAACTCCTGTTGGCTCATGTCCGAATACTGGTTCAGACCAAGCTTGTAAGCAACGTTCTCCCTCTTGTTGTGCGAATGGATGCACTGCACCTGCTCCTTGAACGCCCCAAACCTCTTGTTTTTCTCTTCAAGGCTCCTCAGCTCCCCGTAATGGATCATCCAACGCTCATAGAGGTCCAAAAGTGTCTCGTCTGACTCCAAATCCTTATCATAGATTTCGAGATGTTTAAAGCGCAGCTTATGGAAATTTTCCTCAAACTCCTCCATAGTCATGTCGGAATGTTGGTTGAGAATGAGCTTGCACGCGGTCCTATGCATCTTGTTCTCCGTATGGATGTGCATGGCGTGCTTTTTAAAGATGGCGAATCTCTCTTTCTTTTCATCAGCAGTCCTAGACACCTTCCAGTAAGCGGACCAACGCTCATAGAGATCCCAAAGCGTCTCATCTGACTCCACATCACTATTGTGAACGTCGAGAACTGCAAGAGAGCCGATCCATTACAAGGAACTCATCACACTCTAGATTTCACCTAACAAGCCCTAATGAAAACTGAAGTTCCCGAAAACAGTAGAGATAAACTACATTCCTAACTCTCGGTCTCTCACTGACAAGCCCTAAACTAATATCTATGAACTAGAATTGATGAACACAAATGAAATGATCAAAACAGATAACCTCACATCATGTCCTCAGTTGCAAGCAATCCATAAACTCACTAACAATTTACAAGCCCTAGAATCATACCAGAAACCTAATCCAGATTCAAATACACAAACACATTGGACCTAAAACTGAACACAATAACTCGAGAGGGAAATCAAAAGCTGAGCAGAAACTCAGAAACAAACTTACCAGGCTGATCAGAGGAACGAGAAGCCGACATCTTCTTCTTATGCTCCTTCTGCTTCTGCTTCTTCTTACCTAAAAGTGATGAACAGAACAATCCGAAACTCACAGACAATCCAAAAAACCCTAGGATCACACCAGAAACTTGAAGCATTTTCAAAATCGACAACTACGGAAACTTACTAAGGCCGGAATTCGAAGAGGAACCAGAAGACGGCATCGATCTTCTTCTTCTGATTCTGCAAAGAAGAGACTAAGACTTGAAATTTCAAGAATTTTCTAAACAGCTACGGATTTCAGAGTTTGTAAGAACACTAGAACTGGTGAATCTACACTCACCGGAAGTGAGACGGAGCCCTAGCCGAGATGAAGCGATCAACAACAGCCCTAGCGGGGTCAGGACTCGAGACTGAGTTGAGACAGAGAGTGGTAAATGAGTAATGGGTAAGGACAGAATGGGTATTATGATTTTTATGGGCCGTTAGGCCTTTATGGACAGAGTTGGCTGGTGTATGAATAAAAAGTTACGGTTTTACCGAACCCAACCAAAAACCAAATTTATATAAAACCCTAAACCGAAAATCGAACCGAAGTAACTGGGTACTGGTTCGGTTTGGTTCAAACCCTTAACCTTTGAGATTTTGCACCAATTGTTCAAGCGCTTAATTATGAACCAATTTAATTTGAATCCATCTTCTTTCTTTTTCTTTGCGAAAATCATGTGTGTACTTAGTATACTTACTCATTTATGCAACCTGAATTCAGAGAAGAAATACAAGGAAAGAAACTACAAATAGAGACCATTTTGACTAGCTAGATATAAACCATAGCTCAATACTAGCTCTAAGTCTTTCAACAGAGGAGGTTCTGCATTGCTGATTTCAGCTCATTGACAGCATCTTTTATGTCCATTCGCTCTCGTGGTACCTCTCGAGAGCATTGCACTCCGACCGTGATGAGCGTTTTGATGCACTCGATCTTGGCTTCATTTTTCGCGGGCATCATGATGGAATCACCGAGCATTCTTTGGTCTATGATTTCGGTTACCCGGTTGGGAAGAGCTGATTTCGCAAACTCATGGAGGTTGAGGCCGTCGTTGAACATTGGATCCGTGGGTCTCTTAGATGTCATCATCTCTAAAACTATGATCCCGAAGCTGTATATATCGCCTTCGGTCGATACATTGCTTCCAAGACCATACTCTGGACAACAACTAAAATATGTAAGTAAATTGAATTACATATAGTAGTAAGAAAGTGATGGATTGAAGAAGTTTTAGTCTTTATAGAATCACCTGGTGGTGCATATCCAATTGTCCCTCTTACTTGAGTTGAACTACTTTGACTCCCAATGCTAGAGGCTCTTGAAAGAAACTTGGCTAATCCAAAATCACCAACACGAGACACCATTCCGTCGTCGAGCAAGATGTTTGATGGTTTGAGATCACAATGAACGATTGGACTTGCACATTCAACGTGGAGGTACTCGATTGCAAGAGCCACATCAATGGCGATGCTTAGCCTTTGAGAGAGGCTTAAGCTACAAGATTGATCACCACCACCATCTTCACTTGTCAAGAGGTGGTTTGAGTGTAGCCAACTCTCGAGATTTCCCCTTGGTACGAACTCGTAGACCAGAGCTTTGAAGTCGTTGAGGTGACCATCAATGCTCGAGCATGTTGTGATGATTTTGATAAGGTTTCGATGGCGAATGCTCCTCAAAGCGTTGCACTCCGCTATGAAGCTCTTGCTAGCTCGTTGGTTTTCAAGGTTCATCACCTTGATTGCAACCTCCATCTGAGTTTCAACTTGGTGCAAGACTCCTTTGTAAACCGATCCAAAGGCGCCCGCGCCTATCAAGTTTGATGGTGAAAATCCATTTGTTGCCCTTGACAACATTTGGTAAGACATATCAAGAAAGGCTTGATATCTTGTAGCCCCGACGCCGAATCCTTTTTCTTCCTTGGTAAGCACAACTTATATGAGCACAGCGTCATCGATACGACAACCATCAATGCGCCTAAAGTTGAGATGAGAATGATCATTGGCAAGGACAATCTTTTATGCGAAGTGCATTTCGGTAGACCCAACTCGTGCACTCCTCCACAAAGCTTATTGTTGCCAACAATGGACACAAGGCTTATGTTGGAAAATACTCGGTTAATCGGAACCTCACCCTCGAGGTAGTTGTAGGACAAGTTTAGGCTTGATAAAAATGGCCATGTGAGGACGTAGCTTGGAACTTGTCCTGACAAATTATTATGAGAAAGGTCAAGGTATTGAATGCTTTTCAAAGGACTTAGTAACTCAGGTATTAAACCAACAAAGGAGTTTTGACTTGTGTCCAAGATTTCAAGACTAGTACATTCACCAAGAGTACTTGGGATTTCACCGGAAAACTTATTTTGTGATATGTCCAAACGGACCAAATTCTTTAGCATGCTAATTTCAACTGGCAATGACCCTTGAATGTTGTTCTGACTGATCACCAGCTTCAACAAACTTGTAACACCAAACAATTCAACAGGCAAAACCCCACTAAGCTTGTTAGAAGAAAGATCTAGGTATTGTAAACTCTTGCAATACCCGAGATCTTTCGGCAACGATCCCTCGAGATTGTTGTAAGCCAAGCTCAATTTACTCAACTGAGTCAAGTTCCCCATAGAGGATGGGATCTCTCCTGAGAAGTTGTTGCTCTGGAGGAAGAAGAGTTGCAAGGACTTCAACATACCGATATCAGTTGGGATCGATCCTGTGAAATGGTTGTCTTGCAACCCCAAATAATATAGGTTCACAAACCTGCCTAACCCAAATGGGAGCTGCCCAGATAGTTGGTTTCCCTGAAGATCTAACATTTGGAGTTTTGTCGAAAGATCGAGTATCGAACGAGGTAAGACCCCGCTAAAGCTATTGCCACCAAGATACAAGTGTTGTAGATTGGTACAATTTGATAGGGTGTCCAAGAAGCTCAAATCTCTGGTTTCACCCACCAAAGCATATTGAATTTCTAGGCAAAAGAGGTGTGGCAAATTATTTCCATCGAAAGAAAAATTGCCATCAAAACTATTGAATGAAAGGTCAATGACTCGAAGCTCAGAAAGGTTGGACAATGAAATGGGAACTTGTCCGGATAAGGAAGTGTTTGCTATATAAACAAAGCCAAGTCTAGGAAGGCGTAGGCCAAGATCATTTGGAAGGCGGCCTTGAAAGTTATTGTTACTTAGACTAAGGGTTTCCAAGCTCGAGAGATTGAAAAGGGATGAGGGGATTGGGCCAGATAGTAAGTTGTTACTAAGATCAAGATAGCTAAGATCTTGGAGTCTTCCAATGTCTTGTGGAACCTTCCCTGTCAATCGGTTATAACCGAGATAGAGTTGAGTGAGGCGCAAGCAACGCGACAAGTTGGCAGGGATTTCGCCTCCGAAGAAGTTGCTCCACAAGTGTAGTTCTTGTAGCCTAGGCAAATGAGAGATTTGGCGAGGGATTTCGCCTCTAAAAGAGTTGTTTGATAAGTTTAGGGTACGAAGGAGGCTTAAGTTAGAGATTGAAGGGGATAGTTTGCCAGCCAAGTTACTAGAAGAAAGGTTCAAACTAATGACACGTTTGTGTCTAAGGCCACAAGTGACTCCTTTCCATAGGCAGAAATGGCGCGGGTCGTTCCACGAGCTTAGGACTGAGTTAGGATCGCTAGAGATCTCGGCTTTGATTGCTAAGAGGGCTTGGAGATCGGTCTCGTTTGCTTTGTTAATGGGTGTAGGGTTTGTGGAGGGAATGGCGTTGGCAAAAAGAAACTGGGGAGGTAGTATGTTGAAGCACAAGAGCATGGAGGAAATGATGATGAGAAGTAGGATTTTCTTCATGTTTATGACAAATGATGTTGGCTTATGGCTGATGAGTTCTTGTCTTGATGAATGCTTGTATTTATAGATGTTTTGAGGTTTCAAATGCATCTACTTACTTACAGGCTCTACGGGAATATTGTTTTGGTATTTATATATATCAATATATAAATTCAAAAATATCCCAAAAACCTTTCTATCCTCAACATTTTACTTAGTTTTGTAGTTCCAAACCTCTTTAAAAACCTATAACTATGCACCCCTTAAAAGATTTTGTTTTATCAAATATTCATTTGGCCATGATATTATATCTATCTATTACTATATACTAAAGTGGAAGCAAATTCTGTCACCATATTGTGCCACATCACCTTTTTTTTTTAAATCTATCTTATTTTTTGGTCGAATTTTAAATCTATCTTATTAAATATCATAATGTTATACATACTTAATTAAAATATAGTTCTATCTTAGAGTTTGAGTTGTTTAATAAATAATTCTATCCAAATATATAAATCTCTATCTTATCATTATACACATTTAATTGATACATAGATGATAGATCTATCATAAACCTTTTATTTAAAAAAATACGTTTTTCGTCATTTTCATAATATTTTACCCATTTGATCAAATATCATTTTAAATATAAATTCTCTTTCGTAATTTTACTATGGTATTTTTTAAAATCACCAATTGTAGCAAATTATACCACTACATTTAAGACAAATATTCATTCTATTAAAATAATATATTAAATAAATTTTTACTATCATATCATATTAAAATATCAATAAAAGAGTAGATGTTTTTTTTTTTTTTGGTCAAGATAAAAGAGTAGATGTTATATTTACCATATATATCACTAATATTGCATATTGATTACACTTTAGGGAAAAAAAAGATAGATTTCTTAATTAAGATTACAATTTGTTAACACTTTCATTACATATTTGTATATTTAATTATTTAATTATTTTTTTAAAAAACAATAAAATATGTACTAGATATATGGTTTTCTATTTAACTTATTAAATATTATCTATATCTTTAATGTTATAATATATTAATTCAAGTTTTTATTTAAACTTATTGATTTTATTATATAAGTTAGTTTACATATATAATTTAGTTAAAATGCCAAAAGGATTTGGATCAATTGTTAATAAAATGTGATAATGCATCTTATCTTATTTCATTCTTCTTCAATTATTCAAATATATGTTCAAGTAGGTATAAAAAAGTAAATGTATAAATAACATGTATTTATATATATATGATGATATACAAGAGTTATGTCATTTAATAATCCACAAAACAAGTATCGTTTTAAAATGAAGTATACATATGATAATATTTGTAATTGTTATAGTAATTCATACACAAAATAATAAATAAATATATAGCATCCCCGTACAAGGTACGGGTCAGCTAGTTATAAACCTAATTGCACTAACTCATAATCCATGTCTATACCCTATGAGAATGTTCCACTTATAATTCCACTAGTAGAGCTGAATGTACGTTAGGCACAAACACATTTACCATTCAAGTATTGACTTGACAATAGATATTTGCTTTGATGCAAGAAAATTCAAGGGCCAATGGAAAATGTAGGACGTGCCCAAATTTTAAATTCCATACACGACAATGGAAAATAAGTAGTTGGACTAGGCAACCAAATTCCCAATCGACAACTCTGAAGACTATGGTGTAAACAGTCAAACGATCATCTGTTATAGTGTAAGCAGTCAAATTATAATACTTTAATTCGTGTAACTAGTCTAAAATACCATTAATCACTGATTTGAATTGTAGTTTCTTTTGAGCATGATCATTTTTGTGGAAATACATTCCCATAACAGATGTTGGTTGTTCTTCCGATTTTCAATTGGTTTTACGATTGAACCATACTAAGTGTTTATCGTGTATCTGTGCACGAACCGACGACTCTAGTTGTATTTGAATCGGACCCTAAAAAAACTAAGGAAAAAAAACTAATGGCCATGTCTTAACGCAAAATGTTCTTATTTCTTCACTCTCCAGCACTCGGAAAAATTGGCAATTTTTTACCTTACAATTATTGTCCTACCCAAAATGCAATTGAGTCCTTTGCAATTTGGACAGCATCAAAAAGAATCACAGCAACACAGCATTTGTTACAACACTAGCTTGATGTATTGGTGGCGGGTAAATCAATAGCCTGCTGTTCAAGAACAAATACACAAACAGAGATGGCAATGGGGGAGTTCCCGTTGGACGATAGGGAGGTGGGGATGGGTTTGGATGGGAGAGGGGAGCCGGTCGTGGTCTTGCCTGCACCACTCGATTCCTTCTCGTCGATCACGATTGAGCTCAGCACTGAGGCCAACGCCTTCTTCGCCCTCAGCACCTGTGTAAATTGGGGGAAAATTCGAAAATTAGGGTTCCGTAAAATCAAACCAAATTGAGCAATTTGGGATCAACAAAACTTTTGGTGTGTCGTGCAATAGAGAGGGTTACCTGAGAATCGGTGTAGAGCCTATCGGCCATGGCGGCGACGGCGATGCTGGCGTGTATGAGGAGGAAGGAGACGGCGTCGACGCCATGGGAGATGGCATGGCAGATGTCGAGGGCCTTGACGGAGCGATCGAGGCTCGCGGGGATCGAGGGTGGCCTTGAACTCGGCCTCGCAGCAGAGGAAGGCGTCGAGGAGGTCGGAGAAGCGTTCGGAGATCTTGCGCTGGAAGAACTCGAGGTCCTCCACGTCGCCGCCGGAGGAGGGGTCTGAGTGGGTGGCGGTGTGGTGGTGGTGGCCACCATGGTTTTAATTTTTGTTCGTCGCACACTAGTTCTTCATCTTTTCATCGTGTATTTGGTTTTTTGTTTTGTTTTTGATAACTAGGGGAGAACCGCGCGGGATAATTTGGATTTAGATGTTAAGATTTATCAACTTAAATTCCGATTAGTAGAATAATTGGTATTACGAGGATAAAAATTATATCTCTTTTGAGTGTAACATTTGTAGTTTGCTTGGGCGACGAATCTATAATGGGCGACAAATACCTCACTTAATTAGCATGGTGCGATCTGCCTAATTTACACGAATGCAAATAGCCTACATTGTCAGGGCGCAAATCACCTATATCGTCAGGGTGCTACTCGCCTATATCGTCAGGCGCAAATCCCCTATATCGCCGGGGCGCAACTCGCCTATATCGTCACTCATAAGAGACTTAATTAACTACTCGTTTTCATTCAACACTCATCCGAGACTTCGCCAAATGATTTATCATTCGTGATTTCAACACTCATAAGAGACTCAATCGATTCATTGCTCGCCCTTTTTTCGACGCTCAATAGAGACTCCGCCGAATACCTCCTCAGTCTCGATTTCGACATTCATAAGAGACTCAGTCGCGAGACTTAATTGTTCTTGATTTCAGCACTCCTACAAGACTCAACCGAAAGAATCGATTAATATCTTTAACCTACCAGGCACGGAGTGCCAAATTATAACGGGCGAGAAATGCCTAACTTAGCTTGGGTGCTTATAAGTACTTGTAAAGTTTCTCGAGAAAAAAAAGGCGCTTGTATGATGATAAGAAATAAAAATTATTATAATAATAATTAAGAATCCTTTTAAGAAATCTAAATAAGCACTTGTAAAGTTTCTCTATTGGAGTGAGAAAAAAAGGCGTTTATATGATGATAAAAAAACAAAAATTATTATAATAAGAATCCTTTTAAGAAATCTAAATAAGCACCCCCCATTGCACATGGTCTAATAAGGCTGGTTCAGCACATGGTACTGAAATCTCTTTTTTACAAACTGAAATCATTAAGATATTTTGAAGCACTATACAAAAAAATTTGAAATCTGAAAGCACAAGAATACTAATACTACCTCCGACCAGAAACTATTGTGAATTTAGACATCAAATTTTGTTAAGAAATATTTGTCATTGTAGAATTATGGGTAATGATTTGTTCGAACTTACACCTATGTGAATGTGCAAATTTTACTTACCCGTTGGCTACAAATAAATTGAAAGTTTACAAGTTTTATATATTTTACACTAAGTTTAACTCAAAAAGACAATCTCTACTGAAAGCAGGGAGTACTTCTTCAATATTTAGCATACCAATCTGCAAATTTTACAAAAGGAAGTTTGATTGCCATGATCTGTGCTTTTCGTGGTTAGAATCTTGTTATTTGTAGTACGGAGTAGTATTTTCGAAACGCCGAGAACCCTCTTCTGCTTGTAACCTCCGACTAATTGCTTCACAATCGAGAATTGCTTCAAGGACCTTGCAATTAGCATCAGCATTTTCCTTTGCTTCCACTCTGTCCCGGCCATTCGCTCCTCTATGGCCAAAGGTGCTTGTCAGTGCTCTCTTGCTGCTGCTTGAGGCTGAGAATTTCGAGTTTAAGCGTGTCCTGCTCTTTCTTCAGGCTCTCACTCTCGGGTTCTCGGCTCAGCAACTTCCTGGCAGGGCTGTTGTGACTGTTGCAAACGCCATGGTTCCTCCTCCTGATTGTCTTGAGCAAGTGCTTTTTACCTCTCAGAAATCCGGCATTCGCAAACTCCCATCGGTCAAGATGAACTTTCCTGAATCCCTTCAATTGCACAATTACAAGATCACAATTGTCAAAATTCATTGCACGCCATTTAGCACAATTTCAATCCATCTTCTTCCTATCTCTTGCAAATCAAACAACAATGAGTAGTCTCAACTTTTCCTCACCAAATATGAAGTACTAACTGGATAGTAAATCAAGAATTTAGTGTAGAAATGCAAAGAAAACAACATACAGAGTCACACTTATGAATGATTATTTAGGAAAATTCATGATATGTGAACCCAGATGATAAAGAAAACACCCATCAAACCCACAAAGTTGCATAACAAACCACTCATGAATCCTAGCAATGAACAACTAATTAAGCCAATTCATGTTATGGAAAACCCAGATAAAGAGAAACCAAAACAAACCAACAAAGTTGCATGAGCACAGAACCCATATCATTAGCATGACAAACACAACCAATCACTTAACAAAACTCTTGAACAAGAACACATACATAGGTGTTGAGGTGGCGAATGAAGATGGAGAAATTGGAGTGCTTAAAGTACTTGGGAAGCAAGATATATGATCATGTGTTGAGTGTCCGTAATAGTGTGCGTGTCGAATTTATCTTGTTCATGGCCAATTGATGAGCCCCCGGGTTAAGAAGACGTCGGCTGGCAAAATAAGAAGACAAGAAAGGATCAAAAACCGTGAAAAAATTGCAAATTATGTAAGCAAGTAAACCTATCAATGCAAAGTGCAAACATACTTACATTTTGACCATATGAAGATTGGGCAGAATATTGATATGAATTCCCCCTCTAGAGGAAACATTCTGCACACAAAATGCACGTTTCAACAATTAATCATGTGAGAATAATGACTGATGAAATTACATTGCAGAATGTAATAACTTCGATGAATCGAATAAAGAACACAGGATATATAAATCGAACAATTTCTCGTTCCAATCCCTTGTTTTCAATTTCAAATATCCAACACCCCAAACAAAACCCCCATTTTCAATTCCTCCAACTGGGAATTTAGATAGCAATCGAAGTCAAAATAATTCGCAGGCTGAAAATCTTCGGGGCGAAACGAGATAGAGGATAACTCAGATTGAGAATTCGGGAGTGAGAAAACAAGCTCGATTCGAACAATTACCTGAAAACAATACGACGAAAGTGGATTGAATGAATTTATAGGTTCCTCTTCACGGTCGTCAATGGCGGTCGTCGGGAGGTGGCCACCAGGGGGCGACCGTCGGGCGCGGTCAACAGGGGCCGGTCGTTCGGTGCGGTCGTCGTCGGCGGTCGTAAGGCCGGCCAGCAAAGCGCAGTCGTCCGGAGCGGCAGCAAAGGGCGGTCGACGTCGGGGGCAGCCAGCAGGAGGCGGAGATCTAGAGAAATTTCACAAAGCAAATATGAAAAAAGTAAAAAGAGTAACACTTTGGTTTTTTATTATTTTAAATTTGGACGGTCGGATAGTATTGATTTTAAACGGTTGGATGGAAAGTACTGTTCCTAAGGGAGTTTAGGTACATTTATGGGCTTTTTGATAAGAGTGTATTTGTTATTGAATGCAGGCTATTGGTTTTAATTTTTGTTGTTTCAAAACATGGTAAGTAAATATGATATGGTGACATGGACATAAAAATTTAAAATAAAAAGGATTCCTCGCCACGTCACATTTCCGACCGCCAATGTCATTAAACCCGCCGGAAAGTTTACCGGAAATTCTTCCGATATCGATTTTGGTTAATATTAACATAGTTCAGACTGCTAAAAGCAATATCAAAACATGAGATTATTTTTTGTAAAATGTTGATACTTGAGATTATTTCAAGTCATTTTTCCAAAAAAGAATCCTTACAAAATTGATGTTGGTGGGAACAAAGCACCAACATATCAAAAACAGAAAAAAGAGCACAAAAGGGAGAGATTCATTAGATAAAAACAATCAAGTGGATGCGCAAACTCAGATGCACCAGGTTGGACAATGCAAGGGCTAGGCATTTGCAAATTGTGACTAGCCACACAATTCTTGAGATGGACGATGATGGTACAAGAGCACTCTCTTAGGGTAGTCGAGGCATTGTTGAAAATGCAGTCATCCCTGCTCTTCCAAACAAAGTAGATGAGGGCGGTAAAGGCACTAGACGTCAACTTGTGATCAAAGTTCCGTCTGCGACGTTGATGGTAAGCCCACTCGAACCAGCCATGGATGGAGGTAGTCCTATGGTTAATCTGAAACCAGTCAAGAAAACCAGACATCACCTCTATGGTGAAGCTACAACAATTCCATAGATGGTGGGACGTTTCCTCAACCGAGTTGCAAAGCGCACAAGTAGTGCTTGACATGGGAATCCTGATAGAGTGTATAGTAGTGCATTTTATGATGTAATGCAGGGGATAACTTCTCTTGTAATTTCTGTTTTGCACACGCACATATAACAACATGGTTGTAACAGAATTGTACACTTGAGCAATGAAAAACAATTTCCAGATTTCCTCCCTTTCTTCCTCCTCTTCTATCATGGTATCAGTTGGTATTTTCTGGACCTTTCTCCCACCTTTTTCCGCTTGATTCCCCTTCCATGGATTCCACCAATCCTCTTTACCTTCATCCTTCGGATCATCCAGGACTTGTCCTGGTTTCCAATTCGTTTGATGGCTCCAATTTTGGTGAATGGCGTCGCTCGATGCGTCGAGCTCTCTCTGCCAAGAACAAATGGAGTATTGTCACAGGAGCAACTCCAAAACCTGCTGCCGGCTCTGATGATCTTCCAATTTGGGAACGAGTCAATGATATGATCATTTCGTGGATCATCAATTGCATTTCGTCGGAAATTCAGCGATCCGTCACTTACGCAGATCTAGCTAAAGATGTTTGGGAAACTCTTGTTGCTCGATTTGGCCAGAGTGATGGAGCTCATCTCTTCTCATTGAAACGCGATTTGATGAACCTCACTCAAGGATCTGATTCGATCCAAACCTATTTCACCAAATTGAAAGCATTGTTTGATGAATTTGACAGTGCTCGTAACTTTCCAGTCTGTTCATGTGAAGCCTTGGCCAAAATCACCGAATATGAGGATAATCAGAAGCTTTTTCACTTTCTCATGGGACTGAATGATGAATATCTGCTCACGAGAGGAGGAATTTTGATGATGAAGCCTCTTCCATCGCTCAATTCCGCTTATTCCATTCTATTTCAGGAGCAGAAACAACGATCAATGAAGAATTCCTCTTCGATTATGGAGAATTCTTCTTCTCTTCATGTCAAAGCTCAGTCCACCACAGAGAAGAAGCCAAACTCCACTTCAGATGAGCGTTATTGCACTAATTGCAAGAAAACGAATCATAACATTGACAAGTGCTTCTTCCTCATCGGTTTTCCACCTAATTACAAGTCCAAGAACAAGAAACCTGCAGAGAATTCTTCAAAGCCTCAGAAGCCTGCTGATTCAAAGCCTTCGAAGAACTTTGCAGGACAAGTTGATTCATCTACAACTTCATCCATCTCTCAGGACCAGTTCAATCAACTTGTAGCTCTCATCAACAAGAATGCCTCATCCAATCATGTGTTTGAAGAGACTGATTTCGCAGCCTTCGCTGGTAAAGCTCTTGCTCTCACTACTTCTTCATCCCATGATTCTGCTTGGATTCTTGACACTGGTGCTAGCAATCACATGACTGGCAACCTGTCCTTATTACACAATGTGACTGATTTGCATCGTCCTTTCACTGTCACTATACCTAATGGACAGCAAGTCAGAGTTCAAAAATCTGGCAATGTCACACCTATAGCTACTTTACAGCTCAAGAATGTCCTTTATGTTCCTTCCTTTACCTGCAATTTGATCTCTATTGCAAAGTTGGTTACTGATCTTAACTCTGTGGTCGTTTTCTCTCGGGATCAATGTGTGTTACAGGACTCAACATCCACGAAGACTGTGAAGATTGGTAACTGTTCTCGTGGCCTCTATTTCCTTCACGATTCAGCAAATAAATTTGACATTTCAAGTTCCAATAAATCTGTTGCTACAGACTCTTTTGCTCACAATATTGTTACAGATAGCATATTACATGCTCGTTTTGGTCACTTGCCTATTTCTAAATTGCAGAATTTAGCAAAAATAAGAGATGTTCATCATCTTAAAGCTTGCATTACTTGTGCTAAGGCTAGAATGGCTAGATTGCCTTTTCCTACTAGTGCTATCTCCTCCTCATATGCTTTTCAGTTGCTGCATATGGATGTCTGGGGGCCTTACAACACTCCAACTCACAATGGCTTTAAGTACTTCTTAACCATTGTTGATGATTTTTCTCGGGCAACCTAGGTACATCTTTTGGCAACTAAGGGCAGTGCCTTCTCTTTTGTTCAATCCTTCATTCAGATGGTGGAGAGACAGTTTGCTTGCAAGGTACAAACTCTGAGAACAGATAATGCTATGGAACTTGGTTCAGGGAAAGTTGCTTCAGAGTATTTAGCTTCTCATGGAATTCAGCTTCAAACAAGTTGCACAGCCACTCCTCAACAGAATGGTGTTGCTGAACGCAAACACAGACATATTCTAGAGGTCACTCGTGCTTTGTTATTTCATTCTAAGGTCCCTATCAAGTATTGGGGAGAAGCTGTTCTGACAGCAGTGCACTTGATCAATAGGTTTCCTTATGTTGCTCTGAAACAGAAATCACCTTTTGAGATTCTCTATAACAAACAACCAGATTACAGTCATTTTCGTGTGTTTGGCTCTTTATGCTTTGTATCAACACTCAAGCAAGGTCGAGATAAGTTGCAAGCTTGTGCTCAACCTGCTGTTTTTCTTGGCTATCCTGCTGGTAAAAAGGCCTACAAGGTTCTTATTCTTGAAACCTCCAAAATTGTTCTATCCAGAGATGTTGTCTTTCATGAATCTATATTACCTTTCCACAACACTTCTCATATTTCTATTCCTTCTTCCTCACAACCCCAACCAGTTTATGATGATGATGATCCACATATTCAGGCTCCACAGATTGACATTCCTGTTGTGAATATTCAGGATCAAATTCCTGTAAGAAGATCTGAACGCATATCTCACAAACCATCCTATCTTGACAGTTATGTTTGTCATGCTTCTAGTTCAGATCTTCATCATTTTTGCCACCATACTTTAAGCACCACCCTTTCTTTTCCTCAAGCCATTTCTAATCCTGCCATTCCTATACCTTTTGAACCCAAAACATACAACTCAGCTGTTATGCATAAAGAGTGGCAAGAAGCCATGGAGAAAGAATTTCAAGCTCTGGATCAGAATCATACTTGGGACATTGTTCCATTGCCAAAAGGGAAAAAGCCAATCAGTTGTAAGTGGGTATATAAAGTCAAGCAACATGCTGATGGCACTATAGAAAGATACAAGGCACGCTTGGTTGTTAGAGGATTTACACAAAAAGAGGGCATTGACTATACAGAAACTTTTTCTCCTGTGGTTAAAATGACAACAGTGAGATGCTTAATTTCTGTTGCTCTCAAGAACAGTTGGCAAATCCATCAATTAGATGTGAATAATGCCTTTCTTCATGGAGATCTTCATGAAGAAGTCTACATGAAAATTCCCTTAGGAATGACAGTTCAAGGCAACATGGTTTGTAGGCTTCGAAAATCTCTATATGGTTTAAAACAAGCATCAAGACAGTGGAATGCCAAACTCTCTGCTGCTTTGCGTTCAAAAGGCTACAAACAGTCTCCTAATGACTATTCCTTGTTCCATAAACACTCAGATACAGGTCTGTCTACTTATGTTGCTGTGTATGTTGATGATATTGTTCTTACTGGTGATGATAATTCTGAAGCATCCTCATTAAAGGATTATCTTGATACTGTTTTCAAGATCAAGGACCTTGGGGAACTTCAGTATTTTCTTGGGCTTCAATTTACTAGAACTGAAAGGGGTTTACTCATGAGTCAGCAAAAGTACATCACTGAGCTTCTTGATGAGTTCAATTGCTCAGATAAATCTACTTTTGCAACTCCCTTGGAGTTGAACACAAAATTGTTGCTTCATTCTGGAGAACCTCTATCTAATCCAACTATATACAGGCGTTTAATTGGGCGCCTGAATTTTTTAGTTCACAGCAGGCCAGATCTTGCTTATCCTGTTCAGTGCTTAAGTCAGTTTCTTCACTCTCCTTGTGTTGATCATATGGCTGCTGCAGAGCACACTCTCAGGTATCTTAAAGGTACCAAGGATCATGCCCTCTTGTTCAGCTCTTCTCCTTCATATGGTCTTCGTGCTTTCTGTGATGCTGACTGGGCTTCATGCCCCAATTCAAGGAAATCAGTAAGTGGCTTTGTTGTGTTCTTAGGTGACACCTTAATTTCATGGAAGTCCAAGAAACAGCAGACTGTCTCTTTAAGTTCTGCAGAGGCTGAGTATAGATCCTTAAGGAATGTTTCAGCAGAGTTAGCTTGGTTAAGCCGTTTGCTCACTGAACTTGGGGTTCCTAATGTCAATCCCATTCCTGTCAAATGTGATAATCTTGCTGCTATTTACATAGCCAAGAACCCCGTTTTTCACGAGCGCACCAAACACATTGACCTCGACTGTCATTTTGTGCGCGAAAAATTGCTCGAAGGGTTGATTTCTGTTAGCCATGTTCCTACAGCACATCAATTAGCTGATACACTGACCAAGCAAATTCCTGGCTGCAAATTGCAAGAAGTCTTAGGCAAATTTGGTGTGTTATCCCCCGCCAAATTTGAGGGGGGGGGGTGATAGAGTGTATAGTAGTGCATTTTATGATGTAATGCAGGGGATAACTTCTCTTGTAATTTCTGTTTTGCACACGCACATATAACAACATGGTTGTAACAGAATTGTACACTTGAGCAATGAAAAACAATTTCCAGATTTCCTCCCTTTCTTCCTCCTCTTCTATCAAATCCAGCGACTGACTCGGTCCTTAGTTAGAAGATGATTATGAAGAGCAAGCCAAGATATGAATGAGCATTTGGGGTGTGAGGCATTTTCCAGATAAACCGACCCCACACCCAGGTATTGCCTCTAGGGCGTAGCAAGTCGTAGAAGTTCTTTGACGAGAACCGACCGTGGACATTAGTAATGTTTTCCACAACCAAAGTGGGGGAAGAGTCTCAAGGAGGCGATCCTAGAGAAGATGAACACACTTCCTTCCCCAACTGTCATTGTAATTGGGTGAGTATAGGAAGAGTTAAGAAGCTCTACAACGACGTTGACTGACCAGTGTTTTGCTTGTCCGAATTGTTGTGAATATATCAAGTTTTCACACACATAAGATGGTAAAAACTTGATCAAACTTTGGTGCATCAGTATGAAAATCACATTAGCTTAGAGGAATTCCAAGACACGTAGAAAATTCGAGATTTTGTTGACAATTAAGCCAAGTCTTAGGCGAATGCAATAAGCAACACAATTACATAAAAATAAAGCCGAACACAATACTTAATATCAATTAGTTTCTAACTCCCAAGGCCAAGAGGTTCTTCCTTGTAGATTTGAGCTCATTGAGGACACTCTTTATACTCATTCTTTCTTGCGGTAACTCCCGAGAACATTCCACTCCAATCATGATGAGTGATTCGATGCACTCAATTTTCTTAGCATCAGCACCGGTTCTTCTACAAACCAAGTCAACATTTCCAAGCATCTTTTGGTCAACGATTTCCATCACTCGACTAGGAAGAGCGGCCTTTGCAAAGTCATGTAGGTTGAGGTTGTCTTTGAACATTGGCTCTGTCGGCTTCTTGGATGTCATCAACTCCAAAACGACGATCCCAAAGCTATATATATCACCTTCAGGTGATACCTTGCTTCCAAGCCCGTATTCTACACAAAACATATATGTTGGATTAAAGGGAATGACTTAAATAACCAAGGTACTATTGAAAGGTTTATTATGTTGAATAAAGTCATTTAAATCTTTATAGAAGAAGTACCTGGTGCCATGTATCCAATCGTTCCTCTTACTTGACTTGAACTAGTTTGGTTCTTGGAGGTGGATGATAAGGGACCCGAAAGAAATTTAGCTAATCCAAAATCACTGACATGAGCAGTCATTTCTTCATCGAATAAGATGTTGGATGGTTTCAGATCACAATGAATGATCGGATTTGCACATTCGGTGTGGAGATACTCAAGTGCACTAGCCACATCAATGACAATGCTTAGTCTTTGAAAGAGGCTTAAGCTACCATCAACATGTTCACTCGTGAGATGAACAAGGTTTGATGAGTGTAACCAATCTTCAAGACTTGCTCTTGACATGAACTCGTAAACCAAAGCTTTGAAATCATTACGTTGTGCATCGAGGCTTGAGCAAGTTGTGATGATTTTAACCAAGTTTCGGTGACGAATGTTCCTCAAGGCGTTACACTCTGCAATAAAACTTTTGCTAGCACTTTTGTTCTGAAGGTTGATCACCTTAACTGCAACCACCAATTCTAATCCATCTTGACGTAGGATTCCTTTATAGACGGATCCAAAGCCACCAACACCTAGCAGGTTTGACAAGGAGAACCCATTTGTTGCCATATGCAACGTTCTATACGACAACTCAAGAAACGACATAGTGCTTTGTTGTTCTGAGGAAGGACCCTTCCTTTTTCTTGAAGAGTAATAGAGATGAAAGCTCAATGCAACTGATAACACAACCATCAAGGCACAAGCAATGGAGATGATCATGATCAATGTAAAGGACAATCTTCTCCTTTTTGAGGATTTTGGGCATCTTGGTAGATTTAGTAGTGACACCCCTCCACAAAGCTTGTCGTTGCCGACAATTGACGTCGCGCTTGTGTTGGAAAAAATTCCATTTGTTGGAACTTCACCGGTGAGGTTATTGAAGGACAAGTTTAGATTAAACAAGTTAGGCCATGTGGAAAAAAAGTTTGGAATCTGTCCTGAGAAGCTGTTACAAGAAAGGTCAAGGTATTGGATGCTTTTCAAAGGGCTTAAAGACTTGGGTATTGATCCAACAAAGGTGTTTTGGCTCACGTTTAGGAAAGTAAGGCCCGTACACCCACCAAGAGTAGTTGGAAGTTCGCCTGAAAACCTATTGTGCGATACATCTAACCAAATCAAATTCTTAAGGCTGCTAATTTCAACTGGAAAGGATCCTTCAAATTTGTTTTGACCTAGCTCTAGGGATATTAGACTTGAGGCACGAAATAGTTCAACGGGAACCCTTCCACTTAAATTGTTGCAACTAAGGTCTATGTGCAACAAGTTCTTGCAATTTCCAAGACTTACGGGTAGTGACCCTACAAGCTTATTGTTTTCCATGTATAGCTCGGATAAAATAGTCAAGTTTCCTAGGGAAGATGGGATTTCTCCTAACAAATTGTTATCAGAGAAGTCAATTCCTTGCAAGCTTTCTAAGTTACCAATATCAAGTGGGATAGGGCCCGTCAAATGATTATATCCCAAGTTTAAATATTTCAATTTCACAAACTTACCAAGTCCAAATGGAATCTGCCCCGACAAATGGTTAACGTCAATGTTAAACCACTCAAGGCCAGTGGAAATGTTAAGTATTGAATGAGGAAAGTTCCCTGTGAATGTGTTGCTTCCCAATTCTAAGCTTTTTAAGTTGGTGCAGTTGGTTAGGGTGTCCAAGAAGCTTAGGTCTCTTTCTTCTTGTCCCGGGGGGAATGAAGAGTCAATATCTAAGTAGGAAAATTGTGGCAAAAGATTTCCATTGATAGAAAAATTGCCTTTGAAACTATTGTATGAAATATCAAGCCCTACAAGCTTAGACATATTAGACAATGAAGTTGGAACTTGACCAATTAGAGAGCAATATGCAATATATAGATAGGAAAGATGGGGAAGACGGATGCCAACATCTTGAGGTAGATGTCCATGTAATTTATTTCTACTCAAATACAGGGATTCCAAATTGGAAAGATTGAAAAGGAATGATGGGATGGTTCCAGATAGTATATTGTCACTAAGTACAAGAAAAACAAGGTTTTTGAGCCTTCCAATTCCATTTGGTATACTCCCCTCCAAGTGATTGGTACCTAAATGTATTTTTTGCATGGAAGTACTCGTATTCCCAAACCCAATATCTACAAGACGGCCTATAAAATTATTCTGGGAAAGATCTAAGACTTCCAGATTAGGTAGGGTAGCCAGTTGGATAGGAATTTTCCCCACCAGATAGTTACTGGCAAGACCGAGTTTTGTGAGGTGCAAACAACTAGACAAGTTAGTAGGGATTCCCCCTTCAAAGTAGTTTTGAGACAGTGCTAGCTTTTGTAGCCTAGTCAAATGAAAAATTTGAGTAGGAATAGCACCATGGAAGGAGTTGCCGAACAACCAAAGATTGCGAAGGAAACTTATGTTACCAATAAAAGGAGACAATGTGCCAGCCAAATCTGTGTGATTAAGCTTCAAACCAACCACACGATGGTGCCTATGACCACATGTGACACCTTCCCACTGGCAGAAGTGGAGGGAGTTGTTCCAGGAGCTCAACGCCGAATGAGGATCACTAGTAATCTTAGATTTGATAGCCAAGAGGGCTTTATAATCACTCTCATTCCCTCTTAATCCATTGTCAGGATGTTGTAAATTGGCTACCACGAAGTGGGGATTTTTGATAATGGAAAGTAGGGCAACCAAGATGAAGAACTCCATGATTGCTTGCATAGTTAATTTATGTAGGGGGATTCATTTCAATTCAATGTTTGGAATTGGCTAATGAGTTTGGTACGTTAGATGATCAGTTAGCGTTAATTTATAGTCATATATAGTAGAAAGTTGCCCACTAGAATCCTTTATCACGCTACACCTTTGCATGTGCGCGGATAGGGTTTTTGTATAATCTATATATATATATATAGATTAAAGCTCAATACTCCCTCTGTTTCACAATAAGTGTCGTTTTAGCACTTAAAATTTGTTTCATAATATGTGTCGTTTTAGGTTTTCAAAGTGATTTATTAGGGGTGAATAATGATAATTTTTATTGGAATGTGTATTTGTTGACTAAAGTTGTTCACTTATTGGCCAAAAAAATGTAATGAGTGGTAAGATTAAGAAAAAGTTGTAAGTTTTAAAGTGAATGATTGCTTTTCTTAAAAACTGTGTTAAGAGCTAAAACGACACTTATTATGAAACGGAGGGAGTAGTGAACACATAAGTAATAGTGAACAAGTGAACATTTGTGGGCCTTTGGATGATAATCAAATGGATGGCTTAGATTACATTTACAAAATTGGTGCAATTTCAAAATTAAACCAATCCCTAAATTTTAGGAAGTGATTGATTAAGTTTAGAATTTTAGAAAAAAAAAAACTGATCAGTTGTTTTCTTTTTTCGGTTAAAAATTTTAGTAAAAGATTTTATTTTTTATCCTATTCCCAAATTGTACCCTAATAGTCGAACTCCCCTAAATTCCTTCTCGTACAATTTCTCTAACCACAACAAACTTCGTATATACATTCCTTAGCTTGTTATATACAATATCTCTGTACATATATACATCTTGATCTGTAGAAATAGGTCACATAAACAATCCGGCCACAAGAAATTTTGTATATGCATGCCCAAGGTTGTCATATACAATATTACTATACGTATATACATCTTGATCTGTAGAAATAGGTCACAAACAATTCTGCTACAATAAATTTCGTATATACATTCCTCAGGTTATCATATACAATATTATGGTACATATATACAATAATTGGCAACTTGGTGACTTTGGCGACTGGGTGGTTTCGAAGGGGCCTTCCAGCGAATTGGTGGTTTAAACGGCCGGTGCAATGGTGGTGGCCGGCGAAGAGGTTATTCCAAGCGCATTGGTGTTCGATTTGGTGGTGAGATTAGTGTCCGGCGCAATGGTGGTGGCCAGCAACATACGGTGGAGGCCAACGAAGTGGTGGTTCGGCGAAGTGGACACACCGGTGGCGATGTGGTGGTTCAGAAAAATTCGTATACATCTTGATCTGTAGGAATAGGTCACAAAAACAATCAAGCCACAACAAAATTTGTATATACATTCCTTATGTTCCTATATACAAAATTATTTTACATATATACATCTTGATCTGTAGAAATATGTCACATAAACAATCAAGCCACATCAAATTTCGTATATATATATATATACATTCCTCAGGTTGTCATGTACACTACTAATGTACATATATACATCTTGATATGTAGGGATAGGTCACCTAAACAATCCAGCTATAAAAAATTTCGTATATACATTCCTTAGGTTTGTTTATACAACATTATTGTACATATATACATCTTGATCTGTAGAAATAGATCACAAACAATCCAGCCATAACAAATTGCTTATATACATTCCCCAGGTTGTCATATACATAATTGTTGTCCATATATACATCTTAATCTACATGAACAGGTCACATAAACAATCCAGCCTCAATAAAATTCGTATATACATTCCTCAGGTGGTCATATACATTAGTTATGTAAATATATACATCTTGATATGGAGAAATAGGTCACATAAACAATCGCGACACAACAAATTGCGTATAAACATTCTTCAGACCATCATATACTCAATTACCTTACACATATACATATTGCTCTGTAGTAATAGGTCAAATAAAAAATTTACACATAAATTCACGACATATACTAAATCAAAACAACCATATACATAATCAAAAAATTATATACAAACATTACCTGATGTCATATTGATTTGTAGGACCGCTCGAGTTACGGTGGCCGGTGTAATTTTGTGTGTATTCCGGCGACTAAGAGGTGACGGCGTTATTCCTGTATTCACAAAACCCGTATTTATTATCGAATATGAAGGTCGCCGGTGAAAATTATAACAATTGAAAAATCACAAAACCTATATTCACGATTTCGGATCTCCGCAATGGAGGTGGCCGGTTTTTGGTAGACGGAAGCAATGGAGGTGGCCGGATTTGGAAGTCGGAATCAATGGACGATATGGTGGCCGGCGATTAGACGAAAGCAATGGAGGTTGCCGGTTTTTGGTAGACGGAAGCAATGGAGGTGGCCGGAGTTGGATGTCGGAAGCAATGGACGATATGGTGGCTGGCGATTTTGGAATGATGCTCTGACGATTTTCCCCGATTTTGGAACTGCCTGCATACTAGAATGGATTTGTTTTTATTTTCCCAAAATATATTTTTGGTAGTTACAATAGTGGGAGAAGATCTCTCCTATTTTGAATTTTTTCTCTCTTTTCTTATTTTTGGATATTATAGAAACAAATCCCACCATCCATTACAAATCTCATCCTATGGATGAGATTTGTTCACTTGTTCTCTATAGAAGGTTGTTCTCTATATAAGGTAGTGTCCATATTTAATTCCTCATTAATTTAGTTTTGGTTGCAAGCCTACCTATGTAATCATTATTATGAAAATTAAAATTCAAGAAACATCATTGACCCAATAACTCTTCGGTCTAAGGTTCAAAGCTCTCTCTATACATATATTTATTGTTGTATGTATTTTTGTACTCATATTTTATATCTATTTCATTTCAATTTCATAATATACACTTTATATTCATAATACATTTAATTTGAACTAAACAATCTTATATTATATTGAAAGCATATGTTACAATTATTTATGTATCTACAAACAACAAAATTTGGAGAGAACGTTCTAGCCATCAATGTTCATATGATTAATATAGAATTTCATGAACAAATATATGATGTAATATTGACTATATATTAGCATATAAACCCATAAAGTGAGAATATTGAAATTCTTTCCCTTTCAAAAAAAAATTTTAATTAATACATTGTTAGGCTCCATTTTTTTTTTCTCCCAAATTAAAAAATGGGTTAAAGTTAAATATCAAAATCTCATTGATGATTAATGCTCACTTGAAAACCTGTTTCCAAACAATCTTACCTACTTATAAAGTTGGAATGTTTTGACATTAATTGCCATCATTCTAATTTACTCCTTCATATTACATATATTATATATGTTGCTATGTCATTATTTATTTTATTTGTCCTATTTATCTATAAAGTTTGATGTTTTGCCATTAAATGTCTTAGAATTGATTTACTTTCAATTAAGTTGTATTATGAATAATGTAATATGCTTACTATTATTAGTTCATAAAATAATAACTATTCGTTAAGACTATATATTATCTTATTAAATTTATATCTCATCTATTTAATCTAACTTATATGTAAATATGAATTTTTTCCAATTAAATTTCATGGATAGATTTTCTTTCAATTAAGGTGTATTATGTTCAATGTAATATGCTATTGCTATTATTACTTTATTTAATACTATATATTATCTTATTAAATTTATTTCTCACCTATTACTTAAAATGATTTTATGAATTTAATTTAATAATAAAAATAAAATATATTATCTAACCTCATATATATTTATATGTTAAAC
The DNA here is from genome assembly GCA_963924305.1 of Polygonum maritimum. NCBI lineage: Eukaryota > Viridiplantae > Streptophyta > Magnoliopsida > Caryophyllales > Polygonaceae > Polygonum > Polygonum maritimum. The sequence goes on along the minus strand of OZ002729.1, from coordinate 4,127,032 downwards.
ATGAGTCGATCAAATGGGTCCCGGGTTTCAACACATTACTGATTTGGTCGAACTGGTCGAGTTGCATTTTGACCCAAAAATTATAATTCGCGTTTCAATTCATAAATTTCCGGACGGGTTGGGTTGTCGAGTCGGGTTAAGTTTTGACAGCTATACCTACAATCCAATAAAAGCATTTCATTTCAACTGTAGTGTTTCCTGTTGAACTGCATTCAAACGACCCCTTTTATCGTATTTAAACCCTAACCACATAAACATACGACAAAAATCATACAAATTAATATTGAACTACCGACCCGAGCAACGCTGGGTGTATACGTCTAGTATTCATTAACTAAAAATCAATGACAAAGAGAAATAGTTATTCATATAAAAAGGGATAATTTTTTACACATTCCCTTTTTTGATACGCACTCTCTTTTATGAGGCTGGTGTGCAAATAATTTGTTTAGTAAAATTTGCACAATATTCGATGCCTACAAAATTTGCACAATATTCGATGTCAATTTTCAAAAAAAGCGAGTGTGTAAATTAACAGAAAAATAGACTTTAAATCACAACTTAACACATACAGTATCCATTATTCAAATTATTATCTATCTATTATTCAATTTTAAATCAATATAAAAAAAATCAAACATACCCGTGCATCACACGGGCCATCATGCTAGTAGTGTGGAAAATGTAGAAAGTGCCAAATTAATTAAGATTTGTCGTGACAAGAACATTGCACATTAGAAAAGGAAGTGTACGTGTTGTGAACGTTGGAATTGACTTGACAATAGATTTCACTTGTAGAGCTGAATTATGCTAGGCACAAACACATTTACCATTCAAGTATTGACTCATAATCCATGTCTATGCCTATTAGAATGTTCCACTTCAAATTCCACTACTAGAGCTGAATTATGTTAGGCACAAACACATTTACCATTCAAGTATTGACTTGACAATAGATAATTGCTTTGACGCAAGAAAATTGAAGGACCAATGGAAAATGTAGGACGTGCCCAAATTTAAAATTCCACACACGACAATGGAAAATAAGTAGTTGGGCTAGGCAACCAAATTCCCAATCGACAACTCTGAAGACTATGGTGTAAACAGACAAACGATCATCTGTTTGAGTGTAAACAGTCACATTATAATACTTTAATTCGTGTAACTAGTCTAAAATACCATCAATCACTGATTTGAATTGTAGTTTTATAGGACACCGGATCTTTTGAGCATGATCACTTTTGTGGACTTAATTTCCCATATCAGATGTTGGTTGTTCTTCCGATTTTCAATTGGTTTTACGATTGAACCACACTAAGTGTTCATCATGTATCTGTCCACGAATTTTACCAAAAAAAATGTATCTGTGCACGAACCGACGACTCTAGTTGTATTTGAATCGGACCCTAAAAAAAACTTATGAAAACAAACTTGTATATAAGACTAATGGCCATGTCTTAACGCAAAATGTTCTTATTTCTTCACTCTCCAGCACTCGGAAAAATTGGCAATTTTTTACCTTACAATTATTGTCCTACCCAAAATGCAATTGAGTCCTTTGCAATTTGGACAGCATCAAAAAGAATCACAGCAACACAGCATTTGTTACAACACTAGCTTGCTGTATTGGTGGCGGGTAAAACAGCTCTAATGATACAAACAACATACAGTAATCTTGTCATCACCATAGCAGTAGTAGTAGCTACTAAGGTTGCTCGCATTCGCATTATATTCGCCCCAAGACCCGAAAAATTTGACAAGAGTTGATGGTTGTACAAGCTCATCATCTGAAGGATCTCTGGATCTCCTCCAAGGATCTCCCTTTCGTCTCAGGGACCCAAATGTACACAAACGCCACCGAGAATGCAGCCACCACCATGTAAATTGTGAACGTTCCTATACGTCGAAGTTTACACAATAAGGGCTCATGATTCGCCTCATTTTAAATAGGGAAGAAGATCTGCGAATAAGTTACCTCCAGAACTCCAGTCCAAGAGGTAGTTCGCCGTCATTGTGATCACCCAAGCAAGGAACCAATTAGACAATGTCGCAATGCTTCCTGCTAGTCCCTTTATACTGACCGGAAGGATCTGCCAAGGCAAAAAAATTCGGGCAACACTTAGGGACTGTTTGACATACCGTATCAGAAGTTCAGTTAGTAGGCGTTGTATCGAGTATCTTATCAGCGAAGGATATGGCTACCTCAGACATTATAACCCATGGGATGGGTCCCATTCCGAGCGAGAAAGCCACCACCATTGCCTGAAGAGAGAAAATCAGTTAAGAGAGTTTCAAGAAGCTACGTCGTCGAAATAATCCATGGGAAAGAGCGCATACCACAACTCCAGCAACGGCAAAAATGCAACATATGCTGTGAGCCGTAGAATCATCCGATACAGACACCTGATTTATAAGGAGAGTACAGTTAACAAATCTTCTTTTAGGATAATTATGTTGAGTGATTAAACCGAAGGTCTTAAGAAGGCTCGGCTGACCTTCACATAGAAGGAAATGGCAACCACTAGAAGGCTGATTGTCATACCAATTGTCGATATCTGTGAGAATAAGAAAAAAGGAAAATCAGTTCCTTAAAATTTGAGTACAAATCACCCACCGAGAATGTAAATAAATGCATCAGTTTAACTCACCATCAGGAGAAGCCTTCTGCCAGCTTTATCTGCGAAATATGTAGTAACCATAGTTGCCAAAACCTGATAGCGTGAAGATAAATATTATATAAGTTAATTATGAATGACTACACAAGCCAAAAAATGTTCATCAGGAGCACATTCCCATTACCTGAATTGCTCCAAGTCCAAATGTTGCAATATTACTTGATGAAACCCCTGATCAATTAAAAAATACTCAATGAATCCTTATGGATATCTATTTCTCTAGTTATGGAAAGAAGACAAGCTAGCTAGAATTCAATGAAAAAATTGTAGGCGACTATGAAAGATCCGTATCAAAATAACTAGCATAGGCATATGTATCTCTTTTTCTTCCAGTGGCAGAGTAGCTAGATTACAGTTCGTCAGTCCGTACGACACATATTTAATAGATGAGTATCCAACATGTACTTACCAGCAGCTGCAAAAATTGAACTGGAATAGAACAAGACACCATTGATTCCACTAAGCTGTTGCAGCATTAGAAGGCCAATTCCTATCTGCACAAACTCACGTATTAGGATTTCACTGAGATTATTCTCAAATCTCAAGTTAGTTGAAGGTGGGAAAAGAAAGGCTCACCATTAACGGGAGCCAGTATCTTCTTAGTTTTAGTTCTCCGAATGTTATGGTGGTAGTTCTTCTGTTTGCTGATGCAACAGACCTCTGCATACCGCAAATCATGACCAACATTCACTAATTTTAAGAATGAGAAGACTGAAATGTAACTCTATCTAATTAGTAGCTCTACATGGACAAATACCTTAATGTCATTTACTTCAACGCTTATATCAGTATCAAACCCACGGAGAACTTGCAATGACATCTCAAACTCTTCAGTCTTACCGATTTTTGCCTAGACACAAGCAATGGGCTATTGTCAGATTAAAAAGAGTGATCAAATCCAGAAGGATAGAGGATCAGGCAGCCATATGCACTTACCAGCCACCGAGGTGATTCTGGGATGAAAAACAGCCCAGGAATCAAGATAGTGCATGGCAATACACCTGTACAAAGGAAGGAAAAGAAGATAAGTGAGCCAACAACCCACATCACCAGTAGAAGTAGATAGACAGCTCATCCTCGCCAAGTTGCATCCTTGGCCAATATATAGCTGAGTATCTTACAAGTTATGAGACGAACACAATTTTCTCAAAGCAGATAGCAAACTGAAACAATGAATTTGACAATAGCAAGTTAAAACCAACAAGACATAAACTCCATTCATGTTCTCCGCTTTATACTCTTTCAGAAGTACCTAATGAGCTTCATGTTACATGATCCTAGCCACATTTCTAAGATTCATGATCTGAGACTTACCGAGAACTGCAAGTATTCTCCATTCGACAAAAAGTCCTAGTAAGTATGCCAGCATTATGCCTATGGTGACAGAAAGCTGATAGCCAAGAAACAGAAGTTTCGTCATTACTAAGCACAAGAACATATCAGAAAGAAAGGAATTCAGCTCAGGAAAAGACAGTCAACCTGATTAACAGAACCCAGGGCTCCTCTCATGGTCTGAGGCGCTATCTCACCGATATAGACCGGCACCTACAAACACAATCATATAAAACATATCCCATCGAAACTCTGGTCACAGACTAACAAAAAGAAAGAAAATTAACAGCAATGCAGTACCACATAAGATATTATTCCCACACCAAATCCTTCAAGAAGTCTTCCCATGTACAGAAACGAGCAATCCTGCGAACGAGGAACCGTTGCGATTACAATTGATTGTAACAACATTACATCATAATGAAACTACTCCAGCTCTTCCGACCAAAAAAAAAAAACTACTCCAGCTCTTAGCACTTACCTTGGCAAATGATATGATGAGCCATCCAATTATGTTAGGAATGGATGCAATCATCAGAGACTACAAAATTTTAAAGACAATGCAATCAACACCAATAAGAACAAGTGATATACCTAAAAAGGTCAAATTGAGAAAGATCAAAAGCCTACCCCTTTACGCCCAATATACTCAGAAATCTGACCACTTGCAATTGCTCCAACCATGGCTCCCACATTGGATAGCGACCCAAATATGGAGTACTGACCCACATACATTCAGATCAGAAACAAATTCAAGCAAAATTAGAGAGACCCAAAAGAAGAAAGCCCTGTTCTATACCTCTGAAGTAGACAGCCCAAGATCCTCCATGATGGCAGTTTGAGTTGGAGATGAATAGCCAGACTAAAATTAGGGCAAACAGAAAGACGATCAATTGAAATAGAACAACTAAACCCTAATTTGAAATCAAAATCAGGAAAGAATCATTACTGTGAAACCAAACTGGATAGGCCCCAAAGCCACAATAAGAACACAAGCAACGACAGAGATTTGACTTTCTCGGATTGCAGCTGCCGAGCTTAGCATACTGGACTGTCTGGATCCCATTCCAGACATCCGATACCAACTCCCGGTGTGCAGAAACGGCTTCTTCAGATCCCCACCAGCCTCATTATCGTAGCTCGAGCTCATCTTCAAAGCTCGAAAGTTGCAGGTCAGGTGTTCGACGAAATGCCCCAAAGAAACCCGGATAGAAAAATTCGCCTTCTCAGAGCACCAACTCCTAATTAGCTCGCCGGCAGAGCCATTATTGAAAATGGGTATTTCGGCAAACAGCTAGAAATCAAGGGCTAGTGCCACGTCAGCGGAAAAGTCGTCGTCTTGTTGAAGGCTGAGCTGTTGCATGTTTTGAAGAGTATCCTATTTTGGGGTGGAATTCGGATCACATGAGTTATGCTCCTTGATTCCTTTTTGCCCTTTTGAAAAGATTGAATTTTTTGACTGGAAAGTTTGTGATTTTGACTTGTAGAAACAGGAATTGAAGTGGGTAACCACCTTCCCGTCTTGATCATAGTCGAGTTGTCATCTACCCACCAAGCTCTCTACACTTGGTTTGGTGAATTGTCTGGTAATGAATTTGGGTTCATTAAATGTTGGACGATGGGATAAACGAGTGAACGATAAGATGTGGGTTTCTTTATCAAAAAAAAATAGGGAAATTCCTCTTGGTACCCCCGAGGTTTGGACTTTTCCTTTTGGTGTCCCATGAATTATTTTTTTCCTTTTGGTACCCCTAAGGTTTACAAATAGTTCTTACCATAACCAAAAGTTAATATTTCCTACTTTTCCATCCAAAAATTACACATTTCTGTTAAAAAAAAAAGGTTAAACTAAAATCCAATTTATTTAAGAACAATTCCCCCTTTCCATTCTCCAGCTCGATCGATTTCTTGTTTGGGTGATTGATTAGATGCTTCTCAGAAGCTAAATGTGAGAGCTCGATCGAGACAACGGAGTGTAGAGAGAAATTTTGATAGAATGTTTTTCCAGCTATTTCAGAAAGGTTCTATACCCCCGAATTTCAAATCCGATTACTCGTAGATTAATTATCTGATAGATTGATTATCAGTAATTTGATTTGGAACTTGGGGGGTTTGAATCTGTTGAATTGAATACCAGACTTAGTCATGTAGCCTTGGTTTAAACTGAGTGGCTGATTACAATTACAAGTCTGGAAGACTGAGTTTTGAGACCCATCGTTACAGGTGTGCTATGGCATTCCATGCTCACATCTGTTCCATCTGGGTTCTTACATTTTCTTCACTTCAATCCCCATTTTTGCTATTAATCTAATACAGTAATAAAGAAATGGTAAATATTCTTAAATACATTGGACTTTAGTTTACCTTTTTTTTTAACAGAATTGTGTATTTTTTGGATTGAAAAGTGGTAAATACTAATTTTTGGTTACGGTAAGAACAATTTGTAAACCTCGGGGACACCAAAAGGAAAAAAATAATTCATGGGACACCAAAAGGAAAAGTCCAAACCTCAGGGGTACCAAGAGGAATTTCCCAAAACAATAAGATGTGGGTTTAGTTTAATGAAAAGATTGTTACTTGAATTCTTTGAGGAATTTCAGGTAAGAGCACGGTCCAACTACTTTTAAGGTTAACGAGTCGTGTCTGCTCCGAACAACCTTTTTGGTTTTCCACGTGCGAATTACGTGGATACTAGAGTATTATCTTATGATCAAATTGGCAAAAATTACCGAACCAACTAATTCGGTTTAATTGGACTCTACCCCATAGAAGAAAATGATTGTAAAATAAAAGTTTTATACCGAGTCCTAAAATCTAGAATTAACATATAGATATAGTTTTCTCTTTGCTGACTTTCTTACTTCGATTCCATGTATCAGTTGACCCTCCTGAGGGTGATACTATATAAAACGCTCTTTGAAAGTACGAAGACTATCATCTCTCTTTCGACCAAAAAGAATGTTAGATAGTTTTGTTTCTATTCCTTTCTACCTTTACTTCTTCTATGTTTATTTCTATATCTTTCGTTCATGAGTCAAAGGGTTTTCGATATCTTTCTTCAGAGTCAATTAATGCGATCTCTTTAGAGTCCAATACGTTTAATCTCCTTATAATGAGTAAATATCTCAATTTGAAACTTTTTTACCACCACTATGACAACCCTATTGAGACATTTAAAAAAATTAGGAAGCGGTTGATTAAGATGTTTAGACAACCATCTATAATACTATAAACTAGATTTTTTACCGGCAATCAATGCTCATCATTTTATCACAATCCTATAGTTTTTATGTGGTTAATCTACTTTTTTACTATGAAAATTTGTTTTTCCCCTATTCTCTTTAATGCTATCGCCACTCATTCGGTTCTCATGAATGAATGCTTTCATGTACACATTTTCGGTTTAGACCTTTAGACTCCACGAGAATGAATGCTGATGTATACCGCCATTGAAGACGGAGGGAGGCCAACCTCTTCAAGCCGCATATCATCACCCCAAAAAAATCCCTATAATTCAGCCTAATCCTCCTTCAAATGCGTCTCTCACGCTCCTCTCCTATCCGGCAGCCCCTTCACGCCGAAGACCGGCGCTCCTCCCTCGGCACAGCCACTTCGCCAGCAACGGGACCATTCCCTCTAGCCCTGCCGGACCTCCACCGGTCTCCCTCTCCACTCCGCCGACCAGATCCGACAATAGCCCAACCCTGCCGCTCACCCGCGGCTTCCCCGACGTTCTCGCTCCCCATCTCCCTCTCACTCTCGGCTTCGCCGCTCGATTGCCACTCCCCTGCACTCCCGAGCCCGACGACGGCGACCTTGCTCGCCCTCCCGACTCTGCCCTCACCCAACGCCGACCCGACTCCCGACCCAATGCCGCTTGCAGAAACTCCGATCCTTAATCGGATCCTCTCTTCGACGAAGACCTCGATCTCGACTCCGTCTTCAAGCGCAAATCTGAATGAAGAGGAATTGTATCGGTCAAGAGGCGTTTCGGATCGGATCTGATGAGATTCCTCACGCTTTCAGAAGAACACATCCTTGAGCAATTCCATTCCGCTTTCCGCCTTCTTCTGACCGTTTCTGGTTCAGGATCCACGATCATTCGCCTCCTAATGGCAAAGCGTAAGCTCCCTCTCTGTATGTATGTTGCTTTAGGCTAATTTTTAGGGTTTCATTTCGACTGGGATGCTGATTTGTTAGGGTTTGTGCAGGCAATTCGCAGCGGAACAATGTGGCGGGAATGTTCGACAGCGATGACGCCGATTGTGTGAGTTCGTCGTCCACGATGATGAGGTCTGAGGCTTTGCCGGTTGTGGGAACGGAGGAGGTTGAGAAGGATTCTCTGTTGGATCAGGCTCTCGATGCTTTGTATGAGAAGAGGTCCCCCGTACATCGAGCTTAATTCTAGAGGATTAGGCTTGAAATTGTTTACTCATTCCATTCCCATTCATTCTGTTGCTAATTATTGTTTGTCTTTTCCATTGGATTGTTTGAAGGGGTTCTACGAGAGAGAAGGCATTGGAGGGCTTTTTCGGAAACCGTACGGATCTAATCTAAATATCTCATCCATCTCACATCTGAATCGATTGTTACTGTCTCTATGTCGTTTCACTTTCATCGATCTATCTAGATCTGTATTTTGACTTGAGATTTTGATTATCGATTGCAGAGGAAGAAGTGGAGAGAAGCAGATCGGAGAAGGAGCTGATCTTGGCGAGCGCGATGATGTGGAACGACAGCCAGGCTCATGGTAGAGGCGGCGCTCCAAACCAACTTCGGGAAATGCCTCGGCCAACCACAATATCAATTATTTCGAATCAATTTCGAACCATGCCTTTCAACTATCAGTCTGGATTTTTTTTAGGCGTGAAAGCATTTTTTTTGAACGAAGGTTTGGAAGCATTTGTTATTGAAGGATTAGTTATATAATCTTGGCAATCATCACATCAATTTGAGTCTCAAACATGGTCCATACATGACATCGTGTTGGTAAAAGATCAACTGAATGAAGAGGATTTGTATTGTCTCTAATGTATGTATGGATATCAGATGTTTGTAGGAAAATATGGTACTGCATAATACTTGAAAATGTTTGTAGGAAAATATGCTGATATTCTGAAGAAGATGTTTGTAGGAAAATATGGTACTGCATAATACTTTACCTTTGTAAATATACTTGTGGTTAACTGATATCTACTGAATTCTGCTGAATCAAACTGCTACGTACCAAGCTCCTGGAAGATATGTATTGAATTTGGAGGCTGAGCAGGGGAGCTTGAAAAGATGCTCACAGAGTGCAAGGTACCTTTTACTCCCCTTCTGTCACATGGAAAAATAATGAGTGCTCACAGAATGTGATATGTATTTTTTGCTATTTGTTTTGGGAAGCATTGAGTGTACGCTATTTAGCTGTTTCAGTTTGAGTCTTTACTCTTCCGGACCCTCTTTGTCTTATAAATTTCTGGACTAGGAGAATGCCCAATTAACTGTAGGTATTGTATTGAGATTCATCTACATAATTTAATCCTCTAAGTCGATCATAGCCATTGGCCATCAATCATCAAGAATGTGGGTTCAGCTGCACAAGGCCATTAGTGCCTGAGGTTAGCATTGCTCAGTCCAAGAGGCCTAAGAAGCTAAAGAGAAAGAGACCTATTGCTAATGAAGATGGGCCTGCTGGGTATGTTCAGAAACAACATATCTTCTTGAGTTATTTTGGAAAATGCACAAGCTTCCATTATACCATAATGTTGTATTCTAACCCTACTTTTTTGTGTTGGCGGATTTGAGGAATACATTGATTATGTCTTCCTTGAGGAAAACCAGTCACCAAATCTTCAAATTCTACAGAAGGCTCTTGAATGGAAGAAGAGAAGAATGGTTGAAGAAGAAGGTTAGTATTTTGACAATGAATATAAAGCCAGTGGAATGTTTTGACCGCATTCAAGGAATTAGGAGGCAATCCAAACTCCCTGTGTAGTGTGTCGCCCGTTTTGACCGCATTCAAGGGTTTCAAGTTTGAATCCTTTTGACTACATCAACATGAGCTTTATCTTTGGTCATTTTTTAAATGTTTCATAGCTTTTATTTTCACAGTATTGACAAAGAGAGGAGTTGAACATGTACATGTATTTAGGATCTTTGGGGTAGTGTTTTAACACAAGGCTTCAAATTTTATGTACATATTAATAATACTATCAAATGGTATCAATATGTATACATATATATATGTATACAACATACTTTTATGTGCATATACGAACAAACTATTATTACTTGCGTCTTATTTCTATACCTCGATAACCCCGTGCGATTGAGTTGACTCTAGCGCTACTCCTATTGAGCTAACCACTAAAATAACATTTGCAAACCATACCACTATTTCTTATAAAGCTTAAAATAGTTAACCCATAGAGCACTTATAATTACAACGCAACATATTCATACCGATATCAAATCAAACAACCTTTTGTTACATGTACTCCTATAATAGATGACAATTACCCCGTGCTTTAAACCTAGTTATATATATTCGACCAAAAAAAAAGACAACCATTATATATATAAAGGCAAGAGACCCACGAAAATTGCATACGATGGATCCAGACAGAACAAACCTGCTTCCTTAGCCAATTTGTGATCCAACGAGTAGAAAACCACAATGGCATAATTAACTTAAAACAAAAGTAAATAAATTCAAATACATAACGATGTTTGTAAATATAATGTGCTTACTTTAGATAAGGAATCTAACTATTCGACCAAAAAAAGATAAGGATCGAACTATATATGCTATACACAAGATAAGACGATATGAACTTTGTGATAATTATATGTGAATATATATCATTGACATCAATCCGACTTAGACAAAAACCCTTGACTTGAACTCGAAGGAATGGCTGCCCTTGACTTGAACTCGAAGGAATGGCTGCAATTTGGACACTGCACGTAAGAGTCGAATCGGTAATCTCCTGACATCGGAGACTTAAGAGCTCGATTAGATGCCCGAAGTCTTTGTGCTGCAAGTTCCTTGTCGTAAAGAGATAAACTCATCCTACAAAGAAATACCATCGCGGCGGACAACAGACAGATGACCACCTTAAACGAACCGTCGCCCGCATGGCCAAATCCGTAGCAAGAACGGACCACGATCCCGGTAAGGTGCCACAAAAACTTTTGGTAATTGTCCTTGTAATACCTCATTGTAAGTATTCCGACGAACCCTCCCGAAGCCAAACACATGTGGAAGCACGTGTATAAAGCCAAATTCATGGGGTAAGTGACGTGGTCAGTACTCAGGTAAGAGCGTTCATGGATCAAGAGAAAGGGCAAAGCAATACAGATTAACCTTTCAACGCGTCGCGGGCTGGAGTCCTTCTCCGTCGCGTTAGCATGAGCGACATCATTTGAATCACCCGTGTTGTCTTGCCCGGAATCGCAAGCGGGCAAAACGATGAGGAACGAAATCATTAGCCCAAAAAACGGAAGATGCACGAAACCCATAAACAGATCGTAGCATGAATCAGAATTCTGACGAAGATTGTTACTGCCGAAACTTTGGGCGGTAAAAGCCAAATAACAAGCCGCCCAACAAAGCGTTGAAGCCCCTAGCAACAAACTGCTGCCTTTCCACCACCCCATGATACTAGTAGAACCACGGATTAATTTGGTTTTTTTGGTTTGATGAAATAAAGAAGGCGAAGGATTATGCGCGCAATTTATATTGTACGTGATTTGTTGATAGATTTTTAATTTAAAAAAAAGATAAGATATTGTATACGTATTTATCAATATTTTGAAATTAAAATCTGTATATCTTTATCGGAAAACTTTGTGATATTGGATAATTAAAAAAACTTTGTGATATTGGATAATTTGATATTTTCGATTATCAAAGATATATTATCTTTTTGTATACATCCGATTTAATTCAAGTATTGTATTCTTTCTCTCAATTTTCAAAGATATATATGAATTAGTTAATTGGTAATTAACTCTACCCCACCTTAAAAACGTGTGTTTGAGGTTATAATTCTTAACTTGTTGCATCTCCATTAAATTTTAATATTTTTTTGCAAGTTTTCATCTGATATTCCAATTTTGAAGATTTTTTTGTCATATACATAAGATACCGGAGTAAAGTTTGGTAAAAAAAATTGGTTCTTTCAAGGGTAAATTTCGATAATAAGATATTTAGACAACATTATACAAAGGCAAGAGACCCACGAAAATTGCATACGATGGATAACGTATATCATTCCTCGGTCGATTCTTTTGCATTAGCCAATTTGTGATCGAACGAGTAGAAAATCACAAGGGCATGCATAACTTAAAACAAAAAAAAGTTTCAAACACATAACGATCTTTCTAAGTATAATGTGTCTACTTCAGATAATGATCTAATTATATATACTTCATAAGGTAAGACGATATAAACTTTGTGATAATTACATGTGAATATATCATTCACACCAATCCGACCTAGACAATGGACCCTTGACTTGCGCTCGAAGGAATGCCGTTCGTTTGTGATGTATTTTCGTTCTCGTAAAGAGATAAACTCATCCTACAAAGAAATACTATCGCGACGGACAACAAACAGATGACCACCTTAAACCAAACGCTATCCGCGTGGCCAAATCCGTTGTAGGACCGGACCACGAGTCCGGTAAGGAAGCACAAGAGCATTTGATACGCATCCTCCGTATACCTCACAAACGAAATCACGAAGAACCCTTCAAACATTAAGTACATGATGAGCATCCCGCATGTGTCGTCATTGTCCATGCAAGAGCATTTGTCGCGGTCTGGGATGAAGAAAAAGGGCAAAACAACCAAGACGAACTTAACAACGTGGGCTATGTTTCCCCAAATGCAACGGTTTTGTCGCGGGCTTGGGTCCTCTGTTGCATTTGCACGAGCGTCGTTTGAATTACCAGGGTCGTCTCGTATGGAGTCGACAAGGCTCAAAAAGCAGATAAACATAGTTACCAACCAAAGCGTTATAGGCACCAAGTACTCATCATAGGATTCATAGCACGAATTAGAACTCTGATGAAGATTGTTAGTACTCATAATTTGGGCCGTAAAAACCAAAAAACAAGCCCCCCAACAAACTATTGAAACCCCTACCAACCAAGTGCTGCCTCTCGAACTCATGATAATTTGGCTGTTTTGATTTGATGCAATAAACAAGGCGAATAATTATATAACTTATATTGTACGTGATTTGTTGATAGATTTTTAATTACCATATAAGAAAAGATATTGTATATATTTATCAAAATTCACATATATCTTTATCGGAAAAGATTGGGAAAAAAGTTTTCTTGTATTGAATAATTAATTCGATATTTTCAATTATCAAAGATAAAATATCTTCTTTTTTTTGGTAGAAAGATATAATATCTTTTTGTATACATCCGAATTTAACTATTGTATACTTTCTCACAATTTTCAAAGATATGAATGAATTAATTACCAACTACTCTAGCCCACCTCTTCCCAAATATCCATTCTACCACATCGTGATTTTCAGTTTCAACCCTAGCCTCAAATACGTATAATTAAGTCTATAATTGTTAACTTTTAAAACTAAAACAAAAGGGGATGTAGCTCAGATGGTAGAGCGCTCGCTTAGCATGCGAGAGGTACGGGGATCGATACCCCGCATCTCCATTAAAATTTTACATATTTTTTTTTTCAAGTTTTCATTTGACATTCCAATTTTAAAACCACCCTGAATTCAAGTGTTTTCTAATTAGTTAGAAGAAGTTTGTGTAACATGTTCTTCATTAATGGAACAATAGATTACATCATGGACAATTGATTAAAAACACACCCAAGACAAAAACTGTCTTAAGCTCCAAATTCCAAACAACAACGTAACATACATAGAACACTGCTTATGCATCATTGTTCTTCTTTCATGTCCCTTAACTCCGTAGTCGATTCGACTACAGCCTTAGGTTCCTTAGAAGCCTGCCAACATAAACCATAAACCACTCAGTCCTAGTAAAATCGGTTTTTCTATCATATGCCTTACGAGTTACGAAACTATGATAAACAGTACACATACCTCTGTTCATCAGCAAGTGATCTGCCATTGTTGGCTTGGTTCCTGTACTTAGGAATAGGAGTTTGACCTCTTTCTATGTTCTCCAAATCCTGCACAAGAATCTCATACTGCCTCTTCACTTCTTCTGGCGTCGTTCCTCCAACGGCCTTGGCAATGTTCTGCCAACGGTCTGGGGTGTCTCTGTCGTACAAGGCGAGCGCCTTCTCGAATAGCTTGTTTTGCTTTTGACTCCAACAAGCCATCAAAAGAAATAAGCTTTTTTGATGGAACTGAGTTGTTTGTTGAGTGATATGAACAAAAGATGCAGGAGAGGGTCCTTATATAAGGAGAAAAATGGTGGAGCAAGTTGAGGTTGCCTTGAAATGGATGCAATTGGGCGCGATTCGTTTTCGTACACTTGGTTTACAGAGATGTGGAATCTTTGATAGTTTTGCTAGTTGGTAGATAAGATTTCAAGCTAAGTGATGCTTGTTCTGATTGAAGCTCATGATAAACAGATTCAAATATTCTTCATATCTTTGTTTGAGTTTTTATTTTGGTTTTTGGTTTGAATTATTAATTGCAATGGTCATGACATCTCATCTGTCATAGTTTAATTACACTTTTGTGTGTTAAAAGTTGGTGTTTTGGTTATGAAAATTCATTGTTTGATGGCTTGATATATGCTTTTGCTATTATATGGTTCTGTCTTGTGTATCTATTACTTCTCTTTTGTCTAAATATTTCATCATTGTAGAGTGTTGGAAGAGTTTTTTGAGATTGTACTATGGTACTATGGCTTTACAATAAGATTATCTAGAGTACTGAAATCACATGGCAATATGGCATATTTGTGGAGCCCAAGGAATTTCAATTTTGACAGAAACTCTGCAATTTTTATTTTACTAATCCTCTTTCTTTCTTAGTTTCTTTGCATAGCTCTTACCCATGTTTTCTAATGCACGGTTCGGTTGAAACCGACGGAGTTCGGTTAGGTTCTCAGTTCAATAAATTTCAGGATTTTGATTTCAGTTTCGGTTTGGTTCGGTTTCGGTTATTTTTCGGTTCGGTTTAATTTTTTCAAAGAAAAACCTTACATTTATCGAAAACCACAAGAACCGAACAACATTGTTTGGTACACCAAATTCCCAAATTTCAGTTCGGTATTTTTTTAAACCGGTTCGGTTTTGAACCGATGCTCAGCCCTACTAATGATGGCATAACCGTATAACTCTAAACTTTCAAGTGGATTTGAACTCACAACCGAGAAGTAATGTACTTCATTTCATACGATTATTGGTCTCGATGATATTTGTCGTCTTAGTTAAGTTCGATTGGCCAAAGTCGCTCTACGTTCGGACGGGTAACACTATGACCCATTTAAAAGGTAGGGCCTTCTTTTCAAAAGCGAGTCCATGCCACCAAGACGATTCGAACATATGACTGATTTCGGATGGATCCAACAAGGCTACACAGGACATGTGGCCTAACATTTTCTTTCGTATATCGAAAAAAAAATTGTGCTAGATACCTGTCTTGATCCTCTAATCCATATGCCATGACAATGGCTTGATACCCCTAGTGATAGGTGATCCATTCAATCAAATATTCCAAGAACCAACCTTCAAAAAAAAAGGCCACTTGATGTTCAATGGCACCATTGCTTTGGCATATGGAATCCTTATCACATAATCTCAACCTCAGATAAAAGTTCTGCTTTTTTATTCTTTCTTTAATCCTTCTCCTTCCAATACTTTTTTCCCAATCTTGATTAAGCCTTTCTTACCACAATTTTTTTTTAAACAACTTTTGAAAATCTATGAACTTTCTGAAGAAAAAAAAAGCACTAGTAGAGTATAATTTCCTGTGGAAAAGAATCTCTTTTTTTTCTGAACTTACTAAGAAAAAGTCAGTAGAAAAAAAAAAGGGATCTTTTTCTTTTGCTGTGAAATGTTCCTCATGATAAGAAGATAGATAGATGCAAGAGTACAATATAATCAGAATCCTTTGGTCTTGTGATGAACAAGGAGTGTGCTTAAGTGCACCCATTGACAAGCTGAAGTTCAACTTGAAGATGAACAAAGGAAAGTCTCAATCAATTGTTCATCTTCACAGTTGATAATATTCTGAAAGATTTTTAAGATGTCTTGCACTTTTCATCCTTTTCCGGGTCAAGGGAATAACAATGGAGATCTTCAAGGGGACAATATCTCATCTTTATTTGTTTCATTTCACCATTATAAATCTTTCAGTTAATTCCTTATTCCTTAGACTTGGTTTAGCTTTAATTCAGTGAGATCAGCTTAAGCATATCTTTGTTTATTCTGTTCTAAATGCAGGACCAAGTCACTAATAAAGTTTTCCAACTTGAGAGTAAAACCTACTGTTTTAATCAACATGGGCATTTTAAAATTGTGTATATGAAATTGGGCAAGCAACCTTTGGAGTTAGCTGTTGCAATAAGCATTTGAAATGCCTTTTGTTGTCTCTTTCATTAGGAGTTCTAGTGGAACATGTAGGACAGAAAATTGCCTTCTTTACATACCAAAGAATCTTACATAACCCTAAAAAGAATCAGTTAAGTTATCTTTAGAGTATGCTCTTCTGTTTTTATGTGCATGAATGATAATTTGATAAGGGCTTCATGTTTTCTTCAAGGTAGAGTGAAACTTGAACTGCAAAAAGATTGTCAAAAATCAATTTACAATTGAAATGGAGACAGAATTCACAAGAAACTTCAGTAGTGGATCTGATGTTTTGTAATAAATAATCTTATTGATTATGCAACAAGAACACTGATCATGTTTTCTATACATTTTACCCAAAAAAACAACTATTTAGCACTGCATTTACAGTGCAACTTAATCTTTCACTTCTGTAACACTATATCAGTCACAAGAAATTTTTGTAAGAGACCTGAACTAAGACTAAACTCATTCTATATAGACAATATGTATATATCTAGATCTTCATACTTTACCTATACTAATCATACATTATCATAATATCATTCACAAGCTGGTTTTGTGTCAAAGTTGCTAAGACAGATAGCAAAGGCTTGAAAAGCCGACAAAGGATACCGATAATCCATAGTGAAAATGTCCTTCCCAATCTTCCCAAACTGCAAGATCACCTTCTCTTGCTCCAAAGACGAGACGTTATGGTGATGCAAATCCACACCAGCCACCAACTGGAAGTTCTTAACCGACGCAACTGTCACCCGCCCTTTGAAGTTCAGGCACCAACACTGCAATTGCTCGTGCCACCTAGGGGTCTTGTTCTTAAGGATCAAAGGCTCCTTAGTACCCAATGCAACGGATTCTGTTGCGTCAGGCGAGCTTTTCGTGTTGAGCTCAAGGAAAGGACTTTTGACAAAGGTAAATGAGGTGGACTCAAATGCCATTGGAGTTGGAGCTGTTCCGTTTTCCTCTATGGAGGACGTCGGGATTGAGTCCATTGTGCAGTTCATTTTCCTCGGTCCCCTGGTACGAAGAACGTTGAGCTCGTAGTAGATTGAGGCCACTGGATAGCTCTCTGTGAAGAGATTTGGTGAGACTTGTCTTGAGTGAATTCTTCGGTGCACGCGTCTCTTGGCCTGCGCTGAGGCATCCCAAGCCGGTTGGCTGTCATAGACTGTGAACTTTGTGCCTAGGAAGTTTGATCTGGAATGAAACAGGATTGATTGGTGAAAACTTGCAAGGAAAATGGATTGATGGAGAAGTTTGTAAGACCGAGACAAAGGTTGAGTCACCTCAATTTTCCGACGTAGTTCAAGCTAGCTCGCGAGAAATCGTCAGCAACCAAGGAGATAACAAAGTCTAAGCAAGTTGCCTTTCTGATCTTTTTTGCAACTAGCAATAGCTTGGCTTCATCTGAGAGTGCTGGAAAGTAAAGATACAAGCTTTAGTAAGATTTGCACTATAAATTTATAAGAAGTTATAATTAAAGACAAGTTATGTATGTAAGATGAGATTACTCACGGCAAAGACCAAGATATAAGAGGTAAGTTGAAGTAGATCTTTCCCTCCTTATAAAGCACTGAATTGGATGCTCTCTTGGTCCAGGCTACAAAAACCAAACACATCTCAACAAATCAATTTCCCTTTTTCCTTTCTATTATAGATCAAACTACATAAAAATCTTTAGAACAAGGTAGGTAAGTAACAACCCTTAGACTATCCAACAACTATGCTACGCTTAAACGGACATGGACACGAAAATGGGGAAACGGAAAGGACACAAATGGATTCTTTATTCGTTTTCATAATTTTATACTAGACATTCGAGATTCTAACACGAATCGGAAGCGAAAATGCTACCCTGTTAGAGTTTCCGGGTACATAGCAACAACAACTTATTCAAATCATCCAATTTCATAAACCAAAAGCATCATAAAAGTCATAACACATACATGGTGCTCACAATAAGTGCAAGTTTGGATGCATAGCACATACATTATCATATAACATTTTTTATGAATACAAAGCCAACAAAAACCGTTAAAACTGTTATATACATTGCATGACATCCAAACAAATCTTTGACAAAAGTCTTATAACGTGCAAGTTACATTACCAAACACATCTTTAATTACCTGTTTCAATGAAATTGGGAAAGTAAGCAAGCCACATTGTTCAGGGGTCTTAACAACCTCGGCCACAAGATCCCTCCAAGACCGACAAACGGCGGCACACGCCACCACATCACGACGCGCAGGCCACGAGGTCTCGGTGGCCTCCACGCGCTTTATGATGTCGAGGAGGAGCTCGGGCGGGAGGTGGGCCCACGGGCTCTGATTACAATGGTCCTCATTATCATCATCACCATTTAGGAGAGATGAAGATAAATATCTTACAGGGGTTATAAAAGATTTGTTCATAACCTTTGTGCAAGATCTTTGCCTTATTCCTATTAGCTCTTCAACTATGGCTCTCAATTGCATTGCCATTTTTGTAACCCTTAATCTTGATTGGTTCTTGCAAGGTTATGGAAATTAGAAAACAAAGACAAAGCCATGTGTTTTTTTTGTTGGGCATTAATGATCATGATATGGGGTGATTTTTGAAGAGGGTCAAGAAACTATTGGCTTGAAATCCGAATGAAATCCGGGAAATGCGTGGAAGTATAGATTTGGAAAGGTTTTGATGATGAACAAGACATGTGTTAGACTCTGTTTGACCTTGAAAAGTAGGGTTCACAATTGGGTTCCGGTAAATTATCTGAGGAGATAAATTAATTCTTCAAAAGAATTGTTTGAACACACAATAAACCTTGGATTTCTATACTTGTATGTTGGCAACAAGCTACCAAAAAAGATCCACAAATTAATTTGATTGTGATCTCAGTTAAGATGAGCCTTCAATTCAAAACTGACACTTTTTCGTAGGTTTGAATACTATAGTTAATTGCCCGTTTCGAACAAAAAAATAGTTAATTTACCGTCATATTCCTATGAAGGTATATAAATAAAAATTAGAAAAAGGAAACTAAAATTTAAAAACAAGGGGTGCAAGAACTAAAATGCAAGATGACTTTCTACCAAACAAATGCAAGATAACTTTATGTTATTGCATGAATGAATGCCTAGTACGTACCTATATGTTATGTTTATGTTATTTCGACCAAAAAGAGATGTTATGTTTATGTTATAAAATTTTACTCCAGTCAATTGCTAAATGCTCATTTTTTACATGGGTTACCTCTTTGATAATGGGCTTTTGTAGTAGATACTTGTTAGGATGTATATTGCTGAAAATAGGACAAGCAACTGGACAAGAAGGGAACAAAAAAATCTTTCAAATGAGGGTGGACAGATCTTGGTCGAGTTGTTGTTATATGGCATTATTTGCCTTCCAACTTGACTTATTTGTCATGTAACAATGCAAGTAGACCATGGCCAGATCATTGTGACTAATATGCTTGCTTTTTGGTGTACATGAGAGGTCATTGAAATTGTTTTTAGTACCTATGCTAAAATCCAAGTCCATACAATTTGATTCAACAACAAATTTTGGCATATGATTATGACTAGTCGTCTATGCGTAATGTATATGTCAAGTCCTACTGGTTCAGCTGATAGGTGATGATATCCGTAACTATGATCACACATTAGATTATAAAGATCAAATCTTTTTCCTCAGTTGTAATAACCTAATGAAGGGTCGAACTTAGCTAAGTGTCATTTAAGTTAAATGACTACTAATTGGATCCTTGTCATGGCACAAATAAAGACTAATAGTATATCTTCTCTCAAAGTGTTTGTATTCGAATCTTTCTAACATCGTGTATGAAAAAACTGAATCAAACTACCTATCTTTTTTTTTTTTTGGAAAACGGTTTCTAATGTCAAAAATTATTGACCCGAAGCGAAACGATTTGGACCGATCCAACCGATGAAAAACTTAAAAACATAGGTTGGCCGGGGTGGCTCTTTAGAAGCCTCAAGTGGTGGTCCTTAATTTCTCCTCGTTGTCAATAATTAAAGAGAGAATCTTGCAAATTTGTAGTGCAAGTAGGGCCCACTGAGATTCGGCAAAAGAAGCCACTATCACCATCAGATCTTCTCCTGGCCAATCAACGCCCGTGATTTCAGCCTCTGTTTTTCTCCTCTTTTTTTCTTTTTTCTTTTTCGTGGCATTTGAACCACTCGTGCATGAAGCATGCGAGTAGCCCATGCTATTTCATATTTTCATGGGAAATTTGCATTTAACTACCCCTTATTTTACACTTATTGCATTTAACCATCCTTTATATTTTTTTCTACACTTAACCACCCTTTATTTGTAAATAGTTGCATTTAACCACCCATTTGACAAAAAATGGTATTCTCTCAAAAATAAATGACATTTTTGCCCTTAGTTTTAATTTTTTTTATAAAAATAAAAAAATTATTAAGCTCATATAGTATCTCCCAACTAAAAAAATTAGTTTCGGATCCTAAAACTCCTCTATTGTTGTGTAGTTGGTTCTCGAATTGTATCTCCCAACTAAAAAAATAGTTTCGAATCCTAACACTCCTCTAACGTTGTATAGTTTTTTGTGTTGAGACCCGATCTGAAATCAATGGGTCAAAGAGAGACTCGACTTGGTCATTTATTGGATAAAACTTGAAACCCAAGATCTGATGGGTCTACCCAAAACACCGTTTTGTAAAAATAGTATATCATTCATAATTGAATAATCTAAATACCTTATTATTAAGATGGAAACATAAATAATATTTTTTATTATAATAATTAAAAAAAATCTATTAATAGTTAGGTCAATCCAAACTCATACGAACTCGAAGTGAAGCAACCCGAAGTGAACCAACCCGAACATGTAATAGAGGGAATAATATATTTTATATAAACAATGGGTGGTTAAGTGCAATTATTTGTAGATAAGGGGTGGTTAAGTGCAGGAAAAAATATAAAGGGTGGTTAAATACAATAATTTGTAAATAAGGGGTGGTTAAATGCAAAAACAAATATAAGGGGTGGTTAAATGCAACAAGTGTAAAATAAGGGGTGGTTAAATGCAATTTCCCCTATTTTCATATTAGCAGGTACGTGTAAGTTGTAACCCCATTCCATTTTACGCATTTATTCATGTATGTTTTGTTCATTTCTTTTGGCGTTATTAAGTGGTAGAACCCATGCTACATGTATATCACATGAATTGACTTGTAAGTCGTTACCAAGATTTGTATGATCTTTTCTTCTAGGCAGAACAGATAAGGTCATCACCAATATATAGGCTTTTTTGCTTTTTTCGTTTTGATTAATATTTGGATATGATAAATAGAGAATGATATGTACATGTTGATATTGACAAGATTCACATTTTACTCCCTCCGTCCCATAATGTTCGTCCAAAAGTACGGTTTTTGCGGTTTTTAATGCAAGGTATAAAGTGGTGTTGGGAAATGAAAAAGTAGGATAAAGTGAGTAAAAGATATGATTGAATAGGGGTACTTTTGTAATTTTATAGGGAAAAAAAGTTGAAAAGAGATAAAGTAGGTGGAAAAGTTGGATAATGGGTGTAAATTTAGAGATTGGATAGGGGTAAAATTGGATGAAAGCTATTGATATAAAAGGAAAGTGGACAAACATTTTGGGACGACGGAAAAGGAAAGTGGACAAACATTATGGGACGGAGGGAGTACTAATTAAAAACCTTTGTTGTAACTCTACAATAACGATAACATCAATCGAAATCTGCGAGGTTAAGATAAGGACGATCACTAGGGTTCGATTGAAAGACCCAATAAGGCATATAATTATAGCGCGCATACCTTAGGAAGAATATCTAATCTAGTAGAATAGGTTTTGAGGGTAACCATTAAAAAATCAATAGGTAATGAAATCATTGAAGTGTGAGTCTTTTGACTAAAAAATTAGTAGGGGTGGCAAGGAATCTATAGGACTTCTTTGACGGATATTGTATTCATGTGGCAGGCTACCCATCGTAGGAAGTGGTGTGGAACCCTATCCAACACTAACCCGGAAATAATTAGCATTTATTCATCATGCTTTAAAGCATACTATTGTTTTCTTAATCCTTGTTGACATATAATGGCATGGAATCTTTACCTCTCAAAGTTAAATACGATTTCTTCCTACCTTTCCATGTTTAGAACAGAATAAAATTCGTTTGCAATCAATTTTATTGGCGGAAGTACTAACTAAACTAGAGTTAATCACACTACACCAAATTTCCAAATTGAATCATCATTTATTCTCTAATAACATAGTTCTAATTGAGCCACAAAAAACATTACACTATACTCAATTACTCACTACCTTGGTAGTTAATTGAAAAGTATCGTAGTAAGAATAAATAATAGCGGTAAAAATAATTGTGTAAAATTAAGGAACAAAACAAAACTTATAAGCTGAACTAATACTCCGAAATAATTACTACCTTTTTAACCCAAAAAAAATAGAAATTGAACATTTTAACTACCCCCTCCGTTTCAAAATACATGACCATTTGGACATTGCACATATATTAAGAAAAAAATGTTATTCCTATATTACCCCTATAGAATGTAGACTTAATTATTTGTTTAGAGAAATATGAAAAAGTGTAATGATTATGATAAAGTTAATTATTAGGGGTATAAATGGAAAGAGTAGGAAAAAAAATATGAAATGGTCATGTATTTTGAAACAACCTAAATTGTCTAAAAGTCCATGTTTTTTGAAACGGAGGGAGTAGTTTTTCTTTTTTCTCCTTGGAGGGCAATAACGGGAAAAACAAAAATATGCGCGCACAGAAATCATCATCGTCTTCGCCGCCGCCTACTATATATAACCGCCCGATTTCCCAACCTGCAAATCCCCAAATTCAAAGAATCCGATCCCCTCCATCTCCAAAATCCCTCTTTTCCAGGAAGGAGATCACAAATTGAGGGAGAAAAATGGTCGCTGAGCAACTTTCCGCCCACAACTCCAACGGATTCGGAATTCCTCCGTCGCCGGAATCTAATTCGCCGGCGACGGAGACAACCCCCGTAATTCTGGGGTTGCAACCGGCGGCGTTGGTGGACCACGTTTCACGCGTTGATTGCGCCATTTTCGACCGAATTCCGGGGGAGCGTGGCGGGTCCATTCCGGTAATAAAGCTTCCTCCTTTTCTGCTTGTTTAGTAATTAGGGCACCAGTTTTCGTTTACTCGAGTTAGGAAAGGGGGGTTTCAATTTCCCAAAATAGAGAAGTTGATTGTGACCCTAGTTGGGCCAATTTAGCTCTCATGAACCTAATTTGATGACAAGGGAGCTGATTTGAATAGATGGGAAATTTACAAGATTAGTGTTCATGTTCAGGGTGTTTAAGTTTTGCTAATTTGTGTGTGTGTGTTTAGGTTGCTAGGGAGGAGCTTGAGCCAATATTGGATGAGGTGAGAACCCACATTATGTCTAAGGAGCTGTGCCCAGTGAAGACTATTGCTGGTGGGAGTGTGGCCAACACGATTCGGGGCCTTCGTGTCGGTTTTGGAGTCAAGACTGGGCTGATTGGGGCCTATGGAGATGATGAACAAGGCCGTCTCTTTGTGAGGAGCATGAGTTCAAGTGGGGTTGATTTGTCCAGATTGAGGATCAAGAATGGGTCTACAGCTCAAGTAAAAGCTTTCATTCAACACACGCTCCCTGATTTTACCATTCAGTTTTCTTCTTACTGATTATGTGTTGTTGTTGTGTTGTGTTCCCTAGTGTGTTTGCCTGGTTGATGAGCTGGGAAATCGAACAATGCGGCCCTGTCTCTTGGGCTCGGTTAAGCTTCAGGCAGATGAATTGACCAAGGAGGACTTGAAGCGTTCCAAGGTATCTAAAACCTTTGGAAAAATCAATGTAGTTTTACAAGTGTTGTATTGTTTTTATGAATTGAGTTTTCTTCGTGGTTATGACTGTTTTTGTCCTGTTTTTTCATATGTGATGCAGTGGTTGGTTTTGAGATATGCAATCCTCAATTTGGATGTCATTAAAGCAGCAATTCACCTGGCTAAACAAGAGGGTTTATTTGTATCCCTTGATTTAGCTAGTTTTGAGGTAACTAATGCAACATTAATCTAATATGCTCATATGTTACTCCTCTGTGAAGGTAAAGTTCATCCTGTATTTTGCTAAGAATGTGTGTATTTTCACAGATGGTTCGCAATTCCAAAACCCAACTTCTTCGATTACTGGAAACCGGAAGCATAGATCTCTGTTTTGCTAACGAAGACGAAGCCACAGAACTCCTAAGGTGATACTAGAAGCAAAAATCTTCATAGCCAAATTGATATTGTAAAAGGGTGCTCTTTTCTGATTGTCTTACATAAATTGCTTCCTTTGTCAATTGATTGTATAGGGGTGAGGAGAATTCGGGTCCTGAAGCCGCCCTCAACTTTCTGGCTAAACATTGCCGGTGGGCTGTAGTAACCTTGGGTTCCAATGGGTCAATTGCAAAGCACGGGAATGAGGTAAACCCGGATCCGGATTCGTTAAACCGGATTGTCGAAAACCGGATTCGTTTACTAATACTAGAGTTATTATAGGTTGTAAGAGTTCCGGCCATTGGAACGCCACAGGCGATTGATGCAACTGGTGCAGGCGATCTGTTTGCAAGCGGCTTTTTATACGGGCTTGTGAAGGGATTGTCGCTTGACGATTGCTGTAGAGTTGGCTCGTGTAGTGGCGGGTCGGTTATTAGAGCCCTTGGAGGGGAAGTGACTCCTGAAAATTTGCAGTGGATGTACAAGCAAATGCAGATCAAGGGGCTTCCTCTTCCTGATCTTGGCAAAGTAGCATCATCCTAAGAAGGCGGTTTCGACATTACCGCTTTCTAGCCGTTGTTGATTTGAAAAAGGAAGTTCTATTGTCATGTGATCTGCATTTTAGAGAGGGATGGTGGATATATGATCATCCTAATTCCCATAAAATGCCTAATGAATAGCATTGTGTTGCCATTTTTAACTCAGTTTTCTCTTCTTGCCAGTTTTTAGCATATAAAGGACAGTTGAGCTTTTGCTGCGATTTCCCTAACCACTAAATCTTATGAAGAACTCAAGAGACCACTATGAATCCATTGGAATTGGACACTGAACGGTGAAAAATGACATAATACTAGGAAGCTTTTGATCAGTTTTAGCGCATGGTATAATAACTCATCAAATGGGAGAGAAATCCGGTCACCCGGATAACATGCATGATTAGACAAATAGGGAAATACACCGAAAATGAAGACTGTATTGGAGAAATTGTTGGACCTTAAATTAGTTCCAAATTGTTGGATCTATTACATGAAAGGGTTATCAGTTCTTGTAGCACTTGCTGATACAATACATGAAAGGGTTCCTGCCTTCGGGCATTTAGTCAAACGGTTAAGCCTCCAAGGTTAGTACACAAAGGTCACCGGTTCGACTCTCCAAGGTTTGTATCTAAAGGTCACCGGTTCGACTCTTACGGGCAGCGCCCTCAACCAAAAAAAAATACATGAAAGGGTTTATTGTTGATCCAATATATATGCTAACAAGTACCTAGTAGAAATATGAATGCATGTGTACAGTTAATTTACCGTTATGATCCTATGAAGATATATAAATAAAAATTTGAAAAGGAAACTAAATTTGAAAAACAAGGGGAGCAAGAACTAAAATGCAAGATAACTTTTTCGACCAAAAAAAAATGCAAGATAACTTTATGTTATTACATGAATGAAAGTCTAGTGTACCTATATGTTATGTTTATGTTACAAACTTATACTCCAGTCAATTGCTAAATGCTCTTCTTTTTTTGTTCATGGGTTTCCTCTTTGATAATGTTTTATCGAAGAAAAGCACAAAAAGTTGATGAGAAAAATGGGCTTTTGTAGTAGGTACTTGTTAGCATATACAGTATATTGCTGAAAATAGGACAAGCAACTGGATAAGAAGGAAACAAAAAAAAAACTCTTTCAAATAAGGGTGGAGAAATCTTGATCGAGTTGTTGTCATATGGCATTCTTTGCCTTCCAACTTGATTTGCTTGTATGAGACAATGCCAGTAGACCATGGCCAGATCATTGTTTGTGGACTAATATCCCTGCTTTTTGGTGTACATGAGTGGTCATTTTGCAGTTTCTATTTAGTTGAACAATACAAACATTGAAATTGATCGATTTTAGTACCTAAGCTAAAATCCAACTCCATATAATTTGATTTGAAAACAAAACCGGGATATGATTATGACTAGTTTAGGCGTACCTAACCGTATACGTCAACCTTAACTCTTTGAACTAGTAGGTGATGATATTCGTAAGTTGGACAAATTTCGGATCGTTCCTGCAAATCGATGGATAGTAAGCAAAACCAGGACAAAGAACACAAACAATTGTTGACCCAGTTCGTCACAAGGACTACTTCCGGGGGCACTACCAAGCCAGGGATTCTCCACTAGATTAGAAAACTCAAGGGTTTACAAGAATTCTTATTAAGCCTAATATCTCAATCTCGCTTTTATGATCTCTCTATAGGATTTTGGTAACACACCATAAATAGGAAAACTAGAGCCACATGATATAATTTTTCTAAAGAAACAAAATATCCCCAAAAGATATGAAATCCTCTCGAAAAAACACGTCGAGTCCCGCGGACGCCTGAAAACTCGGGGTGACCCTCAGAAACTCGGGGGAGTTTCCGCCGCTCCATCCCGAGTTTTCAAGGCCGAGAGAAAAGCCCCGAAACTCGCCCAAAGCCACCCAAAACTCGGGGGAGTTTTGGCCCCTTCATCCCGAGTTCTCACACCTGGCCTCCGATTCCTCGTCTTCGACTTCTCTTCCTCGTTTTTTGGTCTTGGCTCATTCCGTCTTCTTCCGCCCAATTCGAATCAGGCTCCATACTCAACAATTCGTAACCATGACTGCGCGTTAGGTTATAAAGACTGAACTGGTCATAACATTGCATAGTATCAATCTTATCTATGTACATTTTCTGTTTAGTATCCGGAATTCCAATGGATTCATTGTGGATTCTTGAGTTCATAATATTTAATGGCTATAGAAATCACAACAAAGCTCAATTGTCCTTTGAATGCTAACAGATTGGAGCAGAGCAGATAGAGAAAACCTTGTTAAAATGACAACACAATTTTTTCCCGCAAATGGTCAAATTTTATTAAGCAAACCAAACGTCTTGAACAACAAGAGACCAAAGCGAAAACACATCACAAAGCCAAAACAAGACACAAGGACAAGCAAAGAAGGACCGTAACACCCTGCAAGGGCCCAGTGCAAGAAGTTCCTTGTTGAAATCAACAATCGTTAGAAAGCGGTAAGTTCAAAACTATAGGATTTTGAAGCTAAGTATAGATCGAAACGAAGCA
Organism: Polygonum maritimum; assembly: GCA_963924305.1. Taxonomy (NCBI): domain Eukaryota; kingdom Viridiplantae; phylum Streptophyta; class Magnoliopsida; order Caryophyllales; family Polygonaceae; genus Polygonum; species Polygonum maritimum. The sequence continues at coordinate 4,099,143 of OZ002729.1, read as the reverse complement.
GATAAAACCGAGCCTAAACAAGCTCAAAATCTCATGAAAGTGAAAGCGAAGCTTACAGACGTCAAATTGAAGAAGAGAGCTCCATCTAGCTCCTTCCAATGTTTCCTAATACGTAAGAAAGAAAGCTAGCTAAGGGTCTGCTGTATATATGAATGGTTCAAGCTAAACCGAACATACATTATTACAACAAACCGGAAAAAAAAAAAACAAAGCTGAACCAAACAAACAAAACCAGCAGAAATAAAAACTTGATTTAGTTTTTTCTTCAATGCCAAGTTCCACGCCTTCCTTTGCTCGGCTCCAACTTGACAAGGCCAATCAAGGCTTCACTTCGACAAAAACCGCCTTCTTAGGGCTGATATTGCTCTGCAAAGATTAGTACAAGGAAGCCCATTCTTCTGGCATTTGCTCGAGCATCCACTGCAGATGCTCAGGGGTCACTTCCTCTCCAAGGGCTGTATTAACCAACCTGCCACTAAGCGAGCCAGCTAGACAGCAATCTTTAAGGGGCAATCCCACCACAAGCCCGTATAAAAAGCCGCTAGCAAACAGATCGCCTGCACCAGTTGCATCAAGATAGTGTGGCGTTCCCATGGCTGGAACGTGTACAAACTGTAGTAACTCTAGTATTAATAAACGAATCAGGTGTGTGTAGACTGATGTTTAAAGAATCTGGATCCGGGTTTACCTCATTTCCATGCTTCGCCATTGAGCCGAAGGAACCCAAAGTAAGTACAGCCCACCCGCAATGTTCAGCCAGAAAAAAGAGGGAGGCAATAATACCGGAATTCTCCCTACCCCTATAAATCAATTCAATTCACAAAGGAAGCAATTTATGTAAGAAAGATCAGAAAAGAGCACCCCTTTACAGAATTTGGCTATGAAGCTTTTTGGCTCTAGAATCACCTTACGAGTTCTGTGGCTTCGTCTTGGTTAGCAAAACAGAGATCTATGTTTCCGGTTTCCAGTAATTCCAGAAGTTGGGCTTTGGAATCGCGGACCATCTGTGAAGATACACTCATCATTAGCAAAATGCATGATGAGTTTTGCCTTCATAGAGGAGTAACATATGAGCATATTAGACAAATGTTGCATTAGTTACCTCAGCACTAGCTAAATCGAGGGATACAGATAAACGCTCTTGTTTAGCCCAGTGAATTGCTGCTCTAATGACCGCCAAATCCTGGCTCGCATATCTCAAAACCAACCACTGCATCACAGATGAGAAAACAGGACAAGAGACATCCATAAGCATGAAGAAAACCCTACTCATGAAAACAGTACAACGCTTGCAAAAACTAGAGTGACCTTTGAACCCTTAAAGTCCTCCTGGGTTAAATCCTGAGCCTCAAGTGTAGCCGAGCCCACGAAACAAGGCCGCATTGTTCGATCCCCATGCTCATCAACCAGGCAAACACACTAGATATATAGCACAACAACACATCATCAGTAAGATTTAAGAAGAAAACTGAATGGTAAAATCAGGGAAACTGTTTTGGATGAAAGCTCTTATCACTTGAGCAGTGGACCCATCCTTGATCCTCAATCCGGACAAATCAACCCCACTTGATAGCATGTTCCACACAAAGAAATGGCCTTGTTCATCATTTCCATAGGCCCCAATCAGCCCAGACTTGACTCCAAAATTGGCACGAAGGCCCCGAATCGTGTTCGCCACACTCCCACCAGCAATAGTCTTCCATTCACACTGCTCTTTCAAAATTAGCTCAAGCTGCTCTCTATCAACCTAAGCACACACACAAAAACAGCAAAAGTTAAACACCCTAAACATGACCAACAACAATCTTTAAAACAACTTTCCTATGTATTGAGTCAGATCTGTTGTCACCAAATCAGGCTCAGGAGCTATTTTGGTCCAACTAGGGTCACAATCAATTTCTCAATTTTGGTAAAAAAGGCAAGATAAAAGAAGAAATCGGACTTGGACCTGACCGTAATATTCGGATCCGTAAAACACTACTCTGAATAAGCAGAGAATCGGGGGGAAAAGGAAGGAGCTTGATTACCGGAATGGATCCGCCACGCCCCCCCGGAATTCCGTCGACAATGGTGCCATCAACGCATGCCACGTGGTCCACCGACGCCGCCGTTTGCAACCCCAGAATTTGGGGGTATTCCAGCGACGGAAGGATCCCGAATTCGTCGGAAAGTTGCTGAGCCACCATTTTTGGAATTTGGAGATGGAGGGGATTGGATTTTTCTTACTGATATGTTTGGGGATTTGCAGGTTGTTGGATTATTATGCTACTTATTTATTGAAGTGTGGTGGCCAAGGTATGTTTTTGGGAAATTACGATTGCTACCTTTAAACTTTTCAATCTTTAGGGTTCGATTATTGTTCTCCTCTTACATTCTTTCTCTTTAGTTTCGGTCTTCAATATGTGGTGCATATTTCCTGGATTTCCAGTGTATTATATGTCGTCAATGACCAAAAATCGAATACCCGCTCCTTGCACTTTTTTCGCACGTAATTTTTACATTTGTTGTCATATGGACACACAATTAACGACCACTTGATCGCAAATGACAAAAATTCGAATTCCCGCATTTTTTTTCATTGGGGACCATATGAACGCTAATTTGACGACCATATTTTTTAAATTATTATTTAGCTATTTCGGGCTTTAGCCTTTTAGGTTCTACAGTACGATTTCCCTATTGACGCCTTTTCTCTGTTTCACCAATCCCAACCCTTGCTCTGTCGATTCGCCCTCCATCAGCCTAAGAAGGCGGTTTTACGGCTTTCTAACCGTTGTTGATTTCAAGAAAAAAGTTCTATTGTCGTGTAATCTACATTTTAGAGAGGGATGGTGGGTATATGATCATCCTAATTCCCATGAAATGCCTAATGAATAGCATTGTGTTGCCAATTTCACTCGGTGTTCTCTTCTTGAAATCTATAACATTTACATTCCATTGACCCGGTAAGGTCATATGGCTCGTGATCGTGTTCTCAAATGTCCATGGGAGCCGCTCCTTCGCCCTCCTGAGCACCCTGGTCAGGAGCGGGTAGGGCCGGCTCCGCGGGAGCATCCTCGGCTGGTTCAGCAGCCGGAGGAGCTTCTTCTTCCTCGACGATCTCAAACGAGCTTATCAGTTCTTGTACCACTTGCTGATCCAATACATGAAAGGGTTCATTGCTGATCCAATATATATGCTACCAAGTAGAAATATGGATGCATGTGTATAGTTAATTTACCGTTATAATCCTATGAAGATATATAAAAAAAAATTAGAAACAAGGGGAGCAAGAACTAAAATTCAAGATAACTTTATGTTATTACAGGAATGAAAGCCTAGTGTACCTATATGTTCTGTTTATGGTACAAAATTTTACTCCAGTCAATTGCTAAATGCTCTTTTTTATTCATGGGTTTCCTCTTTGATAATGTTTTATCAAAGAAAAGCACAAAAAGTTGATGGGAAAAATGGGCTTCTGTGGTTAGCAAATATATTGCTGAAAATAGGACAAGCGACTGGATAAGAAGGGAACAAAAAGGTCTTTCAAGTAAGGGTGGACAAATCTTGGTCGAGCTGTTGTCATATGGCATTCTTTGCCTTCCAAATTGATTTGTTTGTTAGGAAACAATGCAAGTAGACCATGGCCAGATCATTGTTTGTGGACTAATATTGTTGGGAAATCGACCCTCTCATCGCACTTGTACATCCATCGAAACCCAACCGATACAAAGACACAATTATACAAAAGTAATTTTGTATTATATAGTGGAAATGTACAAGACTTATGCGGGTGAACCGACACTTTTTTATGGGACACTCAACCTACGCTTATCTCTCTTGAGAGATACACCTCACTCACTTCACTTGACCAAAATGTGCTACACAAGCCTATATATATACACTTGCATAAAGCACCTACTTTCTCCACAATTTATGTAGATATTTAACACAAACTCCTAGATAATTCTAGACATTAAACCATCTACTCCTCTTATAATATTCTACCTTTTTTTTTTTTTTGAGCACATAATATTCTACCTTAATCTAGAATCATTTTCCTCCTTGCATTTTAGGTCCGTTTGGTGCAAGTTGCTTTTCATTTATAATAGCTTATTTTTTGCATTGGGGTTTGTGTATGAGAGGGGGAGGGAATAATCTAGAAAGGGGAAATAAGAGCTTATTTGCAATAAGCTAGGGGAAACGAACAGACCTTTTCTCTTGACGGGCCTCTCACCCTTAAATGCCCATTAGCCCATAACAACTAATTTGAAAATATGAATTAGTCAACATTTCCTCCCTTAATTCATATTTTCAAATATTGTAAATTTCACCGTCTTCGGCCTTTATAGTTCTAATACCGTTGTATATGCTTTTCATGACACGCCCATCTAAGATGCAAATAATCCTCGCATTCTTCTGAACTCGCATGATCAAGTGCCTCTCTTTAAACACCTTGCACCACTTGTATGTGCCAACAAATTTATACCCCTATGACATCATCGCACCCAACGAGATAATATTCACTTTGCTCGAAGGCACGTACATCACACCATGATCGAAGAGTATGGCTTGTACCGTTATGAAGCCTCATCGTCATGCTTCCGTTACATTCAATCTTCAACTTCTCTCCTCCAGCTAGATTTAGATGGCCAAACTTTTCACTCGTCTTCAAGGTGTCGATCATCGCTTGATCTCCACACACGTGCACTGAGGCAGGATTGTCTATCACTCGATCACTCTGGCTTAGCAACCTCATCACCCGTTGCTAAGTACACATCCTTATAACCAATGGCATCGACCACATTTGTATTAGAGTCACCAGTCTTTGTCCATGACTCTCTCAACTTCTTCAAGTTCTCCCTCACTTGGGGACACCTACACTGTATATGACCCTTCTCCCAACAATAGTAGAACTCCATGTCACTCCAATCTCTACTCGGACATGAGGTACCTCTACGTCTCGGGTCATCTCGCCCTCTTGACAGGTTCCTCCCTCGCTCCCGCTCCCTCGCAACTAGTATGTGATCTCCATCGGCATCATTAGCGCCACTCTTCATCACTCTCTCACTCTCCCACAAAGCGGCAGTCACCTCATCTAAGATGAGGTCCGCTCTTCCTATAAGTAACGTCTGTACCAAAGACTTGTGGGACTTCGGTAGTAACGCTAATAACAACAATGCATGCTTCATCTTTACTCTTATCTCTTGCATTCATCAGTTGGCATACTAGTTGACTAAATGAATTAATGTGGTCGTGAAGACTATCTCCTTCCTCCATCTTTAGTGAGTACAACTCCATCTTCAAACACAACTGATTCATCAACGACTTCGACACATAAATGCTCTCGAGCTTCTCCCACAACGCCTTCAAACTAGTCTCCTTCAACACATTGAACTTAATCTCGGGAGCTAATGCCAACCGGATTGCACTCACCGCCTTCCTTTGGATTTTGCTCCATTCTTTGTCACTCATGGAGCCAGGCTTCTCGTCCTCTAAAGCCTAATCAAGACCCTGCTGCACCAATAGGTCTTGCATCGTACTCTGCCACAACGTGAAGTTCATCTTCCCATCAAAGAGTGGGATCTCGTACGTCTTCGACAAGCCGGTCACCATCACACTAACACTAGATCCTTCCACTAACGAAATCTACCTGTATCACCAACAACGACACTCACCAACCTTGGCTCTGATACCACTGTTGGGAAATCGACCCTCTCAAGACACTTGTGCACCCATCAAAACTCAACCGATACAAAGACACAATTATACAAAAATGACTTTGTATTGTATAGTGAAATATACAAGACTACATTGTATGGGTGACTCAACACTCTTTATGGGACACTCACACACTCAACTCACGCTTGATCTCTCTTGAGAGAACCTCACACACTTCACTTGACCAAAATGTGTTACACAATCCTATATATATATTTGCATAAATGAGGGTGGTAGAGCATTGTTGGACTTCGCGGATGCCTTCGGGTGTATAGTTGTGAACTCTTGGTTTAGGAAGAAGGAGGAAGAGCTAATCACCTTCCAGAGTGCATCGAGTAAAACTCAAATTGACTTCTTCGTGACCAGAAGGGTAGACAGAAGAGGGTGTAAGGATTGCAAGGTGATCCCTTATGAAGGGCTTTCAACTCAGCATAAGCTTTTGGTTTTAGACTTTAGGTGTTTGGGCAGGCAGAGGAAGTTTATCAGTAGGCCGAATCCGAGAATCAGATGGTGGCGTCTGTCAGAATCAAATGAGCAGAGTTTGAAAGAGAGGATCTTCGAAGAAGCCGAGGCTAAAGGTGTAACATACCCCTCCCACACGGGAACTGGGTTGTCAGGTCCGCAGCCCAATACACTCCAACCCATCACCTAAGAGGCCCAAGCCCCAAATAGGTAGGTGCAACACACTTGGTTGACATATCTCTCCCATGTGGGAAGTTATGCCAAAGGTCATGGGTTCGAGGACCCTTGGCAACAACCTACCTATTTGGGGCTTGGGCCTCTTAGGTGATGGGTTGGAGTGTATTGGGCTGCGGACCTGACAGCCCAGTTCCCGTGTGGGAGGGGTATGTTACAAAAGGGGCATGGCTTGAGAGGAGGGACGCAAATGAGATGTGGGGTACGATGGCAAAGTGTATTCGTCGAGCCGCATGTGGAGTGTTGGGCATGTCGAGAGGCCGATCGGGGATCAGAAAGTCAGTTGCATGGTGGAACGAAGAGGTTCAAGAAAAGATAAGGCAAAAACAGTTAGCGTTTAGAGCGTGGGTGAGGAGCAGCGACCCAGACAGAGTGTTGAGGTCAGTAGAGTACAGAGCAGCTAAGAAAGAAGCGAAGAAAGCGGTGGCGAGTGCAAGGGCGAAAGCTTTTGAGAGCCTGTACAAGGCGCTTGACGAAAAGGGTGGGGAACGAGTTTTGTATAGGCTGGCGAGGGAAAGGGATAGGATGAGCTCAGATTTGGACAAGATAAGGTGCATCAAGGATGAGCAAGGGAATGTGCTAGTGGGTGATTCAGAAATCAGTCAGAGATGGGAGAGATACTTCTGCAGTCTTCTTAACGAAGGTTGTGAGGAGGGGGAGAGCCTCCCAGATGTGGGAGATCATACTAGTGGCCTTGTCTTCAGTCATTTTTCTACGGCAGAAGTGAGTGAGGCAATTCGCAGAATGAGCAACAAAAGAGCTGTGGGACCGGATGAGATTCCGGTAGAAATTTGGAGGTGTTTGGGAGCAAGAGGCCTACAGTGGTTGGCGACTCTTTTCAATGTTATAGCCAAGACAGCAAAGATGCCGGATGACTGGAGGCTAAGTAAGTTAGTCCCGGTTTACAAGAACAAAGGGGATATTCAGCAGTGCAACAACTATAGAGGTATAAAACTCCTCAGCCACACGATGAAAATGTGGGAGAAGGCAGTTGAGTTGAGACTGAGGAGGTTCGTTCAAGTGTCAGAGAACCAATTCGGTTTTATGCCAGGGAGGTCATCCATAGAAGCTATTCATCTGCTGAGAAGGTTGTCAGAAGCGCACAGGGAGAGAAAGCGGAATCTGCACATGGTGTTTATAGACATAGAGAAAGCCTAAGACAGGGTTCCTAGGAAGTTGATTTGGGAATGCTTGGAGGCCAAAGGAGTTACAGGCGAGTTTATTAGAATCATTCGTGACATGTATGAAGAGTCGAGGACATGTGTCTGCTCGCAAGGAGGAGATACAGAGTACTTTAAGGTGGGTATGGGTCTACATCAAGGTTCTGCCCTAAGTCCCTTTTTGTTCACGCTAGTGCTAGACGTGCTGACAAGGGACATCCAGGAAGAGGTCCGGAGGTGTATGTTGTTTGCAGATGATATTGTCTTGGTTGAGAACTCTAGAGCTGAAATAAACGCCAAGCTGGAAGTGTGGCGAGAGAGACTCGAATCTAAGGGGTTTAGGTTGAGTAGGTCCAAGACGGAATATGGAATTCATGTTCAGTCGGGATATTGAGCCGTCGGGTGAGGTGCGGCTTGGAGGCGAGGTCATTGCAAAAAAGGAGAACTTCAGGTACTTAGGATCTGTGTTGCAGAGTGATGGGAGTATTGGTGAGGATGTTAGGTACCGGATTCAGAGAGGTTGGCAGAAGTGGAGGGCAGCTTCAGGGGTTTTGTGTGACAGGAAGGTCCCGCTCAAGCTCAAGGGCAAGTTTTACAGATCTGTTATAAGGCCTGCGATCCTTTATGGCGCAGAATGTTGGCCGACGACAAAGGCACAAGAATAGAAACTTGCAGTTGCAGAAATGAGGATCCTTAGATGGATGTGTGGCCACACGAGGATGGATAGGATCAAGAATGACGAGATCAGAGGAAAGTTGGGAGTAGCAAGCATAGGAGACAAGCTTCGGGAGTCGAGACTTCGGTGGTTCGGGCATGTTCAAAGACGGAGCCCTGACGCCATAGTTAGGAGGTGTGAGCGCTTAGACTTTGGGGTCTGTCGGAGGGATAGAGGTCGGCCGAAGAAACGTTGGATGGATAGCATCAAGCAGGATATCAAGCTGTTAGGGATTTCAGTGGACTTGGCTCAGTGCAGGAAGAGTTGGAAGGAGAAGATCAGAGTGGCAGACAACGAGGCTTCTAGTTGAAAGGAGTTGGTCTTCATTTTTGTAGTATTTATTTTGTGTATTTATTTTTTTCTCTTGTATTTTGTAAAGCTAGAGGTTTTACGAATCTTGGGTTTTCTCGGACGCTTTTCATCTAGGTCTGGAATGCCCCCATCTTGACCCCCCAGACCCTGCATACGCAGGATTCACTGGGTAGTTGTTGTTGTTGTTGTATATTTGCATAAAGCACCTACTTTCTCCACAATTTAGGTAGATATATAACACAAACTCCTAGATAACTAGTGACGATGCCCATGCTACGCACGGGGTAAAAAAATTCGTATTAATATGAGAAAGAGAATGTTTCATTGGTTTAAAAAAAATTCGTATTAATATGTCTGTGATGATACATAACATAAAACTTAAGATTAAGGAACTGAAAACAAAACAAGATATTTATAATAGTGGAGATTCGAACTCATGACCAATTGATTAGTAGAAAACACTCTAACTAGCTAGCATGTTTTTAGGATTTGTTTTTACTAATAGTAATTATGATTATATAGAGATTTTGTGAGCATAGTTAATGAGGGCATTAAATGGTGGCAAAACCCAATCTTATCTGTATATAAGATAAGATTCTAGACATTAAACCACCTACTCCACTTGTAATATTCCATACTAATCTACAAAGCATTTTCTACCTTACTCTAGAACCATCTTCCTCCTTACATCATCATAACTATATACTAAAGCGGAGGTTATAAATAATATTTAGCCCGACACGTGTCACCTCCTCATTGGACCGCGTCGTCCATCTTTATTAAAACAATTTAATTTGTTTGATTGGTCGAAATTTTATTGTAGACCCCACATTAGATTTATTCTTATCTACTAATTCTCATTTTAATTAATTAAAATTTAATAAAATAAACTATTGTATGCTATAGAATTTATCCAAATAAAAACAAATCCTAACTTATCGTATGCATATGTAGCCAAATTTTAAAAAACATCTATCTAATATATTGGTTGAAATAAAGTATGCCTATCTAAAAAAAATCTATCTAATATATTTTAAAAATCCTAACTTACGTATGCACATCTAGCCAAATTAAAAAAAATATATATGTAATATATTGCAATAATAAAGTACGTATGGTACCCATAAGATACAAAATTGAAGAAATTATACATAATTTTACATTTATCCGACTATTACTTTTATAAGAAAATCCACGCAAGTTCAAGTCGTGCCTTCAAGGCACGGGCACTAACACTAGTTTTCTACTATTTTAACGGGCCTCTCACCCTTAAATGCTCATTAGCCCAAAACAATTTGATTTAAAATATGAAGTAGTCCAACAAATAAGCCTACTTTTTTGGTGTACATGAGAGGTCATTTTGCAATTTTCATCTAGGTGCACAATACAAACATTGAAATTGATCGATTTTAGTAACTACGCTAAAATCCAAGTCCATATAATTCGATTCAAAATCAAAACCGGGATATGATTATGACTAGTTTAGGCGTACCTAAATGTATACGTCAACCTTTACTGGTTATAAAGACCGAACTGGTCATAACATTTCCTAAGCTGAAAAGACATGGAGGCGAAGAGAAAACTACTCAATTTTCCCCATCAATAACGAACTTTAAATTCAATCGGATACATAATATGAATTGTAAAATAAACAATTTCGGATTTCTACTTAATTCCCCCATCAATAACGAACTTTTTATATGTGAAAATGAATCAGAAAGACATATTCAATTCGCCGGTAAAATGGCGGCGGAAGCAGTGACTTCGGAATTTGGAAGCAAACTAGAGAAGACGTGGCCATGGTACAACAACTCGCTCCATCCCTTTTATGACAAATTAAAAAAACTAAAAGTCCTATAAAATCTCAGCCCTTGATTGAAATCAAGGGTTGGAAATACATAAACTCTACGCATATAGACAACTTCACCCTAACAGATGCTATAAAATTAGGATGACAAATTGCTAATTAGCTAGTTTCGGCCGGATTAGTGTTAGATGGTGTTTAGAGCGGGATATAAATGATGGCAAAGGGATAAGTATTAAACTTTGGAAGGGTAATGGTAGTCGCGCGCACTACGTGGCCAAGCCGTTCATCACACGATATTCACGTAAGGAAATGCAACTTCTTATGTGTTGTGGTGTTTCCACTCACACTGACACACTATCACTAATTAAAAACCTCCTCCACCAAGACATTACTTAGCCCTATTCCATTTCTTCAAAAAAAAAAAAGTTGTAACACACAATAAACCTTGGAATTCTTTACTTGTATGTTGGCAATACGTTACCAAAAAATACCCACTAATTAATTTAAAACTGATGAGCCTTCAATAAGATGAAATAATATGAATGCATGTGTATAGACGTAAACTACTTTAATGAATGCCTAGCTAGTACCTATATGTTATGTTTATGCCACAAAATGTTACTTTACTCCAATCGATCAATTGCTAAATGCTCTTTTTTTCCATGTGTTTCCTCTTTGGTAATGTTTTATCAAAGAAAAGCACAAAAAGATGATTGGAAAAATGGGATTTTCTAGTAGGTACTTGTTATCATATAGAATATGGCGTTATTTGTATTCCAGCTTGATTTATTTGCTATGAAACATTGCAAGTAGACCATGGCCAGATCTTTGTGGACTAGTATGCCTGCTTTTCGGTGTACATGAGAGGTCATTTTGCAGTTTCTATTTAGTTGCACAATACAAACATTGAAATTGATCAATTTTAGTACCTAAGCTAAAATCCATGTCCATATAATTTGATTGGAAAACAAAACCAGGATATTGTTATGACTAGTTAAGGCGTACCTATTGTATATGTCAACCTTACTTGGTTGAGCTGTTATGTGATGATATTCATGACCATGACCACATACACGTTAGGTTATAAAGATTGGTTGAATATTGGATGACTCTTTTGATGTATCAATTGATGGTCCCTTTTCCTTGTTTTCAATAAGTACTACAATTAGGTAGAGATTCTTGCCCACTATCACCGACAGATCTTCTCTCTCTGGACGTACCCATCAACGCCGTGTTATTAGTGATGGCCAACAGTGCGGGCCGGCCCAGCCCGTGTCATGGGCCCAAAAAGCCCCGCCCGGCCAGCCCGCGGGCCAGACGGGCTCAGCCCGGACGGGCCATGGGCTGGGCCCGGGCCGGAGTTTTCCAGCCCAGCCCGGACCGACCCGGTGCATAATAGTGTTATTTTTTGTAAAAATAAAATTAATATGCACCCTATTAATTGTATATTTGTAAAAATAAAATTATTTACACACTATAAATTATATTTGTGCAAAATAAAATTAATATGCACTATAATTATTAAAATTAATTACATATGTATCTTAATTATTAAAAATTTGATAAGTAATTATTAAAAATAAACTATCGGCCCGGCCCAGCCCGGTATGTGTGGGCCAGCCCGGCCCGGCACCATCCCGCTCCCAGCCCGGCCGGGCCTAAGTGGACCGGCCCAGCCCAGCCCGGAGTCCGGCCCGGCCCAGCCCGGTGATTTGCCGGGCCGGGCCTGGGCCACAGTTTCTTGGCCCAGCCCGGTGGCGGCCCAGCCCAGCCCGGTTCCATGACTACGTGTTATACTATCATATTTGCAATTTTGCATATGTATATTTAAATTGTAACCCAATCCATTTTACTCATTTATTATGTATTTTGTCCATTTCCCTTGGCCTTATCAATGAAGCCTCATCATGTACGAATCTAGCCATGGTATTCACAAGTGTCCAACACACGCATGCTACATAGATATTCTCACATGATGACATGAATTCACTTGTTATTCGTTACCAAGATTTGTATGATCTTGTCTTTTAGGCAGAACAAATAAGGTCATCTTCAATACATATATGGGCGTTCTTTACTGTTTTGTTTTAATGGAATTTTGGATATGATAAAGAGAAAATAATACGTTCATGGTCATGTAAAAGCCTTTGTTGCAACTCTACATTCTACAACAATAATATATAACGTACGTCAACCGAAATGTACAAGGTTAGGATGAGAACAATCAGTAGAGTTCGTTTGAAAGACTCAATAAGGCATATATATAATGTAACATAATATAGCTTAGGAAAAATATCGAATCAAATAATATAGGTTTGGCCGTTAATCAATCAAAAATCAATAGGTAATGAAATCGTTAAAGTGTTTTAACTAAAATAATAGCAGGTGGACAAGGAATCTTTGGGACATCTTTGATGTATCTTGTATTCTTGTGGCGGGCCACCCATCTAATTAGAAAGTGGTGGAGAGACCCACTTCCCTCACTCTCTCTTGTTACAGTGCGATCTCTTCAGAGCTCGAAACATTTTGAATCACATTCAACAAGAGCGTTTCTCGGGTCCGGACCAATACCGACCCACATCCCATTCTACGCCTTTAACTATATAGACAAATTAATTGCGTGTTTTTTCCATAGGAAGCCGGTCGATGTGGGATAGAGATGTGGTAGGCTAAGTACGTGTTCGTTCGACAATTGAGGTAGCAGGCAACGGGACGAGCAAGACGCTAGCGAAAAGCCAGCACTCTTCGAGGTATAATGGGGCGATTTTTTGATTGATTCCACTCTAGCTAGTTGAACCCACTCTAAAAAACGCTAGTAGCGAACGGACCAATCGGGCAGAAGTCGATCAATCGGAAGTTTCCTGCCGTGGACAAGTACGTGGATACACCACAACACATATTCACATCTAGCTAGACGCCTAGACCCAGCCCCCCTTGTCAAACTTGTCGAGCAAATGTCCACTAGCTGGAAGCAAAAGCGAGGTGAAAAGACATGAGTGGTGGTGAAATTGGTGACGCTAGAGGAGTACAAAACCCCACATGTAGTGTTGGAAAGTTTGCTTTTTTTTGTTAATTGAATTGAATTATCATCGAGCATGCGCATATATGGATTTTTATCCTTGCCTAGGGTTTTATTGTTTGGCCATCGTTTAATACTTGTCTCTTTACCATCATAATCATCGTTTAACTAATTATTGGCTTGCGAAAATATTCAAGAAACACTTACAAAAAACAAAAACAGCACATCTCTTGCGTTCCTATGGTGGTTTCTTTAGGCTCATAAGAATGCAAAAATTTTTGATCCATCAAGAATCAACCCTAAAAAACTGCCGTCTGATTTGGCCTTCTCCGGGGCGCTTGCTTGGGAAGGTTGTGGGACAACTACGCCATTAGTACCAAACAAGCCCAAAAGGAAAAATCACACAATTTGGAAAAAACCACCTCCACAATGGTACAAGCTTAATTTTAATGCATCCAGGCTCAAACAGGAACAACTCATGCGGGTTTCGTCTTACGAGACCATAACGGATTCATTCGATCTATTGGACGACAACAGCTACTTTCCATGACAATAGTGCAAGCAGAATCATCAGCCTTACTACATTCTCTTCGGAACATTGACTATTCTCACATTCAGAATCTTATAATTGAAGGTGACAATTTGATTGTTATTAATTTTTTAAAACGACTTTGGAAAGTCCCTTGGGAACTTTACTCCATTATAGAAGACATTAGAAATATTATTTCGGTTATCCCCTCTGTTATTTTTTATCATTGTTTCAGGGAATCTAATGCTGCTGCTGATTTCCTGGCAAGAAGATACGTCAATCTTCAAAGTCTCTCTGCATCCATTCCTTTTCATTCTTTGTCTGTTCCTTTTTCTCATTTGTCTGTAACGCAGTCGAGGTGTTTGTTGAGTCAACATCCCTCGCTGGTTGAATTCTTAAAGATCATCCGTCACGATGATTTAGGTTATCCTTGTAACTAAAAGGTGACCTAATTTTGGCTTGTTCGAGCTAGTAGCTCCGCAATAAAAAAAAACTAATTATTGGCTTGAAATCCGGGAAATATATGCGTGGAAGTATAGATTTGGAAAGGTTTTGATGATGAAGAAGACATGTATTAGACTCTGTTTGACCTTGAAAGATAGGGTTCGCAATTGTCACAATTGGGCTCCGATAAATTCCCCGAGGAGATAAATTAATTCTTCAAAAAATTGTTTGAACAAACAATAAACCTTTTTTATAAACAAGGGGAGCAAGAATGCAAGATAATTTGTTCTACCAAAAACAAAATCAAGATAATTTTCTACCAGAAAAAAACGCCAGATAACTTTATGTAATTACATGAATGAATGCCTAGTGCTTATATGCTATGTTTATTATACAAAATTTTACTCCAGTTAATTGTTAAATCCACTTTTTTTCATGGGGTTCCTCTTTGATAACGTTTTAACTTTTAACAAAGAAAAACACAAAACGTTGATAGGAAAATTAGGGTTTTCTAGTAGGTACTTGTTAGCATATACTCCCTCCGTTTATTTGTTTGATGTTTTAGCATTTCAATCTGAAATTGAGAAAGCCTATAAAATTATTTAAAGATCCCTATTAAATTGTTTTAATTTTATAGTGGTTTAAGGAGAGAATCTTGTAAGGAAAGATTTGTATGGGGTAAATTTGGAGAAATAGATACATAAAAGTGTATAACATCATATATTTTCTAACGAACTTAACGGGGTAAAACATCAAACATTAATAAGCGGGGGGAGTACAATATATTGCTGAAAATAGGACAATCAACTGGATAAGAAGGGAACAAAAAAATCTTTCAAATAAGGGTGGTAAATTCTTGGTCGATTGTTGTCATATGGCATTCTTTGCCTTCCAACTTGATTTATTTGTTATGAAACAATGCAACTAGACCATGGCCATGTCATTTTTTGTGGACAAATATGCCTGCTTTTTGGTGTACATGAGAGGTCATTTTGCAGTTCCTGTTTAGTTGCACGATACAAACATTGAAATTGATCGATTTTAGTACCTAAGCTAAAATCCATGTCCATATAATTTGATTCAAAAACAACATCGGGATATGATTATGACTAGTTTAGGCGTACCTAACCGTATACATCAACGACCGGTAGGTGATGATATTTGTGACAATGACCACGTACACGTTAGGTTATAAAGATAGAAACTTCCTCCTTTAATTTGTTGTAATCACCTAGATAAGTGTCAATTATATTTGATTACTAATCCGATCCTTGTCATAGCACAAATTAGAAGATCTACGCTTATGAGTGGGATATATATTCTCTTAATGATAGTTTATATTTTTTTCATATTTTACATACATGTGGATCTATTTTCAAATTTTACCCAATTAAATTGTTTTAATAAATATAGGTAATGTGATTCAATTGGAAGTCGGGACTAATGAGACTTAAAGTATGATTTAGGCACGAGCTGGACCATATACCTTTTATCAACAACAATGTGATGGAGGAGATTATAGAAGCTACTATGTTTATAAAAAATATGTAAGTAATAATTATAATCATGATTAATGCTTCTTTGCTTTAGTCAATTGTGATGAATAAAATCCATATATTATAAGCATAGGTTAGGTACTAATCATTAGTAAGTGTGTCTAACGAGATAAATGGTTAGGTTTTCTCTTAACTGTCCGTATTCGAATCTCTCTAACAACGTGCATATAAAAAAGTTGAATGAAAAAACCTCTTTTTTTTGATAAATGACTTATAATGTCAAAAATTATCGACCCGAAGCATAACGATTTTGACCGATTAAACGGGGTGAAAAACTAAAAAACTTAGGTTGCTAAGGATGGGATAACCTTTCTTAAAAAAATAAAGATACGGGCCTTCGGGCATTTAGTCAAAACGGTTAAGCCTCCAAGGGTAGTATCCAGAGGTCACCGGTTCGACTCTCATGGGCAGTACCCTCAACCAAAAAAATAAAAACACTATTCATAAAAATCGAATTGATGACTCATGAACAACCCTAAAAACTTAATCAATTGACCCTATAGTCTGCACCGATGGTGACTTTAAGTATCGATTGGGTCCCTTTTCCTTGTTTTCCATTAATTAGGTAGAGGTACTTGCAAATTTATAGTGGACGTGGAGGCCCACTAGGCCACAATCATTTTCAAATTTTCTCCGGACTAATCACGCCAGTGGTTTCAGCCTCTTGTTTTCTCGTCATTCTTTTGTTTTCTTCTTCGTGACATTTTAACCACTCGTGCATCAAGCATGCGATAAGCCCATGTTATTTCATATTTGCATATACTTGTAAATTTTTCGACCAAAAAAAAATGTACTTGTAAGTTGTAACCCCAATCCATTTTACTCATTCATTTATATATTTGGTTCATTTCATTTGGCCGGCGTTATTGAACTCTCATCATGTATGTATGAATCTAGCCATGGTATTCACAAGTGTTACATGCACTTGTGACTTGTTAGTCGTTACCAAGATTTGTATGATATTTTCTTTTAGGCGGAACAAATAAGGTCATCATCAATACATATATGGGCGTTCTTTGCTGTTTTGTTTTCATGGATTTTTGGATATGATAAAGAGAAAATGATACGTCATACGTACATGGTCATATAAAAGCTTTTGTTGCAACTCTACAACAACAATATATAACGTCAGCCGAAATCTACAAGGTCGGGATGAGAACAATCAGCAGAGTTCGTTTGAAAGACTCAATAAGATATACGGAGTATAATGTAGCATAATGTACGTAGCTTAGGAAAAATATCAATAGGCAATATTGAAATCGTTGAAGTGTTTTGACTAGTAGGTATGACATGGAATCTCTATGACTAGCTTCTTTGATGTATCTTGTATTCATGTGGCTAGCTACCCATCGTAGTAAACAGTGGAGCCCTATCCGTTGAAATCCGAAAATGATATGCGCTAAATACGTGATTTATTTATACAAACTCTCGGATTTTCCGGGCTTAAAACCAGAACGCACTTTGATCATTTAGAGAATGCCCACCTCCCTCACTTTCTCTTGTTATAGCGTGATCTCTTTGAAAATCTAAACATGTTGAATCACATTCAATAAGAGCGTTTCTCAAGTCCGGAACTTTACCGACCATATCCCATTCCACGTACGCCCTTAACTATATAGACGAGTGAATTGCAACGACCTTGCAACAACTTATAGCTTTTGCAACAACATAGTATATTTTGCAACGACTTTTATCGATGCGAAAAAGGGCTTTTCTTGTAGTGTTTCCGTAGGAAGCCGGTCGACATGGGATAGAGATGTGGTAGCCTAGGCTAAGTAATGCCTTTGAAAAGGTTCTTA
Source organism: Polygonum maritimum (assembly GCA_963924305.1). NCBI lineage: Eukaryota > Viridiplantae > Streptophyta > Magnoliopsida > Caryophyllales > Polygonaceae > Polygonum > Polygonum maritimum. The sequence goes on along the minus strand of OZ002729.1, from coordinate 4,081,406 downwards.
TCGGCCGTGGATGAGTACGTGGAACACAATAACACATAGTCACATGGAGGCCCTCGGCCCTCCTTAGCTTGAAGGCTTTGAAGCAAAAGTGTTGTTAAAAGACATATGAGTGGTGGTGAAATTGGCGATGCTAGACGAGTACAAATTAAACCTGACATGTATTAATGTTGCAAGTTGCCTTTTTTGTTGATTGAACAAATTTATTGGCTGCATTTTAATTGCATGAGTATGCATGATTGCGGGCACGTGCATTTCCTTACGTGAAGTATATGACGAACGGACCAAATTAAGTTTGCGGGCCCATTTGGCGTACCTGTGATTGATTTATGCGCATGCGTATATATTGCTTTTTTATGCTACACTATCTAACACCACCTAGCATTTAATCAGCCCGCACGGGCGTAGCTTGGTGGTAAGCGGGTAGCAGATCTGCCCCAACAAGCAAGGTTCGAGTCTGTGCGGCTGCAGCGTGGGATTTTCCTCTTGAGTCAAGAGGGGGTCCTTGTAGTCGCCAGCATACTCCTCCTGTCTGTGAGTCACTGAGTCATCGTGATTGAACCCTTCATCAATGTCGGGCCGGCGGTGGGGGCTCCCGGGGGGTGGGTCATCCCCTTTTTGCCCCAACCTAGCATTTAATCATCCTAATTTTATAATTAAGTAGCATATTGTCTTCTTAATCCTGGTCGACACATAATGTACCTCTCAAAGTTAAAACCGGTTTCTTACTACTTTTCCAAGTTCAGAAAAAAGAATAACGCGATCAATTTCATTAGAGGAAGACACCGACCGAAAAAATTGAAAATCCTTACGCGTTTGGTATGAAGGTATGAAGATATAGGGTAGTGAAAACCTCATACCTTATGTTTATTTATGAGTTTTTTGGATTTCATACTCATACCGTATACCGGATAGGTATGAATTTTTGATACTCCGTACTTTACTACGTACTTCGGTATAGGTGTTAACTAGTATCAGTCCCGTGCCTTGAAGGCACGATTTGATTTAACTAAAAACTTGCTTAAAATTTATATAAAGTTATTTAAAAGAATAATTTGATATAAAATCTTGTATTATTTTATATAATTCGTTTCTTTTTGGATTTTATTTTAATGATACATCTTATAATACATTCTTTTAATCGAACAAAGATTTGCAATATTATACTTTTGTCGTATAAGGACTGAATACTTATATTTATGAATAAGTATTTTTATTTTATAACTAATACTTTTATATTATAGGTATTTTGGGGAAAAATCAAATGGATATATATAATTTATTTATATATCATACGTACTACTCATATCATCAACATATATCATATGTACTAATAATATTATCATCTACGATACTACTCCTAAGATTATTATTTGCATAGATTTGGATAGATTTTTATTAAGAAAATAATTAAAATGGAAATCAATAGATAAGAAGAAATCTAATGTGGGGTCTATAATGAAATTTCAAACCAATTAAACAAATTGGATTGTTTTAATAAAGAAGGATGATGCGGTCCAATGAGAAGGTGACATGTGTCGTGCTAAATATTATTTATAACCTCCGCTTTAGTATATAGTTATGATGAAGAAAAACGAAGTAACTTTTTCTTAAAAACACTTATCCTAAACACTTTTTATTAGGTATGAGTTTCTAATCCCATACTTTCTCAACCTCATACATTCGTTCATTTTCAAACCTAAATTTATACCAAACACCTTAATACCAACTAAACTGGAGTTAATCATACAACACCGATAGAACAAAACTTCCCACAAACTAGCTATTTGATCATCGATCGCTTATTATTGTCTATTAGCGTTGTTTTTTTTTTTTGGTGTAATGTCTATTAACTTTGTTGTAATTGGTCCATAAAATAAAATAATTCTAGATTACGAGTTTCTAACAAAAAAAAACGATAAATATATTATTATACCGTTATTTTTTAATCTACCGTTGTATAGTTTATTGAAAAGTATTGTACTAATGATTTACCAATAACGGTAAAAGTAATCGAGTAAAATTAAGGTTAAAATAATTACAATGGTGATGGACTAAAGGGAACAAAACTTTTAAGTAAAAAAGATAAAAAAAAAATAAAAAATAACAATCATTTTTTTAACCAATTCGAACTGAAAAAACATATCCTCTTGGAAGGCAGTAAGGACTAAGGAGGGGGAGTTGGGACAAAGTTCCAGGGGCATTATGCGGAGTAGTTTTATTTTCTTCTGGGCATAATCTGGAAAAATGAAAAGTTTAGGGGTGATTTTCGAAAAACATATCTTCTTGGCCACTTCTTCTCTATAAATAACTGCCAGTGTGCCTGTGTGCATATCCCCCAAAGCAGAAGATTAATCCCATCCCCTCCATCTCCAAAATCCAAAAATGGTGGCCCAGCAACTTTCCGCCTACAACTCCGACGCATCCGGGATCCTTCCGTCGCCGGAATCCGTTTCGGCGACGACGGCGGCCCCCAAAATTGTGGGGCTGCAAACGGCGGCGTTGGTGGACCGCGTGTCACTCGTTGACAGCGACATTCTCGACGGAATTCCGGGGGTGCGTGGCGGATCCATTCCGGTAGTAATAAAGCCCTTTCCTTTTCCCCCCAATTCTCTTCTTGTTTTACTCTTTAGTAGTGTTTCACTCCGGACCGGAATATTCCAAGACCAGAACCGAATCGGTCAGGCCCACGTGTCCATGATTGGAAGGGGGATTTCAATTTCCGTTCATTTCTTCTTTTATCTTGACTTTATTATTACCAAAATTGAGGAATTCAATGTGACCCTAGTTGGACCAAATTACCAAAATAGCTCCTGAGCATGATTTAATTTGGTGACAACAGATCTGATTGAATACATAGGAAAGCTGTTTTAAGGATTATTGGTCATGTTCAGGGTGCTTAAGTTTTGCTGTTTTTGTTTGTGTGTGTGTGTGTGTTTAGGTTACTAGAGAGCAGCTTGAGCTAATATTGATGGAGCAGTGTGAATGGAAGCCTATTGCTGGTGGGAGTGTGGCGAACACGATTCGGGGCCTTCGTGGTTTTGGAGTCAAGTCTGGGCTCATTGGGGCCTGTGGAGATGATGAACAAGGCCGTCTCTTTGTGAGGAGCATGAGCTCATGTGGGGTTGATTTGTCCGGATTGAAGATCAAGAATGGATCCACTGCTCAAGTAATTAATACTAGCTTTCATCCAAAACACTTTCCCTGATTTTACCATTCAGTTTTCTTCTTACTGATGATCCATGTGTTGTCGTGTTGTATATCTAGTGTGTTTGCCTGGTTGATGAGCGTGGGGATCGAACCATGCGGCCTTGTTTCGAGGGCTCGGCTACACTCGAGGCTCAGGATTTAACCCAGGAGGACTTTAAGGGTTCAAAGGTCACTCTAGTTTTTGCAAGCGTTTTACTGTTTTCATGAATAGGGTTTGCTTCATGCTTAATTATGGATGTCTTTTTGTGTCCTGTTTTCTCATCTGTGATGCAGTGGTTGGTTTTGAGATATGCGAGCCAGGATTTGGATGTCATTAAAGCAGCAATTGACCTGGCTAAACAAGAGGATTTATTTGTATCCCTTGATTTGGCTAGTTTTGAGGTAACTAACGCAACATTAAGCTAATATCCCTCTATGAAGGCAGAATTCATTCTGTATTTTGCTAACGATGAGTGTATTTTCACAGATGGTTTGCAATTCCAAGCCCGAACTTCTTGAATTACTGGAAACCGGAAACATAGATCTCTGTTTTGCTAACGAAGACGAAGCCAAAGAACTCCTAAGGTGATTCTAGATGCAAAAAGCTTCATAGCCAATTTTTGTACAAGGGTGCTCTTTTCTGATCTTACATAAATTTTTGCTTCCTTTGTGAATTGAATTGATTGTATAGCGATAAGGAGAATTCCGGTACTCGTGACGCCCTCAACTTTCTGGCTCAACATTGCGCGTGGGCTGTAGTTACTTTGGGTTCCAAGGGCTCAATGGCAAAGCATGGAAATGAGGTAAACCCGGATCCGGATTCTTTAAGCATCAGTCTACATACACCAGATTCGTGTATTAATACTAGAGTTACTACAGTTTGTAAGAGTTGAAGCCATGGAAACGCCACCGGCTATTGATGCAACTGGTGCAGGCGATCTGTTTGCAAGCGGCTTTTTATACGGGCTTCTGAAGGGATTGCCCCTTGGCGATTGCTGTCTGGCTGGCTCGCTTAGTGGCGGGTCGGTTATTGGAGCCCTTGGAGGGGCAGTGACCTCTGAGAATCTGCAGTGGATGTACAAGCAAATGAAGACCAATGGGCTTCCTGTTCCTGATCTTGGCGAAGCAGAATCAGCCTAAGAAGGCGGTTTCGAACTTACCGCTTTCTAACCATTGTTGGTTTCAGCATGAAACTTCTTGCACTGAGCCCTTGCAGGGTGTTATGGTTGTGTCTTGTTTGGCTTTGTGAGGTGTTTTCGTTTTGGTTTCTTGTTGGTCAAGACGTTCGGTGTGCTTAATAAGATTTGACCATTTGCGAAAAATAATTGTGTTGTCGTTTTAACTCGGTTCTCTCTACCTGCTTCTCTGTTCCAAGTTTTTAGCATACAAAGGACAGTTGAGCTTTGCTGTGATTTCCCTAGCCATTAAATCTTATGAACTCAAGAATCCACAATGAATCCATTGGAATTCCGGATACTAAACAGAAATAGGACATAGATAAGATTGATACTAGGCAATGTTATGAGCATGACATTAAAGCACATCACAACATAGTAAAAAACCCGGATTACCTGCATCATAAGATAAACAGGCAAATTGAAATTGCATTAGCAATATCTAGTACACAAAGACACTGCCAATTAAGTCCATTCAGTTCCAAACACAAGTAAAATCTATAACATGGCATTGACCCGGTAAGGTCATGGCTCGTGATCGTGTTCTCAAATGTCCATGGGAGCCGCTCCTTGGCCCTCCTGAGCACCCTGGTCAGGAGCAGGTGGGGCCGCCTCCGCGGGAGCATCCTCGGCTGGTTCAGCAGCCGGAGGAGCTTCTTCTTCCTCGACAATCTCAAACGAGCTTATCAGTTCTTGTACCACTTGCTGATCCAATACATGAAAGGGTTCATTGACACCTATCACGGCGATTGTGCAGACAGAGCTCTTGAGCTTTTCCCCTTGTAGGGTTTCCCTTATGGCGAAAAGGGCATGCTTGATCAGCTCGTCCCGAGAAGCCTCTATGAAAGACTCGAACCTGCGTTCCATGTATGTTTTCGCCGCTTGTGAGCGGGACCCGATTGCAAAGGCTTGGTATTCAAAGTAGTTTCCACTTGGGCAGTTGTAGTAGAGGTGAGCTCCTGAGTCGTCTAGCCCGCCTACCAATAAACCGACGCCATAGGGCCGTTTCCATGACCTCTGTGTGCAGACCTGTCATCCTCACAAGTGAACAAATGAATCTTGATAAATCAATAATGCAAGATGGAACCTTTCAGCAATACCAACAACAAACAGACTAGGTGCTGAAAGAGGTAAAGCACATTTGTATTCAACAATCAAACACTCAATTCTCCCCCCTTCAACAAACATGAAACCTTCTATCACTCTTGCATTTACCTTGACTTATCTCATCTTCCATTCCAACAAGCAATTCCAACAGATCATCATAGAAACAATAAGGTCTTCTCTAGTCTCTACTTAAGGTATGCAAGGGCACAAGATCAACATGCAATTGAAGTACCATACAGACTAAATTTCAGTTTCAAGATAGAGACACCCACAGAATTTGAAGTATAATGAAGTCACAAATCAGAAGGGAATTTCCTCTATAGCACCACAAAAGATTCAAACTTTGGCCATCAATTTACACTAGTTTCATCAATTTACAGCCAATTAACCCTGAAACTTTCAATACCCACACTCAAAGCAATACAGACCTGGGCTTTATCAGCAAGCTGGACAACGAGACGGCCAACGGGGAGAGGAGACTCATAAGTAAACCCATAATTAATGCATTCGGATCTCATATACCGAGACAGAACACGGCCGTCGGCGGTCAGTCCGGCGATTGCGACTCCAATATGGTCATCAACCTTGAAGATCTTGCGCTGGTGGGAGGAAAGCTCCGATTGGGCCTTGTTTACACAGGCTAAAACAACGTGTGTTTTGGATCGGAGACCGATGGCCGCCGAGCCCTGTTTGACTGCCTCCATCGCGTACTCGACCTGGAAGAGCCTCCCCGCCGGACTCCATGTCGTCACGTCGGTGTCGTACTGGTTCCTGAACATCGTCTAGGGCCCGAATTGAAAGAGGTTCTTCTGTGGGGAATTTCGTCGAACAGTTGGTGTGCGCCTCTGGCTGTCTTGAAATGGAGTGTTGTAAGGGGTTTTATTGGAAGGGGATTAATTGGGTTTTCTTTTCGGGCAAGGCAGAGCTCGGGAGAGTGGATTGAGGTTTAAAAGGGAAAAGGTGAGTGGGAGAAAAAGGGACGAAGGACACCATCATCGATCACTTTCTTCCTCTGGTTTCTATGGGGGGTGTAAATTTAAAACGCTGCGTTTTGGAGCTCTGGGCTTTCTGGTTATCGATGTTAATGGATGGGCTTGGCCCATTTATTTTGTTATTGGGCTCGACTACCCCGAACATGGCCCATTTATATGTGATAGTAAAGATTTGTCGGGTCAGGTCCAGGATCGGTCATTTTGAGTTCGGATTGAGTTGGGTTCGGGTTATTACAACTCGCGGATGATGTCGGTTTGGATCATGTGAGTTTTCGAACAGATCGGGTTGAGAACAACGGGTTAGCAACATAGAAACTTTTATGAATATCAATCCCATGAGTTTCGGATCTGGGTCCTTTTTTTTACCCACCGACGTTCAAGGTCGAGTTTCAACGAAATTTCTAATCGAGTCGAATGTTGTCTTGCCTTGCACATAGCGCCATGATACGCCTTGTCTGGATGCGTAGTATGGTGTATGCCTTGGCATAAGGCCTGAGCGCCATGGCCCGCAGAATGGCTCATTATTTTCACAAATAGGGCAACATGATTTTTATTATTTTGGACTGCTTGAAGAGCTTAAAAATTAAGATTCCTTCAGCACACGTACAACGTATCTAAGCACTCAGTAGAATAAAATATTTGTATGTACTTTAATAGCTGCTTCCAATAATTCAAAGGCAACGCAGATGACAGTTAATTTATTTTCCATCCAACAAAAAGGGTGAGAAAGTTAATACAGTATTAAAATGTTATCAATGGCGGTTTTTTTTTTTTTTTTGGTTGAATATCAATGGCGGTTTTTTGTGTGTGTGAGCAAAATAGGAAATGTATAATGTGAGTAATTTCAAAGCAATAAAGGCAAGAAGTATTACAATGCATGTGATTACATGAAGAAAACGACAGTGACTAAAAGAGCAGTGTTACCTGCAAAGGAAGAGACAATAAACAAACTAAGATTAACAATTTAAAGCATGGGTCAGTTCGCTAGATTACGACCGTCCTACAGAAATTAAACATCTTCTTTGTATTTTCTTAATTAGTTTGTTAGAGCACTGAAACTTCATGTTGGCTACATCTAGTTTGATCTGAGTTGCGCATTAGATGGTATTTTTTTTTTTTCCTCTTAACCGGTGAAGATTAGGTTCTTGTTCTAGGGCGGGATTCCTAACGCATTCTTTCGGATGGGAGCTAGAAGTTCGTGATGGTTCCAGATAATTTCTCATGAGAGGTTGTGGTCCAAGAAAACAATTTTATCGACCATAGAATTACACTTTCCAAGAAAGCATCAGATGACGGATTGATTACATCCTGTTCGATCCGGATTGTGCACCAAATCTATTATATATATTTAAAACCACTAAGGATTAGAGTCTTCTCATTGCGCCACCTTATCATTTTACACATGTCACTCCGAGAATACACCACGTCAGATTTTGCCACGTGTCATCACCATATTAACCCAAATATTTATGTTTTAATTTTAAACAATTTTATACCTTTAAAATATTGACAATTTATTTACACATCATATTAGTTATTGCCACATCACTTACACATTACATTTTAAGTTATATATAAATTTATATTATTTATACATATAATATATTTTTAAGAATAATAATACAGAGTATTAAATTATTTATGCATATACATAACTTAAAATTTTTATATTATTAAGAATAGAAACTTTGGAACTTAATTTTAGGACAAATTAAGAATAAGATCAAATTTGAAGATTTAGGATTTGGATAAGATCAAATCTATATTTATTAACAAAATTGATCTCACTTTTTACTCTACATTTTTTTTAAAACAAATTTTTAGATATCCGAATTTACCAAAAAAAAAAGATAGTATATATCCGATTTTTTTTTCAAACAAATTTTTTCTACTTTCTAGGATTACAACCAAAATTCTATGATAACAAAGATTTGGGAGATATTTTAAGTATTTTCCCAAAATACCGTCAAAATCTCTCCCTACCTCATCCGTACTTTCTACATCTTTGAAAATTTTAAATGATTACCCAAATCAATTAGTAAATCACTAAATCTTCTCAACTAATTACGAAAGGTAGGATTTGTTTATACCAACAAAAATAAGGAAAACTATAATTTGAGTACTCAAATATATATTCCGTATATTAAACAAAAATAATGATTTGGTTCTACTATAAAAATAGCAATATCTTCTCGCTATGGTAAGTTGGTATCTCTTTTTTTTTTGGTAGAAATGATAAGTTGGTACCTACTCAAATACATATCTAAACATCTTAACAATATATTTTTTATAACTTAAATTTCACAAATGTGCCGTATTTATTTGGAAAAAAACTAGATTAATTTGGGTGTAGATTTAATATTAATAACTTTTTGATAATTCATAGATTTGTCATGTACTCATGTCGATCATTCAAACACTTAGCTAATAGATATTGATTTTAATCTCTTTATATATTAGTGAAATTGTGTTTCTTATATCTGATATGGAAAGAAATTTTCATATCTTTTCATTAGCGTGCTATTATTTACCAAATCTTCCATCATCAAAATATACTCTTTTTATACAAAAATTATTTCCATAAAAAATTAAGAGATGAGGTGTACATATCTTTTTATTAAAAAAGTAGGAACAATGCATAGCTCAAAAGAAAATCAATTTGGTTTGTTTGATTGGTTTATATGTATATTGTGTACTCATCTATTATCCATCTTTAAGCAATATTATCTATCTTTACAGTTTTCCTCTATAAAAGATATATATTAATTACATTGTCTTTATAATTATCTTTTTAACTTATTTATGTGATAAGTAATTTACAAATTTCGAATTTAAAAAAAAAATAAAATAAAAAACCCATTTTTCTAAACAAATTAATATTTTTTTATCTTTGATATTAAATCAATTTATATTTATTAAATTTTACTTAACTTATATATTATTATGTCCATAATAACTTAGCTTTTATCTCTCAAGTTTAAACAATACAATTTTAATTATTTTATCTTAATTAGTCTAATTACATTTTTTACTATTAGTTTATGTAAAAGATATTTGGAAAATTTGGAATAGATATTCTATCATTTTTTATATATTAGTTATCTTTTTAATCTCTTTATGTAAGAAGTAATTTAAAAATTTTGAATTAAAAATAATTTGGAAATAGAAGCCCTTTTTTTTATAAATAAACTATTATTCTCATCTTTGATATTAAATCAATTAATATTTAATATGTTCTACTTAAATTATATATTATCATGTTCATAATAGCTTAGCTTTTATCTTTCATAATAATATAACCATTAAAATAACTCATTTTGTATTATATTGACTTATATATCAAAATAACTGTTAAAATAGCTCATTTTATATTGTATGAACTTATAATATCTCAAAATTATGGTAATAGGGATATAAAATATTACTGATATTAGAGAAAAAATTTGGAGGATAAAAAAATTAAGTAAGTGAATTTTTATTTACTAAACTGTTTTATAATTGGAATATACGCCTATACGGAGTACTCTATAATTTGGTACATGTAAGTACAAATCTGAAAAATATTCTTTTTTGTCTAGAAAAAAAATAACATTGTCATATCCTAAAATTTTCATTATATGTTTTTACTTATTAGTATTTTACTTATAATAAAAATAATTACAAAATATGAAGTGTGAGTCATAGTCGTGCATGGCACGACGGGTACTGCTAGTTTTAACTGTTGTAGTTGAACTCTCGACGTCGTGGACGTGGAGTAAGTTGTTTAACACCTCAAGCCAACTCCATTTGGTGTTTTAAAACAAACAATGGGTTAATCTATTGCTTCTTTATGAATTTCCCATTGTCCTAACTCCTAATTTCTAATCATTGAATCATGTGAGAATTCTATTTAAGGTCATGAGATGTACTACTATATACTACTATTCTCATGATTTCTACACGTACGTAAAAAATAGTGGGTATCATGATTGATGAATCCAGTATAAATGCTTTTTTTTTCCACAAGTTTGAGATAATTATAAATATATATTTCCCCATTAAAAATAAAATAAAAGTAGTAACCACTCCCCGACATAATAATTTTACCTTAATTTTTTGTTTTAATGGTATAATGATACAGAGTACTATAATACTCCCTCCGTTTCACAATAAGTGTCGTTTTAGCTCTCAACACAGTTTTTAAGAAAAACAATCATTCACTTTAAAACTTACAACTTTTTCTTAATCTTACCACTCATTACATTTCTTTGGCCAATGAATGAACAACTTTAGTCAACAAATACACATTCCAATAAAATTTATCATTATTCACCCCTAATAAAGTACTTTGAAAACCTAAAACGACACATATTATGAAACAAATTTTAAGTGCTAAAACGACACTTATTGTGAAACGGAGGGAGTATGTGAAATAAAAAGCATTAAAAGAGGCCCAATCTCCAACCTAAGCTTTTCAGGTGGGATTTAAAACATTAACACGAAAAATGAGAAAAGATAAAGGAGTCTACATTAGGGACAAAACATAGAGACAGATGGAATAACTTAATTAGGTGGGTTTGCTTTAATCATGTTTTACTTAACATAAAACCGTGATAGTAGACCTGTCAATCGGGTCGGGCGGGTCGGGTTCGGGTTTTGGTAATCGGGTTCGGGTCAACACCAGGTCGGGTCATTTCGGGTCATAATTTTAACGGGTCCAAACGGGTCGGGTCACTACGGGTTTGTTGCGGGTTCAGGTCAACCCAACGGGTTAAAGAACCTGATTTTTCAAAAAAAAAATTCAAATTTATCTATTATTTTTTTTGTTGATATTAATTCATGACTCGCTTATTTACTTATAAAGTTATAATATAATTTAATTTACACCTATATGTAAGGATTTAGATTTTTAATACAAAAGTTACACTTGGTCTTTGTACTCACTATTACAAATATTTAATCATAATGTGATATCTAACTATTTTAACAAGATTTTTGTAATCAATCATGTGCTAGACTAAGTGGGATGAGTAACACAAAGACAACAAAACAAGTTCCAATTTCACATTCATGGTGTTCTCTAGAAGAATTTCAATAAGAAATGATTAACCTTAAAGTTCAAATCCTAGAGATTCAAAATTGATTATGAAGAAAAAAACGAACACGTGAGATTCATAGAAAGTAATTTGTATGAAAACTTAAATCCTAGAGTTCTTGTATGCATATATCATACTAGAACAAGAACTTGTAATTTACATATTTTAAAAGTATAATATTTCTCAACTTTGATAAAACTATAAAACATAAATGTAACTTATAACAACTTTACAAATCAATTCAGAACTTAGACTCTAGTTCAGCAAAGCAAAAAACATTCAAACCTTGAGAAGTATACATCAACGTAAGAGACACCGTACATCTTTAATCAATTGGTATATTTCATGTTCAAAATTAATTACTCGAGTCGATTTTCTTTAGAAAGAATCATCTTTTAATCAATCAATTGGAGTCAAGTTCGGCTAATGACGAGAGGAACACAAATTATTACAATCGAACCCAACAATGTGTGAAATTTTTTCACCTTTCCCGTTTTTCGTTCGACCCAACGGGTTTGACCCAGAAATTTCTCGGGTCATCGGGTTCGGTTAAAATCGGGTTTCGGGTTTACTTTTTCGGGTTATGACCCAGAAAATTTCGGTCGGGTCGGGTCGGATTTTGCCGGGTCTACGTGATAGGAAGTTCATGCCATTGATGTTGATGTATAACGTGCCATTCATTTCAAAACTATTCTTCTTGCCTTTTCATTCGTATGATTGATTATGATTTATGATCTACTATCAAACTTGTACGTTTAAGATGGAGTTGTTTGGTAGGATTTCCTCCTCAAACTTTTTCCGTCACAATGGAGTCTAATCATCAATTCATCATTTACCACAAAATGATTATTACCCTTTCTTTCATGTATAATTTGGTAACACATTCTGACCAAAAAAAATAATTTGGTAACACAAACCAATCATAAGATATACATTTATAAAAGAGAAAATTGACCGAAAATAATCCCAAGTATCGACTTTCGTATGAAAATAATCTCAAGTTTAGTGACATGCCAAAAATAAAAATAAAAATTTAATATATTAACTTGCCATGTCAGATTTCCGTTTGTCACGTCATCAAGTTTATCGGAGAACTCACCGGAAAATCGTTTTCGGTTAATAGTGTAATAGTTCGGATCGTTGACGGGGATTTCTAAACTTGAGATTATTTTCATTTGAAAGTCGATACTGGAGATTATTTTCGGTCAATTTTCCTTGAAATCATCAGCTCTATCTTAATAAAGATATCCTTAACTTTTTAAAACACATCTAAGTTTGTATAGTTGATACTTTAAATATTATAGATAACTAAAGGAAAGAAAAAACAATATTTTAGTGGTGTGGAAATGAGTTGCGGGTTAATTCCAAAAAATATATTCGTTCTAAGGTTTTTGCGATAGCAGTGATTTTCAAGTCGAGAAAAGCTAGCCTCTCATATCTGAAATTCACAGATAAAGTGCCCAACATTTAAATTCACGAGCTATTTACTGTATTGTCATTTGGTTTTAAGGTGTTGGTCTGATTGTGCATATGCACACAGATTGATGTGTAAACCCCACGTTAGATATGACCCACCGGCTTTAATATGGTATCATAGCACAAAATTGGTCCTGTCTTCCTGATCTAATGAGCTAGCCTATCCATGTGTTTATGTATTGAGTCTATTACGTATATGTGCACAGACCGATGTGTGAGAACCCTCACATCATATTCGACTTTAGACTTTAACATTTTCTTCAAGTATGCTGATCAACGGTTTAGAATCACTTTGATTTGAATGTTTTTGCTCTACCTGACTAGTTCTCTTTCGTTGAAGATGTCTTCTTGTTATAGTGTTTTGGTCGTGAAGTTTTCCAATCTTTGAGATATAATTCGAATTATCATATTATATAAATGTTATATCGATTTTTCTACAATGTGCCCTTAGGGTACACTATAAAAGCCTATTAATAGAAAGAATTTGTAAATTTGTAAATTTTTAGTTTTTTTAATTTTTTTGTGAGGGGTTCACTATTTCCATTTTATGGTTTTAGTTTCTGTTTTTGATATGCTTATCATGTGCCCTTAGGGCACATAATAGAAAAACCGATGTTATATATGGAAGCGATATTACGGCCGTTTAAATCTGAGAAATTCACAGAATCAATTAATTGTCACTATTTTCTTAACTTTTGGTCAGAACCATATATGCCAATGATCATCGTAGGGAATTTTATTAATTACTCCGTATAGAACAAGATATTTATACGTTTCAGTATTCTATACAATTAATAAGAAGAGCTCTATGTAGTCTGAAAACTGAAATTTGAGCATTCAATTGAAATTGGATTTTACTAAAACAAATCCAAAACAGAGAAATTTCGAGTGAGACGAGAAGCATTGGTAGAACCTCTGACTTTTTTGTATTTTTCATCTTTTCTCACTCGCAATTTTCCTTTGACATCTTTCCCATCTCGGTATTTGTTCTTTGTTTTGCTTCCCATACGTTTCCGGATTTTAAAAACCCAAATCCGAACCAAACACGCCCTAAACCCCCCAACGACAACAATTCCATTTTCAAATTGCGAAAATAATCGGCAATGATCCCCTACACTAACCCTCACGTGAAGCTCTTCTTTTGACGCCGTCATTCACCGTCCGATCTTCTCTAATTGGTTTCCAGCCGTCGATTTCACATTCCCCGCCTGCTGTCGCCAGTCAGACCGCACCCACACGCTACATCCCTCTTTCTTCCTTCTTCCCCTCTCTTCGTCCTGACACACAAAAAGAGGAGAGCAATAGAGAGAGAGCGAATTCGCCAATTCGCCAATTCGGAGCTCGGTTCATCCATGGCGGACGTTTCGCGGTCTATCTACCTCACCAGAAAGCTCTCGAGCGTCAATGAAGAGAGCTCCAAGCACATCTACGACGGAATCTTCTCTTCTCCTCCGCCGGCGAAGAGAAACGCCGATTCGAGTTTCGCCGAAACTCGAATCGACGACTATCGCGAGATTTTCCCTCCGGCGAAGGCCTCTCTCGGCTCCTCGATTCCGATTCTTGACCTTCCGGCCGTTGATCGGAGCGTTAGAGCGGTGAGCTCTGGCTTCGATTACGCCGGCGTGTTTGGAGGTTTTGGCGAGAATGACGGCTTCGAAGTTCCGTCGGAGAAGCTGTTTAGCGATTTGAGGAGGACGGTGGAACGCGACGCTCAGTTGCCACGGTTATTGCGCTCTCTACTCTCTTTCTGTTATCGCTCTACTATTTGCTCGTGCATATTTGAAATTATTTAAAATCTAAGATTTTGTATGCTTGTGTTTGTCGATTTTCTGATCGAGTCAAAGATTTGATTAGACAGTAGCGAAATTTTCGTTTGAAGACTTGCTTTTTAGTTACTGTAGTTTAATTTTTAATTCGGAGTATCTTCAACCTTGAATACTCGCCATCTACGGAGGAAGATCGTTGTTTTGATATCCAGTCCTTTTTTATTTTTGTAAGGTAATTGTACAGAAGGGAGGATTCCACTTTGTTTCTAGGTTTGAAGGAAGTCCATGTAGGGATTGTGTAGTTTGGGTAATTCCACTTGCTGATTATTGAAGAAAAATTAAGCATAACCGAACAATTTTGTTAGTTTCATTGTTGATAGTTGTAGAGGTGAGAGGAAATCAGGAGAAGGATTAGGAGAAACATTGTAGCTAATGGTAAGATTAATTTGGAAAAAGGAATGAAGAGGACAAGGGACAATTTTACTCAGAACTCAGTGCCACTGTTTGCAATTTTCCCACATGTTATTACTTATTACCAACTGTTCCAATTTGAAAGGTGTATTTGGTAGTTATATAAGTTATAAAGAGAAATTGTGTTGTACATATGAAGGTCAGTTAATTACCGCAACTATTGCGGTAAAAAATTGAATTCTCCCAGCTCCCCCTAGCCGTGTTGTTCAAACGGAGGCGTTCCTTGTTGCGTAGTGCCTTGAATTGGGAACCCTCCCAATTTTGTTTGCCGAAGGCAACAATTATTTCATTTAGATCTTGTGATTCGTTTTGTAGATTTCTAATTTGATTTGGCCAGAAAATACATGATCTTTATCTTCTATAGAATTCGATGGCGCAGAAGCTAGTTTTGGATGTTCTTTAGTTCTTATGAGAATATGTTGGGTGAATGATAGAAATCCACAGTAGTATGCTGTCAAAAAATAACGAAGTTGTAGTGTGAACTGATTTTCCATGGCAAGTATTCTGAAATTACAGGATGTTTTGTAAAATTAATCACATTTTCAGACAGTTGAAAAAATCTCCTATTTATGATCTTGGGTGTTTTAACCTTTTGTAATTATGACATGATCTCTGGAAGGTTACAATTGCTGTATGCTTTTTCTGTGGCTTCTATAAATGTACTTGTGTTCTTTTCCTTTAAGTCATACAGTATATATTTTTAATCCTTATGGAAGCCTTGGCACTCAACATGTGCTTAATTTACACTCTGTAGGATTCCGACAAGGAGAATGCCATCGAAAAGTCAAGAATTCTCATGTAGCAATGGGAATGATCAAGCCTCGGGTCCTGTGCAGGCAAGGAGGATGCCTTCAAAAAGTCAAGAGTTCTCATGTAATTTTGGGAATGATCGAACATCCAATACAATGCAGACGAGGAGAATGCCATCAAAAAGTCAAGAGTTCGCATGTAATTATGGGAAAGATGAAACATCAAGTTCAAAACAGATGAGCAGAATGCCTTCAAAAACTCAAGAAGTCTCTAGTAATTATTGCAATGATCAAACATCAAATCCAGCTCAGACCAGGCAGGTTCCATCAAAAAGTCAAGAATTTCCAGTTAATTATGGGAAAGATCAAACATCAGTTCCACCGCAGACAAGGAGAGTGCCCTCAAAAAGTCAAGAATTCTCGTGTAATTTTGGCAATGATCAAACATCGAGTCCTGTGCAGCCGAGGAGAATGCCCTCAAAAAGTCAAGAATTCTCATGCAATAATAGGAGTGATCAAACTTCAAGCCCAGCACAAACAAGGATGCAGCATTCAAAAAGTCAAGATTTTTCTAGTACTGTTTCGAATAATCAAATGTCAACTAGTCCTGTTGAAACAAGGGAGCCATTTTCTAGTACTTCTCCGAATGATCAACCATCAGCCAGTGCATTACCTCACCAGGCAGCTGACAGTGTGAAGCATGTCAGTGTTTCGTATAATAAATCTAACCAGCTGAGCAAAGATGGTGCAAACGGAACGACACACATAGCTCATCTTCATGCTGTCCCAGGATATACTCTTTTGTGTGATGAAGCTGGTCCAGTGAAGAAACCTAGTTTCGATAAGGCAAAACGTGTGAGCATGAATGATGCTGATTTCAGTGATATTGTTGGTAAAGCATCTAGACAGGGGAAACACACAAGGGCTGTCTCGGACCTTGGTACTAATCAGCAGGCGAGTGACCTTGATCTTCAGACACCTAGTGTGTCAATATCAAATTCACCTAGTGGTTACTTTAAGAGATCGTCCAGCCGAAGACCCAAAAGTTTTAAAAAGAATCGACAAAAGAATCCATTTCTCGATGAAGAGTTAGACGTGAATTCAGCAGCTGCAATTTCTGCAGCTTCTATGAAAAGGGCTATAGAGGAGGCTGAAGAACAGATGCGCTGGGCTAAAAAGTTTTTGAGAGAGCTGGAGAACAATGGCTTCATAAAGCCAACCCTTAAGGACAGTTTCAAAGTTAAAGTTACATGTGTCCCAGAAACATACGGTTTAAAACCGAATGGTAGTTTGAAAGTTAAAGCTACAAGGCAGAAGAAATGCTTTAATGAAGAGACAGTAGTAAAACAAAATGGCAATTTGAATAGCAGAGCCTCAGCTGAAATAAAGCCGAAGGTTGATCCGGGGATAACAAGTCAGAATCAACTTGAGACTGAAGCTTCTGGATTAAATCAAAAGTTACATGTAGTTTCTGCTGGAGTGTGTACTACCATGAGAAGTCCTGCACTAGAAGTAGAATCAAATGCTTATGATGAATTGAAATTAGCTGAGAACAGCTATAAGCATGAAGGTGGAGGAGAATGGGAAGCAGCAAAGCATATAAGTCAGCTTTTTACTGGGGTCAAGAACAGGTTCGTGAGCTTCATGTCCAAGCAGACTGAAACTGAGAAGACAGCAATGGAAAAGGATGCACCAAGGACATATGGAACCCTGGAGCAAACTGCAGATAGCGCACATGAAGTGCGGAATGTGGACACTGACCAGGTGAGAGAAGCTAATCTTGAACACACAGAGGAGAAAGTTGAAACAAATCGTAGGTCATGTTCAGTGGTTGAAGAGAGTGCACATGATTCTATTAAAACAAGGGTTGCCATGGGAAATTCTGCAGCAAAAGAAGATGAAGTGAATAGAAGTGGTTCAACATTGTCTCCAGATAATGAAATGTTCACCAGTAAGCAATGTGGGGCATCTGAATCTGTAGAAGAGTCGACAAGCAGAACAAATGATTTGAACTTCTTGCAGGAAGTTCCAGAACAGAATCAAGAGATTTTAGATGTAACAGCGAAGATAGAATCCGACATTCAGATGAGCAATATAGAAGAAAAAGAAAGTGAGATACCAGAACAAGTTTGTCAGTCACAAGCATATGATGACGGAGTAATAAACAGGGAAGTTGATGAGGAAATAGTGATTGAAATGCCAGGGCTAGAACCTGTTGAGAAAAAAGTTGATGAGTCTCTCAACAATGTAGCTGTGACCAGTAGACAATTTGAGGGCTGCAAGTTGAGAGAAATAGAGGTGCCAAAAGATGGACAGATGGCGCAAGAAAATGTTAGAATAGTGGAAGAGGCTTGTACGGTCGAAGAGGGTTATGATTCTACAAGTGAAGCAACTGAAGGTCTCATTGAAGTTGTAGATGATGTCTCTGAGCATGGTGAGCATCTTGCAGCAAATGATGACACAAACGAGCAGGATGATTTGTTTTTGAGCAAAAACGAAGAAGTAAGTGTGCCGGAGGAAATAAATCAACATGAACAAGACATGAAGTTTCCCTCTGAGGAAAAGGGAAGGACGTCAGAGTCAGCAGCTGCATTTCCCTTTGAAAACAAGGAGGATGTTAATGTTGAGCAGCTCCAGTCTGTACAGAGAGCAAATGAGTTGGTTGGAGAAGGGATACATGAACAGACACCATACCCTAGTGATGTATCTGGTGATGAATCAGACCATGATGAGTATCTCCCTGCAGTTGACAACATTCTTGAACCGGATGAGTTTTTGTCTTCAAGTAGAAATGAAGAAGCTTGTGTACATGAAATTGTAAGTGAACAGGACTTGCCTTCTCAGAAAGAAAGCCTGACAGAGGCAACTTCTACCACCTTTGAGCCGGAAGTGAACATTGAGAAATCCAAGTCTGTACAAATGGCTGATAAGTTGAATGGAGAATGTAGATATGAAGAGTCTGGATCTAATAGTGAAGCTGCTGATGAGCTGTCAGGGCATGTAAATAGAATGTTTGAAACTTCACAAGAAGCAGTTGTTGTTGAGGAGGAGAGGATGGCAACTAATGGAGGAGGCACCTCTGACTTTGAGAAAGAACAACCCAGCTCTAGAGAGATTGCTGATGAATTTATTGGAGAAGAGACGACAGAGACATCCATTGCAGCTGAAGATAGATCGGACTTGGATAATACTGAGCAGGATATTGAAAAAGCTCATGAAGCCAGCCCGTGTGCAGATGTTGAGATACCGGAATGTGATACTGTTTTGAAATTTGAGCAGGAGCACTCTGATGAAGAAGCCAAGAATTTTGCCACTGGTATTGGTCTGGAAAACCAAGATGGTGAAGCAGAGGTTAGTAGTACAAGAGAAGCTAATGAGTCAAACAACAGTGAATCATCTCACAAGAGAAGAAGATGGTTTGAGAACATAAATCTACCAGGTATTTTTCAAGGGAATGAGAGAACCCTGGAGGATGACAAGGGCTTTGTAGTTCAAGATAGAGTTGAAGTTTGTGCAGATGAAATGGTGAATGATTCTGGTGAAGGTGTTCATACGAAACAGGCTGATGCTTGTAGTGATAAGGATCAGGAAGATGAAGGTCTTCATAGTTCTGAAGGTTCGCACCGGAGAAGAAGATGGTTCGAAAACAGCACTGAAAATGTACACCTTAAACCTATACCTTTAAGTGAGCAGGATGAGGAATTAAAACATGATGTCAGTTCACAGAGTGATGCGGACAAATTAGTGAATGAAAGACAAGATTGCGCGGAATCTGTTGCAGATGTGATGGAGGGTAGTAATATGGCCAGTGATAAGGGAGAATGCAGAACTAGCACTGAAGCAGGTCACAGAAGAAGAAGATGGTTTGAAAGTGGGGAGAAATCAGGAACTACAAAACAAGAAGAAGAGATCAAACAAGAACATCATGAAACCTCAGAAGAAGAATTGGCAAAAATACGCCAGACTGAAGTGCTCACCAAGGAAAAGGAGAAAGAGAAGGAAAGACTAGCTGTAGAGAGAGCAATTCGTGAAGCTCGGCAGAGGGCATTTGTTGAAGCTCGAGATAGAGCTGCTGCGGATGCGCGTTTGAAGGCAGCAGTAGCTCAAGATAGATTAGGAAAGGCTTCTTCTGAGGCTAAGCCAACACCCTCTGAGAAAGCCTCCATGGATGCAAAACTAAAAGCAGAGCGAGCTGCAGTAGAAAGAGCTACTTATGAGGCTCGTGAACGTGCTATGTTGAAAGCAATGTCTGAGAAGGGCACTCACAAGTCCAGAGTTCTGGTAAATAATAAATACCTTTTTTTGTATTTTATTAATTCCTTAAAGACTTAAGAGCACATAATTAAAACTTAGGAAATTGGTGCAGGATCCCAAGAATCTGAATTCAGGTCCTTCCAGCAGCTCAGGATATTCAACATCCGGTAATCACCTCTTACAAAATTCCAATTTTTTGTTTGTTACTATATATAGGCTACTGTTTCGTGATCCTAAAGAGAATGTATTTTGTTGTGTGATGAAGTCCCTTTCACGACTGAAAGGCCCAGTGGAGCCTCAACTGAATCACCACAGAGGAGAAAAGCAATATCAGAAAGAAACAAGCGAACCATGGAACGAGCAGTATGTTATTTCCCTGCTTAATATAGAATCAAAAATAAATATTCCCTCGTCGCCTCACTTAAAATGTTCATCGCCATGTCATTTTCAGGCTAAAGCGCTTGAAGAGAAGAACATGCGCGATGTTCTTGTTCAGAAAGAGGAAGCTGAGAGAACAGTAAGCTCAATTCTTAAGCTCAAAGGTGCCCCTTTAAATAATTTATGTACCCATGATTCATTTTTTTTTGGTTTGGCGCAGAGATTTTCTGGTGTTCTTGATGCTGAAGTAAAAAGGTGGGCAACTGGAAAGGAGGGAAATTTGCGCTCATTGCTCTCGACTCTCCAATATGTATGCCCCTTCAATAATCTTACACTAAGAAAACGTATCATTTCCATAATCTTACACTAAGAAAACCGAGTTTCCAAATGAGAGTAGATGCAGTAGTAAATTTCTTTTGTTTTGCTTTGTATTAAAATGCAAGAATTTTTTCCTGATGTGTAGGTTCTGGGTCCTGATAGTGGGTGGCAACCGATTCCCTTAACAGATTTGGTAACAACAACAGCTGTTCGAAAAGCCTACAAACGGGCTGCGCTTTGTGTTCATCCTGACAAATTGCAACAGCGACGTGCAACGGTTCAGCACAAGTACATTTGCGAGAAAGTTTTTGATCTCTTGAAGGTAATTACATTTGTGTACCCCTCTAAATTTACTCTCATTTTAATGTGCCCAGACTCTGGCATTATAGTGATTTTGATTTGTAATTGCGTGCAGGATGCTTGGCACAAGTTTAACCCTGACGATAGGTAGTCTGAGTTGCTCTAGAGAGGTATAATGAACATCTAGAATCAGAAAATTTGTTATTAGTTTAAAGCAAGCCCAGAGGGCTGTAATTTTAGTTATTTAAAAACCGGTACTTATTAATACAAGTTTTTACTATCCCCTATTCGGGAAACTCAATTGCTCCCTTCTTCACCCTATACTCAAATGCTACCATGTCAATATATCATACATACATTTGCAACTAACTAATTGGAAAGCTGATTGGAAATGTGGTTATACTACTCATACTAGGAGCTGCTACCAATAATGTAAAACTAAGTTACCATGTTTGCAAGATTTCCATTGTTGCTAGACACCTAGACTAGAGTATTAACAACTGACCAGTCTTTTCCAGCTTTGTTGAGATGTTTCAAATCCATTTCAAAAGCCAGAGAACCTACATGGGCTTATGGGTCTGAGTCCGAGTTATCTTTTGTTCAAGTCCGAGTCGTTTAGAAATTGAGCCTGTTCATGGGCTTATGGGCCTTGAAGCGTACATGGGCCTGTATAACATGGGCCCATCTCAATTGTTTTCCTTTCATTTGGGAGGATCTTTGCATTGTCCCTCTTTTTTTCTTTCTTCTTGTGAATCTTGTCTTTTGTTGCGGGTAGCTCATCTGTGACATTATGGTAAAGAGTTACAAGTAACACACATGGCATAAAGTTCTAGCCTTCTATACTAGAAGGAGAAGAAGAAGAAGAAGAATAGGAGGCAATAAAAGATTTCAAACACTTTATGTGACTGCCTTATCAAAGAAAATGTTCTTTTGGCCCTAATCCTGTGACTCATCCTTCCAAATCAATGAGGAAAAAGGAGGGATAAAATTTGCAAAAGTAGTGAAAAAAGCATGAAAAGTAGGATAAATACCCTCCAGATTTCGCGTGATTCAAGTCAACTTTCTGTTTGGTTATCTTATGTATTGCCTTTACCTTTTCCCTCTAAAAAAATGTTGCCTACTCCTGTTTATCTATTCTTCTCCTCTTAAGCAAAATCTAATTAGAATCCAAGATAGTAAAAAATTTTGTTAACGATGAGATTCGCATTGTCTAATGAGTCAAACTGAAATTTCTCTTATCTTATCTTCTCGTATCGTCGGAGTAGATCTTAGAAAAAGGCCCTTCACTGCTTCACATTTGATGAGAGTTTTTAATTAGGACTTAGGGATATGCTTTCCATACACTTTTAGGGTTTGATTGGTATTCATAATATGTATAGATATACATGAGCGATACACATGTCTATTGTTTTGCAGTATATTTGATATGATCGATATCGAATAAGTTTGTTGAAAATACCATTCGTATCCATCGATAATGATACCCGATATCCTACAACTTAGATGTTGAGACCAAGGAGCCCATAATCAAATACTATTTGATATAAACCTTTCAATAGAATGCATACATAAATAAAGTAGAGTTTCATGCTTTAAAGAGGCTACCAATCTTATGTACACATCATTAATTATAAGTTTCTACTTTGGAATGAAATATTACGGCTCCGTTCGGCACATTTAGCTTTTTAGCTAGCTTGAGTTTTTTCGTAGCTTTTCAACTTACGTTTCAAGAATCTACCTCTCTTTAGAGTGTGAAATTTTAGTTGAAAACGCTAAAAAAATGCTCCAGCTAGCTTAAAAAAAACATGATGAGATACCTAGAGGTCACCAGTTCAACTATTATGGGCAATACCCTCAACCAAAAAACAAATTCTCTTCTTTGGTGTACACCCAAAAAAATAATCTATTTCCTTGGCTAATTAATCTAATAGAAAGAGGCATTTGACTATTTGAGGTGATAAAAAAACTTAGCTTATGTATTCATGGTGAGGAAAATTCAAGGCTTAACAATATGATATGGTTATAGAGCTTGAATTTTGGAGGGGCAAATCGTATTATTTTCTCCAATCAATCTATAAATTCTTGATGGGTATTTAGTAGGTAATCTAACCAAATCCACGTTCCATTCGCCTATTCATAGAGATCGAAATCAGATTTCCACGATTAGCCGCTAGCCTATCTACCCTAAACTTGTTAAATAATCCCATACTTGTCTAACAAAGTATAGGATTCCACGGTTTAGTCAATAGGCTCAAGATATAAAATTAGATTTAGATGAATAATTAATGTCCTTAATATTAAATTAATTCAAAAAATACACGACTGCTCAAAAAGGTTAATCATGGAGGCCTATTTTATCACCATTGCTTTCTCTATCGCCGACCATTTTTGTTTTGTCTTCCACTTCTTTTCCTTTCTTTCTTTCATCTCCCCTTTCTTTCCTTTGATTTCTATTTACTGAATTTTGTTCATTTGTTTTCTCTAATATGCATGTAATGATGATTTAAAGATAAGGTTCTCCCCAAAAGACACCTTTAGTTTCTTTTCTCCGGCCCATTGTTGTTGTTAACAAACCATATCTCAAATGCAAAAGTGACACTAAGTTGTACTTAGATTACTCAAGAATCATTGCTTTTTAAGTATGGAATTCTCAACTCCGTATTCGAAAAAATTGTTATGAAGTTTTTTTTGAAATATATATTGAAATTTAAAGTAATGACTAAAACTTGTAATTTTTGAAAAGTACCTAATACAATTTTAAAATTTTGAATTAGAATCGATCTTATAACTCTAAACTATTAAATTTATACGCTTTAAACACCAAAGGTGACGAACTCGATTCACAAATATAAGTGCTCATTTAGTGGAACGTGAGAGTGTCAACGTGTATGTTTGGTTTTTTTTCAATTTGAATAACGTGGCCGCCAAAATTTTGAGCTTATAATTTATTAGAAATTTATGCTACTTTGAATTCTTACCTTATAATAAAATAAAAATAAATCTTCTATCACCAGTTTTTGCATACTTTGGCAACAAAAGTTGTACTCATTGAATCAATTGGTTTAATTTATATGTTAGGTATGGTTTAGTGATGCAATATAATATACACAAATGGTGAATTAGGATGCAAAGCAAGCGCTCACATGAATTGAACTTGTAGCAATGTAGCTTGTTGTGTACCAATGAATTAGGAGGATCTCATTTTGTAATAATGGAAAAAGGCTTAAGAAAAAAAAGTGGCTCTAGGTGGGAAGTTTCCAAATGGAAGGCATAATCATTATATTTCGTAGCATGATTAAGGCAATAATTAACACTCTACTAATGGTCTCAAACGGAAACTTTAAAATAAGGGAAATGAGGGGAAAATATTCTTGTTTATAGCCTTTTGATGGGTTTTGTGGGCCTAATTTAAGCCTCTTTAAGCACCCTCTTAATCTCTTATTATCCCTTTTATTCTCTTTGGGGACCCGATTATGTTTAAACCCTTTGAAATTGGAGAGGTTAATCACTCTGAACTCACTGTTTCAACAATCAAACATCAAGCTTTTCATTAGTCTTTTATTAAGCAGCTAATTATGCCCTAATCACACTACCCCCGCTGTTGCATAGCTCTAGTAATTATTAAATTAAATAAGATAGGTTATTATTGCACTTGAGTACCTCATTAACATTGAGCTAATTGGAATCGCAATTAGCCTAAGAAAATCCTCGAGAGAATAATTAGTGAAAATTACTGATCAAAATTAGAATAGGCATGCTGTAAAAATAACTCTTTTAATTTAAGTTCATTGTTACATTTCTTATCCTCAGATTATTATGATTCGATTTTTAAAACATTCAAATACCCATCTTAGTTTAAACTTTTAACCAATCCCTCATTTTTAAGGGGATTAAAAGCAATAAGGATCCTCTGGTTCCCTTTCCTGGTCCAAATTGGTGGTCCCTTATTTTCTATTGGTTGAAATACTCTTATTAAATTTAAAAAAATAAACAAAAACTTAAAATCATTTTTTCTTTTTTTTCCAATTCTTGTCTATAGAAGAAAATAGTGGATCAGGGAGATGGACCATAAAAGTGGACCAGAGGATCCCAATTGGATTAAAAGATAACTCGAAATCATTTTGAAAAGCTTCTTTATTGCCTTCACACCGCCAATTACTTCAAGTCATTCTTGATCAAACGGTCTTTTTTCCCTAACATCTCATCAGTCGAGCCCTATCCATTTTTATGTATGTTTGAACATCACAAATAACCCTTTCCGACTAAGGTCCTAAACTAAGCAAACCCAGATCACAAGTGTATCAAGACCGAATAATTGTGAACTTTTAGACACCAAAACTTCCATATTGTCCAGATTACTGAAACTTCCAAAAATTTGAGTCGTCCAATACAATTATACTAGGAACTAGAAAGTGTCAAAGAGTCGAGTCAGAGGACACAGAGAAATGAGATGGCGTGTTTGACGGGGTCATGTGGGCCCAAATTCATGACTACAACACTGACTCAGTCAAAATCGAACACGTGTCCCCACAAAAACGCTGCGTTTTGCAACCTGTACCTGCTACGGTACTAGGATCACGTGTCCATTCGACAGGCAATCTACACCAAATTCACCGCTCTCATATTCCCCGCATTATTAGTATTTCACACCCAAAAATAATTATCAACATTTTTGCTCTTTCAATTATTGGTGTACTATTATTTGGTAAAACCTTCATGATTTTAATTTTCTCATATACACTCAAGCAAAATCAACCATAATTCTATCAAAAAAAATAAAAATAAATCAAGCTTAATTTTGTCAAAATATTTCATATGTTATATGGAAAACTATTTTCATAAATTACTACACCACCTATCTTTAAGAAAATTGTGTTTTATTGATCGACATTGTCGACCAACACGTTAATACCCCAATCCTTACCTCGACCTAATTATAGTAAAATGCTAAATTAATTATTTTTCATTAAAATGCTTCCTTAATTTTAGTTGCACATTAATTTGTGTGTTTTGCAGCATACGTCAATTCGAGACCTAAATATATTAATTTGTGTGTATGTATTTTGTTAATTATGTTTATATGGTATTACATAATTTGGAAAAAAAAAGGTCATAAAAATGTACCCATTTGTTTCTTTTGCCTCATCAGTTATCAAACCTTGAAAGTTTCATGGCTCTCAAATGAGAAAAGTTGGGTCTCATGCATGATTTTCCCATGAAGGTATCTTAATTCTACAAAAATGTACAATCGCATATAAATTATAAATCAGCCTTTCTTTAGTGTTCCGTCTACAAAGGGGTGATATTCTGAACCATTCATTTTTCATCCAAAAAGTCCATAACTTTCTTCTTAATTAATTCACCATTTACTTGTTTTCTTTTCTATTTTTTTTATCATCATTATTAGACTCATATAATGTACAATATGCTTCAACTCCATTAGTTACACGACATATCCTTCCTTTTTTTCCTCCTTAATTTACAATCGTACGAACATATTTAAACATATCCACATATACTTATCTTCTAAATTAGTTGCACATTAATTTGTTGCCTAGCTTTATATATTCTCAATCCTTTTTAGCAATATACATGTAATTTAAGTATAATGTGTATTCCTCGTCTACTCGGAAAAGTGTACGTATACAACTTTGTAGTATAATTAAATTATTATACGAGGAAAGCCGAGAGGATTTACAAAGCATAAAGCTTAAGTTTGCTGTACATCACAAAAAACCACCAAAAAATGCAAGCTATTAGTCCAAGCCAACAAAAATGCAAAGCTATCAAGAGAACCAAAAGGAGGAATTATGTTGGCACAGAGCCAATATGTAAAGCCATAAACCACGAAGAAGCGTTCCTTGAATGCTTAATCCACTTGGAAGCAATGCAAAGCTTGGTGAGGTTAATCGTCTCGGCTGCACAAAGATCACTCGAAGGCTGAACGTTGTCGAAAAAAAAATTATTATACGTGTTAGTTTTCCTTTTATTGTTTTTTAGTTGCAAGATGCTGTTTTTTCCTAGCGTTTATGGAGAGAAGAATAAAGTTAGTGTTTGTTTTTATTAAGATATCAAAATTAATGACATTCATTGATTCGAGGGATCGGAGCACGTATCAATCAAAACATAACATTGCACTGCGTATGAAATTAGTTTATTTAGACGAAAAATGAATGTCAACTATACTGAAATTCGACAATGATATGTACTCTTTGATTTAGAAGTTTAAAGTATGATAACCTTAAAATCAGAGCCAAAACGGAAGAAAAAAAATCATAAAAAAAGGTCGAATTGTTTTGTACATACGCAACGACAGGCAGCAAATTTTACTATATTATTTTTTGATGGCACAAAAGCAGGTGAAAAATAATGTAATTAATATTAATAATTAATTAGCTAATTGTCAACTACGGCGCCTAATTATAATGTCACGATGAATAAAAATCGAACTTAATTTGTAGGTATTTTATAAATATTAATCCCACCATGTATTTGCACGTAGAAATTAAATCAACCGCACAATTATGTTTACCCGCATTTCTGATGACGTTAATTTATTTAACTTATGGGAAATGAAGCTTGAAGAAAACATAACAAATGCATGAGTTAGTTAATTAGCTGATTTAAACATTTGATTATTGTAGATGGCAGAATTGCTGCATTGTCCGAAATTAATTAGAAGCTTGAATTCCGTACGGATTTTCTGGGACCATTTTTTCAATATACTGTAACAATTACGTAGTACGTATAAGCCTAATTTCATGGAAGCTAGAAATGAAGTGATGAATTAGTAAACAGCTGTTGGCAACTTCGCATGCATGGGTGGGTGGTCTGGATCCTCTGTCCCCATATTGTGTCCCCTTCATGTGTCCCTTACATCTTATTGGTTTACATCCCCTTCATGTGTCCGGACCGATGGGCTGGGTCATAGTGGGCAATTAATTATAACATGCAGATGCAGGCCATAACTCAATCATGATTGTCATTTAGAGGGTAATTAAGTAATTAATCTACCTCAAAGGTCAAAAACAGATGAAACCTAAAATTGCATGTACAATGAAGGGTTCAATAATAATTTGAGTTTTTCCTATACAAAACCAAAAACAATGTTTATGATATGTTATTTTTTCAATTGTAAGGAATGAGTTCAATTAGATTCATTAATGCACATGATCCCAAAATGTATAGCCTATTTGTACTTTATGATAATTACGGTACGTATTAGAGATGGATTAAATGCATGTCCCAACAATTATTAGATTCGATGCAATTATTTGGTTACATATAATGGACTAGCAAGCGAGTGAGCTACACCTGCCTAATGTTGTTCAAGTCTATATAAGGTCCTAAAAAATAGTCTAGCTTGGCTTCTAGGTTGGATAAATGGTTTTGTCGCATTTTGTCACGACTACAACATACACCATTTTGTTTAATAATAAGAAATGTCTTCACTAGTAATTAAATCTTGGATTCATGATCCTGTCGGTAAAGAGTAAAAGTCCATAAAAACAAGTAAATCGAAGCATCTATAATAATACATTCAACAAGCCCCTAACGGGCCGGAGAGTGTTGCCTCTCCTTTGACCAAAAAAAAGTAATACATTCAACAAGTAAACTTTAATAGTCAAAATAAAATTTACCCTATAGAACAATATAAAAAGGTTAGTAATGAATATGAAATATGATGATGTGGCCTAGACCCTTGCGATATTCATTAGATTGAATTGTTGGTACTTGGTCGTAACATGCCATTAAATGTAATATCAAAGTTTGAATTATAGGTGATTTAGTGATTAACTAATTGAAAAAGTCTAGAAAACGAAGCAGAGTAATGAGAGTTGCTCGATTGTCGAAAATATCCGCCATTTTAGATTTTACTAGCATCGTCTAGAAATAAAATGAACTTTAGGAGCTATAACTAACTACTGTACATGGCAAACATTTTGAGCCGAGAATCATATTTAACCTTGCTACACTTGGATATAAAAAGTAAACATATATTTTATATATATAAAAAATACATAAAATGTAGTTATTTTTTACGAATTTCAAAAGAAAAAAAATATATATATATGTTTTTAAAAAAGTACTATACTTCCTGAGACAGTATAGCAAGGGCCTAAACTATAAAGTCCGTTAACAACTTACCGTACTTTTTTTACTCCGAAAATTAACCAATTACCCGGTCGTGGGTAAAAAAATCCGGACGGTACTTTTTCATATAAAAACCCCCCACCACCCTCCCCATTTCTTCCCCGGCCCAAAACCAACAACCGCCTTTTCTTCCCCAAACAAACTCCTCCTGCAAAATCCATTCAAATTCAAATGTCCAGTTTCTACCAAGTCGAAGCATCGGCAATGCTCCGAAACCTCCATTCCAAGAACATCGGCACCGTTTTCCGGTTCATCGAGTTCCTCTTCGCAATCCTCTTCTTCGCCTGGTCAGTCCTCCGTTCCTCCCCCTATTTCGCCGCCGTCTTCAATCTCTCCGGCCTCATCCTGAGCCGTTTCTCCTCCCTGATCGTCAACCACCACTTCGTCTTCCTCCTCGGAAACTCCATAATCGTCGCTCTCTTCTTCAAATTCGGCCGATTCGCCTGCGACGCCGCCGAGATCGGGGCCTCCGAGTTCCAGATCTGCGAGATCGGGCCTCAATTCGACACAATCTCCTCCCTAAACACAATTCCCGAGGAGAAACGGACTATTCCGGCGGAGAAAGAGGCTTCTCCGGCGGAAATGATCGTTGCGAGGACAGAGCCGTTGCCGGAGGTGAAGAGGTACAGGAGGTCGAGATCGAGTGTGTGCGATCGGAGGAAGGCGGAGAGGCTCCAGATCCAGATCCGGCTCCGGCGGTCGGAGACGGAGCCTCGCCGGAGTCCGGTGAGGAGGAGGTTGGAGGTCGACGATCTCAGCAGCGAGGAGTTCCGAAGGAAGATCGAGTCGGTGATAGAGAAACACAGGAGGTCGCTGAGGGAGGAGGAGTCGCCGTTTGTTGTCGCCGTCTGAGAAAGATTGTTGTGCAAGAAACCGGGATCTGTAGGTAGACGGTGGAATGAAGGGGAAATCTGTTTTGAATTTCGCCTTTTGCAAGTTGGAGTAGTGATGTACTGAGCTTGCTTTTGAATTTGATTTCTCTATAGTTTGGGGAATCTGTTGAAGATATATATATATATATATGTAAATGGAGTAATGGATGTAATAGTGCTTTTTTAAGTGAAGCAAGAAATCTTACTAGTTACTACTAGTAAGTACTATTAGTAGATTAACTTACGGTTAATCACGTTTTGAGTTGAAGTTGTTTGTATGATCCGAATTTGTGTTAAAACAGACGTGCAACTTTTGCGAAATTTTCAAATTGAGGATGAATGTTGGGTGCTTGAGGTTGGGAGAATATGTATGATGTTGTCTTGGAGTTGAAGGCACTTTGACCGGACTCTTAGCGATAATGAGAGTGTCAAATAATAATAAAAAATGGATATATATATATATATATACATATTATAACATATATGACATTGATGTACCTTCTTTTTGTCCTCTTTTGCTCAAATTAATTAATTGGTTTGATTATTTCATTGTGTTATGAAATGAGATTAATGAAATGGTTTCAACCCGAGGTGTAAATTAAGATAGTTTATAGATGAGAAGTTGTGGTGCAAGCTATAGTTTTGGCCTTCATGATATTGTTAAGCAAGCCAAAATGAGATGAAATTTGTTATGGTGGGAATAAGTCTTTGTGATTGTACGTGAAACCAATCTTGGGTATGGACCGAGTTGTTATAGTTGAGTACGTGGTAAAAGATTATTTTTTTAGTTGGGGAAAGTAAAAAAAAAAAGGTCCGTTTTACACTTTCGAAGAGGTCCTATCTAATTTTCGTATCAATAATGCTATTTTTTAAGTGCTTTGCTCACTCCATTCTCGAGCTCATTTAAGTATGTTGATCATTTTGCACATTGTATTCTCTCTTGCTTGTTTTTTAATTTTTTTGTTCCTCATGCGGTTTCTCCGGCTATCGATTTTATTCCTCTCTCGATTACACTAGATTGCGGTTTTTTTTTATTTGAACTTTTCCTCATACACATTCTTGCATGTTAGTAAATACATAACTTGTAAGAGAACATGGTTGATGATTTAACGCGCTAAGGGCGTGGAATAAGAATTTATTCCGCGCCCCATTTAAGTATGTTCCATCCACAGAATTGTATATGCATGTTATGTTACTATAGATCGAAAATCCAATGTAGGCATTGAGTTTGATTGCAAAAGATTGTGGGGATTCCTATTCCTGAAAAGCATGGAGCCAAATGTTTGACAAAACAACTATTTTATCCAAAGTTGTGATTTGAAGCCGATGCTAAAGATCTTTACTTTGTCCCACTCTTTTGCACTTGAAAACATGTACACATCAAATGTCAATGTGCTCTATGCAATGCAATATGCACTAAATAGATTCCAATTTATATCATGCCCCGCACATGGGCAAAAGGCAAATTTGCATTATATCGAAAATGACTGTTATTAACTTTAATTAATCATATTACGGCTTTAATTAATCAAGTCTCTTGATTGGATATCTAGCGTACCCTAAAATTTGAAAAGTTTAGGGTTACGTGGTTCTCCTAAAATTAATTTACCAGACTTTTTATGATTTGTATGATCTCTTAGTCTCCCAAATACCCAACACAGTAAATGGAAATTACAAGTGTTTAGCGATGTGTGGTTAGGTTATACATATAGTCCTGTTTGTGGAACATAAAATACCAGTGTGATTTGCTTTTTAGCTTTGTTTCACCTCAAATCACATCATTATAATTTCTCAATCAATTGGCTTGAATAGTTGAATAGATTGGGTATGATCTTAATATTCATCTTACCTTACTTCCTTGGAAGCTCCTAAATTACCCTATTTAATGTATAACATATGAGGGTTTAAAGCTGAGGGCATTAAAACGGAAAAGGGTAAACTATGCCTTATGTTTAATGCCCTATGTACATAGGGCATTAAAACAGGAAAGGGAAAACCAAACTCGTAACCTAATGACCACAGATCGATATCGATCATTAGTAAAATCATTCTGGGAATATAAGATGAAAAACGAGGATTTGAACTCATAATCGAGTTGTCGCGAATGTCTAGCAAACTAGTGAAACTTGGCATATTGATTGGTTTTAGGTAAATGGTTCGATATCAAGATGGCTAATATAAGTATATAGTATGTAGCAACAATATCAGGTAATTCCATATCGCAAGTACCTGTATGATTCATTGCCTGTACCCTATGATCAAAGTGTGAAGCTATAACAAGTGTGTTGTCAAGCAGTAATTAGTTTGTGTTGTATGTGGGGCCTTGTGTTTGGGAAGGATTTTCTTTATGTGCATGCAAGTAGCGCATACATGGAAAGACAAGATGTAATAATTAGCCTTTCACTTAAGACTTTAATTTAACTAATTAACTTTACCATACATCAACGGCCAAGCAAATCCCACCCACAGAGAGTAGTGCTACTCATCTACTGGAACCCACAAGGTAATACCATATTCAGTGCACGTTCATTAAAATTCGCGATTTGAATTCTTTTTTTCTTTTCCAACTTTCTGGTTTATCGGATACCACAATATTAACGTATGTAAAAAGAGGCCTTTGACTTAGAGTATAGGTAAAAAAAAAGCACGGTCTTGGCGAAAAATGTGAAAAGAATAGGATTATCGAAACTAAGCTTACACAGCTATATATAATCATCATGCACCAAACATACGGGCGAAAAATTCTTAACAACCGTTTATTCTAACGCTATTCTTTTACGACCATTGTATGTTGATCCATATCATTCGTCACCTCCTTCCCACTCTTTGTTTTGAAATATTTGTACGACGCGTCTATAACTCTATACGTTCCATTCAGTTTTGACAATTCCTTGTCTGTCTTCTGCTAAATCCCAAGATACACGAGTTGCAATTAAGCATCGATTGGCAAAGGACGCGAAAGACATTGCAATCAATAATCAGTTGGTCTAGCGGTACAATAGAATTAGAATTCACTAATATAGGTCGACAAGAGATTCGAGTTCGAAAACGAGCAATAATAATAAAGTAAAGAGCTATAATAATAAATTAAAAAAAAAGAAGATAAAAGCCCTTGGTATTAATTGGCAGTGCAAATTTCTGACTGTTAGGTAAAACTTGGTTGCCATTCAACAACATTATCATCATCTTCCCACTACTACTGCCACCACCAAACAGTACAAAAACAGGTTTTGTTTGGATGATCATAGCTTCATAGCTAGACAAGAGAAATTGATTCAACCATGTGGTATCTAGTACCTACTCCTACAGGCAACGTCTCCTCTAAGCCAACCGGGAAAACAAAGATAGGAGTTTTCAGGTTTGGATCAATATTATACTTCCACTAAGCGGCCCATATGCTCGATTTTATTGGCCCAAATTTGCAAAATGGGCAGAGGTCCATGGACATTAATACTTTGTTGATTTAGTAGTGGAAGGTAGGACTTCCAATTTTGTTGTAACGAGAATGGCAAAGACCCGAAATGACATAAGGCTTTACGTGGTTCGCTATCGTTGTATTAGTTACGTCCATAGACAGGGGACGCACAGAGTGACAATCACATTGATGACCTTGGGATCTCTCATGGCGAGATAAGAGTCTGTCATCGCACCATAGTGATGAACCAACTCATCCATTATCGACTTTCCAAAGTGGTACTCGAATATGGGTCCGAGTATGGCTCTGTGAATCCTCGCAACCTTTTCTCCTCCAGTTATCCTCTCTCTTCCATTGACGACACTTTTCGTCGACTCAGACCGAGTGGTCTCGGTTTCGTGGAGTTCATCCCAGTTGATCCCATATTTTTGACATTATTCTCATGTGAAAAACTTACACCTCACAAAACGCAAAAAAGAAATTTAAAAACTTAGCATAAATATGCGTTACTAAACTTCATGTTGCTTCCTAACAACACATACGACCACAACAGTGAACTTGGGCACTCTCATGCCCAGATAAGAGTCTACCATCACGCCATAGTGACGAAACAACTCGTCCATTATCGGTTTTCCGAAATGGCTTTCCAATAAAGGTTCAAGTACGGCTCTGTGAACCCTTGCGAACTTCTCTCCTCTCGTTATCCTTGTCTTTTCATTCACAAGATATCCCTCCGATTTGGACTGAGTCGAGTCGCTTTCATGGAATCCATCCCAGTCCATATCGAACGTCCGAAGGCGATCGATGTGGAAGGAGCCTTGGGTTTGAACCAAGTGTATGATTTCTTCCGGACAAGGAGCATAATAAGGTAGGTTGAAAGAATCCACCTTCTCTTCTTCTACCTTTCCCTATAACAAAACATTTTACTAGAGCGCCATTGTATGCATAATGATGGAAATTCATTAATCCTAAATTAATCATTCAAACTCATAATCTAAAGTCAATTTACCAATACTCGAAAATTTTAACTTCCTACTCAAAGTTTAGTTTCATAGATATACTAAATACACCTCTTCAATAATGATTTTAGCTCTAAATTACTCTCTCTGGTTCTTTATGCTTGTCTCGTTTCTATTTTCGTTGTTCTAAAATGTTTGTCTCGTTTCTTTTTATATCAAAAATTTCTTACAAAAACAAAGGGGATGTTCTAAAATTTCTTACAAAGACGGCTAAGATGCCTGATGAGTGGAGACGCAGTAAGCTAATTCCGTTATACAAAAACAAAGGGGATGTTCAGCAGTGTAGTAACTATCGAGGTATAAAACTACTAAGTCATACAATGAAAATTTGGGAGAAGACTATAGAGTTGAGACTGAGGCGCTTGGTGCAAGTGTCAGAAAACCAGTTTGGTTTCATGCCGGGGAGGTCGTCAATAGAGGCTATTCACCTGCTGAGGAGGTTGACAGAAGAGCATAGGGAGAGGAAGAAGAATCTGCATATGGTGTTCATAGACATAGAAAAGGCGTACGTCAGGGTTCCTAGAGAGTTGATTTGGGGATGCCTTGAAGTCAAAGAGGTTTCAGACACTTATATCAGAGTCATTCGAGATATGTATGAGGGGTCGAGGACGAGTGTGTGTACGCAAGGAGGAGATACGGAGTATTTCGAAGTGGGTATGGGTCTCCATCAGGGATCAGCTCTGAGCCCGTTTCTTTTCACGGTGGTGCTACGTGCTGACAAGGGACATCCAGGGGGAGATTCCGAGGTGTATGTTGTTCGCAGATGATATTGTCTTAGTGGAGGACTCTAGAGCAGGAGTTAGTACCAGTCTGGAAGTGTGGAGGGAGAGGTTGGAATCTAAGGGTTTCAGGTTGAGTAGGTCCAAGACGGAGTATGTAGAGTTCAGTTTCGGGCAAGAGGTCGACTCCTTGAGTGAGGTGTGGCTGGGGGACGAGGTCATAGCGAAGAGTGATAACTTCAGGTATCTGGGTTCAGTTTTGCAAAGCGACGGGAGTATTGATGAGGATGTGAGGTCTCGGATTCAGAAAGGTTGGCAGAAGTGGAGGGCAGCTTCAGGAGTTTTATGCGACAAAAAGGTTCCGCTTAAGCTTAAGGGAAAATTCTACAGATCTGTGATAAGGCCAGCGATCCTCTACGGGGCTGAATGTTGGCCGACGACGAAGGCCCAGGAGCAAAAGCTCGCAGTCGCAGAGATGAGGATGCTCAGATGGATGTGTGGGCACACGAGGTTGGACAAGATTAGGAATGAGGAGATCAGAAGCAAGTTGGGGGTGGCTAGTATAGGAGACAAGATTCGGGAAACGAGACTCCGATGGTTTGGGCATGTTCAGAGGCGGAGTCCGGACGCTATAGTCAGGAGGTGTGAGCGTCTGGAGTTAGGGGCTTACAGGCGAGGCAGGGGTCGTCCGAAGAAACGCTGGATGGACAACATCAAGCAGGATTTCGGTTTGTTAGGGATTTCTGTGGAGCTGGCTCAGAGCAGGGAGAGTTGGAGAGAGAGGATCAAGGTGTTGGATGGCTAGCGGGCTTTCTGGAGCGCGGGGGAAGAGCAGGGAGCTTTTTTCGTTTAGTTGTACCTTTAGTTTTAGTTTCTTGTAGTCTAGTTTAGTTTAGTTTCCTTTGTACTTAGTTTTAGTTTCTTTTGGATTGGTCTAGCGTGTCTCTCTTGGGTTGTATTGGGCGCATTCCATTCAGGTCTGGTTTGCCCCCATCTTGACCCCCCAGATCCCGCGTCTGCGGGACTACCTGAGTAAATGTTGTTGTTGTTGTTCTTACAATATTACTCTTATTCAATCTCACTTTTTACCCCTCATTATCCACCTTTTGCTTCTATTTCATATCTTTCCAAAATTTTACCCCTATTAAGTTACAAAAGTACCATTATTTTATTTCAACTTTTATTCGTATCATCCAACTTTCTCTTCTCCTCACACTACCATTATTTAGTTCCAATCCTTTCCTTTATCATCGTAAAAATTGTATTATGAGACGGACATAAAGGTTTGTCGTAAATTTAACAGTTATTATCAATAGAATAAGCAAAAAGTAAGAAACTAGTTACCTCGGAAACTAAAGTCATAAGAGAACAAGCAATGAGTTGCCATTGCATATAGCTACCTTCTTCCTCCATGGGATCTATTGACACCCTTCCCATAAGTGATAACACCATTCTTCCTCCCGTAACCACTTCGTTTGACCGTGAGCCTAGAAATGATGCGAAATCGCTTTCAAACTGCTTGTGGTACGCTTCCATGACCTCTTTCGAGCTCATTCTTGATATGTATATGTTCCCTTTGTTTAGCGTTGGCTTTGTCTTCGGATCCAATCCTCGCGGAATCTTAATTCATATATATATATATATATATTGAATTCAACTTAGGTAAAAACTACTTGTTGAGATTATTAACTTAATATTTTGTTTATTTTATTATAAGGTTAATATTTTTTAGAATAGAATTTTATATCCTACAAATCTCAAACAAAACAAAAACCTTTTTTTCTATGTATACGTACTTCATTATGAAATTAGTTACCCTAGAAAGCCAATGCAAGCTAGTAGAAGAGTGCACGAAGTGCAGACTCTGGCTTGGAAACAGCCCGCCATAGAACGAGCCGGGGGCTCCGAACACGAAGCAAGACCCAAACCCGTCGCCCTTCACCTCCCTTAGCTTCTCAAAGAAGCCCGGGAACGACCCAAACAAGTAGTTGAAGTCGTTCCCGGGCAAGTCATTAAGGTAAACCGCCACCTCTAACAACTTCCCAACTTTCTTTTGCCACGTGTCATGCACCACCGTCAACATGTGCATCATCGTGTCCAACGCCGTCGGCCCTGAGGAGCACCCGAGATCCGCTATTCCAATTTTGCCCTCAGTTATCGCCTCACTACTTAGAAGTTCCACTAGGGCTTGTTCCGTGTAATGCTTTGTCATAGAAAGTATGTTACTCTGCAACACATAACAAGATATAACCAGTGACGAACGCAGAACCAATTTTAGGGAGGGCACAATTTGTCTAGGAAATTCGATGAATCAAGAATAGTCGATAAATTTACTTACGCAATACTCTTACGTAGTAAAAAACAGTTACTTATTTATGAAAAAAACTTATATTACGTGTGACATCTAATTTATGTATAAAAATGGCTAGTTTATAGAAAAAAAATTGGAGAGAAATGCACTAAATGTGAATAAAAAAGCAAAATAATACTATGGAGAATTGAACCTTGGTGGAATGAAAACAAAATTACACAATCAATCATCTAAACTAGTTGATTTTCATGTCATATTAATACAAATTAATTTAAAATATATTCGTATTTAACATAAACTTCACTACATATACCAATAATAAACCGGACGAGAGGGGGCACGGGCCCACTTCATGCCCCCGGACCGTCTATGGATATAACTCTAATTAATCAATCAAAATAAAACTTTTTAACTTTTAATCAGTAATGAAGTATTTAAATTAATATATATATATAGAGTATATGATTACCTGTAAACTAGAGTTCTGGGCGTAAGAATCCTCACCGGCACCGCCGTTCATGTGGAATATTTGGTTAACATCCATCGATCTCTAAATAATTTTGTTATTATCAACTTTCTTTGGTGATTAGTTTGATCGTGTGTTCGTGTATATATACGGCTTTAGGTTGGGGACTTTTGATACTTGATGCTTCCTTAGTTTTAAAATGTTTGTTCCTTTTCTTAATTTGTGAAGTAAAAAAGGGATAAACATTTAGGGACGGATGGAATAGTACTTGTCAATCAATTATTTATAAACACGCGTCTGAATTATTTTGATCGCGAACTGTCGAAAACTCTCGTACGTTCTTTTCCCTGTTCGAGAAAAATAGCATTCCATAAAATAATTTTAAAAAATGTAAAAAATTACTTAAAATTATTTTCTTAAAAATTAAATATTATCAGAAACTCTTGTATGAATAATTGAGTGTACCATATAAGCTCAATGAGATTATAGACAATCTAGGAGTCACCAAGTGACATCCTAAGAGGCTAACTTGATAAAATAGATAAATTTTAATATTTAGTGGCCGTTAAATACTCCCTCCAGTCCCTTTTTATGTTAATCCTTTTTCCTTTGCAATTTGTGAAAGAAAATGGTCAAACATTCAAGGAGGTAGAGAGTACTTATACGAGTCATCAAAATATAAGAAATGAGATTTTTATTTAATAGAATGTATTTATGTGTCATTATAGACTTTATAGTAAAGAATACAAAATCGAACTAACCATGTCTTGTAATATGGGGAACTATGTGGATTGTGTACGTAATTTTTTCAAAAGCCTTATTAGGGGACGTTTGGTATAAATTCGGGTATGAGAATGAGTCAATGTATGAGTTTGAGTTGGTATGGGGTTGAAATCCATACTTATAGCTAAGTGTTTTGTAAAAATTTGGGAATGCAAATATATTTCTTATTGAGATAAAAAAAAATTAAATCTTGAAAAAACTTAGTAAATAGGTTATCCAAAATTTACTAATAGTGAAGGATAAATAGTAGTGGATGAAAAAAATCAATTTCTTATGTGATAAATATGAGTTTCAATCTCATACCCAAAACATAGATAGGGTGTGAGATTCTCATACCTATTGGGTTTGGGATATGGGTTTGAAAATCTAATATTAACATACCAAATAACAAGTATGAGGTTTTCATTTGCAAACCCATACCTTCATTCCCGATTCCAACCTACCAAGCATGCACCCCTAAAGCTAATAGCTTGTAATTGAAAGAGGATGGTGAATACAGTGATCAAACTATCAATTCTCTATTTCTCTCTCTTGGCTTCTTCTACCTCTCTTCCTTAGCTATTTCTCTTCAATTCTCTTTTCTCTTTCTCTTTCTCTAATTCCCTTTTCCTTTCCTAATTCCCTCAAATTACTCATTAATGTCCTAAGGGACAGGACAATAATCTATTAATTATTTATGTCATTACTTAACAGGCAGACTAGTAAAACTTAACATATTGATTTGAATTAAGCAAGTGATTTGATATCAAGATGGCTAATTTTTTATGGTAGAATAGATGGCTAATACTTAGAACTAACAATTTTATATATATAGTCATATCACTTAATTCCAAATAGCTAGAAAGTATGACACTTCTAATACCGACATGTACCATACAATTGTTATATATATCGATTTTTCTATAATGTGTCCTTAGGGCACACTATAAGCAACTATTAACGGAAAGATTTGGTAAATCTAGAATTTTTTATTTTTTAAACTTTTTTGTGACGGGTTCACTATTTCCATTGTAGGGTTTTAGTTTTTATATTTAGCATGCTTAAAGTGTGCCCTAAGGGCACACAATAGAAAAACCGCATATATATATATATATATATATATATATTAAGGGTGTAATTTGGTAACCGGTGGCAGAGTTAGAGATTTTCAAGATAGGGGACACAAATTAGTAACATACCGACAAAGAATATTACTATTATTATGATTTCATGTACAATTATAAATATTTATAATTATTATATACATACATATAGCAGGTAAAATATAATTTAGATAATTAAATATAAAATATGAAAATCTTGTTTCTTTTAAAATTAAATACAAACC
This sequence comes from Polygonum maritimum, assembly GCA_963924305.1. NCBI lineage: Eukaryota > Viridiplantae > Streptophyta > Magnoliopsida > Caryophyllales > Polygonaceae > Polygonum > Polygonum maritimum. Next base: position 4,041,093 of record OZ002729.1, on the reverse strand, counting down.
CATATATAATACTGTAACTTTTTATAAAATTGTATATACTTATTACTTAATACAATTTTCATCTAAAATTTTCCAAATTTATAATATTATATGACAAAATAAAAGGAAAAAACTAAAACAAGAAAGATATAACATATGTACATCTGTACGTATCTTGAAGAGGAATCAAGAAGGAGCAACAAAATATGATACAGATTGCAAAGGCTGGGATTCAAACATGGGGGGGGCACAGAGGACCAAAACTATGGTTAACCAACCGGTTTTTTAAGCGGTTTAACGGTTCGATAATGGTTAATCATATTTTTACAATCGGTTAACTGATAAACCGATTAATAAAATATTAATATATGTTTTTTTATAAAGAAACTAATATTAATTAGCTAATTTGATAGTTCAGGCTTTTTTAATAAGAGATTTATTCTATAATTCAAATACAACTAATTACAACTGCTTAATATTAATATCTTCCAAAATAGTTAGTGTCTTAAATGAATAACTAGTTATAACTTATTAACTTATAGGTTGCAATTGCACACTTGCACCCTTAGTTTGCTGATATTCTATCTTTCTTTTTTTGAGAAGGTTGATAAGCCTAAAATTCTATCTTTTAACCTAGCTAGTTAGCATACGTTGCTTTGCAACCGCACAGAAGCACGACCCTCATAAACGGCGCATCCACTCACCCTGCTCGATCAATTCAATCCGCACCAATTGACTACGTGTTTTAATTATATATTTCGATATTTATCGGTCAAAATGCATGTGTTTAAAATGAATAATTTCACTTTCAAATAATGGTTAACCGTTTATCCGTACCGGTTTTCATGGTTAACCGTTACTTAACATTTCGGTAATGATTATCATAATTTAGTAACCGAATATCCGGTTAATTGATATCCGGTTAACCAAACTTCCGGTTTCCCGTCCGTGCCCACCCCTAACCGGTGTAATTACCGAATTATATACTCCCTCTGTTTCATTGAATGTATCATTTTAGCAATTTGCACATATAATAAGGAAGCTATTAAATGTACTATTATACCCCTAATTATTACCTCACTTTTTTACTTTATTGAAAACCACTACTAATAAACTGCTAATGATTATAAGGGTAAATCTGTAAAGTAAATGCCAAAAATGTAAAAAGACATGTATTTTGAAACAAAATTTTAGAGCTAAAATGACACCTTTTATGAAACGGATGAAACATTGTTCAACGTGTGAAGCTATAAAACCTGTGTCTTGTCAATCAGAAATTTATGCGTGTTCGGTGTGTGGGCCCATGTTTTTGGGTAGGGTCATTCATTTACCTGATTCAACAAACGTATATTCCGGTGAGATCGTACCTCATCAATTCAGACCCAAAGGGGTACCACGAAATTTAGCCTTTTGGTGCACCCAAAGGCAAATCCGTTGCAATTAAGCATCATACAGATCTTGACAAATGGGTGTGTGAAAAATGGATTGTTCTATTATGTGTCTATAATATGTTGTTTTGGCCACACAATAAAAAAACTGATGGTAAATTAATCTCAGAATTCATATAAGTGATTCGACAAAAAAGAAGAATTCATATAAGTGTTGGCCAAGAGATCGACCACAACTCCTCCCATTACATATATGAAGAGATATATGTTGTTGGGAGATCCCTCGAAAAGGAAGCATGTAATAATAGTTAGTACGAACCGAACAAATCGGAAGAGTCATTCGATCGATGGAAACCAAAAAACAGAAAAAAACTTTGGCAATACAATATTTCGACTTCTCTTTCCACTAAAAGTATATTTAACTCAAAATTAAAGGGAAATTCTGTTTGGTACCCTTAAATTTTTGGCTTTTCCGGATGCGGTCCAAGTAAAAAATTTATTCCAGGAAATACCCCTGAACTTTTGTAAAAGTTCGGCTTGTACCCTTACTTGTAATTTTTGCTTAGATTATAGTAAAATCCTTTATTTTTTTATAATAAATAATATTTTTATATTTACCAAGTAAAAAATCAACTATAATATAAAATATATTTTTAATTAGTTTTATAATATAATCTATAAAAATATTCTATAAGCCAAGATAGTTTATGTTATATTTATCACACTAAAACCAAAATACTTCAATATTTGTAATAAAAATATTATTTATATTTTTAGTACATATATATATATGGAAAGGTCATTTACTATTATTAAACAATATTTTGTAGTTTCTCCTATTATTTAAGTAATGAAAATTGATATATTCTATCAACATATATACATATTTATATATAAAGTTTGAATTGATATTAAAAATTGTCAAAACTTACTATGTAAAATTTTTCATGATAAATTTTAAATATATAATATATTATTTTAATATATATATAAGTATTGAAATATTTTTTCTTTTAATTCGATAAATATAACAAAAATTCAATTGAAAACATAAGTTATATAATATTTTTATAGAGTATATTTTTATAAATTATTTAAATTATTTTTTATCTTATAATTGAATTTCAACTTAATAAATATAAAAGTATGTCTTTATAATAGAAAATAGACGGAATTTAGTGAAATATAAGACAAAAATTTCAAATAAGGGTACGAGCCGAGCTTTTACAAAAGTTCAGGGGTATTTCCCGGAATAAGTTTTTTACTTGGGCACCATCCGAAAAAGCGAAAAACTCGAGGGTACCATACGGAATTTCCCGAAATTAAATTTCAACGTCTTGAAAAATGTATCCGCTCTCTACTTTTTTTATTAACGTTTTTCAAGCTAAAATTTTCACCCAAAAACTCATTTTTAGGGCTGAGCATCGGTTTAAAACCGAATCGAACCGAACCAAACTCGGTTTTGGTTCGGTATTTTCGGTTTTCAATAAATATAAGGTTTTTCTTTGTAAAAATCAAACCGAACCGAAAAAAACCGAAACCGAAATTCTAAAACTTTATGAACCAAAAACCGAACCGAACTCTGTCGGTTTCGATTCGGTTTGGTTCGGTCAATTTTTTCGATTTCGGTTGAAAGATGCTCAACCCTAATTTTTATCCAAAAGTTCATGGTTTCTTCAAACTAAAACAAGCCCGTTATTATCATTATCATCAAGTACTGCTACTAAACAGTACGTACAAAATTAGGTCTTGTTTTGGATGATCATAGCTTCATACTTCATAGTGATACAAGAGACAATGATTCAATTCGACCAAAAAAAAGAGACAATGATTCAATTTTCGGGTTTGGATTCGGATTATACTAGCGGCCCACATGTTCGATTGCGTGGCCCAAATGTGAAAGATGGCCCAAGGTCCACGGGGCTTTTCTTTGTTGATTTAGTATTATAAAATAGGACTTATGGATTGATGAACTAAGATCATGCATCATATTTCAACCAAAAAAAAGATCATGCATCATATATGAACACACACATGCATTAGTAAACTTGATGTGGCTTCCTAACCAGAGTGACAATCACATTGATGACCTTGGGCTCTCTCTTGACGAGATAAGAGTCTGTCATCGCGCCATAGCGATGAAACAACGCATCCATTATCGACTTTCCGAAGTGGTACTCGAATATGGGTCCGAGTACGGCTCTGTGAATCCTCGCAACCTTTTCTCCTCTAGTTATCCTCTCTCTTCCATTGACGACACTTTCCTTCGATTCAGACTGAGTCGTCTCGGTTTCGTGGAGTCCATCCCAGTTGATCTCGAATGTTTGAAGTCGATCGATTTGGAAGGAGCCTTGGGTTTGAACCAAGTGTTTGATTTCTTCGGAACAAGGAAAATAATATGGCGCGTTAAAAGAGTCCACCTTCTCTTCTTCTATTTTCCCCTACAAGTTACACAAAGCACTTATGAATGAATGATTGAGATCTTTTATCTCAGTTTAGTACAAGGTCCAACATTTTTTTTTCAGTTTGTGTTATGCTCTGGTTTGACCAAACGTCGTAAATTTACGGTCTGGACAATACTTAAGTTTTTCAAATGCATAAAAAATTAAGTTGAACACTTTATATTTGAGTTAGAACCTTGACTTTTAGTTGTACCGTAGGTAAAACATTTTTAACATCAAAAAATTAAAATATATAAATTTGTCCTTACAATTAAAAAACAATCTAGATTACAATAACATCGGATCGTATTAGTCTGACCTAGTTCAAAATCAAATATACTAGCTTAACCCGTCGTACCATGTACGACTATGTTTTAAATATTAGAACTATTACATTATATTATTGAATTTAGACACATTTAATTTTACTTACTAAGTACTATTGAATTTATTCGAATTAACTTTTTTATAAAAAAAATTATCAATTCCATGTAGATAAATATATAAAAAAATATTTTATATATTTATCTTTACCATATAATTTTTAGTTTGATATTACATCAAACTTTACACAAAGAAATAGAATAATAATGTCCTTACAGATCATATTTTCTAAATATACAACTTTGCCATATAACCTATGATTAGGGTGAAATGTATTGCCATATAACCTATATAATCATATTTTCAATATATATTACAGATCATATTTTCTAAATATATAACTTTACCACATAACCTGTAGTTATATATTTTCTTAATTAGTATGGTATTTATCGATGCAATTTCACTTAATTAAATATTTTTAACATATAAGGTTATCACACGGAATTTGCAAAAGTTCAGGGTCACTATGTGGAATTATGGAAAGATTTGTGTACCATTCGCAAAACCTCAGGGTCACCATGGGAAATTTTCCTATAATTAATTAGGATATAGAATTGTTTATATACAATTGATTTATAATTAATTTAATACAAAGTGGGGGCATGGATGAGTCTACATATCCCTTACCGTATATGTTCATACTTATATCAATTAATATCTCAACAAAAACTCACGTTTCAATTTGGATCAAAATTTTTTAGTATAAATCTCAATCACGTATATACAATTCCATGCATTAGAACAAAAAGAACCGGATTTGTTTTCCCCAAATCTTTTATACAAAAAGATAGATATTAGGTTAGAAAGATAGATATTATGAAAATATAAAATATGGATCATAAATAATTAATAAGAAAAAAACTTAAGTAATATTTTTTTTTAGATATAAGTATTTTTTATTGATTTAATCACTAATAATATGTAATAACTCTATTAATATTAAGATAATATCTTAGTAAATCAATTAAGATTGCATAATATGTTTCTATATCATAATATGATATTAGGTAAAACAATATAGAAAATAACTTAGGCATAAAAAGATAAATTTATTTAAGTAAATCATATAATAATAAAGTGAAAAAATCGATTGGTTTTTAATCATGATGTGAATCAAAGCGTTAAAAATATATACTAATTTAATATAATATAATCACAAATAATATCTACTAATTTTATTCAGACAATATATTAGTAAATCAAATAAGATTGGAAAATATTTTTATAATAAGATTTGATTATATTGTATTAAGCATTAAATATATAGAAAATAACTTAGGCATAAAAAGATTAATTTATTTTATTAAATAATAAAGTGACAAAATCAATTGTTTTTTTAAAACATGATATGGGGTCACAATCAATGTTAAAAAGATAGGTGATATGTTAAAAAAGATAGAGTTTTGTACCAAAATTCAAAATTTGATTGTATCTTTTACATACATTGATAATAAGTAATTTAATCGGATTAATTGAAATAGCATAAATAAAATTGAAGATAAAATAAAAAATATAAAGTTGAGGATAGATAATTAAGGAAATTAAAAGATATAAAGTTGTTATTATCTATTTGAGTTGAAAAAAAAATCAAGCAGGGTCAGAATCAACATGGAACCGTTCTACAGATTGCAATTTTCATAAGGCTACTAAATCACTGAAACTAACAAATCAACTAAAACAAAGAATAAAATAAAAAAAATCAACAAAAACTCTACCGATGGAAAAGCCAATGAAAACCCCCGATTGCAAGCATCACAACCGCATCAATTTTGGTCAAAAATCATTGATTTTGAACCCTGAATGTATATTGGGTATCTTTTATAGAAGAAGATTAAAGATAAAATTATTTAAGAAAAATAAAATTAAAGATAGATAGTATAACTTTAAAGATAGAATTGACGATTTAGATAATTAAGGAAAATAAAAGATATAAAGTTGTTATTATCTATTTGAGTTGAAAAAAAAAAAAATCTAGCTGGGCCAGAATCAACGTGGTGGCTCGAAAACGGTCGGCTTTTATAATATATATATTGATGATTGGAAATTGGGGTCCACCGGATTCACCGGACCAAATTGTTTGAAAACTCTTATTTTTAAAATTATAAAATATATAGCTTTTGCGTAGGTTTGTCTGATTGTTACATGGTTGTCGATTTTCTTGGCCTTTTTATATACCATGTTTATCTCGTATATTGAATTCTTTCCTTTAAAAAGTGTATATAGTTTGAAAATAACTAATATATAAATAGATAAATTACCTCGGAAACTAAGTTCATAAGAGAATCAGCAAGTAGTTCCCATACAAGATAGCTATCCTCTTCCTTCGTTGGATCGATGGATAGCCTTCCAAGGAGCGATAACACCATTCTTTCTCCTGTAACCACTTCTTTCGAACGCGACTTTAGAAATAATGTGAAGTCGCTCTCGAACTGCTTGGTGTACGCTTCCACGACCTCTTTCGAGCTCGTCTTAGATATGTTTATCTTCCCTTTGTTTAGTGTCGGTCTTGCTTTCGGATCCAATCCCAGGGGAATCTAAGTACAAAACAGTATATTAATCGCATACTTGAATGTCTGGGATAAAATAACTTAGTACATAAGGTAGGTGTGCTACTCCAACTTTTAGTTGTCAATTAATTTTATAATATAATGGTTGGCTTATAGTAGTATACACCTATATATAATGGCATATTATGAATAGTTAATTACTGTTGTATCGAGCTTCAACAAAAAAAAAAAGAATTACTGTTGTATCCGAGCCATGCCATGAAGTTTTGTAAGTATACATATAACAATATATCGAGCCATGAAGTTTTGTAAGTATACATATAACAATAGTTATTTCATACTCTTTAAAATAAAACCCTTTCAAGCATCCTTCTTCAACAGTGTGTAATCCAATTTTTTAAATTTTTTTCCAGCCTTAAAACCTCTACATTAATTAAAACCATCCCTTCCATCCACGTTCTTTTCATCCACGTGTATCTTAATTCGATCAATTTTATCAAAAAATAAAAATAAATCTTCTCACTAATCTCAACTTCCACATACCAAAAAAAAGAGATTTTTTTATATTTTTTTTCTATCACCCATCATCTTCCACGTTTTTTTCTTTCACGATTTTCAAAATCAACTTCTCCTTATTGGAGTTTAAAAATATGAACTTATATATCAATCAAAATTATTCAGCCTTATCCTGTGCTGAGCACAAGACAAAATAAACTAGTTACCTTAGAAAGCCAATGCAAGCTAGTGGAAGAGTGCACAAAGTGCAAACTTTGTGTAGGAAACAACCCGTCATAAAACGAACCCGGAGCTCCGAAAACAAAGCAAGGCCCGAGCCCATCGCCCTTCTCCTTCCTTAGCTTCTCAAAGAAGCCCGGGAACGACCCAAACAAATAGTTGAAGTCGTTCCCGGGCAAGTCATTAAGGTAAATCACCACCTCTGGCGACTTCCCGCCTTTCTTTTGCCACGTGTCATACACCAACGTCAGCATGTGCATCATAGTATCCAATGCCGTCGGCCCCGAGGAGCACCCGAGATCCGCAATTCCGATTTTTCCCTCAGCTATTGCGTCGCTACTTAGAAGTTTCATTAAGGCTTGCTCCGTGTAAGGCTTTGTCATAGATAGTATGTCACTCTGCCACACATAAGATAACACAAACTAAGATAATTAATGATCAACAAACGTATTTAACTTTTAGTTAGTGATTAAATACTTGAATTAATAAATGATCACCTGCAAACTGGAGTTGTGGGCGTAGCTATGCTCTCCGGCGCCCCCATTCGTGTGGAATATTTGGTTGGCATCCATCTCCCTCTAAATATTTTTTGTATTATCTTCTCTTGTTAACTTTCTTTGTTGATTTGATCATATATGCAAATAATGCAATGCTATATGCTTACTTTATACAAGCCATATGACTAGTAAAGTTATCTTACTCGGTCTTGATCTGAAATTTTAGGATTAAAACTCGATTTAAAGATAAGTAGGTAAAAGTAGGTAAGAACAAAAATGGTTCCAAAAAATCTGAATTTAATTAATCCGATCCTAATTTGGTTTAAATTTGAAAGTTTTTATATTATATTGAACCGATTTATTATATTTCTAATATATGTAGAATTTATTTTAAAATTATAATTTATTTTTATTATAATTTATAAATTATAATAATTAATATAATATTAATAATTAATAAGATGCTATTTTAATGAAATAAAAATTGATAAATAACACTAGTTCAGTCGAACCGTATAAAAGTCTACAATAATCCGTAACTTGTAACAATCCTAATATAAAATGACTGAACCTAAACCCGATTGAACATACACGATTGATGGAAATATATTACTCGTATTCACAACCGAACAAAATAACTGGATGCGACCGCACTAAAGTGTATGTTAGCAGGCCAACGCATATATACACGAAAATAACGAAACTTGCTAATAACAGAAAGATGAGTAGTTACATTGTTTTCTTCCATTTTGCACTATCATTTTCAACAAGGACACACAGGCCACGTCTTCTCTAAGCCTAACTCTAAAACAAAGACAAGAAATTTGGGTTTGATTTTTTATTACATGGAGAAATTTATGTATATATAAATCTCATAAAATTGATTATATATCTTTCAAAATTAAATTTAGTTATATATCCATTTTTTTTCCTTCCTACTGGAGTATAATTAAAAAGATCTCACAAAAATTATCGAAGTCCATGGACAAATTAATTGGAATCATCCAAATGAATACACTTAAGACATATAAACTAGTACATAACTATTAAACACAAACCAACAAACTTAAGAAACCTTATTTTTTACAATATTTCATCCTTTTTTCTCTTACTTAATTAATACAACGTGTAAGAAATATAAACTTAAAATCTTAGCACAAAGGTATTATTGAACTTCATGTGGCTTCCTAACCAGAGTACGTGATAGCATCGATGAACTTAGGGTCTCTCATGGAGAGAATAGAGTCTATCATCATGCCATAGGGATGAAACAACTCATCCATTATCTCAATTCCGAAATGGTACTCCGTACTCAAATATGGGTTTGAGAACCGAATACGGCTTTGTGAATCCTTGCATAATTCTCTCCTCTCTCCTCGATGAGGAATCTTCAGAAGCCTCTATCAGAACCACGATTATCAGACACGATTCAATCTCAACCCATATCAACCCGTAGTCGGGCAAATGGATCTCTATTTGGACCACCAAAGTTTGCCGAACAAATTAAGAAAAAACCTTCACACCCCAAGGATGGGATGGAATTATACCGGAGCTACAAAAACCAAAAAGCTCTTGAGTGAGGCCCAACAATAACAGCCCAAAAATCAAGAGAAAGATAGGCTGATTTTGTTGCTAACCTTATCATGCAACTCAATTGTATAGTTGCTGAAGTATCTTAAAGTCTTCTACAGTTCTACCCTCTACATTTAATAGGGTAATATAGCTTCACCAAAAAAAAATAGGGTAATATAGGAATAACTTTTTTTGCATACACGTGTAATGTCCAAATGGTCAAGTATTTAGAAACGGAAAGAGTAAATTACAGTACTTGTCAATCGATTGAGGATTTTAATATCGATTGAGGTTGTAATTTGTTTATAGGCATGCGTAAGACATGAAATGGAAAATGCATTCTCCACTATCGTCCTCGACTTTATGTCATTTTTTATCCCCATCTTTTCAATGGAAGATAATGTAAAAAAATTCCTATCGAAAATGGAGGAGTTTTTAGTGGAGTCCAATTTGGTAAAAAATAATAATTTTATAGTATATATTAACTTATAAAATTATTAAATATAAGTAACTTAAAATGAAGTTATTGTTCCTGACTTCATACACATATGTATAAATTATAATAATAAAAACTAACTATATATAATTTCTTTTGTGTTTAATGAATAAAATTATTAGATAAAAATATCATGCTTATGCTCATTTATATTAACTTGGACAAATACCATATAATCAATATCAATATATATACTATAAAAGCCGACCGTTTTCGAGCCACCACGTTGATTCTGGTCCCGCTTGATTTTAATTTTTTTTTCCAACTCAAATAGATAATAACAAGTCTATATCTTTTATTTTCCCTAATTATATCATCAATTTTATCTTTAAAGTCATACTATCTATCTTTAATTATATCTCCTTAAATAGTTTTATCTTTAATTTTCTTAAATTAAATTGATTACCATGCACGTACAAATAATAAATTCGGTCAGTGCTAACATTATAAGTCAAAGCATATCATATATATGCATGCCACGTACTAATCATAAACTATATATAATTTATAATATATAATGCACGTACTCTACTCAATAATTTTAGATACCAAATAATTTTATCTTTAATTATACTACATTGTCAATTGAAGGTTAATATTTTAAGCGTAATTAATTTCGGTCAATAAAGTAAAGGTTAATATTCGTTTAATTAATTGATTTTATGTTGTAAAGGCTAATTGCCCAACACGCTGATTTTTTTGCACAAAGAGATATTGAATAAAAAAATTGGAAGTCAATGCTAACATTTATTTAAGTAATTTTGGAATTCATAAAATTTTAAAATTTATAAAAAATAATTTTATTCGCAACCCACCTTATATTTTTTTTATAAATTATTTTTAACATTTTCTATTAATTTCCTAATATTTTCTATACCAATTGTTTTTTAGATTTATAATATCATGATCTTTGAAGTATATTATAGTTTAATAGGATATTGTTTTTGGTCTATTCACACATATAGAGGCAAAATATTATTCATTATATATTATGATTAAAATAACTACATGTTTAATTTGGGTATATCAAGATGGTGCTTTACATACTAAAATATAAGTAAATATAAATTGCATAATAATATATTTTATTGACTATAAAATATAAGTACGTGATTTGCACAATAACATATTTTCATCAATCATTTAACAATTAAAATTTTCTAATATTCAATGAAACCAAATAATGTTAAAAGTTTTATTCTACATTTCAAATTACTATTCTATTTATTATATATCCAAAAGTTAATTTAAAAATGCAAGTCGTGCATGGCACGACGGGTACAACTAGTCCGATATAGTTTCTGACATTATTTGAATCTTTTTCTTATGTAAAGATTTTAGTCCTCACAACACGTACGAAAATCAAAATTAAATCTTAGCATCAATATGCAATGTTAACCTTCATGTGACTTCCTAACCAAAGTCACGATCACATTAATAAACTTAGGCTCTCTCATGGCCAGATACGAGTCTATGGTCAAGCCATAGCGATGAAAAAACTCATCCATTATCGACTTTCCGAAATGGTACTCGAATATGGGTTCGAGTATGGCTCTGTCAATCCTCGCAACCTTCTCTCCTCTCGATATCCTCATCGTTCCATTTGTGACATTTTTCTCCGACTCAGACCGAATTGACTCATTTTCGGGGAGCCCATCCCAGTTGATCTCGAACGTTTGAAGGTGGTCGATTTGGAAGGATCCTTGGGTTTGAACCAAGTGTTCGATTTCTCCGGGGCAAGGAAAATAAGAAGGTACGTTGAAGGAGTCCACCTTCTCTTCTTCAACTTTTCCCTACAAGTTAAATAATCACGTACTTTTGAGACTTGAGAGAAACTAATATTTCAAATTCATGATTTCAAGCCTTTTAGTATTTTACCAATACTTTGGAAATTAGATTTGGTGAAGTAATTTGTTTTTTTTTTCCAGATATTAGCATATATACATCTATTATTGTACAATTATACTACAATTGTTTCCCAATATTTATCATTTTAACCTTAATGTTTAATCATAAATATAAATGTTTTAATTTTTATGTACATTAAATAATTACTTTTTCCATTTTTAGTAGATTATTACTAGTTAATTTTCAATAAAGTGAAAACAATGCAAGAATTTAATTACCTCGGAAACCAAGATCATAAGGGAGCGAGCCAATAATTCCCATAGAAGGTAGCTATTCTCTTCCTCGATTTTTGGATCCATAGATTATAGAGAAGAGAAGAGGTATAAATTGTGCGTAACTTTTATTGATGAGGAAGAGAGTATTTATAGATTACAATATTGAAGGAAACCCTAATACAATAATCACTAGTGAATTTTAACTACTTGCTAATCAAGGTAACTTTAACCTAGATACTCCATAATAATAGTAACCACAATATCTGATGGTTAACATTCCCCCTCAAGCTGGACGACCGAGACGGAAAAGTCCGAGCTTGCACGTCAGATCATGAAACCGAGGCCGCAGGAGTGGCTTGGTGAGGGCATCAGCTAGTTGATCATGAGTCGAGACATGAGATACCCGTAGCATACCATTACGTACTTTTTCCCGATTTAAATGAAACGCCAAGGCAACATGCTTCATACGAGTATGAAATACAGGATTGGAACTCAAATAATATGCACCCTGATTGTCACAATATAGAACCGGCTGTGTAGTAAGAGCAACGCCTAGCTCAGTCAACAAGGAGCGAACCCAGATGAGTTCAGACGCTGCATCAGCTAAAGCCTTATACTCAGCTTCAGTAGATGACCGAGCAATAGTTTTCTGCTTTCGGGAGCTCCATGAGATGGGTGTACGACCATAGTAGATGAGATACCCGGATGTAGAGAGATAATCATCATGATCACCTGCCCAATCCGCATCCGAGAAGCCATGAAGAGATGCATCGGGACCACATGAAATAGTAATACCAAGATTGATGGTGCCATGTAGATAACGCAGTAGGCGTTTGAGCGCACCCCAGTGCTCAGTTGTTGGACGCTGCATAAACTGAGACAACTTGTTCACTGCGAACGCAACATCAGGTCGAGTAAGAGAGAGGTATTGCAAACTGCCGACGAGCATACGGTAGTCAGTAGGGCTGGGAATCGGATCCCCTTGGTCCTTACGCAAAGCTGTAATAGCCATAGGCGTTGAGACTGCCTTAGTCTCGGTCATGCCAGCCTTAAGTAAAGTATCCTGAATGTACTTCCGTTGAGATAGAAACAAGCCTGATTGAGTCGGAATCACTTCAACGCCAAGAAAATAAGAAAGAGAGCCTAGATCCTTGAGAGAAAACCGATCAGCAAGACAATGGATTAAGCGATCAATGGAGACAGAGGAGTTACCAGTGACAATAATGTCATCAACATATACTAGAAGCATCAAAGTCGTAGCTCCTTGAGAGTATAAGAACAAGCTGGCGTCGGACCCGGAATTGCGAAAACCTAGCCGATGAAGATGAGCTTTGAGTTCATTGTACCAAGCCCTCGGAGCTTGCTTTAGACCATAGATGGCCTTGTTCAGCTTGCATACATGCGTGGGGTGAGCCTTGTCAAGAAATCCCGGTGGCTGATGCATATAAACTTCTTCTTGTAAGGTGCCTTGAAGGAAGGCGTTGCTGACGTCTAGTTGCCGAAGAGGCCAGCCCTTGGACACAGCTAAAGTGAGAATGACACGCACAGTAACAGGCTTTACAACGGGACTGTAGGTCTCAGAATAGTCCCAACCTTCCCGTTGATGAAACCCTTTGGCGACCAAGCGCGCCTTAAAGCGATCCACCGAACCATCCGGTAGGTACTTGATTCGATATACCCATTTGTTGCCAACAATGTTTTGCGCGGAAGACGGAGGCACAAGATCCCATGTCCGATTTTTACATAGAGCTCCAAATTCAGCTTCCATGGCATGACGCCAATCCGGGTCTCTTAGGGCTTGGGTTATGGTTTTTGGTTCGGTTGGAGACTGAGTTTGGGTGACGTGAATGTATTTGGGGTTAGGCTTGACAATGTTGTTTTTGGACCGAGTTACAATACCTGCTGGTGGAGCTGGAGGATTGGGTATTACGTTGTTGGGCGCAGCTATTGGGCTAGAGGAAACTGAGTCAGAATTTGGTGAATTGGGGCTAGGGTTTTGTGAGCTAGGGTTAGTATTTTGGTCCAAGGGGAGTGCGCGTGAGAGGGAGTGACGGCTGGGGTTTGGTTGGACGCGAAAATAGCTGAGGTTGGAGTTTGCGGGGATATAGGAAGATCAATGTGAAAGCCAATAGCTGGTATTGTTCGAAGATCTTGGTTGTTAGGGTTTTGTGGTTGGATAGAATCGGTGGAGGAGAGAGAAGGGGTTGCTTGGTTGCCAAGGATAGAATTTGGAGGAGGATTTGATGATAGGTTGTTAGGTTGGATAGGATTGCCGATATTTGTGGGATTTGGCGGGACATGTGGGCTGGAAGTATTTGGAGTTGGCGGGTTTGAGGGACCCCGAACCAAAGGCGCGGCAATTGAACCCCATGTCGTGCCTTGTGGCTCGTTTGGCGGAGGAGAGTGAGCCGAGATAGGCTGAGACGAAACCACAGGGAGGGAAATTGAATCCCATTCCCCCCGTTGCGGATCATCCGAGGTGTGGGTTGGTGCGGTGTTGGTGTGGTGAAACGGGAACTCGGACTCGAGAAAGTTGACATGGCGCGAGACATAGACACGGTTTGTGTCCGGGTTGAGACAAAAATATGCACTTTGAGATTGACTGTGACCAAGAAAAACACATGCTTTTGATTTTGGCTCGAGTTTGTGTTTCGTATAGGGCCGAAGCCAAGGGAAACACATACAACCGAAGCTCTTAAGCTTTGAGTAATCAGGTGTTTGATGGAGTAGACGTGAAAACGGTGATTCATGACCAAGGACCCTAGATGGCATCCGATTAATGAGATAAACCGCATGCTTAAGGGCATAAGACCAAAAGTGTTTCGGTACTCCCGAGTGACTCAGTAAAGACAATCCAGTTTCAACTATATGACGATGCTTTCGTTCCGAGATTCCATTATGTTCGGGTGTATGTGGAGGTGATGTAAAGTGAGATATCCCATGGTTGAGTAAAAACGTTTTAAGAGCCAAGAATTCTCCACCATTATCAGTATAAAATATCTTAATTTTGTGTTTGAAAAAATTTTCAACTAGAGCCCTAAATTGAATGAACGTAGTTGCTACGTCTGACTTCTTTTTCAATGGGAAAATCCAAGAGTAACGAGTAAAGTGATCAACGAAAACCACGTAATAACGAAACCCATCAATCGAGACAATAGGAGATGATCAAACATCGGAGTATATTATTTCCAACGGAAAATTCGAAACAACAGACGAAATACCAAACGGGAGCTTATGGCTCTTGTTGGTTTGACACGACTTACAATCAGATTGCTTGAAATTGAAAGAAGCTAACTTAAAACGACTAGAAATAACTTGAAATGTCTCCGAAGACGGATGGCCCAATTTATGATGTAGAAGACTCGAAAGATGCAAGTGAACTGAGTTCGCTGATGGCGACGACCGAGGCCAGAGATATACGCCATCACGACAAGGTCCTTCAAGAATTGTTGCCTAAGTTGTGAGATCCTTTACAAGAAAACACGAAGGCAAAAACAAAATACCAAGATTAGTTTCTTTCGTAAATTGAGAAACAGAGAGTATATTTTTGGAGATGGAAGGAGCATGCAGGACATTTGAAAACGTGAAATCATGATTTTTATGAGTTAAAGTTAACCGACCTTAGTTTTCAATACCGAGCCCGGCGCCATTGCCAACCACTATTTCGTCCGGACCGGAGTAGGGATAGTGAAGGGAGAGATTGTTTAGGTCATTGGTAACGTGGTGAGAGGCACCACTATCTACAAGCCAAGGATTAGGGTTAGGGTTGGAGGCGACATAGTTGGCTTGAGGTGGGGCGTTATAGGCCGGGAAACGGTTTGAGTCAGGTAGGACAAGGTTCGGGTGTTGACGTTTGAGTTCATGACACTGGGAGAGAACATGACCAATGGATTTGCACCACTGGCAACGGCCTTTGAAGGGACGGGGCTGATTTTGTGGAGCCGAGGGATGAGGAGGGAAAGCTTGGGGCCTAATATTAGGGTTCCAGTTTTGAGATTTGGGAGATGAAGTGGGTAGAGGAAGCAGAGAGCCGGATTGTTGCCAATTCGACTGAGTCGTAGGAGACTTACCTTTGTAACGACCGGGCTTAGTCTGAGCCGTTAGGGCGGTGATAGAAGTGTCCGCCTTAGCCTTCTTCTTAAGACGAAGCTCTTGGATGATGAGCTTCTCATTCAACTCTTCAAAGGGAATAGCAGAATCCCTCATGTTGACGCCATCGATGATGGATTGGTAGGACTCATCCAGACCCTTGAGGACATACTCAGTAAGGTCCTCGACAGATAGCGGAGCGCCAAGAGAGGCAAGAAGATCCGCTGATTCGCGCATCCCATTCATGTACTCCTGGATTGTTTGAGTACCCTTAGATGCATGGCTAACCTTGTATTTCACCTGCTGGATGTGCCCCCTTGTTGCACTGGCAAACGTGGTTTTGAGTAAATTCCACGCCTCCATGGTTGTCTTAGCCCTAGAGACTAGAGCATGGACAGCCGGCGACAAGGTTCCGAGGACGGCTCCAAAGAGCAGCTTGTCCTGCCTTCGTCACGAGTGATATGCCGGGTTCGGACCCGAGACATTGTTGGTGACGACCGTGGCTGGGGGGCAGGGATGAGTACCGTCCACGTACTTGAAGAGATCAAGCCCTTCAAGAGTCGCCTCGATTTGGCTCTGCCAACCAATGTAATTGGTAGGAGTGAGTTTGATAATGTTTGGAAGGGAGACAAAGATGAACGGAGCATCAGGGGCGTGTGGGTTTCGTAGGATAAGAGGGTTGTCAGCCACCATTGCTTAAACGAGATCGAGAGGATCGAGTTTAGACTGATACCATATAGAGAAGAGAAGAGGTATAAATTGTGCGTAACTTTTATTGATGAGGAAGAGAGTATTTATAGATTACAATATTGAAGGAAACCCTAATACAATAATCACTAGTGAATTTTAACTACTTGCTAATCAAGGTAACTTTAACCTAGATACTCCATAATAATAGTAACCACAATATCTGATGGTTAACATAGATAACCTTCCGGCGAAGGAGAGCACCATTTTTCCTCTCGCAAACCACTTCTTTTGAACGCGACTCTAGAAATGACGAAAAGTCGCTTTCGAATTGCTTGATGTATGCATCCACAATCTCTTTCGAGCTCGTCTTTGATATGTTTATCTTCCCTTTATTTAGCGCCGGTCTTGTCTTTGGATCCAATCCTCGGGGGATCTTAATTATATTCATATATAACAAACGTATTGTCAATTGATTTTATGATTGGATTATATATTTGGCTTATATAGACCTATGTAAAAAATGATCACTTTATTAGATTACCTTAAAAAACCAATGCAAGCTACTTGAAGAGTGCACGAAGTGCAAACTTTGGCTCGGAAACAACCCGTCATAAAACGAGCCCGGAGCTCCAAAGACGAAGCAAGGCCCGATTCCATCGCCCTTCTCCTCCCGTAGCTTCTCAAAGAAGCCCGGAAACGACCCGAAAAGACAATTAAAGTCGTTCCCGGGCAAGTCGTTAAGGTATACTGCTACCTCTATCGATTTCTCGCCTTTCTTCTGCCACGAGTCATACACAACCTTCAGAATGTGCCACATCGTGTCCAATTCCGTCGGCCCCGACGAACACCTGAGATCCGCTATTCCGATCTTGCCCTCCGATATCGCGTGGCTACTTAGAAGTTCCACTAGGGCTTGCTCCGTGTAAGGCTTTGTCATAGATAGTACATTACTCTACAACATAAGCAAATATATAAAACAGGTCAATTAATTAACTTTTAATTCGTAATTAAATATTTAAGTTACTAACATATGATTACCTGCCAACTAGAGTTCTGGGCGTAGCTATCCTCACCGGCACCACCGTTCATGTGGAGTATTTGATTGATATCCATCTCTGAAATTTCTTAGCTTGTTTTTTTTTAGCCCTCTTAGCTCGTTGTTGTGACGTATTTGGAAATTAGCATTTATTTGAAGATGGTAGGTAAAAAGGTCGAAAGGATAATGATTGTAATTCTACAAAAAAAAAAAAGGATAATGATTGTAAGGAAAAACTATTTAAAATAATCTCAAGTATTAAAATATCCTAATAGGAATCATTTCTTGACGAGTGTCCTATTGTTAAAATATGCACATATATGATAAGTTATCAATCACAAAAACTTGTGGACCGGACTCCATCCTAAAATCAATTGATAATAAAAGAAATAGTTCATATACGATATATATTATAATTTTGCTCCGTCCCTCCGAAAATCTCAATCTTGAGCTATATGGTCTATGAGACAATTCCATATTATTAGTTTCAATTAGTTTGCTGAATTCCCAGCTTCCTAGCTAGATGTTAGACACTTTACCACCTTCTCCACTGATGAGTTGCATTTGAGCAATAGAGGCTGAGTGTGTAAGCCATTAATTGCAACCAATAAGCAGTTGGTATAGCAAGTGCCCTAGTGATATCACAATTTTATAATTTGTAAGTGTAGGTCAAGAGATTTCAATTCGATACCTCTAGTATCATAAATGGAGAAATTATTAGTATTAAAGTTTGTGAGCGGGTAAATTTCTTGAAATCAGATGAATGCACTTGAATATATAAACGAATACGGAACTCAAGTGGATTTGGGATCAAAGTAAAACGAACGAACTATTAAACATAAAATGGTCATATGTAATCCACTAAAAGCACTTTTTTTAGTGGAAAACACTGTCCATGAGAGTCAAATCGATAACTCCTAGATACTACCCAATGGTGGATCCAGGAGTGTACAAATGGAGAGGCGGACTTAATCAACACTTAGCCATAACCTATTGTTCATCGGATTGTTGACCAGTGTTGCTGAAGTGAAATCGGGCTTGGCCATCTACCCCTATCTCTCTCTTTCGCTCTAAGCTTTGTTATACTTTTAGATTAAAAAAATTACCTTTTACTCTTGAATATGTGCAATTTGTTTACTTTTTGCACATTAAAAGCAAATAAAACCTATTTTTTAATGAAACTATTTTTTATTACAAACTACACCAAGGCCTGGTATGTGGCCTTGATTGTGTCATGTTTGATTTTATTTTGTCCCAAAAAATAATCTTTTTTTTAAAAAAATAATTTAGGGCCATAAGATGATTACATATGTTGAAGTATATCATTTTCTCATAATTTTAAATACAATACTTCTTTTTTGAAGACTTAGTTTTCTAGAAATATGAAGCAAAATATACGAAGAACTGTCTTTGGGCTTTTGGGCCTAACAACCCATTAAAACTTGAGAATGGAATAGTTTTTTTAGGCCGACCTCTCATACAATTACTACCTTCAATCAGCTTGATTAGATGTCCAAAGGCTATAAATATGCATCACTAAACTTCAATGTGGCTTCCTAACGAGAGTGATGACCACATTAATGAACTTAGGCTCTCTCCTGGCGAGAATAGAGTCTACCATCATGCCATACCGATGAAACAACTCATCCATTATCGACTTTCCGAAATGATACTCCAATATGGGCTCGAGCACGGCTCTATGGATCTTCGCGACCTTCTCTCCTCTTGTTATCGTCTTCATTCCATCGACGACTTTATTCCTCAATTCAGACCGAGCCGACTCGGTTTTGTGGAGCCCGTCCCAGTTGATCTCGAGCGTTCGAAGTCGATGGATTTCGAAGGAGCCTTGGGTTTGAACCAAGTGTTTGATTTCTTCAGGGCAAGGAACATAATAAGGTACATTGAAAGAGTCCACCTTTTCTTCTTCAATTTTTCCCTACAAAGTAAAACAAGCACGTTATGTTGGTCAAGATAGGTGATATAAACACGTGAGATTGAGGCTTTAGAGAGAAATAACAATAAAAAGAATATTATTATTGAATGTTGTGTAATTTGAATCTACCAAGTTTGTCTTGTGCATCGAATTTCTTTTCTTATAAATTAGATAAATTACCTCGGAAACTAAGGTCATAAAGGAACGAGCAAGGAGTTCCCATACAAGATAGCTATCCTCTTCCTCTGTTGGATCGATGGACAACCTCCCTAGGAGCGATAACACCATTCTCCCTTCCGCAACCACTTCTTTTGATCGAGACTCCAAAAATGACGAGAAGTCGTTTTCGAACTGCTTGATGTACGCGACCACGGTCTCTTTCGAGCTCGTCTTTGAGATGTTTAACTTCCCTTTGTTTAGCATTGGCCTTGTCTTCGGATCCAATCCTTGGGGAATCTTAACTCATACATCGAAATATACACAAGCATATTAATCCCTAGTAAAATTATTGTACGTGCATGTTAAATGCTTTTAGAGCCTAGCTAGTATATAAAAGTGATGGTATATATGATCCAAATGTGGCGATATTCATGTTTGATAAGGGATTATCTATTTATCTATCCATAATGAGGATTTCACCATAATAACAAGTCCGTATATGAAATAACAAGTCCGTATATGTTTGGTAATGGTAGGTCGACCTATATATAACAAGTCCGTATATGAAATAATAATGGTGTGAAAGCCACTTATAACGGTACCTTTTTATTTGAAATTCATGCAAGAACTTTATATTATGCAAATGTTAAATAAGTTTCATATGAAAAAATATTAAAAGCATAATAAAAGTCATTACTATTTTATGTATAAAACTTGTTATGAAACCTTACTAGGGAGTATGACATTAGTTACCTTAGAAAGCCAATGCAAACTAGTAGAAGAGTGCACGAAATGCAGGCTTCGGCTCGGAAACAACTCACCATAAAACGAGCCCGGAGCTCCAAACACGAAGCAAGGCCCGAACTCGTCACCCTTCTCCTTCCTTAACTTCTCAAAGAAGCCCGGGAACGACCTAAACAGGTGGTTAAAGTCGTTCCCGGGCAAGTCGTTAAGGTAAACTGCCACCTCTAGCGATTTCCCACCCCTTCTTCGCCACATGTCGTACACCACATCTAGCATGTGCGACATAGCATCCAACGCCGTCGGGCCCGACGAGCACCCGAGATCCGCTATTCTGATTTTGCCCTTAGCTATTGCCTCGCTACTTAGAAGTTCCACTAGGGCTTGCTCCGTGTAAGTCTTTACCGTAGATAGTATATCACTCTAAGCGTAAAACATATGAACTTAGGTAATTAACTAGTGTAATTTCCGTACCTTCTACGAGATTTGAATATAAATATAACTTTAACAGTTTTAACAGTAAATAGTATATTGGCCACATATATAAATATAAAGTTTAATAGAGTTAAAGGGATAAATTATATACAATCAAATCTTTAATTAAGAAATAAAAGACTAATCAATATATTAATTACGAAGTGAAAGATTTTGACTATTTAATAAGAATATCTATTGTATTGACCCATATATAATTATTAAAATCTTTCATTTCTTAGTCAATATCTTATAGATAGGATATTTGTACAACTACAAAAAATAATATATTAACAATCTCTATATTTACCTTTTTGGTAAGAAAAAAAATCTCATTTACCTAAATAGCGATGATGTAGTATAATAAAATCTTATATGGATAAATATATATATACATATGATATGGTTAAATATATATGATGTGACCTAATAAAAAATTAAATAATATATGACATGGATCAACAATAAACTGACACATGTCAAAATCTTAGATGAGGAAATATGAGGACAACACGTGGAAAAAACCTACTACGTGGTACAATATGGTGGCTTTAAACCTCATGAATTATATCTATATAAAAATATATATATATATCGATCATGATAAACGATTATTAACTTGTAATTAGTAATATTTAATTATAGTATATGATTAATTACCTGCCAACTGGAATTCTGGACGTAGCTATGGTTGCCGGCACCTCCGTTCATGTGGAATACTTGGTTGACATCCATTTCTTCGATCTCTATATTTCTATGTATGTTATATATTTTCTCTTGTTGATTACAATGCTATATATATTGATTTAGATAGGGCTATGTATTAAACTCTAGAAAGTTACTTTCAATCAAAAAAAACTATTGAACGTTACTAGTCAATCAAATATTTTAAACGTGTCTAAGTTGTAGAATTTGGATTGCATTTGGCAACGTCAACTAATATTCTTTGAGAAAACATATATAACTCGATATAAATGTGACGATCATGACGCTTTTTGTCCGATTATATAGCATTATAATTAAAAAAAACCACAATTTCAGGTGTAGAAACGAATTGGCCACGTTGTTGTTAATTTTTGTATGAATAAGGCAAAGGTTGGTTTCAAATGAACGACTAATAATTAGTGTCGCGGTACGAATGACTCGTGTATAATTTAGCAATGTAACGCTTTTCAGGGGCAGTCAACGGTACTGAGATATCCCGTTTTAAAATTATAAAAGGGCCCTAATAAAAGATAAAATATTCAATTCAAATATTATATTTTTAAAACAAAAGTGCAAACTAGTGTGCCGGTATAAAAGTTATATACGGGATGTAAAAAAACACTAAAATACACCTATTTAAATAATAAAAAGTTATATATGAGATTTAAAATAAATTTTTGGGCCCTATTATTGCACACCCCAATGGCCGCCCCTGAACGCTTTGGTCCACTCAGCCACTTCAAATGGATATGCCAATCATCTATAGTGTCTATAGTATAAAGGAACACAAAGTCTTCACAGAAAATTGTGTCACGTGTCATATCTTTAATAAAATAATCAACCGGGTCCTTGCGTATATAAAAAAAATATTAATCACAATAGAAAGATAAATATATATATGATTTGATAATTTTAAAGAACATATAGGAAGATATCTATAAAATGATATAATTTTCATACGATCATTGCCACAATAGGAAGACACAATATTTAATAAAAGTTTCTATATCTACAAAGGAAGATCTATATCATAGAAAGGTAAATATATATAATTCATATGATAATTCGTACTAGGAAATATTCTCTCCACTTGACCGACGGATAGAATAAATGTTTTCAAAATCAAGCATATGTGATACATCATACACGTACATCAGTTTAATTTAAGATATAATATCTACTAAAAGTTTAATTTTATTAACGTGTATGATGTACGTGTATGATATTATATAATAATATACGTACATCAGTTTCTATAACAATATAGATAGGAAGATATAACACCTAAGAAAATCTATCTAATATATCCTATATACATATATGTATTATTTAATAAAACATGATCTTTATAGTAAAAAAAGGAAATATAGATATAGTCTAATTATTTATTTTTTAAGATTCGGATTTTATTTCAAAATTGAAAAAAAAACGAAAACTCATAATTGTATTTTCTGATTTTATCTTACTCTTTATTAAATAATAATATTTACTAAATCATATCTATATTAAATTGGTTTATAATCACATTACTCGTACATGGTACGGGGGTTAAACTAGTGAAAACGCATCACGTGAGAACAGTTAATAGAGAGAGAATTGAGAATGCTCCCCAACCGTTGATCCGTGTCAATCTAACGGTGAGGAATCTGACGCGCGTGTTACGGTTTTATTTGGAACGCACTCCCCCCTCGTTTGTATTACACGCGCTTTTACATTCTTCTTCGACGATTTTGCTTCTTCTCTTCGTCCTTCACCGAGATTTTGCTTTCAATCTTCATATCTCTCGATTTAGTTTTCCAGACATCTACTTCATCTTCTATTTCGACATGTCTTCGTCTCAGAGATCTATCCAACGCGAACTCCCACTTCCATGTTATGTCTGTGTATTTTCAAATACATGTCTGTGCACTTTATAATATAAATGTCTGTGTGTTAGTTTTAAACATGTTTGTGTGCTGTATATAAGCATGTTTGTGTATTCTTCCATGTTATATCTGTGTACTGGTTTTAAACATTTATGTGTACTTTCGCATGATATGTCTGTGTGCTCATAAATTACATGTTTGTGTGTTGCTTTTAAACATGTTTGTTTATTGGTTTTAAGCATGTCTATGTATTTTCCCATGTTATGTCTGCGTATTTTCAAATACATGTCTGTGTACTTATAATATACATGTCTATGTGATGGTTATATTGATGTATGTGCACTTTTTCTCAAGTTATATATGTGCATTGCTTTTTATCATGTGTGCGTATTGCTTTTTAGCATGTCTGTGTACTATCAATAGACATGCTTGTGTAATTTTAATAGACATGTTTGCATGCTTTTTCTAATCTATGTATGTTTTTTGCATTCGGGTTATGTATGTTGATTGTGTTGTGGTGTCTGAGAAGGAGTCCCCTAGAGATATACCGGTTATAAGGGCATGGACTTCTGAGCTCATCAAAGCTAGGGAGGAGGAAGAAGTCTCTAATGGTGGCTTTGGTTTAGGTTATCCAAGTCTCTAACGTAATGTGATACACATTCATGCACAACTTCAACACAGAGTCATGTTCAAAGCTTATACACAGTCACCAACTAATGTTATGCACAGTCATGTTTTCACACTGGAATTAAATCACACACTCAAATTTAATATATACTACACAGTCATATGCAATCACAATACACATTCAAGTAACGATTTACCACACATTCATTCTCAATGTTATACACAGTCTAATTTACTCCTTTGTGTTCCAACCAAAATAATGAACAACACTTATTAAGAAGTTTATAGCACACAGTCAAGTATTCATTTGGTACGTCCACCAAAAAAAAAAAAAATAGTATTCATTTGGTACACAGTCATATGGGAAGTGAGCATGAGGTGTTCATTTGTCATAAAGGAAGCTTTAGTTGTAGATCTGATCTTATACTTTGTTGTTACACTGAATTTTATGTTTGAAATTCAAATTTCAATTGTAAAACGATCTCGATCGATTTGCCTGTGTTTCGATTTGGTTGTAAAACGATGTCAAAACGGAAATTGCAATTTATTCTACGAGAATCAAAACAACAGATTAAATGGGAAATGCACAGCGATGAAATTGGAATTCCATTGTTTTCCATGTGAGATCGAAGTTGGAGTTTTGAATTGATTGATGCGCATGAAATCCTCGCTCTCGCTCAAAACAAAGAAGAAGCAGTTTTTTTAGGAGAAAGCTTGCGAGCTTTTCACGCGCGCTCTCTCTTAGAGGCCCGTACACACGTGAACCGCCCTCTAAACTAGTTGATGGTTCAAAAACAATTAAGCCCGTGGTCAATCTTTACCTTATTTAGAATAAATCTTCAAACGTTTTTCTATTGTCGTTCTTAAGGGCACATGATATGCATATTAAAAATAGAAACTAAAACCCTAGAAAGAAAATAGTTAACCCATCATAAAAAGATTAAAAAACCAAAAAAATTAAAATTTATAAATTCTTTCCATTATTAACCTCTTATATTGAACACATGGTAGAAAAATTCATCTTCAAAAAACCAAGCTCTCACACCTTTACTTGTAATTATCCAACTATCCATTTATTTGATATTATTAATATTGCTTTATCATTACACGTTTTATTATATACTAATAAAGGTTAAAAATAACTAAACAAAAACAATTACATATATTTGAACTTGTTATTTGTGAAGAATATTACATACCTCACATACATTGGGAAATCGAGGGTCCCCCTCTGCCATTATTCGTTTTGTAAATCCGTCATTATCTCTATATATACATTTACAACGTTTTATTCCCTATCCCAAAAACGACAATTGTTGTATTGCTTCATTTTCTGTCAATTTTAGACTTTTAATCACACCCTCTCTAGAAAACAAGCTTTTTTTTTGGTTTTTTGCACCACGTCATTTAACGGCGTCGCCGTTCAAAGGCGTCAAATATAATAATACTTAAATTCTGATCGGAAAACTTTAATGTCGTCGACGGACGCCATTAGGAGGCGTGGCGGGGCGCCGTTCGATGGCGTGCCAGGCTGTCGGGTTATAAAACCCTAGCGACGACGAGTGAGATCGGAACCCTAGCGGCGAGGAGTAACGACGGGCGAGGAGCCACTAGCGACGGCGGCCGACGAGCAACGAGCGACGATCGATGACAGGCGAGGAGCGACCAACGGCGATTGACGACGCCATCTAGCAGCGTCACCGGGCACAAGTTGCTCTCTTTAATTAGCTTTCCGGTATCCGCTGAAAATTGAAATACACAAGCACCGCTTCAGTTTCCTATTGGTCCACGTGTCTAATATTTTTATTTTTCTTTTTCAACATATTAGATTTAAAAATCTTTATATTTGATAGGAAATCTTTTTTAACCAAAAATGATTCTGTGGAGTACGATTCTTCCCCCAGCAAAAATTTATCTTGTAAATTAAAATATTAAACTAATATAAATTAGCTTTGTAAATAACGCTTTCTTCTTCTATCCGAACAAATAACGTTTCAACTTCTACAAAGAAGTTGAATTCTCATTTCACTTCCATGGAAGGCGCCGATACCCACAGATTTCGAAGGCCCAACGACGCCGCCCATTGGCGTCCCACGACCCAACAACGCTTTGTCTTTTTTTTTTCGCAAAATTTAATTAATATAATATTCAGACGTCTTTAAATAGCGAAGACTTTCAATGGTGTGGTGCAAAAAGTCAAAAAATAGTGTGACGTTATAAATCGACCGGGACCATGATAGTTAGAACTTAGAACTGGCCAACAAATATACGTGTGAAATATTAATTGTTTTCATTCGTTTTGCATGTCATTTGTATAAACAACGACAAATCTCAACCAAAAAAATAAACAACGACAAACATAGTTTGGAATGACACGGTTAAATGTTTACTCCAAGAATGACATATAACAAGTTGGATGTAATTTTTACTCCAAGAGTCAATTTGGTAACTTTCCATCCCATAAAAGCATACCAAGGTCAAGTTAACGGCTAAAAAATTCACCACCAACTATTAAAAACATATCATGGACAGAATCAAAACAGAGAAATCTAGATATTACCTATGAAGTTTAACTACTTGATTAAATGTCTAAAAGTAAATATAAACATATATAAATACTTTGAGTTGAGTTCCAAACTAAATGTTTAATTAGTGCACACATTTAACCCGTCAACTTTTGATCAAAAAAAAAAAAATTAACCCGTCAACTAAAATATTTTTTTTTGGTTGAGGGCACTGCCCATTAGAGTCGAACCGGTGATCTCTGGATACTACCCTAGAGGCTTAACCGTTTAAATAGATGTCCGAAATATATTCTAAGTCTATATTGTCTATAGTATAAAACGGAGACAAAGTCTTCACAAAAAATTGCACCACGTGTCATATCTTTAATAAAATAATCAACCGGACCATTGCGTATATAAAAAAATAATAATCACAATAAAAAGATAAATATATATGATTTGATAAAAATAATCCGCTAGACCCTCCTCTATATAAATTAGGTAGTTAGAATCTCATATAATCTTATCCCGTAAAAATTGCCGAAAATTATGAATTATCTCATACCAAGAATTAGTTGTAATCTAATCACTTACAAATTAACAAAACATAATATCATATTAATACGTACGTACCTAATCTTTAAGCAACCTCATGCCACCTCGAATTAGTGTTAATTTTGTTAATCCGTACACTAATTAATTAACAAAACATAATATCATATTAATATGTACGTACCTCATAGTAGTGTTAATTTTGCAAGAATTAGTGTTAATTTTATTATTTAATAAAACATGATATTTATCGTAAAGTAATTTTTGAACAAATCTAACTTATTTATGTTATGAGTTTATTTACTATTGGTAAAAAACACTAATCATAATACGAAGATACATATATATGATTCTATATATTTCACGTGATCATTAACGTTACATATCTAATTAAATTGGGTTTATAAGCATCACCCGTAGGGGTTAAACTAGTTAAGTCATAATGATTAGCTTTATAACACGTAAGGAAAACACATATCTCTAGCATAATATGGGTTATTAAACTCCATGTGGTTTCCTAACCAGAGTGATGATCAAGTTAATGAACTTAGGCTCTCTCGTGGTGAGATAAGAGTCTAGAATCATTCCGTACCGATGAAACAACTCATCCATTATCGACTCCCCGAAATGGTACTTGAATATGGGTTCGAGTACGGCTCTATGAATCCTCAATCCTCTCTCCTCGTGATATCATCTTTCTTCCATTGACAAAAAGTTTCTCTGGTTCATACCGATTCGACTCGATCCCACGACACCCATCCCAGTTGATCTCGAACGTTCGAAGTTGGTCGATTTTGAAAGAGCCTTGGGTTTGAACCAAGTGTTTGATTTCTTGGGGACAAGGAGTATAATAAGGTATGTTGAAGGAGTCCACCATCTCTTCTTCAACTTTTCCCTACAAGTAATTAAAGGAAGAATGATTGAGACTTACTAGGGACTATTAACTGATTATAGTTAGCTTCATAATTAACCACGCAAGATTAATAAGTTGATTAGTGATTAGGGCTAATTGGAATGGTTTGACATGTCAGGCAAGGCAATTCGGAATGAGTCTAAAAGAAGTCGTACAATAATAGATTAATATACTTATGTTTGTTTGGTCAAAGTCACGGTCAGAAATAATAGCAATGATATTTTGGTTGAAATTCAGAAATAGCAATAATATTTGGGTTGAAATTCAGAAATAGCAGTAATATTTTGGTTGAAATTCAGAAATAGAAATTAAAAGTGCATCAGCATAATTTAGCACTACAATTCCAGCTAAATATATGGCTTTCCAATTAGTGCTCATAAAACTATTTTTTGTTGAACAAAAATACTTGAATATATATATTAAGCTCTTTGTAACAAAATTTTGTTTGTATCAAGAAGTAATTTATCTTATAGACTATACAATTATTTTGTTATGTTAAGGTAATTAAAAATGGCTTGGGAAAAATAATTAAGAAATAAATAATTACCTCATAAACTAAGGTCATGAGAGAATAAGCAATGAGTTCCCATTGAAGATAGCTATCTTCTTCCTCTATTGGATTGATCGATAGCCTTCCCATGAATGATAACACCATTCTTCCATCTTCAATCACTTCTTTCGAGCGCGACTCTAAAAATGATGTGAAGTCGCGCTCGAACTGCTTAATGTATGCTTGCACAATCTCTTTCGAGCTTGTCTTTGATATGTTTACCTTTCCTTTGTTTAGCATCGGCCTTGTCTTCTCATCCAACCCCAGGGGAAGCTTAATTCATACAATAAAACAAATTTTTGTTTTATTATCAATGAATAAAATTAGCTAGTATACATTGGTTTTTCATAATGCCGGCCTATTGAATTGAATGATAGAATAGCTGTAAGGAGTGCTTTTTTTATGATTGAGGGCAGTGTCAATGAGAGTCGAACGAGCGATCTTTGGGTACTTCCTTTGGAGCCTTAATGGCTCGACTAGATGCCTGAAGGCTTAAGGAGTGCCTTTCTAAGAAAGAGGGTATTCAAAAAAATTATTAGGCTTTAGTGTTATTAGCAAGTTGAAATAAGGAAAAAAGAGTTCATTTTTTTTCCTAGCAATTAATTTAAACTTGAGATAGTATATGATTAGTAGTACTTTTCACGGCGTACATGTTTTTGTTAAAATGCCTTAGCATAGCATTAATAAACATTAAAATGTACATGTTGAAAAATAATTAGAAATGTATATATATATATATAATTGGTATTGAGAGACTTGGGGTATCCCACATCGAGAAACGAAAAGAAAAAAATGTAATAATACTAATATATAAGTAAGGTGAAACTCATATTAACTTACTTAAGCTTTTGGGTTAAAGAGTGAATCTCAACTTATATTTAAAACACTAATAATTACGGATGCCGGGAGAAATTTCACAATGGGGGTTAACAACAACAACAAAAAAATGTACAACTTATGTACATCTTTCAGCATTTACGTAGTTATAAATCTTGTGATGAGCTTATTACCTTAGAAAGCCAATGCAAGCTAGAGGAAGAGTGCACAAAGTGCAGACTTTGAGTAGGAAACAACCCGCCATAAAACGAACCCGGAGCTCCAAATACAAAGCAAGGCCCGAATTCGTCACCCTTCTCACTCTTCAGCTTCTCAAAGAAGCCCGGGAGCGACTCAAACAAGTAGTTAAAGTCGTTCCCGGGCAAGTCATTAAGGTAAACAACCACCTCCGGTGATTTCCCGCCTCTTTTCCGCCACATGTCATACACCACATCCAACATGTGCGTGATCGCCGCCAACGCCGTTGGCCCCGACGAGCACCCGAGATCCGCTATTCCAAGTTTGCCCTTCTCTGTTGTCATTCCGCTGTCGAGGCATTCCACTAGGGCTTGCTCCGTGTAGGGCTTTGTCATATGTAGTATATCATTCTTCAACAATAAATATATATTATTAATTGATTAATCATAAAAAATATCAACTAAAATAATATTTAAATCATTATAGTAGGATTTAGCAAGACCTGAACAGTGGAGTTCTTAGCGTAGCTATCCTCTCCGGCACCTCCGTTCATGTGGAAGACTTGGTTTACATCCATCTCTCTAATATTAAACTTTTGTTATATCTTCTTTGGGTAAATATCTTAAGTCATTTGATTATACAATGCTATATGCCGGTATATATAGAGCGTATATTATGTTTTTCAAAATTACTTGTCAGTCAATTTATTATTTTTCAAGGTCACTATACGATGAAAACAAAAAGAATGTTTATAGTTTGGTGTTATTATGTGTTTTTACATTATTATGTGCAGTATCCCGATCCCTAACCGAAGATGTTTTGAAACTATGATACAAAAAAAAAAATTATGTTTATAGTTCACATATTCATTTTTCTGTTCACGTGAATGGTTCCGTGTGATTTAAGTGACTTTAATTAATTAACACATATGTATAACACACTTGTAGTATCAGATTAATTATTTTAAATTAGTGGTAGCAATTGCATCCGGACAATGTACGTGTGTGAAATGTAAAAACAACGTTAGGTATATATCAATATCTACATTAAACGTTTTTTTATATTTTTCTCGTGGACCTAGGCTCAGGGACCATGATGACCATCTAGGCCATGTCGCTCATGACAAACGAAATTGGACAAAAAATAGGCAGGGTGGTCATGTATTAATAGAGGTGTACGTTTTTCAGTAATTTTACACTATAAGTAGGGTGGTTAAGTTAAATATGATATGGGTGGGCTTAAAACATATACAAACACCCAAACTTGTTCATTTTTGGTCATTTGAACACCTGACCTTTAAAACGGACCTATTGAGCACCCTAACTTGTCAAAACCTACCTATTAAACACCTCTTCCCTAACGTGACATTGTGCGTGTGATGTACACTTATTTAAGAGTGTTTTCATTAAAAGTTAGATATTTTTAAGCTTATGTGTATAAAGAAATTTGCCCGACAATGTTGTATGGTGACGGGTTTAAGTGACACTTAATTTAACGAGGAGGCCTTATCTGACATTACGTTGCCTTTTTTTTGCTTAATCATGTTCACGTAATAGCGCGTGCGTATTACAACACTTCGTAATCAGGGACGAGGTGTTTAACATGTAAGTTTTGACAAGTTAGGGTGTCCAATAGGTCCGTTTTAAAGGTGAGGTGTCCAAATAACTAAAATGGCTCAAAACACACCAAAAATTCACCAAATTTATTATTTTCAAGAAACCATGGATGATATTAGAGATGCTCTAAACAAATCGAGAGGGACCATAACATTTAGAACCGAGTACGAAAAAGGGACCGCATTCTGGTTTAACTATTCCGTGCTCATCTTTGGTAAAGGTTGGAATGTTCATCGGTTTAACTATAACCACAAGAAATAAGGATGGATTTGGACTAATTTTGATTTGGGATGGAAAGTCATGTACATACCAAAGTTGATGTGGTCACGGAACTAGAATACCAGTCCATGGTCCCCAGGTCCCTGTTCCAATGTACTAATCCTGTTTATTTCGTAGGTTCTTCGTTCGACTTAATCGAACAAAATCATTCAAGGCTTGTTTTAGTTTGGGTTCAAAAGGTAGTTTTTTTAACAAAAGTACTTTTAGTTAAAAAAAGTAGAACGAGGAGTGACACCACTAATAAAATTACGCTCTAAATATTTTACAATGCGCTTTTGATTACCGTATTCCTCGCACAAGTATTTATTCTACACGAGATTTAAATTCCGAAATTTGTAGCTCTCTTTTCTTTTAGGTCGAAATTTGTAGCTCTCTTTTCTTTTAGGTCGAAATTTGTAGCTCTCTTTCGAAGGCGAGTGCCATTTGACCATATACTTAATGAAGTTGCATAACTTCGAAAAGTTCAAGACTATTTGTCGTAATTTGTAACCATCCTCAAAGTGAGGCTATTTCTTGAAATCTTCCCTTTTCAAGCTTTCAAAATCCTTTTCTTTGAAGGAGGTACTTTTCCTTCAAATTACAGGTCTGAATTCTTTATCATTTTGGGCCAGACTATTAAATACTAACGCCCTAACAAACTGAGAGCGGCCCAAACAACTCGGCCCAAAAAACTCGGCCCAAAACTAATTTTGTATCATCGCGTCTTCTTCTCCAAGAAACCTTCTCACCGGCAAACTTACATAACACGCCTGAACCCACCGGAAAACAGAATTCGCCACAAACCACCGGAAAAAGATGATTTCACTTCCCTCATGCGAAACAATCGACCTTCCATCTCTCAAATCACTGATCTCCACCGCCGCCTCCGTGGCGGCCACCGCCGTCCTCATCCGCTCCGTGACAACCGACCTCGTCCCCGGCGATCTCAGCGACTACTTCTCCTCTCGCCTCCGAAGCTTCTCGAAGAAGCTCTCGTCGGAGTTCGTCGTCGTCATCGACGAATTCCACGGAATCGCTCCCAATCAGCTCTTCGAGGCCGCCACCGTATACCTAGGGTTTCAAACCACGCCTTCGATCCGCCGAATCAAGGCGATCAAATCCGATAAGAAGAAGGAAGTCTCGTTCGCCATTGACGAGAAGGAGGAGTTCGTCGACCGCTACGAAGGCGCTCAATTGAAGTGGACTCTGCTCACCTCGCAGATCAACGGCGGTCCACGAGAGAGCAATCGCAAATCGGAGCTGAGATACTACGAGCTTAAATTCAATCGGAAGCATAAGAAGACGGTGTTCGCGAGCTACTTACCGTTCGTTCTCCGATCGGCGAAATCGATCAAGTTAGAGAAGAAGGAGATCAAGCTCCACACCGTCGATTACAACGGGACTGATTACTGGAGTTGTGTGAATCTGGATCATCCTTCCACGTTTGAGAAAATCGCCATGGATCCGGATCGGAAGAGGGAGTTGATCGAGGATCTTGACAGGTTTCGTGGCCGGAGAGAGTACTATAAGAGAGTTGGAAAGGCTTGGAAACGTGGATACTTGCTGTACGGACCGCCGGGGACTGGGAAATCGAGCTTGATAGCGGCCATTGCGAATTACTTGAGGTTCGATGTGTATGATTTGGATTTGAAGGAAGTGATGTGCAATTCGGATTTGAGGAGGTTGTTGGTTGGAACTGCTAGCAAGTCGATTCTGGTGATTGAAGACATCGATTGCTCCATGGAGTTGAAGAACAGGGAGAACGAGGACGAAAGCTCCGTCAACGACGACAAGGTTCGGTTCGGTTCGATCCGATTAGATTGTTCTTCATTTCATGGAGTTTGTTTTTGATTAGTTGGTGGTGATTGCAGGTGACTTTGTCTGGATTGCTGAATTTCACCGATGGTCTATGGTCAAGTTGCGGAGACGAGCGGATAGTGATCTTCACGACGAACCATAAGGACCGGCTCGATCCAGCGTTGTTGAGACCGGGTCGAATGGACGTGCACATTGAGATGTCTTATTGTTCTTTCAGCGGATTCAAGATCTTAGCAGCTAACTATCTTGGAATACAGGAGAATCGATTGTACAAGGAAATTGAAGATTTCTTGGGTCGAGTTCAGGTGACACCAGCCGAGGTTGCCGGAGAGCTAATGAAGAGTGACGACGTTGAAGTGGCGCTCAAAGGCTTAATCAAGTTTATGCACGTTAAGGGAGAACAAGTGAAAATCTAACTTTGCTAGGGACATATTTATTATGATTTGGTTTTAAATAATTGTTGCAACTGGCAAACATAATCTGCAACAACTGAGATTATGGTTGTAGCAGAAACATATATATACATTTCTTAGGCGAGGAAGAGGCCGTTTTGAGAGATCCCAATGTTGCCAATTTGGCCGAGTTATGCAGGCATGAACAAACACTACTTTGATCACTTATATGTACAAAAGTTTTGGGTCTATACAGAAAGTAGAGTGGTAGATAGACATATATGCAGAGGGAGAGATGGCTATCAGCTTTGCGGAAATTCCATGGCTCAGGTGAACATTCGCTTCGTTCTAGTGAACTGAAAAAATGGAAGATTAAAGCCACCAAGTTCAGTGGGTGTGGGTGTTTAGGCCATTAGCCATGGATTTGATTCAATGAGCTTTAAAGGTGAAAGCATTTACCTGTTATGCCCAATTCTTCTTAGACCGGAGTCGAGTAAGTTCATTCTTATATTTAGCTGCAATGTAAATACAAATGACCTTAGAACCAAATTAACTTGAAATGACAGCCATCAAAAGATAGATTTCTGAGGGGCTGTGAGTACCTGCATCCTGATAGCGTTCTTCACTAGCAGCTTCCATCATGCTACAAAGCAGGTTGAATTCCTCTGTCTCAGCACTAGTCTGCCCACTTGGCCTGAGATAGTAACAGATTATATTGAGGCAACCATTTATGAGTTGGAAAAATAACTGATAGACTCAAATTAAATTGCTTCCAACTTAAGGAGCAGTAACCCTCAGTAGTTCAAGCTTGCCATATTGTTTTCAGTTTACTAATTCCTCCTCTTGGATGGTTAAACTTAATTATTAGGTCACTAATCACTATCTAGTGAATGAAACAGAAGCACACTATATAAGTTCAGTTCCTGATTGCTTCGGCAAGGTAGTCCTAAGACTCCTATATAAGCTAGCATTTAACCCTCTTAAAAGGTTGACCAAACATGAAAGAAACTTTTCTGCACAAAATCTGATGAATAATAAATATACCTATCCATCTCTGTCAATAAGAAAGCATCTGATAAGGGTTCATATGTTAGCCTTGCAGCTTCTTCAACCACTCTCATCCCATCACTGTAAGCCAAATGCTTGTTAACCTGTATCGGTACCTACAACATAATTCGGTCACAATGTGTGAACCAAGTTAAAGAGCATCGTAGTTGTAGAGATGCAGGGAAAAAGTGATTTAAACAACTTTTCTATATTTAGATCTGAATCGTGTAGGGGAACTGAACTGCAAAAGATCAAAGGTCGAACTATGTAGGTACCTGGCATCGCACTGCAATGTTAATGGCATCAGAAGGTCGAAGATCAAAGGTGATACACTCTGCTTGATTGTTGACCTGTAATTACGAAAAGAAGAAACAATATTATAACCAGTTTCTGAGTTTAAACCTATTCCCTAAAAGATTCAAATCAGCAACGATCCTTACCTTTGAGAGGTATATCTTAGCATAGTAAGCTTCATGCACTCTCTGAGTTACTCTGACGAGTTTGATCTGGAGATAACAATGAGATCTCCAATTACATATGTCACATAAGAAAAACGATCAAAAGATAAATACATGGTTAATCAATGTCAAAATTGATCTTAGAGATCTACATGTTTTACCATATAGTGTTGGTACTCTTTCTTCCTTCTTGCATAGTGCAAGAATTCTTTTGGCCTTTCCTACTCCCATGTATTTCTGGATTCCTCTTACTCTATTTGACCAAACTTAATATTTCTCCTTAAATCCAAAGCCTTTTTTTTATTTTCAATAACCTATGGTGAATACTGTATAGCATCTTCTGCAAAGTGCCTCAAATTACACTTAACACTTTCACATTTCAGAATTGAGGCACATTTCCTTCTATTCTCAATATATAAATTTCAACGGCATAATGCTGGTACTTTCTATAATCATTTTGATCCACATAATGTATCCAAGACTAACGAGGATAATTCAGATACAACTTACCACATATCCCATCTTCTCAACCATCTCCTTTATGACATTATACATTGTTGGCCTAGCCTGTAAACAACAAACATGAAATAATTAGCATACATTGGTTGTAAACCAGAGCATTTTCCTTAGCACGAATTTGAAGAAAGTGTCTGAGGCAGTAGGGAAGAAATAAACATACTATGTGTACATTGCGAAGGGCTGCCATGAGCAGCACACTTGGCGTCTCCACTACATTTTAAAACATACCATAACTTAGACAATGGTTCAGAAAATTATGTATTATGAATTTACATCCTTACAGAAAGGCATTAGGACATACAAACAATTATAGGAAGAAGTAGTCCAGTTCCATCTTCCATCTTTAGCACAATAGCAGGATGTGGAGCATAATCTGGTGAATGCCCAGCTTGTGGATTGTTATGGACACAATTCAAGAACATGCCATCTCTCATCTTGATGGTGAAGCCCTCAGAACCACTCTTCACCTCGACTACAAACAAACAACAAAAATAATATTGATCAGTACGTCCATCTTATGGAAGGCAGACCCAAGCATAATACAAGAATAACCAAGACAGACTTTTTGCGCGGGGATAAGATAATACACAAGTCTTGACCATATAATAACTAAGTAAAAAACAAATACTGATTGGTCAGGTGCAATTGGAATTTGGAAAGGTTGACTTGCAATTGACGAAAATCATTCACACAGAGCATAAAGATAATAGACTACGATACCAGCTTCAATAACGCTGCAGTTGACATAATCCTCATCACTCTCATTGAAATTTTCTGCTTTGCTGTTGTCATTTGATGAAGAACTGAATGTACAATTTATTCTCAGTCTCCTTTTGGCACGAAATCGTTGAGTTGTGCTGAACTCAGTAGCCTTTCGTACACGAATACCATTACATCCCCAGAAATGGCTTCTAAGAAGTGTAGCCTTTCGAACAGCTCCGTTGGCCATCATTGTGCAAGCACCACCTCGTGTGGACCGAATGGTGGGGCAAACAACAGGTCCCTGCAAGCTACCCATCTTGTGTACTTTCCAACCTAGGAATTTATGCAGCTGGATTAAACATAAATAGATTAGCTAATATGACTTATAACTTAAATAATATAGTATGACATACATAGCCAGCAATAATGGTAGTAATATAATAACAAAACACTTAATTAACTGTAATTTGTCAACTAAGCATCCATAATATCTGACGAAAGCATTATTCATTACTATTTTGAGAACTCGTTCATTAATTAGAATTGAAGTTACTGCACTAATAATAGTAACACAACACATTTATGCCAGAATGTTTTCAGCTCTGTGACAATTCAGGTTCATCAACCTTTATCCCAAGCTCTAAAGATGCTGCTACTAACCTATTACAACCAGAATTAACTCTCTCCAAAAGTCAACTCATCTTCAAGATGACTCTCGGAAGTATGAACAAGACAATGCAAGATGCTCATACTCCATAGTCTCCATGAGACAGAAAATCTCAGAAACTCAAAAGCAGACAAATGTTGATAGGACTAATTCTTCTGAAAATTGAAACATGGAAATGTCGAGAACGATTTCCACAGAGACACTGAGTCAACAATTTCTCTTTCCGGATTTCAATACAGAAAACATCTTCCGCAAAGAGTCGAATTCCTCAAACGAAGACGGAAATCCGTAAGTAACAGATCCTAATTCCGCAAAGATCCACAGCAATCCGAGCTCAAAAGCCCTAAATTCCACTTCATATCAACTAATTCGGCAATTTCAAGCACATCAAACTCAAATCAACAGCAAATAACTAGAAAACATCGAAGATAACTCAAAACTTCATCACACTATTTTCAATCTCCCCAAATCGATTAGCGACGAATGATCATATACCTGAAACTTCTCGAAGGAGGAGGAATTCGAACTTTTTCCTTATTCAGGCGCAGATTCAGGTCCAAATGTTAGGTCTTCGTCACAGAGGAGAGATTCAAAGGACGATCCAGAAGATTAGACTGTGCAACAAACACCAAAGGACCGATACAGACAAGGAATCGGATAAAGAGGAGGAAGAGTGCTACGAAAGCGAAAACGGATTCCTTTCTCCTTTTATTTTCCGGATAAATGAGATCCTATTGTGTGGACCAATATGCCCCTAATGTTTGAGTGACTGAGGAGTTTAAGAGGAGGGCATATTCGACTTTGACTTGGTCTGGAAAACCTCCGGCGTCAGGATTGTTGGCTGCCGAGATGGCGTTCGGTTATGGCTGAAGTGGATGCTTCAGCTTGTGCCACGTGTTGTTCTTGGATAAGGATTCTCTGCAACTCTGAAAAAATGAATTTGCTAAAACTATTTTTGATTTTATAGATATGCATTAAAACTAAATCAATCACCTAATTGGGTATAACTGCAACAACAATTACTCAGTGAATCCCGCGAGAACAAGGTTTTAGGGGTTTGAATAGGGACATTTTAGACCTAAATGATATACACCTGAGAAAATCCAAGAGTTTTGAAAACAGACCGATTTTACAAAAAATAAACCAACCTAATTGGAGTACTAATTTGAATTAATTTCATATGAAAAAATTAAGTCACTTTATGCTGTGATTAATGTACTTTTCAGTAAGTTGTATTTCCAAATATTTGGTTAGGTTAGTTTTGAATTCATTAAACCGCTAGATGGTTGTTTGAAAATGACTATGCTAGTCATTGGAGCTTAGTGTAAGTTATGCGTTTGAATCGATGTACAAAACAAACCATTTATTTACTGTGTCGTCTTGGAGTCTCGAACCTAAGACTTCATGGTAAACTCATTAGTGTTCAATCAGTGAGCTGATGCGTCAAATGCTAATAAATCCCTATCTGATGAGTACAATAACCGAGATGTTGTTTTCATCTTCGTAGATTTGCTCCAAACACATTTTGATGCATTTGTTTGTTTAATACTTGCATTCTGTATTTCCGTATTTGGTATCATTTCAACATCAGAGTATGGACTGTTAATTTTGGGCCCATTGGGCTCAAGAAGTCCCACATGAGTGCCCCCATTAAGACTTTTTGGGCGGCGATCTGTTGGACATGTTTTTTATGTAAAAACTTTGAGCATACATGGTTGTTAGAATATTGATTGCATTGTGGTTGTGGTCCTCGTATTCTCCAAATCTTAAACCAGAGTGGCATTAAAATATTTTTTGTGAATCTTTGAATCTGAGTGGTGCACTAGTGTTTACATACATCACTAGAGAACAAGTGTTATTTCAGGAATACTCTTGTAATTAATCCTTTCTTACTTTGCGTGTTGAGAT
Organism: Polygonum maritimum; assembly: GCA_963924305.1. Classification (NCBI taxonomy): domain Eukaryota; kingdom Viridiplantae; phylum Streptophyta; class Magnoliopsida; order Caryophyllales; family Polygonaceae; genus Polygonum; species Polygonum maritimum. The sequence goes on along the minus strand of OZ002729.1, from coordinate 4,001,731 downwards.
TAAAGACATATCCCACATCGTGAATTAGAATATAAATCACCCACAAAATAAGTATATGGGTCCATAGTATCCCATGAGTTTATGTATTGGGTCTACCGTATATATACGCATGAAGTGACGTGTGACCCCTACGTCAGATATGTCCCACCGACTTTAACATGGTATCAGAGCCTGTTTGGACTGGCCGGCCTTAAAGCACGAGATGTCAAGTGCAACTGACATATTACCACGCATATGCACATGAACCGACGTGTGAACCTCAACGCCATATATGAATGTCCGACTTTAACATTGTGCAATGTGTATTGGACCTCCGTTGATTTAAATTTTAGATATGAAATTAAGGGGATTGCATTTTGTAACAATTTGAGATTTAGGAGCATAGTTATATAACTTGTTGGCAATGTGATACATAAACAAATCGACAATCTGCACAAAGAAACATATATTCAATATTCATGGTGGAAATTCAGATTTCACACAAAGTAGAAATGGACAAATCGACAATTTGCACAAGATGGTGTCCTTTTACCTTAGCATTGAAGGCATACAACCAGAAGTTTTGCAGAGATTGGGCCTCACAGATTGGTTAAAAAAGTGATGCCAAACCAACTTTCTTCCACCCAAAAAAAGAAACAACATAATTTACCAATTTTAAAAAGAAACATGCAAGGATTTTTCACTTTCTTTTTCTTACCACCAAAGTCCCACATTCTGTGTTCAACATTTATAGCATCTTGTAACGCTATAGTGCTTGGAATATAGCTTCTTTGATACGGGGAAAAAAAATGAGACTGATTACTATAGATTATTATAAATAAGCTTAATGGGTTATTACTACTATTATTAATTATTTTGGAATAAAATTCCATACCCAACTTAACCAAATCATTATAAATATAAAAAAAAAGGGGGGAAATTCCTTTGGGTGTCTCTAAGGTTTTGTCTTTTTCTTTTGGTGTCCAAGAAAAAAAAAAATATTCCGATCCTCTTGGTACCCCTGAGGTTTTGGCTTTTTCGGTTGATGGCCCTCTTCGGTTCAAATTAGTCAATTTCAAGTTTACCATTACGTGCAACACCCTTAAATTAATAGGATGATGAATATAATGGTAAGCTTAAAATTAGCTAATTTAAAGAATAAAGATTTATGGGTAAATGGTTGACTTGAGAGGAGATCAATTCATGATATGATATGTCTTGTTTGACAACAACGGGGAGAAGCACTTACAAGGATCCCAAACCGACCCCTACAACGCTGGCATTGAAGTAGAAAGCTCTGCAAATTGCCACACACTATATTCTCCATCCCCCACTCTCAAATCTGTCTTTTTTATGTATATTTAATAATTCAATATAACAATATGAAACTAAAAAATATGCAAATTAATGGGCTATTAGAATGTCATGAAGGTTTCCTTTTTTAGTCGATATTTTCTGTTTTTCTAGCCGGTTTACCCGTTAGTTATGAATACTTTTCTTGTTCACTCAATTAAGCAATTTATCTGATATATCGCATTTCTTTGTTTCTTGTAAAAAAAAGTGTGGATGGCTTGTTTTTAATTTAGCTCTCACATCTTTCATGCACTGTCATAATATCACTTTTTCTTTATTTTCCCCAATCTCTGTAGTATATTGTACAACATTAAGCACTCGTTTACTTAAAACAACGGAAACATAAATGAAATAGTTCCCTTTAGTGTCAGGATACATTCACAAAGATTTTTTTATCTTACTTTGGAGCTTTAAATTAATGAGTACGTAGTATAGAAAAACATAATTACCTGTTTTTGTGTGGTAAATGAGATATCATAATCATATTTCATAACCAAAATTTGTGCTAATATAATGTATCATATTGAAGCACGAACCTAAAATAGACTCGTGCTTCAATATGATACATGATAAACCCATCTTACCGAAGTTTTTATTCTTGAGTTAGCCCCTAATACATAGCTCAACAAACTAGAATTATTTCCTTTCTAAAGGTAAACCCTAATTAAGTCCAATGTACTCGTGCATGATGATAGTACTTGTGAAGCCTTGAACAACTTGCATGTGACTTTCCAACCAAGCCAGGCCTAGCCTACGTACGTACCACTGTTTTGCTTTCTTTAAATTTGGTGGGGTCTGTCTACTTAACGTTGAAGAATAAAGATCCTTTACTTCATAATTACAAGCTTGTTGTATACTTGAACAATATGTTCATTAACCATGGACATGTCGGTCGATGATGATATGAGAAGACTACGACCTTTAATGCAACTGTTTTGCTTGCACGCTCCATCTGTACAAAACTTTTTATCTTTTTTTTCTTTTTAAATAGATAGAAAAGAAAAAAAGCATATTTATTTCTATAGTTTGTATTTTCATATATAATCACCTTTTAATTTATCTATCGATATTGTGAAAACCCTTTCTTGTGATGAGAAATTTACTACCTAGACGTCGGTAAACACCAATCAAGTAAACCGGTTTGCGTTGACAGACTCGGTTCAATAGTAAGATAATTGGTAAGACTTGACGTTTTATTCAATTGAAGGGTCATAATTAAATAAAAACCGAACCTGAAACCTCCCAGCATTAATATATGTATCTCTTACCACTAGGTCACTCCACTTGGGATAATAAGTTGAACAATTTTTTTATTTTGTGTCCTAAGGGAACACAATAAGCAGCTAATAATAGAAATATTTAGTAAATCTTAATTTTTTTGTTTTTAAATTTTGTTTGTGACTCACTCTTTCCTTTTTAGGATTTTAGTTTCCGTTTTTGGTATGCTTATCATGTGCCATTAGGGCACACAATAGAAAAATCGTAAATCGAAAACTTTGCTTTCTTCCTCTTTGAGCTTTTTTATGGATATATAAAACTAATTATTTCACTATGATGAGTGACCTTAATTATATAAAGCTATTGATATGTAGCCTTCATGTTTGGTAGAACCTTGTGATCAATTAGATAGACGAATTAAGCAAAATGAATTCAGTATAATATTAGCATGTTATATATTAGGAATTAATAGCTACATTACATTACATTGGAATGGCTTTAATTTCATTGGTAGATGGAGTCACTTGAACTATATCTGTGTAACTTTCATCGATCTATATATGGTAAACACATTATGGCCAATTTGGTAGAAGAAGCAAAGCAAGCTTTATGTTTAAAGCATATTACTGTATTAACTTTTTTATTAGGGCAATGCTAAAGCTTTAGGTACATTAAATAGGCAAGTTTGAAGGTAGAAGGCAAAGCATATATGGAAGATATATAGGAGGTGTTAGCCAATTAGGACATGAAATTAAAGTAGTGGTTGAGAAACTAGGAACTTATTTAGATTTTTTTTTGTTAGAAAGCATTAAAGTGGTTGATTTTGTGTGGGAAGCATTGTCAGCTTCTAGAGGCTTGTTCCTCGATGCACATTATATGAATGAACACATTGCTTATACATTGGAGCTTTTTTTGAAGTAATTATTAAGACCATTTATTAGGAAAATCCGTGATTCTTTGATGTAGGATTTTTTGGGGAGAGTGTTTAGTAAAATTTGTAATGATTTTATTCATGAAAGCTAGTTTCATGATCCCTAAACTAATAATGTCAGTCTTGTGAATGTATGAAAGCCTAAACTAAAATTCAGCTTGAACTAAGGTTCCATTCGACTGGGCAGATGGCGGAGAGCGGAATAAGGAAAAAGCTAGTGAAATTCAATCCCCTTGGGGTACAAGGGTGTTATTTTTTTGAGGATTTCGTCCCCGCTAGCGGAACACGCTACTCATTCCGCTAGTACCGAACATAGCCTTAATTAGTAGCTAGTTAGCAAGTAATGAGTTTGTAAATTGTAAATGGCTTTTTTCTAATATTCTCTTAAGACACATTGTACAAAAATCGTTATTTTAATTAATTAAATGAAGAAACTACTACTCCGTAGTTTAGCTAAATATATAAATATAGTTGCCTTAGTTAATCAATTTATAACTACGTTAATTAATTGCTTTTTTTGGTAAAGTAGTATCGTAACTATATACTAAATTAAAGCGGATGTTAAAAATAATAATTATCATGATATGTGTCAACTTTATATTAAACCACATCACTCATCTTTATTAAAATAATATAATCGATTAATTTTGATTGTAAACCCCACATATAAAATATGAAAGAATATATATCATTGAAATTGTATCCATAAGTTTTCTTTTAATATATAATTAATTAATCTTAATATATACTAAATTGGAGATTATAATAATAATAATAATGAAAAACATATGTCAAGTCCAATCAAATATATAATTATATTAAAATTCATAAACATTAAAGTAAATTATAAAATTCTTAAGAGTATTCAATACTTATACAAGATTTTATATCAAACTATTCATTTAAATAACTTAATATAAAATTTAAACTAAGTTTATAGTTAAATCAAATTTGTGTTTTCAAGACACGGGACTAATGCTGTTACTAAGTTGAAGAAGAATATAATGTGATCCTCGTTTGGTATTTTATACCCCCGAAAGCAGATCTAGACTCTCATTAACAAACCCTAATATCCTATTATAACATAAAGTTAATTAACAACCATTGTTAATTCCTTTAGTCACATTGCCTAGATCGAGTAACAGAGTCTATATATAGATTCTTTTTTTTTTTGTACTTACCCATAAAAGTAAAACCGAAGATCTCTAAGTGTTATTTGAAAAATTTGACCAATTGACTAAATATACAAAGTCATTTCGAATATGTCATGTACCTTAGAGGAGTTTGGTATCTTTTTGTAATAAAGGGAAATAATGGGGTCAAGTGTGCAATAGTTGAAAACCTTTATATGGGTTGTTGCAGGTTGTTCGGAGTATCGAAGAATTGAACAGAAATTTCAGCTCTCTAATCTCCTTCTTCTTCCCTTAATCTTTCTCTCTAATCCAATCTCTTCCCTATTCTCTCTAATTCGGTCCAAATCCTATCAAAACCCTCACAGAATATAACCTCAAGATATACTCCCAAACCAATGTGAAATCACTCGACTTTGGAGTGGAAAGTTTGCGATTTAACGCAGCTTCGTAAATCCGGATGGTTAAACATCAATCGTGGGTTAGATTTTGTTAATTTTATTTTGTCCTTTGTTAGGGTTCATCCACTTAAATTAATTTATTAGGATACTTGGTAATCAACTTGAGATTTTTTTTATATGCGCACAATGATTAATTAGGACAAAAAATGTAGGTGAAATGGCATGTAACTTGTCGTTCACTCCAACATTTTTTTTGATCACACACTCCAACATTTTTAATCACGGGTTTGTCACTATTAATCTCACTGCTTAATTAAACCGTTGCGATCAATTATCAGATTAGTTTTCCTCAGCTCTTTTAACTGAGTCACATTTCCTATCAAGTGCTAGAGACGTACATTTAAAAGGAAAAATCATTTATTGCAAGTAATATTCCAATATTAAAACACCGTATTAAATTATTAATCTCACTATATATTACATAGTTTTGTGGTCCATGATTAATAATTACGCAGTATATATAACATCAAATTGCTACTCCTAAATTCCTTCGAACATCTAATCAAGCGAGAATACCTTCAAAAGTAGTACATAAAGATCTTCAGTTTGACTAGCCTCTCAAAGACAGTACTCATGACAACAAAAAGTATAATAGTTCGGAATCGTGCATTTTATAAACTGATTGATATCATATAATGTTTTCATTGATGCATCTTATATATAAAATTTACAAAACTTAAAACATTTTTCGAAAAACTCATAGTTCAATTAGTTCACTACCAATTATAGGGCCTGATGTAATGGCTTTAAAGTATTACCATAAGGCCCAAATTCATTACATTAGACCTAGTGTAATGGTTTTTTGTAACTTTTGGTCTGTTACAATAGGGGAGGGGGGGTTGCATTAGGCCTAATGTAACACTATGTTCGCCTAGAGTAACGGACAAATAATTTTAGAACTGACCATTACATTAGAGAAGAATCCATTACCTATTACATCCGTTACATACCCGTTACCATTGGTTTGATCATTACATTAGCTATATACCATTACCTTTGTTTGAACCATTGCATTAGTTTCGTTTCATTGCCTTTGTTACCTTGATTATAATAGAGTGCAATTTGTTTTACATATATATATATATATTATTTATTCATATTATACCTGCTGAATTCGTATGTAATTAAATCTCTAACAAATTCAATCAAACACTTTAACTCAAATGTCAATTGATTAATTACTCAAACTTTCAATCTAGAATTACAAAACATTGCCAAGCATCCAAATCCAAGTGTTGCATGCATACATGGCCAATAATGTGCTGCCTAATTGTATATATATAGTGAATCAGCTAGAAAGCTACATTGTCAAATGCAAATGCAGAAATCAAAAATAAACCTAAGCATTCAAATGCAGTTTTTAATACTGATTTCCCAAAAGAGTTAACAATGACCTAAGCTTCATCTTCAACCTTCTTTCAACCATTCAAATCTTCTTAGCTTTGATTGTCTTCATCTTCATCCTGTACAAATGTAAGATAGAAATGTGCTTCAATCTTTTGGGATATTAACAACAGAACTTATATATAGATACTTCAAATTTATACTCAACAACACAACCAACCAACATGCAATATATACCTACTTCAGCAACACAGTCAGCCAGCCAAACTTGTTTTCAATCAGTAAACAAGCAATAAAAAATGGGTCTGTCTACAACAAAGTCAAGTCATTGCATAACTTCAGTGAACAACAACAACAAATTCAATTCATTGCATGTACTCCAGTGAACAACAACAACAACAAACTCAATTCATTGCATCTACTTCAGTGACATCTAGATCAATTCCAAAATAAAGTAAAATATGTAGACGGAGTGATGACTGACCTAAAAAGATATTAGGGCTCACACTTATTGAGGTCAACTTTGGAAAAAAAAGAGTTGTACTAGTAAAGTAGTGAGTGAACTATCGAAAAGATACTCTAAACACACATAAAGCATTCCAAAACCAAATTGAACCTAGCACATGAATGGTACTTTTGATACTTCACACCAGCAGAACAAAAGAACGGTAGAATGTACCAAGCCTCACACCAGCAGAATTTCAGAATACAAACAGAACATATCAGCTACTTAATTCACTTAAGCTGTCGGGAAAAAAAAAACAGAACGTAATCTATAGTTACAAATTAGAGATAGGAAGATAAGTTTACATAGCAAGAACGAGCTCTGAAAAAACAATTCCAGAATCATGAACATCTTCAAATCCAAAACAACAAGCAATCCAAGAATTTTAAATTGAGCAAAAAAAATTCACCAGAAATATAGGAAATCAAGCGTGTGTAATAAATGACAGAGAGTAACAACAACAACCAAAGAAATCACTAAGAAGAAGGAAGTAAGAAATTACGTTCAATTGTAATTTAAATACAAGTTACCAAGGTTTCCAGCCATTGGACCAAAATACCATCACTCTTCTTGCTGTAAAAACGCGATACTGAAAGAAGTTTAATTACTCACCTCTGAATATATGATTAAAATGCCAATCGTGCCCATGAAGATCTTTTGCAACCAGCTCTTAGGTGAGGGTTGGCTGGCTCATATCCTAGATCAAGACCAATTGCAACAAAAGAAAAGTCTGATCAAACTAAGCTCAACACATCCAAATCGAAATATTTATAAAAAACAGGCAAGTATGAAATTGTGAGTACCAACTGAGGAAGACATTCATTTGCATGCTTCCGAAGAACAGAAAATCCTACATGGGTACTCGTGTCTGAAGCTGTGAGAATGTGGCAAAGCGAGTCGACTTTTGGTCTTTGGAGCTCGGGAAGAGATTCATATGGGCTAACCAGCTCAGTTTGCTACACCATCACATTAAACATAGGCTAATGATAAGATAAATATAGATTATATTTTCTATCCAAATGAGCAATTTTCAAAATTGAAAGCTAACGATAAAATGGAGTCACACTTTATATCTCGTAAAAAGTCATGCATGAGATCAAAACTCCAAGAGATTTAACTTACCTGCCTCTAGCCACCACTCAATAGGCCTCCACACTCACCAACAAGCTTGTCATAACCTTGCCAATCAAGAGATGATATTACATAATCCAATGAAGATACTTGTACTGAAAGTTTATTGGTATTTTTCAATTTTTCATTTGTAGATGTTACACTGTTACGGCATTAACTCATTGAGAATACGTTCTACTGGCCAAGAAAAAAATGACATTCATGTCCCCAAAAGATGTGCACTTTCAATTTGATTAACTATGAGTTTCAAGAGGGATGAGAATATTTCCAAGATATGATTTGTGATATAAAAAATACAACATCAGCAAAGCAAATATACTTAGCCAAAAGGAGCACAAACTTCTCAAGTATAAAATACCTGAGCTAGTGCTATGATGAATTCATGAGCATTTGCAGCTTTGGTTGCCTTTTTGGACACGTATGTTAGCATCTGGCAACAAAATCAAATAGCAATCTGACCAAAAAAAAAAACAAAATCAAATAGCAAGAAACCCTAGCTAATATAGAAGGAGATGAACATACAGCATAGAGCAACAGAATGTGGAGGTCTTCTGTTTGCACCATAAACAGCAAAACCCATTGCCACTGTCATTTCATATTAAATTCAGATAGGGTCGAGTGAAAACTGCTCGAGCACAAACTGCTATTTAGTGCACTCGATAAAAGCATATATATTCCAACAAATTGCTATTCAGTGAATACTGCTCGAGCACAAACTTGCACCAACTCAGAACAATGTACGTAAGTTTGCACAAGTGAAGATTCAGCTCCATGACTAAAGGCTTCGGCAAAATCACTGTGTTCTTGAGTTACACCCAAAAGGGCCTACACTAATCACATCTAAACTCCCTCATTTCAAAGCATAGATTGATGTAATAGAGCACGAGTTAGAATGATAGTGTGAAATTCCATACCTCAAAATGACTTAGATGCCCATGTTCCAATTGTGTTGCACGGTCAAGAATGTTCTTAATCTCATGAAACAGGTTCACCGAATCTCCCTAATGACATTCTTTCTCTAATAGATTGAATATGGGGGCTGTGCAAAGAAAACGTGCCATATAGTTAAAACTATAATGTCTACAAAAAAGCAGCAAACAATCAATTTTTCTCATGGAACTCCTGACAATATGCCAATAATACAGAGAAATTTACCTTGAGTAACATCCAACTGAATACCCTTGAGCTCTCAAAATACTAGACAAAAAGGCAGCAGTCGACCCTTTTCCTTTGGTTACAGCAACGTGAACTACCTACACCAACTTAATCAAACTCAAAATCCACCCTGATTTTCATGCCCAAATTTCATACTCACATCTCATTCCAGAAACCCTAACAACGAACACGAGAGATTGAAGAGGCAAAACCCAAACAAATGCGAATTGGGCTCCGGAGGAGGCCGCGGTCGCGGAGGACGAGGAGGAGGACGCCCTCGCAGAGGAGTCGAGTCCGAGTACGAGACGGACTCGGACGAGGAGGATGCCGGGGGCGTCTCCCGGGTCAAACCCGAGAGGGACACCATAGCGGAGCGGGAGCGGCTGCAGGCGGAGGAGCCGTGAGGCGAGGAGATCGGAGTGAGGCGCCGCCCGCAGGAGCGCAGGCTCGAGACCAAGCAGCTCCTGGCGCCGATGTCCATGGGAGTAGGGGATAAGGAGCGGCAACGGAGGACGGGGTGGCAGCCGCAGAGGATTAGGATTTCGGTAAAGAGGGAGTCGGAGGTGCGCGCAGATGGAGAAGGCGATGGTTAGGGTTAGGGGGAATTGGAGGTGTAGAGGGAGAAGGCAAGGGTTAGAAGAGAAAGAATACAAAGGGTTAATTTTAATTTGCGCTCTGAAATTTCTAAAATTGGAGCCCATACTGTATATCTGGCGCTCTTTCTCCAAAATTTGCGTCATTTTAATTTTGTGATCCGTTACATTCGTTATGTCATCTGTTACTTTAAATTTTCCCTTGTAACAACGTGTTATAAGTATGTGTTACATTAGTAACTTAGTGTTATCATAAACCATTACATTAGATCATACCGTTACACTTCATAATAAACCATTACACTAGGCGGTCTAATGTAACATGAAAAAAAAAATATTACAATTTTTTCCGTTACAAAAAGCCCGATAATTGGTAGTGGTTTTATGAGTAATGATATAAATAATGATACCATTGGCGCTAGTCATCGCCTTATATTGTACCACTTTATATTCCACGCGGTCTAAAGCCATTAATCTTGCTTGAACCTTTACTTTAGAAAAGTTGCATTTTGCAATCGTAGTTCTAGACTTACATTGTTATAAACAAGTGGATGCATGTTTAATTAAGTACAAATATAGGACTAAAACCCAAGATCTTACTCTAGCAAAAATGAAATAAAAAATGGAACAAAAAAAAAAGAAATGAAATTAAATGATGGGAATTATAATACGGAGTATAAAATTAGACAAAGAGATTGACACAGATATTTTTTTATTAAATCGCTAAGAATGTTTAGATTTTAGAAGGGATTCTTACAAAAAAAAAGTTGTATCGACCAAATGGGAGGGCCAAGGACGTTGAATTGCTAAATCATGAGGACACATTACCAAAAAAAGAAGAAGTGTGATTTTAGATTAAAAAAAGACCTAAAGAAGAATTGGTGCAAATGCTAAATACCGTTTTTTAGAAGACAAAAACATATCAGAGCATGATATGCTACTAGTAACCACAATAATGTTAATGTTAATTAATTAATTAGTAGTAACCATACTTTAATTACTTTTTTGTGATTGAATTTAGCTCAAAATATGAAATGAACCCCACAAAAAAAATAATCAATGGCCTACTCTACAATCATTTTATGAACCCGTAGTGATTGATTATGGTAAAAGTTAAAGGTAAAGAATACTAGGGATTAAAGTTTTTTCTTTTTTTTTTGTACAAAATAAATGCTTAATCACCTATTAATCTAAGATTTGGAAAGGACATTTTAGGAATCATGTAAGGGACGAACTAAATTCCTTACCTAATAAAAAGTAAAAAATTTTAAATTCCATTCTATATTTTAAAATACGAACAAGTTATTGTCTACAAACAAACTGAATTATGATAACATTTTCACTGAATTATGAAGAAACACTTCCACATCAAAAAAGTAAAAACATAAAGATAAAACTAAAACACATCACAATGATTTCCCTGTATTGCTTTTTGTTGACGAGTTTGATTGACAAAACTACACGTACAAATGTTATGGGGTCGATCCTTTTCTTGTTACCCCTCCCGGTAAAACAATACGAGTCAGCTGTAAAACTGTAAAGCATGTTACATGTATTCAATTTTTTATTTTTTACCCATCAAGATTCGAATTGCCAGCATGTTACATGAATACATGTATTCAATTTATTTAAGTTGGGCACTGTAAATGAGAGAAAATTAAACCATCGAACAAAAGCATTTTTAATTAAAAAAAACTGAATTATTTTATTAATTATTGAAAAAATTAAATGACATGATCAATATACCCATTTGTCCTCACCAAAAAAAAAAAGAATAAAATATTGTTTTTTATTAAAAAATTATTTATTCTTAAATATTTTTAGACATTTGATTATAATGATCAAAATGAAACAAGAGGTGTTTGAATTGCTTTCTTTGTTGAACGATTGTGATTTTATATTGGATGAAGGGAGGGGACACTGATGGACCTAATTGAGATGATCGGTAAATATGAATAGATGATTCAATAATAGACATCGGTGAATAAAGACTCTAGATCTGTTAAAGTCAATGGACCATATCTGACGTGGAACGTTCACACGTCGGTCCTACGCATATGTGTGATAATTAAGCCCAACACATAAGCTAGCCTATGAGGTTTCACCCAAATGCGCCAGTTGACAATAGGGGTAGCACGTGTACTTGTACTTATATGGTAGATAAGTTCTCTTTTAATTGCAAATGTTGGAAGCCCATTCTTACTTCCACAAGATCACAATAGCTTGGTTTGGAGTCAAAACATTCCAAAGGAAAGATAAGAAAATAGTAATAGGCTTTCTTAGTAGGGATTGGATTATCCAATTTCGTCATGTGTACCGGGAGGCTAATACGGTGCGGATTGTCTCGCGTCTTTTGCGTTTAGCTTTCCGTTAGGTTAATTTTCATGTATTGTTTACCCCTCCCGAGGGGATTTTATTATCATTGAATAACGATGTAAGGGGTCGGGCTATCCCCTGTTTGATGTCCATTTAGCCTTTTTTTTATTAATTTAGCCAGTTAGAGGTCGGAGAGTACCGTCTCTCCTTACACAAAAAAAAAATAGTAATAGGCTTAAATTTAACCGATTCAAGTCAAAACATTCCAAATTAAGGATAAGAAAATAGTACAGTAATAGTTTAGATTAAACCAATTCAAACCGAAAAACAATACCCATCAAAATACCCAAAACTTTGGCGACACTATACAATTAAAGATTAATCTTAAGGGCACTAACATTAGTACCCTTAAACTAAAGACCTATTTCAAAATGACCGAAATGCCCTCGAACAACACATGCGGTCTCTGAATCTCTCACGTAACAATTCAGTATTCCACCACTCTCCCACTGAACAAGTGGACTTCAATCAATCGTACGGAACCTCCATTATATTACGTAGGGCGGTGAATTTGAGGTGGTCGGAAAATCATAACCCGAATCAGAATCTTCACACAGCTAGATAAATAAAGCCATTCAGAATCAGATCTTAATCTAATTAATCATGTTTATAGAAATAAGTAGATCATGAAGTATTTTTTTTTCTAAATTTGGAGCTTAGTTATACAAGCAACAACTTCATCTTATATAGTTCATGCATCTATCACAAAAAATTAAAAATTACAATGATTGAGTACAAACACTTAAGAAGTCCGAATTCTACCAAATCTTGATTACCTAACCCATTACAAAAATGGCACTTGTAGTTGTGACCACGGCTCCGTTCGACATGTGTCTTTTTTAAGCTAGTTGGAGTGTTTTTTTAGCATTTTCAGCTAAAAATTCACAATCTAGGAAGGAGTAGATTCTTAAAATACTAGCTTAAAAGATACGAAGAAGCTCAACCTAGCTGAAAAGCTAGATATACCGAAAGAAATCGTATTAGTTTAAGCTTCTTTTTATCTCATATCTTTCTACCTTTCATCAATCATTTTCTTATGTTGTGAGAGTATTCCACAATTTTCCTATCAATTTCTTATCTTTTCTAGACTATTCTACCTAGTGAGCGAGGAGAGAGAAAAAGTCACCCAATTTCTCTGCCATTTCTTTATTTCTCTATTAAAATATCATCAATCTTTAATTCAAAAGACATTTTTTTTTCTGAATCTACTTTAACTTTGTTGGGCATCATCAATCCTTTTTTGGCCTATAAAATGCACCCCTCAAGAAGCTCACAACTCCCCTTTCCCCTCTTCCTCCTCCTTCTCTATAGCCTACAGACTTTGCCAAGCCCAAAGATCTGATCTTTAAACCTCTGCCCTTTTAAAATTTGTAGCTTTTAGTAATAAAGATCCAATCTTTTTTCCCAAATCCAATTAACTAAGAACTTGGATGGTGAATCTCTTGCTATTGATGTTCACAATTCATGTCTCCAGTTCTCAGTGAAATCCTTCGTTCAGGGTTTATGATCGATTCCTCAATCAGGCGCAGGACCCACCTTGTTCAATCTTTCTCAGTTGTTTTCCTCTACTGGTTCTATGTTTTCTCATAAATCATCCCTTAATTAATCACCCTAGCTATAAGTCATTACTATCACTACTATACATATTTCTACTCTTTTTTTTTTAAGGTGGTCCTGTGCCAATCAATCAATTACTAGCCCTAAACGACCATAAACCGTAATTCTAAAACTTACCCAATAAAATTCAAGCCCTTTTCCCATCTGGGTATGGCTTCCTTTAGCGGAAACTCGTCTGGAACGACGACGACGACGAGCGCGAAAAGGGTCGGTTCGGAAGACGACTTGCAACAAGTGATGAACGAGAGGAAGAGGAAGCGAATGGAGTCGAACCGAGAGTCGGCGAGGAGGTCGAGGGTGAGGAAGCAGAAGCATCTGGACGATCTGACGGCGCAGGTGGCTCGGCTAAGGCGAGACAACGGTCAGATCTCGACCGCCTTCCAGCTCACGGCTCAGCAGCTTCTGAGTGTGGATGCAGAGAACTCTGTCTTGAGGGCTCAGTTTGTTGAGCTCAGCACTAGGCTTGAGTCACTCACTGAGATTCTCAAGTATAGGGAATCTTACGGCGGAGGGGCGACGGTGGCGGATATGGTGGTGGGGTTTGATGGGTTTGTGGGGAACCTTTGGTGTGGGAATCAGCCTATTATGGCCTCTGCTGATTATCAAGTGTTTGGGTATTGATCAAGGAAGTTAAAGAGGGTAATTTGGTCTTTTTTTGTGTTAATTTTTGTTGTTGTTGTTGTTGTTGTTTAGGTGTGTTGGTGTGGAGTAGAAGTGGGTAGGTGGAGGAAGAAAGTAAGAAAAATGGAGAGATTGTTAGTGACTTTTAGTTCATGTAATGGGTCTCCAAGTATTAGTGGGGCTGTGATGGTGAAATGTAAATGATCTCTCTTAATTACCTTAATTAATGGATCTATTATTGCCATAACTGCTGTACATCACACGCTACACTTTTATTCTTTTTTTTTACCATAAAGCCCTTAATCTAATTTTAGAAAGTTTAGACAAAATCTCCAATTACAACCCACATTATATACGCTTACTTTAATAATCTTTACGCCAAAAATATTTTAATTTATAAAAAGGTAAAAATCTTAATATACCAAAATCTTTTAAGTTGAAATGATTCCCAAAATATTCTAGGTTGTTTCTTCTCATTTGAATGTTAGTTCTAAAGTTCGATCACAATTGGTACAAGGTGTTTTTTGTTATTATTTTGTTTTTTTTGGTTAAAGGGCTAAATGTAGTTAGCATAAATATTTAGATTTTTTTTTTCAATTAAGTGTTATAAATTTTATTATTCTAAATTGATATTTTTCACACACCTTTGTTGGGATTCTTGTATTTTTAAATAGTTCATTGAGAAAATCCCTTGAAAGGGGGCATAAGCTAAATTTTTTAATTAATTAAAAGAAAACAATCTCAATGGAATATTATACATAATATTACTAGATAATAGATATGCATGTCCGAGGACAAGAGTTGATTAAGAGATTATAAAGTTATTAATGTTTGATAAATGATGTAAATTTAAAAAATATACATGGTTATTAATGAATACTATTGAATATTGATAACAACCATCCTAAAAGATATCTAGTATATTATCTTTTGAATTAGTTTTAAAATAAAAGAGTATTGATGTAATTTTATAGTGTGATGTGTAGTAAAAATGTGTGGTGTTTAGCACCTCCCATTATTGATGGACCTGCTTAATGATATTTACTTAGTTAATGACTCAATTATTGGTATTTTTAACGGGTTCAAGACACTACTTATGTACTTTAATTATTATTTAAGTATATTAAATAAGGAAATTAAACGCTAAAGAAGAAATAGTGAACCTGTCACGAAATAAAAATAAAACCCAAATTTTAAAATTTAACGATGGTATTTTATAATGTGTCCCACTGGCACACAATAGAAAAATTCATTCTTTCTTGGGGATTTGACCTCAGATGAATGATTGTAGGAGTATTTTTTGAAAAAAATAATAATTTGAAAACCAACGGATGTTAAGGAAAATTAGAAGTTTTGGGTAAAGGGCTTAGCAGCACAAGGGTACCGATATGAAGAAAATAAAAAATTGGAGCACAGACCATATATAATTACCTTAAAACAATGCTAGTAACCAGAATTTTCAAACATAAAATATATAATGTATCAATAAGTTTACTTCGTATTCTAAGTAAAATTCTCTACATTTAAAACCATATACAGTATATATAATACACTAAGTACTACAACCTTACTAAATTCAAAATAATATATGGTGTAAAATATTATCTAATACTAGCTTGACCTGTCGTGCCATGCACGACTATTTCACTTAAAAATATTAAAATATAATTATATATTTTATAATTATATATTTATATGGAAAATATTATATAAGCTTTATTATATGGACATATTTTTTATCTTTTGAAAAGAGTGATATTGTTTTTGAAGTTCATATAATATAACCAAAATATATATATACATAAGACATAATTTTTTCACTCATTTATATATTTTTACAAAACCTGATTATAAGAATATAAATTGATATTTTACTTACAAATTTTTATCATATATTAATAACGACTATCATCAATGTAAATATAATTAAAAAAATTCATCACCAGATAAGTTGATAAAGTTTATAAAAATTTAATAGAAAATGTCAAAAACCACAAATTTACTTGTATTAACGAAATAAGTTGAATCCATTATTCATAGATTTTTCTTAATTTGTTTGTGAAAGATTTTTTCCTATATATCTATAATGCTTTAAGAATTAATAATTGACAAAAGTTTTTTCATATAAGTAGATAAGAAGAAATTCAATAGGAAAACCCTATATAATGCGAATAATAAAAATTAGTTTTTTTTCATATATGAGGTAGGGTCAAAATTAATGTGGTGGTTCAAAAACGACTACTTGTATGTTTGTATTAGGAAAATAAGAAGCGTTTGTATAATTTGAGAAAAATTATGGGATTATTTTGCAAATAAATAAAAATTATGATAAAGATGTACGTTATCAAGATATAAATTGAAATTGTTATTTGGCTAAAAAATCAAATTTTTTATCAAGATAGAAAAAAAATCAAATATAATGGGTATAAAATATAGTGGATCATGTAAATATAGAAAATAATTAACTTAAGCTTAAAAATGCTAAATTTATTCAAGTAAATCAAATAATAAAGTAACAAAATTAGTCTTTCTATTAAAAAATAATTTAATATTTTATTTTTAAAATTCTAAGTTTAATAATGCAAATCAAATATAATTAGTTCATAATAATTATATTTGAAAATTTGAATATATCTTTTACATAAATAGATAATATAATTTTATCAAATAAAATTGAAATATCACAAATAAAAATTACTTTTTTTTATCAAAAATTGGTCCAAAATCAGCTTTAGAAAATATAAGTGAAATATTACAAATATGTAATATCTTACCAAAATTTGAAAATATGATCATATCTTTTATATAAATATTTATCTAAAAGCTATTTTTATCAAATATGAAGTGGAGTCAGAATCAACGTGGTGGCAAAGTAGATCATAAATAATACTTAAATCAATCCATAAACATTAAAGGAGAACATGTTACATGGCAAAGCTATTGATATCTCCGGACATATAATTATGGCGAAGCTATTTGATAATATAATTAGACTAATTGAAATATAATTATTTTTATCAAGGCCTCCGGACATGGCAAAATTGGCCATATATTGATATCTCCTATCAATCAATAATACATAAATGGGTTTTGCTATTTGTCGCCCTGGGGGCGATAAATAAAATTTCAAAAATAGTAGTGTATCTTATTAGACATTATAGATGATAGATTTAGATCTGCAAGTATTAAAAACAAATCTTTTCCTAGCAACTAACTATCATATCTAAGTTTTAATTAATTACTCAGTATTTGTTATTTAGATTTGGTTCATTTTATAATTTTGATTATAGGTGACGTATTTATTTTAAAAACTTCCATTAAAAATACAAAAAAAAATATATGATATTATTTACGTAACTGAGCATATAAGAAAAAATCATTGTTACTTTATTCATCGTAGAAGTAAGTATTTTCGACCAAAAAAAAGTAGAAGTATTAATCACTAAAAAACATGTAAGGGTGATACACAGTAGTCATTATCACAAACTAACTTGAACAATATAAATATAAAGTAACAAATTCAATTTCTGATATTTTAGAGGAAAGATTGGATTAATTCTCAAATCACTTGCGTTCACATTCTTCGACACTGGTTGATTGTTAAAGATGTCCTAAATTAACTGGGGAGAGTAAAATTACGTACAAACTAAAAGGAGAAAATCTTGCACATAATTATTAATTAGTCAAAATTTAGATATGATAATCGGTTATTAGGTAAAGATCTTTTGTAATACCTAACCATCAAGATTTATAATTTTTAATAAGATACACTTCTAATTATGGAATTTTATTTGTCGCCCCGGGGGCGATGAATAGCAAAACCCTACATAAATAAGTAGATCATATAAAAAAAAAGAGATTTTAATATTACATGTTTATATTAATAGATCAAGGAGTACGTGAACAACTTGTATTTGAATTTTAAAGAAAACATTCAAAATTATTGTACATATTGTACGTGAATGAATGTTGGATTTGACTTTCAAAGAAAACATTCAAACTTTCAAAGCAATTGTACATATTGTACGTAAATGAATACCTGATAAGTGATACGGAGTAACATAGAAGACTCAAAATTATTATAAGCATTGTACGTGAATGTATTGCATGTGAATGGTGTAAGTGAATGTATGTTGGGTATCTTTTATAGAAGAAAATCGAAGATAAAATTATTTAAGGAACATAAAAGTAAAAATAGATAGTATGACTTTAAAGATAAATTTGTGGATTAGATAATTAAGGAAAATAAAAGATATAAAGTTGTTATTATCTAAGGAAAATAAAAGATATAAAGTTATTATTATCTATTTGAGTTGGAAAAAAAAAATTAAAATCAGGCGGGGCCAGAATCAATGTGGTGGCTCGAAAACGGTCGGCTTTTATAATATATATATATATATTGATGATTGATGATACATTTCAAATGTGTTTATGTGATAATAATGTTACCCTATACAAATTCCTTATATTCATTTATATGGTTGTTAACAATTACATAATAACTAAGGTGGCGTTTGGTATAAAAATTATGGAAAGAAAATGGAAAGGAAATAAATTTGTATAGAAAATGGTGATGATCTTCTCTTTTTTGGATGAAAAATGGAAAGAGAGGGGTAATGGTTAGAGGAGTATGAGTGATATGATTATCCCATGTTGAAGAGGTGGGGAGAAGTTGCTCAATTTTTTGCATGAAAAGTGGAAGAAAGAGGTAATGATTGTCCTTTTCATCAATGAACCATAAACAAAAAAATGTCTAGATATATCCTTTAACCATTTCCTTTCCCTAAAAAAACAAACGAGCCCTAAATCATTGTCAAATAATATGAAACCCAAATCATATTTTGATTCTAGCGACCTAACTAATATATAGGTTAGCTAGTTTTTAATGAGATCTCATTTCATCCGGCATAGATGGCCCCATGCCTTAAAACCATGGATTGCAACATTTTTTTATATTTCCACTATAAATATTCCAATAAAATATGGAGTATCACGCTACAAATAAAAAAAATACAACACTAAAAACAAAACTAGCTTGTTAGTTTCATGGGCAAAGATGTTTTCTGTCTAATGAGACAAAATTGATTACCCACTTAAAATTTAAGTCATGCAATGTAAGATTATAATACTATAAACTCATGTTGTTTCCATTATTTGAAAGGTGCTTATTGCAATTTAATATGGCATCTAAGGTCGTATTAATTGGTAAAGGTAGATCGCCAATTACGTACTTGTAAGGATGCATGTCACTTTCATTTTTTTTCCCCTCACTTATTTTTTGATGGGGTGCCATCTCTCTAGATTGATCACTTACAAAATCAGCTTCGATTAGCTAACATATATGAAGAAATGGCTTACGCCAATTTCCAACATTATTGAGAAAAGTGGTCGAAAGTATTGATAAAAGTAAGTGTGTACGTATGTGTATATATCTTTCTAAGTTGCACTACGTGCATGATGGTGCTACCTCCGGTTACCTTTTTTCTTGCATGCGTCCATTTCATGCATATATTACCGACCTAATTAAAGAGAAAATGAATTTTCGATTCGGGTCGCAAAATTAACTTTTCTTTCGGTTGGCCCCCATAGGTTTTTGGATTTTAGATTTTCTTTTTCGGTTCAAATAAAATTCAAGCTAATTAATTAATCATTCTCTTCTTCATCCTTAAACATCCCACGTGAACCATCTTATTTGAATTTCCAAGCAATTTCATATTTCTAAAGAGTTTTATGGATATCCGAAACTATTTTAAAGTCGTCGTTATTTTCCTTCAAGCCATGTTGTGTCCTTGAGCCATGGTCTGATATTTCTCTACCATCTCATGAGTCAAGCCACGCTTGAGATACATCCAAACAAGCTTAATTAGTTGAATCATATACATGTATATGATTGACCCTTTTCTCACCTAGGTTACAAAACAAACAAATTCAAAACCTTAGAGATATCAACCAGAATAAAGATGAATTATTTTTAAATACCAACCGAAATTCTTGTTTAAGTGGTATTAAACGAAATTTCCCTTAATGAACTTATCTCCTATCTGGACTCAACTTGAGCAAGTGGTAAAATTTGCTTCGTTTAATTAGAGTTACCTCCTATACCACCTTTCTAAAAGATATTATACACGCTCAAGTATGTCCATGTATTTTTACAATTCGACTTCTATCCTTTTCCCTTGCTCTACTTTTTAGTGTATAGATTTCAACGATTCGAATTTCGAAAGCTGTAGGTTTCAAAACTCACCATCAAAACCATTGACGAACTCTTTCCTACGGTACTTGATCTATTGTGGCGCATTATGAAAAGTGACAATGCATATATAAGCAATTACAAAGTGCAAGCTGATTAAATCATAAGATGGTATCAGAGCCAATGGGCTTATATGGTAAGTCTAATGCGTATGTGTACATAACGGTAACGGTTGAACTTTAACATGATATCAGAGTAATCCTAGTTGACGGGGTTGCCGAACTTAAGATATTGGACTAAGTGTTTAGAAGGTGTTTGATTTTACATGCCAACTAGCTTAACCTGTCGTGCATGCACGACTATTTCACTTAAAAATATTAAAATAAAATTTTATTTATATGGAAAATATTATATAAGTTTTATTATATGAACATGTTTTTTAAAAAGAGTGATATTGTTTTTGAAGTTCATATAACCCAAAAAATTTATATAAGACATAATTTTTTCACTCATTTGTATATTTTTATAAAACCTTATTATATGAATAAAAATTGATATTTTACTTACAATTTTTATCATATATTAATAACGACTACCATAAATGTAAATATAATTAAAAAAATCATAAACTGATAAATTGATAAAGTTTTTTTTATATATGAGGTCGGGTCAAAATTAATGTGGTGGTTCAAAAACGACCACTTGTATGTTTGTATTAGGAAAATAAGGGGCATTTGCATAATTTGAGAAAAATTGTGGGATTATTTTGTAAATAAATAAAAAAATATGAAAAAGATGTACGCTATCAAGATATAAATCGCTAAAAAATCAATTTTGTTATCAAGACAAAAAAAATCAAATATAATGGGTAAAAAAATATAGTAGATCATGTAAATATAGAACATAATTAACTTAAGCTTAAAATTGCTAAATTTATTCAAGTTAGTGAAATAATAAAGTAACAAAATTAGTTTTTCTATTAAAAAATAAATTAAAAATTTATCTTAAAAATTCTAAATTTAATTAAGTAAATCAAATATAATTAGTTCATAGTAATTATATTTCGAAAATTCAAGATATATATTAGAATCATGTTTTTCAATTAAGTGATATATTAAAAAAGATAGAATATTTTACCAAAATTCAAAATTTTGAATATATATTTTTACATAAATAGATAATATAATTTTATCAAATTAAGTGAAATACCACAAATAAAACTATTTTTTTATCAAAAATAAGGTGGGTAAATATTAGGAAAAATCATAGTGGTTGGAAATTTACGTAGAAATCAAAGTATGGATATATATATATGGTATTACACGTAAATCAAAATTGCCTTCGTTATGGTATTACCCGGATATACGTAGCATACCAATTAATGCAGTCATTGTTCTATAAAGCATATATTAATATGGATAGATATTAGGATAATATGGATAGATATTATGGATAGATATTATGCAATTTTAGTTGAAAATTTACGTAGAATATAATATAAGTATGGATAGATATTGTTGATAAGGTAATTAATTAAAAGATTGAAAATTTACGTAGCAAAATTATGGTAGTTAATTAAAAGACTTAAAAAAATTGATTCAATATATGGTGGGGCCAGAATCAACGTAGTGGCTCGAAAACGGTCGGCTTTTATAATATAATATAATATTGATGATGATTGGACTAGGTGAGGTACTACATTAGAAGTATATGGAAATTTAAAAAAGGAAAAAAAGAAATCATATGTTGGGTTTATGTAACGGACTCAATGCACGTGGCACAAACGGAAATTAACTCCATTAGTATTGACTTATGAACTTTAAACAATATTCAAGGGTAACACTAGAAGACCAAGATCTAATCAATCTCATAAGGAGTATATTATCCCTTTTTCTTCTAGTGGTGTGTTTACTTGTGATTTATTCATCTAATCCTGGAATTTTCTCTAACTTTATTTTGTCATGAATTTGGTTCTCTTTTTCAGGAAAAAATCTACATGCCATCTGTATATGGTATGGTCCAATTGTGGCTATACTTGTAGATCGATCATAGTTGTGTAGAAGAAGAATCCACGACGTCCCATATTTCTTGAACTTATAGGCTAAGTTTCCACATAGTTGATTCAAGTACATGATTTTGACTAGAAAGTAACATACCTAATTAAAAGTTGGCTAACCATATGAATTGATTAATCAGCATATTTAGCAGCCTCTAAGCATTATTATTAATCTTTTAATTTCATATGGCATGTTTCACGATACATTAACCATAACATAGTATTTATTTAATCTTACGTTTGACATCACGAACTTTATAACAAGTCTTTGTACAAACTAGAAATTAAGTTGTGTTTGAGTACTCGTCAAAATTTAAAATATTAATATTGTGCTTATCGATTGATAATATAACACATAAAACTTTAGACCACCTACTAATCCGTGTCGTATATGTAAATTGATTTTTCTATAATATGCCTTAGGGTTATACTTTGAATATCTTAAAAAAAATCGAACGGAATTAGCTATTATGTAGTATATTTTAAGATTTTGGTTTCGAAATCAGATTTCTTATATATTATATGCTCTTCGAACACATTACAGAAAGATTTTATATAATTTGTAGGTTTTTATAAATAACTTGTGGGTTGAAATTTTCATTCTTTTTTTAATGGAATTTACTTATTATATTAATCTGGCTTCTCAATTACTCCAATAGGAAGAAAAGATTAATCAATGAACGCGCCCTTAATTGCTGATTTGCTGAAAATGATAAAACCTACCATTACCACTTGACCTAACACTTTGAATTAAATTGATTACATAATTACTAATTGACCTTTTGAGCACTTCTAAATGTATAAAGCTACGACCATGAGTACGTGCAGCCTCATACTTTTATTACTTCCTAGTATAATTAAGCAAGTGAATGATCTAGAAAGCATACTTGTTGATGAAATGAGACCGAGATTAAATTCGATAGTCGGACAAACCAACACGAAAATACAACCCTAAAGAAAAAACAACACAATAATAAAATAAACAACAATCACCAAAAAAAGTTGGAAGAGGGTTAGGAGTTGGGACACAATGAAAAACGGAGATTTTACGAACAACTTGAGAAAGTGTGTAGCGTCATACGGAGTACATCGTAAAACAAGATTGAAAAACAACTTGATCGAGAAAGTCTGATATAAGATATTGAAAAATCCGCATTAAACAATTTCTAAATCATATCTTTTTTTTTTGTTGAGAGCACTGTCTATAAGAGTCGAATCGATAATCTTTAGGTATTATCTTTAAGGATCTAACCGCTTGACTAGATGAGTGAAGTGTGAAGACCACCCTCTAAACCATATCACTTTGTAATAAATTGCAATCTGTCAATAGTTGCATGTACGTATAGCTAGCAGTTTCAGTGGAAGAAAAAGCAACGAAACATTACATTATTATGCGTTGTATTGTGTATTGGATCCTCAGTCACCATTTTGTCCCTTTTTATCCATCCAATAGTGAAGGAAAGTGAAAAGTCATAAACTCAGTATATTACTCCAAACTTGTTATATTTTTCATCACAAAAAAAAAAGTTAATACTTATCATATTTATCTTTTGAGCTGATATGACATTTTCTTCCACATTTTCCTTTACTTTTATACCATCAGATTAGTAATAAAATAAATCCATGTAAGGTTCAAAACCCTAATCATGTTACGTATTCAAATTTTGGTGATTTATTACATCAAGTACAACTTGCTGTATAAGAAAAAGGTGATTAGTTTATGGTGGGTGTGGGATTTATTAGGCGTGCACATCATAAAGCATCATGAAGAGTGAAGACTAGAGGAAGACAATTTTGCAATTAAAACGTATAAAGTGATTAGTTTTGAGAATGATTTAATTAAGTTCCACAAAAAGACAATTTACAGCTGGTTTTTCTATTTAATGCATTAGTTTAATGCCTAATCATGCCTTTTATTTTTCATTTTCCTTGGAAAGGCTGCTTAGTTAAAGCTAAGTGACAAGTTATGGAAATTTCACCGTCAAATGACGTATGGCATGACATCTTCAACACCTTATAATATGCATTATATTTTATACACAAGCATTATATTTTATACACAAGCCTAAAGTTGATGACGAACTTGCCATTCAACTAAATAAGTTTCTATATCAAAAATAAATAAATAAATAAGTTTAATACTAGTAGTATGTTAATTTGTTGCAAGAAAATAACAAGTGGGCCGGGCTGAAATGAAGCTCATCTGGGTCGTTAATGGGCCGGGATGAAGGCCCATTTTAGATGAAAACTATAATTGTATACAAATTGGCCTTAATGGAAGGTTAAAGAAAGTTCACCCACACCCTTCGGGTATTTAGTCAAAACGGTTAAGCCTCCAATGGTAGTACCCAGAGGTCACCGGTTCGACTCTCATGGGCAGTGTCCTCAACCAAAAAAAACAAAAAGTTCACCCACAAAATATGAACTTGTGAAAAATGAGGTCAAGAAAGGAAACAACGAAGAAACTGATAAGAAGACATATCATCACACAAGTTTGAAGGTTTCATAAATACATAGGTTCAGAATCAATAAAGACATCAGAAATTCGGTTCTCAAACAAATTACAAAAAGCTTCTAACTTTCTACTTTGTTGCATCTTTTCTTTAACTTCCTTAGCAGTCCAAAGCAGTGTTAATGACATGTCTTTATCTTCTTAATTATTGGCAACTCTCAGCATTATCATTCACTGATCATCATCATCATCAGCAGTAGGAGGAGGATGAGGGGGAGTTTCCCTTGTAGAACCGCAATTCGTCGAAAACAAAGCATCCGAATCTCCTGGCAACGACGACTCTCCAAACTCTTCTTTATACATTTCTTCTATCATTGGCTTCCAAAGTCTCACTCTTGCATTTATAAACCAATTTGACACCTAAATCACAAATCCAACAAAAACATACATGAGAAAAAAAAAAAAACACTAATACAAATGCTTGTTATTGTGGGCAAAAGTTTTGCTTACTTGGTTCTTGGTCAGTCCAGTTTGTGATGCCAAGATCAACTTCTCGGAATCATTCGGATACCTAAAAGTCAAGGGCACATTTGGATTACATGTGATGAAAGCATTTCAATGCAAGACAATGCATTATAACAATTGCTCATGAATGCTTGCTTACGGGTGAAGGAAGTGTTCGAAGAGCCAAGCGCGAAGAATGGCAACCGAGGTCTCGGGCAAGCCTCTAATGGGCCTCCAAGCCTGCCTTTGGCATTGATGCATTAGACCAAGTTGCTGCATTGACATTCTGTTTTGCCTTGACTCCCTGTCAAACAAGCTTAGCTGTGCTAGGCCTGTTTTGATCTTTGGTAAATCTGGGAAAAGCTTCTTTCTTGCAATCTTGATCTGGGTCAGAATTGCATCTCTTAAGGTACTAAAATGCCTGCACATGGCTTGGAGTGCAAGTGCAGTGTAAGTCTTGGCTGACCCTTCGCCTGCAATCACTTCAAATGTTGCCACCAAATCTCCCATTCTGTTGCAATACTCTTCATATCTGCACTCAACCTTAACCAAAAAAAAAAGACTATATCAAGATTTGATCATATGGGTTTGTAAGAGAATGAGTTTTTAGAGTGACCCACTTGCTCCAATAGGGAAATGAGCCTTGAAATCTTGATTTGAAGCTCTTGATTAGAAGATGAGTTAGTGAGGCTCAAAAGCTCTGCTTTGAGATCAGTGGAGGTGGCTCCTCTGCTTCCACTTAAGAACATCCTCCTCAATTCGGTTAATTCGACGGTTCTTCCACCGACGTTTGCAGTTTCTTCTAGAAGCATCTGAGCTGGCCTTAAGTACCTTGAGTAAGAAGGAAAGTTAATGTTACCCATGAAGGAGGAGCATTCATTTCCCATGAAGCCAATGCCTTCACTGCAACAAGTTTCTTCATAGGACGGCACGAGTGATAGCGAAAGCCCGTGGGTGTCGTTCGGGGCCCGGTAAAGGCCCATGAGATGCCTAGTGCTGTGACCCATTTCAGGATCATGATCAGATTGGACAAGGTTTACTGATCTTGAGATTCTGTCTCCAAGGGATTGAATGGTGGGGAACATTGCTAGGGATTCTTGGTATGTGTTGGGTCTTAGAATTGAGCCATAAAGATTCAAGCTTTGGGATTCAAAATGGGCTTGACTAGTGTTGTTGTTGTTGTTGATGGGATCAGAGGGGATTAGGAAGTGGTGCAAAATGTTTGATGAGTTTTGGTTTGGTGTTGTATCTTGTGAAACCATGGTTGTTATTTTTGCAATAGGAAAGATGGGGTATTTTTCCTTGGTTTTTAAAGAGGAAAGGGAATTTGGTTGGAGGTGAACATCAAAATGTCAACTTCATCAAGATTTTAGTGGAAAGGGCCAAATCAAAGCTACAAAAACAGAAATGAGAATGTAAACTATAAAGATCATATCTTGTAGGATCAAGAGATGAAATGGGCAAGTGAGAGGAGGTGAAGATATGAGGAATGTGACCACTTGAGAGCACATGTGGGAGTATTATAGGTGGGTTGAAAAGGACATAGAAGATGGATGAGTTGTTGGGATAGTTAAGAGGAAAAAAAGGGATGATGGAGAAATCAAACAGTACTCAAAGAACTGCACTCTTGAAGAACTGAAACTACAACACATGGAGACACACTAGACAGTTGGAATAGTGGAGAGCAATGAAAGTAAAAGCCACAAACTAAGGTGGAAAGTACATGCCTTCAAAATTAAAAGCCCATTCATGGGTAACTGAAAGAAACTCTCAGGCAAAGTGCAAGGAGAGAAGAAGTTCATTTAGGAAGACACACTTTAACACAAGAGAAAAAAAAAAGTGAAAAGAGAGAAAAAGTGTAATTGTTTTGTAGTACTATTGTATTTGTTTGTTGCATGAGGAAGCCTATCTTCCAATGGCCTAAAACAGACTGCAAAGAGGGGACACTAAAAAAGAAGCTCCAGAAAGATTAAAGGCTTTCATTGGTATGCTTGGTCAATAGAGGCTAAAAAGGAAGCTCATTTGAAGAAGCTCATTAATTAAGAAGACAAAGCAAAGATTTGATCTTTTTTTTATTACTCCTTATTTTTTGAAAATTTTGTAGCATACCTTTGGTTTGATGACACATTTCCAAAGAGTTGAGCAGAGCAAAAGGTTTTTTCCTCTCCTTCTTTCTCTCACTGAGAAACATGTAAGGAGGGATCAGAAGAAGAGCTACTATAGAACCTAGTAAGCATAGGCCTGTGCAAGTTCTCCCCAAAAGCAAAGCTACATTACAAACCAAGTGAAAATGAAGACAGTGACAGATAAAGTTTGGTCCCCAATTTTCCCTGGCTACAAAACAACAAACCAAAGGCATCAATCCTTCCGCTGCATTTCCAACCCAGAACTTACATGGTTCCTTTTCCCTTTTTTGTTTAATGAGAAGAGATTTAAGCTAGCATCAAACATGATTCAAGAGTGGTTTAGAACATGGGTCTTTCAAATCTCAAATCAGAGTGTGACTAAATAGCGCTTGGTGCATTAGCTCAATGGTTGAGTGGTGTACCATGAGGTTTCGGGTTCGAGACTCTAGGGTAGCGGTTTATCTTTTTCTCTTTAGAACTGGTGAGTGTAAATGATACCTCACCTTAACCAGGTTAACTTACATTAGTTGTGGATAAAGAAATGAAACCTTTTCTTCAAAAATGTGTTAGTTTCATTGCTCTTGCTTGAAAGCTTCCAACTTTATGTCATAAGGGTATTTTTTTTTGATGTAACAAGTTTTGAAAGGAGGAGAGAATGAGGAGGAAAAAGGGGATGTCTTTAAACTAGGGTTGAGCATTCGGATTATCCGATCCGATCCGATCCGAAAACCCGGATATCCGAAATTTTTTCT
The DNA here is from genome assembly GCA_963924305.1 of Polygonum maritimum. Lineage (NCBI taxonomy): Eukaryota > Viridiplantae > Streptophyta > Magnoliopsida > Caryophyllales > Polygonaceae > Polygonum > Polygonum maritimum. Next base: position 3,973,237 of record OZ002729.1, on the reverse strand, counting down.
GTGCAAAAAGCTCGATCCGTATCCGGCCGGATATCCGCTAAACATTATCCGATTGGATCGGATATCCGGAACCGGATATCCCGGATATCCAAACTATCCATTTTAATTTTCAAGCAAAAAAATGTAGTATAATTTTATATTCAATTCATGTCCAAAAATCTAGCTAGCTATAAAACATTATATGAAATTAAATGTAAAGTTATAAACAATAATTAATATTAACCTGTTTAAGCTATAATCAAACTCAAAGTCAAAATTACATCCCATAAACTGATAATTAATATTAACAACTTCATACTTTATCCTGCTTAAGCTATAATTAGTATTAACCTGCGGTGAGAACTAAGAAAGTGGTAAAGGTAAGTTTAGGATTTTGACCTAAAAGCATTTTATTTTCCCTTTCTATAAACATTATATATATATTTTCGGATATCCGAATGATTCAAAACCTCTATCCGTATCCGGTCCAAATATCCGGAAAAATTAGCGGATCGGACCGGATACGGATCAATTTTGAACGGATAATTTTGGATGCGGATATTTTCGGATCGGATCGGCGGATTTTCCGGATCGGAACAGCGGATCGGATAACTTTGCTCAGCCCTACTTTAAACACTCCTAGTTTTAAAGATTGTCTGCTTGTGAGTCTGCACCCATATGGGAATATCTAACTTTTTCCTGTTAGGTATTGCAATGATACATTGGTAGATGGTGATGGAACATTGTTAATAGACAATCCTTCAATGCAATTCATGCATACCAACAGAAAGCAAAACAAAGTAAACAGAACAAGAGGAGAAAACAAACAGATTTTCCAAGCTGTGCAATGTACATATTATATGTTAAATAATGATGAACATCATAGTACCATCTTAGTGAACATTGACATTTAATACCCACAACTTTGATTTTTGAAATTTGAACTAAGACCAAAACAAAAGAAAGGGTCATTTGCTTAATTAAGGAATAGTGGGATTGCTGATGTGATTTTTGTGTGCTGATTGGATTGATTCTGGGTTTTCTGGGTGTGTGTTAAATTTTACAGGGAAAAAGATGCAAAATTTCTGTTTTGGGTGCAAAAATCATTCCAGCTTTCTTCATTTGGCGGCCTCCAGTTGTCACTCTCTGATGGGATAAAATTTTCATTTTTAGGGATTTTTGAGAGGAAAAAAAGGCCCACCATTTCTGAACTCTTTTTTTTTTTTTTTTTTGAGGTGTGTGTGTGCCTGCATAATCTGAACTTGTCCTGTTAAACTCACTGCATATTGTTTGTACAACATCAATAAATAAATAAATAAAATTAAAGAAAATGAGATAAAAATGGCTAAACTAATTTGCTCTCTTCTTCTTTCATCATCAGAACTGAGATCAATCAAGCATATATTACAAAGGGAAGATCTTTTCCCATTGAAGAAAGATACTTTGGCAGGGAAATAGATTTGAGAATAGAAGGCAGCCCTTCTCTCCCAAATCTCAATACAATTATGCATCTGAACTCTCAAGGGGAAGATGCTGATCATCACATAGTCATAGTCTAGCCAGAAAGTTTAAAAAGATTCATACTTTGGCTGTTGAATTGTTGCTTTCTCATTCAGCAATTTGTACCTTTACCTTTCCATTATTTCTCAAATACGTTGGTTTGCAAAAATGGCACTAGCAATCTAGTAGTCCACATTAATCAAACCACTATGACTTAGGGATTGAACCAAACCACAACAAGTTACACATTTTATTCATTTGTTTATTGAATTTTGATCCTATTTAGAAAACATACTATATGGACCAAAGACCGGATCGGACCGGGAATATTTATTCTGCTTGATTTTGAAAAGTCGGTTTAGGTTCGGTCTCACTCCGGTCCGATTTTGGATCGATGCCCACGCCTAATTCAGAGAGTGTGTTTAATGTGATTCAATCATATATGAAGTGAACTATTGTAATCAAACCATTCTTCATTCAACATAAATTTTATATTTCCCGCCAATTTTATGTTCATTTAGGGTGGTATTATAAGGTTGGGTACGTGTAAATGATTTGTTATGGCCCAACATCGTGAAAAAGAAAGAGGAGAATTTACTTCCAATTAGTTCATGAGATATGCTCATACATACCAAATTATGCACAAAAATCCTTTCCATGACCAACATTGAAAAACCCCAAAAATTTAATGCTTATTCAATCAAACACTGTTATGAGTACAGATTTTCTATTTCCATCCAATGGTAATGCAAGAGGACATCATCTTTTACAATACAAACTAATTTGATCCTTTCAACTAGTATACATGTCTACTATTTTACACCTACAAATCATCATTTTATACAAAAACACAACTCCACATTTATACATCTAAATCTGTTGCCCCAATCCATGCACCATTCAAAGTTGTTCATCTTCTGGAGGAGATGATGTGATCTACAGCCCATTTCCTCAAAACCCAAATCAGACAACAAAATCATTTAACAAGCTTTGGGAGTTACTAAACCTATGTTGCACCTCATCAGACAAGCCTAGTGCAAGTGACACATGTTGGTTGTTAACTCCATAGTTGCCCAATTCCGGTACTTGGAACGACATAAGGCTACTTTGGTCATGTGGGTAGAATCCATGGTTTGTCAAGTTTTGCTTGTCTTCGCCGCCTCCATGAGAGCTCACCATCATGCCTTCTCTTCTTGTGGGCTGGCTCATTTCAGTATTAATGTTTTGGTAGACGTTGTTCGCCTTATAATCTTCTTGGTTTGGCCTTGTGTTGTCTTCAGATGGCCAGGATTTTTCGCCTGTTGCTTTTGGTGTGTTTTCAGGTGAGGATTTGAAGTTGAGATCATCAGCGTCGCCAAACTCTTCTTTGTAGATCTCCTCAATCATTGGCTTCCAAAGGCGCACTCGCGCATTGATGAACCAGTTGGCAACCTGCTCCAAATGTAGCATGTTAGTCCACATGAAAAACTTATCTAATCAAGTAGGAATTGTTGGAGTGTGTGTGTTTGGATTACCACATTTAATGCATTATATACATTAAAGTGCATGCATTGATTTGGCTAGCTATATAATGACACCATTGCATAAGTACTTAAAATGTCCCATAAATTCAAGTGGATAAAAGATTCAATCTTTTCTTTCTATTTTGTATTACCTGGCCTCTAGTCAATCCTGTCTGTCTTGCCAACATGATCTTTTCCGAATCCTTCGGATACCTGAGCCACAAAAACCGGTTAATCAGCAAGAACTCCTACAAAAGATCAAGAAATACACTCAAGAACTCGATATAAAATGTACTTAGGAAGCTAAACATACGGATGAAGGAAGTGTTCGAACAACCAAGCGCGAAGTGTAGTGACTGCATTCTCAGGAAGCCCTCTTTGTGGCCTCCAAGCATGCCTCATCATACCAAACTGTTGTAGGGCCCTCTGTTGCCTGAGTTGCAAGTCAACATGGCGCAGACGCGGTATAACTCCTCCTTGACCAGAGTCCTGCTCCCCAAGACTCTTTCTTGTGTTCTGAATCTGAGCACTGATTGAATCCCTTAGAGACCGAAAATGGCGCGAGATTGTCTTCCGGGCTAATGTTGTGTAACTTTTTGCTCCTCCATTTCCAGCAACCAAGTCAAATGAAGACACTAGAACTTGCATTTGATGGTGATATTGTTTGTACCTCCTATCTGCCTGCAATCTCAAAATCAATAATCACACATTAGGTACAACTATGAGGATACAACCTGAATTTTCCATCATTTCAAAAGTGTTGAAATTCAAGACATGCCCTTTTTAGTCCTAATCCTGCTCATCTAGAGAAAAAAGTTTGCCATTTTTTGCCCACTAAGAAAACTAGCATAAAACATAACAGAACTCAACAGAAGGAAAAGACTAGAGAAGATGGGTTCACCTCATCTAACATTGTTAGAAGCTTATCCAACTTATTTTGCAACTCTTGACGTTCGGTAGCCGAGAGCTCCTTAGACGAGGCAGATGTTGATTCATTGACCTCCAATTCAGGCTCAGGTTTCTCCTTTGACTCACCAGGCTTACTCATATCCTGTTCTTTAAAAGAATCAATCTTTTTCAAAGCATCATGAACACTAACAATCTCATCAAGCAATTGTTGTGTAGCTTTCAAGTACTTGGACTTCATAACATTGGTTGGACTGCCCATTTGCTCAGTATACTGATACCCATTGTAGCCTAGACTGTTCTGAGCCCCAAACCTTATGAAACTCTGACCATCTCCATTAAACTCAAATGACCCATCAACCTTATCAGGAAGATGATTAGAAAAGTGATGGAAAGAAGGCGGTTGGATCGCCGTCGAAAGCCGCGTGCTCAGACTTAGTGAAAGGCCTTGCAAGCTCTGCTCACCATCAACAGGGTGAGTTATTGTACCAGAAATTGCACCAGTTGGTGGAATGAACATCATTTCATTGGACATGGATGTTGCAGGGCAGATTTCAGATGGTTCATTAAGGTACATCATCAGATTGCCATGATTAATCATGGGTGAGTCTGAGTATGAGGTCATGAATTTCTGGTCTTGGATGTATTGGGTTGGAACTGCATCTAATTGAGCACTTGAACTTGTGTAAAATGTTGCCATTTTGACCCTTTTTTCTAGCAAAGAACCTGCAAAAAAAGATCAAATCTTTAGCCATATCTGAAGATTTCAACACAAACCCTATTTGTATCAGAAGGAACTCAATTGAATCAAGCCAAGCCCACAATAAATAAAGAACAACAGGCTCAATCAATCAATCAACAACACAGAGCTATGGATGACACATACATGAAGGGGATAGATTGAATAAAAAGAGAGAATAATATGAAAGGAGGAATTTGAAGTACCTATGAAGGATGTGGCTGAATTGGGGAGCAAAAATCTAAGGCATGAAAACAAAAAGAGCTGGAAACAAGAAGGGACAACAAACTGATCCCAAGAGATTTTCAATAACCCAGAAAAAACCTACTAAGTATTATTCTTTCTCAATCAACAATGACAAAGCAATAATAACAGTATCATATTTATAAACCCACAATAAAATAATCACCAAAATTTGAGCAGTTAATCCACACAACAATATCCTTGTATAAATTAATCTGAATCATTGATTCATTATCAATCAATCCCCAATCCCAACCTCCATTCCAATCTTTTTCAACGAAATAAAAAAATACTATTATGTGGGTGTGAATCTTGCTAGAATGTTTTTCAACTAATTAATCCTTCACTCAAGGGGGAAAAAAATTGATAAAAAAAATATGAAAGATTAATTAAAGAAAATGAACTCTAACCAAAAAAGGGTGATTTGTGCTTATTTTTGTTTGCTTGAAAGGGTTTTAAGAGGGTAACCACTAGTTGGTAGGGAAGAGAAGAGTATTGAAGAATTGGCAAACAAAGAAAATAAAAAAAGATGTTCAAAATATTTTTTGGTTTATTTGTTTGTTGTGGCTTGTTGTTGTGATAAGGCGGAATAAACTAATGGAGGGTGGTAGCTATTGATAGCTGTATACGTAGGAGTAGTTGAAAAAGACAAAGGCACAAGTTTTAATCAAACGTATACAAATGAATATTGATGCCCTAGTATATACGCTACTAATACAAAACATTTAATTATATATAACATATTTTTATCAAATTTTCTAATTTATACATATATATATAGTATAATTTATTATCTTCTTAGAAATTGGCTATTTTATTCTACATTCTAGAATATAAGTTAAAAAATCTATTTTTATTAAGAGGGTTATAAGAGTTTTAGGACTTTACCAAGTATAATAATTGTGTGCACCATGGAATTCTTTTTTTGTTGTTGTCGCCATGTTTATAGATTTCTGCTAATATTTTATAATTTTTCTATATATATAATAATAGAAATAGAAGTTGAAGTCATCACGAAGAAATGTTGGCGCCTTGATTGGTTGGCACAATTTGTGCTTCAACCAATTATGATGGAAAATCGAACCAAAACATAAATTAGTAATAATATAATTGTTTGTCCGTATGCTATGCGAACGTTGATATAATGTGAACCTAGAAGTTGATATGCTAAAAAATGTTTCTTTCATAATACATTTATATGAATTTTTTATTTTTTTTCCTTAAGATTAATTGGACCTAATTAATGTAAACGTATTCAATGACCTCTGGCACATTTCTTGACTTTCTAATATTACAAGGAAAATGATTCATTTATGTGATCAAAATGATATTGTTCAGCATAACTAGAAGATGTAGATCAAAGTCTTAGGCTCGCGCCAAATTAATGTAGAAAACAAAACATATATTTGAGTTAAATCAAGAATTAAATTTGAATTATGAGACCATGACCTAATTTATATATCATCATAATGAAACTTGTCCAAAAAAAATACTATCTCTGTTTGAAAATATTTGTTGTTTGAGGATTTGTCTCTAAATTAATGAAAATATCCTCAATCTTGTGACGATCGTTTACCTTTATGTAACTAATTTTCATCAATAATGATACTATTGGGTACACTATTCAATATCAGGCCAAAACAAAAAATATTTTTGAACGGATGGATATAAATTAAAAGATTCAAGTAATTTACGGGGTTTGCTTAAGAATTTGTATAATAAGCAAACTGAATAATGTAATATAATGATTGTGTTGTTGTGAGTGTTTGGATTGTAGTACGTATGTCAGTATGTGTATTGGTTTTTTTTTTTTTTGATCGAAAGTATGTGTATTGGTGAAGTGCCTAATTATTAATACTAATAGTTTTAGGATTCATTGCCCATAATAATAATTGAAGGCAAACCACGTGTTGAATTAGGGAGATCAGCCTTGTTCGAGCCTCTTTTTAGATGATGAAATTGGTGAAAAGCCATTATGTTTCATGTACCAATTGGTTCAACATCATTAGTTTATACTATAATGGATCGATCATGTCGGTTTTAAACAACAAAATAGTACATAGAATTTATGGCATGATAATAGTATATCTCTTTTGAAGATGTAATGTGGAAATTATAGAATTTGATTTTAATAATAATAAATGAATATTTTATATATTTCATATTTGAATTAATATTCAAAATACGATGGACGATAAGTTTTTTTTTGTTTTTTTTTGGGGTAGAAGATAAGTTTTATTTATTTAAAGGTTACGAAGGCTTGAATGTGTACACAGTGAAATGAATTAATAACCAACAGAAAGGATATAAAATGGGGGTGGGGAAGTTAAATAACGAGACAATTTTCTTGCAAAAGAAAAGGACAAGATACTGTCAAAGTGAGAAACAGGGGAATTTGGTTGAAGCTTTTACATCCTCTGAGCAAATTTCTGAATTTTCAGATCAATCTATTTGTACGAATATGATACTCCCTCCGTCCCATTAAGTTTGTCCATATTTCCGTTTTTGTCGTCCCGAAAAGTTTGTCCACTATTCAATTCTTTCCATTTATATCACTCATTTTTTACACTTCTACCCTCACCCAATCACCCTTTTTACACACTTCTATCTCCTTCTTCTTCCCCAATACACTCTCTCCATCTACCCATCTACATTAAATTCATATCAATACACCTACCTTAAGTGTAAAAAAAACACATTTTTAAATCAAAAAAATTACATATTCATAATCAGTGGATTTTTTGTAACAAATCAATACCCATATTAATACATTTGTGATTTAATTTTTGGATGGGGTTTACACAGCTCCATTAATGGCCCATTTGTAGGTTGTGGTTTTGGGCTATTTTTAGACTTTCCTTATTCCTCCTTCAACGTTGCCTCCTTCCCCCCCCCTTGTGTGTGGAATCAATTTGTGTATAGAATCAGATCTGACCCTTGCGTGTCTTCCTCCTCCTTCAACTCTGGCTCCTTCTCCCCTTCCTTCAGATCTGACCCCTCCGCCGCCGCCCTCTCTCTCCCTCCGCCCCTACACTGTTACCACCACCGCCACCGCCACCACCACCGACTCTCTTAACCAAAGTAAACCGTCCTCTACCCTCACTAGTCACCACCACCAGGCGGCGGGGTGCCCGGTTTCCCTTTCTCTCGTTGAAGATGATGGTCGGTGATGCCCGGTTTTTTTCTGGTCGCCTCTTTTTCTTTTTGGATCTGTGCAAACAAATTCGCCCCTTTTTTCTGGTTGTTCCATTAGCACAACCACCGGAAAATCCCCCGTTGAAGAAGATGGTCGGAGAAGGCACCGGCTGTTGAAGAAAATGGTCGGAGCAGAGGGTAGGAGAAGAGGGTAGAGTTAGGAGAAAGGGGTTGAAAAGATGAAACAAAAGCAGGGTTAAGATAGTAAATGTGTATTTGAGCTTGACTATTCCCTTTTACTCATTTGCAATCTTTTAACCAGGAGAAGACACGTTAGGCTTCTTATGATTTCTTAAAAACTGTGTTTTTTGCAATTGTGAACAAACTAAGTGGGACAGAGGGAGTATAACAAATCGATCTAGTTTCTAATTTTACATAATTTATTACAAAATGTACATACGTATTAAACGTTCACGTTTAATTTAAGTGGCAAAATGTCAACATGTACAATGTAACTCTAGCCACACAATTTCAATTAGACTTTGTCAAACACAATTATGTGTACATACTCAGAGCTTAATCATATTTAAGTCGGGAATCAAATTAATTTAATCTTAAATAGAAAATAATATAAATTAAACCATAAATTCAATCCCAACGAACTAAACTACATGATATTAGTTCGCCAAAAAAAACATTACACGAAATTGGAGTTCGACCTGTGTTAATATATGAGCTTCTCATTATAAAGTTCGAGATTAAAATAATTATAGTATGCAAACTTGATGAATAACTTTTTCTATTGATAATTGGTTTTGGAAAAAAATCGTTCGATCGATGTGATATGAGGTTATTTTGATCTATTGTTTTGATTTATTAAACCTGTCTAGTAATAACGAACTCTAATCATAAAAAAAAAGCGAGTCCATATATTACATAATTGTTCTTTTTTTATCGGTTTAAGATGATTAGGGTGTTCCCAAATCCACATTGGCTCCTAATTCTAATTAAAATTAGAAAATGTTTGAAACCTGTGTCTGAAAATAATAATTTAGGTACATGTTTAACTAACGATTTTTGGTAGGCTGACCTTCCCAATATCAAAATCCAATCTACAAGAAACTAATACAAATATACAATGATTTAAGCATCACTTGGAAGCAAAACCGGATTCATAAAGAAACATTCCTCCCCTAATTAATCCAAATGGAATATTAGTTAAATACCAAAAGTCATATAATTACGTCCTAATCTCACGAAACACCCACTAGCAACCAACATGAGAAGAACATAAATCTCATTTTTAATAATTCATACATCATACACATACACCTTCCCAAGAGAAGGCCTTAAAAACGTTGCAAAGAACAGTCCAAGAAAAATAAAATAAATGCAAGTAAAACAAAGGAGGATCTGATTTAAATAAGTTAGAAATTAGATGCAAACTAAGTTAACACAATAGGGAAAATCAGGCACGTACGTAGTCATTTCTAGCTATATCCAGACAAGTATAAGAAAGCTTCTACTCCACTTATACATGTCACCTTATTACAAAATTTAAACTAAAAATTGCCACTATATGTTCCACTTGATTTTCACGATTTACAAGTGTATATATCCTTGTTGTTAGTTGGGTTACGCAATACTTTAGGCTATGCTTAGATTTTGATGGGTCATAAGTAAATGTTTTTTTTCTTCTAGATTTAACTACTTTAATTCTAAAGTCGAGAACTATCTTTTAGCACAAATGCTGATTTTTTTTTCTCCTTCCGTATATACAAATTGATTAATACTCTTTAGTCGAACATTGATGTGAATCCTAACAGGGTATGTACAATACGACTTAAATTAAGTTGATGAAAGTTTCTTACGATAAAGTTAAATTTTTTTACAAGTATTGGACACGCGTGATTAGTCGAGGAAAACTCATTAAAGTTTACTATAAAAGCTAAATATTGTTGAAAATATAAGTTGTAACAGAGTTTAATAAAGTGTTTTTTTTCCCTCTTTCGCATTTTCCAACCTAGCTATACCTTTTAGTCTAAACTTTTTTCCTAGTTTTATCCGCATAATTTATTATAAGGCTCAAAACATATCCAAACACCTCAACTTGTCATATTTAGTCACTTAGACACCTCAGCTTTAAAACGGACTTATTAGACACCTGAACTTGTCAAATCTTACCTATTAAACACCTCATCAAGAGAAACTATGATAAGTGTATGGTGCGCGCGATGACGTGTCATACAATTGTTTTATTAAAAGCCATGTAATGGGTCATGTCCACGTTGTATCAACTTAAATAAAAATAAGTAAATTAGATTTTTTGTGATTAAAAGTGAATGCAAAACAAAAAAAAATCAAAGAAAATAAATCCTCACCCCATTCAACTCCATTTCTTCGTCCTCCTCCAATCCCTAAATCCCCCAAAATTTCCAACCCAGAGCAACTTGAATCACTGTTTGTGCAAACCCATCTTCTGGCGACGCCGGAGAAGAACAAGCGTTGTTCACCGACCTTTCGCCATGGACGACTCGGGTCAAGCTCCTCGTCCTCAACCTGCTATCGGATCAGCTCACTCCAATTTGAAGAACTCCTTCAAGGTCGGCGTCCGCTCTCTGCTCACCGCCTGCCCTACTGGTTTCGGCCCACCCTTCTCCAGTTTTTGCCCAAAATCAGATCTAGGAAAAGAATTGAAATGAAATTGAGGGACAAAGGCCAAATTTGGGGCTTTGGTTGTGTGTGAGAATTTGTGATAGACTTGGTTCGAATTTGGGTGTTTAATTGTTGAGATTTCATGATTTGGGATTTTGGGTGGTGATGTTGCCTGCGTTAAATTTAGAGAGTTATAGTTAAAACTTTAAAAATTTTTGGATTCCAAATTGTAGGACTTCTGGGTTGATTTCGGAGTTTATGAGTATTGTACTTTTTGATGATTTGTAGGGTTTTTAGCCTTTTAGGATTGTGTTTTGAAAAAGATTATGTAAATTTGAGGAACAAGATGATGAACAGGGAAGAAGATGAAGGAGAAAGGAGGAGTTGTTTGGACATTAAAATAAATTTCACTTTTTTCCCTTTTCTTTCACTTATAAATTTTCATGTAGCCAAATCCAACATTTCATTGGTAATACTCGCCCAAAATGGGATTAACACCACGCGCGTTGCCAGATCAGCCATGAGGCGTTTAATAAGTATGAAATGTCAAGTTCAGGTGTTTAATAGGTCCGTTTCAAAGATGAGGTGTCTAAATGACTAAAAGTGACAAGTTGAGGTGTCTGGATATGTTTTGAGCCTTTATTATAAGCTTCAACTTTGACTAGTGAACATTATAAGCTATAATCATTGTCCATAAAATTTAAATTGTGAAATGTCAAGTACGAGTATTAAATATATGGTTTACTTGAATTTCAATTCAATCCAATCCAATCCACATTAGATTCACAATGCAGAGGACATGCACATAAACTTGCAAATTCTAGTAGTTCTAAAATCATAACCATTTTAGGCTTCAATAATGGTGTCAGTTGTCATGTCAACTTGGGTTGATTAACCCAAAGAGACAAGAGACTGCATGTAAGATAACAACAGAAAACTAGGAAATGGACCAAATTCATGACTTTTATATACATATAGCCTCTTAGCTGGTAGAGATGGAACTACACCAGAACTCATGGCAGGATATTTGGTGGGTAGGTATAAGTGTATTATTATTAATTGACCAAATGAAGAAGGTCTAATCCCATCAATATAAATGTGAGTATCATTAAAAAAACAAAAAAAGAGTACGTAGAACCCAATTAAAAGATGGTGGATGATCGAGGAGACAAATAGTTAGAATAAGAATTCTGCAAGCTTAATATAGATGGATCAAGCTAGCTGATGGAACGGCGGTATTTGGTTGTATAATAGGGGGAACTAAAGGAGAATTCATTGATATAGCAACAACCAAGTACCAAAATGCTTTGCTAAAAAAAAAAAGTACCAAAATGCCTCGTCATTAAAAACCGAAACATTGGCGTTTCGAGACGGACTCAGAAGAGCCATACAACTCAAAATAAAGAATATCGAGATAGAAGGCGACAACCTAACAGTAATCCAAGCTGTTAAAAACATAGAACGATGCCCTTGGGAAAGAGAAATGCTTAGATCTGACATAATGGTCTCGTTGCTCAACTTTAATTTGAAACCGTTAAGATTTCTCATGTGAATAGGTGATGTAACACTATGGCCGACCTGATTACAAAAATGGGCCATAGTCTTCCAAGAACTACTATTTCAACACTTCCAGAACTTCTCGTTCTCATCCGAAAGAATGCTTTAGGGGGGGCCTAGTCATTACCTTCTCAAAAAACAAATAGTTAGAATAAGAAATTCAGAAGATGAAAAATCAAGAAAGAAATATACATCTAGACAGTTATCTCATAATTGAATTAATGATATATAATTAAATCATCTTTATCATGAATCACCAGTTCAGCACTCATGTATAGTCCTGGGTCCGGTTCCGATTACGGCGGTTCCGGATTCCAAAATCCGGAACCGGAATCGGAACCGAGATGTAACCAGAACTAGCATTTCAATTCCGGTTTAAATTCAATTACGAGCCTGTTTTAGTTCCTATTTGAACAATTTTTTTTTTAAAAATAAAACAAATCCATGATCTCGGTCCACCTAACCATGATTGTGTGTCGCTTATTATTTTTAAAAATAGGTGAACTGTCGGTTCATTGGTTCCAGTTCGGTTCCTGAAATCGGTGATTTTGCCGGTTTGGTTTTCCGGTTCAAACTGAACCGGACCTATGACTATTGCCTACTTATTTAGTTACATAAAAAATCTACCAATAAAGAAAAGTCATACAAAACCTAGCAAAATGAAGAGTAGAGACTAGAGAAGCATGCAATAGGCTGATAAAAGGTAGTAGGCAGAGCCCTAAATAGATAATATTGACAAAGGGGAGGTGTGCTTATATGTCTGCCTTTAAATTAATTATGATTGACCAATGATACACATTTTTTTTGTCCAAGTTAAATTTATGATTGAGGTTCTACCAGATTATGATTAGGCTTAAAGACAATCTAATGTCCTAACAATAATTCTGTTCTCACAAGATCTTCAATACATATAGCTTGTTTGACCACCTATCTAATTAGCATTAAAGAGCAAAAAAATTAGCGCTATTTGACCAACTCTTAGAGCAACTAGCATCATCTCATCAATAAATCAATTAACAGCTTGAAATAATATATAAGAAGTTTATGTGATGAAGTTTAAGATAGCTTAATTAGGATAATCAACACGTACATGATTACCCATGTAGAACAATTTACCAATGAAAAATGATAACGGATTAGGTAAGCATTCATGCAAGTGACAACAATACGATAGGAAAAAATACAAGTGAAAAATTAATTGAGTGATGAGAAAGGGCACGTAAGGATGGATGGATAAGTCATGAAAAACTTTATAATTAAAACAATGGCTAAATACATAAGTAGGACCCTGAACTTGCGCCTAATAGTCATTTAGGACCCCGAACTTTAGAGTTTGCCAATTTGGTACCTTAACTAAACATCCGCGACCAAATAAACACTTAACCGCTGACCTGTACAAAACATTTGCCACATGGTAGCCACGTAAATATCCACATATACGCCACGTCATACTAATTAAATAAATCATTAAAAAAGAAAAAAAGAAAAAAAAAAGAAAAAAAATGAAGAAGAAAAACGAGAAGATGGAGGATGGGTTGTTCACCACACCGCCCGCCCGTCCGACGATAATTCGCTCCCACCCTAGTTGAACGGCTTGAAACTGTTGCCATCGAAGGTCGATTGCTGGCCTCCCCGATGTCAGATCCGGTGGAAGGCCGGAAAAGCATCACCTGCGAAGCTCGATTGACGTCGTCTAGGGTTCGGCTTCGCTCCGGCTTGATATTGAACGCCAACGTCAGATCTGGTGGAATCAGAGCCTGCGAAAGCGGGCTCAGATCTCTGATGCCGGGCAATCCGGTCTTCCACTCGAGAACTCAGTCGTCCTCTCCTCCACTCCTGCTCCTGCTCTCGTAATCTGACATGGTCACCTCTTCTCTCATCTAGGTTCTAACTCCGCTTTGCTCCAGAATTCACAAAATCAGATGAAATCAGGGCTTTGATCCCTGAAATCAGTCCAAACACAAACCAATTCCAAATTGAAGCAATTGAAATTAAACAAAATCAATTGGAAAGGAGAACGAATCAATTGCAAAGTTGGAATTCAATCAGAACTCGACTTCTCCTTTTTCTCTTTTTTCTTTTTTCTTTTTTTTAAAAGGGAAATTTGCATTTAACCACCCCTTATTTTACACTTGTTGCATTTAACCACCCATTTTACAAAAATGGTATTTTCTTAAAAATAAATGACATTTTTCCCTTAGTTTTAAATTTTGTTTTATATAAATAAAAGAATTCTTAAGCTCATATAGTATCTTCCAACTGAAAAAATTAGTTTCGGATCCTAAAACTCCTCTAAAGTTGTATAGTTGGTTCTTGAATTGTATCTCCAATAAAAAAAATAGTTTCGAATCCTAACACTCCTCTAATGTTGTATAGTTTTTTGTGTTGAGATCCGATCCGAAATTAATAGGTCAAAGAGAGACTCGACTCGGTCATTTACTGGTTAAAACTTGCAACCCAAGATCTGATGGGTCTACCCGAAACACTGTTTTGTAAAAATAGTATATCAGTCGTAACTGAATAATCTAAATACTTTATTATTATGATGGATATATAAACAATATTTTTATTTTATTATAATAACTAAACAAATTCTATTAATAGTTAGGTCAATCTAAAATCATACGCACTCGAAGTGAACCAACCCGAACATGTAATAGAGGGAATAATATTTTTTATGTAAACAATGGGTGGTTAAATGCAACTATTTGTAAATAAGGGGTGGATAAGTGCAGGAAAAAAGATAAAGGGTGGTTAAATACAACAATTTGTAAATAAGGGGTGGTTAAATGCAGAAAAAAATATAAGAGGTGGTTAAATGCAACAACGGTAAAATAAGGGGTGGTTAAATGCAATTTCCCCTTTTTAAAAATATTATTGTAATGATTTATTTATTAAAGTATGACATGGCGTATATGGTGTATACGTGGACAATTACGTGGCTGCCATGTAGCAAATTTTTTTTACATGTCATCGCTTATGTGTTTAATTGGTCGCGAATGTTAAGTTAAGGTGCTAAATTGGCAACCTTTAAAGTTCGGGGACCTAAATGACTATTAGGCGCAAGTTCAGGGTCCTACTTATGTATTTAGCCTTAAAACAATAAGTCATGTTAAAACAACTTTGCAATTTGCAAATGCAGATAATTAATCAAGTTGATCGAATTTCAAAGCATATCATTGAAGTAAAATTAACCTCTTTTTTTAATGGTTAGTTCATCATTTCATTTTTCAAAATCCCTATATTTAAATAGGGTCCACCCGATTCATTCAGCCTTAAGTTGCTTCGATTTTGTCGGCATTTTTTTTATCTCCTTTTCCCTTTTTATTTTTGCTTTATGTATGTACATCTTTTCATGTTGGTTCGCCAAATTATTAAGTTTATCAGTTTCTCATTCTACTATATATATAGGACATAAATTGTTCCGTATCTAAAAATATCTCAGCAAATTGAGTTTTTCTTTCTCTTAATTAGTTTATTCTCTCATGCTACCTTATCAACTTCTTATTCAACTAGGATTCTATAATAATTTTCATATTTTAAAAAAATCACACATAATCCTCATCTCCATTGAGCTTCAATTTTGTGCTACATTAAGTTTATATATAATTAGCAACTTACGATAGTGATCGAGGCTTAGCTTACCATCGATCAATTAATTACATACACGTAAATACTACTATAGTCACATCTAATTTCAATGTGGAATTCATTTCTTCAACAACTTGCATATCACCCGCTCTAATTATAGCTAATCTCATCAGAACCACGCAACCTGGAAATTCAGGTTGCTAGTTCCTTTCATACTTATTGTAGAGAAGAAGACGGCGAAAACGAATGCGAAAGCCAACCCAACAACAAGAAGAAGCAAATGCACATAAAATGTAGCTTCTTCATGTTTGTGTGCTCTTGATGGAGGAAGAAAGAGATGGTAAATTAACTTTTACTCATAAAACATGTAACAAATAACAACCATGGAGAAAGATGTATGACCCAAGTTCAGCATTGATGTCAAATGGCTACCTCAAAATTTTTAGATTCATTTTAGAAGCAACTTGCCCCAAACGGCAGGTTGTAGCAATTCTAAGGCCCACAAATTATTTAAAAAAAATAGTGCAATAAATATTAATATAATTGATTAATAACCACTCACTCAACAAAAACGTTCTTATGTTAATTCACTATCAATCACATATTCTATCACTTGAATTGGCAACACATAGCCTCCAAAAAGAACTCTAGCTTTTGGCATCTCATGACCACTCTTACGTGAAAGAATAATTCATTCAATTAGAATAGAAAGTTTCAAGATGCAAGATTCCAATAGCATAGAAAGTTAGAAACTATGCAAAAATTGACTAGTTTTTGGCTACTACTAGTAATAGTAAAATAAGTGTATAGATAGAGATGAACATCAGTCCGAAACAATCCGAACCGAATAAGCTACCATTTTGAAAATTTGAATCAAACTAAAATAAAACTAAACCGAATAGGCTACTTGGAGAATGTGAAGCGAACAAAATTAACTGAATTGCACCGAACCAATAACAAAATTTAGAGAATTTCTAAACCAAAAAACAAACCGAATAGTATTATTATTGGTTCGGTTCAGACGGTTTTTGTTTAAATTCGAACCGACCCATACAATACAACCATATATGAATCGGTACATCCATCTAATAAGTAAACAAATTGGCCATTTATCTTTAGAAGTAACTATGTCATGTAAACGAGCTTCTAAATATGGGCCGGTCTATCAAGATAATGAAAGCCCAATGGACCAAAACTTCAGTCTAGGAGCAAGATGGATCATGACTACCTTCGTGGGCCCACGCACGAAGCTGACGATGGGGACCCACTAGCCAGGAGGACTGACAAGAGGGCACCCACTGCCTCCAACGAGTTGCCTAATATAATCTTCGTCTCTAGAGGTTCAATTTGATATATTATATGCCCTAATCCGATATCTAATCGAAACATTATCGATAATGTAAGAAAAAAATGAGTTCAGATCTTACATAGAAATATAGAGTATAGGCAGATATTGAGTTATAATATTGCTTGAAAGTTCTGAATCATGTATAGATTTATAATGCTTCAACTAGCTTAAGCACAACTCCTTGACACCCTTAGCTTAGCATCCCTAATCATGTAATTAGTCTAACAAACATATAACAAAACTATATAGCTAGACTCGTATGGTAATGGTCCCTAGTAAGTATTATTCGATATGTTTGTTGGATGAATTGATTTAATACATAAATTGAAGAACCTGTTCATATGAGTTGCAAAATACAATCACTAACTGTAGTTGCACAGAGTAAGTGATCAGCTTCTTCTTTCTCTCGTGAATCCACTGTCATGCTCATCGTCTTTGTTAGTCGCCTTTACCTTGACAGCAAAGAAACCATTAGAACCAACGCACAAAAATGCAGTAAGTACACAACAAAGCACATTTCTAGGCATTTTGCATTCATACTAGAAACTCCACAAGTTTGGTAAATATATGCCATACCAATATGTTTTGATCGATAAACAGCAATCCTCGCATATCATGTCTACAATGGCACCTGGGCCTTACGGATTGACACTATTGTAGTGCAGATGCTTGGATGATAGACGTCAGGGACGGATGCATTCTGGCCCTTCTCATTGAACGAGCTTCACTTCTTCCTTCGGCGTACTCTTCCCCCAGTGGCCATCTTGGCCTCAAGTCGTACTACAAGTTTTATCCAAGAATCAAAATCACAATCACCTACCCACCCTTTTAATTGGACAACAGAATTAATTCTACACTAGTTTAGAAAAATCACACGCGTGTGAATAAGCTCCAAAGGGTGGAAAGAAGAGTTCTTGTAACTATTAGTAAAAACAAAATGACCAGCTCTACAAAGAGGAAACACGAAAGCAAAGCTTTCAAATCCTCTCTCGGGAATATTTGTTCTCATATAGTCATATTTATCCAGCTTTAATATGTAAAGAAAAAGGCAGAAAACCGAAGATTTTCTTTTGTGCAAAAAAAGAACGTGGACAATCTAAATGCATTCATACCATTGCATCTTCTGGTTCATTCGCAGGTGGCGGTGGATCAAATCTTCCCATACGAAAATGCTCAAGACCAGTCCAAGCTATCATTACACCTTTAAGGTTCAAGACAGAAGAATTTAGTGATAAGAGAAGGCAGCAACACCTCAAGAAGCAAGTATAGCTGCAATATTTTACTTGCCATTATCAGTACATAGGCTAGGTGGAGGGCAAACAAGATTTAGTCCATTTCTCTTGACAACACCATTGAGCCTGGCCCTCACGTACTGATTTGAAGCAACACCTCCAGACACAACCTAAAAAAAGCATATGCCATACTCTTGATGTCAAAAGAGATTCGACAATGATTTAATGCCGTGTAGGCTGGGTAGCTCACCAGTGACTTCAGGGAAGGTTCAATATTCAGTGCCCATTGAATAGCCCGCTCAGTTCTTTCTTCGAGATGGTATACTGCAACTCTCTGTATAGGATATGTTCAGGGTAAGTATAGCAAGAGCAATTTGGAAGAAAAGCAATGGAATCCATACCAAGATAAACAAAATATGATAACAACCTGAAATGAGGCAGCAATGTCAGCCCTAATCTTTCTGTCTTCACTACTAGCATTAGCAATGGGAATCTCGGCTTTACTGCACACAACAAGATACATATCATCATGTGAAAAAATAAGCTGGAAATTTCAATTAACTTTTGTATTTATGATGCTAGCTAACAGGAACAGGCATACATGTATAGTGCTAGTAACTTCTATTATAAAAATTCTTTCTATATCAAGTAGTTACCCCATCAAGAATTTCCCTTCCTGGATGACTAGACAAATCATGATAACATTAAATTTTTGAGACAGAAAAAGAAAAACACATGCTGTCCTGTCAACATCTTCTACAGATCTTGTAGCAAAACAAGAGCATTGAGAGAGTGAAACAATCAAGACATGGAAACAATATATACAATCAAATTTCATTATAAAAATAGAAAAGAATGGTAGCCGAACTCACATGAGATGATGTAATTTTATTTCTAACGTACATGTTCTTAGCTGCAATTGCCAGCTTCACTTGAGTCTTCAGACCAGCATAAGAAAAATTGCAATCTTTGTGTTGTTTCATTGGAACCTATTTTCGTAATGATGATGACATACTCATCTTAGTGGTTGTGTTGAATATCAATGTAGAATCGATGCAATCATATAGAGACATACTGAGAATTTTATAGATTCAGAATCACCCTCATGAGCAAGCTCTTCTATTGCAGGCCCACCACTCCTACTAATGTCCAGACCAAGCCACTTGGCTGTCTTGTCATATGCCTCACCAATTGCATCATCTATAGTGGTTCCCAGCTGTATGTAATGACCTAAACTGCGTGCAACCACAAGAAGATTGTGTCCCCCTGAACAAAAACAAGTATAGCAGTAGTTTTCAGATATGAGTCATATGACTATCATGGTGATGAGAGAAACAATGATGATGCAAATGAGAAATTGGGCAACAGATACCCAAACACAATAGATGAAAAGTAGTAACTAGTAACAGTTCTTGCATTTAGCCATTTCTAGTGCTCATGACATTTGAAATAGTGATTCAACAGCAAACACTTGTAAGGTCAACCAATTCTTATTACACAACTCGTAACTATGGTTACTGATATTAATGATCCAATCATACCTGATATGAGCAAACATATGAAGGGAAACTGTAGATCTTGTTCTACCAACCTGGAAGGGAGACAGAGAGCACTTTGTCAAAGATAAATCAAACATTTTTCATAGAGTGTATTAGCAGCACAAATGACAAGCCATCTGCTAACCTGAACCACCATTTTAAGTAGGTTGCAAACACGGAAATTGTTAAATCCATACCTTGCGACTAAAGCATGAGCTTCCATGTGATGGACAACAACTATTGGCAGATGGAACTCTCCAGCGATTTGGCGAGCTTTCCTCACACCAACTGCATTACAAGACACCAATAAGTAGGACAGAACCTTCCAGGGAAATACCTTAAATGAATACACATGTAATATAGATACTAACAAAAACAAGTGATAAGAATTTTAGATGCACCACTGAGTAATACAGAATCAAGACAAATAAAAGGTTTAGAAATCCTCAAATGAATGTCGAAAGTAGCAAAAACGACGCCATAGTTAAAAAAGATTGCAGAAAAGTGAGGAGGGAAAAGGTAAGGAAAATACTGCATCTATCTTTAGCTTATGTCAGGTTTTTTTTTTTAACTCAATAGTTCGCACAACCATCCATAAAACACAAATTTGCATGAAAATCATAACACTTACTAAATGGTTTTAAGCAATTACAAAATTGTGGCAGTTTCATTATAAACAGATCCCAAAGCTGGGTGGCATTGTGTGGTTTCCATATGCACAAGGTTTTGTTAAAACTCAATTAATTTATGGAGGGTTGTGTTCTCCCCCTTTATAGTAAAATGTACGTTACATGTAAAAGTTGGTAAGAGAAACAAGGCTCTTCCAGCAGGAAAAACTTCTCTGTAGCATTGTGATGCAAGAGAATCATACAATAAAATCCACATCTCAGCACAGGCTTACTAAGAAGTGCAGTGATGAAATGGGCTTAACGATTGTTTATTGTTACAGGCTTAAAGTAAACCGAGAAAATACAAACTTCAACCATTACAACAAGCGGATAATAAAAAGGGCCTGAAAACTCAGCCAAATGTATAAAGTAAAATTTCTCAAAAATATGGATTCCCTGAGGACAAAAACAGTAGGAATCAAACCCTTCAAAGAAGCACCCTCTCAAGATGGTACCAACCACAAAATTAAATCCCTTGGATTCACTCAAAAACTGGTAATGTTCCAACTTTTGGCTGAAAATTGACCAGATATAGAACAGTCTATGACCACAGATCCATTAAAAATTGAAGTATCATTTTCCCTTCTGAGTCTGGAACAAAAACTTCTAAGCAGATCTTTTTATAACCTAACAGCATATTGAAAATTAATTACCTCGTAAACAAAGGCCCAACCCAGGACCAATAGTTACAGCAACAGCAGAAAGATCTTTGCCAGCTATGTTAGCCTTATCAAGTGCTGTTTGTGTTACCTGCAAACAAGATGCAATAGCTTAGATCTCCTTCAGATATTTTAAGGGTAACCCAAGAGGAACACATAATTCCCACGTTAACTTGATACCACTATTCAATCAGAATAACAATTATCATGTAGAAACCAGAGTAAATCCACCCAATGAGATGATGTGTACATCATGGATACAACTAGAGTTGTTGATGCTCGTGTTACAGTTGCAAAAGAATTCATCCAATTTCTAGTGATAGTGATGAGCTTCAACTTAAAAAGTATTTTTTTCAGATTCTAAAGACTACTTCAAAAGGTCTTAATAAGTTCGAACAAAAACAGAACAATGACCACCCAAGTGTAGAAACTCTGCGATGTGCTTTCTAAAGGCAAGAGGTTTACACATGTAGATGAAGTAGCAGAAACACAGCCAATTTCATGTAATGCCAACACTCATTGACTCCGTTTGACACGGGATAAACTGAGAATTCATCATCTTTAGTCGCTTTCAGCAGGTTGACACGACAAATTTGAGCTGATATAGCTAACAGAAGTGGAAGGATGTTGAACCTTCAAGGAGATAGAATGAGTACCTGATCAATGACCTTTGCATGAGCTTCTTCTGCCATTTTAGGTGCAACTCCTCCAAATTCCACAAGCAGATCTGCCTTGATCATGTCAAGAATTCGGAATTAGATAAAGCGCGAGGTGTTAAGGATTTTCATCAAGAGTTCTGGACATAAACACTCATGAAAACAGAAGTTATTTTCTTAATCCAAATGAGTAATAGCAAGAGACAGTTCATTCATCAAAACTGATGATATGCTATATCCTTCTCTTTACATCAAAAGAAGCTGGAAAAGAAAAGCAAGAAACAAGAGCATATCTACATTTAACACAACAACTCAATTACAACAGTACCTGATGGCAAAATTCAAATTGAAATACCATGCTCAACTCAGAGGATGCAAGTATGAAAGCTATTACCTGAGAAGATACAACTTGGCTGAGGATTTTGCCATCTCCCCTGACCTAACAATCCACACACCAGAAAAAACAAATTGCACAATCAGAGAACGATGAAAGTGAAAAAGGAAGGACAAATTGGGGGAAGAGAGACAGGTGAGAGCTTACAACAGCGGCGGCCGTGTCATCGCAGCTGGTTTCAATGCCGAGAATCACCAGATTGTGGTCTCTGGAAGCGAATTGGGAAGTTGTAGAGGACGAGGAGGAGTTAAAAAGAGGACGAGGAGCAATGGAAGGGAATCGGAGTTGTGGTTTTCGTTCCCGGAAGCTTCTTGTGAAAGCTTTGAGGAAAGAGGCGCTCGGAAGAAGGTTCGAGCGAGGAACCCTAGAACACAAATTTACCGCCATTGAAGAAACTCTGGGACCTGCTGATGAGGGCGCCCACATTGAAATGGGTGGAGATTTGAGATAAACCTTGAGATTTTAAAGTATAAATAATGTATTATTTTTTGATCGGAAGAATAGATACTTATGGTGTTGCTATATTATAGGCCTATTTATTACTTCTAAGATTTAAATTTGTAGAAACCTTCGTATAAAGCTTGTACGAGCATACCTGATATGAGCAAACATAGAGTAGGGTTAATGTATTATTACTTCAAGGTTTACATCTGTAGAAGCCTTATTTTTATTTTGGTTGAATTTGTAGAAGCCTTGCAGTCTGTTTGGCAATTGGGAATTGATGGGAAAAGAAAGGGTGGTGAAAGATGAGAAAGGAAGAGAAGAGAAAGGATGAGAAAGTAAGATATGAGAATGTATATTTCTTGTGTTTGGATAAATGGGTTTTGATGGGAAATTATAAATAAAATTTTCTTTTCCTTTTTTCTTACGAGAGTGTTTATTTTATTTTCCCACCAAATCCCACCAAATTGGTGGGATTCATTTTCTCATCCTTTCCCCTCTAAATTTCCAACACAATCCCACTCAATCCTATCAAAAAATTAAACCAAACACAGGAAAATGATTCTCACCATTCCCCTCTTATTAAAATCCCACCAACCAAACATACTGTTCATGTGTAATGGATTAATCAAAGTTATGTATGACCCAACTGGACCATAACGGGTTAGAGATAGCTTGGGAGTTGGGATCGATGAACAACCATTGTAGTTGTTTAAAGTCATGGATGAAGCTACACAAGAACTTCGTTTTCTTTCAAGTGGTGAACTTTAGATCGATAAGGCAGACGACGCCCCATGCTCATGCTCGGTGTTGCGCTCGTGATAGCTTCATCGGGATCGCTCGTGATTGGCGTCCCCCTCGTACTCAACGTCGTAGGACCGATGTGTCCACAGTCGGCATTGCCATGTGGCCGGCCGTACACGGGCTCATGTCCGCGTTTTCGTGCGGGCCCTCGTCACTCTCAGATCGCGAGAGAGTGGATTCCGACGGACGGTCTCGCACGTTGTTTTCCCACCAATGATTTGATGGACGGGACTTCTTACGAGATGGCAAGTCCCTACGATGTCCACGAGGTGCTCTACGTTTACTTTCGTAGTCAATCTGTGTGTCCTCGTGCTCGTTTATTCCAACGGAATCGGTCGGTTTGGACTACAATGATCAACGACTTTGATGATGCTAGCGAGTCGTTGAGTCATCCCACCGGTCTCCGGATCCTCTACGGAGCGCTTCCTTGGACCTTATCCATGGAGACCTTAAACCTAACGATCTCGACGGAATCGGCCTGAAAGCTTTCCTTTTTAAGAAGAACTCCACGTCATCTTCGTTTCGGCGGTACGCCGCACTCATAGGTTGGATATTGGGCGTGATCGCTCGGCTGCGTATTGCAATCACGAGCGATCATGACTGGGCTCGTAACAGGATACGGCGTTTCTACACCCTATTGACGTTACATCGCATATACGCATGAAAACGAAACAATACCACTTCATACTTTCATAGTTCTATAAAAGAGGTACTATAGACATCCCATAACAAACATGAGCTGCCCCAACCATGCAAGCTAGGAAACATAAGGCCCTTGTGGCGAGCTTGATTCATACCCAATCTAATCATAACCCTCCAACAATAACCACGGCGGCTGGAACTACTTCTAAATCAAGAGAGAAGTAGAGCATGAGCTAGTAAATCTATTAGCCTCAATCGTCATCACCTCCCACAAGTAGCCCGAGACAAATGGTGCACAAGCTACTAAATAGGACAAGGGGACACCTCGTGGGACGTAATCTCCGTTCAGTCTTAATGAAGCGCTACTACATCCACAAGGACCACCCCAGCACGGGTCTGAGTGGTCTCAACGTTGAAATTATGAATGTACTGAAAGCATGTACAAGAGAATAAATAGATTAAATATAATATTTATAACTCAAAATGATCAAACAAGTCATAAATATAATAAATACATATACCATAAATGAATAAGATCATGACTGGGCTCGTACCGGGATACGGCATGTGTACACCCTATTGATGTTACATCGCATGTGCGCATGAAAACGAAACGATACCACTTCATAGCTCTACAAAAGGTACTATATCTAGTGTGTACATAACACTCTCAAAAGTATATGATGATGTACAATCAATCAACTAAATAGAGTCAATACTCCATAGCAAACATGAGCTGCCCCAACCATGCAAGAAAACATAAGGCACTTGTGGCGAGCTTGGTTCATACCCGATCTAATCATGACCCTTCGACCAGAACCACTGTGGCTAGAACTGCTTTTGAACCAGGAGAGAAATAGAGCATGGCTAAATCTATTAGCCTCAATTGCCATCACCTCCCATAAGTAGCCCAAGACAAATGGTACACCGCCTACTAAATAGGACAAGGGGGCACCTCGTGGGACGTAATCTCCATTTAATCTCAATGAAGCGCTACTACATATCTACAAAGGACCACCCTAGCACGAGCATGAGTGGTCTCAACGATGACATTAAGAATATACCTAGATCATGTACAAGACAATAAATAGATGTAAAATAATATTGTTAACTCAAAATATCAAACAAACCATAAATATAATAAATACATATATCATAAATAATTAGGATCTTATCATTATAATACTCACCAGACCTGTGACCTGTATATATAAAGAGATCTTTTTTTAAAGAGCTGCTACTATTTCTTTAATGCAAGGGATAGGTCTTACTTTCCATTATAAATCGTAAAATAAATAATTAGTTTTAAATAATACAAAATAGAGGGGTTAATGACTTCTCAAATTGTATCTCACTGGTGGTACACTCCAATTTATTATCTCTGAATAACTTCTCAAAATCCGACCGGGAAGGTCAAGCTACCATCCCGATTCAACAAATAATAAGCCCATTGAGGATTTATTTTTGGCTCACAATTGTATCCCACCGGTGGTACACTCCAAAATGACAATCCGGATCATATAAAACCCATTATGATACAATCCTTGTGCTACCCAATAAATAGCATCAACATGTAAATCTTAATAAATCATTTTCTAATTAAAGAAAATATTAACTATATTTTACTTTTCTTTTGGTAGAATTTCTTCAACGGCTTGAAACATATGTAGACACCTCAACTTGTCCATTTTAGTCAGTTAGACACCTCACCTTTAAAACGTAAACATTGAACACCCGAACTTTCTAAAAGCTACCTATTGAACACCTGTTGGCTGACATTGTGATGTTGTGCACTACACGCGCCACGTCACTTGCACATGGCGCCACATCATTTACACATGGCGTCACGTCATATTATTAATAATAAAATAATATTTTATTTAAATAATATTTAACTAATAAATTTTATTTAAATAACTTTCCAAAATAACATTTTATTTAAATTATAAATTTAATAATAAAATTTTATTATTTTATTTATTATGTAATACAAAAATTCTATTATTTTATTTATTATATAATAAAAAAATTCTATTTTTTTTATTTTATTTAATAATAAAATTTATTATTTAATAAAAAATATTATTATTTATTACTAAGTCTATTATTTAATAATAAAATATTATTATTTTATTACTAAGTTTATTATTTAATAATAATAAATTATTATTTTATTACTATGTTTATTATTTAATAATATACTTTTATTATTTTATTACTAAATTTATTAGTTAATAATAAAATATATTATAATTTCTAACAAACCAGGTGAAACCACTAGGTTTCGGGTTTCAACCTGTTCAGACTCGGGTCAACAGGGGCGTTGTCGGGTTGGGGTTTGCTTAAGGAAAAAATAAAATATAAAAAGAAATAAAAATATCAAGGTACACATACACATTGCAGACAGAGTTATTTCGGGTTCGAGTTGACAAATTGCAGACAAAGAAATAAAAATCTTCGGACGGGGGCGTTGTCGGGTCGGATTATTTCGGGTTCGAGTTGAGTCGGGTTCGGGTCGTAATGGCTCACATGTCAAGAGTATCGAATTTTTTACAATTATTAAAATAATATTTTATTATAATAATAATAAAATTCAACCCGTTCAGATTCGGGTCAACCGGTCGGGTTTGAATTTTCGGGTTGAAACCCAGATATTTCCCGTGTTGGATCGGGTGGGGCTTGCTTAAGAAAAAATAAAATAAAATAAAAATAGAAAAATAGAAAAAAGAATTTTATTATTAAAAGAATTTTATTATTAAAAGAAGTATAATATTAAAAAGAATTTTATTATTAAAAATATTTTATTTTAAAAAATATTTTATTTTTAATAATATATATTCTTTTTTTTTATTTTCCACGTCAATGCCACGTCAGCTTCATCACTCGCCCTCCGGCGCGTCTATTACATGCACAGTGCCACGTCAGCCAACAAGTGTCCAATAGGTAGCTTTTAGAAAGTTCGGGTGTTCAATGTTTACGTTTTAAAGGTGAGGTGTCTAACTGACTAAAATGGACAAGTTGAGGTGTCTACATATGTTTTAAGCCTTTCTTCAACCATGGGCCATGGATGCCTCCCATCTTCCTACTTCCGTCTGATCAGAAACACGGTAGCCCATGAGGGAGGTATGACTACCCAAAACTTTCAGAATGTCCAAGCTCACTTTCCAACCTTTCTAGAAGGGCTTGATGACTATATTAGAAGTCGTTGGAAACCTTTTCTAAGTGAGGTATACAAGGTGGTTTTACATCAGGTTCCTAAGGAGAATACCCTTAAGCAGTTCCTAGATTATAAGGTATGATATGTATCTACATTGTTCCCTTTACATATTGAAATAATTGACACACTAGTCTCATCCCTCTACTTTATCTTCTCACTTGTAGAAAATATGAGAAGAAAGAGAAAGGGCGACTAAATTGGAAGTTTGTCATGTGATATCAACTTTAGAAATGATAGAAAGATTGTTGATAAAAAAAAAAGTAACATTCATTCAATATTATCTTTCAACTTATTATCGCTATATAATTTTCTAAAATTCAAATTGGGTAGAAAAGTCGAGTTACTTTTAAAATTTAACAAATAATAGGTAAGTATATGATTGATTTGTCCCTAAAAATTGAATTTACATATGTACTCCAAAATGTTGACATACAAAAAATCTCTCGATTCTTTAGTATGGGGAAGTTTTCTAATGAGCATCTATATTAAGCAATGATGGAAATATTAATTAAAAAAATATCATATATGCTAACAATGCAAATTTTAAATCTATGTACTAAATGATTAATGTATAATTGTTGAAAAAATCCGATTAGACCCTAATATGACCAACATTTATCAATTATCGGGTCGCATTCGATTTTGTTAGAAAATTCAAATACAAGTGTGTAAATGGACAAAACCAAACTTTAAAATATGAGTCAATTTGTCAAATTAATGAAAGATCAATATAACATCCCGTGTGCAACGATGTACAATGAATAAGCATATATTATCGGGTTGAATACATACACAAAACTCTAACACCCGTATCAAGAAGTGTCAGGGGTTCTTTCAGTGTGATTTACCCTTGTTATATTACTTGTACGGAAGATGACACATACAGACTAAAGAATGCGTTTGTCATTTCAATCATTTTGAACAAAAAACTAGCCTTCATTGATGTGAATTCTCTACATTACCAAGCTATCTATTGCACAACCAACAAAGCCTACTGAACTAATAAAGCAAACCTAGCCGCCATAGAAAAAGCATGTATAAGAGAAAACGACATAATTTTTTTTATCAATACCTGGGATTTTTCTTACGCTCCTTCAAAGACAACCGGCATAGGTTGTGAAGTGTCTGCTCAAGACAAAGCACATCTCATGTAATTTCCCTTCCCAATAGATGATATGGATTTAAATGCTTCCGCTGATCACTGATCTCCGTTCCCATTGTATCAGGCAACAAAGTTGATTTGCTTGCGGGGCAAAATAGGCTTGGTCCGACTATCACTGATATGCTTTGACATGTAACTTCGCATGCTTCATGATTTTTTGGCCATCATCCTCCAAGTATTTTCCTTATTGGAGGGATTAGAGAAGACACATATAAAGTGAAGTGAAGATCAACTTATTGGATTGCATAATTTACATTATTTCTACTCATTTACAATTACTAAATCACCAATAAGTCTACTTGTTGAGTGGAAAAGCTATGCTGCTAAAACTGCCAATATGAAAGTATATATGTGAAAGCGCACCTAATCCTGTGAGGAGCTTGTGTGAAAGATGACGGTACACTAGTTCCCACTTCAACTTAATAGCACCAGTCACTGAGCTAGATCTTGTAAATGTTTCACTAACACAATGCCAACAACCCTTAGTTTTGCATATGCATGGTGCATCAGACCCTACAGATGCGACACAATTGTGTAGATCTAAATCCCACGTAGATTTGTTATGGCATAAATTATCTGGGAAATCGCACTCTATATTGTAATCGCCATCTTTAAGAACATCTTGATCTTAACAAAATCAACAATATGCAAAATAGAAGCTGACATAGTTCTGTATAGAATAAAAATTATAAATATCTTATTAGAATATTTTTTTCGCATGATAAACTATTTCTAAATGTAAAAAAATATCATATGATTATGAAAGCAATGAAATTGTTGCTCTATAACAAGTTCGACATCTATCACAAAAGAGAGAACCCACTTTAGATATTGCGCCTCTACTAGACATCGTGTAGTAGAGTTACGAGAACAACCGTCTAATAGAAAACTATTTTCATAATTTGTTGAGAGAGCACTTATTTCATTGAGAATTCTTTATTTCCTTTCGTATGAACTT
Organism: Polygonum maritimum; assembly: GCA_963924305.1. NCBI lineage: Eukaryota > Viridiplantae > Streptophyta > Magnoliopsida > Caryophyllales > Polygonaceae > Polygonum > Polygonum maritimum. The sequence continues at coordinate 3,943,711 of OZ002729.1, read as the reverse complement.
ACTTCAAAATTATATCATTCAAAAAGGTAGGATAGGAGGAGGGAAGGCACCTCCTGCAACATAATACCCAACTAGCCTCAAAGAAGTGGCTCCACATCCGGGAAGAAATATCCTAGCATGAGTTTGGACGGTCTCGATATATTGAGAATATGCCCTAAATAAATATATAATAATACAAAACAATTAAACAATGTACAATAACATTTACTAGTCTCATGGCCTATATGCAAAGAGATCTCACTTTTCAAAATTTATTTCATGTTGTAGATCTAACCTTTCCCTAAACCATAACTCAAAAATTAGGATAGAAATACACATTATAGAAAGATTGTTGATAAAAAAATAGTAACATTCATTCATTATTATCCTTCAATTTATTATCGTTATACAATTTTTCAAATGTCAAATTGGGTAGAAAGGTCAAGCTACCTTTAAAATTTAACAAATAATAGGTAAGTATATGATTGGATTTTCCCTAAAAATTGAATCTACATATATACTCCAAATGTTGACATACAACAAATCGCTCGATTCTTTCATACTCTCTGTCATTCCTGATAGTGTAATCCTCACGGATGCACATAGTTCCCAAAACACTCCGTTCCATCAACCAACTATTTAGTATTTCCACTCTGTGATATTCAGCAAGCACATGCTTTACCCTATGATTACCTATAACTTTTCCAAATCCATATCCTTCATAATCCCTTATATATTTTGAATGTCGTCCTATCCCAGATTGGGACCCCGTGCTCTTTAGCAAATCTTAAAAGGGTTGAGAAACTCCCGTTTTCTGGTCACAGAAGATTAGTATAGGGAAATTTTTCAATGAGCATCTATATTATTGCAATGATGGAAATGTTAATTACAAAAACTATCATATGTGCTAACAATGCAAATTTTAAATCTATGTACTAAATAGTAATGTATGATTATTGAAAAAGATCCGATTAGACCCTAATATGATCCAACATTTATCAACTATTGGGCCGCATTCGATTTTGTTAGAAAATTTAGATGCAAGTGTGTAACTGCCCAAAACAAACTTTAAAATATGAGTCAATTTGTGAAATTAATGAAAGATCAATATAACACCCCGTGTGTAACGATCTACAATCCGTAAGCATATATTATTGGGTTGAATACATACACAAACCTCCCAAGCCATATATTATTTTAGCTGAATATTCCTATTTGCAAATATTTTAGTGAACACTTTAACTAATAAAATTTGTTCCATCAAACAATGCCCTAATGCGTGTACATCACTCTCTTCCCGCTGAATGGTCTAATTTTGCTGATATGAAATTTTTATTGAAATAATTAAGCCAATTCTTTTCCCTATTATATTATCATCTTAGTCACTTTAAAATAAAAAAGTAATCACTTAAAAAAAACATCTTCTTCCTCCTCTTAAAGATTGTTTAGTAAAACATCACACCATCGCCCTTCCTACTACACCACCGTTGCCATTTCAATGAAATTGGAAAACCGATCTGAAAAACCATATTTTCTTCTTAGTTACTTAAACTATTATTATTTTTATATAAAATCTATATGGTTAATCGAATCAGTATTTTTAATAGTTTTACAGTTTGGCGTGATATTCAATTTTCCATAAATGTAATTTTTTATTATCATCATTGATATGTAATTGTACCTTCTTTTAAAAAATTTATAACTATAAAAACTGATCGTATATATAGTATACATATTGTAATGAAAATTTAAACCACAAATCTTTATGTAAAACTGGTATTCTTAATGTTTGTATATAATAAATTAACTTTATTGTTGTTTAAGTATCTTATTGTATAATATTAATTTGTTATTGTTTAATCGAGAAAAAAAAATCAGAATTCACAATTCGGTTAAAAGGTCAACGATTTTGACTAACCGAAATAATGGCTAACCAAACTTCGGTTAATCGTAATGGTAGTTAACCTGGTTTGGACACCCGTACGTGGAAGGAAAGATGAGGTATAAAGTGTGGAGGCTTAGATTAACTTAGCAAATTAGTGAGGATGAAAGAGAAATTTTGTTGGTAATTTGATTTTATTAGATTTTTTTTTGGTAGAAGCCCTCGAGGGGTGATTTATTGATTAATTTTATTAAAATTTTAAAAGTCAATTAAAATAAAGTATATAGAATATACTTTATATTATGTGGGGCTTCTTAGCTAGCATGAGTTTGCTCAAAAAAAAAAATAGCTAGCATGAGTTCGATAGAACTAAAATTACTTATTTCAGGTGTTCAATAGATTTTTTAAACGGAGTGTAACTTGTCACTTGTGTGTATTCGGCCGATATAACTCCATACATACAGACTTATAGATGAATAAATAGAAAGGTTCAAGCAAATAGTAGATAAACATAGAAAAATACTGAACGAATGTCAAATTAGGCAGCTGATATCAATGTTAAAAAATGTACTACAACAGATGCATGGTTTTTTTTATTACAGTTTCATATCAGAGAGCATATAACAAAGCACAGTCTCTCAGTTTGACATCAGGGAGCATATAACAAAGCAGTGTCTTCGGCGAGCTATGCGCTTTGGCTAAACTTGCGACCAGACGTTTTCTCAGACTCGTACAGCATGTGGTTGATTAGTCCTCTTGCCGCACTGCAAAAGAGAGATTGAGCTTATGACAAAAGAACAATTTTAAACTACAATCCCTTGTACATATGGTTCCACATTCCTATATCTAAACTATCAAAGCATTTCACCAGATATCTACACAGCAAGAGGGTAAAAAAGAGGAGTGGCGGACCTTTGCACCAAGATATTTAGCCCGTCGAAGACATTCACGATAGAGCAAAAGATTCAATAGAAGAAGACACAAATCAGCAAGCACAAACACAACAGATGAAAATGCACAACCATGGAGCGATTTGAACATTGGAATGACATAGCCCAAAATGTGCCCAAGGGCACACCGAACGCACCTAGTAGAACCTCCTCCCTCTCCCTTGCATTCTACCCACGCCAAACACAACCAAAAGGCACTATAATCGGTCCAAATTGACATCCACCAGCCAATCGACAGACTGAGCCTACATACCACAACCTAATGCCAACTACTGAAATCAGAAGCATAACTGAACCATTCAGTAGCCCAAAATGACATACTAAGCCTATAAACATTCACATGAACAGACAACACAACTGCTACAGACACGATAACTGCAGGCAGGTATTTAAAGAAAAAAAGTAAGTGCTGCAAATATACAAGCAAAATTCATGTGAGCCAGCACGCATGCAACGAGTTCAAACAAAACCAACATGGTACCTTACATGTCATCGCAATGTTTTCAACAGAGGAGTTCCTCAAGAACATAGTAACCCATCACGTTCAAGTGCACGCCGATAAGCCAATAATGCTTCATTGTACTGTTCAGGTGTTATCTTGTCTATTCCTTCAAGAAGCTCTTCCAATGTTATCACCGGACACTCTTCATCACTTGGACAATCGAAAAAAGGACTGTTCTCAGCCGGCTGATCATAAAGCTTTTCAGGCTCAGAGCAACCCAAGCATTTAAATCGGCATTCGTAATCATAATAATCAGAATTGGAATCGAAATTTTGTGTGGTTGCAGCAGGCCTGTCAGAATCTTCATCTGATATATCATTGTCGCCATAATCATCATCATCATCATCTTCCTTAGCATCACCCATTTGCGCAAGGGAAGCTCCTACTGTGACAGATTTGTCGAAAAGATTACTATCAGAGTCTTCAACAGTCATAGCAGGATCCCCAGATATAAATGAATCACCATCAACTTCAGTCCCACCATACACCCCTTTGGAAGCATCGCCCTTTTCCTCAACAGAAGTTTCTGCAAGTGCTAACAGATCAATTAGGACAGTCTAATTAACCCCAAAATAATACATGTGGTAAACTAACACCATTCATGGTTAGACTAGAAACTTACCAACAGAGTGCTCATTAGGATGCAGATCATGAGCCATTGATACCATCGCAAAATACAGGACACGTGATTGTAGATACCCTGGAAGAAGCTAGACAAAACAATCACCACATATCGATTAGAAATTAAAGTGCAGAAAAATGTATCATGTATTATTCCGAAATAGTTGAATTCTACTTGTGTTTCTGAACTATTTCAGAAGATTATCATTTGAAGTCAGGGATAATAAAACCTAAACTTGCAACTAATGTAAGGATTGCAGTTGGTTATGAGTACATTTTCCATATGAAACACATACCAGTTTCCTGCTACTAACCCTAGCCAAACATTTCATACATCTAGAAACGCTAAGCACAAATTTTTAACCTTTCTCACAAAAGAACAAAGCCTAACCCTAACACTCCAAAACACACAAATTCGCTCCATCGATTGAACTCGAATTCGAATCAGAAAGTAAGCGATGGCAAAAAGTAATCAGCGAAGATCTGAGAATCGAACACGAACTGATGAAATGGAAAGTATTTGAAATCAGGAAGCAGGAGATCAAGCGATTGAAGAAGAGAGGCAGAGGGGGGAAAATCGATGACACACCTGATTTGTGGCCGGAGCTATCCGAGGAGCGATTGATTTGGGGAGAGAGATTATAAATCGATAACCATGGGTTTCGGGGGAAAAGGGTTAGGGTTTATATATAGCTTGGTAGGATTTAAAGGCTGGTGTGAGGGTTTTTAATTTATTTTTTTGGTCAAGTGGGGTTAGAGTTCCCAGTTTATTCATTAGGCAATTCGGCCAGTATTAAAATATCATTAAGTATGGGCTCAAAAATATCATTAAGTATTGCTCAAAAAAAAATATATATATCATTAAGTAAAAGCGGCAGAATTTGAATTTCAGCGGGAGGGGCATGGAGAACGATTGTGCCAACTGCCAAGGATGTAAGAGTGAGCCACACTTGGCAAACTTGTCGGCTATCATGTTGGCCTCCCTGTAAATGTGTCGGAATCGGATGGTCCGGTAAATGTGAGGGTTTAAAATGGGCTGTCATTATTCACACTTTTTTTTCACACCAATAAAAATACAAGTCCATATGTTTTTTTTTTACGAAGAACCACATTTTCGTGAATTCTGTTAAGAGTATGTTTTACCGAAAATTTCTTCATGAAGTAAAAAAAATACCTGTATTAAGGGGAAAAGGAGAAGGACATTGAGAGATGATGATTTTGGTCGGTCAAAATAGTATGTTGGTTTTTAATGGTGAAATCACAAGTGTTATTATTGAGAATAGAGTTTAACTAAAAAAAGAAAAATAAAATAAAGAGGAGGGTTATAATTATTTTATGGTGATGATCAATTTTTTTGGTCTCTTAATTTTTACGTCAAACTAAATAAAACACCATTTGTACCCTCATTTTTTAGGAAATTTGAGGGCAAAACTGCAAATGTGGAAAAAAAAATAAGAGTGTGAAAATCATCGATGAAGGTGTTCTCGTTGGTCAAGGAGGCGCTCAAGCGCGCCTCAAGGTTGTTGTACGAGTCAAAGGATTTTGATGTGTGGAGATCGGCAAACAATTTCGCCGAGCTCGTAGTGGATCTGGTCGAGCATCTCCTTGCAATCACGCAAGGCATTGGATTCGCACACCGTGAGCTCTTGGAGAGGATGGGTCAAGCTCGGAATCCCCTTGTAGCAACCATGCACTCTCCCGAACCGGGAAGGAATTAAATAAGCTCTAGCAACATCGTGGTTGGAATGAGAAAGAGATTGTGCATGGAGAAGGAAAGAGGTAACATCCCAAGAGCATGGGACCTAGGTACTTGTTCTTTTTTGTGGGTGAAAGATTTTTTTGAGGAAAAAATAGAGGTTTGGGTGAAAAAAATATATTGGGAAATGTGAAAAGTAGAGATAGGATATGTATGTAGGAAAAGGTAAAAGAATTTTTTTGGGTGGAAATTTTTTTTTGTGTACAAGTGAAACAAGCCCTAGGTAGATATACTTTTAAGGACGAGGGTGAGTTGGAATAGGATACAATCCACCTTGATTTAATAAAAAATTTAAAAGCGTATAATCTAGTATTAAGTTGATAAAGTTTGACTTTGTTTAAATTTTTTTACCTATTCATTAATTAATTATTCTTCCTATTAAGTTTTGGGGTCGGGAAAACTCCAAAAATACTCAAGAAAAAAAATTCTGATCCCTAACTTAAGTCCATTTACCCTTTAGAAACTGACAAATTTATAGACAGGGAAAATGGAAGATTAAAGTTCGATGGAAGATCATTACTATAAACTAGAATTCATGACCCGTGCTACGCACGGGTTTAAGAACTATTTTGACGCTTTATTAATCAACTTTAATTGAAAAATTGCATGAATGTGAAAAATGGACGAAGGTATGGTAATATGAAATATAATAGACTATATTAAGTATAAAATAAATAAATATTCCATATGGAATAAATCAATTGAAAATATAATTCACTTGCGAGACAAACACTCATTATTTGCATCTAAAAGTCAATTACGTATATATGAAAGATATAGAAAACTATAAAAAAACATATGAAAGTTTAAAAAATTCGCATGCTTTATGATTTAGGGTATGAACATATTTTGTAATTTACGTTAAAAAAAATCCCCTAAGATTGTTAAAAAAAACATATTCTAGTTTGATATACTTAGCTTGTTGGAATTCATGACCCGTGCTAATTATATGAAAAGATGAAGCTTGTTGGAATGGTTGGACTCGGTGGAAAAATATCAAAAATGATATCTGTTAGGAGTTATAGGTTTGATCTAATTTACAAAAATATAATTTTAATTCACTCCATACTAATTGAATAGGTACAATCTTTGTAGATGTAATCCATTTATCACAAAATATATATGTAAATGAATTGTTATAATGGTGAATTATCATTGACAAAGTTGGCAAATCTCATGTACGCAAAAATTACGTAATATTATGTATAGGTAAGCTTTTAACATTTATTTATTTTGTTTAGGTTATGTAACTAATATAAGTTTTTTGCGGGATCTAATTTGAATTAATGTAAATCCCGTTCTTAGTAAGAAAGTAAAAATTACTCTCGAATTGATAATTATGCCGTAGGTTTAAAAAAATATTTGAACAAAAATGTTGCTATAGAGGATTGAACCCCCGACCATTGGATAATTATAGGAAGGCTTTACCACTATGCTATTGTAGTTATTTTGATTATTATTGCATGGTGTTTATTATATAGGGAAGATTGCAACCATAACTAAATAGAGCAATAAATGAGGACACCACCTAACTTTTATATATATACTAGTTATCAGGCCCGTGCATACGCACGGGTTCATATTATACAAAAAAATTATATATAGAATTTTTGAATTATTTGTTATTAAACATAATTTAAGCATATTGAATTATTTCATATATGAACTTTTTGAATTTTGTTTCCCAAAAAATCTCTCTATTATTTTTTTAGTAGGTTTGTATCACATATCAACTTTTTTTTTTCTAATTTTTCAACAACTATTTTAAAGCTATTTAGCTTATGTATTCTTTATTAGATATTTTATAGGGTACAATGTTGGTACTTTTTTTCAGCATGATATTTTATTCATTTCTAACACGAAATTGCAATTAGTCTTCTTTCTAGATATAGATAGTATGTTGTATTAGTATTTCGTAGGTGTGTTACATATTTTAGGAATACCTATAATTAATTTGTAATAATTAAAATAGACCATTAAATGATAGTACATATGGGATACTTTTATTTTTTAAATTTGTTAAGAGTGGTAACAACTAATTTTTTAGGTTTAATAAAATTCCAATTTAATTATTGGAATGCCAAAAGACTTTGTATTATTAGACTACGGTTTCAAGTTGATAATATTGGCATATTTAATGCCTTAAGATTCAATGTCTTTGAATAATTGTCATTATTTTGTTTTGTAAGAATATAACGGTCCTTATTAATTCGGTTACGATTTGAACTTATGTGTATATATGGACATTGATAGTCAAAATTCGTTTCTCTCCATTAAATGCTTATAAAAATAAGGTATTCTATACTTGATTGGAGGAATTTTTAGTTTAAATATTTATCTAGTAGAAAGAATCATAAGTATAGGTTTTATTATATATATTTATTTATTTATTGTGTTTAAAGTTTGCAATGCACATACTCAATTAATAGTTTTTAATATATTACAATAAGATTAATTGAAGTTTATATAGATCGAAGCATTTTTAATTTATTAGATTTGTATAATAGATTTTAGGCTTGAATTATTTACATGTAATGCTGAAATTGTAGTTTTTTTTATGTGCATATTTATTTTAACAGCTTTAATTAAATTTTTTATTTACATTTTTATAATAAACTTGTAGTTTTATTATGTGCTCATATATTTTTATTTTTATGTGCATATTTATTTGAATTATTATGACAACTATTTTATTAACTAACTACATGTGCACTCAATATGTTTATAATATATGTATTGAGTTTTATAGGTAAAATGAAAAATGTTTATCTAATATCAACATTTTCACTAACTAAACACGTAAAGGCAAAGGAGATTGTTTGAAATGGAAAAATCATCTTTATTCGATCTCATTTGTATAGATTAAATATTTATTCCTAAATCTGTTCATTTTCTATGTATTTTAGGATAGCTATTCATTTTTATGTGCAAATTAATTAAACTAATATTAGTGAAATTAAGAAAAGTGAACTTAAATGAAAAAAGAAGATATAAAGGTAGCCTTTGTAGAGAGGGAGGTGGTAGTTTTTTATTACCTTTGCGAAGCTCTCCAAGTCTTCAAATAAATCTCGAAAATAACAACCCGTTAAATAAAGCTAAAAAATAACAACCCATTGATTTGATTAAAAAGGGGAGGAGCTAAATTACCATATAGTGCAACATGAATTCTAAAGTAACCAATAATCAAGCGCAAACGTCAATCGATAAGAACTCTCACAACTTCAATATTTTCTATTCATCACACGACAAATAGGAGAAACTCAAAAGTTTAGTAATAAACCTTGAATCTTACATTGTTGATCTTCTAAAAGGAAAATGCATGTTCAAGACTATATATTTGATTTTTTGAGAGAGGAGAGTTTTGTGATAGTGAAAAGTAGTTATGTAGTACTTTGATGGATTTGAGTAATAATAGTTGTAACCGTTTTCTATTCTTATCTTACCTTGGATTCTAAGCATTTGAATTAGGATTAATGGAGTTTAATTCTATTTATTTAGGTTGGTATTTAATAGTACTAATTGAGTATATTTGTAACCGTTTTCTATTGCCTTCAATTCTAAGCATTTGAATTTGGATTAATGGAGTTTAATTCTATGTATTTAGGTTGGTATTTGATAGTACTAAATTAGTATGCAAATTGGTAGTGTTCTTTTCAAACGTTATCAAGCTTCTTCCTTTCACCTTACACCATTAATTTAACTTTAAATTATTAATAAAATGTATTGTTATATAATTAGTTTTATGTAATAGAGTATAAATTTGACTTATTGTAAATTTGACTTATTTTAGACATCTCTAATTAAAGTAGAATTATTGTTACATGAACACAAAAGTATATTACTATAATTTTTTTATAACAAAAGTATAAATTTGAATTCTATATGGTGTATATAACAAACGTAACAAAAGTATAAATTTTTTTATAATATGAAATTATTATTTGAATTCTATATGGACACAAAACACTAATTGTTATACATTTCTAATACAAATATACAATACTTTTAATAATAAAAAAAAATATTTTTTAATAGAAATATAGTTTTCAAATAATGATTTTTTGTATTCACTTTTTAGTTTTCTATGGAAAACAAAATACTAAGTGTTATAAAATTCTAATACTATAATTTATTCTTCAAATGATCACTTTTTGACATAAGCTATAGTTTTTAAATATAAATATAATTTTCAAATGATCACTTCTTGTATTCACCTTTTAGTTTTATATGAGAAACAAAATACCAAGTGTTATACATTGCTAACATAACAATTTCTTCTTTCAAATGATCACTTTTTCACAATAAAAATATAGTTTTCAATATATATATATATATAGTTTTTAAATAATCAACTTTTGTATTTACTTTTTAGTTTTCTATAGGAAACAAAATACAAATTTTTGTATATTTCTAATATAATAGTTTATTCTTTTACTCATTACTCTTTATACTCATTAATGTGTCATTAGGTCATTAAATATCCCTCATGTAAACAAAATTATATAGATAGTATAGATATAGATATAGATTTGTAGCAGTCAACTGTAAAGATATATAAAATTATTTTTTCAACTAAATCATAACGAACACCCATGAATGACCTTGTTAGGAGTTGCTAATCCATTTATAACAAAATAAATATAAAAATGATTTGTTAAAATGGTGAATTATCTATTTTTTTTTTTGATCTGCTGGTGAATTATCTATAGATATAACAAAATAAATATAGTTGGCAAGCAAAAATTGCCAACTATAGATATAGACGTGGTCATATCTATAATATAGATATAGAGTGGATTCATATTCTCGCATAAACCTATAATATAGATATAGACGTGGTCATATTTAGAATAGTGTCAACTATAGATATAGACGTAGGTGTTAAAAAATATTTGTACAAAAAATGCTACTATAGAGGATTGAACCCCTAACCATTGGATAATTATAGGAAGGCTTAACCACTATGCTATTGTAGTTATTTGATTTTTATTGCATGATGTGTATTATATAGGAAAGATTGCAACCCTAATTGAATGGAGCAATAAATGAGAACACCACCTAACTTTTATATATATATATATAGATATAGACACTTGAGTTTTACCAATGTTGCTTGGTCTTCCACGGGAACTTGAGGTATGAGGCTAAGTTAGTATGGGGTTGGAAACCGATACCAAATAGAATGTGTTTGAGAGAAGTGTTCTTAAATGAGTTTTATATTTCATTTTTCTTCATCACATCCATACCCAAAGGGGTAGCAGGGTACCAAAAACTCATATCTATACGAAGGTATGGGGTTTTCAGTCCTCAAACTGATACCTCGTACCTGATTACCAAATGTGTTCTAGCATACTAAGGTGAAAAACTCAAAGAAAAACCAGACGTTCTCAACCACCCAAAATGCATCACATCGATTTAACACCGTAGAACAATAAATAGGCGACAAGCCTTCCATAGTCAAAATTGCTCAATCAAAAACAACATGCTAGTAAAACACCCATCTTTCTTTTCAACTTCATCGCTAATGGGTGAGATGACAGAAGTTTGTGATAGAGTTCAGTTCCCAATTGCACTCTGGGTTAGATTTAATTTTGCTTATAGGAACTCCTATCATGTTTTCAACAACCTCTAACATATGCTTAGAGGACAAAAGCATTGTGTCAATGCCCATAATCTTAACCCAAACCGGGTCATTTTGAAACTGCGTACTAGCGGTACTGTTTCTGACTGCCGATTGTTTCAGCCTCTCGATGTACCAGGAATGTCTGGTACGTCGAATCGCTTTCCTTATCCAAAAAAAAAATAAAAAAATAAAGATGACCCATAGTTAAGGATAGAAAATTAATAAAAATTCTTTAATCAAAGGTATTAAAGTTAATGACAAAACTATCCTTTAAGGCCACTTTATGGACATGGTGGAGGTCCGTCCCTATTCTAGACATTCCCTCAGTCATTCGTTGCCCCCATGGGTCAAAAATTGACATCCACCAGCCAATCGACAGACTGAACCTAATACCACAGCCAAATGCCAACTACTGAAATCAAAAGCATAACTCAACCACTCAGCATAACACAACCAAATGCCTATAAACATTCACATAAACAGAGAGCACAACTGCTACAGACAGGATCTATGCACACAATTGAGCAACTGAACTACAGGCAGGAATTTAAAGAAAAAAGTGCTGCAAATATACAAGTAAAATTCATGTGAGCCAACACGCGTGCAATGAGTTCAAACAAAACCAACTCTCACGCTACCTTACTTGTCATCGCAATGTTTTCAACAAACGAGTTCCTCAATACAATACTAAGCGACTACGTTCAAGTGAACGACGACAAGCCAATACTGCTTCATTGTACTGTTCAAGCGTTATCGAGTCTACTACTTCAAGAAGTTCTTCCATTGTTACCTCAGAGCGCTCCTCATCACTTGGATAATCGAAAAAAGGACTGTCCTCAGCCGGCTGATTATAAAGGTTTTCAGGCTCAGTGCAACCCAAGCATTTAAATCGGCATTCGCAATCATAACAATCAGAATTGATATTGGGAATTTGCGTGGTTGCAACAAAATCCTCAACTGATATATTATCGCCAACATAATCGTCATTGTCACCGTCATCATCATCTTCCTTAGCATCACCCATTCGAGCAAGGGAAGCTCCTAGTGTGACAGATTTGTCAAAAAGATTACTATCAGAATCTTCGGCAGTCATAGCAGGATCCCCAGGTATAGATGAATCACCCTTCTCCTCAACAGAAGCTTCTGCAAGTGCTAACAGATCAATTAGGACAGACTATTTAACCCAAAAGAATATATCCTAAACTAAACCCATTCATGGTTTGACTCGAAACTTACCAATAGAGTGATCATTGGGATGCAGATCATGAGCCGTTGATACCATTGCAAAATATAGGACACGTGATTGTAGATACCCTGGGAGACGATAGCCAAAACAATCACCACATATCGATTAGAAATTAAAGTGCAGATAAATGTATCAAGTATTATTCCGAAATAGTTGAATTCTACTTGTGTTTCTGAACTATTTCAGAAAATCATCATTCAGGGATAATAAAACCTAAACTTGCAACTAATGTAAGGATTGCGGTTGGTTAGGAGTACATTTTCCATATGAAACGCATACCAGTTTCCTGCTACTAACCCTAGACAAACATTTCATACATCTAGAAACGCTAAGCACAAAATTTTTAACCTTTCTCACAAAAGAACAAAGCCTAACCCAAACACTCCAAAACACACGCAAATTTGCTCCATCGATTGAGCTCGAATTCGAATCAGAAAGTAAGCGATGGCAAAAAGTAATCAGCGAAGATCTGAGAATCGAACACGAATTGATGAAATAAATAGAATTTGAAATCAGGAAGCAGGAGATCAAGCGATTGAAGAAGAGAGGCGGAGGGGGAAAAATCGATGACACACCTGATTTGTGGCCGGAGCTATCCGAGGAGCGATTGATTTGTGGAGAGAGATTATAAATTGATAACCAGGGGTTTCGCCGTTTTGGGGAAAAAGGGTTAGGGTTTATATACCTGGTTAGGGTTTAAACCGGGAAGGAAATAAGCTCTAGCAACATCGCGATGGGAACGAGACATGCACAATTAGAACATCTCCTAACAATGTAAATTAGAACACGTAAGAACATCTATTTGTTTTCAATATCAAATAAAGTATACAAATGACTCCCTTTGCCCCTTTGCTCCTTCTGTCGCATCTTCCCCCAATTTGTGAGCTACAACTACCCAACCCTAAATCCCCAAATCAATGGATGGCCTTAATCCTGCCTCAAATCCCCTTTCGTGATCATCTCCTCCACAAAACCTCTTCTCACAACTGCTTCCGTGATCGTGCCGTGTTTAGCCGGCGATTTCCTGACCTGTTTTCGGGGCTCTCTGTCCTAGACCAAAACAATAAACAAATCCATCTCTTGAGGGATAATCATTCCAGCCAAGTAGGTTATGGTGAGAGAGGCAAGATAAATCTCAGAGGAAAACGAAAAATCAAGCTTAACAGGGGGGAGGTAGGTGATAGTACTGTTGCTACCATACCTCCTGTCCGGGAAGATCAACGAAAAACTGGTATGGTGCACGTCCGTCTTTGGAGGCTTGAAGGGGTGCGGTTTTTCCGCGTTTGCTGCCACGCCGAGATCTGGAGTACAAGGGAGGGGAGTGGTGCTTCTCAAAGCTCTCTCTGGCGATTCCAAACGGCTACTGAGAGGTTGTCTCAGACCTTACCCTGTGATTATTTGTTTATTAATTTTGAACAGTGTCTTGCTTGCATGCTTGTGGTCTATAAATTGCTAACTGGGGAATGGTTTGGTTCCTTGTATCTCCAATTCTCCATTCCACACCATTCTCTGTTTAACAAAAATAAAAATACTGAAAGTAAGAAGGGGAGGCCAAACAACTTCTCTCTCTGGAACAAGCTGATCATCACTATGGGCTCGGAGAGGAAAGGTATGAAATCCTTCAAAACTGTTCTTTGTGCTGAGAAGAAATCTGATTCTAAACAACAACCACCCCTGACCAACACCCCTCTTGAACCCCTGTCTGAACCTGGGCACACTACGGTCGAGGAGACCATGAGTAGTGATGCCATCCCGAACAATTCTGGTGCTGGACCCTCTGGCACTAAGAAGAACAAAGGAAAAGAGAAAATGAAAATAGACATGAATGCCTTTCTTGCCAAACTGTCCGGGGTGAAGGAAAACATTAACCATCTCAAAGAAACCTCCTTATTTGGGTTTGTCATAGGGGAACCCATTGAAATAGCTAAGCTTAGGCCAAAATTCAGAAATGATTGGAAGCTTAAGGGTGATTTTTTCATCCATGAGAGAGCTAATGGCTGGTTTGAGTTGAGATTTTCCAACCCAATTGAGAGAAACCAAATATGGGATGGGCGCCCATACCATGTCTTTGGCCAACTTCTACTCCTTAAACCCTGGAAGTCAAACTTTGATACTGCCTCTGAATCAATTACCCAAGTTGACACCTGGATTAGGATCCCTCAACTACCCATTGAATATCTGAGCTTTGATGTACTTAACACAATCATTCAATGGAACCAGCTTGGCTCTGTGATAAAACTTGACCCTTACACTGAAAAATTACAAAGATTGCGTTTTGCCAGAATCTGTATCAATGTTGATCTGCAAGACATTGCGGATAACAAGCTGGTTGTTCCAGATGAAAATGCAAATGAGCACATGTATAATGTCTGGTTTGAAGATTTCCCTAAAGGGTGTGGCTATTGTGGTGATCTTTCCCACACTTACAACTTCTGCCCTCTTAGAACCACTAGAAACCAACCCATTACTGTCACATTAACCAAGCCTTTCTCTTCCAAAAAGGGCAAGGAAACCAAAGCTGGCACCTCAGGGTTAAGCAATGAGGAAAAATGGGAATGGGCTGGGAAACACAACAAAATTCCATCTGAGAAAGGGCAGGGAAATTTAGAGAATGAAGAGCTGCATAAAAATAGTGGAATCAATGTGGTCTACATCACTGACTCTTCCTCCTCGGGCTCTAAGGGGTCCAAAATGTCTCAACACTCTCAAGCCTATCCTACTGCTGTTCCTACTAAGATCAACCCAACCAACCTTGAGCATAACCAGGGTTCCAATGATGAGAATGAGAAGGAACCTGAGATACACACCCCTCCTAACGATGAGAAGATGGATGATGAGCTTGTGGTGTCCCCATACTCACCCCTGAGCGCTGACAAGGAAGAAGATGAAGACGGGTTGGCTCTCCTCAATGAATTTCTCCTTAATGATGAAGATGAGGAGAATCATGATGGAGGCTATTACCAAGAAGAGCTGGCTGCTGTCATTGCTAATGAGAAACCTCTTGCTACCCCCATGGATGAGTCCCAATCCCTACAATCCTTCCATTCTCTGACCAACCCTACTTCTGTAGTGGAAAAATTAGGGAAAATGGAGATGCTTGAGCCCCAACAATCACAAACTGAGTCAAGCAAGCGCAAGGGTTGTGAAGGGATGTTTGATACGGCTACCTCACAACTGAAGGGTGGGGAAGCTAAGAAGAAAAAAAGAGAAGAATGATAGAACACCAGCACTACATCCTCTGGTTCTCTAGGCTGTCTAATAACCCTAACTATAATCAACTCTGTTTGCCTACTACTTGCCTAAATGATGTCTTTTGGTTTTTGTCTAGTCTTTTGCAGAAAGTGATGCATGTACCACCATTGTTGAAAACCTGTGAAATGTCATGTAATTGCTCTGGTGGTAGGTCCATGACTATAAGTTTAAATAATGGTAGTAAGTTTAGTGTAATCCTTGGTGATGATGAAGCTTGGCTCCTGTGTAATAGTAGCAGACCTTTGTTGTACTCCTCTTTTGCTATAATATATCAGCACTATGTTTGTTGCTATCCTGCTGTTTGGTGCATTCTTGAATGGAATGGGAAAGTTAATATGAACCGAACAAAAATTTATGCAAAACCAAAACTGAAACATTCTCTTCAAAATGGGGCTGTCAAGAACCAATGGAGTAAAAAATGGCTATATCAGTTGTCTCCTTGTATTAGTTACCAATTTAATAGCATCTTTCCGAAGCACTCCACCAATCTTTGTCTTATTAAGATCTTGGTGAACCAGTATATGAATCTCTATCTTTATTGGTCTAATTCTAGCTATTTTATCCTAAGTAATTACACATGTGTTAATTTCTCTATAAAACCCTTTTGCAGTAATTCAACTAGGCAATTTCTCACAATGAAAATTGTGCCAGATCACAACCAAGTCAAAATGTCAAGGAGGTCTACCCAAAAAATGATAAAATCCACAAGTAGGATAACCAAGGCAAAAAGTAAAACCACACACAAAAGAGGTTGCAAGTGCTTAACAATCATGTGTCAAGATCACGATCCATGGAAACGTATAGTATATTATTTGTCTAAATGTTGTATGAAAACCAGTACACACAATTCTATAACCGTCTATCAAGGGCTACTAGGAAAAAGTAGATCGGGTTTATCAAAATACATAATTGCTTTTGTGACAAACCGCTCTAAAAAATATAATTGCGGATATTACCAAATTAGTAACTCTACCGGGTTAAATCCATCACCCACTACCTTGAATGGATCAACTCAAAAACATTTAACATGGTTTAAACTCCTCATTCATGTCTTTGTTTATACCTATGAATCCACCGGTGCAAGCTCCCAATTGACTAACAGAAATTACCATAAAAAAGGACATATAGAACAAATTGAACGTGTACAAGGAAAGAAAGATAAAATCCTACCAATTACCCTAATCAAAGAGGGATCCAGAAACGGTTTGTGCTATATAAAATCTAGTTATCATGAAGATCAGTATCTGGAATAGTCGGGGAATAGGTCGAAAGTCCTTTTGGCCAGAGATTGACTCATTTTGTAAGTTAGAAAGAATACAAATAATGGCGATTGTCGAAACAAAAGCAGAGAAGGAACCATCCGATCAAGTTTGGAGACGCTCAGGATTTGATAACTTTGTGTGGTCCCCTGCCGTGGGTAGGGCCGGGGGGATATGTGTTTTATGGAAGGAACACCAGCTCATAAATGAAACAATAGAGATTATGATCCAAACACCCCGATACATAATTTTAAAATACTCACATCTCTCAACTCGATATGTAATTGCAATTTGTCTAGTTTATGCACCACCAAATGAAAACAAAAAAGATGATTTCTGGGCAGCCCTAACTCTTGAAATACAAAACTTGAACATCCCGACAATAGTAATGGGAGATCTAAACGAAATACAAGAACCCAGCGATAAAAAAGGCGGGGTTTACCCTGTCGCCAATAGATTCGAGCGATT
Source organism: Polygonum maritimum (assembly GCA_963924305.1). NCBI lineage: Eukaryota > Viridiplantae > Streptophyta > Magnoliopsida > Caryophyllales > Polygonaceae > Polygonum > Polygonum maritimum. The sequence goes on along the minus strand of OZ002729.1, from coordinate 3,926,173 downwards.
AACCAAATTTAAAGATGACTGCAACCTACTAGATATACCCACAACTGGAAATAAATACACTTGGAGGAAAAATAAAACAGAAATCGACAATATATACGAAAAATTAGACAGAACTCTAGTAGATAGTCAAATAATTCAATGTTTTCCAAACATCTCAACAAAAAATTATGCTTTCTCGTCATCCGACCATTGCAAGATAGCAATCGAACTGAACAATGGCCAAATATATAAAGCACAACCATTTAAATTTGAAAAAATGTGGATGCAGAGAAAAGACTTCAAAAACATAGTAAAACAGGCCTGGCGAGTGGACTATACGGGATCCTATATGTTTCAACTTGTTAAAAAAACGCAAATGTTCAAGAACCATGCAAAACAATGGAATAAACGCACCCTTGGAAACACCTTTGAACAATTACAGAACCTAGAAAATGAACTACTAAAAATCCAAATCCAAATTCAGAATTCACCTCAACCAGCGGTAATCCAAAAACAATTAAGATTGATAAAGAAGAAAGAATGCATATTAAATTACCATAAAACATATTGGAAACAACACGCTAAAACAAAGAACATCAAACTCTCAGACACAAACGTTGGGTACTTCCATAAAGTTGCTAGTGGACGCAGAAACAGAAAAATCATAAGGGAGATAAGAACCAATGAGGGTACGCAAATATTTGGCGAAAACAGTATAAGAAATGAAATTAGGACCGACTTCAAAAAACGCTATACTAAAAAACAAATTAACAATCAAATACTGCACGAATACCTAGAGCTAATAACAACTAAGATATCTCCCATAGAGAATAATGACCTTACCAAAGCAGTCTCCAACGAAGAAATACAAAATGCACTATTGCACATTGGTTCCGATAAGTCCCCAGGTCCAGACGGCATGTCAGCTGATTTTTATAAGAAATACTGGGATATCGTAGGACCGTCGGTAATTAAAGCAGTTAAAAGTTTTTTCCACTCAGGTAGAATGTTGAAACAAGTTAACCACACATTTATATCTCTTCTAGCAAAACGTGACAACCCAATATCAACTAACCATTATCGGCCAATCAGCTTGTGCTCAACAATATACAAAATTATTGCGAAGATTATTACAGATAGACTAAAGAGAGTTATGGACAAGATTATACACCCCCTCCAAGGAGCCTTTGTCGCAAAAAGAGCCATACAGGATAATGTCCTTATAGCACATGAAATCTCTCACTCCTTCAAGAGTAAAAAAGATAAGGACGGTTGGATAGCGATCAAACTGGATATGGAAAAAGCCTACGACAGACTTGATTGGGACTTTCTATTTGCAGTAATGGGAAAATTTGGCTTTGATGGCAAATTCATTAGTTGGATAAAGGAATGTGTAACTACAGTGTCCTATTCAATTTTAGTTAATAACAACCCAACTGATCCGTTAGTACCCGAACGAGGACTACGCCAAGGGGACCCTCTGTCTCCTTACCTATTCCTAATCGGGGCTGAAATTCTAGCAATGAAATTACAACAAACTAGTCTAACGTCGAACAAAACAATAGGATTTCCTCTTTCGCGAAATGGTACAAGAATCCCTTTCCTCTCATTTGCAGATGACATCATAATTTATGCTAAAGCAACCCAACATTCCTGTGTAACAGTCAAAACAATAATTGACGAATATTGTGCGATATCAGGACAAAAAGTTAATTATCAAAAATCTGCTTTCCAAACTTCTAAATTGGTATCTAATCAACAAAAGAGAACTATTCAACATACTCTCAATATCTCAACAATGACTAACTTGGAAAAATACTTAGGATGCCCCATCATCAATGGACGAGTGAACAAAGAAACCTTTGAGGAAACAATAGGAAAAACGAAAACGCAATTGACTAAATGGAAAGCCAACTCTCTGTCACAAGAAGGAAGAACAATTCTCATAAGAGCGAATCTTGCAACAAAACCTAACTACATAATGCAAAACTTCATGCTTCCTACAAATGTCCACCAAGAGCTTGACACAATCAATAGATGTTTCTTTTGGAACAAAGACCAACACCATAAACCACTCATAGGGTGGGACAGAATTTGCAGACCCAAATCCCAAGGAGGTTTGGATATTCGCAAAGCTGAACATATGAACAAAGCACTCCAAATGAAACTATTATGGAAGATATTGTTCGAACCAGACAATATTTGGGTCAAAATTATAAAAGAAAAATATCTTAAAGGAGACAACCTTTTTGAACACAGAGTCAAATCCAACACATCATGGCAATGGCGAAATCTAATGAAACTACGTAATAAATTTGAAGAAGGTCTGATTTGGCAAGTAGGTAACGGAGAAACTATACGATTCTGGACTGACCGTTGGATAACGAATGAACCTCTAGAAAAGCATGTATCAAACCTGATAACAATCAACAAAGAACAGAAAGTCAGAGATTTTATATCGAACAATAACACATGGAAAGAAGACGATCTAAGAAGAATCTTACCAAATCATATTGTAGAAGATGTGCTATCAACCCCTATCCCAGATAATGTGATCCATGATAGATTATATTGGGCTCCAAGCAAGAATGGATGGTTCTCTACATCATCTGCTATATCCCACATAACAAAAATAGACTCGTACCATGGAAATGATAACAGATGGATATGGAAATTAAATATTATCCCAAAAGTTAAAAACTTCTTATGGAAAATGATTAATAATGGATTACCAACAAAAGACCGACTACGGGAAAAACAGATTTCGATACCCGGAGGTTGCCTCATGTGCGCTTGTACATATGAAAGCACAAGACACTTATTCATTGATTGTAGTCATATAAAAGAGATTACAAGACAGATTAACACAAAAACTATGCAATTACTCCAGCAGATCAACACGAATTCACAAAGCCCAAAAATAATCATTGAGGAGTTACGACAAAGAATGACAAATGAAGAATTTTCAGAACTAGCAACAATCTGGTGGGCAGTTTGGTATCAACGAAACAAAATGGCTTTTCAACCAGAGTCAACTGATATAATCCCAGACTTAGCACAATATATAAAAACACAAATTCACAATTGGCTACAAGCAAAGCACTGGAATGAAGAGGATTGTCCCCAAACAAACAACAACACAAACACGCACAAACGACAGAAGAGAAATAAGACTTGGCAGAAGCCGGCTAATGGTTTCTTCAAGATAAATGTGGATGGATCAAGGCTAGTAGATGGAACGGCAACAACTGGATCCATAATAAGGAGAACTCAAGCTGAGATAATTGATATTGCAACAACCAAGTATCGAAAGATCTCGGCTCTCAAAGCCGAGGCATTAGCATTTCGAGACGGACTGAGAAGAGCAAGACAACTAGGATTAAACAAAATTGAAATAGAAGGGGATAACCTAACGGTAATTAAAGCAGTTCAAAATATTGGACGATGTCCATGGGAAATAGAAATTTTAAGATCTGACATAATGGTCTCTTTACTAAAATTCGAAACTGTCAAGATTTCTCATGTGGGTAGATGCTGTAATACTGTGGCCGACCTAATTGCAAAAATGGGCCATAGTCTCCCAAGCACTACCATCTCAACATTACCAGAACTACGTGTTCTCATCCGAAAGGATGCTCTAGGACGCCCCCCGTAAGGGCGGCCTCCTAATCTTTACCTTTTCAAAAAAAAAAAAAAAATATCAAATAAAGTAAATTAGATATCAAAAATTATACATAATGTACTTGAATATTATAATAAAATTACCTCCTAATAATGTAAAGAAATTACTTGAACATCTATAATAGATTTAGGCTCCGTTTGGCACAAGTAGTGTAAGCTGGAACTGGGGAGTACTGAATAGTGTAAGCTGGAACTGGTAGCTGGATTTTTGTGTCTAGCTGGGACTGAATTAGGTAGCGGAATCAGTAAAAAGTAGAAATGAGTGTTCGGGAATGATAGTAGCGGGTTGAATAAAATGGGTTGTGTTATGACCAAAATGCCCTCAATTTTGACCAATATTTGGCCCGCTCGTGCAGGTCACGTGACCTCATATCCTTATCTCCATCTGCTAACCTAGGGCTCCATTCGAGCTTCACTCATCCTTCGTACTAGTCTCTGGCCGCTCTCCATCGCTCCCAACTGGGCTTGGTGCACTCCGTTTGTGCTCCGGCGACGACGAGCTAGTAAGGTAAGGTTCCGAACTCGTCTTGCCTTATTCCGGCGTGAATCGTGATTTGCTTCAACTCACTCGTCTTGCTTTCCAGTCCCAGCTCCACACCAGCTGAACTCGTGTTCGTCTTGCTTGGCAGGACTCGACCTCGTGTTGTTGCAGGGATAAGGTCAGGGCGCTCAAACCGTTCAATTTACATCAGGTTAGAACCCCTTTCTGCGTCGATTTGTTCCAAGTGCGAAATTAGGGGTTTTCGTTTATATGATGTCTGCGATTTTGGTACATATCAAAGCATGACCTCTGAATTTTCATGTTTCATGTTTTTGATCTTGGATGTGTGCTTCATATTTCATGTTGTTGATCTTGGATTTGTGCTTCATACTTCATGTTTTTTGATCTGTCATGGATGTGTGCTTGACCTCTGAAATTTTTATGTCATGAAACTGTTGTGGATTTGTTGTGAAAGAATACCCTATGAATACCCTTTGCGATTTTGGATTTGTTGTGAAAGCATATGTCAATTAATTTGTTCGGGTGGTTGAGGTCAGTTGCTGTTGGTCGTGGGTGAATTCACATTGTTGTGTGTTGTGTTACGTTGGAATTTTTTTCATTCTCTGAATTCACTTTCGATTGGGTTGGAGAAAGTGGAATGTCGTCCCAGGGAACTGACAACGTCGACGATGAGGGTGTTGAGAAGATTGGTGCCTGGACTCCGGAAGAGGCCAAGGCACTTCTCAGTATATGCCAGGAGTATCACAAACAGAATGGGGTGGACACGCATTTCAATTGGGGTGAAATAGCGAAGAAGCTGGGGAAGGAATTTAAGAAGAAATTCAAAGGTCCGATTTGTAAAAATAAGTTTGATTACATGAAGAAGACTTGGAGGTCTTAGAGTAAATTGCGTATGGATGAGACTGGTTTGGGATGGGATCCTACTTTAGGAACGACAACAGCAACTGACGAGTGGTGGTTGAAGAAATTTAAGGTAAGGCAACGACCTCTTCGCTGTACTATATTATTTTGAGAAACAATGGTGCTAATTGATGTCTCATATGTGAATGTGTGCAGGAAGACAAGTCTTACAGGCGATTCAAAACTAATCCACCTGACCCTGAGCTCAGCGAACTTTGGGACACTGTTTATGGGAGCATCGTGGCAACCGGTGTGCATTGTGTCTCTCCATGTATGGCTGTGCCAGACGTGACCCAATCCCAAACCAGCCATGTCGCAACCAGTGAAGCACCGTGTTTTACACTGGAGGAACTCGTGGCCATGAATGACAACTTGGACGAGACTGAGCTGCTCATGGATTTCAATGCGTCTTCTCAGCAGCAGATTCCTGATTATGCTTCACAGGACACCATGACTGTCACCCGCAAGGACAGCCATAGTGAGACGAGCCACCGACCACAGAAAAAGAAGAAGAAAGGAGCCGCCTTCCTTGAAGAGAAGCTGATCAACTGTGAGCTCAATACCGCACGTGCCCTCAGTCTCGCGGAAGCTGATTCGAAGAGCAACACAACGGTGGCGACAGATTCCAGTCTGAAAGAAGCAATGGATGTTATTGAAAGGATGGTGCAGGCTGGCTCCCTGAAACAGTTGACCAATCTGTGGTGCTATGCCGTAGATGAAGTGAATGATGAACAAAACCGTCGATTGTTCTTGGCCTTGAAGGATGATGATTGTAGGCTTACATGGCTGCGTTACAGATTCAGGAAGGTCGAGGGGAATGATGGTGCAGATGAGGAGACGACCCTTGTTTAATGTTATGACGTCTCGGTTGGTTTAGACGATGTGTTGAACTTATGTTTACGACTTTGTGTGATGTACTTTTGTTGAACTCTGATGTCGACCCCTTGTTTGATTGACCTATGTTTAACTCTGCTGGTAAACCTTTGTTTGGGATCTTTTTATCTAATTGGATGCGTTATATTGTATGAATGTTTTGGTGTTACCTATTTCTTGCATATTCGAGTAATTGTTGTTCTAGGAAGTGACCTGTTACTTTTGTAGTTGTGATTGGGTTGAAGACAACAAAATGACTTCTAAATTTCCTTATTAATGTTGCACAGGTTAGGCAAGATGAGTAGGGGGCCACTCACTCGAAGGAGCCGTCGTCAAAGGCTACTAGCTCTAATCACAGTTCTCCTACAAACACAAGCCACCATAATATACAGCTACTACCTGAAATACATGAGGAAGATCCCGTGCTACACGTCTCCGATGACCGGTTACGTATGGATGATGGAGATCATGGAATCCCAATCCGAAGTAAGGTGCATCAATGCCTTCAGGATGGAGAGACATGTGCTTCGCCGTCTATGTGACGAGCTTCAATCCAAGTATGGCCTTCGACCATCAAAGCATATGAGTGTCCTTGAAAAGGTTGGGCTATTTCTGTACACCATTTCCCAGGGGGTCTCCAATAGGGCCATATGTGAGCGATTCCAACGGTCAGGGGACACAGTCAGTCGTGCCTTTCATGACGTCCTCGATGCAATAACGGGTCGAAAGAGAGGTTTCAACGGACTCGCCGGAGCCCTCTTAAGGCCACGGGATCCAAATTTCACTGCGATTCCCGACAGGGTATCCAAAGACCAACGTTATACGCTGTTCAAGGTACGTTGAACTGCCACGTTATCGTCGGTTTTGAATATAAATCTTGTAGTAAGTAACTTGGCCAAGTGATGGAGCTGATGTGGTTGCTGTTGTTGTTACGATTCAGGATGCTATTGGATGCATCGATGGAACTCACATCACTTGTACCATTCCCCGAGCCGAATAATTGCCTTACCGGAATAGGAAAGGGGTGACTTCGTTCAACGTAATGGCGGTATGCGACTTCGAAATGCAGTTTATATTCATTTCAGCGGGGTGGGAAGGGAGCGCACATGACGCTCGTGTCTTTGACCATGCCCTTAAGACGCCGCCATGAACTTTCCGCATCCTCCGCCAGGTAACATCTTTCAATCTATCGTTGCAATTCATTTGGGTCGTATAGTTTCATAGAGATATAGTTATGAGTTGTATCATCCGATCACAGGACGTTACTATCTCGTGGACAAGGGCTACCCAGATAGGTTGGGGTATATGGTGCCATATAGTAGGGTGAAGTACAACCAATCTCAATTTCAGAACGCGGTTCCGAAGGACGCCAAACAAGCATTCAACAAGGTTCACTCATCGCTCAGAGGTTGCATTGAAAGGTGCTTCGGAGTCCATAAGAAACGGTTCCGGTCTCTCACACATATGGCCAGCTATGACATTCCGACGCAGATCGATATCATTATGACATGCTTTGCTATCCACAACTTCATTGTACGCTACAGGATCGAGGACAATTACCTCGAGGATGACTACGATGACCCGGACTTGCCACCCCCTCGACGTCCAGAGCGTGCCCAAGACAACGCATATGGTGGGATGAAGCACATTAGGGATGCCATAGCTAACGAGATATGGACTTCGAGGAGGTATTGGTAATGGGAATTCATTGCTTGGAAGAAGACAATTTACATTTGGTGTGTTTACTTGGAAGAAGACAATTTGAAGTTTGTTTTTTTTTTCGATCAAAACAATTTGAAGTTTGTGTGTTTGCTTCGAGTAAGACATTTTTTGCTTGATGTGTTTGCTTGGAAGAAGACAATGGTGTGTTGTTTGGATATTGTGCAATTCATTGTGGACTCCTAATGTCGTTGATGGTTGTTAGCTCACTGTCATGTTCGAAACACACCTATATGAAGAACTAAATTTCGAACCGAGTACAAATGTGGCCACTGAAAACATATTCTCGCTCATGCATGTTGCCAAATCAACCCTTGAAATTAACAACATAATAATAGCAGTAAACTTGACCATATATTTAACAGCCATTACATGACTTGAGCATAATCTTCATTTCCCATACGAAGTTTGATGACCCTTACATAACTTCAAACATCCTTACATAACTTCAAACGACCCATAATAAAGAATCAACCCTTGGAGTTAACAACACCATTGCTGCATTAATAAACTTGACGATATATTGTAGTTGGCTAACACCATAATGCTTGACATAACTTCAAACGGACATTACACTACCCACAACTTGAAATGGAACTCACATAACTTTAAACTTGCATAGTTTCCACAAACGAAAACCCATTTATTTATAACTTCATAGTTAGCACACACCGAAGGCAGTCTCCTTGTCTAGGCCTTGCTTGTCTCCCCCTTGCTAGTCTCCCCCTTGCTAGTCTCACCCTTGCTAGTCTCACCCTTGGCCTGACGTCCGCGTGTTCCGATGCTAGTCGCCTTGGCTTCTATCTCATCACCGTTAACCATGTGCAGCTGCAACAACACAACATTAGTTGTAGAAGAATGAGGCAGTTGAACTGAAATGTACGTCGATGTGCAGCAATGGGGCACTTACAGATCGGGGGGACATAAGGTCGCGGCGATGGGTGAGGCGATGACCGTTGAAGTAGAAATCAATGGATCCCTTCCGTATATTATACTTCTTGTAGAACTTATCGAACAGTTTGCTCAGCTTCACGTCCGGTAACATGCGGAAATAAGTCTTCCGCATATCCTACAACATGGTAATGCGTTAGTTAACACGCGGAAATAAGCGTCGATGTGTATGTAAAATAAATTGATAGTAGAAGATCTAGGATAGTGAAGATAACCTCTGCCACAATAGCAATCTCGACGTGGTTCTCGACCTCGCTGCGATCGCTCGCCTGGCTACCCTCGCTTCCACTGCTGTCATTGTGTGGATCCATTCCGATTTCTTGAAGTTTTTGTTGTGTTTCCACTTAAGGCAATGCCCGAAAGTATGGAAGGAGTGTTGGCATTTATGGTGAGGAAGAGGGGTATGTGTTAATGCAATCAATGAAACTTTCAAGGCCTCATCAATAAGGCCAGAAAAGTAACCACTGCAGCCTGTAAATGCAGTCAAAGAAACATGCATGCATTGGTCATTAAATTTTTGAAAAGAATGCATCGATGGGACTCATCAGTCAAACATGCAAAAACAACCCATTAATAAGGCGTAGGAAAACCTACTATATGGCCAGCTACAGCAGCTTTATCTGCTGAAATGAAAAACATATATAAAATGAAATATATGATATATTACAAAATATGATTGAAAATATAATATGGATGAGAATCATTAATAAGGCTGGGAATGGGTGGTTGGCTGAGACATGCATGCAGAGATTCTGATTCCCTCACGAGTGAATAGTAGTTGCATGCGTTGGATGACAAAATCACAAACATACCAAGCAAAGCATTGAATGACTTGTCATAAAAGCATAACAATTAACAACAAACAAAGCAAGCAAAAGCATTTGAGGGCTCAATTTTTTATAAACCAACCAAGTACAGAACATTTGAATTGAGAAGACCATCAGCAAATGAAACCAACTATCAATACAACAAAGATATCCAAAACATGCATGGTGTCACAGAATGCATCAGCAAAAAAAAGATGGTATAACAACAACTGGAAAGGGGAAGAAACATCACCTGGAAAAATTCACATTGGTGCTTCTGGGGCTTGTTATCTGACAATGTACACCAACAATCAAAACCTTGAAATGAACCCAAAAAAATACAATGAAGCAAAAGATGAGAGAAATTACTGGTTTTGCATTGGTTGCTGCGGCACATGACGGGTTCTCGAATAAGACCTTGCACATACCACATATTGGTGTTCCCTGTTTCAATAAAAACACTACACAAGCTATGGAGTAGAGGTAAGTGCACATAAATATTTCAGCGACATCAAGCAAGTCATTAAAACATCTAGGGTCACTAGAATTGAAAAAGTGCGAAATTGAAAGGTTCCATGACAGACCAACATCTTAAACAGTGCGCTAGAACAATCCAAATATTACACATATGAGATGTTTAGGTGACTAATAAGTTATGCTCAGTCGGAGTTATCGTCTCCAACTGCCCTTGCATCATCGATCGTGGTAGCAAAGTAGTTGCTGGCCATGCGGGAGAACTCATCTGGATAATCTCCAAACGCCTCCTCCCACAGGACAGTGGTGTCCCGATCAACACTAGCCCCCTTCATTCTTTTTGCTTTATCCCCTACAGCCTGAAACAAAAATAAGATATGAGATACAACTTTGCAAATGACATAGACGTTTGTGAATTATACCATTACCTGCACAGCACGTCCCCACCACGCGTCATCAGCTACAAGTAATCCCGTGTTGTTGTCCCAACCAAACTCCAGGCCACCTCTCGTCATGGATTTGAAGGTACGCCACTGGAGTTTGTTATAGTCGATCCTATTTTTTAGCATGTTCTTGTTCAACGCGTCCCCGGTCTATAACTGATAGGTGACAACCATCAACTCTCAGTCGGTATGAACATCAGGGCTGTAAAGCCTCCGTTGATCGCGGTAAACTGTGAGCAAGGCCTTGTTCCTCTCCAATGTCCATGGAATTGCAGCCATCTGAACGCAACAATTACGATACAAATACCTTAGTTCATTTGCAACAATTGTTAGTACTAGTTTTAGACTACTCAAAGGAAACGATTATAAGAACATTTACCTCAGTTATCGTGGATGTTTCACTTTGCGGAAATGGTTGACAGTTTGCATTGTTCGGATGTGTGCTTTTATAGGGCAAAAGTGACCAAAAATGAGAGGCCACACCTACCCTCAAGTACATGTATTAAATGTCTACAGTTTTGGAAACTATGATCATTTAAAAAGATTACTCATAAATATTTCAACATGTACTGAATAGAATATCATATAAACTATCCATTCATCATGAGCTTTAATTCATGAAATAAATTATTATTGAACAGAATTTCACACAAAGTAATCCATTCATCACAAGTTTGCATTCATCAAATACATTATCATACAAAAACGTTCATAGTCAGATAGTTCACCACCAAGTTACATGAGCACATAATCGACAGCAAACACCATCACATCATCAGAACATATAATCTATGAAAACAGCAATTAACACAATTAAACAACAAGAGCACAAGTACCACCTGTTTGCATCTTTCAGTGCAACGTCTCGCTGGGTAACAATTTCCCTATTGGTTAGAGATAGTTGATTGATTGTGGAAGCATCTGCCTCGCTCACTGCCATACACCTCTCAGCAGTCCCCATCGCGCTAGCGAGTTCAAATTCCAACTTTATCCTCGCACTACAGTTACTAGCAAGAGCTTCTTGCAGCTCCTGCACACGACGCTGCAACATCACCACCTCATCCTCTTCAATCGGCTCCTCTGTCTCTTCCTATGGAGCCCAAACAAATTCATATGTTACAAACAAAGTTACAAACAAATTGCCAAACTGTATAGCTAAGTGATAGCTAAAGCAAATTAAAGCAAATTATGAAGTGCCTAAACAGTAAAATAACTTGATTAGTTACCTCAGTCGAGTATGTACAAAAACCAAGAACATCTGGAGTTGGGATTCCATCCGAATCAGAGAACGAATCTTGAGGGACCATTATACACCTACATAAGAGCGATGGAAATCATCAAACATAACATACTCTTCAACCAATAACTTCATGATCATTAGAAAACAACAAAAAAAGCAACACCAAATCGACAGCAAACAACAAAGCAGGTCCATTCAATCACACTTTCATAGCAAAAATAGCAACCAACAAAGCAGGTCCATTCATCCATCACAGTTTCATAGCAAAAATAGATGAAATAATTCAGAACTAAACAAAACAAGCAAGTTACCAAAAAAGATATGAAAAGGGATGTGAGATGTGGGTTGAGATCAAGCAAGTTACCAAAACAATTCATAACTAACCATAAAGCATATCATCAAATCAATTTGAATTAGACCAACACAACACAGAACTAACCAAAAAGCATTTCATCAAATCCTTTTCAAGTAAACCAACACAACTCAGTACTAACCAAAGAGCATATCATGAAATCCTTTTGGAAAGAAATTAGATGAAATAAACTTATTACATGACATCACAGATTAGCAAAACAAATGTGAACTAACCAAAAAGCATATCACCGAAAACCATAATGTCATGAAATCAATTTTATGTAACAGGAGCCCTTTCTGAGTTGCATCAAATCCGTCTCAAGTGACCAAAACCATACCATCAAATCAAACTCCAGCTCGACAACAAAAACGAACACATTGTGCAATTCATGAAATCCAACTCACTTACCAAAACAGTTGAGAACTAACCAAAAAGCATATCAACTATGTGCATATCATCAAAACTAAGCAAAAGCATACCATCAAACTCAGTTGCATCATATCATCAAAACTAACCAAAACCAAAAAACAATGTCAAGTAAACAAACTCAGTTCAATGGATGGTACACCACAACAGAAACAAAAGCTTGCTCCGATTATCATGAAGTTAGGGTTTCATATCCAAACTCTATTAATTTTTAACAGAAGAGCATCAAGTCCACAGCATGTCATGAAATTAGGATTTCAAATCCCTCACACATAATGAAAACCACAGTTAGCAGTACCTTAGGAAGACTAAACCTTGCTCCGAATCCAACTCTGTTCACAGCAGCAAGCCCTAATCGCAGACAAATCTGCACTAAACAAATCGAAAGCCGTTTAACAAGCATGTTGTTATTCAATCGAAAGCCAACAAATCGAGCATGACCAGTGAATATAACCTAACCTTGCTCCAAAACCAAAGCCAGATCTGAATATAACCAAAACGAACCAAAGCCAGATCTGAATACAACAGGGACAAGGAACCAAAGCCAGATCTGAATACAACAGATGGGGAATCGATGGGAAATCGAATGTGAGACGACAAGAACAAGGAAATGTTAGAGCAACGAACCCTAATCGGAGTAACACAGTGTACCTTTGAGCAAGATTGACCGCCGGTCGCCTCGCCTCGCCCAAATCGCCGCACTCAAACAAACCCTAACCAAGACAAATCTGCAAGAACACCGAAGGGAAATCGACTGTGAGAAGAACTGGAACACATAATATGAGAAACGAATCGGAGCAACGAACCCTTACCTTGAGCAAGAATCGCCGCCGTCGCCTCAACTCGCCCAAAATCACCGCTTCAAGTTCATGAGATAGGGCTCGGGGGTATCGGGGGTATTGGGGGGAATTCACGGGTTGGTAGCGTAGCCCGCGAGCGTAAGACGCTTGCCATCTGGGGGGGGAAGCGTACAAGATGGGACCGTTTCACGCTACAAAAAACGCTCCCGCTGGGAAACCAGCTCCGAAGCCGAACAGTCCCCCAGCCTAGCGTGTTGCCTAATATCACGCTCCAGCTAGTTCGGGACGCCAGTCCCGAACGGAGCCTTAAGCTGGACACCATAATCCATGCTGGAATAGAATAAGACAACAAACAACCATAGGGATAGCCAACTATGTTGAGACAAACAACTATAGTACTAGGAAGGCCTCTAAAAAATTCTTTCACAAAATCAACAATATGCAAAACAGAATCTGGCTTAAGTTTGTATAAAACTAGTATTAATCCCGTGCCTTGAAGGCACGAATTTGATTTAACTAAAATCTTAGTTTAATTATTATATAAAGTTATTCAAAAGAGTAGTTTGATATAAAATATTGTATTGTAGTTTATTTAGTTTGTTTCTTATGAGATTTATTTTAATGATCTCATAAATTTTAACTATGAATTATTTTAACTATAAATTTTGATTTATAATCTAATATAAAAGTGAATGCACGATTTTGAATTATAGATCTATAAATTTTGATTTATAGATCTAGTGTAAAAGTGAATGCACGATTTTGATCTATAAATTTTTTGTTACACAATTTTATTTTAACGATAAAAGTGACTGTGAAGTCCCCGATCATAATTTTTAGCTTTGCTTATTGAGATACATAAATACCAAAGTTGTATAATTATTCTATAAGGAAGGGTTAAAAATATAACTAAATAAAAATATATTTATTGAAAATTAGAAAGAGTTGATTTTATTATGTGCACAATTTTGGATAGATTTTTATATGATTTGGATAGATTTATTATGTGTACAATTTAATGTGGGGTCTACAATGAAATTTCAACCAATTAAAAAAATTGAATTATTTTAATAAAGATAGGTGTTCCGGTCCAATGAGAATGTGACACGTGTCGGGCTAAATATTATTTCTAACCTCCGCTTTAGTATATAGCTACGATAAAAACTACTCCCTCCGTCCCAGTTTGTTTTTCCAAAAGGACAATTTGTGCGGGTTTTAAGAACGGTATAAAATAATATGGGTAATTGGGAAAGTTGTATAAAGTAGTATAACATAGGTGCGAGAGTTGAATAGTATGGTTAAAAGATGTGATTGATTAAGGTGAAAAGAAATAAAGTAGGTGAGAGAGTGAAATAATGAGGGTAAAAGTGTGGATACAAATGGAAAGTGGACAAACAAAAGGGGACGTACGAAATGGAATACTGGAAAAACAAATAGGGACGGAGGGAGTATAAAGATCCTATCAGACCCTCCAAACTCATTCAAGGATATTTCTTCGTGGATGTAGTGCCACTTCTTTGAGGATAGTTGGGTATTATGTTGCAGGAGGTGCCTTCCCCCCTCCTATCCCATCTTTTTGAATGATATAGATTTGAAGTAAATTCATACGAAAGGAAATAAAGAATTCTCAACGAGACAAGTGCTCTCTGAACAAATCATGAAAATGTTTTCCATTAGACAGTTATTCCCGTAACTCTACTCTCAACTAGGATTATGTATCCAAAAAGATCAGCCCTCGGTCATTCCACAAGCTGTTTAGTAGAGGAGCAATATCTAAAGTGGATTCTCTCTTTTGTGGTAGATGTGGAACCTATTATAGAACAACAATTTCATTGATTTCATAATCATATGCTATTTTTTTACATTTAGAAATAGTTTATCATGCGAAAGAGATGAGAGCGTTGAAATTTAAGGCTTGCCTTGCTGTTGAAGTTTTTTTAAGAATGATGTAACTATGATGTTTCAATTTCTAGGAAGGTTGGAAAGTGAGCTTGGACAATCTGAAAGTTTTGGGTAGTCATACCTCCCTCATGGGCTACCGTGTTTCTGATCAGACGGAGAAGTTCTTTAATCCCTGAAGTTGTGTACTGAGAAGCTTTTCCATCCAACATAGCTATTGCATCAGGTCCCCAATCAACAATTTTACCGAGCATTGATGTCTTGGTTTTATCCACAACCATTGTGAGAGAAGTTGATGTTACATCCCATGAGCGATTCATTCACCCATAGCCATCAAAAATGTATTCTCTTGTCAAATGTCCAGAAGTATGGATGGGATGACACCTTTTTTGATCTTAACGATGGGGATGCTTATTTAAGGCAACATTGGTGGCCAGCTTTTTTGTTGTTGGGCAGTAGGTATTGCTATGCATTACTTCGCATCTATCAAATCGAAAAAGCAGGACAAAGACTTAAAGTTGAAGCCTTCGGTCCATGAAAAAAGGACAAAAAGTAGGAGCCAGTAAGAACAGCAATCAGATTGATAAACATGAAGGAGGTGGTTTAATAAGTGGCTACGCAGAGGGACGCCAGATTGGGAAGTTGTACATTTCTAGTAAGGAGATCGCAAAGGGGAGCAATGGGACAGTCGTGTTGGAGGGTGTTTATGATAGTCATCCAGTAGCGGTTAAACGTCTCGTGCAGATCCATCATGATGTGGCACTATAAGAAATTAAAATTCTTATTGCTTCGGATCAACATCCTAACATTGTCCGTTGACATGGGGTGGAGTTTGATAACGACTTTGTTTATCTCTCTCTTGAGCGTTGTACTTGTAATTTGAATGATGAAGGGCTTGATGAGTATATTAGAAGTCGTTGGAAACCTCTTCTAATTAAGGTATATAAGGTGGTTTTACATCAGTTTCCTTAGGAGAAAACCCTTAAGTAGTTCCTAGATTCTAAGGTATGATACGTATCTACATTATTCCCTTTACATATTGAAAAAATTTACACACTAGTCTCATCCCTTTACTTTACCTTTTGTCTTGTAGAACATATGAGAAGAAAGAGAAAAGACAATTAAATTGAAAGTTTGTCGGGTGATATCAACTTTAGAGTTGTGGTACATAAACAACAAAAATGACAAATTTGTATTGGTTTACAAATGATAGAAAGATTATTGATAAAAAAAATAGTAGCATTCATTCAATGAAATTTTTGCTCTATAACAAGTTCGACATCTACCACAAAAGAGATAATCTACTTTAGATATTGCTCCTCTACTAGACATCGTGTGGAATGACCGAGGGCGAACATTTTTGGATACAAAATCCAAGTTGAGAGTAGAGTTACGGGAACAACCGTCTAATGGAAAACTATTTTTCATGATTTGTTCAGAGAGCACTTGTTTCGTTGAGAATTCTTTATTTCCTTTGGTATGAATTTACTTTAAAATTATATCGTTCAAAAAGGTAGGATAGGAGGGGGGAAGGCACCTCCTGCAACATATAACCAACTAGTCTCAAAGAAGTGACACCACATCCGGGAAGAAATATCCTAGCATGAGTTTGGACGGTCTCGATATGTTGGGAATATGCCCCTAAATAAAGATATAATAATTCAAAACAATTAAACGATGTACAATAAAATTTACTAGTCTCATGGCCATGTAAAGAGATCTCACTTTTCAAAATCTATTTCATGTTGTAGATCTAACATTTCCCTAAACCATAAATCAAAAATTAGGATAGAAATACACATTATAGATTGTTGATAAAAAATAGTAACATTCATTCATTATTTTATTATCCTTCAATTTATTATCGTTATATAAATTTTCAAAATTCAAATTGGATAGAAAGGTCAAGTTATCTTTAGAATTTAACAAATAATAGATAAGTATATGATTGATTTTTCCCTAAAAATTGAATCTACATATATACTCAAAATGTTGACATACAACAAATCTCTCGATTCTTTCATACTCCCTGTCATTCCTGATAGTGTAATCCTCACAGATGCACATAGTTCCCAAAACAGTCGCATCTATCAACCAACTATTTAGTATTTCCACTCTGTGATATTCAACAAGCACATGCTCAACCCTATGGTTAACTATAACTTTTTCAAATCCATATCCTTCATAATCCCTTATTCTGGATGTCGTCCTATCTTAGATTGTGACCCCGTGCTCTTTAGCAAATCTTAAAAGGGTTGATAAACTCCCATTTTCTGGTCGCAAGAGATTAGTAGGGGCAATTTTTCAATGAGCATCTATATTATTGCAATGATGGAAATGTTAATTACGTAAACTATCATATGTGCTAACCATGGAAATTGTAAATCTATGTACTACATATTAATGTATGATTATTGAATAAGATCCGGTTAGACCCTAATATGATCCAACATTTATCAACTATTGGGTCGCATTCGATTTTGTTAGAAAATTCAGATGCAAGTGTGTAATTGCCCAAAACAAACTTTAAAATATGAGTCAAGTTGTCAAATTAATGAAAGATTAATATAACATCCCGTGTGTAACGATTTAAAATCCATAAGCATATATTATTGGGTTGAATACATACACAAACCTCCCAACCCATATATTATTTTAGCTGAATATTCCTATATGCAAATATTTTAGTGAACACTTTAACTAATAATATTTGTTCCATCAAACAATGCCCTAATGCGTGTACATCACTCTCTTCACGCTGAATGGTCTTTTTTTGCTGATATGAAATTTTTATTGAAATAATTAAGCCAATTCTTTTTCCTATTATATTATCATCTTAGTCGCTTTATAATAAAAAAAAGTAATCATTTAAAAAAAAAAAACATCTTCTTCCTCCTCTTGAAGCGTGTTTAATAAAACATCACACCATCGCCCTTCCTAATACACCACCGTTGCCATTTCAATGAAATAGGAAAACCGATCTGAAAAACCATATTTTTTTCTTAGTTAAACTGTTTTTTTTATAAGATCTATATGGTTAACTAAATCAATATTTTTGATAGTTTTTCAGTTTGGCGTGATATTCAATTTTCCATAAATGTAATATTTTATTATCATCATTAATACTCCCTCCGTTCATTAATGTGTGATGTTTTAGCCAATTAGTCTTGTTAGAAAATGTTTGATGTTTTACACTTTTATGTTTCTATTTTTCTAAATTTAGCCCATATAAATCTTTCCTTAACAGAATTTCTCCTTAAACCATTATGAAATTAAAGCAATTTAATGGGAGTAATTAACTAATTTCATAGTCTTTCTTAATTTCAGGTTGAAATGCTAAAACATCAAACATTAATGAACGGAGGTAGTATGTAATTGTACCTTCTTTTAAAAATTTATAACTATAAAAACTAATTGTATATATAGTATACATATTGTAATGAAAATTTAAACCACAATATTTATGTAAAACTGGTATTTTTATTTAAATTCTAACCAAGCGATAATGTTTGTATATAATAAATTAACTTTATTGTTGTTTAAGTATCTTATTGTATAATAATTAAAGTGGTTATTGTTTAATCGAGAAAAAAATCAGAATTCGCAATTCGGTTAAGGTCAGTGACTTTGGCTAACCGAAATCATGGCTAACCAAACTCCGGTTAATCGTAATGGTAGTTAACCTGGTTTGGTTAATAGTAATGGTAGTTAACCTGGTTGGACAGCCGTAGGTGGTAGGGAAGGAAAGAGGGGGTATAAAGTGTGGAGGCTTAGAGTAATTTAGCAAATTAGTGAGGATGAAAGATAAATTTTGTTGGTAATTTGATTTTATTAATTTTTTTTGGTAGAAGCCCTCGAGGGGTGATTTATTGATTAATTTTATTAAAATTTTAAAAGTAAATAGAAAATGTATATAAAATATACTTGATATTCTGTGGGGCTTCGATAGAAAGGTTCAAGCAAATCATAGATAAACATAGAAAAATACTGGACGAATGTCAAATTAGGCAGCTGATATCAATGTTAAAAAATGTACTACAACAGATGCATGGCTTTTTTTATTACAGTTTCATATCAGAGAGCATATAACAAAGCACAGTCTCTCAGTTTGACATCAGGGAGCATATAACAAAGCAGTGTCTTCGGCGAGCTATGCGCTTTGGCTAAACTTGCGACCAGACGTTTTCTCAGACTCGTACAGCATGTGGTTGATTAGTCCTCTTGCCGCACTGCAAAAGAGAGATTGAGCTTATGACAAAAGATGAAAGATAAGATACTAAACGGTCAGGCTAGCTTTTCACAAGAAAGAACACAATGACAGAAGATGAAACATTAGAAATCAGAGAAAGTAAAACCATAGGATTCTTTTGCTGCAATGGGTTTATCTAGTACAAAAAGCTAATACTAAGCCTGTGTATAAAGAGAATAAAGAATGTGCATTTTTCAATAAACAAGCCTTGAGAGTCACCACAAAATCATTACTAAAACTCTAAAATGACGAGCATTTTCTAACAAGATTTAGAAGCTAAAACGACAAGCCATGATGGGAAGAACGGGTGACTACATCGTTAGATGCAGACATGTAGATGCACAGGAAATAGATATAGATAGATAGGGTTGAACAAGAAGTTACTCATCCTTCATCTTCTGAACTTTCTCAGGATCGGTCTCATGCATGTTCTTTTTAAACTGCTGCCTCACCATCTGAATCAGAAGGGGAGCATTATGTTGCTGCAAAGTTATAACAAACCAGTATTAGTATTTTCTCCTTTTCCTGTCGCCGATATTAAGAAAACACATGTTCTCTCGATCAATGAATCTTCCACAGAGTTAACTGATCAATATTTTCGACACGCTTGCTTCTAAGAAAACATCTCTAGCAAAACACGACGCTTCTTAAAGTCGTTTACTGTGAAAACTATCCACATTATTAAGCCAGTAGCCCGTTAAAGGTTTACAAGGTAACCCAATTCATATACCTGTTCACAGATAGTTTGCACTTAACATAACACAATTCCAGTAACAGAAGATGGATGCAGAAGCAATATATACTTTCAGTTCTTTGCTCGAATAAATCCAATATAGACAGTTTCAAAAGCTCCTAGAAAAAGTGTACCATCCCATTCCTCAAGACTAGAATGACCTTAACAGCAAGGTCAAGTAAGAGAGTATAGAGTTACTAATCATATAAACCCCCCTGAAGTCTACACTGCTCAGTAAAATCTTAAAGTTAACCAACCCACTACAACATAATTCTCTGTTTACTCAAAGCAAGCCGCTCTTGTCGGATTGTGTTTCCAAAATTCAACATGGAAATCAGTAGCATTTCATTTGGCAAAAGGCCCTTCCAACATGATATATTCATTTCCCAAATCAGCCAGAGCTTGCCTAACATCTAAACCTCAAGATTTCTAACCAATAATGCCAGATAAAGTATAGTTTTAAACTACAATCCCTTCTACATATGATCCCACATTCCTATATCTAAACCATCAAAGCATTTCATCAGATATCTACACACCAAGAAGGGGGTAAAAATAATGAGAGGCGGACCTTTGCACCGAGATATTTAGCCCGTCGAAGACATTCACGATAGAGCTACAAAACCAATAGAAGAAAACCCAAATCAGCAAGCAAAACACAAGAATAAATTGTGCACAGACATAGATACAAATAACAGTAAGGAGCAATTTGAGTGGGAAACTAACTCTAACGGCATTGTTGGCGAGCTCAGGGGGCAAGGCTGTTTGCAAGGACGGCATGGCAGATTTCAAAAGCCTTAGACTCTTCGAAAACTACCCAAGAAAACACACACCAAAAGCTCGTCAGACCGAATCAGAAAACTCGATATTTCACATAGGCATTTCATCGAACAGTTTGCGATCAAATTGAAAAAATTCACAACCCATCAGAACGGAAGAATTGAAAAGGAGTGACGAAGAGAAAACCTAGTACCTTGTTGCTATGATTTTGATTTGCAAGGAAGAAGAATCAAACTCGGCCAAAAATCGGATCGCCGGCTAAAATCGGAAAGAGCTCGCAGGTTAGTTTTGAGCCTTTGACGTCTTCGATTTGGATCTCTCTCTTCAGAGGTTGCTTTACTAATGGGCCTCTGGTTGTAGTGGGCTAAACATCTTTAACATTATTAGGCCGGAAATTTAGAAATTTAGCTTGCTCGTATCTTTTTTTCCGTCGAAAGAGAGGCGACAGACACTCTTCATTCTCTCTAGCAGCGTTTTATTAATTAAGGAAAAAAAGATTAAGTTGTCAGTATACGGATAAGGGATAGACCGACCCCTTACATCAAACAAAAATAAAAAAAATCCCCTCAGGCAGGGTTACCTTGCACGTATCTAGGTTGAACTTTTTTGTTTTCTTCACAATTCACCTTCATTGACAAAACTCAGTCTAATAACTAATTCCGCAAGGATCACAAGCTAGCTAGGTAAATCGGCTTTGTCAATCATAAAGGGTAAGAAGGAAGGATGGGAGCAGAGGTTCAAATTCAGGACCTATAATGAGATATGAGTCAAGAATACACTACAACTTATGCCAAAGAAGCTTGTTGGAGTCGGGGAAATAGAAGAATTCGTATCGTTTACCATAAATATTGGCAAGCTCGGCTAGTGTGCTCGCAACACAAGACGGAACATAGTCACATTGTCATCTCCTCCTTTAAGAGAATTCATCTTCGAATATGTGTCGCTGTAAAACCCATTGGTTTCGTAGAGACTTGACAACATTAACCTTTTCGTTTATTTTCTTTGTTGCATTAATGGAATATTTGAGCGTTGAATTGAGCCTACTTATGCCCAAGCTCTGATACCAAATAATAAAATATACATCACAATAACACAGAACTTAGGTCAATGAAGCTGGTTCGAGCCGGAGAAACACAAAAAGCCGTTGACATGACTCGTGTTTCGGACCATATTGAACTTTGGCTAGCGTAGCTCGCCACACATGATATGATATAATCACATTACAGGCACACCAAACTTTCAACTAACATTAGTCTATGACAGAAATCGGATGATGAGATGAGTGTGTGCGTAATTTTGAAATTTTGAAAAATGGGCAAATTACAACGGTGCATGAGAGAAGAAGTCAACGCACAAAAATGCAACGTTATATCACATGCAAGAATATTCCAAACTATTCAGACTAGTACTATCTTTTTATATCGGCACAATCTGCAAGTTAATTAATACGAGTATAAACAACGAAGGAAATGAAAAAGGAAAATCCATTTCAGACATTACAATACTAAACAATGCAGATTATATACTGTATGTCTGTAAATCGAGGATTAAATTATTCAGTACAAGAATTTGTACGTAGACATTAATGATGGAGAGAGATCTAATTAGACAGTTGATCGTTCAGAAAAGCCGGATCACATGTTGTTACTACACCCAAGATTCTTAATTGTATAGGTTAATCTACTTATTACACTCCTTTGCAAGTTGCAACTTGGGCATTTTCCATTTCTCAAACGGGTTTGTACTTTGTACTGTGTTAGAAGTTAATTAATATTGATCTCTTATATAAATTAAAATTAATCAATCTTGGTATTGATCCAACATACATTGAGAGTTGAATCTACTTATTCATGGAGAGAGTTTTATGCCTAGGTCTTGTAAATGAACAAAATTGTTCATGATCAACTTCATTTCGGCTCGGTTTAAGTCTCGTTAGGTTGTTCGGTTCGATTTATGAGCAAGTTGAACTTGAGCATAAGTTTAAGACTCGAAAGATAAACGAGTCAAGCTTCAACATAATAAAACCCGACTCGTTTGTTCATGAGTAGCTTGATTATATGTTCATGAGCAAGTTTGATGTTCATGAGTCATGAGCAAACTCGGTTATACGTTCATATATGTACAAACATGACCATATACTATCACAATGAAAGAATGAAAACAAAGAAGATTGTAGTGTTTAAAATATAAAAATGGGATGGTGACTTGCATCGTATTAATAGTGTTACGATAGACCATGATAGATTATAGATACACTCACCTAATATAAATGTCACCATCGCCGAACTAACCAACGACATATCACATAATTGATTGAACCCACGTATTTAAAGCAAGCAATTTCATCGATCAATAATATTGTCATGTTGAAAAGTTGTTATTTTCACGAGAAGACACATCCCAATCGATCCATATCTTAACTAACTCACCATACTAGCTAGTAGCTAGTGGTCACCATTTCACATCGACGTAATAAATACCAAAGACAAATGAAATTCTACCTTGCTAACTTAATTTTTTAGGATAAAAAGTCAATTTCGAACTCTTAACAACTCAAGGGTATATTGTTAATTTCACATCGACATTTACATAAAAAACATTTCTAATATATATATAAAGCAACGTGAAACTCTATTCCATATTTCCATAGCTTAATTAAATAAAAAAGGGTTAAATCCCTCCTTTTGGATCAAAAAAAAATTAAGTTAGTTAAGGTAGACCCTGACTTTTTATACATATGCATTTAACAATGAAAATGGAAATGAAAAAAAAACTAGTATTATTCCGACATAAAAATTGAAAAGATATATACAAATAGGGAAAAAAAAGATAAAAATAAAAAAGAGTGAAGGCAAATAAAAAGGAACTAAGATCAAATCACGAGAGTAATAAATGAAAACACAAGTAACAAGTGTGTAGAAGCTAACATCATTTTTATTATAACGACATTGTGGTTGAAGATCTAAACAAGTGTGAGCTTAGTAATAAAAAAACAAGTCACAACGTAAAATATGATGTCAACTGTAAAATGTATTTCGCATTTTGGTATGTCGGTCAAATTAAACTATACTATATCAAACTATACTTTATATTGCTTATCTTTTTTCATAAGAAAACAAAATGGTAGTTTCGTCATGTCTAATATTTGGGAAAAAATCGTCAATGTACAGTAAGTAATGCACGTGACTTCGAAGTACCTTCTATATAGTATTATGTAGATCAAAAGAACATTTTAACTTTTTTTGTGTAATAAACTAACAACTAAGCTCACACCTAACTATTTTTTTTTATATCTGTGCTCACATCTAACTATTGTAACTCTTAAAAGCTAATGTTATTCTAACATCTTTGATTTTTGCAATAATTTCTTGAATAAATGATCGATACTCCAAAGTAATAGAATTAATAATTTTAATCTATTACTGTATAATTTATAATACACACTAAATCTTAATCTATCACCTAATAGTTATAGATCAATATCATGCATTGAATGCACCTATATATTGGTCTCGCACTTGTAATTTTGAACTAGACTTAAGATTTATGCATGCATAATTAGACTATATTGTGCTTAAAGTCAAATGTACTAAGAAAATCTAGTACAATTTTTTATCTTATTTCAAAATCTGAGTTCAGTACATGTGTTCACTTGTATTTTATCATTTTATTGTATCACTAGTCCACCACTTGACACTTTTGGAGATTGAGTTTTTAGTACCTTGCTACAAACCCAAGATAAAAAAAAATAATGTTTTCCTATTTACTTCTAATACAAGCATCAGAACGTTATATTTAAGATGTCCCTAGTTTATCTTGATTAAAAAATTATCTTGTTAATGTAACTTTTAATTTTAAAAAATCAAAATTAAATATCATTGATTTACACACACATGAGAAATCCATTTTGGATCCAGAATGATGGAAAACATAATGCTCTACCTAAAACACAAACTTTATAAGTTGCCATAAATAACTACAAAAATAGGGTGAGCTGTGAGCTATGCTCAACGCCAAAATTCCAATGTTGAAAATCTTGATTATTATCATCAACATTCATGATTTTTTTTGACAGGTCATTGCCGACATTATCGTCAAAAATCAAAATCTTAATAATTGAGGATATTTATTATAACTTTGAAAGTTTAGCCTATACTTTGCAATTAACCTCAAATTCCGGATCCTTTTCATTTTTTCCCTCAGTTTTTCTGCTTTTTCACTTTTAATTTAAAAATCAAAAGTGGTTTCTTTTCTTTGCACCTCTTTCCTATCAAGAAGAGCACAAGCATCATGAGACAACTATTTAGCAAACAAAATATAATCCAACGATCCATCTATGGAAAAATGATTAACCGGGATATAAACCCATTTAAAATAGGTTTATTATGAAGATTTGCCTTTGGAACTGTAGAGGCTTGAAAAAGCAAAATAGATGGACCGAAATCAACGCCTTATGTAAAACGGAACACTTCCAAATGATTGCTCTGGTGGAAATTAAATGCCCACAACTGCCTATCCTTAAAAACTGGACCAACGCGGGATTCGATTCCTATGAGTACGTCCCTTCAATAGGTATGGTTGGTGGCCTTCTTGTTGTTTGGAAAAATCACCAATTGTTGAATGAAGCCATCAAAACGATTTATAAAGAGGAAAGATTTATGGCGTTCAAGTATACTAATCTTGACAACAATAAAGAACTTGTCATTATTGTTGCATACGCCCCTCCGAAACCTCAGGGAAAAAACCTTTTTTGGGACAAATTAAAATCATTCATTCACCAAGCACAACTCCCTTGTGTAGTAATGGGGGATTTGAATGAAATCCAAGGACCGGAGGATAAGCTAGGAGGGACTACACCGTCTGCGTCTAGATTTACTAGATTACTAGACTTCAAAAATGATTGTAACCTAATTGATATTCCTACGTTTGGGAATAGATTCACTTGGAGAAGATCCAAGGAAATTGATAATAACAACACATTTGAAAAGCTTGACCGTGTTTTGGTGAGTGATCAAATCATTCAATGGTTCCCGTCTATCTCTACTAAAAATCACAATTTCTCCTCATCAGATCATTGCCCAATTTCGTGCGAGATACCGACGGGTGGTGCCATAAAAGCGCGCCCTTTCAAATTTGAATCCATGTGGACTACTAGAAAGGATTTTCAGATCGTGGTTAAACAAGCATGGAGGTTCAACCCGTCTGGATCCCATATGTTCAGACTGGTTAAAAAAACACAGTTGCTTAAAGCAAAAGCAAAAGCTTGGAACAAAACAACGTTTGGAAACATCTTTGAACAATTTAAGAAAGTCAATGATGACTTGCTTAAGGTACAGAAAGAAATCATAGAACAAGGAAATTTCTCACTTTCCCAAAAACAAGAAAGACTGAGTAAGAAACGGGATTGTCTGATCCAGTTCCAATACTCATATTGGAAACAAAGAGGAAAGAACAATCACCTCAACTTAAATGATAGGAATACCAAATACTTTCATCGCATTGCGAGCGGTCGTAGAAATAGGACTAACATCCGCGAGCTGATCTCTAGTGATGGGATGCATATCACTGGAGCCGGTAACATTAAACGGGAAATTCTGAGGGATTTCCAAAATCGTTTCTGGCGTACAGATATTAATAGAAGGAAAATGACGGAGCTAACTCGATATATCCATAATGAGATAACGGAGGACGACAATAACGAGCTCATGAGACCAGTGACTAACTCGGAAATCAAAGCCGCCGTCTTTGACATTGAGGAAGACAAATCACCAGGTCCCGATGGTATGACTTCATGTTTCTATAAAAAATACTGGCACATTGTAGGGCCCGATGTCACTAAAGCGGTTAAAAGCTTTTTTCATTCAGGAAAGATGCTCAAGCAGATCAACCACACTTTCATTACCTTAGTTCCAAAATGCGACAATCCGAGCTCCACCAACCATTACAGGCCAATCAGTCTATGCAACACAATTTACAAAATCATCTCCAAAATCCTAACAGCTCGACTTAAAAAAGTTATGGGGAAGCTCATACACCCAATGCAGGCAACATTTCTGGAAAACCGAAGTATTCATGACAATACCCTCATCGCTCATGAAATCCTTCACTCATTCCGTAACAAGAAAGGCACGGGCGGATGGGTGGCCATCAAACTCGACATGGAAAAAGCGTATGATCGGATATGTTGGGATTTCTTGATTCATGTCCTGGAAAGATTTGGTTTTCATAGAAAGTTTATCTCTTGGATCAAAGAGTGTATTGAGACTGTTTCTTTTTCAGTCCTTGTGAACAATGGCCCAACGGACCAGTTCAAACCGCAAAAAGGGTTGCGTCAAGGTGACCCCCTTTCACCATATTTGTTTATTTTGGCTGCTGAAGTGTTCGCTAGGCAGCTTCAACGGGCTAATATGGACCCAAAGAGTGGGATTGGTATTCAGATTACGAGGGGAGGTACCAAAATTCCTTTCCTTGCGTATGCGGATGATATTATCATCTTTGCAAAAGCAAGCAATCACGCTTGCCAGAATGTGAAGAGCATAATTGAGGACTTTTGCCACGCCTCTGGTCAAAAGGTTAATTTCCATAAATCAGCGTTTCAAGCTACTAAAAATATAAATAATGCTACTAAAAATCAAATTAAGCAAACCCTTCATATAACAAATACCTCATCCCTGGATAAGTACCTGGGGTGTCCCATCATTAATGAAAGAGTCACAAAAAACACGTTCAATGCTTATACAGCAAGAACGAGGGATCAATTAGCGAAGTGGAAAGCGAATACTCTTTCCCAAGAAGGCAGGGTTACTCTGATCAAGGCCAACCTGTCCGCGCAACCTAACTACTTAATGCAATCCTTTCTCCTAAACAAAGCTACCCACGACGAACTTGACAAGATAAATCGTAATTTCTTTTGGAATAAGGTTAGCGGATTCAAACCGCTCATTAGCTGGAATTCAATCTGTAGGCCTACTCACCACGGTGGACTTGGTATCGCTAAAGCTGAAGAAATGAATCAAGCATTACAAATGAAATTACTTTGGAAACTGATTGCGGACCCGGGTAACTTATGGGTCAAAATCGTTAGTGAAAAATACCTTAAAACAAAAACCCTTTGGAATTATAAGAAGCAGCAGAATACTTCCTGGCAGTGGTCCAAACTTATGAGTCTGAAGGACCTGTTCCTGTCAGGTTTAGCATGGCAGGTTGGGGATGGGAAAACCATCCAGTTCTGGAAGGATTGTTGGGTTGATAATCTCAACATCAAACCCAAAGTGGAGGCTCGCCAAGGGATTGATGAGGACGAATTTGTGTGCTCATACATTAGGGCTGATAAAACCTGGGATCTACATAAACTAGGACAAGTCCTAGAACCTGATGATGTTGATGAGGTCGCCAAGATCACCCTACTAGTAAATAATTTAACTGATCGTTTATACTGGAAAGCAAGCAAGAATGGATGGTACTCCACTAATGCCACAATGAAATGGATCCAAGACAACAAAACAAGTCCTAGAGTCGATCTCAAATGGATTTGGAAGTTAGCTATCCCTCCGAAACAAAGAAACTTCATTTGGAAGCTCTGTCGTAATGGTTTACCTACCAAATCCAGATTGGCAGCGAATCATATCGCAGTGCCACAAGGATGTGGGTTCTGTACTTCACAGAATGAAGATGGCTTCCACCTCTTCATAGAATGCTGTCATGCTCGTCAGGCCCTTGGTGCACTTAACCCTGCATTGGAGCGTGTGGTGGGACTTCTTGATGCACAAAAACGGCATCCATTGGATTTTATCAATGAACTTCGTGCTAGACTTAGTACATCTCAAATTGAATCCGTGTTTAACCTCTGGTGGTGCATTTGGTATATCAGGAATAAAAATGTTTTTGATGGGACTGGGCAACCCCATTTAAATCCCAAAGAAACAATGGAATTTGCTTATAAGCAAATGACTGACTGGA
This sequence comes from Polygonum maritimum, assembly GCA_963924305.1. Classification (NCBI taxonomy): domain Eukaryota; kingdom Viridiplantae; phylum Streptophyta; class Magnoliopsida; order Caryophyllales; family Polygonaceae; genus Polygonum; species Polygonum maritimum. The sequence goes on along the minus strand of OZ002729.1, from coordinate 3,897,404 downwards.
AAAGAGCTGTGGCTTCAAAACAATCGGTTAATGAGGAAAAAAATGTGGGCTCGAGATCGGCTCACACTACCATCAAGAGGGGGAACACTCGGTGGACTAAACCCTCTAGTAACTTTGTTAAACTTAATTTTGATGGTGCTGTAAACTCTAGTGGCATGGCTTCTTTTGGTTTTGTTATCAGGGATTCTGTAGGCAGTATTGTTGTCTGTGATGGTGGTTTTCTCGGGCGGCGTTCCGTGGTGTTTTCCGAAGCGTTTGCGCTCCGGCAGGGGATTCTTGAAGCTACTCGGCGTGGCATTCCCCGTCTGGTGATTGAAGGTGACAACCTGCAGGTGGTCAATGCAGTGTTGGGGGATTGGAGCTGTCCTTGGGAAGTGGAGCTCATTCGGGCTGATGTTCAGCTGCTGCTCGGCAAGTTTCAGAGTTGGGGTATCCGGCATATCTTCAGGGAAGCTAACTCAGTTGCTGACTATATTGCGGCTTCGTTCCTTCATGCGCCAACTTTTCCTCCCAGTTCCGATCCGGTCCTTAGGGACCTCATCTATTTGGATGCCATAGGATAGTCTCTCGATGAGCTAGCCTAATTCTTTCCTTTATCAAAAAAAAAAAGAAGAGCACAAGCATAAAACTTGCAAAAACCCCTTTTCCCTCTTCATGCTCATCCCACTTTCCCTCACCCTAGCGGTGATTGAATCTGGTGAAAGTTGAAACTGTAAAAACAAAGAAGCTCGTCTTCTATAAAAAGACAGCAACTTTAATTGAAAGCCTTCACATTATTTTGGGCAAAGGCAACAAATGAGCAGACACTCAAAAGCGTGAGTGTCAGTAAAAATTGAGAGAGTCCTCTCTTCCCCCCACTACCTTCCAACCTTGCTGAAATACACCAGCTTTTCCCCCCACTTGAATTGCAATTATACATTACACTACAAATTCACATTCAAGTTCAGACTTTTATTCTCCTTTGAGAGATGGGTACTCTGATATTTTCTCCCAAGATGGTGTCTTTGTTCTTCTGCCTGAGTTTTGCTCTTCTGGGTTGCTCTTATTTGGCCAAATCTGCAATTACTTATGATAAGAAGAGCCTAATCATTAATGGGGAAAGGAAGATTCTCATCTCTGGCTCCATACATTACCCTAGGAGCACTCCTGATGTGAGTTAATGTGGTTTTTTTAGGTCATAAATTGATGTAGTCTCTTTTTCAGTGATAATGTGGCTTGTTTTGAGATGGGTATTTGAGGGTTTTCATGGGTTTTGTGTTTGCAGATGTGGGAAGATCTGATTAGCAAGGCTAAAGATGGAGGCTTGGATGTTATTGACACCTATGTGTTTTGGAATGTTCATGAGCCTTCTCCTGGCAATGTACTACTTCTGGATCTGTTTATGTAGTTATTTGCTTTAAATTTCACTGAACTATGACTACATGATACTAATTTCATTCTAATTTTTGCAGTATAATTTTGATGGGAACTACAATTTGGTAGAGTTCATAAAGACAGTGCAGAAAGTAGGCCTATACGCGAATCTCCGTATTGGTCCCTACGTTTGCTCAGAGTGGAACTTTGGGTAATAATAATGGACCTCAAATCTCTTGACATGTATATTTTCCCCTTTTTCTTGTTTTATCAAATTCTGTTCCTTGTAAAATTTTAGCTAGCTTGTTTATGGAACTAACTTGGATTTGGATGTTGGAAAGTTGATATGTTTTCACTCCATACTAATTCTATACCCAGAGAATGAAATGCAATTTTCCTTTTTTTTTGTGTGTACTGACATCCATTTTTCTGGTGCAGAGGATTTCCTGTATGGCTGAAGTATGTTCCTGGGATCAGTTTCAGAACAGATAATGAGCCATTCAAGGTTTGTTACATCTCATCTTTTCAAAATAATGGGAAAAAGCAGGAAAATGAAAATGTGAAATTAAGCACTTTCAGATCTTGTATGATGTAATTTGCTTGTCTATATAAAAGAATAGTACTAATGAGACCATCTTTTCTGTTGGTTTTTTTAATTTGGATGTAAAGAGGGCAATGCAAGGATTCACTGAGAAGGTTGTTGAGATGCTGAAAAGTGAGAAATTATTTGCATCACAAGGAGGTCCCATTATTCTCTCTCAAGTATGTTTTGACTTAACAGTTGAAATGTGATCATTGTTCTATATACTTTTAGCCAAAAGTATCTTCTCCTCTATGCTTATTCAGTTTAACCTCTATATGTAGATTGAGAATGAATACGGACCCGAACGTCAGATATTTGGAGCTGCTGGTGAAGCATATGAAAACTGGGCGGCAAAAATGGCAGTTGGATTGGATACGGGCGTTCCGTGGCTGATGTGCAAGGAAGATACCGCCCCTGACCCTGTGGTGAGTTGTCTTTGAAACATCTTACAGCATATGTTGAGTTTTATGGATATGTTTTTGTTTGATTTCTGCAGCTAGTCTTTCGTTGTTATTGTACTTCAGTGTGCTTATGGTGTTAAAGGTGTAAACTTTCATTTTTATACGCCAATTGTTTGGTTTGTAACTCTTGAAGTTTTCTTTTGATAGCCTTATACTTGTAGGCTTTACCTTTTGGATTAAACGCTGTAGCCTTTTAGTTTTTATATCATAACTCATAAGTGTTTCTCATTTGTTTCTTATAATTAGATAAACACATGCAACGGGTTCTACTGTGACACTTTTAAGCCCAACAAACCTTCCAAACCCATGATGTGGACTGAAGCTTGGACTAGTTGGTAACTCCCAGCTTCTTTTTTACTTACATATGAAGCAACAAATGAAACTCTTTCTCTCTGCTTAAATTTACTCTTGTGCACTCTAAAGGTTCACAGAGTTTGGAGGCCCAATCTATGAACGACCCGTCGAAGATATAGCCTTTGCAGTGGCTCGCTTCGTACAGGCTGGTGGTTCATACTTCAACTATTATATGGTTAGTCTTTTACCTCTTCTTACATTACAAATCTTCTCCAGATAAAGTACTTCCAAATAGATATTTGGTCTAATCTCTAACCAGATCTCAGAACCTTCCTGATATTTGCTTCTCTATGTTAGTACCATGGCGGGACCAACTTTGGACGTACAGCCGGAGGCCCATTTATCACCACTAGTTATGACTATGATGCTCCAATTGATGAATATGGTAATTTCTATAAATGGATTTATTTTTCTTCTCTTTGTCTTGAGATATTATCATAGGCCTAACTCTTGGCTGTTAACTTGTATCAATAGGTTTCATAAGGCAACCAAAGTATGGTCACTTGAAGGAGCTTCACCGCTCTATCAAGCTCTGTGAGCAAGCACTCGTTTCTTCCAATCCAACAATCACTTCAATTGGAAGCTACCAACAAGTCAGTCTTTTCCTCTGCAAGTTTCTTTGGTACAGTTGGGCAATATACATTGCAATTTAATTTCTAACAAATTTCATGAGCTACCTTTGATTTCCAGGCTCATGAATTTTCCTCTGGAGAAGGAAATTGCACAGCCTTCCTCGCAAACTACCATCCAACTGCAGAGGCAAAAATCACATACAAAAATGCACACTATGATTTGCCAGCCTGGTCTATTAGTATACTCCCAGACTGTAAAAACGTAGCTTTTAACACTGCAAAGGTTGGAGTGCAAACATCACAGCTTCAGATGTTATCCACAAGTTCTTCAATGTTGTCTTGGGAAAGTTATTATGAAGACATTTCTTCTTTAGAGGACACGCCATCAATGAGCATGGTCGGTCTCCTTGAGCAGGTTAATGTTACCAGAGATAACAGTGATTATCTTTGGTACATGACTAGGTAAGCTTTTTTTGTTTGATAATTTAAAATGTCAGATGCAAATGACGGATATATGTTAACTTATGATTATGATTTTTTTATCTCAGTGTGGATATCAGCCCAACTGAGTCCTTTTTGCATAATGGAAAAACGCCCACGCTATTTATCGATTCAGCAGGGCACGCCTTGCATGTTTTCATCAATGGACAGCTTTCCGGTGCTGTAAATTTTACATTCTGAATCTACAGTGTATAAAAAAAACTCAAGCATTTTTATGTTAATCTTATACTTTGGTATTGATTGCAGGATCCACTTATGGAACTAGGGATAACAGGCGCTTTAGATATAATGGACCGGCCCATCTCCGTGCAGGGATGAACAGAATTGCATTGCTAAGTGTAGCTTGTGGTTTACCAGTAGGCCCTTTGCCCTCAAATTCTCCATACATAAATATTACAGTCTAAGATTTTTTTTTTCCTTTAATGAATTTTGTCATTGACAAAGAATGCACTTTCTTCTTATAGAATTTAGGACCACATTTCGAGACATGGAACACCGGGGTTATGGGACCTGTCGTGCTACGTGGTGTTGACCAAGGCAAGATAGACTTGACATGGTACAAATGGTCTTACCAGGTCAGTTGAAGGGGAAAATTTGAATTACTCATGTTATTATCTTGCTGATTTTTCTGTCTTTTATATGTATTCTGCAAGATATCTCACAATTAACGTTTTCTACATGGAAGGTTGGTTTGAAAGGAGAGGGAATGAGCTTGGAATCTCCAAACAAAGCTTCTTATGATGAATGGATGCAGGGTCTTTCAGCCCAAAATAACCAGCCTCTAACATGGCATAAGGTACGAAATTTCTGCTGTTTACTTAGCATACACATTTGGCAGCAAGTGTTGCCAAGAAAAATAAAAGCAGCATTCTGAACATTTCACCATGTTGTTGAAACAAGCCCTGAGTATAAGAGTAATGGTGTTGCTACTACTACAGTCTCAAGGACGTCTGAAATTTGAGTTCCATGTGTTTCAGGCTTACTTTGATGCACCGGAAGGAAATGACCCACTGGCTTTGGACATGCAAAGTATGGGAAAAGGTCAGGTTTGGATCAATGGTCAAAGTATAGGAAGATACTGGACAACTTTCGCCAAAGGCGATTGTAGTTCTTGCAAATATGCTGGCACCTACCGTCCTGAAAAGTGTCAATCTGGCTGTGGCGCTCCAACTCAAAGATGGTAACATATCACCAATCCTTCTAATGGTCAATTTGATGATATTACACCTTCTGGCCTAATTAAGTAACAAGCACAAAAGCTACTATGATAACAAAATTGTTGTCTTCCAAGAAGAGTGCTTCTTAGAAGAGTGAAAGGCGAAAATGACAATCTTTTATGAATAGAGGTAGTGGTTCTTAGAGCCTGCATTTTGGCCTTGTCTCAGGTACCATGTGCCAAGGGCTTGGTTAAAACCGAGCCGGAATCTGATGGTTGTATTCGAAGAGCTTGGAGGGGACGCGTCAAAAATGGCGCTTGTGAAGAGATCAGTGGCCGGAGTTTGTGCAGATGTATCCGAGAACCATCCTTCCATTGAGAAATGGCAGTTGGATAGCAGTGGCGAATCGAGTAAATTCCAAGGGGCCAAAGCTCACCTGCATTGCACAAAAGGGAAAAAGATTTCGTCCATCAAGTTTGCTAGCTTTGGTACTCCATTAGGCACTTGCGGAAGCTTTCTTTCCGGAGCCTGTCACGCGAAAAATTCGCAGGATGTTATTGAGAAGGTGAGCTCATTCTCTTTATCCAACTTTTAGTTTAGTTTTGTTTTCCAATTCAGAAATGTGTTTTGAGTGATTCTATTTTGTGTGTTGTTCTTTATAGCTTTGTTTGGGACTTGAAAGATGCATAGTTGCTATAGCAAGCAGCAACTTTGGAGGAGACCCATGTCCTCAAGTAATGAAGAAATTGTCAGTTGAAGCCGTCTGTTCTTAATACTAGGTGCAAAAGGAACAAAGATCCCATGATTAGTGGTAATCAGCCATTGGATTAAGACACACAAATATGCTCAAGTTTTGCTAGATGTTTGCCTTCATAACCTTACAAGAAAGGGAAGAGGGCTCAAAAGAGGAATTAAGCATATATGTACTATGTTACTATTCAAGTCTCAAGTGTATCTAATTAATGTTCTTCTTATGGTTGTAAAACATGTTCCTAAATGTTGTAAACTCCCAACTAGCACTTCATTTGGTACTCCTAAATTTTGTCCTAGCATGTACCAATAAATTTGCCTCATCTTTAATGACATGACCCTGGTGAGATATTTTATACTATGTGTGTGCATAAATCACTTCCCTTAAATACCATCATTTGCAGTTTGTATACTAGTGGTCACTCACACCTTTCCTATCTTTATCATCAAAATTTTGGATAATGATTCAAAGTCCAAGCAATCGTCCCCACCTATCCCATCTTGGACCTAGCAGAAGAGATAAATCGCGGACTATACAACGCCAACGACACGAATCAAATCCCTCAAATTATACACGCAAAACACGTCCTTAACCATGGTGTCATGTGCCCCGAAAGCGCTTAGGAGCCAAACTAACTAGGATTCTACTTGACTAGTCATGGATCCGGTTCTAAAATCAGGATACCGAAACCAGAACTGGGGGATGACTGAATGTGAAATTCCGGCAAGTTGAGAGAACTTGGCGATGTTTTGGGGTAAATTTAACCACTTCGTACATAAAGCCGAGAGAACTAAAGTGTTATTTATATACTAGTGTATTTCTATTCTTTTGTTCGATGTGGGAGTTCAATCCCGAGTCTGATTCGGTTCACGAAACCGACGGCTTTTTCCGGTTCAGTTTGAACCGAAATGGATTCATGACTAAATGGAACCCTAAATATCATTTTCATTTCCTTCACCCTCAACTACCACTTCATTTGCTAGACAAAAGCTAATCTCAATCACAATTAACACAATCCGACTACCATCACCCTCCACGTGGCATTCTCTTACACCACACCCACATTTAAACCACACACAAACTTTTCCCTCCCCAAAAATCCCTAATTAAACTCCCCCTTTGCAATACAATTTTTTTTTGTTCCCTTCCCCCTCCCATCCCCAAATTCCCATGGCTCTCCTCCATTCCCCATCCTTGTCCACCTTATCCCAAAACCCTAACCTCCATCCAACCACCTTCTCCCCGCCGTTCCTCCTCCCTCTCCTCCGCCGTCGATCCCTCGCCGGATTCCGGTGCTCCTCGTCGTCGTCCTCCTCCTCCTCATTCCCGGAGAAACACCGCCAGAACGACTCCCACCGGCGAGACGACACCGTGGAGCTCCCCCTCTTCCCGCTCCCGCTCGTCCTCTTCCCCGGCGCGATCCTCCCGCTCCAGATCTTCGAGTTCCGCTACCGGATCATGATGCACACGCTCCTCCACACCGACCTCCGCGTCGGCGTCGTCTACTCCGACTCCCTCTCCGGCACCGCCGACGTCGGCTGCGTAGGCGAGATCGTCAAGCACGAGCGCCTCGTCGACGACCGCTTCTTCCTCATCTGTAAAGGCCAGGAGCGCTTCCGGATCTCGAAAATCGTCCGCACCAAACCCTACCTCGTCGCCGCCGTCTCCTGGCTCGAGGACAAGCCGTCTAGCGAATTGGCGCCTGAGGATAACCTCGAGACGCTCGCTGGTGAGGTTGAGGGGTACATGAGGGACGTGATTAGGCTGAGTAATCGGTTGAATGGGAAGCCGGAGAAGGAGATCGGCGATCTGAAGAGGAACCTCTTCCCCACGCCGTTCTCGTTCTTCGTTGGGAGCACGTTCGAAGGCGCGCCTAGGGAGCAACAGGCGTTGCTCGAGCTCGAGGACACGGCGGCCAGGTTGAAGAGGGAGAAGGAGACGTTGAGGAACACGCTGAATTATCTGAGCGCGGCTTCGGCTGTCAAGGATGTGTTTCCGAGTTCGTCGTCGTCGTAGCGATGGTGATGGGGGGAAGAACTGGTGTGTGGTTTTGGAATAGATAGGTAAACACTGGCTGCTTTTCTTGGATTTGTGTTGCTTGTCTGTTTCAGAATGTGTAAATGTCAAAATCTTGCTCTGCCTAAAATAGAGAATATCCCATCCTTTTGTTGTGCTGATCTTTGTGCCATTTTTTGCATTGTTTGTTGTCTGAAAATGCATTCATTGCAGAATTGTTGCCTAAAACAATCTTTGGAAATCATGTGCACATTGAAAAGTTTCCATCCTGTTAGCCTGTGATGGATGTTAGGTATACTGTAAATGCATACCATAGTGTTACAGAAAGGGTGATCTCTCTATAGGCTAATAACAGTTGTTGTCATCAGTGTTATTACTCTATTCTTTGTTAGGAAAGGATGATTGGTCTCTGACAATATTGCCATAGTTGAGGATTATTTACCAGGAGTCAGAATCAAAATCAAAAGCTGAAGTTGCTTTCTCTTGTTTCTGATTCATCTATAGGGGATAAAAGAGGTGGCATATCTAGGAATGCACAGATAGTTAATGTGTCATGTAAATTGTGCTTTTGATTCTGTTGTCATGTGCAGCTATGATGATACTGATATGTGAACACAGCTCTGCCGGATCTTACACTGTCACATTAAACTCTTCATCATGCTAAGAAAGGTTTCTCTGATTGTAAAGGAAAAGGGTTTCTAGAGAGTGGATATGCTAAGCCTGTTCACGCTTTGATGCTATATTGTTCCTCAGTTGATTGCTGAATGCATGTAAATGTACCAGCTCAACGATGGCTGTTTTGTCATTTGATTGTATATGAAGAAGGTTTTTGTTCTTTCGTGGCGTTTTTACTGGGTTTGATGGAGGAATTTGCAATTTGAAATGTTTTACCATGTTGATACTTGTTATTAAGTTGCAAGGATGGAAAATTCAGAGAAATTGGAAAGACGGTGAGGAAGTATTGGTTCATGACAGTATCGAAGAAAATACAAGTGCTTTTCAAAGGCCTAACTCACCTATGTACAGAACAATGCTGAAAGCATCTGAGATGAACTCGTCAAAATTCACCTAGCATGAATCTTTTGAATGCACTATGACGAACAAGGCAAGACCCAGAATCAATCTAACACATCAAAGAACTTCCACCAAAGGATTCAACCTACGGAATATCTTGGAAGTGCCTTGCCTCATCTCAAGCTCTTTGAATGAAGTAAAATTGCCATGACCCTGCAAAATTGAAATTTCAGGAGCTTCAGAATCAGTATAAAGAGCTTCAGAATCAATCTAACACATCAAAGAACTTCCACCAAAGGATTCAACCTACGGAATATCTTGGAAGTGCCTTGCCTCATCTCAAGCTCTTTGAATGAAGTAAAATTGCCATGACCCTGCAAAATTGAAATTTCAGGAGCTTCAGAATCAGTATAAAGAGTGTCATAAAATGCAAATGATGTACTAACCTTTAGGCATGCATTTCTGTTGCTATCACAAATTGGATAATCATGGGGACAACAATGAACACGGTCTTTACAACACACTGCAGAATCCAGCTGACAACACTTCCAACTGAAGCAAAACCCGAAAAGGCTTCGTGCACAACAACACGTACTGCCTTCCGGGCAAGACGAGAAGACATCACATTTTGTGGGACCCGGACGAGGCGAGGGCGGTGGGTTAGGGCTCGTCTTTGTAGGGTACGAGGCCAACATGTTTATACCGCAAATCCCATTGGAGTTATCGGTGTTACGCTTCATATATATGTAACCGCTCATCCCCCAATTCGTCCCCCACGAATTCTTCACAATCCAGTAGTCTACGCCATGTTCCGACCCGTATCCAACAATTAATACTGCATGGTCCAGTTCATTTGAGCAAGGACCGGTAAACACCCCCTGCAAGAAACGAGACTTGGATTTATCAGATGTGTGTTCCAAGGCTAAATGTTTCAGTTTCATGGCAGCATTTCCAATTAACCCGTTCGGACTAACCTTTGAGTAAAGCTGAAACGCGCGTTCGCTACCACAGATGCCTACGCTGACAGGCTGAGTCGCAACAGCTTTCAGCAAGGCTTGCTCGTCATTAGGAGGCACATCAGTGTAACCATCAATGGTGACAACATGCCTCTTCAGCTACAACAAACGAGATCAAAACGGTAAATCAAAAAGAACTGTTCTTTCGATGAACCTTACAAAAAAAAAATGAAAGCCATTCCTATCAAACCTTGTCCTTATTGCAGGTTCTTTCCTTTCCTACATAAGGGTAATCTTCCTCAGTGTCAATCCCATGGTTCTCAACCACAAACTGGTACGCATAGTCCATGAGCCCGCCTCCACACCCGCTATTGTACGACCGATCACAATCTATGAGCTCCTGCTCAGAGAGGCTCACAAGCGAGCCCGTTACGATCTTGTTGATGCCTTCTATCGCCCCAGTTGCAGAAAACGACCAACAAGCACCTAAAAAAGGAGGGGAAAACCATTCTTTACTTCACCATGATAGCTTTAACCAAGTCTACAAAGACCTTCAACTTTGAATTGCTTGCTGATTACTTTCAGTTTCTTGACCCTTTTTCATATCCTACTTCAAAATCCCTCAACACGCAGAAAAAAAAAACAGGGATGAGCGAGCATCGGTTCAAAACCGAACCGAACCGAAATCGTTTTTTTCCCGGTTTTTGAATATATAAGGTTCTTTTTTGAAAAAATTGAACTGAACCAAAAAATAACCGAAACCGAACTCCCGAAATCTCTTGAACCGAAAACCGAACCAACTCCGTCGGTTTTGGTTCGGCTCAGTCGGTTCAGGCAGTTTTTTCAGTTTCGGTCCAACCATGCTCAACCCTGTAAAAAAGTCACAATCACTGAAATGAAAAGATTGACCTAGAGCAAGAAGATAAGAACGAACCACAGCTGGCTTGATCTTTGACCTTGGAAACAGCTCCGTTCTTCCTCCAATCAACCGAATCCGGAATCGGACCGTCCAGATCCGTCGTCGGACCAAAGCTAGGGTTTCTCCGGATGAACGAAGGGGCTCCGAGACCGAGCTTGGAAGCTCGGAATTCACGGTGAGTGAGATCAGCGAAGGCGTTGATCCCGAGTGTGAAAGAGGAGTTCCTCATCTCGTTGTGGCGAGTGACGAACTCGAGATTGTCCTCGAAGATCTTGAGCCTCTGCAACTTCTCCGATGACGATGAGTAGTTCTTGCCATGTTTTCTGCACCAGGATTCGAACAGATCGGGGGTTGAAGAAGAAGAAGATGATGAACGAGACAGAGAGAGGATAATGAGAGAGAAATTGAAGAGGAGTAGACAGAGTTTGGCCATTGGATTGGGCGCCTGAGCTGATGAAATTCAGGAATTGGGATTGGGGAAGAAAGAACAACGAAGAGCTGTTGAATCGTTGTTTGATTGGTGCAGAGCTCCGGAATTTTCGTGATTGTGCACAATTTTAAGTTTTCTTCTCACCTTTTAATGTTCTTGGACTCACACTAATAAATAGCTTAGTCAAACTTTTACTATATGGTTTTTATACCGGCATAGCTTAGTCAAACTTTTACTACTATGTGGTTTTTATACCGGCATGTCCTAAAAAAAGAAATAGTAAATCCGTTAAAAAAATTTAAAATTTAAAAATTAAAATTTTCAATTTTCAAATTTAATATTTATTAATTTTTTTAAAAATTAGCTTGTTACACAGACACATAATATAAAAATCCCGTTTACAGTATTTTTTGTTTGAGCCCATCGTTTTACAGGACTAAACAAGACTAATGACAATAATTGCGCTAATAACTTATAATAAAGCTTGTTAAATGTATTCATGTTAGTTATTAGTCAGCCAAGATACTTAGTTTCATAATTCTAGATGTTTAAGCGTTGACTAGATGAAGCTTGGTTTATTGAATAAAACAGAGGTGAACAAAATGTAGGTGAGCAAACCATCAAGAAAGGGTTCAAAAACAAGATATTAAATCACACAAAATTCATTCACATTGAAGCTACAGATCTGGATTTGTAACTAGGATTCCAGTATCTGTTCACCATCCATTGAGAATCAGCTTCCACTGCATACCCGTCTTGGTTCCGGTGCCATCCGAAGTGCGCGTGCGTTCGGTTCTTGATGTCAAAGATCCCGTGCCCATAGCTGGCTTCGCGGTACGCAGAGTAGGCAGGCTGTGGCTGTGTCATCCTGAAACAATCAAAAGTTACATTGTCAAGTTAAAAGCCTTGTGAAAGGCAACAGCCTATGTCAATGTCAAAACATGAAGAAGTAGAAGCTAAGGCTCATACTCAGTCACCAATCCTTCTTGATTTCCTCCGTCTCCTATGGTGATGTAAACCGGAGCTGATTCGTCGCTGATTGGCGTGCATAAATTGTTGGTGATTTTGTAGGCAATGTTGGACACTCGTTCCTATCCAAACGTTAACGCACACGGGTTAGAAAGACCGGTAAAGACTTCAGAGCCCGGGAGTCGGAAAATGAGACTAATTGCTTGCTTACAGATCGTTCGTAGGCGTGCACGTGACCAGCAAAGACGACATCAACCTTGTACTCCACGAGATACGGTTCGTACATCACCCTCATGGTCTCTCCTTCCATGTAATGGTGCACATAGCTGCTGTACATAGGGCAGTGCATTATGACAATCAGCCATGGCGTCTCGGTCCTGTTCACTTTCGGCAGCTCGTTCAACAGCCACTTGTACTGCGGCGTGTACATCCCTGCACGAACCGGATGCAAGCGCTTAAGACGAATCTGTAGAGCTTCTTGTTAAAAAGTAAGAGTAAAAACATGTGTGCCTACCGAAAGCTGAGTATGAAGACAAGACAATGATATAGGCTGAAGCTCTTTTGATGGAGTACCACAAAGGAGAAGTGCTCTCGGATGCGTGATATGGTACGTAATACCGATGAGTGTACGGCTTGAAAGGCACGCTTTCACCCTACAAGAGGCACAAAAAAACATACTTAAACTGCAATTCCTACTAGTAGTAGAAGAACTTTGAGATTAAAGCACAATCTACTAAGAAGTCTCCCCATATTTTCACTTAGCTGAGTAATTGTAAAAGGAAAAACTGTAGAAACATGAAAATCAGACAAGGGTAATTAGATTTCATACAACATTAGGAAGAAAGTCGATTTCGTGGTTTCCAGCACTCCAAATCCAAGGTTGATAAGCAGCATTTCTCTCAACAAACCTTCCCCATGTATCCCACCTCGTATTGTCATGGAACGGATATGCATCCGCATACGATAGATCCCCAACAAACAACATTGTCTGTCCTCTTGTTGGGTTCATCTCATAATGGGTTAATGTCCTGTTTGAATCATAAGTTTGTCCAAGATCTCCTGCTCAGGTTGAAGAGTAAATTCAGATACTAACTAAAACATTCAATCTCCATTCCCTTTTTGCATGCCAAGATTAATTTATTGTGTGCATCAGACCAATCAAAACCAGGTAAAAGCAAACTGCCAAACACTACATGTATCAAACCATAGTTTTAGCTCAGTGTGTGAGGAATCTATAGTTCGGCCAAGATCCCCTGCTCAACATCATTATTGGTACTTCATAATCATAAGCTCCAACTCCATTCCTTTAATATTCTTGAAATGCACACATATTCACATCCACCTACTAGTGTTCTTGCTCTAAACTCTAACTTTCCAACTTCTTAGCATACTAAATAAATGCAACAGAACGTCAATAAATAGCCTAAAAACAAAGGAAACAAATACCTATTAGGCCAAAAGTATAAGGAACATCAGGGCCAGATTGAGGAGGTGTGATGAACCAAAACTGCCTTGTGGTATGGCCAATTCCAACCTCATAGTAGTATTTTGTATCAAACTACAATTTGGACACAAAAATCCTCAGCTCAAGAACACAATATTATTAATCATCAAACTAACATATACATAACCCTCAAGTCATACCTCCAAGCCTGTAATGGTGCAATGGTGTATGAAACCTGAAGTGTAATTGTAGTACTTATAAGTAGTAAGAATCCCATCTGAACTCCTCTTCTCAGTGCTATTCTCAGCCCAGTAAACAACACTATTTGAGCCAGGCTCATCAGCAGTAACCCAAGAAACTATGACTCCTTGCCCATCAAGATCCCCTTGTGTAATATGAACCTTCCATCACAACAACTGCAATCTCAAAGACTAAACCTTTTACTCAGAAATTGATCAAAGATTGAATCTTTTTTAGGGTTTTACCTGCTGAGGAGCATTGTAACCAGGAGGCACCTGAAATACATCACTGTCTACAGGCATATCAGCAGAAATCCCATTCCCTCTGGAGAATTTGCTCGTTGTTCCTCCATTGCAGAGCTCTGAAACGCTGAATAGAAGAACACCCACTAACAGAACACAAACCCTATCCAGAACCATTTTAGGGTTTCTTGATTCCATCACGGAATTGTAAAAATTGGTGGAGATATGGAGAAATTAATTTGGTTTTAGTTGCAATAATTGATCTGATTGTTGAAAAGGGAATATGCCTCTGCTGGATTCCAAACTGACAAAACGTTGGGAAGTGAAAATTGTAAAGATTCGATCTTGTTTGATACTCCCTCCGTCCCTTTATGTTTGTCCATCTTTCCGTTTTCGTTGTCCCGGAATGTTTGTCCACAATTCTATTCTTTCCATTTATATTATTACTTTTTTTACACTTTTACCCTTATACATTCTAAATTTTACTTACTTTTCTTCTTCATTTCTCTCTCCATCCAATCATCTCCATCAAATACATTACAAATAAACTCTCATAAACCCAAAAATAAACAATATTTCAATAATTTTTTTTAATATTCATACTTATTGAATTTTTTCCATTAAGAAAACACCCACTTAAGGTATATTTGGATTAATTTTTTTGAGCTAAATTTCTCAACCTCTATTTTGGTCATTTTTTAATCTTAACCCATTTTCACCTTCTTCATTTCAACCACTCATATTACTCCACCAAATACCTCTTACACATTATCTTAATTTACGCGAAATTGTGATTTATGGACATACATATACATATAGGGACGGAGGGAGTAAATTCAAGAGTATATGATTAGATGAGAGCGACAGCAAAATCTGTGAGTAATACTTCCATCTTTTTTTTGTTGATTAAAATGGCAGCTTTTTTTGTTCTTAGTTTGCTACAGTGAATTTTTTGTTCAGCAAAATCCAGTGAACTTGGTTTCTTTGACTAGTTTTGGTAAAGAAATGATTAGAGAAGTAAACTTTTGCAGTATCTAACAAAACAAGGATAAAAAGTTAGATCACACACACGGATTAAAAAATCATAACAGAAAGTACAAAATCAAGTGATTGATATTTGATGATCAAGCATCTTCTGAGTAATGGCTGAGTGATTGATAACTTGTTGAAGCTAGCACTTTTCTTCTCACCTTAAATATTTTTGGACTCACACTAATAAATTGGTCAGCCAAATGGGGATTTAATTCATGAGATTTGGGATGAAAACACAATGACAATAACTAAGCTAATGACTCATTATAAAGCTGGTTGAATATTGTAATCACAACTCTCCATGTTCAAGCGTTGAATAGCTGAAGCTTGGTTTATGCAATACATAGAGGTGAACAAATTAAAACAGCTCAATTTTTTGGTTGGAACTTGGAAGGAACAGTAGACGGTATCAACAAAGTGTTCAAAACAGAAAGTTCCTTCACATTGAAGCTACAGATCTGGACTTGTAACTAGGATTCCAGTATCTGTTCACCATCCATTGGGAATCAGCTTCCACTGCATATCCGTCTTGATTCCGGTGCCAACCAAAGTACGCGTGCGTTCGGTTCTTGATGTCGAAGATCCCATGCCCGAAGCTGGCTTCGCGATGAGCAGAGTAGGCAGGCTGTGGCTGTGTCATCCTGCAGAATCAAACCTTTGAGAATGACAACTTAAATCACTGTCAAAACTTGAAGAGGCGAAAGCTATGAGTCTTACTGAGTCACCAATCCTTCTTGATTTCCTCCGTCGCCTATGGTGATATAAACCGGAGCTGATTCGTCGCTGACTGGCGAACATAAATCGTTGGTGATGTTGTAGGCAATGTTGGACACTCGTTCCTATTGAAACGTAACGTAGGCTTAGCAACACAGGTTAGAAAGACGGATGAAAGCCTCATAGTCCACAAGGCCAAGAGCGAGATTGATTGCTTACAGATCTTTCGTAGGCGTGAACGTGACCAGCAAAGACGACATCAACCTTGTACTTCACAAGATAAGGTTCATACATCACCCTCATGGTTTCTCCTTCCATGAAATGAGTCACATAGCTACTATACATAGGACAGTGCATTAACACAATCAGCCATGGTGTCTCAGTCCTGTTCACTTTCGGTAGCTCGTTCACCAGCCATTTATACTGCGGCGTGTACTTCCCTGCAGGTAAAACATGTTAGCGGTAAAGATGAATCTACAAACCACGATACCGTCTTGCTGTAAAAGCAAAACAGAAAACATAAGCATACCAAAAGCCGAGTATGAAGACATGACAATGATATAGGCCGACGCTCTTTTGATGGAGTACCAGAAAGGAGAAGTGCTCTCGGATGCATGATATGGCACGTGAAACCGATGAGCATATGGCTTGAAAGGCACGCTTTCGCCCTGCAAAAGGCACCAAAAAACATAGCTGTAAAACTGTGAAAACATGAAAATCAGGCAAGAGTAGTTAGCTTTCATACACTATTAGGAAGGAAATCGATTTCGTGGTTTCCAGCAGTCCAAATCCAAGGTTGATAAGCAGCATTCCTCTCAACAAACCTTCCCCATGTATCCCACCTCGTATTATCATGGAACGGATATGCATCCGCATACGATAGATCCCCAACAAACAACATTGTCTGCCCTCTTGTTGGGTTCATCTCATAATGAGTTAATGTTCTGTTTGAATCATAAGTTTGTCCAAGATCCCCTGCTCACAAATTTTGCATAGTTCAGATACTAACTAACTACAATTTGCAATCTCCATCCGCTGTTTCGCATGTCAAGAATCACTCATTATGTGATCAAGCATGTGTACCAAATCAAGAAAAACCAATTAAAAGCAATAACCATACTAAGTATATGATTCAAAACATAGGTATCAAATAAATAATCTGCAAAGAAAGTAACCAAATACCTATTAGGCCAAATGTATAAGGAACATCAGGGCCAGACTGAGGAGGTGTGATGAACCAAAACTGCCTTGTGGTATTGCCAATTCCAACCTCATAGTAGTATTTGGTATCAAACTACAATTTGGACACTGAAGGTTTTAGCTCAAAACTCTATCAAACATCAAACTAACATATAAACTACCCTCAAATCATACCTCCAAGCCTGTAATGGTGCAATGGTGTATGAAACCTGAAGTGTAATTGTAGTACTGATAAGTAGTAAGAATCCCATCTGAACTTCTCTTCTCAGTACTATTCTCAGCCCAGTAAACAACACTGTTTGAACCAGGCTCATCAGCAGTAATCCAAGAAACTATCACTCCTTGCCCATTAAGATCCCCTTGTGTAATATGAACCTTCCACACAACAATTCCAATCTCAAAGACTGAATCTTTACTCAGAAAATTGATAAAAGACTGAATCTTTACTCAGAAAATTGATCAAAGATTGGATCTTTTTTTAGGGTTTTACCTGCTGAGGAGCATTGTAACCAGAAGGCACCTGAAATACATCACTGTCCACAGGCATATCAAGAGAAATCCCATTTCTTCTGGTGAATTTGCTCGTTGTTCCTCCATTGCAGAGTTCTGAAACGCTCAATAGAACAACACCCACGAACAGAACACAAACCCTATCCAGAATCATTTTAGGGTTTCTCTATTCGGTCGTGGAATTGTGATAATGGGTGGAGATATGGAGGAATTAGTTTGGGTTTAAGTTGCAATAACTGATCTGATTAATGAAAAGGAGAACATGCCTTGCTGGATTCGGATGAGTGGGAGATATTAGCTTGGTCGTAACTGACAAAACGTGGGGAGTTTAAATGGTAAAGATTCGATCTTGTTTGATAAATTCAATAGAATATAGATAAGAGGAGAGCGACAGCAAAATCTGTGTCATAATAATACTTCGATCTATTTCGTTTTGTTGATTAATCTGCAACTTTTTTCTTACTGTTATACTAGAAAGTTTGCTATGGTGAATTTTTTGTTCAGTAAAATCCAGTGAACTTTTTTCAACCAAAAAAAAAATAAATCCAGTGAACTTTTGGTTTCTTTGATTCGTTTTGGTAAAGAAGTGATTAGTAAGAGTTTTGTTGTTGCTAATGTCCAATTCTTTCCCTTTGCATCGCCTAATGAGAGGAGGGCCAAAGAGTTGTGGTGTTGATCAAGTGGTGGAGATGGGCTATATATAGATCGTGGGTCCCTTGTATAAGGTTATAACTGAAGCTCCTGCTACACAAAGGATTGTTCCCGCCACTTTTCCTAGCCCATCTTTCCTAGCCCATCTTTCCCTTGTATAAGGTTAACACTTTATAATGATCAATTTTTTACAAAAAAGATTGCATCTTTATAATGTTGTTTGCCTCAGGATTGTTGGCATGAGAAAAGTTATGGCCGGGACAGAGTTTTGGATCGCTGATACAAACCTAGGAGACAGGGGCGGAGCCAGGATAGAAGTATTGAGGGGGCCGGCTGTATTGAGGGGGTCGACTATGTTAGTTAAACATAGTAAATTTATAACTTATACTAAGTAAATGACTTAAAATTGGTTTACAAATGTTCAATCTTCAAATATTCATAACTTTTTGTTTAGATATCGGAATAAGGCATATAATATATCAAATCGAAGCCCCGAAAAAGAGAAACAATATAAGGTAAAAAAATTTGGATTGGGAGGGCCATGGCCCCCACCGGCCCCAATGTAGCTCCGCCCCTGCTAGGAGATGTGTTGTCTAGTCAATTGTAAGAACATATATATGTTAGAATATAGATTGTGTACGAGTTCAGAATGTGGTGAAGAGGTTAATTTAGGTGCCT
Source organism: Polygonum maritimum (assembly GCA_963924305.1). Taxonomy (NCBI): domain Eukaryota; kingdom Viridiplantae; phylum Streptophyta; class Magnoliopsida; order Caryophyllales; family Polygonaceae; genus Polygonum; species Polygonum maritimum. The sequence goes on along the minus strand of OZ002729.1, from coordinate 3,878,657 downwards.
AGCTAGTTACTTTTCGAGAAAATAGGTGAAAGGAACGAGAAGAAGGCAATGGTGTTTCTATAGACAGGAAAGACAATCTTGGTAATGCCCATGTTGAGGGCAGCTCTAGAAACAACTTGAAACCCTGCATAGCCAAATTTAGGGCTGTGCAAAATCCGGTCCGGACCGGATTTTTGGACCGGACCGGGAACCTCCCGGTCCATGATATTGAAGTTTCCCGGTCCCGGTCCCGGACCGGATTTTTTTTAAAAATAAATTTAAATAAAAATTATATTAATTTTAAAGTTATATAGTTTATTTTTAATATTTAAGTTTCATATTTATATTATATACTTAATAATAATATATTTTTCATTAATCATATATGATTTCTTTAACTATATTATAATTATTTTATATAAAAAAATATTTTTAAAAAAAAATTAAGGATCCGGACCGGGACCGGGACCAGGACCGGACCGGACCGGATGTTCCCGGTCCGGTCCCCGGTCCACACTTTTTGGAGTTCCCGGTCCCGGTCCGGTCCGGTCCGGTCCTGGACTGGTGCCCAGCCCTAGCCAAATTGCAAGGCCAGCATTGCCATGTGAAGCTGGAGCTTCTCCGGGATTGCCAAGCACCGCATTCTGTTTGATGATGATGATGATGATGATGCAATACAAGGATCTGCCATTAAAGATGTTGTGTGTTAAATGGTGTAGTTTGGAGGAAGTGGGCAATGAGAGTAATAGAGCATATACATTTGCATCAGATTTTGGTCAAATGAGATTAATAGAGTAATAGAGGAAGTGGGACTAGAGAGGCTGAGTTTAAACAGACAAGAAAGGGGAGCCAAATGGCTCAGATATGTGTATAGTAAAGTGGGTGTGTGTCCCTTTTGGTGTTGATTTTGGTCATCTCTTTCTTTTATGGTTTCATTTCTCTTTTCTGATTTTCACCATGATGCCTCCTATTTAGTTACTGTGGCAAGTTGGTAACTTCTACTTGTTCTGCATGTTGTTCAGAAGTAGTCATTTTATATGTCTGCGACAGGTTACGAAATCAATCGGTCACACCAACACCAACTAAAGTTAATATTACCAGATTCTCGTGCTTAGCACTCAAATTTGACTGAAATGAGTAGTACATTTTACAACACACGCCTGTTATTACCGGACAGTCATAATTTGTCTACGATTAGGTTTGTTAATCTTTCTGGTTTGATTAGGTACGATCATTGAGCACAAGGTTGGGTCAATCAGATTGAATGTCAGATCGGGTCATGGCATGTCGTAAGTGTTAGGGTTGTTTGTGGTTTCGGTCAAGTTCGGGCCAGAACTAAGTGACGGTCGACCGGATTGGTTTATCGGATTCCATCATGGCTTGGCACCTCTATGTGACTATGTGTGACATTTGATCATTTTTATTGTGATCTAATCAATTTGCATAAGTATTCAATTGCTTAGATAAAAACTACTTTGTCTAAAAATTTTCATTTTACTTCCTAATGCCATGTGAAATCTATAGATCCATATAAAAAAAAGACAATGTTCATCCAATTGGTCACTTGACATTTCCATCATTTCTCAAGAATTGCTTGAGAACTTAGCTCGTTTCGTTACCAACTTACCAAGCAACTTTATTACAATTCATGTTAGAATTCTGGTATTAAGTTTTAAGTTGAGGTTTTTTTCTTCAGATTTGTTAAATGTATGATTGTTAGGTATTATGTACCAAAAACTAAAAGCTTCCCATATAGCTTATGTGTGATTTGCATTTAATTCTCAGAGTAACTACTAGCTCCAAAACACACTATACTGCCTACTGCTCCAAATATGGGCCATTTGGGCCTAATCATAATTATTTTTTTGGTGTAGAAAATTTAAGGTGAAGTATTGATGTTCAGTCGACTTAATAGTAGATAGTTCTTACAAAGGGATTTAAATATATGTCACATCAAGGAGACTAGTGGAGAATCGGACATAAAACCTGTCAAACCGATACCTTGTCTTGCTCTCCTAGGCCAATCTCTTAAGGTTGCTCTAATGATAATTTTATTGGCCCATCTTAAATCAGAGACATGATGGACAAAGCCATCCTCACGGATAGCTACATAGCTAAATTGGCCCGTCTTTGAGTCTTTGACCATACCCGAAAATACAACTAAACCGACTCGTTTTGAAGTAGTTCTTTTTTCCCACTCTGAACCCAAAAATGAACCAAATTATATGCACCTATATGATGAATATCTCATTATCATGAGAGGCTCCTAGGCCAGCCATTAGCGAGGCTTGCACCCGAGAACTTCGGCTTGAAAATTTACTTAACTTATAAACAATCTGAACTCAATCCGATCCAACCTTATGTGATGGAGTCACTTGACCGGTCTATTAGATGAAAATTGCATGCCTTCTGATTTCGTTATATTGTTAATCTCATTGCCAATTTCTACACGGCACGAAACTTAGGGATACAAAAAGTGGGAAGAAGATGGAGATGATCAGGGCGGATGTTCATGGACTGCTCAGGAATTTTCAGAGTTGGTCTATTTCGCATGTTCCTAGAGAGGCGAATACTGCTGCTGACTACATCGCCAACTCTTTCCGTTGTATCTCCACTATGCCTGGTGGTTCTGATTTAGGTCTTCTGGTCCGTAAGGATGCTCTATGATAGTGCCTCTCTTATTGTAAAAGGCCTAGCCTAATCCCTTTCCGTATCAAAAAAAAAAAAAAAAAGTGGGAAAAAGATGCCTCGTTTTGTCTGTTTTTTCCAACGAAAAAAATATCAACTAGCAAAGTAACGTAATAATGTCACTCAACAAGATGACATAATGAATGATGTATCTTGAAAAAACGACCACGGAAAGTGCTCGTCATTTTAACATATTGTGTGGTACTAAAATGAATTATAAATTAGTACATCAAAACAAAAATGAATCATAAAATTCTTGTATAATACTACTCGTATTAAAATTGTCATTTAAGGTGTTTATATCAAGTAAGAAAAAATCTGATGTTTTCTACTGAATATTTAAGTGCATGGTTAAGTATAAAACCAGATAAATCGTATGCAATTAATTACGCTCACAACTGTCAAAACCTGACCCGACTCGAACTGACCGAAATTTTTTGGGTTGAAACCCAACACGAATAGTAGCGAGTAAAGAAAAAAACCGAACCCGATTAACCCGAACGCGATTGGGTTGAAACCCGAGACCGACCCAACCGACCCGATATATTATAGGCCCAAAACATATACAGCCCCTCGAAGTTACGCAAATTGGTCATTTAGACACCCCACCTTTGATTTGGACCTATCGAACACTTAAACTTGTATATCGATCCTATTAAACCCCTAAATGCTGACATGGACAAATGTGTATACTACACGCACTTGTAAGAGAGTGGGAGAGGTTTGATCATATTATTACATTTTTTCCTTTTTTTCCTTTCTTCTTTTTCATTGCCATTTTTCTTCCCTTCCCGTGACTTGAACAGGGTTTTGTTAGATTTTTATTTTTATTTTCTTTTTTCCTTCTATCTTCTTCAAGCTGGTACACCACCAGTACCACCGGGGGCACCGGCGACCTCCAGTCACCGGCCTCAATGTGGGTTCCAGTCCTCCGCCGACAAGATCGCCCAACGACCTCTCCCTCGGCTTAAAAGTCGGACCCACCCCCTCCTCCTCTGCCGCCCACCACCACCCCATGTGGTAGGGCCCCGCCTCCTCCTCCCGCTACGGCCTTCACCCGGAGGTCGGCATGTTCGACGTGGCTGCTCCACCACCCCCACCAACACCAACACCAGTACACCACGACCCCTCCTTGATCTCCCCTGACCCCATCCACCCCATCAACGTCGGCGTCATCCCCCTCCTCTCCGACTCCGCCGACCTCCTCGCCAGCCGCCCCCGTGGCCCCTCCCCTATCCACTTCTGGCAACAGACCAACCACCCTCCCCAAGCCTCTTCTTCCCGGATCCGCCCCCGTCGGCGGTTTCCTCTCGGCTCCGGCCTCGTCGCGAGTCTCCGGAATCATCGCCTGGTTTGTGGTCGTCGTAGGCTCCGAACTCACGGCCTGCCTCCAAACTCTCCCGTCAAATCTCCATTCACAACTCAGATCTGGCCAAAAGACTTCATTTGGCAAGAAAGACAAAGGTCTTTTTTTTTTTAATCTTACTAGAATACTTAATTGGATTTATATATATATATATATAATAAGGGGTAATTTATTAAAAGCATACGGTGGCATACATGTGGTATTATGTGGTTTTTTGGCTGTTTAAAATAATTTTAGATAATAGCGCGTGTGTTGTACGTAGTAGAGGGATTAGGGAGAAGGTGTTTAATAGGTAGCTTTTTACTAGTATAAGTGTTTGATAGGTCCGTTTATAAGGTGAGGTGTCTAAATGACCAAAAGTGACAAGTTCAGGTGTCTATATATGTTTTAGGCCATATATTATATATATGTAGAATAAATCTATTATATTGCAAATATTATAATAGATTTTATCATAAAACCTATTATAAATAAAATATTATTATAAAATCTATTAAAAATAATATTTTATTTGTTAATCATAATATTATTTTAATAATCATTAAAAATTCAAATTCTTGACCTGTTAGGTCGACCCGAACTCGCACGATAACCTGTCAAGACCTGACCTGTAACCCAACAGACCTGAATCCGCACTCAACCCGAACCCAAAAAGACCGAACCCGAATCAACCCGACCCGACCTGTTTGAGTCCTCTACTCACAAATATCAAATTGATATGGATAAGCACAAAATAAAAAAAAATCAAGCACAGTTTAAGAAAACCATAAATAGACAAATCCTTGCTAATTTATGGAGGAAAAAACAAGATAATCAAAGCATCGACGTGTCAAGATCACGACCGTCCATCTCCGCTCTACACCACCATTTTGTGGGAAGCTGCCCACCCAAATGACCCAATCAACAACCCCCCACAAAATTCCAGACAAAAATCCAGGCGCCTTCCACTCTCTTCTCCCCTCCAATGGCGTGCTTCCTTTCTCTCTCCCTCCTCCTCCTCTCCTCCCTCTCGCTACTCCGTCCGTCCTCCTCCCTCCCCTCCTCCGACGACATCCTCATCCGCCAGGTCGTCTCCGACGATCCCCTATTGAACGCCGAGCACCACTTCTCCCTCTTCAAATCACGATTCAGCAAGAGCTACGCCTCGGAAGAGGAGCACGACTTCCGATTCTCCGTCTTCAAGGCCAATTTGCGCCGTGCCAAGCGCAATCAGCTTCTGGATCCTTCCGCCTCCCATGGCGTTACGAAATTCTCTGACCTAACTCCCTCGGAGTTCCGCCGGAGCTTCCTAGGGCTCAATCGGAGGGGTGTTGGACTTCCTGTTGATGCGCACCAGGCTCCGATTCTACCGACCAACGATCTCCCGACTGAGTTCGATTGGCGTGACCATGGCGCTGTCACCGGTGTCAAAAATCAGGTTTTCGGAGTGTTTGATCTCGTTTCGGTTCGATTTTGGCTCTCGTCTGGTTGATTGAATGAATGATTTGTGGAAGAAGAAGCGATAGTTTGTCAAAAAAATTAGATACAGCTCTTTTTATCAATTTTGTTGAATTCAAGTACGGCTGAGCATCGGTTCAAAACCAAACCGAAATTTGAGAATTTTGTGAACCGAAAACCGAACTAAAATTTTCAAAACCGAACCAAAAACCGTTTTTTTCGGTTCGGTTTAGATAAATATAAGGTATTTCTTTGAAAAAATTGAACCGAATTGAAACCGAAATCCGGTTTCGGTTTTGGTTCGGTCGGTTCGGTTAATTTTTTCGGTTTCAGTCCAAGCATGCTCAGCCCTAATTATTCAAGCATCTGTTGTACGGTTGAATTACTTTGACCATACTGACTGATTTCAGCTCCGGAATAAGGATGGATCGGGATTTTTTGTTCCCTAATTAGCCAGAAGAAAGTACTCCGTAATATGATCAGTTGTTTTGGGATGTGAGAAATCCCTGAGAAGGATTGTACTTTGTTGTGAAACTGATATGTTGTCTTTCATTTAGTTCAATTAACAGTTTCTTCATTATAAGAAATTGTGACTGACTGTTATTACTATGATCTTTCATGATATGTGTGTTGAAAAATTGAAGGGATCATGTGGATCATGCTGGGCTTTCAGCACCACCGGAGCTCTAGAAGGCGCAAACTATCTCGCAACCGGAAAGCTCACGAGCTTGAGCGAGCAACAGCTTGTGGAGTGTGATCATGAGGTTTGTGTTTCTGTCTCAACTCATTGGATAGATAAAAGTGGATAGATTGAAGAAAGACAATAATTCAGTGTGAGTTTTGCAGTGTGATCCTGATGAAGGCAATGCCTGTGACTCTGGCTGTAACGGCGGACTAATGAACAGCGCTTTTGAATACATACTCAAATCCGGTGGCGTCCAAAAGGAGGAAGACTATCCTTACACGGGAAATGATCGCGGCACTTGCAAGTTCGACAAGAGCAAGATCGCCGCCTCAGTGGCCAATTTCAGTGTCGTCTCTCTTGATGAGGACCAAATCGCCGCGAATCTAGTGAAAAACGGTCCACTTGCAGGTAAACATAGCACAATTGAATCAACCCACCATCTTTTTTCGTTCTAAGCTGATGGAAATGTTGTATGTGTTTCTTGCAGTGGCCATAAACGCGGTTTATATGCAGACGTACATTGGAGGCGTTTCGTGCCCTTACATTTGCATGAGGCATTTGGATCACGGAGTGCTGTTGGTCGGGTTTGGCTCGTCCGGGTATGCCCCGATTAGGCTCAAGGAAAAGCCTTACTGGATCATAAAGAACTCGTGGGGCGAAAACTGGGGAGAGGAGGGGTATTATAAGATTTGCAGGGGCAGGAATGTCTGCGGTGTCGACTCCATGGTTTCGACCGTTGCTGCTGTTAAGCTTGCACAGGGCACTTCGTCTGAAGAATGAATCTGATGCAGGAATTCATGTTGGGTTAAACCTACTGTTTAGTATTCAGTCCTTTTCTGGTTGTGTATGTTATAAAGAAAAGGTATTTACACGGAAGTTAGTATAACCGTGGCCTAATATGTGGTCCTTGTCTGTTAATATATGCTGGGATTTGCATGCTTGCATCTTCAGATATTGATATGTAATGTAATAAATTAAAAATCTAGTTTAAGTATATATGTTTAATTATGTTTTAGCAAGAAAGAAATTGAACTCATGATGAGAACTGAATCACAACCAAGAACATTCAGCCATAGAATTGCCCTAAATTGAGTCAAGACATTTTGGGGGCCCATAAACAACAAGTCGGCCCAATTTGTTGTGCTCGTATTGTGGGCCGAATTTCACCACCACAATTGTATTACTAGAAGTTTGAATTGGTTCATTGCTCAAAACAAAAAAGTTGTTAGATCCAAGATCACGCCTACATTCTACTATACCTACACAAGCCTTATGACTATAGTATAAAATTGCCTATTTTGTGGCAATTTCTCAGCCATATATTAGTTATTTTAAATTGATTATGTATCGTACGTTTTTACTCCATCTCTTTTTTTTTTTTTTGGTCGAAGTCTCCATCTCTTTTTTTTATCGGTATGGTTTACTATAGCGGACGGCCCGGCCTAGACAGTTAACGTGTCCTACACACTTGCCTTATCATTATTTTATGTTTTTTTCCCCTCTTTTCTTCTTCATGTACAACATTCGAGTTTGTTAGTGGTTATTCAGAAGTTATAATCAGAAAGTTCTACGGTACATAGTAAATCAATTTCACAAAAATTAACCAAATTATTGCAAACGTGCCCCTACCTCCATACTTGCAAGTACTTACATACACATGCATGAAAACCTCAAACGTAGGTCAAAAAAATGGGCTCAAAAAAAAGTAGGTTACAAAAGTGTTCTTTAAAAGCTAGCTAGGGTTTAGGGCGCTATTTTGTTTCCCTATGTATTCTAACTTAAGTTTCGGAGGTGAAGCGAGTGAAAACCCGAATCGGGTTGGGTCGGATCGGATCGAATCGGGCACAAATCTATAGCGACTGACATTATTGCATTGTGTAACGTATGTACACAAAAGTATCTGAATTAAGGCTTGCTATGATAAACAGTAAAATCACATGTAGAGTTTGCAGGGTCTACACATTAGAATCATTACACAAATTATTACTCACCTTAAAAATGCATCACATTATGAAAAGCTCCGAACTCGATCTCCATCATCTCACATGAAGGTCAACAGCTATGCATGTCCTTATCAATCTAGCTTGCTAGCTTGCATGAATTTAGCAATTAATTACCCATCATTTAATTTTTAGTCTCCAAGTCCCAGTTTTTACAGCTCACCTGTTTTGTAAACCTTTCTTGAAATTTACTGTGCTCGATCAGAGTGACAATTGAATTCTTTCGGAGCAGAGAAAAGTAGTAATGCCTGGATAAAGCTAGCAGCAGAGAATATTTTCTCAAGTTCGAGGTTTTCTTAGGGAAGATTTTGTGGGTGTCTTTATTCTACATGTCAAAATGGTTAAATAAATTCTCTTGTACGAGTGATTTTTTTGTTTTACTACGACAGTAGAATTAGGGAAAATAGACATGCCCTAGAGGCATTAAACTTACGATTTTTCTAATGCATTTTTATAGGTTGAAAATGGGTAGCATTCATAACCGGCGGAGGGGCGGATAAGCTGCGGAAAGTGGCCTCGAGTTCTTCACAAACAAAGTTTATTGAAAATTGAATTTCAGAATCATGATCAGAAAGATTTGATATAAAGAAAGAAATGCTAAAATTTAATGCTAAAAAATTGTACGTTGCGTAGAAAAACCAAAATCTTAGATTCTGCACGCATCCACATATATTCATGAATGAGAACAAAATTCCAGCTTCGTCTTGGAACGTGATTTCATGAATGCATAAAATAATTAACACGTACTAGAAATGATGATCGAGATGAATATCAGGGTCACGGGCTCATCGTCTAGTTTGGTCACATTTCAAAGGAACAACATTTTCTCCATAAGTAGTATAGATCGTATCGTAGCAAGAGGTCTAGGAGGTTTGAATGTACATTATGTACGCACTTTAGTCTCGAGAGTATGTTTCCGAAAGACTCACGAAAAACGAACAACGAAAGAACGCACAATATAGTCGATCTTGTTACAACACGCACACTCTAATCTTGACAAAGTCGAGAGGACACGTTTCCGAAAAACCTAGGAAAAAACGAACGAACGCAATATAATAGCTCCAATCCGTAACTTTGACGAGTACAGATCCATTAATCTCTCATCATGGGTAATGTCAAAATGCCACATTTTTTTGCTAGCTAAGTAGAGCTTCCATGCATAAAGCACTTGACAATGGGAAATAAACCGTACCCAGAAGTTACAAGTTAAACAACATGCTAGATAAATTTCTCAAGAATAACATATAGTATATCAAAAGGGTCACCCGTAACAAATTAGTCAAGTCTTAACAAGCAATTAATTTCGTGGGTTTGATCATCAAAGATCAAGTTCTTGGGAAGAAATGCATACCGGCCAAGAATGAACTAATCGGAGGCGAATACATGGCGTTGGAATCAAGCAATGTGGCCCCCGCCGACGTGCTCTCATGGTGGCTCGCGGTGGATGAGGTGGCACGGATCATTAGGTTGGCCGAGCTGTCCTTGCCACATGGCCGTGGTGTTAAGGACTGAGGTTGGCTTTCAGGGCCTTGGTCGTAGAGAATGCCCTTGAAGTGGCGGCCGCCAATGTTGATGGCCGTTTGATAGGCGAGTTGCTCGTCCGAGTCGTCGGTGGAGTGGACCCGCACGCACTGGAACACCGCCGTGGAGTTTAGTTCGGCTGGGAAATGGTGTCCCAACTCTAACCCTAATTTTTGTTCACAAGAGCTAGCCAAAATTAATAATTGAAATTATTGTTATACGCAAGTAGTCATCTTTACCGCTAACGCTTAAGGTTTTGTTTGAGCGGTAGAAGAGTACCGTCTCTCCTTCCGACCAAAAAAAAGGTTTTGTTTGAGCGTATGATAACAAAGGAATGAATGAATAGATATAGATCTAGCACAAGCATTGCATGGAAATCAATCTCATAGCTCTCATAAGTCATAATTCATGAAAGCATCTGGCCAATTCTACATCATGGAAAGAAAAATAAGAAGCTATGGAGAAAAGAAAACCATACAAAGATGAGCTACCTAGGTGAAAGCCTAAAAGTAAGCTAAGCTAGTCACATACTCACATAGCACATGAACAAGAAAGACAAGACTTGATCATTCATTCACAAATAAACAGTACTCAAAATCATAGTCCAAAGTTTTCAAATCATATAGTCTAAAGTTTTCAAATCACATAGCATACCTAAACACAAACAAATTGCACAAAACCTAGCTCACTCAAATTACACTTACCTATAGAATTATTAGTGGAAGAGTTGTCTCTTTGCCTCTTTTGACCCATCTGCCTACCATCATCACCACCTCCGACCTCAACCTTCAACTCCGCCGCCGTCGACGCCAGCCGCCGTTGCTGACGCTCACGCCTCTTGGCCGCCGGAACCCACGTGCTCCTCACGTGCGTACCACACTCAAACCCTCTACTCTTACAACAAGTCCTACACCTCATATGCTCACAATCCTTCTTCGCCTGGTTCCCACAATCCTGACAGCTCACACCCCCTGACCCCATGCCCGACCTCATCATACACCTCGCCGCCGACGACCCACCTCCGGCGCCGGCGACCGGAGAAATCTGTTGCTGATGGTGTTGGTGGTGGTGGAATTGGACGTATTGTTGCCATAGCTCAAACCCCTTTTGGTAGATCTCCTCGTTCTTGTACAAGATCATTCCGTTACCCGCTGACGTGGACCCCCATGGAGGATGACTATTATTGTTTGTTTCTCTGCTGCTCTCGTTGCCGGCGACGTTTCCTAGTGAGAAGATTCCGGCCATGGCAGAAATCCCATCATCCGATCACTCCCGGATTTTTTCTGGATCAACTTTTTTTTCGATTCTGGATCCTGGGTTTTTCTGGGTTTTTTGTTCTACGCAAGAGAAGGCTTCTGGGTCTGTCTGAGCTGAGCTAAAGATCGGAGCTTTAATGCAAACTCTGGGGCTTTTCTGGGTTTTAGGGTTTTTTAAAATATAAAACCCACCGTACAAAATAGGAATAAAGAAACAATCTTTAATGGAGGAAAAAGGGTTTGGAGTAAAAGCTAGTAGCTCTGCAACGCCGCCATGGCTCTGAGGAACTGTTCACCACCAAACGACAGGGAAAGCAACAGCCAACCAGCTTTGATAGCTTGATCTTCCTCTCTGTGTTTTGTTACTCTGGCATAAAAATTCTGTCTTTTTTTCTGTGGGGGTAATTAATTGGTGCAGAAAAAAGGGCTAGGGGAAGAAGAAGAGGAAGACGGAGATGGGTCTTTAATTTCTTTGTAGCCATCGACTGCCACTTGTCTACAGTTACTCTCCTAGAGCAATCAAAAGGATTGACGAGAGAGGACTGATCTGAGCCGTTAAATTGATGATCAATGGGTGTGATTTGTCCACGTGGCGTTTCTCTACCTTTTGCTATGACCTTGTTTTCTCTGATTTCTCAAGCAAAGTTAATGAGAAATTGTAGTTGTTGCATTTTGAACGATGTTAGAAAAATGATCCACAAACGTTATTTTTTATCACAAACTTTCATAATTCTTACATTGTGAAACTATCATCATTTGGTTAAGTTTTATGAAAGCTAGCAAAAATACGTACAATATAAAAGGATAGCCCATAATGAGAAATTGTTGCTAAGTTATGGTAGAGTTTTAGAGAAAGTTTACCGATAAGTTTGAAGAGATTTTAATCTCTAGGGTTGATCAACGAGATAAGATGGAGTGAACTAAAAAAAAAAAAAAAGAGGTAATTTAGAAAAATGTTTCATATTTGTGTTGGAGATAAATGGAGGGTTGAAAACTATCGACCATTTTGAGTGTTCTCCGGAGCCATAATGACTAAAATCATAACTCAGATTTAGGCCCTGTTTGGCTGAAGTTGTGTGTAAGAAAAGCAAGAGAAACTTGGAAAAGGAATTTGTCTTTCTTGTTGAGAATTTTTCTTGAGAAATGACAACTCGTAAGACATGCCAAACATTTCAAAATCTCCCACCTCTCTCTAGTTCATTACTTTGATTCGTTTTGTTTTTCACTTTCCTCGCTCTAAATCAAACAAACAGTGCTTGGATTTAACACCACACACGTCTCTGACTTGGTTTTAAGAATGTGTTTGGTAGCAAGACTTTGGCGTTTGTCGCATTAATTCATTCGTTGAGCACTTATTGGTGTATCTTAAGGTCTTAGATTTGAGACTCTTTAGCGGTGGTTTGCCCTCATCTCTTTAGAGCTCCTAGTATATGATCGACTACACAAATTATCTTATTAGAGATTCATCAACAACTTTTAAAATCTTGTTAGCACCCTATACACTCACATGTGTACCTAACACACCTGGGTTTTGGGATGTAATAATTTAGCCATTAGTGAGGAACACAACATTCGTTTTTTTTTTTTTACGAGAATGCAAGACTACTCGTTTGCTCATGAACAAGCATAACTTTGTTGGTCTTTTTTCAGATTGCAACAACTAAGTGATTTCGTTTTTTTGTATTTTCATTTGCTCGTATGGATGATCCGGCAAAGCGAGTCGTCCCATTTGCAAACTTATGACATGAACAAACTAGACGAGTTGCTCAAAAGCCAAGTGGGAGCTCGGTAAGCCTTTATACAAATCTGGCTCAAATGCTCAAACAAGCTATTTGAGCTCAAATTAAACCCGATGGAGCCCACCGATTACCGACCGAGCCAAGCCTAAGCAGTTCAAGCCTCGACTAGTGCGCTCGTGCTGTTCTAAGCTCCAGAACACAACCACCTCCTTTTGGCACGGGCTTCGTAAATCTCCGAACCAAACACGGCCTTAAACTGTGGAGTTGTATGTAACACAGGGCAACCAATTCCAAATCGGAGCGTCAAAGCCGGGCTTCTTGTTCCACTTTGTTTCCTTCTTCTTTTTTCCATATTTTTCTACGTCAAATTTGTGCTGGTTAATTTGTTTCATACGTACATCAAACAAACAAATCAGTAGAAATCACTTTTGTTAGTACACAAAATATGTCAGTGTACAGGTCTCAATTCCTTCTTCAATGATCTTCAATGTTCTTCCACTCTACAAGCCTCTCTCCCTTCAATGACCTGCAAAACAATGGACCAAGGGGCGAGCGACCCCTAATCCACCTCCGATGCTTAAGTCAGTAAGGGCAATGTCGAATCAAGGCGTCAGGCAGAGCGATAGCTTAGAACTTAACTTACCAGGCACATGCATGCATGTGTATATATAGAGAGAGGGACGAGAGGGGGAGAGGCGCGCGCCCCTAGGTGGGTCGGCCCATAGGGTAGGGTTTCGCGATATCTTGCTCCCCAAGTCAACCAAATATCTTATCTCACGCGAAGATAAGATTCTCCTCCATAAATAATATCCTAACTGGAGTAACTACCCTAATAAAGGATATAGCATAATAAATATGGATAGCAAAATAAATAAGATAGAGAATTAAATGCTAACTAATTGATAGGGAATTTTGCCCGCCCACAATGCCCCCCTCCGGGACCCATATACTCGTACACCCTGTGCTATCCCGGGTATAGGGACCAGAGCTTAAGCGGTGAGTGGCCATGCAGATTAGGGTGCTCTTATTCGTATATTCATATATTCGTACATTCGCACAATCGTATATGCGTATATTTGTATATTCGTATATTCGTACATCCGTATTCTTCAAATACGGGATCCGTGCAACTCCTACGCATTCGTATCGGAGGGCCTTCATAGGGTGTTTTCCTTGGCCAAGTTATTCCGTTAGCGCATCGCATAACGTTGGTATTTTTTTTGTGCAAGACTCAATCTAATGCACATTTCAATTGAAAATTCAAATATGAAATGTCATGAACTAAGGACAAACTAAAAAATGAAAACCTAAAGGCGGGGCCTCATCAAAACCGCGTGGGAAAAAGAGTACCGCCCCCACTACATGAAATCCTAGGTCTCGGCTGACTTATCTAGGGCCGCGCAGGTCCTCAAGTCGCCGGATTCTCGCCCGCGCCCGCGGGAGGTGGGCCGCGCCCGCGGCCGTCCTCACCGTGCTCGCGGCGGTCGGGGCCGCACTCGCGGCGATCCGAGCGGCGTTTTCGGTCGGTGCCGGTGACTATGTCCACTCGCCCGAGCCCTTTGTCGCCATCTGCGATCCTCTCATTGGACTGGACTCCTTTCGCGCATAGCCTCGCTTGAAGTTGGTTAGCCCACACCCGCACGATTGCGCCCTTATCCATGAATTGGACCATTTGGTGCAAGGACGAAGGTACCGCTCCCATGCCATGGATCCAAGGTCGCCCGAGTATCAAGTTGTACGGCCCTGGGACGTCGACGACTACAAACTCGGTGTGATGCTCCTTTCCGGCGAGACTTACTCGAGCCTTTAGGACTCCAAGTGGAAAAGTGGGGTATCCACCGAGTCTGGAAAGTTGCATGTTGACCTCTTCAAGGTCCTTCTTGGATTTTCCGAGTGATTCGAGCCTGTCGTAGTACATCACGTCGACCGAGCTGCCGGAATCCACTAAGGCGCGGTGGATCTTGACCTCTCCGAGCTCCACCGTCAGGACAAGCGGGTCGTTATGCGGGTGCTGGACAGTTGCCAAGTCTTCGTCGCGAAAGACAAGTCCGGGTCCGCGTGGTCCAAGTGGGGGGCGCGGCTCGGCATGCTGGACGCGCATCACCTCTAGCTCGTGGCACTCCCTGCGAAACCGACTTCGCGATTCCGGATCATCTTCTTTGTAGAGAGCCGTAATAGTCTGGACTACCTCGATCTGCTTAGCACTCGTTCCCTCGTCATCCGAGGTCTTAACGTATTGCTTGAGGTGTCCTTTCTTTACTAGATCCTCGAGGTATTCTTTGAGGGGCCCACAATCCTCGGTCATATGCCCCCGAGCTCGGTGGTACATGCACCACTTACGCCCGTGCTGGTTATCCTCCGCATCCCCCTTTGGCGGGTACTTGAACCATTCAAAGTTCCGGATCCGAGTCAAGAAACGGTAGATCGGAATATTGAATGTAGTGAATACGCCCTGGTCTACCCTTTTTCGCTTCCCGGTATTCGGCCTAGGCGACCCGCGCGCCCGGCGGGAAGGTGTAGGGGACCGATCGCCGTCGTCTTCGTCCTCCAACTTGGCATATTGATGGACCCGATCCTGCAGCTCATCGAGCGTGGAAGGCAGGCGCAGAGTCAGGCTCTCTCGGAGCTTGGAGTTCTTTGGTACAGCCCGGCGGAAGGCAGCTATAGCGGTCTTCTCATCGCACCCGTCGATTTGAGCGTAGCACTCCATAAAACGGTTTGTGAACCGACGGAGGCCCTCATCCTTGCGTTGCCTTAGGCTGAGCAACGTGTCCAATGAGATCGCTTCTCGACTGTTGGTAATGTACCGCTTGGCGAAAGCCGAAGCCAGCTGCCTCCATGACCAGATCGACCCGGCCTTCAAGCTTTGGAACCACCTAATCGCGCCCTTCCCGAGACTCCCGGGGAACATCTTACACATGATGGCGTCGTCAGAAGTCCATAACGCCATCTTGTGTGTGTAATAGGCGATGTGGTTCACTGGGTCCGACGCACCGTCGTAGACCGTGAAACTTGGTGGCGTGAACTTCTTGGGTGGCTCCGCCTGCTGGATAGTTCGATGGAATGGTGTAGAAGTTACCAAAGCCAACTTCCTATCCACTTGGTCCTGAGCCGACTGCTGCAGTCCTCCCTGACTCTTGAGCAGTGCGAGCAGCCTCTTCTCGGTCCGCTGCTCGGCCTGAGCCTCAATCTCGCGCCGCTCGTCGCGGTCAAACCTGTCTTCATCCTCGTCGTGTCGACTCATAGGATGGTACCGGTCGTACTCACGAATCCTCCCGCGCTGGCTCTCTGTCCCGCGGTCGCGGCTGATGGACCCGCGATCGCGGGTCGAGCCGCTCGCGAAATCACCCGTTGCTGGCGGCGATCTGCGCCCGCGGGGCTCGTTTCCGCGCCCGCGGGTTGGATCGTTCCCGCGCCCGCGGGGCCCGTTTCGGCGCCCGCGGTTTCGGCGCCTCCTGCGGGGCTTTCGCTTGCCGTGATCGTTCCTCCGGGATTCGTACCCACTTTGGTCGTGGGCCCGCAAGCTCTCCTGCTCCGTGGCACGGGAGTCCTCTCGCGGATCCCGACTCCTGGTACGCCTATCCCTCTCACGGTCTCCGCCTTTCCTTCGGCCCTTTGGGGCCCTCCGGTCGCTGTCCGAACCGTCGCTTCCGTCACCCGTAGGTTCCGGGGTTTGGTGGTCATCGGGAACCTGGATGACACTAGCCAAACGCTGCGGTTGGTGACCTTCGTCGACCGGGCGCTTTCCTTGCATCTTCTCCAAGGAGAATTTCAGTGCTGCAATCTCCTTCCTGGGCTCCTAGAGTTGAGACTGAAGGTAAGGCCTTTCCTCCTCGCGATCCCTTCCCGTCATATTGCTTGTTGGTCCTGCGACATCCCTCAGCCCAACCCTCTCACTCGTTCCGCGCGCACCGCTCCGGTGGGCTAGCGAGCTATCGTGGTCATGCGAAGGCTCTTGGATGCGAAGGGACGAACGATCACGCCTTCTTCCGGGAACAGAGTCACGCGAACTCCTGATCGCCATCAACTCGGGCTGGAATAAGTAGTCGAGGTCAGCCTGAGTCTCGACAGGTGGACCCGAACTACTCGCCACATTCGAACCAACGCGCTCGAATCGCAAAGCGTTGCTTGTGTCTTGGAGATTACGAGGCTCCTCGTAACCCTCATCCGCGCCCTCAGCAGGGGGATGGTGATCGCGGCGACCGAGGCGATCGCGAAGATCCCCGGTCTGCGCGTTAACCGCGACCGCGGGGCTCGGATCCGCGACCGCGGCCCGCGACAGCGGGGCTTGCGCTCGCGATCGCGGGTTGCTCCTGGC
This sequence comes from Polygonum maritimum, assembly GCA_963924305.1. Taxonomy (NCBI): domain Eukaryota; kingdom Viridiplantae; phylum Streptophyta; class Magnoliopsida; order Caryophyllales; family Polygonaceae; genus Polygonum; species Polygonum maritimum. Next base: position 3,861,668 of record OZ002729.1, on the reverse strand, counting down.
GACCGCCGCGCGGTGTCTCGCGGCTGTCGATGCGGTTGCCGGCGTGGTTCTCGGCCACGATCGCGCCCTGGATGACGGGGGCGACGTGGTGGCCGGCGTCGTCGGCCTGGTTGTCAGCGATGGCGTTGCCCCCAGCGTTTAGGGTTTCGCCGTCATCAACAAACACTGCGATCTCCTCCTCTGGGATGGATCCCAAAGTCATCTTCTTTAGCGGGAAACGTTTCTCGGATCGATAATCAACGAGAAGGACGTTCTACCGTTCCCCACGGACGGCGCCAAATGTTAATACACAAAATATGTCAGTGTACAGGTCTCAATTCCTTCTTCAATGATCTTCAATGTTCTTCTTCTCTACCCGCCTCTCTCCCTTCAATGACCTGCAAAACAATGGACCAAGGGGCGAGAGACCCCTAATCCACCTCCGATGCTTAAGTCAGTAAGGGCAATGGTGATCAAAAGGCGTCAGGCAGAGCGATAGCTTAGAACATAACTTACCAGGCACATGAATGCATGTGTATTTATAGAGGAGAGGGACGAGAGGGGGAGGGGGCGCGCGTCCCAAGGCAGCCGGCCCACTAGGGTTAGGGTTTCGCGATATCTTGCTCCCCAAGTCAACCAAATATCTTATCTCAGGCGAAGATAAGATTCTCCTCCATAAATAATATCCTATCTAGAGTAACTACCCTAATAAAGGATATATCATAATAAATATGGATAGCAAAATAAATAAGATAGAGAAATAAATGCTAGCTAATTAATGGGGAATTTTGCCCGCCCACAGTACTCACAGCAAAGTTCAACTTGATTTATTAGTCCAAGTTGATTTAATCAGTCTCCTAAACCTGGTTTTAAGTATGGATAATACAAGGATAAGGAAAGTGCTCAAAGAAGGCTGATACAAGGAGGAGTACTTTGAAATCATACAACATTAAAGGTTGATAATGATATAGTGATAAAAAAAAATTGATTTTGTATCAAATTCCAACATACTGAATTTCAGACAAGAATTGAAGCATTGTATGAACACTCATATTGAAGAATTGTATGAATGTTTATCAAAGTATTACGTAATGTTACATTATTTATTTACTATCATAATATATATATATGTGTGTTGAACTGTTGATATATAGACTTTTATTAATCAAATTTGTTGATTAATAATTGATTCAATCTTAGTTCCAAATACTGAATTTTTTTATTCGTTAGTCTATTTTTTTTATTTGTATATTCATTATTTATTTTTATATACGTAGTGATATTCTTTTAAGAAAGTTTATTAAAAAATGTCAAGCAA